>JAREYC010000017.1:3082500-4357500 GCA_030015325.1 Cryptoblepharus egeriae | reverse complement strand
CTAGTGAAAACCTATGGGAAATTCATATTGGAATCCAACGTAAGTTGTTCTTACTCTGGAGCAAGGACTACCTGTAGTTACTCTGGATTTTGCCCACAGACAGACAGACAGACAGAGAGATAGATGGAAGGAAGGAAGGAAGGAAGGAAGGAAGGAAGGAAGGAAGGAAGGAAGGAAGGAAGGAAGGAAGGAAGGAAGGAATGAGAGAGATATTTTTCTATTTCTGAATAGACATGCTTAGGATTGTACCCATAATTTATTACATATAACTTATTAATTACAAGAATACTACATGCAGCCTGCTCCCAAGGAAAAGGAGGACAGTGAAGACTTTTTTCCTAGGACACAAGGCTTTAAAAAAAGAACATGTCCTGGAAAAAAAGTGAACATTCTGGTGTTATCATTCTGGATTCTTCTCTCACCAGGTACACAATCCACTGTTACCACTTTATATTGCATAAGCTGATCTTCCATCCTTCGGCATTAAGATTCCTGTAGGTTCCCCAGCGTGCATAGGGCAGAATAAAAGGTTAGAAAGCACACTTTCTAAAAGACCTCTCAGAAACAGGCAAACCAGGCAAGATTAGACTGACTCAAAAGCCCTGATTCTTTGAATTTTCCTTTTATTCCCTCCTTCCCTTCTGCCTTCCACACCATTAGCCAGAATTAACCTCTGCTTCACAGTTGGCTCTTTTCTCCGGCAAGACGTGAGCTTCGAGGTCAGTCTCGAAAAACATTGGACTGAAACACAGTGGAGTGGGGCTGGTTTTGGCAATGGATACCTAAAGGGGAATGTGGCCGGTTTGTGATTCATTCCCACCTGCCTGGGGGGAAAATGGGGTCATAATAAAAGGATTGCTTGCAAAAAACCTATTAGCAGCACCGAATTCTGCATCAATACTCAGTGGTTAGTTCCACTGTATTTAGTGGGGTTTGCTCCCAGGAATTGCAACCTATACAACTGGGAGCTCCGTCCTATATATGTCAACTCAGAAGTATAGCCAATGGGTTTTACTCTCAGGTAAGTGTGGATAGGATTTCTCAATCCTAATGTGTTGGAACGGGGAGTCCGACCAGTCTACCACATATTCTGGTATAAGTCAGGGGTTAAAAGTGGCTCAGCCTGGTGGGGAAGGGGATTCACTTTTCCTTACCACAAGGAAAGCCACAACAATCTCAATGGAGCTACTCAAATCTGTACTGACTCAGGCTTCCTGGGACTGGGGTTAGGATCCGGCACAAGTGCTGGATCCTGGCCGCCTACCCCTGCTATCCACTCATGGACACCCATCAAGTCAAACAACATAATCCTTCACTGATCACTGTTGGCAGCAGTTAATATATTTATTTTTCATTGGGTTCTTTTATCTTCCCTTGATTTTGTATTCTTAGAATATGGGCTTGTTTTATTTCTATTTCACTTTGGCATCCTTGGATGAATAGATAGATGTATGGATAGAAAGTTCATAATATGGCGGAGGGCAATTTTGGCCTTTAGAACAACAGAGAGTAGTTGAAAGAGAGGAACATGTGTGGAATGAATGAGTTATGGGTATAATTGAAAGGTGTTGAAAGAGTGGATTGTCAGAAAACAAACCATCAGAAAGCAGGCGATACCTATAGGCTATTTTAGCCCACTAGATCAAGGGAGGGCACCAGGATGTGGGTCTACTGTTGCCTTGTGTGCTTCTTGGAGGCAACTGGTGGGCACATGGTGGTGAGAAATCCATGGGAGGTACAAGAAGCTTCACTAGATGGCTGTTTAGTTCAATCTTGTGGGATTTTTCTTAGGGCAAAATCCAGAGTAACTACGGGGAGTCCTTGCTCTGGTGTAAGAACAACTTACTCTAGATTCCAATATGAATTTCCCATAGGTTTTCAGTAGGTGCTGCAGTATTTACAGGTGCACAAATAGTCTCTTATGTGCTCCCGTAGTTACTCTGGATTTGGGGATCAATGGCTCACAAGCTGTTGCTGAAAATTCAGAATTTCATGCTCACCTCAGCACAATGTCCTACTGTTTTTCGCCTCGATGAAGTTGCCAACACCCTAAATTTGAGGCTGATCTCCATGCAAGATGCATCTGTGGCTCAGATCAAACCCCCCTCTATCCCCCCCCCCCCGCAAAAAAACTTTTTTTACGTTTATTTTCCCGGCAAGTGAGTGGAGAATTTCAGGGCTGTACATACTTCAAAGTATCTTTTTATCCCTCCCTACAGAGACAAAGGCGAGGCTGTTTGCCTCGGCAAAAGGCTTTGAGCTTCATCGGAGACCCGTTTAGGTCCAGGCAGAAGTTTCTGATAATTATTGACCCGGCTCTGAAAAAAAAACTGCATTATCCTATCTCCAAATAAACAGAATCAAGAGCCAAGCGGTGGGAGGTGGAAAGGCCAGGCTTTGGCAGGCGACAGAAAATTGCATTTTCACTTTGGCCTCTTAAAAAGTTTGCCGAGTGTCTATTAGTGTTCCCCGGAGTCCATTCCTTCTAATTGCCACGTCTGACAACGGGATCGCGGTGGGACCGGTGAAAAGGCAGATAATGGACCCGCTCTAATTGCTTCCCTTTTTCTCTGAGTCATTCAACATTTTGGAGATGGTAAAGGTTGGAGCACAGCTGGCTGGATCCAAGGAGGGAAATAGGCTTTTAAGAAAGCTCCAGAGAGGATCAGAGAGATCCGATTCAAAGCCGAGTTCTGGGAGGGGAACGGATGGCGGCGACGGATTTCCGATGCCGGTTTTTGTTTTGGAGGGCGCTTAGGGCTGGAAATATCCTGTCGCGGTATTTAATCATTGGTGGAAGAAAGCTGTTATTCTGCAGAAAAGGGTAAAATAATGGTTTCAATCAGAGGAGATGGACCCTCGGTTAGTATAGGAACATAGAGTTGGAAGCCTGGCCCAATGGTTGACAAATGGGCCATTGACCATTGAACATCAGTTTCTGGCCCAATATTTGACATTGGGCCATTGACCATTGAGCATCAATGCCTGGCCCAATGGTTGGCATTGGGCCACTGACCATTGAACATCAATGCCTGGCTCAAAGGTTGACATTGGGCCATTGACCATTGATCATCAATGCCTGGCAATGGTTGACATTGGGCCATTAACCACTGAACATCAATGCCCGGCCCTATGGTTGACAATTTGGCCGTTGACCATTGAGCATCAGTGCCTGGCCCAATGGTTGACATTGGATCGTTGACCATTGAACAACATCTGGCCCAATGTTTGACATAGGGCAGTTGACCATTGAACATCAAACAAGTCCGTTTGGGGGAGGTTATTAACATGGTGTCCATCAAGGCTCATGAATAGAGAGCAGGAGATAATTTCTACCCAGGTCCAAGGTCAAAAAAGGGGCCCCAGGAGTCAAAGGAGAGACCCCCCCAAAAAATTTCCTGGGGTCTTACATTTTCTGATCACACCTGGATTCACTGGCCATGCAGTGATGCTGGGGATGCTCCTATTTTATACCCGTCCCCATTACCTCCATGCTCACTTTTTATAACCATGCTTACTTTTTCAGCCGAATGTGATAGTCTCCAAAATCAGGGTGTGCATTTGATTCAACGGTTAATTAGATTTGAGTAAATATAGTATTTTGATTATAAGTATAAGGTGTGCATTAGATTCAATGGTGCATTCAATTCGAGTAAATGCGTATTATTTAACTATATTGAACTATAGTGCTTAAACTATTTTATTATTGAACTATATTATTGAACTTTATTTCTAGGTTCCTTTAGGGCTGTGGGTGGCACAAGCGGTTAAGTCGCTGTGCCTGTTAACCAGCAGGGCAGGGTTCGAGACGTGGGTCGGCCCCACAAGACAGGGTGAGCTCCTGTCCTTAGCCCAGCTCTGCAACGCCAGCTGGATCCAATCGTATCGGCTCTGCCTTTCCATGGACTAATTAGTGGTGTGGAGAGGGGGATTTGCTGCTTGGGGAACAGCCTATCCTCCATAACAATCTAACCCAGGCTTTTGTGCTTCGCATGCAGAGTATGCAGTGCCGAGCATGATACCATAGTATTTTAAGACTGACGGAGGCCTGCTATTTCTAGGTATTATTTAACTACAGTTCTTGAACTTTAGTGCTGCAATCCTACAGACACTTTCCTGGGAGTAAGATCCATTGATCATAATGGGACTTACTTTTGAGCAGACGTGGTTAGGATTGTGCTCTAGGAGAGGATCCTATAAGTGTCTAGAGGACATGGTTCCTCTTGTTTTTGTCTGCACTAGACTTCAAATTCCTTTCCTCTTCTTCTGAATTTGGGTCTCTACTGAATTTGGCTCTCTCTATTTTTTTAAAACTTCTGCTTCCCCCACCTTCCTCCCCCCATAGTCAGGTAGGAAATCGTGACGGGCAGAATGAAACCTGTATTGCATTAATTTCCCAAGGGGTACCTCCTAGTGTGATATGTTGCCGGCAGGGGGGACTCAGTCGGCACAATGTGTTTAATTTTATTTCATATAATGGGCCGTGATGTGTCAGAACCTGACAAGCCAGCCGGCGCGCATCGCCGGCATGATCCCTATGCACGGCCTTGCAGGGCTTACGTGGAAGCTAATAACAGTGGGAAGGGATTAGCATGGTACGCGGGACACGTGCTGGGCTCTCCCCAGAACTCCGAAACGGAGGGGAACAGAAACCCCATTTCTGGCATGGGTTCTTGACTTGATTAACTGTGCCGAGTGAGTTATGCTGACAAGATCATAGCTCTGGTTTTGGTTTTCCAGCGTTCGATTCCACAGTAGATAAAATATTCCCTTGTGTTATTGTTCCCTTGGTATGGTTTCCATTGCCTCAATAAAACATTCAAGTATCTATATTATCGGCGGATCTGATAAAACAATTCCATTTGCGGATTGAGATGAAGATTTATAACCTACCGCTTTCCTTTAGGGCCACAATATTTCTCAGACAGCTTCATGCGCTAGATTTGAGATCCAATGTGGTCAAGCACTGGATGTAGGTTTTAGAAAAGGGGTGGCCGACCTTTCAACTTTGGGGCTCCTAGACCGTTAAAAGGTGGGGAGACGGGGACTGTCATCAGGTGCAGCGTCTCAGATTAGAAGCTTCACCTGTTGAAATTCCCTCCCCTATAGTGACACTATGGGTGAAATCCAGAGTAACTATGGGGAGTCCTTGCTCCGGAGTAAGAACAAGTTACTCTGGATTGCAATAAGAATTTCCCATAGATTTTCACTAGGTGGCGCAGTAACTACGGATGCACATAATGTCCCTTACATGCTCCCGGAGTTACTCTGGATTGTGCCCTAGAGGTCACTGAAATTCCCTCCTTGACACTAAAGGTCCAGGAGCTATACACTTTAAAAGTTGGCCACCCTTTCTGTTGAAGATCTGAGTTCAAACCCTGAGTAAAAAAAGTGCTTTGGATCGAATCATGGTGACTATATAACTGAATAAGAGGACAAGCCCTCCAAAATGTAGGACATGCAAGAAAAATGTTGGACATGGCAGAATAAAACCTAGAAAAGCCTCATATGTATTGCTTTCATTTGGATAATTTAAGCACTGTGGCTGCAGTCCTATACACACTTTCCTAAGAATGGAACTTACTTCTGAGTAGACATGGTTAGAATTGCACCTTAAATTACTTATTATTAAATTTAAAACTACACAATATAATTTATTACATATAATTTATTAGCTACAATCAAAGACACTTTCCTGGGAGGCTTACCTGGGCTGCTGCTGGAAGTTCAAGGTGGTCGGTGGGGACACTTGGGGGCAGTTAGAGGCTCAGGGCTGGCTGGCAGCCCTTTTAAAGAGTCTCCATGCGGAGCATCAGGTCTGCATAGCATGCGTGCCCATAGCACGCTTAATTGTTAAGTGAAGCGGAACTTGTTATGTGAAGCAAGATTTCTTGGAAATTTATATTTGTTATGCAAACACTTGTTATGTGAGGCGCTTGTTATGAGCGGTACCACTGTTTTGATTTAAATGTTTAACTGTATTTTTTTAAATGTTTAACATATTCTATATCAAGTATGATATGGATTTGAAAATGAATCTGAGATGAATAAGAATATGAATCTGATATGGATGGCATAATATTTGCACAATATCCAGTGTTTGTTAGGATTGCAGGTTCATATGTTTCACTATCCTAATCTGAATATTGTCCTCTTTTTTCCCCCGCAGGAAGCAAATTGCTAATTTTGGTGCTTTGCCTCAACTTCTCATCCGAAGCAGAATCCTGCCCTGGGGCGTGTGTCTGTTACAGCGAACCCAAGATCACCATCAGCTGCCAACAGCAAGGACTTGGAGCCATTCCCACCGAGATCCCCGTCCAGACCCAGCGCATCTTCTTGCACAGCAATAGGATCACGCTGATCCGGTCCACCAGCTTCACATCCTGCCGTAACATGTCCATCCTCTGGATCCATTCCAACAACATCAGTGTCATCGAACCCGGAGCTTTCTATGGGCTCGACAAGTTGGAGGAGCTGGACCTCAGCGACAACATGAACCTGCGCTCCATTGACCCGTCCACCTTCCAGGGCCTCGTCCACCTTCACACCTTGCACCTCCATCGTTGTGGGCTTCTGGAGCTTTCCACGGGGCTTTTCAGGGGCCTGTTCTCCTTGCAGTATCTCTACCTTCAGGATAACAACCTGCAAACGCTCCTGGACGACACCTTCCTGGATCTTGCTAACCTCACCTATCTTTTTTTGCACGGGAACAAAATTAAAAGTTTATCCGAGAATGTCTTTCGGGGGTTGATCAATTTGGATCGGCTTCTCTTGCACCAGAACTTGGTCCATGTGGTCCACCGGAGGGCCTTCCATGACCTGGGGAAAGTTCTGACCTTGTATCTCTTTAATAACAACCTGACGGTGCTGACGGGAGAAACCATGGCTCCCTTGGCGTCCCTGCAGTATCTGCGTTTGAACGGCAACCAGTGGGTGTGCGACTGTCAAGCGCGGTCACTCTGGGATTGGTTTAAAGAGTTTAAAGGGTCTTCTTCGGAGCTGGAGTGTCACCTGCCCGCTCACCTGGCGGGGAAAGATCTCAAAAGGTTGCAGAGCAGCGATTTGGAAGGATGTGTTGATTCCTTCAACCAGATAAGAACCAGTGTTTTTAGCACTAAGACCAGATCGGGCAAGTTGCCCACTGCCAGCCCGTCTCTAAATCTCCCTGACGGCTCCCGGAAATGTTGCCAGTCGGAGATGGATAAATCTTTTATTTATGAAGCCAAAGGCAAGGCCGGTCCATCTTCCCACAGCAGCCGGGCCTCCCCGAACAATCCTCTCAAGGATAAGGAGAACATCTCCAAAACCAAGTTTCAAGTGGAGACGGACCCTTCCAAAAACGGAAGCAACAAGCAGATCAACGACTCTCCTTTTGGGACCTTCCCCAGCGCGGTGGACCCTCCCTTGACCAATTTGAAACCAGAGTCCCTCGGCCCCATTGAACGCTCCACCGTCCCCACCCGAAAGCGCCAATCCTGTTTGAAAAAAAACAAATCCAAGTCTCAGTGCCGCATGGCGCAACCAGCACAAAACTCGACCCCTTACTTCACCCCAAATCTATTGATTCCCCCCTTGGTGTGGAGCCTCTTTTGGTTTTGTTAAAAAAAAAAAACGTTTTTTCTCCCGGGAGGAATGATACCTTAATCCCAGACATTGGCATAAAAAAATAATAATAATGTTTAAAAAAAAATCGACACACCTCTTCGTTGCAGACCAGAAGAAAGTAAAGCTATATGCGGAGCAAGATCTGGTACACGGATAACTGGATGCCTTTATTTAAAAAAAAAAACACAAAAAAGATTTGCAAAGCAAAGTTTATTTGTGTGTATTTTGATTTTTTTTTCCTCCCCTAAAATATCTGTGTTTTGTCCTTTTGGTCCTCGGAACTGCAGTTTTCTCGAAAGAAGTTTTGGTCAGAGCCAAAAAAAGGAAGGAAAAATGTTTACTTAATAAATAAATAAATAAATAAATAAATAAATAAATAAATAAATAAATAAACCTCAAAAGAAAAACGAAAGGTTCAAAGGACATACAGAAAAAAGGAGAAGTTTTTAACAATGTTTTACAAAAAAAATGTTATTTGCCATTTGAAGCCATCTCTTGAATGATGTTGCCAGATTCCTCCCCTCGACCACCGAGGTGATACGTCTCGATCACCAGGTTCCCCCCTTTTTTGTTGCGTTCCCGAATCTTGCGGTTGAAACCGTCTTTTCAATTTGATTTGATTTTTGGGTTCCCGGTCTGCCATATTTGTGGAGAGGGGAGGGGGTGGCATTTGTTGAAAAATGCTTCCTTGTCATTCACGTTGAGACTTGCAGAATATATATAAATATATAAATATCTATATCTATATAGATATATATAGATATATATAGATATGCGTTTTATTTTCCTTGTGTACGAGTACAACGCCGACAAAAAAAAAGATTAAATAAAGATTTCTTTTTTTTCTACAGTATCTTCACCTTTGTGCGCAAAAAGGGATGTACAAAAAATTGAATTTTGGGTTTGCGGACATGGGTGCCCCACAAGAAGGGAATGATGGGTGTCGCGCAAGAAGTGTCTCTGCCACTGTGCAATGATCTCTCGCACATGGTGACGCAAACCCTAGTGATGCCTCTGCTGGCATCACTAATTTGCCTCGTTCCAAGAGCTCCTTTGCACGAACCCCTCTTCGCTAATGGAACGGCTTCCCTTCCGCCTCACCGTCTTGCTTTGCATCATGCATATTTCAGGACTCCAAGAATAGCAGACACATATTTCAATCAGAACCCCAGTCAAGGGCGGCAAACGTGGAATCACCTGGCGGAACGGATAGGGGCGAAGGGCTTGATGGAGGCATCACCGTGGTTTGCATTGCCTGGTACGAGAGTATACTGTGTCACCCCCATGACTTACCTCCTCCCGTAGTGAACCATACAGGATCATACAGCGGACCATACTTTTCTGGTCAGACCATTCCATGGTCCTACCCAAGAGTGACCAGATATCATAAGCCTAAAATAATGTATGACAAAAATGTTGGACGCCCAAGAAATATGTAGGGCAACAAAATAAAAGAGCACAATCCTAACCATGTCTACTCAAAAGGAAGCCCCATTGTGTTCAATGGGTCATACTCCCAGGAAAGTGCCTTAAGGATTGCAACTATAGTCTCTTCGGTCTAACAGGGTCCTTTCCATTGCCCCCTTACACAGGAGTGAGCCCCACTGATTATAATAGGGCTTATGTAAGAGGAGACATGCAAGGAGAACCCCCAAATCCAGAGTAACTACAGGAGCACCTAAGAGTTTTATGTGCACCCATAGATACTGCACCACCTAGTGAAAACCTATGGGAAATTCATATTGGAATCCAGAGTAAGTTGTTCTTACACCAGAGCAAGGAGTCCCCATAGTTACTCTGGATTTTGCCTGAGGTCTCTCAGTCTGCAATCCTAACCATACTTTCCTGGGAGTATGAACCATTGAACATAATGGGATTTACTTTTGAGTAGACATGCTTAGAATAGCACAGGCTCCTTTCCAATGCTCCCCTTACATAGGAGAGAACCACATTAACTGTAATAGCCTTACTTCAGAGTTGACATCCATAAGCTGGTCTCTCAGGAGAGGGTGTGCAGGTGCTGGTGGAGTGCTGGCTGGGATTAATTTTTTGCTTGTTTATCAGGACATCACTTGTGTATCAAGTCAAATTGTTTGAAGTACTGTATTTACTCGAATCTAACTCTCACTTTTCCAGCAAATTCAGTCTCCAAAATCAGGGTGTGCATTAGATTCGGTGGTAAATTAGATTTGCGTCAATGTGGTATTTTGTTATAAGTATAGGGTGTGCATTAGATTTGATGGTAAACTAGATTCGAGTAAATACAGTCTCTGCAAAAACACTCCTAATCCAAGATTTTACTGTACCAAGATTTTAAAAAGTTTTGATGTGTAGTGGTTCTTCTCCTCTATGCACGACCTGGTGTGGTTCTGCACCCCGTAGTGATGCCACTGTTGGAAGTCACAAACACGGAGATCATGCCAGCTGCACCACTTGCTGCAAAACCCATGTAAGAGTCAAAGGAGGGTATATATATATATAGGTAGTGTTTTTGCAAGAACAGTCTCATGAATATGTGTGAGATGTAAACCTAGGTGTAAGTGACACATCGACACATCGACCGACACGTCCTCCAGCGCTTTCTCTGCTAATTAGGAAGTGAAGCTGGGAAGCCGCTCGCTCACCTTCCCTTTGAGTTAAGAACTTGCTGACTTGGAGATATTGCTTCTGATTCAGCAAACCTGTGATACGTCTGGGAAGCTATTAAGGCTGCGCATGGGACAGAAAGCGGAAGAAATTAGACAATCATGTCCTGCGGAGGGAGGATGAACAGGGCCGTTTTAGGATATCACATATATTTAGATGCTCCATCACATTAGAAAGCATTCTCTCCGCAAGAAGAAAACTAGCAGGCGGGATTGGAGTGTTTGTACCCTGATGTGCTAGATTTCAACCTGCAAGGAAGACTATGGTATCATGCTTGGTGCTGCATACGCTGCATGTGAAGCATGAAAGCCTGGGTTGGATTGTTATGGAGGATAGGCTGTTCCCCAAGCAGCAAATCCCCCCTCTCCACGCCACTGAATTAGTCCAATGGAAAGGCAGAGCCAATACGAATGGATCCAGCCGGTGTCGCAGAGCTGGGCTAAGGACAGGAGCTCACCCTGTCTTGTGGGGCCGACCCGGGTCTCGAACCCTGGCCTGCTGGTTAACAGGCACAGTGTCTTAGCCACTTGCGCCACCCACAGCCCACCTGCAAGGAAAGTCATGGTTTCTTGATGGCTTACCTTTGATTTGAAGTTCCTTAATGGTCCATTAGGTTGTTACCAATGAACTCTACTGCCTGGATAGATGCATTCTGGATTCCTCAGTGGTGGGCTTCATGGGGTTCTCACAGGTTCTATAGAACCCTTTGCTGATGAGCGCCTGGTTCTGAGAACCGGTTACTAATGGGACATAGGGCATAATCCAGAGTAACTACAGGAGCACATAAGAGACATTACGTGCACCCGTTGTTACTACACCACCTAGTTAAAACCTATGGGAAATTCATATTGCAATCCAGAGTAACTTGTTCTTACTCCGGAACAAGGACTCCCCATAGTTCCACTGGATTTCACCCATAGAACCTGTTGTTAATTTATTTGAATCCCACCTCTGGTCAAGATGTGCTTTCAAGAAAAATCTCTGATAAATCAAGGAGATTGTGCCAGGGGGCTTTGGTATGGCAAACATCATGGTAAAGCCTCCTACGTTCCAGTCCCCACCAATTGCCGTGCATCTCACTTGATGGGCGGAACTGGAAAATGTAGATTCAATCCATCAGTGGTGTCACTTGAGTTTGCATCATCTGTACAGAAAGCGAGCTTGTCACACACAGACACAGACACACCGGATGGACCTTCTACCATGGAGTTCAGGGAACATCATGGGCACTGGATGTGGTGATGCACCATCACCCTTCTAAAACCTCTGGGATTAGTGCAAGAAAGTCTGTAAAAAAAATGTTTCAGGGTGTGTGTGTCTGTTTTAAAACCATATGGTTCTTGGCTGTCCTGGCATTCCCCCCATGCACTTCAGTGTTCCCTAAGCACACCCAGTGCCGGATTTACATATAAACTCAACAAGCTATAGATTACAGCTCCACTCTTTTGGGAGCCCCAAAAAATTTAAAGAAAATTAAATGTCCTCCTTTTTAGGATCAGGCATCTGGTCACCAGATTTGCATATAGGGCAATTATAGGTTCTTCAAATTATTATATTTGGTTATAGGGCAATTATTATTAATAATTAATTATTAAGTTATTAATTATTATTTATTAATTTTATTTATTTATTAAAGGATTTTTACCCTGCCTTCGTTTGCCATGTGGACCCAAGGCAGCTACAACATGATAAAAACAACATAATTATAAATAACATGATAAAAACACACACAAAAATTAAAAAGTTAGAATTAAAAATCTTAGGAAACACTTAATTAGTAAAATTGGTAAAATTATAGGACTGTGCTCTTTGTAGGATCATTAACAGGAAATTTTTTCTGGAAAAATAGGTGCTGGTACTCACCTGCCAGTACTCACCCGTGTGTTTGTGTATGCGCATGCGTGTGTGTGTGTACCAGTACTCACCCATAGAGGTGCCAGTACTCACACAGAGGTGCTGGTACTCCGTACGGGTGCGTACACCTGAAAACAATCCCTGGGCATTAGTTACCAGAATATTTAGTTACCAGAGTAATAGTTATCAAACAGTGGTGGGCTCCAGCAGGTTTGCACCTACTCTATAGAACCGATTGTCAATGAGAGATAGGACATAAAAAATTAGGCCTCTGTCAGTCTTGGAAGACTATGGTATCATGCTCGGCGCTGCATACACTGCTTGCGAAGCACGAAAGCCTGGGTTGGATTGTTATGGAGGTTAGGCTGTTACCCAAGCAGCAAATCCCCCCTCTCCACACCACTGAATTAGTCCAATGGAAAGGCAGAGCCAATACGATTGGATCCAGCTGGCGTCGCAGAGCTGGGCTAAGGACAGGAGCTCACCCTGTCTTGTGGGGCCGACCCGGGAATCGAATCCTGGCCTGCTGGTTAACAGGCACAGCGTCTTAACCGCTTGCGCCACCCACAGCCTGAGATAGGACATATAAAGTTTAAAAATAGCCATTTAATAGTGGCTGCCAGATGGGCATAGAACTGGTTGTTAATTTCTTTGAATCCCATCACTGTTATCAAATCATAATAGTTACCAGTTCATTAGTTAACCGAGTAATAACCTCAGGGCTTGAGGCAATGGCTTTCCTAATTTTTCCATCACCCTTTTGTGACATACCAAAAAATCAGTGGCTTCCCAACCAGTGGCTTTGAACCAGTGGGTCCAACCAGTGGCTTTTACCCTTTGGGAACCAACCAGTGGCTTCCAACCAGTAGGTCCCAACCAGTGGCTTCCACCCTTTGGGAACCAACCAGTGGCTTTCCAACCAGTGGGTCCCAACCAGTGGCTTCCACTGTCTTGGAGATTTTGGAGAGCCACCTGAGTGTGATCCTACTCTCCAGTCCATCACAGGCGCTCTGAAAAAGGATGATCATTGAGACGAACAAGGAATATTCCTGCCCTGCTCTGGTTGAAACGGCAGCGAGGCTGACGGATCCTGTCCTTTGCCATGTTCCTCCCAGCTTCCAACGGCGACAGCAAGCCTCGTCTCCCATGGAATATTTATAAGTTGTTTGCCGAAATGTCAGAGCCGGTGGTTATATTAACACACTTAGAGCCGCCAGCCTGGGACGCTGCTATCTGATGTGATTTTTAGTCAAAGTGCTTTTATGTAATGGTACAATTGCTTACAAATCCTGGTGACATTTTTGTTGTTTCTTGACAAACAGCCGCTCAGCTGCCTGACAAGGAAACCAGCATCAATCACTTTTACTAGTTCATTAGGGCCTTGCTTTCCCTTTCCGTTCTTTCCCCTTCCATCGCCACACGTAATTAACGCCAGATTACCTGGAAGGCTCCCTCTCTTCATGCATAGCAATGAGGGCAGCTTCTGAAGTTAGGGATTTTTTCCTCCTAAGCCACAAGTAATGACTGGAAGATCACAAATATGCTTCCCTTACATCTTCCCAGGCATTTATGCAGCTTTAATATACTGGAATTAAACGTTCAGCTTTACAGTGGGCACAAAACAGTCAATGCTGATAGGTAAGTCAGTAGGTAGGAAGGGAGGAAGGAAGGAGGGATGGGTGGATATCCTTCCTTCCTTCATCCGTCTTTCCATCTGTCCTTCCTTCCTTCCTTCCTTCCTTCCTTCCTTCCTTCCTTCCTTCCTTCCTTCCTTCCTTCCTTCCTTCCTTCCTTCCTTCGACAGACAGACAGACAGACAGACAGACAGACAGACAGACAGACAGACAGATAGATAGATAGATAGATAGATAGATAGATAGATAGATAGATAGATAGATAGACTGGGAGGTAGTGGTGTGGAAGGAAGGAGGGATATCCTTCCTTCCTTCCTTCCTTAGGTAGATAGACAGGTAGGTAGGTAGTGGTGAGGAATGAAGGAGGGATGGACGCATAACATTCCTTCATCCATCCTTCCATCTGTCCCTCCTTCCTTAGATAGACAGACAGACAGACAGACAGATAAAGTGGTGAGGAAGGAAGGAAGGAAGTATACCTCTTTTCCTTCTGTCCTTCCGTCTGTCTGTCCGTCTGTCCTTCCATCCATCCATCCTCCCTCCCTCCCTCCCTCCCTCACTCACTCACTTATTCACTTGCTTAGATACAGTGGTGGGCTTCATGGGGATCTCACAGGTTCTACAAAACCAGAGGTCCTCAAACTTTTTAAACAGGGGGCCGGTTTCCTGTCTGTCAGACATTGTCGCGGGCCGGATAGAAAGAAAGTTAGATAGATAGAAAGAAAGTAAGAGCACAAGCCTAACCATGTCTACTCAAAAGTAGACTCAACCATGCACAATCCTATCCATGTCTACTCAAAAGTAAACCCCATTATGTTCAATGGGTCTTACTCCTAGGAAAGTGTCTTTAGGATTGTTAGTTAGTTAGTTAGATCCCTAAGTTAGTTAGTTAGTTAGTTAGTTAGATAGATAGATAGATAGATAGATAGATAGATAGATAGATAGATAGATAGATAGATAGATAGATAGATAGATAGATAGATAGATAGATAGGGAAAGGAAAGGAAAGGTTAGATAGACAGACAGACAGACAGACAGACAGATAGATAGATAGATAGATAGATAGATAGATAGATAGATAGATAGATAGATAGATAGATAGATAGATAGATAGGGTGGGTGGGTGGGTGGGTGGGTGAAGGGACAATGGGAATCCTGGGTGGATGAAGGGACAGGGGGGACCTTGGGTGGGTAAAAGGTAAGCAGGAAAGTAGATAAATGAAGGGAGGGAGAGAGGGGGGAGGGAGAGGGAGAGGAAGGGAAAACTAGATAGAGAGGGGGAGGGAGAGAAAGAGAGGAAGGGAGAAGCCAGCTGAAGGAGTCCTCCAGAAACGGAGGCAGGGAGGGGGAATAGAGGAGGGAGCAGCCGGGCCAGGAAAGGCTTGGGCTCTAGTGGGTGGGGGGCTGCCTGGGCTTCTCCTGGCCCAGGAGTGTCTTCAGGATTGCAGCCTTTGGCTGCATTTTCCTGGGAGACCCCAAGCTGAAGGCTGCAATCCTAAATACACTTTCCTGGGTCAGGAGAAGCCCAGGCAGGCCGCCCCCCATGAGACTCCAAGCCTCTCCTGGCCTGGCTGCTCCCTCCACTATTCCCCCCTCCCTGCCTCCGTTTCTGGAGGACCCCTTCAGCCGGTGATCGGAGGAGGGGCCCCAGGGCAGGGAGGGAGCTGGTGGTGGTGGGGCTGCCTGGGCTTCTTCTGGCCCAGGAAAGTGTACTTAGGATTGCAGCCTTTGGCAGTTGACCTGTGAGTCTGCCCTGGTGGCCTGAGTGGTGCCTCAGCTCCTCCCTTGCCCAGGAGGAGCAGCCTCTCTTTCCCCTCCAGGCCAGGAAGGACGCTGAGCCCAGAGGGGAGCCCCAGAGGGAGCAGAGCAAGGCGGCCAGTGGTTCTTCCGCTGGGTGGGTGGGTGGGCAGGCAGGCGAGTGAACAGGCAGGCAGCACCTCGCCATGGTGGGCTCCCGCCTGCCCTGCGCTCTACTGAGATGGCTCCTCTCCCTCCCTGCCTGCTTTGCCTTCTCTCGCCTCGCAGCCACTCAGCAACAGCGAGGCAGGGAGTGGGAGGAGCCACCCCCTCAGTATAGCCCAGCGCGCTGAATTGAAAATGGCGGCCGCCACCTAGCCGCTTTTCCTGGTGGCGGCCAGCAACCCTGGGGGGGGGGGTGGGGAGGTCTGTACAGAATGGCGTGCCGGATTGAGGACACTGGGGGCCGCATCCGGCCCGCGGGCCGTACTTTGAGGACCCCTGTACAAAACCCTTTGCTAATGAGCATCTGGCTCTGAGAACTGGTTACTAATGGGACACAGAGCCTGTTGTTAATTTAGGACATAGGACATTAGGACATTAGGACATATTTATTTGAATCCCATCACTGCTTAGATAGATTGCTATCCATCCTTCCTTCCTTCCTTCCTTCCTTCCTTCCTTCCTTCCTTCCTTCCTTCCTTCCTTCCTTCCTTCTACTGATACATATACATATACATTGGGTTGCCATTATTCTCTTCCACAAAACTGGGACAGGACCCACTGCCAGACTTGCCAGTATGTGAACACAACATCTGAAAACTGGGACAGTCCTGGTTTTCTGGGACATATGGCAACTGCAGATATAGATAGTCCATCTATCAGGGGTTCTTCCGAATGATGATCTGGTGTCGGAGAGCCTGTGCTGTTTATTGCCCGGATTCTATTAATTTCATCTGTCCTAAAAGTCTCAAACTGGTCCACCAGATGCCTCGATGAGTACAAGACAACAGAAGATGCGCAACCTGGTGCCACTCAGGTGCATCCAGGAGTTCCTTACTTCTAAAACTAGGAGGCTGTGGATACCCATCATGGCTTGGATGTTATGGACTTCTCTTCTAGAAACCCGTTCAATTATCTTTGGAAGGCCTATAATCCTTCAACCCTACCATATCTTGTGGCAAGGAATTCCACAGATTAATTACAAGAAATATTAACTTTTTTTCTGTTTTAACTCTCCCGATGCTCACTTTTAGTGGATGTTGCTAGTGTTGCGGATTACATCAAACCTGACTCCGGAAAGTTTGAATACCAGCAAGGCTAATTGCTCCGGGCAGAAGACACTATTTGGGGTTTTTAAAAAATAACTTTATTGATGAGCACAAGATGTTGCTCAGAGGGAAGTCCCACAAAGAGGGTTTGATGCCGAGACCCAGCAAAGAAGGGATGCGGCCAGGAGGTCACCAGGGCAGAAGGTCCATCAGCTACTTAAGACAACTGGACCAGGATGCAGGAGGACAACATTGGCCCTTGACCCTTAAGCCTCCCTTGTTGTGTTATTATATATTGGCAAGTTGTAGAGCATGTTCACCATCAGGTATCTGTACAAAAATGGACTGACCTTGTAATGATTTTTACCTCCTGATAGCAAATCTTTTTGCAGTCTTCCTTCCAACACGTTCACATTTCTATGAAAACTAATATTTTTATTTTTTGTATTTTGTGTGGCCTTGTGTGTGCATGCGTGTGTACTGAACTGGTGCCGATTTCAGTTTGGCAGAATATAGTGTTCAGTTTGATAAAAAGTAAATGTAAATTATATGGCTTTTGAACAATGTGCAGGTGCGCATCAAAAAATGCATGCTTTTATTTGTTGTTTTCTGCCATTTTAACCTCCATATTTGTTGTTGAAATAATGCAGGGAAAGGATAGAGTGGATAGAAGGATGTTCTTTTCCGGCTCAAATACCAGGAAGACATCCAGTAAAATTGACTTGCGGGTAGGGTTGCCATATGTCCTGAATTTGGGGGGATTGTGTTGACACAGTGGCTAATGGGACAGTGGGTCCTGTCCCAATTTTGTGGAACAGAATTATGGAAACCCTATCGGCGGGAGAGTTGGAACCAACAAGAGGAAACATAACTTTATCCTGCACATGGTTAATCTGTAGAACTCCTTGTTGCAGGATGTAGTGAAGATACCTGGCCTAGGTGCCTTTCAAAGGGGCTTGTCCCCAAATCCAGAGTAACTACGGGGGCATGTGAGAGACTTTACTGCACCACCTAGTGAAAACCAATGGGAAATTCATATTGGAATCCAGAGTAAGTTGTCCTTACACCAGAGCAAGGACTCCCCATAGTTACTCTGGATTTTGCCCTTGGATAGGTGAACACTATTAGAGGCTGTAATTTATGATGACCATATGCAACCTTCTAGATTTAGGCTGCAATCCTAAAAACGCTTTCCTGGGAGTAAGACCTATTGAATACAATGGGGTTTACTTTGGAGATGGTTAGGATTGTGCTCTCTGACATCCAGATGCATGGAAGTGGCAACAGAATACAGAAATCTTGTGTAATCTCCGAGGGATCTGGTGGACCATTGTGAGGTGGACTAGAAGTGCCTTTGGTCTGGTGGGTTCCAAGCAGTGGTGGGCTTCAAGGGGTTCTCTCAGGTTCTATAGAACTCTTTGTTAATAAGCACCTGGTTCTGAGAACGGTTACTAATGGGACATAGAATTTGTTGTTAATTCTGTTAATTTAGGTTATTAGGACATAGAACCTGTTGTTACTTTATTTGAATCCCACCACTGGTTCCAAGATCTAGAGATCAAATCCAGAATCTATACCTAGGTCCCACATCCTAGATCCAGAAAATGTTCTCCAACAACTTCTACAGCATTCCTCATCCTTTACGGCAAATAAGGTGTTTTTATTTTAGATTTGTTGTATTACAGTCTGGGGTATATTTTTTTCTGGATCGTATATCCCAGTTAAATGACACTTTGGTTGCTGTTTACTTTAGCTGCTTTGCTGATCTCCCCAAGACTGTTGCTCTTTGATTGATTTCAGCTCTGGGAAATTAGCCTTTTAAAAGCACCGAGACTATGTGTTACTTGTTCGGACTGCACAAAATGAATGTGGGCAAGTCCAGATTACTGGCAACCCGACAATCACTAATGATTCAAGGATCAATTCGTCTTTGTCTGCCGACTCTAAAATAGAATTACTCCTCTTAGGCAAGAAATGTTTTCAGTCTGATGGGGGGAAAGGAAGAAATCCTTTTACTACTCTCAGTGTCTCCTTTGTTTCTCCGTAAATACTGTATTTACTCTAGCCCTATAATCCAGAGTAACTACGCGCACAAGTAAGAGACATTACCTAGTGACATTACATGTCACGTAAGAGACATTACCTAGTGAAAACCTATGAGAAATTCATATTGCAATCCAGAGCAAATTGTTCTTACATCAGAGCAAGGACTCCCCATAGTTACTCTGGATTGCACCCTAATGCTCACCTTTTCCAGCTAAGTTCAGTCTCCAAAATCAGGGTGCTCATTTCATTTGATGGTTAATTACATTTGAGTAAATGCTGTATTTTGATTTATAAGCATAGGGTGCGCCTTAAATTCAATGGCGCATTGGATTCGAGTCAACACAGTAAAATTTGAATATGGAAAACTCACTGCTTGGGAAAAACAAAGCAAGAGCCAACTTTTTCTGGCTAGGAAGGAAAGATTTCCTCACCTCGTACCGGGGACATGAAAAATAGTCTCAGTGACCTTACAGCAGACTTGGCAGGGCAATCATGGATTGGGGAAAAATCACTGTGGGCACTTACCGGTTCGGGCCTACTCACCCGAACTGGATCTTCCCATTTCCCTGCCGCTGGCGAATCGCCAGCCGCAGGGAAACCCCAAAAGAGGGTGGACTGGTTCACACCAGCCGCCATCTTTGTTTTACCGCGCACCTCTGCGTGCCTCTACACTTCCCCCGGCCGGGGGGGTTGATTCCCTCGTGCATGCTCCTCCACGCGCCCCTACACTTCCCCCAGCTGGGGGGGGGGGCTGAATGTAGAAAGGACTGCAGCCTGAGCCCCATCCTAAGCAGGTCTACTCAGAAGTAAATCCCAGTATAGTCAATGGGACTTACTCCCAGGAAAGTGTGGAAAGGACTGCAGCCTCAGAACCCCATCCTAAGCAGGTCTATTCAGAAGTAAGTCCCAGTATAGTCAATGGGACTTACTTCCATGAAAGTGTGGTAAGGACTGCAGCCTCAGAGCCCCATCCTATGAATGTCTACTCTGAAGTAAATAACTTCATTTTTAATTTTTTTTAATTTTTAAATTAAAAACCTCCCTGGCCCTGCCCCCTGACCCTGGCCCCGCACTTCCGGAGAACCAGTTCTTGGGCCAGGCCAGGCCCACCACTGCAGTCTGGACCAAAGGGAGGAGGGCATCAGCCTGAGATGTAGGTGGGTTTGCAGAAGGAGGGTGGCTCCTCATCGCTATCAGAGGGCTCTAGAAAGATGTCGTCCTCTGCTGCTTCCTCCCCAGGGGTTTTCTTCCTGGCACCACATCCTCCTTGAAGTATCCTCTCTGCAGATCCCTGGAATCGCCAGCGGAGAGCACATCCAAGGGCTGAAGTGGTCGTGCCAGGGTTGGAGCTGTGCAGAAGCCACTCGCAATATAGCCTACAAGAGAGGAGGAGGGCAATGAGAGTTTGTCATACTCCCCCCAAATGGCACATTCACACCTGCCACCCTCTTGCCTCAGTGTTCACCTTCAGCATAGTCTCTGTCACCCAGAGGAGGCACCACATCTGGAAGACAGACACCCAAGTGCTGTCGCATGAGCACTGCCAGGCACATATGGGATCCCTTTGCAAGCACTGCACATGGCCCCCCAGGGAGCCTGTCAGCACTGGGGAAGAGGGAGGCGAGCACAAGCAGCCACCACCTGTGCCATACGAGCTGTGATACACCTCCAGGCAAATGGGCTTGCTGATGTGATCAGAGGCCGTAGGTCCTGGTGGATCCGACGGACCCTGTTGAAGGCATCACCCAGGCCTCCTTCAGCCACTCTAGGCTCCTCCAGTGCAGAGTCATGCTTAGGAGGGGTCTCAGACAGTAACTGAAATTGGAGGCTCCTGATCTGGTGGGGCTTTGGCTTCTGAAACCAGCTCCAGTTTGATCAGTCCTGCCCCATCAGGGGCACCATGCAGGTCTCCATCAGCCAATGCAAGGTCCTCCAATATAACACCCTGCTTGGGAAGGGCCTTGTCCACAGTGGCTGCTCCTGGAAGCTCCTTTTGTGGTGGGACATCAGGCACTGGAACCCTCTCCAGTGTGATCAGTCCTGCCCCATCAGGGACACCATGCAGGTCTCCTTCAGCCAAAGCATGGTCCTCCAATATAATGTCCTTCTTAGGAGGGGTCTTATCCACAGTGGTTGCTCCTGGAAGCTCCGTGTGTGGTAGAGATACAGGCGCTGGAACCATCTGTAGTTCAGGTGCACCATGCAGACCTCCATCACCCAAAGGGCCCTCCATTGAATGGTGCACATCAGGAGTCTCCTCAACTGCTGTGATAACTTCTGGAGGCTGTAGCTTCTGTGGGGCTTCAGCCTCTGGAATCTCTGCAAACATCAGCACCACCTCATTGAGGGATTCAAAGAGCTCTTGTTTCTCCTCCGTCTTCTCATCTTCCTCAGGGAATCTGCAGAGGAGAGGAAGACTCAGGAAAAGCCCAAAGGGGGGCAAAGACTGCAAGGGGGCTCCTCCTTCCCACCAGCTTCAGGGCATGTGAAGCGCCATCCTGCTGGATGGTTCATTTCAGCCAGCTGGACTTGGACAGGTCTGCAGGTTGCATGGCCTGCCCTCTCCATCCCTCCCACTGAAGTTTCCCCCATTGATCTCCTTCCCCCATGGACAGGCTCCCTCCCTGGGCCTTCATGTGGCTCACAAAAAACAATTGTTTTTTATATTTTCACCCTGTTGAAAACCAGGCAAAAATTTGAATTGAAGTCAAGCTTCGCGAGTTTCAACCTCCCCTGTAAGCAGGAAGGGAAACGGACGTGACCGGCAGTCTCTTGGCCAGGCTGCTCTTGTCCTTCTTGGAGAAACGTGGCCCACCCTGTGGGGAAACATAGGCCAACCTTCTGGGGCAGCCCCCCAACCACCACCCGGCCTGCCTGATCCCACCTGCAAACACCGAGATCCAAGAGAGAGAGAGACTTACCGAGGATCGGCATCCTAGTGGCACCTACAAGAAGGAGGAAAACATAATCATGACCCTCGTGGGAACCGCGCAGTGTATTTCCCTGTTTTCCCCAATGGGCAGGAGGCCAGAGCAAGGCCCTCCTGAGCTGGCCCTATGGCTGCTGTAGGGGAAGGAGTGGCACCTGTGGGCTCAGTGTCCAGGGCCAGGTTATCAGAGGGAGGGGACCTTTCTCCCAAAGCCCTACCAGTACCTCTTACCGGAACTGACAGAAGCTTAGGCACCCTCCCATGACAAGACAGGCAGTTGTAGAAGAAGCAAAGAAGAAAGGATGGACCAGGCGTTGGAGAAGATGAAAAGGAAGGAAGGTGAGGTTTTGGAGAAGGTGAAACAGTTGGATGAGGTTGGAAGGCTGGAGGTTGGAGGGTGGATGAGGATGGAAGTAGAATCCTGGGGTTGTCCAGGTAATGGAGGAACAGAATCCTGCAGCCTTTGTGACTGTTAGTGGTGAGGGGGACCCTCTCACTCCAAAGGGTCAAGATTCTAGGCCTGGCCGGGAATCCCCACCTCCCTTTCCAGGGCAAGGCTGATCCTGATCCCAAAGCCAGCAAGCGCTTCTGTGTCTTGGGGCGGGTATGGGGAGCCTCTTTGGTTTGGGTCAGGCAAAAAACAGCCCTTCAGGGGCATCACTAGGGTGGTGCGGGTGAAGTGGTGATGCGCCTAAGGGATGTGATGTGCACTGGGGGACCTAAACATTGCAACTTCGTGATGGTGCATCAATCCCCATCATGTCATATACCATTGGAATCATATTGAAGAGCAGAATCCAAGGCAAAAACCCATCTTGAAATAGCATCTTCCTCTCAAAGGTCATGGCCAAAAAACTAAAAATGCATTGAACTCTATGGAAAGTGAAAGTGACCTATATCGCGACTTTACTTGCGAGTAGGCAAAGGTGCCGTCGTTCATTGGAAAGGGCAGGCTGAGAGGAATTGTCCTGATCCGATGAACGCAGCCCCCACAGATCACCCCAGAATGAGGTCCCTGCTGATTGCATTGAAATTCATTGAAAACGGATGTGACCTGCATAGCTGTGTTTACTGGCGAGTAAGCAGCCATGCCTTGGCTGGAGTGGGAGGCAGGTGTGCACTCCAATGGAGTGCAAGGCCTCCAAAATGGTCCCGATGAGGGATGTTACTGGGGAGTTAGAAAGGGGGCACCCTTGAAGACACCCCTTGTGACCGACATGGCTAAAATCGCGGTTTGTAGAAATAATAATAATAATAATAATAATAATAATAATAATAATAATAATAATAATAATAATAATGCTTTGTACGCATAATTGACAGCAGAATACAGTGAAACAAACCACTTTGAAATCTCTTTATTCTATGAAAATATGTAGCTACAAAACACAGGAAAGGTGGGGCAATGACACTTAAGCACGCCCACTATTCGTATTGTTGCCCCACCCAATGTATGGGGTGATACGCTGGCCTCCGGCACCGGGTGACACAGACCCCAGTGACACCCCTGCAGCCCTCTGCCACATAGAATAGCAGACAGCAGTGCTCTGTTGTGCATCTGAGCAGGTGCAGAGGGCGCCTCCTTTGATGCAGATGATTGTTCCAATGAAGGGCTGTGGGAAGCTATGTGATGCTCAGAATTGCGCCACAAAATGTCATTAGATCCTCTGGAGGACCACTTCATCACTCCGAGCACAATCCTAAGCATGTCTACTCAAGGATTAGCCCCATTGCGTTCAATGGATCTTACTCCCAGGAAAGTGTCTTTAGGATTGCAGCCTCAGTGGTGTAGCTAATGATGAAGTAGCCTGGTGCAAAGCTTAAAATGTTGCCCCCAAAGCGATGTCACAACCAGAAGTTATGCATCTATGTGAACATATAGAGATGTATATATACATACACTATACATATACACTATATGTCTTCATACACATACGTATATACGCAGATGAATACATACACTATATGTTTACATAGACACACCATATGTATACATACAAACATAAATACATGTACGCCATGTGTATAGGCATATATGTATGCATATTCAGATGAACTCATGCATACACTATATGCATAGATATATACATTAAACCTCGAGGAAAAATTCAGAGCCAGAGTCCTGAAAGTCCTGACTGTGTTACAGTCATGTTCTGGTAACTCCTGCAACGCAAATGGAACCAGTCGTATTGGCTCTGCCTTTCCATTGAACCATTTCAGTGGTGTGGAGAGGAGGGATTCTCTGCTTGGGTAACAGCCTATCCCCCATGCTCTCAGATCCAGGTAGCAGCTGACACAGGCAACATCAAGGGGATGTATGATGGCATCAAGCAGGCCTTAGGTCCAACAGTAAGGAAATCTGCCCCACTTAAATCTGCTACAGGTGAGGTCATCCAGGACCGAGCACAGCAGATGGCACGCTGGGTGCAGCACCACTCTGAGCTATACTCAAGAGAAAATGCAGTAACTGAAAAAGCATTAAACAACATTGAGTGCCTGCCTGTCTTGGAGGAGCTTGACAGTGAACCAACTTCAGAAGAACTAAACGAAGCTCTGGATTCCCTTGCTTCTGGCAAGGCACCCGGGAAAGATCACATCCCTGCTGAAGTTCTGAGGTGCTGTAGAGGGACCATTTCCACTGAACTGTACAAGATATTCTGACTTTGTTGGAGGGAAGGTGGAGTACCACAGGACATGAAGGACGCTAATATTGTCACACTGTACAAGAACAAAGGCGACAGGGGTGACTGCAACAACTACCGTGGCATCTCTCTTCTTAGTGTTGTAGGGAAGCTGCTTGCCCAAGTCATTCTGAAGAAGCTTCAGGTGCTTGCAGAGAGAGTCTATCCTGAATCACAGTGTGGATTTCGAGCCAACAGGTCCACCACTGATGCGGTATTTTTCCTTCGACAGTTGCAAGAGAAATGTAGCGAACAAAGACAGCCACTCTTTGTAGCCTTCATAGATCTTACAAAGGCTTTTGGTTTGGTTAGTAGGGACGGCCTTTTTAAAATCCTCCCCAAGATTGGATGCCCACCTCAGCTCCTCAACATCATCAGGTCCTTCCACGAGGACATGAAGGGCACTGTAGTGTTTGATGGCTTAACATCAGATTCCTTTGACAAGCGGAGTGAAGCAGGGCTGCGTCCTCCCACCAACTTTATTTGGGATCTTTTTTGATGCTGAAACAGGCTTTGGAAATGCAACCGAGGGAATCTATCTCCGGAACGGATCGGACAGAAAACTCCAGTCCTCCAGACTGAGAACAAAGTCCAAAGTCCAGCTGAAATGCTTGCGGGATTTCCTCTTCGCCGACGACATTGCTGTTACTGCTCACTCTGCCGAAGACCTTCAACTTACTTATGGACTGTTTCAGCAAAGCCTGCCAAGACTTTGGACTAACAACCAGCCTGAAGGAAACACAAGTCATGGGTCAGGGTGTGGATCCACCTCCCCATATCACAATCTCTGAACCTGAACTGGAGGTTGTCCACGACTTTGTGTACCTTGGCTCGACTATCTCTGACACTCTCTTCCTAGATACTGAGCTGAATAACCATACTGGTAAAGCGGCTAGCACGTTCTCCAGGCTTACAAAGAGAGTATGGCTTAACAATAAGCTGACGGAACATACAAAGATCCAGGTCTACAGAACCTGTGTCCTGAGCACACTCTTGGACTGCAGCGAGTCTTGGCCCCTTCGTGCATGGCAGGAGAGAAAGCTGAACACCTTCCATATGTGCTGTCTCCGACGTATCCCTGGCATCACCTGGCGTGACAAAGTCTCAAATGACGCAGTCTTGGAATGTGCTGGAATCACTTCTGAAACAGCGGCGTCTACACTGGTTTGGGGATGTGGTGAGAATGGCTGATGGTCGGATTCCAAAAGATCTCCTGTATGGAGAACTAGTGCAGGGAAAGCGCCCTAGAGGAAAACCACAGCTGCGATACAAAGACATCTGCAGGAGGGATCTAAAGGCCTTGGGAATGGACATCAACAGCTGGGAAACCTTGACCTCCAGTCGTTCAGCGTGGAGGCAAAAGACCCAGCATGGCCTTCTCCATGGAAGAGACACTCGTTCAGCAGGGTGAAGCAAAGAGACAGACCCGGAAGCAGCGAAACCTGGTGGCTGGGCAGGGACAGACTTCATCTGTCCTCAGTGCGGAAGGGATTGCACCCTCGAATTGGCCTTTGAAGCCACACCAGATGCTATCTTAGGACGTCCAACCAGAGCACGATACCAGAGTCTTTTCAGACTGAGGGATGCCAGTGATGATGATGATGATGTCTCTTTTTATTCCCCTGACAGCTTTTTCCTGGGAAGTGTCCCCTTTTTTGCACCAACTCCTCTTTTTCTGACATGTCAAAAGAATCCAAAACATCCTTGTCCTGCTTTTCCTTTTGAGAAGGAAGCATGAACCCCTCTTGAGATTAATAAGGAATATGGAATAAACGAGCAGAATGAGCCCAAAGTTGTGGGAGTAAAATTTCCCGAATATTTGTGGGCTCCAGGCACCGCTGGGCACTTGTGGGTATGAAGCAGTGGGAAGCAGTGGGCACCACCAGGCACAGGGCACAGATGGGCACCAAAAAGTACCAGAGAGCACTAAGGGTAGCAGCGAGCACCAAAAAGAACCAGGCATCCCTACTGGGCACCAGCAGGCATCACCATACAGTTGGCAGTAGGCACCATCAAGCACCTGTGGGCATTGGGCACCACCAGGTACCACTGCACTGTGCGCAGTGGGCACCAGCAGGCACTCCATTGGGCAGCAGGTATCACCTGGCAGTGGGCACCACTGAAAATTGGGTATCACCACTTAGTAGGAACACTGGGCACAGGGCATCCCTACGCGTCAGCAATGGGCAGCACCTGGCACCTCTACTGAACACCAAGCACCACCATTCACTCTGCACCAGTGGGCAACACCATGTGCAGAAGTGTTTCTTAGTCTGCGCTTACTTCATAGAAGGAATACAGTTCCCAAATTTCATCCTACTAGGGGTTGGGGCTGGGCGTTGATCAGTCAGTAGAGGTATAGGGACTAGAACATTTCCCTGAATGTTCCCTGAATACTTTCCCTGAATTTCATGCTTCCAGGTCCAGGGGTTGGGGCTGGGCGTTGAGTGAGTCAGTCAGTGGCTCTTCAGTTTTATATAGAGCAGTGGTACTCAGGTATTTCAGCCCTCTTTCAAACTTAAAAGTCTGTCTGGGACTCCCTGTCCAATGTACTGGGTGCTAGAGCTCCTCCAGGTCTACTTGGAAGTATGTAAGTCCTATTGTACTCAATGAGTTGTACCCCCAAGAAAGCACCATACCAGATTCCAAGATGTGGGATCCTACCATCTTGTGACCCCCCCCCCGAGCCAAAGGTGCAGCCCCCCAGTGGGACCCCCACTTTGTAGACCACTGATATAGACTACAGTGGTACCTGGGTTCATGAGCATAGTTCATTCTGAAAGCATGCTTGTAATCCAAAAGCAAATTTATAGAAAGAGCAGTCAGGAAAAGCCTCCCCTTCAGAGCCTCCATATCTACTCAGAAGTAACTCCCATTCTGTTCAGTGAGAGTTACTCCCAGGAAAGCCCAGTTCCAGATTCCAAGATAGCAGATTCCACCCATTCATGACCCCCCGACATTTGAGTACACCTACTGTATGTCAAAAACCTAGAACACTAAGAGCACAAGCCTAACCATGTCTACTCAGAAGTAAGTCCCATTCTGTTCAATGGGCCTTACTCACAGGAATGTGTCTTTAAGATTGCAGCCTAAATTCCATTCTAGTCAATGGAGTTTATTCCCAAGAAAGTATGGACAGGGTTGTAGGCACAGATCCCAAGCTTAGGCATGTCCACCCAGAAGCAAACCCCATTAATGGAGGAGCATCACTGCCTCAGCCATTGCTCGGGGACCACTTGGAATGGCCTGGCAGACCGAATTTGTGTTTGACACACATGCCCGATGGGCTTAACGTAAGAAGATTCCCCCTCAGGATCAGGCCCATTCAGTCGAACTTCCTGGATCCCACAGGGGTGCACTAGATGCATCAGGGAGCACCCAGACCACAAGAGACCCGCATCAGGGTGCCCTCCCTACACCCGGCATTCCAAGACTGCCGCCTTCTAAAATCAGGAGTTTGCACATAACTAACCATCAATAACTATTGTTAATAACTCTTAATCATAATTTCTATAATATAATAATATTAATTGTTTATGAATAATAAGAATATTAATAATCCTATGAATGTAAATTATAGAATTAATACAGTAGAATAATTATTTCTGTTAAGAATAATAAAGGAGAATTAAAGACATGTCCCTCTGGTTCTTAAGTCAGGAAGGGGTCTTTGGGGTGCTCTTTCTCCTCTTTGCCAAGTTTCCCTGGAGGCTCCTCGATACCCAGGGCAGCCTCAAGCGTGGAGAGTGCTCCACACGTCCCACAGCGTCTTCTTCACGGCCTGGATGGTATCGAGGCACTGTAGGTTGCTCCGGACGTCGCTCTTCCCTGCAAAGAATTCAGCACACCAGTGGTGGGCACAGGCCGGTTCGGTCCAGTTCAGGGGGGGTTCTTCCAATCCCCCTGCCGCTGGCAAGCCGGCAGCAGCAGGGAACCCCCAGAACCATGCAGACCAGTTTGGCCGCCACTGCGCCTCTTCTTCTGGCCAGCCGGGGAGGTTTAAACAGGAGGCGCACAGCGTGAGCGCGCTCTCCCTGCCTCCCCTGGCTGGCCGGAGAGGCTTAAAAGCAGCTCTCCTTGCCTCTCCCGGCCAGCTGGGGGGGCTCAAAAGCCGCTCTCCCTGCCTCCCCCGGCTGGCTGGGGAGGCTGAGAGCTTCCTATGTGTGTCTACTCAGAAGTAAGTCCCAGTATAGTCAATGGGACTTACTCCCAGGCCAGTGTTGAGAAGACTGCAGCCTCAAAGCCCCATCCTATACAGGTCTACTCTGAAGTAAGTCCCAGTATAGTCAATGGGACTTACTCCCAGGAAACTGTGGAGAGGATTGCAGCCTCAGAGCCCCATCCTATGCAGGTCTACTCTGAAGTAAGTAATTTTTTTAATCTTTTTTATTTTTTAATTAAAAACTGCCCCTGGGCTCCACCCCTTGTCCCTGGCCCCGCCCCTAGCCCCGTCCACTTCCAGAGAACCGGTTCTTGGGCCAGGCTGTGCCCACCCCTGGGAAAAATCCTTCAGGATCGGGGGGGGGATCTTTCCAGGATTGGAGGGAAATATCTAGGATTGGGGGAAAAATCCTTCCAAGATCAGGGAAAAAATATCCAGGATTGGGGGAAAAAATCTTTCCAGGATTAGGGGGAAAATATCTAGGATTGGGGGAACAATCATTCTGGGATCAGGGAAAAATCCTTCAGGATCGGGGGGAAAATCCAGGATCAGGGGGAAATCTTTCCAGGATCGGAGGAAAATATCCATGATTTGGGGAAAAATCCTTCCAGGATCAGGGGAAAAATATCCAGGATTTGGGGAAAAATCCTTCCGGGATCAGGGGAAAAATATCCAGGATTTGGGGAAAAATCCTTCCGGGATCAGGGGAAAAATATCCAGGATTTGGGGAAAAATCCTTCCGGGATCAGGGGAAAAATATCCAGGATTGGGGGAAAAAACCTTTCCAGGTTCAGGGGGAGGGAAATATTCAGGATTGGGGGGAAAATATCCAGGATCCAGGGGAAAAATTCCTTCTGGCATCAGGGGAAAAATATCCAGGATCGGTGGAAAACATGCTACCATGATCAGGGCCCATAACTGTAGCATTAAAGATTGAGCATCCATATCCACAGATTTTGTATCTGTGGATTTGACTCAACACAGGTCCTTCTCTGGTCTCCAGTTAAGCCAGATTTGGGTCAACTGTGGGCCTACTTCTGGGTCAGGTTTGGGTCAGTCTGGGTCTACTTCTGAGTAGGCACAAGGATGCTTTGGGCAATTGTGCCTCCTCGACAACCTTCTGGGACAACTGCCCAGTTCATCCTGGTGCCCAGATTTATTTGGAAGACAAGGTCATGGAATGATAAGTTACGGTCTCGATAACGCCACATTTTTGGCGGTTGCGAGTTTGGCGACCACTGTTCTATAACAATACAGTATATTATTTCTTATACATTGACTGCCACAATAAAATTTACATTAAAACGGAGTGGTTCATAGATGGCAGCTTCTTACGACATTGGCAGGAGAAGATCCGTACCCACGCACTTCTTTGTTTCAAAAAGTCATCCAGTGCCGTGAAAAAAATTCAACTAAGAAAAGCCGCCAACAGACAGTATTTGCCGACAAACAGTGATTAATCTAATACCTGCCGAAATAGCTACCTCGCTAATGCCGGGATGCGCCTGACGAATTGCTCACAGCGTGGAAATCTATCGGAGTGCAGATAAAACAATGTGGAAGTTGCCGAGAATGTTATGGATGGATATTATTCCTTGTTTGATTGTAATGGTTTTATCTCTAGGCCGAAACGAATTCTAGCTGTTAATGGGGTCTTTGGGAGCTGTATTTATTTGCCGTTATCGGTATCGAGGACTTATCGTGAAACATCCATTATTTCACAAATTAAAGATTCCGGCGTTTGGGGATCAATGAGGGGTCAACGGTCAGCTTAAATTATACTGATGGGTTTTCTGTGCCAAGCTTTTCAGAGATGCGCTTGTTGGGTGAGTCATGCGCGAATCCTTACAGAATATTTCACCGGCAGAGGGAAAAGCATGTAAACATGTAAAGCATGTTTGTGATGCTATTAGGTTTTTTTATCATTGACAAGGCACACTATATTGCAGGATAAGGACTTAAATCCCCCATTTGCCCTATCCAATGAATGAACCATACCCAAAGTTCTGTGGCACCCCTGTGGCCCACCTGTGGCATGCTGGTGTGCCATGGCATAGTGGTTGAAAATCACTGATCTAATGGATACGGTTCTCATCTGTTCGCCACAGTCCTGTTCTCACAAGCCATCCCCTAAAGCAGATCCTTTATAGGACTGAACAAACAACTACATATGTGATCTGATCTCATCATTTACATCACTTCCTAACTTCCTTATTAAGGGATTAGTAATTTTCTGCTTTACTGTAAGACCATTTAGGTTAAACAGGACCTTCACAGCTTCAATTATACCATAATATCCCTTGGATGCACCCATGCCAAGACCAGTTTTACATTCAATTAACCCTGCTTTATTATAAAGACTGCTTTATTATCAAAGCAAATTGTTACCTATTACAGGTGATTCAAAAAATTTTATCACCGGGATCCGCATCATACAATAGTGAGACCAAGAAATCAACACAACAATCAAGAGTACGGGTACAATCCAGAGTAACTACGGGGAGTCCTTGCTCCAGTGTAAGAACAATTTACTCTGGATTGCAATATGAATTGCCCATAGGTTTTCACTAGGTGGTGCAGTAACTATGGGTGCATGTAATGTCTCTTATGCACTCCAGTAGTTACTCTGGATTGTAGGGTAAGAGGCTTGCCTCACCGGGCAGCTCTCAGAAATCTGTTCTTCAGTACTCAGTAAAGTCCTTCTTTCCATCCTGAACCTCTTACTGATGTTTGTGCATTGTATCTGGCCTCCCAATCCAGAAATAACTGGCAATGAGGTCATCACCAGTAACTTCCAGTGGTATTTTGAATATGTGGACCATGTGAAGTGGTACGGCACAGGACTAATAGGACACTGTCATACCCTACAATCCAGAGTAACTACAGGATGATGTAAGAGGCACTTACTCTGGATTTCTCTGTGCATTTCCCATAGGTTTCTATAGGTGGCACCATAACTACGTTAGTGTAAAAGCTCCTGCAGTTACTCTGGATTGTAGACTTAGGGCAAAATCCAGAGTACTTACGGGGAGCAAAATCCTTGCTCTGGTGTAGGAATAACTTACTCTGGATTCTAATATGAACTTCCCATAGGTTTTCACTAGGTGGTGCAGTAACTATGTGTGCACATAAAGTCTCTTATGTGCTCCAGTCAGTGGTGGGCACTTACCAGTACGGGCCTACGCGCCCATACCGCTTCTTCCAGTTTCCCTGCCACTAGCGAACCACCAGCGACAGGGAAATGGAAAAACATAGCGGACCGTTACGGTCCGCCATGTTTTGGAGCCCACCACGGGCTTGCCCGCTCCAGAGCAGGCACAGCGCAAGCGTCGTCCTCGGCACTTGCACTGTGCCTGCTTTGAAGCAGGCAGCGCTTGCCCACTCCAGGGCAGGTACAACGCAAGCGCCGATGTCGGCGCTTGCGCAGTGCCTGCCTTGAAGCAGGCTCGCCGACTCCAGGGCAGGCACTGCGCATGCGCAGATGTCGCCCCGCCCCTCACCCCGCCCACACCCCGCCCACGCCCCCTGGCCCCGGCTGGCCCCACCCACTTCCGGCGTACCGGATCTTGGGATGGGGCCAGCCCATCTCTGGCTCCAGTAGTTACTCTAGATTTGGGGGTTAATCCTCATACTAGGCCTAACCTTACACAGGATTTGCACCAGCAATTTAGATGAACAGCCCCATTACAAGGTATGGAGTAAACCTATAGCCTAGTCCTAAACAGCTTTAGACACAGCATAGTCCATGCAGCCCAGCTGCACCAGCACTGGTTAAATGGAGCTGCCCAGTTCATATTTCTTCCCCCAGTGGGCACAGATGAAGCACTCAGTCCGTCCTTGAGGAGCTTGAAAGCCACTCAGACAACATCACACTTGCTCATCCAACAAGAGCATCACTTTGAACACCATACAATTGTCACCAAGATTGTCAGCCTGAAAAAAAATAAAAATCTGACATTTGCCAGCATGGCAGATCACCGTCGGCAAGTGACGATTCCACGACAATTTCCCCGAAAGGCAAAAATACCCACAAAAATAATTGGGAAAATTTCACACATCTCCACCTTTAATAAAGTCGCCAACGGGTAAGTAGTCATCAATTCCCACTTCAAATAATTTATTTATGACCAATGGATTTGTGTGTGCGTGTGTGTATGTGTGTGCATGTGTTTGATCTAATCTGAGATGCCCAATGATTGACAAGTAGGACTGTAAGTAGGTAACCTCTGGGGTCGCTACTTACCAACCGGATTCTCGGAGGGCCCTCAAACCATTGCCTGTGGCTCATGCGCCTCTGAGAGCCATTATCTTTGCTGCACTGAGCTCACACCGCATGCGCCGGAATGCTTTGTCTCCGGATTTAATGACGGTGTCCTAATTTAGTGGCTTGAACAGCCAAGATCGCAAATGTGGAGATGGCCCCCAGTGCCTCGGTTCAGAAATAATTAAGTTAACGCTTGCCCAGAGGTGTTGGGGAAAATCATAAACATGATATAATCAACACCTACTGGTCAGGTTCACATCTGATTAGAGAGATCATCCCTCCAAGAAGCCTAATTGAGACGTGGTCCCAATAAATAAATGTGGGTTTTTTTCTAGTGAGCTGCTTCCTTGTCGCATGTTTTTATCTGAAGAAGAAAAAGCAGAGTCTATCAATGTCTTTAAAAAAAAATGTGATTTTTCTAGAACTGAGCATCATCCTTGGTGGATCTCCCAACCATGACATTTCCTTTCAACTACCACCTTTTCTTGGCTTCTAAGGCACTCAAGCCAGAACCAGGAGACAGCCACTTAAATTAAAGAGTAGCAGAATGAACCCACCATTGCAAGAATTGAATTTCCAGAATATTTGCGGGCACTGGGCATTGGCACCAGCTGGTGGACACATGTAGGCACTTGGTTCCACTGGGCACCACCAGGCACAGGCCACTGAAGGATCCCAGGGCACAGTGGCAATCAGAAATGGGCTCTGGTGGGGCACCAGCAGGCACCACTGTGCAGTGGGCAATAGTGGGAACCACCTGGCAGCAGGCACCAATAGGCACTGGGCATTTCTAATGGGCACCACCAAGCACCATTGGGCAGTGGGAGCTACCATGCAGTGGGCAGCAGGCACCAACAGGCAGTGGGTAGCACCAGGTGCTAGTGTGCAATGGGCACTGGGCATTCCTACTAAGTCCTGGGCATCCTTATAGGGCACCACTATGAATTGGGCACCACCAAGCACCACTGTGCAGTGGACAGCAGGCATCAGCGGACACCACCAAGCAGCATGCACCAGTAGGCACGGGGCTCACCTCGGCACTGGGTACCATTGGGCAGCCATCAGCAACAGACACCAGTGGGCACCACTGGGCACTACCTGGCAGCAGGCCCCACCAGGCACCAGTGGGCATCATCTGACACCTTCACTGAGCACAAAACATCCCTGATGGACCCCAGACACTGAGCAGCACTAAGGACTCGGGATCAGTGAGCACCACCAAGCACTGGGTACTACTGGGCACCAAATAGGTTCTTAGTGGGTCCTTAAATCACAGAACACGCACCCCAAACTTCATGCTTTTACATGGAGAGGTTGGGTCTGGGTGTTGTTCAGTCAATCTTCAGTGTTATGTATAGGACAAAAATGTCTTCACCCCCTTAAGAGTTAAATTTCTAAAAATCAATTCTTAATGGGTGTTCACATCACAGAAGGAACACGCTCCCCAAACTTCATGCTCCTAGATCCAGCTGTTTGGGCTGCTGGGTATACATAGGGGTGAAAACACGTTGCACCCCTTTTCACCCCCTTAGAGTTTGAATTTTTCAAAATTGGTTCTTAGTGGGTGCCTCCTTCATGGAACACTCCCAAATTTTACACTTCTCGGTCCAGTGGTTTTGGCTGGGAGTTGATGGATGAGTCAGTCAGAGAGTGAATCAGTCAGTGACACTTCAGTTTTATATATACAGATATATACAGATATATATATATATGTGGAACTGCTTGCCACAGGACATTGTGATGGCATCTGACCCTAGTTGGTGTAGTTAATATGGAGCTGGAGGGACCAATGGTATGACTCAGTGGACAATGAGTAGCATCCTCTGGACCAGTGATTCTCAATCTTCCTAATGCCGTGACCCCTTTATAAGTTCCTCATCTTGTGAGGACCCCAAACCATAAAATTATTTTTGTTGCTACTTTATAACTGTAATTTTGCTATTGTTATATATTGTAAAGTAAATATCCGATATGCAGGATGTATTTTCATTGTTACAAATGAAATGTGTGTTCTATGCACACACTGAACACAATGGGATTTATTTCAGAGTAGGCATGCATAGGATTGGGCCCTGAGGCTGCAATCCCATCCACATTTGCATGGGAGTAAAGCCCCCCCTGACTATCATGGGATTTATTTCAGAGTAGGCATGCATAGGATTGGGCCCTGAGGCTGTCAGTCAGCCCCAGTGCATGTGCAGCTACAGTCAGAGGTCTGGCAAGCCTGACCTGGCCCCCTGCACCAGGGGTCTTTACGCAACCCCCAGGAAACCCCTAGGTGACCCCCAAAGGGGTCCCGACCCCCACTTTGAGAAACGCTGCACTATGATTAAAAAAACACAGTATGGTGGGAGATAGTTCACCATATTGGAGGAGATCACAAACTCTAGTGACACCACCAGCCTGGACCTGTTGCATTCACGGCATGGGGAACAGATTGTATTTACTAAATAGTTAGTTAGGGTTTCACGGAATTAATCCCCCATTTTTCTCTTTAATTAAACTAATCCTATGCAAACAAATTGGCTCACTCGGAGCCTGCAGAAGTAGCACCGGAGAAAGTGCTAAATGGAGCTGTCTGCTTCTGCTTGTCTACTTAGTCAAGTGAAAGCTCTCGCCACCCCTCTCCGGCAAGCATTTAATATTTTATCACAGCTCCACTGAAGCATGGGGGGCTCTCCACATCTCTTTGCTTTGCCAATTCTCTGGGAAGCTCTTATGGCCATTGAAACAGTGGTACATCTATCCTCACTTACCACCCGGACCGTCCAGAGCAGCGTTTTTCAAAGTGTGGGTCGGGACCCCTTTGTGGGTCACCTAGAGCTTTCCTGGGGGTCGCCTAAAGACCCCTGGTGCAAGGGGCCAGGTCAGGCTTACCAGACCTCTGGCTGTAGCTGTGCGCGCACTGGGGCTGACTGACGGCCTCAGGGCCCAATCCTATGCATGCCTACTCTGAAATAAATCCCATTATAGTCAGGGGGCCTTTACTCCCATGTAAATGTGGATAGGATTGCAGCCTCAGGGCCCAATCCTATGCATGCCTAGGGCCCAATCCTATGCATGTTGGGGGTCTCCACAACATGAGGAACTTATAAAGTGGTCACGGCGTTAGGAAGATTGAGAACCACTGCCATAGCGTTTGATAGAACAGAGAAATAGAATAGAAAATAGAATATACTATATTTATTCAAATCTAATGTGCCATCAAATCTATCATTAACCCTATATCAATAAACAAAATATCTTATTTACTCAGATCTAATGTGCCATCAAATCTACCATTCACCCTATTCCAATAAGCAAAATATCTTATTTACTCGAATCTAATGTGCCATCAAATCTACCGCGCTCCCTACATCTATAGGCAAAATATCTTATTTACTCGAATTTAATGTGCCATCAAATCTACCACACTCCCTACATCTATAAGCAAAATATCTTATTTACTCAAATCTAATATGCCATTGAATCTAATGGGCACCCTATACTTATAATCAAAATACTACATTTGCTCAAATTTAATTAACCATCGAATTTAATGCACACCCTGATTTTGGAGACTGACTTCGGCTGAAAAGGTGAGCATTACATTCAAGTAAATACAGTATTCTATATATAGGGTTGCCATATGTCCCAGAAAACTGGGACTGTCCTAGTTTGGGGGGATTTGCATTCACATACTGGCAGGTATACAGGGGGTCCTGTCCTGGTTTTTGTGGAAGAGAATTATGACACTCTTGTATATAATATAGTCTATAATATCGAATATACAATAAGTACTTGACTTACAAAAGATTTCTGTTATGGAACTAAGTTTTTAAATTGAAACATTTGTAAGTCCAACTCTGTTGACTTCAATACTTTAAAAAAATTAAAATGGAAAGTTAATAACTTGCAGGATGTCATATCTATGAAAATTCATATGAAAATTCATATATGAAAACTTTCATATCTATGAAAATTCACATCTTGAAAGGTTGTAAGTCAAGGATTTACTGTATTCTATAAAGAAGATAGATATATATATAGAAAAGAGATAGCATAGTTCATTCCATTCCGCATTAAATTGTGCATTGAATGACATATAATAGGTGGTATTACTTATATTTGTGGTTTTAATAATTTTGGCCAGTGATCCCCCAAATCTAGAGTAACTACGGGAGCACGTAAGAGACTTTACGTGCACCTGTAGTTACTGCACCACCTAGTGAAAACCTATGGGAAATTCATATTAGAATCCAGAGTAAGTTGTTCTTACACCGGAGCAAGGACTCCCAGTAGTTACTCTGGATTTTGCCCGATGTCAACACCTGGTTGTGGCTCACAACCCGCTAGCCATGCCAATGGTTCCGGATGAATTCTATAGGACAGAATGAAATTTAAACTTGTCCCCGCTCAGCGTCTCAGCGTCAACCTCTACTCTGCTGTTCCCAGCGAATAATTTTCATTGCTAGCTCAACTGTTAAATGTAGACTTAAAATTTATGGCGCAGGGGTAATGGCCAGAGAAGTTAATGCTGCCCTGAGAACCTTTGCTTTGGCAAGGCTTGGACTCCCATTTCAATCCATCACTCCGGGATTTCACGAGCTACTGGCCTCCGCTCGTTTGTACTGGAAAAGCTGTTTGCGTTCAGATTTATACTGGTCCTCTTTGGGTTCGGAAGGTCTCGTATCCTCCAGCAAATGTTTCCTTCCTGGGAGGTGATATCGGAAGGTGAAGGCTATAAGACCGCATAGTGATGAAATGTTTGCGAGGTCATGAATTGGTTTGTTGCAGCACTTGGGCACATGTTATTTCATGCACAGTCCATTACGTTCATTGTTCGCCGCAAGCGCTGCCATGGCTATCCCTGGACGCTTGGATCCAGAGAGGTACAGAACGATCCCACTGATGAGTGGTTCTCAAAAACCCTTTTTGGGAGGCTTATGCTTATTTTTAGAATAACAAACTGTTGGGACCCACCAGAAGTGATGTAATTAATATGGAAGTGATGTCATGGACAGATGTGACATCATCAAGCCGGAACATTTTTAACACCCCCTTGTTAATTAATGTTACACCATCTGATGAGACCACATCAAGCAGGAACATTTTTAACACCCCCTTATGAGGTAATTAATTAATGTTACATCATCAGACGTGACCTCATCAAGCAGGAACATTTTTAACACCCCTTATGACATACACTGCAATCCTAACCATGTCTACTCAAAAGTAAGGCCCATTGTGTTCAATGGGTCTTACTCCCAGGAAAGTGTCTTTAGGATTGCAGCAATAATTAATTAATGTTACATCATCAGTTGTGACCTCATCAAGCAGGAACATTTTTAACACCCCGTTATGACATACTTAATCAATTATCCATACAATCCAGAGTAACTATGGGAAGACGTAAGAGACACTCTGGATTGCTCTATGCATTTCCCATAGGTTTCCCATAAGTGGCACCATAACTATGTCGGTGTAAAAGGTCCTGACGTTGCTCTGGATTGTAACCCATGTTGTAAGCGGGCGTTAAAAATGTTCCTGCAGATGAGGTCACATCTGATGAGGTCACATTAATTAATTAATGACCAACTGCGCAATCTTAACTTGCAATCCTATCCTGCAATCCTAACCCCCCCAAGCAAGTTTTTTTTTCTTTAGTGTCAAGTATGATACATTAAAAATAAAAGTCCAGCCTTGTTATACAATGATTTTTTAATATATGAATTTGACTCAACTCAGCAGTTTTAGAAACTGTTTTTCTTACTGTTGTAGAGAGGCAGGCACGCAAGCAATCATTCCATTCTTCAGTCCCCGAATCAAACCCCTACAGATTCAAACCCCTGCAGATACTGAGCTCTATCTTATTCCATTAGATGCAATGGAGGAGCAAGAAACCTGGAAATGGGTCTTTACAGTAAACCTATTTTTCCATTGTTTTATTTATACACTAGCGAAAGGCGTACCCGCGTTGCAGGAGTAAAATTCCCCCGTATGCCATTCCCCCATAATCATCAACCCCCCATGGATAACTTTCCCCCAGGCGTAACAAACCCCATGCGCAACTTCCCCCATACACATCAACCCCCCCAAGCGCAACTTCACCCATGCGCATCAACCCAGCATGCACAAGTTATCCCATGCGCAACTTCCCCCATGCACATCAACCCCCATGCACAACTTTCCCCATGCGCAACTTCCCCCATGCGCAACTTCCCATAAGCGCAACTTTCCTCCCATGCGCAACTTCCCCCATGCGCAACTTCCTCAGTGCGCAACTTCCTCCGTGTGCATCATCCCCCCATGCGCAACTTTCCTCCGTGTGCATCATCCCCCATGCGCATCATCCCCCCATGCGCAACTTCCCCATGCGCAACTTCCCATATGTGCAACTTTCCTCCCGTGCGCAACTTTCCTCCCGTGCGCAAATTTCCCCCATGCGCAATTTTCCCCCATGCGCAACTTCCCCCATGCGCAACTTCCTCCCATGCGCAACTTCCTCCCATGTGCAATTTTCCTCCCATGTGCAACTTCCCCCCTGCGCAACTTTCCTACATGCGCAACTTCCCCCATGCACAATTTCCCCTCATGCGCAATTTCCCCTCATGCGCAGCATCCTCGCCAGCGCAACCTCTTCCTCCGAACAACATCCCCCAGTGCACCAGGATCTGAGCACCAAATTGGCTGATGTTGTTCAGTCTCCCATGTTAAGTGTAGGACAGAAACATGTTGCCCCCTTTTCAGCCCCTGAAGGGTTAAAAAAAGAACCTCCAGATGGTTCTTGGAGGGTATTCAGGTGACAGAAGGAACTCCCAGAATTCCATGCTTCAGGCCCAGCAGTTGGGGCGGAATGTTGCTGAGTCAGCAATTCTCAATGCAAAGTATAGGGAGGAAAACGCGTTGCGCCCCTTTTCACCCCCTTCCCGTTGGAATTTCCGAAAATCGGTTCTTACTGCACCCCTCAGTCACGGAAGGAACACCCACCCCAAATTTCACGCTTCTAGGCCCACCGGTTTTGGCAGGGCGGTGATGAGTGAGTGAGTGAGTGAGTGAGTCAGTGAGTGAGTCAGTGAGTCAGTCAGTCAGTCAGTCAGTCAGTCAGTGACTTTTTATATATATAGATTGACTTTTTAATCCATGGAATTTTTTAATCCATGGGAGGTTCCAAAATGGAACTCTAGTGGATAAAGTGGACACCTAGTCTAGTGGACACCTGTACATATTGAAATTAATGGAAACCCACCTGAAATTGGCTTGCGGCTCACCTAGCGCTCCCGGCCCACAGTTTGAGGACCACTGCAGTGGACCAACAGGCCTTATATTTTTATGGGTGTAGGGTTGCCATACATTCCAAAAAGCAGGGACAATCCCAATTTTCGAGGATTGTGTTAACATACTGGCAAATGGGACAGGGGGTGCCATCCTAATTTTGTGGGCCAAAGATGAGAATTATGGCAAGATGAGAATTATGGCAATTATGGTGGAGAACTTAAGTTAAAGCTCACAGCGCACCCATAAGTCATGCCATGTGAGAATTCCATGTTCTGACAAATGATGAGCAGATTGAAAAGGATATATATATATATATATCCTTTTATATACGTAGATACACACACACACACACACACACACACACACACAACGAGAGCTGTAACTACTGGAGGTGGGAAATTGGAAGCCAAACCAGGAGCTAATCAAATATCACCTCCACGAAGGCTTACGTGGAAGGCTTCGGCAAGCAAATGTCATCACCAACCTCCTCGGCCTCCCACCGACAATATGGAGTGTAATCATTATCTATCTACCAATCCATGCATTCATGTACATAGCTCCATCGGTGCGCATGGTAACGTATGCGGAAATGGATCCCTGTCCGCTCCATTTTTCTCCCCATCGTGGAATGGATCCAAAGGGCATGGCCCTTCCAAGACGGAGTGTTCCCCCCTGGCTATGCCACCAGATCGGATCTTTAGTCTAGTCAAGTTAGAAGACGTTCCAGCCAACTGGAGCATCATATATTTATCATATATTTATATATTACTAGCGAAAAGTGCACCCACGTTGCGGGAGTTAAATTCCCCCATATGCCATCCCCCATATGCATCAACCCCCATGTGCAACTTTCCCCCCAAGCGCAACGTTCGCCCATGCGCAACTTCCCCTAGCACATGAACCCCCCATGCGCAACTTCCCCCATGCACATCAACTCCCCATGCGCAACTTCACCCATGTGCAACTTCCCCCATGAGCATCAACCCCCCAAGTGCAACTTCCCCCATGTGCATCAACCCCCCATGCGCATCAACCCCCATGCGCAACTTTCCCCATGCACTTCGACCCCATGCACAAATTCCTCCCATGCGCAACTTCCCCCATGCGCATCAACCCCAATCTGCAACTTCCCCATGCTCAACTTCCTCCCATGAGCATCAACCCCCCATGTGCAACTTCCCTCATGTGCATCAACCCCTCCATGCGCATCAACACCCATGCACAACTTTCCCCATGTGCTTCAACCCACCCATGCACAAATTCCTCCCATGCGCAACTTCCCCCATGCGCATCAACCCCAATGTGCAACTTCCCCATGCACAACTTCCCCACACGCGACTTCCCCCATGCGCATCAACTCCCCATGCGCAACTTCCCCATGTGCAACTTCCTCCCATGAGCATCAACCCCCCATGTGCACCTTCCCCCCATGCGCATCAACCCCCATGCGCAACTTTCTCCATGCGCTTCAACCCCCATGCATAAATTCCTCCCATGCGCAACTTCCCCCCATGCGCATCAACCCCAATGTGCAACTTCCCCCATGCGCAACTTCCCCCAATGCGCATCAACCCCCCATGCACAACTTCCCCACATGCGCAACTTCCCCCATGCACATCAACCCCCCAAGCACAACTTCCCCCATGCACATCAACCCCCATGCGCATCAACCCCCATGCGCAACTTCCCCCATGCGCAACTTCCCCCATGTGCATCAACACCCCATGCGCAACTTCCCCCATGTGCAACTTCCCCCATGCACGATAACCCCCATGCACAACAACCGCCATGCGCAACAACCCCCATGCGCATCAACCCCCATGCTCAACTTCCCCACATGTGCATCAACCCACATGTGCATCAACCCCCCATGTGCAACTTCCCCACATGTGCATCAACCCCCCATGCTCATCAACCCCCATGCGCAACTTCCCCACATGTGCATCAACCCCCATGTGCATCAACCCCCATGCATAACTTCCCCCATGTGCAACTTCCCCCCATGCGCATCAAACCCCATGCGCAACTTCCCCCATGCGCCCTCCGGTTTTGGCAGGGCGGTGATGAATGAGTGAGTCAGTGAGTCAGTGAGTGAATGAGTCAGTGAGTTACTTTTCTCTTATATATATTATATATTATTATAAATTGGAGCTTATTATAAATTGGAGCTCCAACTGGAGCATTTATATATTAAAAATAAAATACACATTGAGATGAATGGAGACCCACCAGAAATTGGCTTGAGACCCACCTAGTGGGCCCCGATCCACAGTTTGAAAATCACTGCAGTTGACTGACATTCCTTTTATTGCTATGATCATTGATTGGGAGTGGATTGACAGTTTGGATGAAGTTGAGCATTGGGGGGTGTTTGGGGGCAGACGGGATATCAGAAAGTGGATTGGAGTGGGGCTGGGACCCTCAGATCGGAACCTCTTCTGTCTGGGCAACCCTTTCATGGGGTTTCCTGAATTTCCACCAGCTCATGCAGATCTGAGGATCCCCGTGTGGTGCATGGGGCTTTACTGGGGCAATGGGAAATATATAAGATATTAGATATAATCTATATATATAAAAGAGAAAAGTCACTGACTGACTGACTGACTGACTGACTGACTCATCACTGCCCTGCCAAAACCGGTGGGCCTAGAAGCGTGAAATTTGGGGTGGGTGTTCCTTCCGTGACTGAGGGGTGCACAAAGAACCGGTATTCGGAAATTCCAACCGGAAGGGGGTGAAAAGGGGCGCAACGCGTTTTCCTCCCTATACTTTGCATTGAGAATTGCTGACTCCTCAACATTCCTCCCCAACTGCTGGGCCTGAAGCATGGAATTCTGGGAGTTCCTTCTGTCACCTGAACTCCCACCAAGAACCATCTGGAGAAATTAACCCTTCAGGGGCTGAAAAGGGGGCAACCTCTTTCTGTCCTATACTTAACATGGGAGACTGAACAACCTCCAGCCTATTTGGTGCTCGGTGCCTGGAGCACTGGGGGAACATTGTTCGGAGGGAGGGGTTGCACTGGGGAGGATGCTGTGCAGGGGGAGATATTGCGCATGGGGGACTGATGCGCATGGGGGGAATTTGCGCATGGGGGAAGTTTCGCATGGGGGAAGTTTCGCATGAGGAAGTTGCACATGGGGGACTGATGTGCATGGGGGACTGATGCGCATGGGGGACTGATGCGCATGGGAGAAGTTGCACATGGGGGACTGATGTGCATGGGGGACTGATGCGCATGGGGGATTGATGCGCATGGGAGAAGTTGCACATGGGGGACTGATGCGCATGGGGGAAGTTGCACATGGGGAAGTTGTGCATGGGGGACTGATGTGATTGGGGGTAGCTGCACATGGGGGATGTTGCTCATGGGGAAGTTGCGCATGGGGGACTGATGTGCATGGGGGACTGATGCGCATGGGGGATTGATGCGCATGGGAGAAGTTGCACATGGGGGACTGATGAGCATGGGGAAAGTTGCACATGGGGAAGTTGTGCATGGGGGACTGATGTGATTGGGGGTAGCTGCACATGGGGGATGTTGCTCATGGGGAAGTTGCGCATGGGGGACTGATGCGCATGGGGGGATGTTGTGCATGGGAGATGTTGCGCATGGGGGGTTGATGCGCTGCAGGAGATGTTGCGCAAGGGGGACTGATGCGTGTGGGGGACTGATGAGCATGGGGGACTGATGCGCATGGGGGAAAGTTGCGCATGGGCAACTGATGCGCATGGAAGAAAGTTGTGCATGGGGGAAGTTGCGCATGGGGAATGATGGCATGGGGTGTTGATGCGCATGGGTTGTTGATGTGCTATGGGGGGATGGTGTATGGGGAAATGTTATTCCCTCAATGCGGGTTCGTTTTTCGCTAGTACCTAATAATTATAAGGTGATAAGTCCCTAGGTCATAGATATAAGGTCACAAGTCCCCCAAAACTGGGACAGTCCTACTGATATCACCCCCTCCAGCCTGCTGCTAAGGAGCATTGATGGGAGCATTGGCCTGGTTGCCACAATGCAATTTAGGATTTTCTTCCTACCATATTTAGTAATTCTACTACTGAGACGTGGGAAACCGAGTCGGTCTTTACAAACAACCTTACAAATACTTTTTGACAGTTCCTTTTCACCATTACCGAGAAGCTGTCACTTGTGTTAATAAGATGTTCTAATCAACTCCCAGACATTTAAACAGCTTAAAAATTTCCTCCTTGTTCTCTTTATTTTGTCACAGCATCTGAACATCACTTTTACTCTCCTTGTTTCCAAACCTCCGTTCGGGTTCTGCCCCACATTTGTTGCTTTATAGGGATGCTAGATCTTTAAATAGACTGAATGCCCACTGAATAGAATGCCCACTGAATGCCCACTTTAAATAGACTGAATGCCCTTTGGCTGTGGGTTCAGCCAAAGGAGACCAATAATTTTTTTAAACTAGAGTGTAAATATCTGAGGAACTCCTTGCTGCAGGATGTCATGATTGCATCTAATGTCCTCTTTTCCCAGGACATTTTAGACTTGTGTCCTGGAAAAAATCTTAGCCTCCATTTCCTTGTGTGCGCACAGCATGTAGCCTTCTTGTAATTAATAAATTAGACATAATAAATTACCATATATACTCAAGTCTAAGCCGACCCACATATAAGTCAAGGTATCTAATTTTACCGCAAAAAATGGGATAACTTATTAACTGGAGTATAAGCCTTGGGTGGGAAACGCAGCAGGCTCTGGGTGGGCTCTGAGGCCGCTGTCCTATCTACACTTTCCCAAGAGTAAGCCCATTGACTATAATAGTACTAACTTCTAAATAGATATGCCTAGGACTGAGCTCTAAGGATACAATCCTTTTACACATTATCCTGGGAGTAAGCCCCATTTGCTCTAAGGGGACTTACTTCTGAGTAGACCTGCCTAGGATTGCGCTCAAAGGATGCAATCCTTTTACACACTTTCCTGGGAGTAAGCCCTAAGGGGAGCTTAGAGTAAGCTCCATTGCTCTAAGGGGACTTACTTCTGAGTAGACCTGCCTAGGAGGGGGCTTTTCAGCCCTTTTTGGGGGCTGAAAAACTCAGCTTATATGTGAGTATATACGGTAATTGTATAAATGTATAAAAAATGTAATGGTTTTAAATTTTGTAAGTAATATAGTGTTTAAATTAACCAATGAAAACAATATATATGAGTGTTTTTAGTTCTTGGTTGTAATACATTTTGTCCTACATTTTTCTTGGATGTCCTTATTTCAAGGGTCCCTTGTCCTCTTTTCCGGTTTTGATGTATATATCTGGTTACGTATACGTAAGGGTTGCCATAATTTTCTTCCACAAAATTAGGACAGGACCCTCTGTGCCATTTGCCAGTACGTAAAAACGATCCCACAAAATTGGGATTGTCCTTTTTTTCGGGACATATGGCAACCTTACATACAGAGGTCCTTTAGGCCAGGGAGGAAGGAGTTGGCGAGGATAGAACTGCACTAGTAAAATTATTTTTAAAGGCTTGGATGCACATGGGGAGAGTTTGTTGCTACTGGGAGAACTGGGAAGTGAAGTTCCCCAAGCCCTTCAGCCCAGTGTGCAAAGGGAGCAGTGGGGACTTCATGCGCTACTAGCTTTTCTATGCAATTGCAGCGCATGGCAAGTGAGATCTGCTAAAAAGGGAGGAGCGCAATTTTTTTTTCTGGAAAAATCAATTAGCGCACCAAGCAATTTCGGAAGCCGCCGTGGAAATGCGCCAAGACGTTTTCCGCCCCGGCTGTAACCCTGAAAATAAACTTCCTCGCCTCTTCCAAGTATGTCAAGATTCCTCCTCGTGGAGCCAAATCAGGCCCATATTTGCCACCTCCTTCCAGGGAAATTGGAGGATGGTGGGGGCAGCCAGCAAATCCTGTAGGCGTCCAATTCCCCTGGTCTCTCTGGGCTTCACTGTGCTTTGATTGTGGGAGATGCAGCAGAGGGGAAGTCCTTTATTTTTTATTTATATATATATATATTTTGCCTTTCTGTGAAAAGGAATTGAATTCCCAACGGGCCGGAGAGGAACAGAATTACAATTTCTGATTCAACGCCTGCAGTCGACAGAGCAGCTTGCTGCTTGTTAAGGAGGGAACACATCTGCCTGGGTCTCCTCTCCTGGGAAAAGAAAGCCCTGCAGTTTCGGATTTTAAAAGTGTGCAAGAGGACGGAAAAAATTGCTTATTAGTGGCCGACACAGGCATAGGAGGTGGGCGTCTGCCCCGGTGTGAATGTCAGCCAGATCAATGAGATGTTGATAAAGGGGTCGAAGCCCTGATCATACTTGGGTGCAGCACCCATGGGAGCCTGCACTGATACCATGGCAAGGGTGTATACACCATGTCAGGTTGGCACTATTGTGCCATGATAGGTATGGCCAAGCTCAGGTTTTAGAAGCAGGCTACGTTTGAATGCCAGGTTCAAGGGAGGGGGCAACGGGATACAGGTGGACTCCCAGAGGCATTTATTGGGCCACTGTGAGATACTTGGACCACACGGGTACAGAACCCAAGGGAACCTGCATGGTTATCTTGGCAAGGGTGTATACACCATGTCAGGGTGGCACTATTGTGCCATGATGGTTATGGGCAAGCTCAGGTTTTAGAAGCAGGCTACATTTGAATGCCAGGTTCAAGGGAGGGGGCAACGGGATGCATGTCCATTGTCTTGTGGGCTCCCGGAGGCATCTATTGGGCCACTGTGAGATCCACAAAGCTGGATTAGATGGACCTGATCCAGACAACTCTGCCACAACTGGGTATTTGGAGGAGAAGTTGTACAGAAGGGTGTCCGCCATGCACCTGGCATTCCCAGGCTGTCTCCCATCCAAATACTAACCAGGCCTGATCCTGCTTAGCTTCCAAGATCAGACAAAATCGGACAAATTTCAGGTTGTATGACAATAGGTATCAGTCTACGGTCTGAGTCCACCAAGCTTGAATTATACGTTTTAAAAAATGCTATTATATACCTTTCTTAGAAGCAACCCCATTGTGTTCAGTTAGATGTTAGCTGTGATCATAACAGAAAACGGACACTTCTAATTATATATTATTCTATTCCACCATTTATTTATCAACCTGGCTATTCTGTCTACAATCTGCCTCCTTCCCTATGTTTACGTTTCTGCTTTTGCTTCTCAATTCTATATATCGCAGAACATATATTTTCTTCTTCCTATTTTTTTGTAATTCTATATATTTGACTATTTCAACCTCCCTCCTTAGACTACCATTGGCTTCCCATTTCTGCTCAGAATAGATTTTTTTCTTCTGATTGTGCCCATTTTTGGAACACGACACTTGAGTGTAACAAGAAAATATTAGAAAATCCAAATTACAATGCAAAGGACAAAAATTATTGCTCAGGCCAGGTTGTATAATACTCAGGGTGTTTATTTTTACACTGACCCCACAATCCAGAGTAACTATGTGAGCACATAAGAGACATTACATGCACCCATAGTTACTGCACCACCTAGTGAAAACCTATGGGAAATTCATATAGCAATCCAGAGTAAATTGTTCTTACACCGGAGCAAGGACTTCCTGTAGTTAACTCTGGATTTTTTTAGAGGCAATTATGAAAGGTTCAGTTATTCTAATTTCTGGTCGATGAGCACAATCCTAACCATGTCTACTCAAAAGTAAGCCCCATTGTGTACTTCTGATGTGAGATCTGACCTTAACCAATTAACAATCTTAACCACTTCTGTTCCAATGGATCAATTTTGTGATCCCAATAAGTAAAGTATAAAACTGGCACCAACATCTCTACCCACCAGTTCTGCCACCATTCTACCCAGTTCTACCCACCTCCTGGGGCCACACCTGTCCCTATTCCCACCCACCCATTTTCCTGTCTCTTGTGTCTTTACAACATCCATCCATCCATCCATCCATCCATCCATCCATCCATCCATCCATCCATCTATCTATCTATCTATCTATCTATCTATCTATCTATCTATCTATCTATCTATCTATCTATCTATCTATGAAAAAAAAAGCAGGCCTCCGTCAGTCTTGAAAGCACGACAGCCTGGGTTGGATTGTTATGGAGAATAGGCTGTTACCCAAGCAGCAAATCCCCCCTCTCCACGCCACTGAATTAGTCCAATGGAAAGGCAGAGCCAATATGATTGGATCCAGCTGCGTCACAGAGCTGGGCTAAGGACAGGAGCTCACCCTGTCTTGTGGGGCCAACCCGGATCTCGAACCCTGGCCTGCTGGTTAACAGGCACAGCGTCTTAGCCACTTGCACCACCCACAGCCCCTTCTGGCTACCCTGAGTGGCTTCCCTCTTCTCCACTACTGTTCTCTCCCTGTTATCTATCTATCTGTCTGTCTGTCTGTCTGTTCTAAGTATCATTGTGAGGATACTTGTGAGGATACACATTGTGTGCAGTCTGTGGGGTGAGGAAAAGTCAGATATAAATGTATGACTAAACAGCAAAAGTGGGGTCAGCCGCCTGTGTGCATCGTCAGGTATGGCCCACATCCTATTAGTAGTGTCTGGTGCAGAACTGGTGCAGAACACCCGATCCCCTTTAAAAAAAATAATAGAAAATGAACCTTCCCACTCCTGACTGTATAGTAAATCAGGAGCATTTAGACCAGGATTAATTGCTTTGAACGTATTAGAGACAAGCGTCAGGTCTCTCGCTTTCGAAAATGAACATGTTCATTCCATGAACAATCTTATATATGACTTCAGGGCTCAAAAGTCTTCTGGAAAAAAACCCAATGAATTATGCAGACAATTGTCTGCTGAGATATTGATGCTAATTTGTTTTCCTCTACACTGAACACACCAAAATGAGAGAGAACGAGAAAGAATGAGAGAGGGAGAGAGATTATATATGATTTATATATACAGTGGTGCCTCACATAACAAATTTAATTTTGTTAAATTCTGAGGCATGTTTGCTACATGATATGTTCTTTACGTGAAGCTGATTTTCCCACAGGAAATAATGGAAACTCAGACGACTGGTTCCACAACCCCCAAAATATTCATATAAAAATATTAACTGGATGTAAAAATGATGACAAAACACTGGAATTGAATTCAAAACATGCATTCAATGTGCATGATCCTATGAAGTCTACTTAGGCTGCAATCCTAAAGACACTTTCCTGGGAGTAAGACCCATTTAACACAATGGGGCTTACTTCTGGGTAGACGTGGTTAGGAGGCTGCAATCCAAGACACTTTCTTCTGCAATCCAAGCCACTTTCCAAGTGTCTCCCCACTTTCTCTTCCTCTTCATCCTGAGCCTCTCCCTCCCCTGCTCCCTTCTGGCTACCCTGAGCGGCTACCCTCTTCTCCACTGCTGTTCTCTCCCTCTGCCCAGTGGACGCCTGGCCACAGGAGGAACAGCGTGCAAGTACTGCTTTCGCTATGGGCAGGCGCGCTATGTGAGCATGTACGAGCATGTATGTGAGCGTCTGCCCCAACTGCCAACGAGCGTGTTTGTTACATGAAGCACAGTTTGTTACGTGAAGCAGAATCCTAGAGAAATTTTTGTTTGTTACGTGGAACATACTGTACGTGAGTCGTTTGTTACGTGAAGGCGCCACTGTATATGATTTATGTATATAAACCAGTATTCATGAATTCATGTTCCCTCCCCACCCACCAACTTTTCAAGAGAATTATTTAGCATCAACACCACAAAAGGAGCTTTCATGTAGCACAAAACGCTGGCGTTGGCAGATTTAATCTATTATCCAGAAGCCCAAGTCATTGTGATTTGCATAACATGCAGATTCTGAAAAGTAGGGAAGGTCCATTGGAGGAACAAAACAACAATAAAGGCTGATTCTTTCCAGACTTTTAGGTTACAAGAGAGGGATTTCACCAGGAACTGTCTCAGGGTTAAGTTCCCACAAGGGCAGAAAGTTGGGGTGAGTTTAAAAAATGGCTCAGATGGGGAAGCAGAAACCTTCCCCAGCCTTAGTGTTGGAAAAAGAACTGTACAGAATTATTTTTAAAGGATTTAAAAAATGTTTTTAAAGGATTGTAAAAAATATTTTTAAAGGAATAAATACATTTCCTTTCCAATCAGAGAATTTCCAGAGAACTCTTTATGGGCGAGAACGGGGTTACTCTCTGAGCACTGCATTATGGAAAGCTCAGCTCTCCCTTAGGTCTTGGCATTGATTTCTGATTTTTTTTTCCTTTCTCAAGGGGTTTGCCTCCTCTTCCTTCAAAGTCTTTGCTGGGCTGCGGAACTTGCAGCGCATGGACATTTGGAAGCAAGCGTTGCTGCCTTTGAAAACCAGCCAGACCCTATGAAGAGGGGGAGGAATGGACAAACGTGGTGCACTAAAATTGGAGGGGATTAGAAAACAATAGCTTTTCTAACCCTACAATCTAGAGTAGGGACTAGAGCCTACTAGCCCTACAAATCCTCGCCCCGTGGATTTGGACAAATTATCAACTCAGGTTATGGCCTATTTAGGCCAGCTTAACTGAGCCATTTTCTCTGGCCTAAGTTTGGACCCAAACAAACCTAAATTTAATTAACTTAATATAGAACTAGCAGAGTTAATTAAGATGAGCCTAACACCTCTAGCAAATTGAACGGTAAAGCAGAAGGCCATTCCTACAAGATGCCCAGCACCGACTGGAGAGTGTTGATAACTGAGACTTGCCAATCATAGAGTTGGGCAATGATTGATCTTAATTCTGTACATATAAAACCACACTCTGTGTGTGTGTGTGTGTGTGTGTGTGTGTGTGTGTGTGTGTGTGTGTGTGTCGCACTTAAAAGGGCCTTTGGCAGCTATTGTTTGGGACCCATAACGCTCGACTCCTAAAGCATAGGCTACAATGACGCTTCTGTACGTAAAACGTTGGCGAACAAGTACCGAAGAAGGTGTGCTGCGCGGAGATAAGCAACCCATCGATGATAAACATGCATCAAATGCACTGGAGTCGAGCTTAATGGAAACTCTCCACTCCATGGGAAATTCAGTTTTGATCTTGGCACTCGGCGCAGTTCGGCTGCTTTCCTGATTTAGAAGTTGGTCCTATACAGTCCTTGCCAAAGCCTGTGATGGTTGTCCTGCGTTAATTGGACAACTCACTCCCAAGATCTGAGCGCTTGGTAATTGAATCCTTGTGATTTCCCCCGTATCTCAAAGACACCAGAAATTAGAAACTTTGGATACGGCCAATAAAATTGTAAATCTTTAAGCTGCAACCTCGTATGCGCTTATTCGGGCATCACCCTACAATCCAGAGTATCTACAGGAGCACGTAAGAGACATTACGTGTACCCGTAGATACTGCACCACCATATTGCAATCCAGAGCAAATTGTTCTTACACTGGAGCAAGGACTCCCCGTACTTACTCTGGATTGCGCCCTAAGTCTCACTGAACCATATCCGGGGTGCCTCAGATAGATGGCTCACTATGAGCACAATCCTAACCATGTCAAAAAGTAAACCCCATTGTGTTCATTGAGTCTTCCTCCTAGGAAAGTCTCTTTAGGATTGCAGCCCATGAGGAAATTCCTTGCCTTGTTGCACAAATCCTGGATGGGTCCTGGATTCCAAAAGGTTGGTGTTTAAAGTGAAAATTCACCGAAAGCAAAATTGTCAACAGAGGTTGGGATTCTTCACAGTGGCATAACTGGGGCTTCTGACACCCCATGGCTTCGGACTCATAAATTTTTGACACCCCCCATATATACCCCTCTAGGCATCAGGAAAGAATTTCCTCAGGCTCTTCCATCAGGGATGCTTGCTGGCACCTCCTCTAGGTTTGGTACCCCCTGCTCCCCCTTAGCTACACCACTGGTTGTTCATCAAATGTTGAATCCAGATAGGGTTGCCATAATTCTCTTTCACCAAACTGAAGCAGGACCCTCTGCTCCATTTGCCAGTACATGAACACAACCCCCCAAATTTCCCTATTTTCCAGGACATATGGGCACCCTAACATTGAAATACCGATGATCCCATTATTGGGTCCACAACGTCTAAGGAACACATTTATTTTTCCTTTTTAAAAGCAGAATCCTATCCCTGAAGATTAATGAAGAAGAACCTGAGAATTAATAGGAATCTTCTTCTAGGGACTTAAAAATCAGAGTGAGCCCTGTTATCCTTGCCCTATACAGAGAGGTCAGTATAATTATCTTTATTTTGCAGATAGGTTGGAAGCTGAGGCTCCGATATAAAATCCCATTAATGAGTTCATGGCTTAGGTGAGATTTCAGCTCCAAACCTCCCTACAAACAGATCAGACTCTTAATGATTGTGTCGCACCAGCCCTTAAGAAGAGTCGCTCATTAATGCACGACAATTGATGTCTTTTGTTATCATTAACTTATGCCTCGTTATTTGTTGACTGTTTCTTGATGACTGGTAATTAGAAACCTGGGAAGGTGGGGGTCAGGTACATCCTGAGATTGACAGTCCAGGTGGGACTAATGTCTCATGTGCACCAGTAAATAGGTTGCCATATGTCCTGAAAAACAGGGACAGTCCCAATTTTGGGGGATGTGTTCACACACTGGCAAATGGGACAGAGGGTCCTGTCCCCGTTTTGTGGAAGAGAATTATGGCAACCCTACCAATGAACACCACAATGTCACTTGGGTCAACGGTGGTGTGCTGGACTCCCACACGGGCGACATGAGCCCAGAGCATTTGTTGGGATCTTCCTTAATGTGCGACTCCGACAGAAACTCTTCCTCCATCATTTCATGATGTGAATATATCTGATCCGGCTCTTTTCCAAATACAATCTAAAGTGATTTATTGGACATTTCCAACAGGCCCACTCCATTATTGATCATTTTATCAGCCCTGCATAGAAACAGATCTAATACCCTATAGTGAGATTCTCTTGATCCTGGTTGTTAAGAAAGAAAAACAGGGGAGAGCTCAGATGTGTCCATATTAAGATCAGACAATGGGGGAAAACAGAAATCTCTTGGAAATGAATTGTGGCATAGAGGGATTGTTTGATTAATGGATATCAATGGACTGAAGATTGCGGCCAATTTTTTGTGATGTACGGAAAAGGATGAACCAGGTATGGGGTAACAGTTCTCTGGGTCAATTTTTGCAGAAAACCTAGTGATGACAAATGCCTATATATATATATATATACTCAAATTGTAGTTGTGATGGAATGCAAAAAAGGGAATACGACAGACAGACAGACAGACAAGTAGGTAGCTATCTACAGTACTGATATACCACAATATAATAATGTAATACTGGGTAGGTAGCCAGGTAGCTAGGTAGCTATCTACAATATTTATATACTGTAATGATGGGCAAAATCCAGAGCAACTACAGGGTGACCTTGCTCCGGTGTAAGAACAATTTACTCTGGATTCCAATATGAATTTCCCATAGGTTTTCACTAGGTGGTGCAGTAACTACTGGTGCACATAATGTCTCTTACATGCTCCTGTAGTTACTCTGGTTTTGGGGAAAATAATGTAATATAATACTTGGTAGGTAGGTAGGTAGGTAGGTCTCTCTCTCTCTCTCTCTCTCTCTCTCTCTCTCTCTCTCTCTCTCTCTATCTATCTACAGTATTTATATACTGTAATATAATAATGTAATACTAGGTAGGTAGCTACATAGGTAGGTAGCTAGGTCCCATTTGCCATTATGCGAACACAATCTCCAAAAATTGGGATTGTCCCTGTTTTTCGGGACATATGACAACCCTATATGCACATCTTGATATAACATGATAAAAGAAATCCATCCTCTGGCTTCCTTTCTCAGTTACACTATATTATGCACATATGGCCAATGCAGGAGAGGACTGTGGAATCCAAGGGAGTGAAGTTCACCTGACTTATCAAGAATGCATCCTCATTCATTACAGTGGGAAGCAGATGGCTCCTCATTGAAAAAAGGGGCTCTACTCTCTCCAGGAAAAGAATGAAGCGTAAGCCTCCTTGTGGCTATCTCGGGAATCAGGATGCTCTCCAGATGTCTCCGAAGAATGTCGATTTAATACCAAACTCAATTGGATTTGATCGCTACTCATGAAACAAGCACACGGACTCAAGAGTCACACACCGTGACAATTTTCTCTATGTAGAGGAGACATTCCTCGGTTTCTGGGGCCTGGAAAAACACAAAATCCCAAAACCTTGAGTCTTCCCCGAATGGCATACCCAGGTTCCAAATACTGGAGCGGTCACCCACCTTGATCCATTGTAGGACTGGCACCAGAGAGAATTAGAACAGAATCCTAACCATGTCTACTCAAAAGTAAGCCCCATTGTGTTCAATGGGACTTACTCCTATGAAAGTGTCTTTGATTGCAGCCTCCTCACCATGTCTATTCAGAAGTAAGCCCCATTGTGTTCAGTGGGTCTTACTCCCAGGAAAGTGTCTTTGATTGCAGCCTCCTCACCATGTCTACTCAGTAGTGAGCCCCATTGTGTTCAATGGGTCTTACTCCCAGGAAAGTGTCTTTGATTGCAGCCTCCTCACCATGTCTATTCAGAAATAATCCCCATTGTGTTCAGTGGGTCTTACTCCCAGGAAAGTGTCTTTGATTGCAGCCTCCTCACCATGTCTACTCAGTAGTGAGCCCCATTGTGTTCAGTGGGTCTTACTCCCAGGAAAGTGTCTTTGATTGCAGCCTTGTTCTGAAGTGTGTTTCAAATACCTTATCCTGAAGACGTGCATCCCTGTATTGCAACTGGTGCGGGTGGACTCAGGCTGCAATCCTGTACTCACTTTCTTAAGGGTAAGTCCCATAGAACACAACGGGACTTACTTCTGAGTAGACATGATTAGGATTGCACCCTCAGGTGTGATGCAAAAAAACTTTCCACCCACTCACAATTCATGTTCTGAATGTACCCTAAATTTGTTTTGTTGTTATTTTCAAACAGTTGCCGTCGGATCCTTACAACACCTGCCTTTGGAAGCGGCAGAGGTTATTGCCAAGCAAATGAGGACATCTGGAAAAAAGCCTTTGGCTGTGTGTAATTGGAGAAGGGGGAGCCAAAGCAGGGATCCTCGGGTGTTACAAGCGTACAAGAGGACCTCTTTTAATCTCTGAACTGCTGGCGAACACGCTATCGCTTGGGGGTCCGGCGCGTTTTTGGCTAGGAAAAGAGGCCGAGAGTTTCAGATTGTAAAGCCGAAGGGTTTTTTTAAAAATCATGCCAAAGGATTTACTCTCCGGTAGTGGCGCTTTTGATTATCCCGAAGATCTGGAACACCGGCCTGTGAAAGCACAGAAGGGGCAAACGGGTAGAATTTGGCTCCCTTTAACCATACTGTTGCTGCAGTGTGAACGACTGCTTGTTTGTGTGTTTGTTTGTTCGTTCGCTCGCTCGCTTGCTTACAATTCATGTCTATTCAGAAGTAAGCCCTTTTTGTTCAATAGGTCTTACTCGCAAGGAAGTGTGCTTAGGATTGCAATCGTACTTACTTACATAGAACGCAATCAGTGGTGGGATTTAAATAAATTAACAGGTTCTATGTCCTAATAACCTACATTAACAACAGGTTGTATTTGCCATTAGTAACCGGTTCTCCAAACCAGGCGCTCATTAGCGAAGGGTTCTATAGAATCTGTGAGAAGCCAACCACTGGGTGGAATCCAGAGTAACTACGGGAAGTCCTTGCTCTGACGTAAGAACAATTTACTCTGGATTGCAATATGAATTTCCCATAGATTTTCACTAAGCACATGTAACTACATCAGCTTAAATGTCTCCTGCGCTCCGCAGGATTGTAGAAAACTCTGGATTGTAGGATTAGGCTGCAATCCTATACACACTTTCCTGAGAGTAACAGCACAATTCCACCCATGTCCATTCAGGAGTTAGCTCCATTGTGATAAATGGGTCTTGCTCCCAGGAAAGTGTGTTTAGGATTGCTGTGTTTGTCCGATAGAACAGAACAGGACCTGAGTAGACATGTTTAGGATTGCAGGCCTCCGTCAGTCTTGAAAGACTATGGTATCGTGCTCGGCGCTGCATATGCTGCATGCAAAGCATGAAAGCCTGGGTTGGATTGTTATGGAGGACAGGCTGTTACCCAAGCAGCAAATCCCCCCTCTCCACGCCACTGAATTAGTCCAATGGAAAGGCAGAGCCGATACGATTGGATCCAGATTGGCGTTGCAGAGCTGGGCTAAGGACAGGAGCTCACCCTGCCTTGTGGGGCCGACCTGGGAATCGAACCCTGGCCTGCTGGTTAACAGGCACAGTGTCTTAGCCACTTGCGCCCCTTACATATTTACTAAGGCTGCAATCCTAAAGATACTTTTCTGAGAGTATGACCCAAAAATTGGGATTGTCCCTGTTTTTTGGGATATATGGCAACTCTAGTCCAATGCAAATTCTTTTGTGGGGCCACCATTGATCTCACCAGGTCAAGAGGCAGTGGTGAGCCCAGGACCAATGGTGCCTGCTAAAAGTGTGGTATCTAGAAATAGGTGCCATGATAGTGTCATCACTAAGGATCCATTGCTTCCATAGGGTCCTGATTAAATGGCCCACCACATCACTTCCATAGGGTCCTGATTTATGGCCCACCACACTGCTTCCATAGGGTCCTGATTTATGGCCCATCACATCGCTTCCATAGGGTCCTGATTTTTCACCCATCACATCACTTCCATAAAAAAGCAGGCCTCCGTCAGTCTTCAAAGACTATGGTATCGTGCTCAGCACTGCATACATTGCATGCAAAGCACGAAAGCCTGGGTTGGATTGTTATGGAGGATAGGCTGTTACCCAAGCAGCAGATCCCCCCTCTCCATGCCACTGAATTAGTCCAATGGAAAGGCAGAGCCAATACGAGTGGATCCAGCTGGCGTCGCAGAGCTGGGCTAAGGACAGGGGCTCACCCTGTCTTGTGGAGCCAACCCGGGTCTTGAACCCTGGCCTGCTGGTTAACAGGCACAGTGTCTTAACCGCTTGCGCCACTGATTAAATGGCCCACCACGTCGCTTCCGTAGGGTCCTGATTTATGGCCCACCACATCGCTTCCATAGGGTCCTGATTTACGGCCCAATAAATCTGGAGCGTGGCCCACCAGTCACCAGGTGCGGCCTGCTCCTCCTGCACCCCGTAGTGTTACCGTTGCTGGTTACTGAGTTTTTAAAAACAAATCCTTTCCTGTAGTTCTGTTCTTCCAGTCGCTGGTTCAGCTCTGCCCACCAATTTGACTACAATACTCATATTGTATAATAACTCGAGGAACTGTCAAACCGAATAGGTTCTTTTTATGCGCACTTTTAAAGCCTACAGCCCCCAAGGGAGCGCAACAAAACGGCTCGGTCATACACTCCTGCGGTTTCGTTTTTGCTGGAGCATTCAATGTTTATTCACCTTGCTGACTGTTTTGAAACGGTGAACGTTGCACTCCTAGGCAGGGAAGTTTGGAAGCAAACCCCATCCTCACAGATATAAGGGGGAAAGTCCTCTATAGACCATCTCTGGAAAGCTTGAAGGCATCTAACAGACCCTTGGTGAGCAGTTCCATTACTCGGTGCTAAGAATTTCTTCCCAAATTCCTACTGAAGTCTCCCCTTCTCTACCTTAATAAACTCAATTCAGTGCCGGCCCATCCATTAGGCTAACTGAACCTCTTGCCTAAGGCATGGATGGATCTCACCCATCTCCACCCACCTACAAGCATCCCCGATTTATTGGACGGGTTAGGGACCAGAGCACCATCCCAGAGCACCATCCAAAATTGAAAACTGTTGAGAAGTGGGAGTCAATCATTTTTAGTTTGTAAATGTTACTTCCAATACTTCTATAGCTAGCAAATTGCAAATATTCCTTTTATTTTGTAAATTCCTGATGCCATACAATACTTCTATAGCTAGCAAACTGCAAATATTCCTTTATTTTGCAAATTCCTGATAGCACACAATACATTTATGGTTAGCAAACTGCTAATATTCCTTTTATTTTGCAAATTCCTGATGCCACACAATACATTTATAGTTAGCAAATTGCAAATATTCCTTTTATTTTGCAAATTCCTGTTGCCACACAAATTATATGTATTCATTTTTAATTTTATCCAAAGTGATATACACTACAATACAGGGAAACTACGGAAGCACGTAAGAGACATTTACATCAATGTAGTTACGACACCACCAAGCGAAAACCTATGGGAAATTCTTATTGCAATCCAGAGTAAATTGTTCTTAAGTCAGAGCAAGGACTCCCCGTAGTTACTCTGGATTGTGCCCATAGGCTGCAATCCTAATCACACTTTCCTGGGAGTAAGTAATATTGAATACATTGGGACTTACTTCTGGGTGTACATGAATAGGATTGCACTGATAGTGTTTAAATTAATCATCTGAAACCAATATATATGAGGGGTTTTAGCTTTTACTATGTCATGTCCTACATTTTTCTTGGGTGTCCTACATTTTTGGGGCATGGCTTGTTATATGGTCACCCTGACCATAAATATCATTTTTCTTGGGTGTCCCACATTTTGGGGGCTTGGCTTGTTATGTGGTCACCCTGACCATAACCAGTGACTCTGGGGTTAGGAAGTCAGATGTGATGCAACCACATGTTGGGTTTTGGGACAAGTATGCACTTTTGGGGTGTATACTTTATAGGGATACCATATAGCGAAACACATTGGGAAAAGCTGCAGAATGATCATAAAAAAGAAGGTAGGACGAATTAAAGAAAGGGATGGATAACAGCATAGAAATCTCTCGGTGAGGGATGTGCAGCTGTAGCCGGGAAGGTAGCAAGAAAAAGCCTGCAGGAAGGAAAACATGTTTCGTGCGCTCATCGACTGATCAATAAAGCCTGGATGGTGATATGGAACAGACAAGCATAGCGCATCGATACCAGAGTTCATGCAATGCTCCGGGGAAGGGTTCATCACAAGCACTCATTCCCTGGGCCAGAGGTGGAAAGAATTTCCACCTCTGCATTAGGTGCATTATTTGCACACAGTTTTAAATCCAATTCTTTGCAAAATACAAATTGGTTCTTTGTAAGAAAATATTTTGTTAGGGCTAACAGACCCTTATGGCCCTGTGATGACATTGGGTTTCTTTGGGTTTTCTCCCAAAGGGATAAATTCTAGCAATCAGGAGAAGACCTCACACTGTTTTATGGTCATTAAATTAGACTCTTTTTTCTGAATTACATTGCACTTGCATCTGTTTATTCTATTTATTCTATTCATAATACATCTATTTATGTATTTATTCACATTTATGTATTTATTCACATATACTACTCACCCCACAAGGAGCTCAGAATGGGTTTAGATGGTTTCTTCTCTCCTTTTCTCTACGACAGACAGACAGACAGACAGACAGACAGACAGACAGACAGATAGATAGATAGATAGATAGATAGATAGATAGATAGATAGATAGATAGTCCACACAACAATTCTGCAAGGTAGTTATGTCTGAGAAAGAGTCACCACCACATGGTCACCCAGAAAACCTAATGGATAAGCAAGCCCCTCCTTTCATCCTCACAACAATCTTGTAAGGAAGGTGCAGCTGAGAGAGAGTGACCTGCCCAAGGTCACCCAGGAAATTTAATGGATGAATCTTGGTCTCCATCCATGAATTTAATGGATTTGAATCTTGGTCTCCATCCCCTGAACCACCAACCTATCCTGGCTCAATTCTTCTCTGGAGGCTCATAGTTTGGAAACTGCTTTTTTCTTTTACTGAACCATCAGCCTTCTTTTTATGTGAAATAGTAAAATAATACTAATAATACTATATTTATATAAGTATTTAAAACAGTCATCAAACTGACGCCCCTTCTATTATGTTTCTAAAAGAGCAATGGATGAGAAAAGGAAAAGTGAATAAAAGAATAATGAAATAAACAAAACAATTAGTAATGAACAAACATAAAATAAATTTTTTTCCCTTATACATGCTTCTAGTGGATCTAATTTCTGTGCCGCACAGACCTCATCCCTTAATTATATTTTTTTCTCTGTTTAGCCGGAGAAATTAAGAACTGAAAATACATATACAAAAATACTTATAGTACATAAATTAAATATTCATTGCTAGCTCTGCATCAACTGCAGGGTCAAGTCTGCATGATTTAATACTTTTTTCCCCAACCAATGTGGTTGGGTCCTTCTGAATATATACTAAAAAGTACAAATGGACAGTGAGATTGCAACTGACAATGAAAATTGAATATTTTCCATGTGCAGATGTTAATTGGAAACTGAAATCAAAGCAAATTAAATCAAGGTATTTGGACACAAATACCAACAGCTGGTTGGTTTAGTTATAAAGGGAGGCTGTATATTTTAGCCACTTGGTGGAAGGAGGATTTTCTAGAGTTTGATGGTGGAAACTTAGGGTGACCATCAGACCATATGGAATATACAGTGTGTAAGTAATATACAGATTCTTCTAAATTAGTGGTTTTTAAATACCTTAATATCAGTCATGATTGCAGACAGCAAGAACGCTGGAGGCTAAGTGGACACAAGTTAATTGGCCATCATGGATATATAACATTACTACTGAAATTTACCCACCGTTGTGGGAGTAAAATACCTACTCCTGTGCATTGTTCTTGCCAGTGTGCCATTCCCCCCAGTGTACCTGGACTCCCCGTGCTACATATACCCAGTGGTGGGCTTCAAGGGGTTCTCACAGGTTCTAATGAATCCTTTACTAATCAGTGCCTGGTTCTGAGAATGGGACGTAGAACCTGTTGTTAATTTAGCTTATTAGAACATAGAACCTGTTGTTAATTTATATGAATCTCACCACTGCATATACCCCTGTGCAACATCCCCCCATGCACCTCCACCTCCCCATACACTACCACCTCCCCATGCAATATGCCCCATGTGCAACATGCCCCACATACAACACCCCCCCATGCACCTTTCCCCTCTGTACACCTCCATGTAACATCCCCCTCCATACAATATCCCCCATCTGCACCCCATAACTCTGGGCACCCATACTGAGCACATGCAACATTTGGGCTGAGTGTTGATTAGTTTTCAGTGTTAACTATAGGCTGAAAGTGTGTTGTGCCTCTTTCCACCCCCTTCCAGTTGGAAATTCCAAAAATAGGTTCTTATTGGGTGCTTCTATTTTGGAAGGAACACCGTCCCCAAATTTCACGGTTCTAGGCCCAGTGGTTTTGGCTGGGTGTTGATGAGATGTTACTCAGTCAGTGACTTTTCAGTTTTATTTATACATATAACACATCAGGGTCAGAACGACATGTTATTCAGAGCAATATTTGAAACCCTGGATAACTAAAGCCACAGATATGGAATCTGTGGATTCAGGGAGAATATTGTATTTCTTCTACCAGCAAACTGTAAAGATTTTTGTTTTCAGAAATGTAGATGGTTTGTTATAGTATTAAATATGTAGTATTTATTCCGTGCTGGAATATGAAAGATTTGTAGTAGTTGACTCCGTGCCTAATCAATGCAATAATTTGCTGCGGCACCTCCGACTATTATTCCTCATTGATCCTTTTCCGTCTAGGAAAGTAACAAAGAGGCTATAATAAGTGAGAAATAAAGTAACTCTATCTCGGAATCACTGTTAGCGTTTCTTGTTGTTGTTTTTTAATGTATACTAATGGTCAAATATTTACAGTTGTTGCCTTTTAATTTACCCTGATTCTTTACCATTTTAGTTTACCCCAATTCTTTACCTTGATTCTTTACCTTTTAGTTTACCCCAATTCTTTGCCATTTTAGTTACCCCAATTCTTTACCTTGATTCTTTACCTTTTAGTTTAGCCCAATTCTTTACCCTTTTAGTTTACCCCAATTCTTTACCTTGATTCTTTACCTTTTAGTTTACCCCAATTCTTTGCCATTTTAGTTACCCCAATTCTTTACCTTGATTCTTTACCTTTTAGTTTAGCCCAATTCTTTACCCTTTTAGTTTACCCCAATTCTTTACCTTGATTCTTTACCTTTTAGTTTAGCCCAATTCTTTACCCTTTTAGTTTACCCCAATTCTTTACCTTGATTCTTTACCTTTTAGTTTACCCCAATTCTTTACCATTTTAGTTACCCCAATTCTTTACCTTGATTCTTTACCTTTTAGTTTAGCCCAATTCTTTACCCTTTTAGTTTACCCCAATTCTTTACCTTGATTCTTTACCTTTTAGTTTAGCCCAATTCTTTACCCTTTTAGTTTACCCCAATTCTTTACCTTGATTCTTTACCTTTTAGTTTAGCCCAATTCTTTACCCTTTTAGTTTACCCCAATTCTTTACCTTTTAGTTTACCCCAATTCTTTACCCTGATTCTTTACCCTTTTAGTTTACCCTGATTCTTTTTTAAAAGTGTGTAATACATTTTTGACTCAGCTTATCATTCATGCTGCAATCCTAAAGACACTTTCCTGGGAGCAAGAGCCACTGAACACAATCAGGCTTACTTTTGAGTAGACATGGTTGGGATTGTGCCCAATGATAACTAACGTCGGATTCACAGTGCAAGGATCTATTCAGAAGTAAATTGTATTGTGTTTAATAGGGCTTACTCCTGGGAAAGTGAGAATGGGACAACTTAGGGTTTCCAAGGGTCAGGGAGGCTGTTAGGGGCCATAAGGGATTTTAAAGAAGTGGTCTTTGGCCATTTTGACCAAACTTAAAAATGGTCTAGGACCCCCTTGTCAAACTTACTGGGATGTGAACATGATGTCATCAAACTGGCAGTGATGTCATGACCGAAAGTGACATCACACTGAAAGCAATCATATTCTGTTAAGTTTGACAGTGTTAGAGTCACCTTCGAGTCTCCTCGGAAGAAATTCCCATTGTATTCAATGAAACTTACTCCTAGGAAAGTTAGATTGCAACCCTATCTACACTTTACTGGGAATAAGCCCCATTGACTATAATGGGCTTACGTTTGAGTTTGCCTGCATAGGGTTGGAGTTCACAGGAGGACCCTGTGGGTGTCCCAGATAAATTTTTTATGGTGGGAGTAGCCCCCCTTGACCCCCTTGAGGTGGTCTCACAACCCCCCAAGGGGGTCCCGACACCCAATTTGAAGACCACTCTTTAAGGCATTCTCAATGAAGTAGCAAATTGGTTCAGCAGCAACTCCAGTCTGCCACAAAGAGGTACTGCAGCCTATCTTGGGTTGCCATATGTCCTGAAATACAAGGACAACCCTGATTTTGGGGGATTGTGTTGGCATACAGGCAAATGGGACAGAGGATCCTGTCCCAATTCTGTGGAAGAGAATTATGGCAAGCCTTGTCTCCCATCCAGAAATGAGACCACGGTATCTCCTGCTCAGCAATTCAAGCAGTACCAGCAACTCAACAATCAGTCTTACCCTATTGCACCATTTCATTGCGAGTCCCTCTTATTCCCTAGGATAAGGACCTTTGGATTTCCCATGCTTATCACTTTGGAAATAATACGGGGCCATCCAAATTGGGTAGGGATTTCAGCATATGAACATTACAAATGTTGATCACACACACGGACACACAGACACACACACACGTGCGCCACCCCAGGAGTCTGATTAGCAAAATAGTTATTGCCTTCTATGGTGCATGCAGGCTGGCAGGCAGCCCATAGCAGAAAGGGCCTCATCACCTCTTCACTTAGCAGCACTGTATTAAATCCCATTTGTTTCTTAATCTGCTTGAAATGGGATAACACGGCGTTTTAATTAGCGCACTGGATCATGACAAGGCGCTACCGGGGAATGTCGCAGCCGTCGGAATGTCATGACGAATTTTTGGCACCCGGCGGAATTAATCTGCCAGAGCTCGCTCATTAAATGCCAGTCCCTTACAACATGTAGATATTAAACAAAAACAGGGGTTGGGAAAAAAAACTCTTGAGTAATCGAGCTAAACGTATGGTGAGTAAATTGCTGGGCTGCCGGCCTTGCCTCCCACCTCCACCGAAAAAAAACAAACCTGACTCTTTAATTCCTCTCATTAATATTTTAACTTATAAGTGCTGCCTTATTAATTCTTAATTAAATGCGCAGGGGAGGGGTTGCCCGGACTATGTCAACTAGGTAATGAGGACCCGTCTGATTTAGCCGTGAGTGTGACCCAATAGCCTGTACTCACACAGACCCCCAAATCCAGAGTAATTACAGGAGCACATAAGAGGCTTTATGTGCACCCGTAGTTACTACACCACCTAGTGAAAACCTATGGGAAATTCATACTGGAATCCAGAGTAAGTTGTTCTTACACCAGAGGAAGGAATCCTGGATTTTGCCCATAGTTGTCATTACTCCGTAAGGGTACCAAAGGGGAGATTAGATTAGATTAGATTAGATTAGATTAGATTAGATTAGATAGATAGATAGATAGATAGATAGATAGATAGATAGATAGATAGATAGATAGATAGATAGATAGATAGATCGATCGATCGATCGATCGATCGATCGATCGATCCTCCAAAAGATCTCTGTCTACTCAAATCAAGTGCACCGTTGAATCTAATGAGCACCCTGATTTTAAAAAGCTTGATATAAAAAAAGTTTAAAGGTGATTGTAACATGTACCTGCAAAACAGGTGTAAAACTTATAGAACAATCCTAACCATGTCTACTCAAAAGTAAGCCCCATTGTGTTCAATGGGTCTTACTTTCAGGAGTGTGTCTTAAGGATTGCAGCCATAATTGCACTACTTCATACAACAATGGGTTGATGGCTGCAATCCTATATACACTTTCCCAGGAGCAAGTTACATAGAACAGAATGGGGCTTGCTTCTGAGTAGACATGCTTAGGATTGCATGCTTTGTTACATTTCAATAAGCAAGATACTGACCTACAATTATAATCAAAGTACTGTTTTACTTGAAGCTAATGTGCCATTGAATCTAATGGAGACTAAATTTGGAGACTAAATTTGGCTGGGAAAGGTGCACGTTAGATTTGAGTAAATACGGTATTTATCCTATCAAGAATCAATTTTAGGCTGCAATCCTAACCACACTTTCCTGGCAGTAAGTAGTATTGAACACAATGAGGCTTACTTCTAAGTAGACATGCTTAAGATTGCACTACTATCTATCTTCCTTCATTCCTTCCTTCCTTCCACCACTCTCTCTCTCTCTCTCTCTCTCTCTCTCTCTCTCTCTCCTAGAGAATATCCCATGGTTTTGATAGAAAATAAGAACATCCTTCTGTCTACCCCATGAATAATTTTGTATGGCTACAATCCTAAAGACACTTTCCTGGGAGTAAGACCCATTTAACTCAATGGGGCTTACTTTTGAGTTGAAGTCTCATTCTGTCTTCAGTGCGCAGGGCTCTTTATAATGAAGCTTCCAGTATTTTCCTGTGCAGACCCCATGATCAACGCAAGCAAGCAACGCCACACTGCCTTGGTCTTAAGAAACAGCGTCATGCGCTCCCAGATCATTCAATGGGCTATTCAATAATGGCCTAGCCGAGAAGTCAATAAAATATGGGTTTAAGCCAGAACCGGGCAAAATACACAGAGCGACATGTTAGGGCAAGCGAGTGTCGGAGCTCGTAATAAGCAGCTGGTCTGAGCAGAAGCCCCAATAAATTAGACAAACAATAGGATGCTCATTTTATACACTCCACCGTTGGAAGTTTATAAAATACAGTGGAGGACATCTGGTGTTCAAGGGGGACTCGGAGATAGAGGCGAAGGAATTTTCCCCTTAGGATGTCCTAACAAAAGCAAAGTCACAACTAGCAGGTAGGAATGGATAAGGGTTGAGAAACTGGGGAGCAGGCAAAAAAAAGTCCCCCAGTTTTGGAGAGATCTTGAGATCTGAAACCGAAATTCCTTTGAATGTTGACTCTACAACAGCCGAATCTAGAGTGACCATATGTTCTCTTTTTCCAGGACGTGTCCTCTTTTTTATCTCTGTGTCCTGGATAAAAATCTTCACTGCCCTCCTTTCCCTTGTGAGCATGTAACCTTCGTATAATTTATAAAGTTAAAGTTAATTTAATTTACTAAATGTAATAAATATATAATGTAACAGTTCTAAATTTAATAATAAGCTATATAATGGTTGTAATCTTAACCTCACTTTCCTGGGAGTAAGTACAACGGAACTCATGGGGACCAACTTCTGGGTAGACATGCTTGGGATTGCACTATAGTGTTATGTATTAACCACATGAAAGCAATATACTGTATTTACTCGAATCTGACGCTTACGTTTTCCCAGCCAAATTTACTCTACAATCCAGAGTAACTACGGGAACACATAAGAGACATTATGTGCACCTGTAGTTACGGCACCATCTAGTGAAAACCTATGGGAAATTCATATTGCAATTCAAAGTAAATTGTTCTTACCCCGGAGCAAGGACTCTCCATAGTTACTCTGGATTGAGCCCTTAGTCTCCAAAATCAGGTAGTGCATTATGAGTGCAATCCAGAATAACTACAGGGAGACCTTGCTCCGACATAAGAACAATTTACTCTGGATTGCAATATGAATTTCCCATAGGTTTTCACTAGGTGGTGCTGTAACAACATTGACGTAAATGACTCTTAAATTCTCCTGGATTTATTCTGGATTGCAGGGTATATTTGATAAATAATTAGATTTGAATAAATGTGGTATTTTGATTATAAGTATATTGTGCACATTACATTCTATGGCACATTAGATTCAGGTAAATACGGTATGTGAGCAGAGATGGGCTGGCCCCATCCAAGATCTGGTATGCCGGAAGTGGGAGGGGCCAGCCGGGGTCAGGGGGTGTGGGTGGGGCGAGGGGCGGGACTGGGGAGGGGCGAGGGGCGGGGCGACGTTGGCGCCTGCGCAGTGCCTGCTTAGAAGCTGGCCTGCCAGCTTCTAGGCAGGCTCTCCGCAAGCGTCGCTGTTGGCACTTGCGCAGAACCTGCCTAGAAGCTGGCAGGCCAGCTTCTAAGCAGGCTCTGCACAAGCGCCGACACCGGCACTCACGCAGAGCCTGCCCAGAGGCTGGCAGGCCGGCTTCTAAGCAGGCTCTGCGCAAGCGCCGACACCGGCACTCACGCAGAGCCTGCCCAGAGGCTGGCAGGCCGACTTCTAAGCAGGCTCTGCGCAAGCGCCGATATCGGCGCTTGTGCAGAGCCTGCCTAGAAGCGGCCTGCCCCCTTCTAGGCAGGCGCGGTGGGCGCAAAACATGGCGGACAGTACCGGTCCGCTATGTTTTGCATTTCCCTGTCGCTGGCGGTTCGCTAGAGGCAGGGAAACTGGAAGATCCGGTACGGGCGCGTAGGTAAGTGCCCACCACTGTATGTGAGTGTATATATTTAGCTTATATTTAGTTTTTATTATATTTATATTTAGCTTTTATTTATGTCCTACATTTTTCTTGGGTGTCCTACATATTAGGGAAGGCACATCCCCTTTTGTTATGACGTATGTTCACCCTGGCCTGATCCTGTGATTACCATATGAGTTCTGATGGTGCAGTGTGTGTGTGTGTGTGTGTGTGTGTGTGTGTGTGTGAGAGAGAGAGAGAGAGAGAGAGAGAGAGAGAGAGAGAGACTTTTGATAACTCTGGATTGCATCTGAGTCACAACCTGATAAAAGATTGAAGGGCCTGGCATGTTTAGCCTGGAGAAAAATTTGGGATTGCGGAAGAGAATAAGCCATGACACCACTTTACAAAAAAATAAAATACAGCTATACTCAAGTAAGCAACAGTTCTCCCATAACAAGCTTGCATTTGTTGCAGTGTATTGACAAATCTGTCTTGTAACTGAAGCCTCTGAGCCACGATGCATTGCAATGGTTAGTTGTGACCATAGTTTGCCCACTGTAGATATCACCACAAACCATGGTTAATGCAAATAAGGATGTCCTGGAGGGAATATTAAATTATGCATGAATTGGGTAGCAAGGGGAAATTCATTTTCCTGGCCCAGCAACAGAACCAGGGGGTATCCACTAAAGTAGTATTGTGTGTGTGTGTGTGTGTGTGTGTGTGTGTGTGTGTGTGTGTGTGTGTGTGTGTGTGTGTTTGTTTGTTTGTTTGTTTGTTTGTTTGTTTGTTTGTTTATATCCCGCCTTTCTCGGGCCAATAGCCCGACTCAAAGCGGCTTACAATAAAACATAATTAAAACATTAAATAGAAATGTACAATTAAAAACAATTAAAACACAGAAGCTAAAAACGCTAAAAGCAGTAAAAACAATAGCCCTGGTTGGAGAGTCTGAACAGATCAAAGGTATAATTATTTTCTTTAACAGAGCTTGGAATTCATCTATGGAACTCCTTGCCACAGCATGTCGTGCTGGCAACAGACCTAAATACCATTCAAAGTAACTGCACAATCCTAAACCATGTCTACTCAAAAGTAAACCTCATTGTGTTCAATGGGTCTTACTCCCAGGAAAGTGTCTTTAGGATTGCAGCCAAAAACTCCATTGGCAGAGATGACGTTATGTGTCTCCAGGCACTCTCAAACAATGGTGTAAGGTAAACTGAGTCACGCTCTGCCTATACCACTTCCAAGTTGCACCCTGGATTTTTTTTGGGGAGGGGGAATCCTTAGTAGTACAGAGTACGTGTTGCCCACAGATTCCTACAAAAGCCGGGGCTTTTCACACCATAGCACACAGCAACACAACCCCCACCGTGCCCTCCAGTGCCCGTACAGATGGCAGCTGCAGCTGTGCACTGCCAACGCATAAAAATTGCCGGCATAATGGAAATGTGAGGATAGCATAAAATAAATCGAGTTTAATAACAATATAAATAACATGAGGGCTGCTGTACTGATTGGATTATTCATTCCCTCTTCTAACCCAACCAACGTTCCCCATTTCTTTATGCATATGAGCCTGCTGGTGCCGAGCTCGGAGGCTGTGCAAATTGGCGGACGGGCATCTCAAGGGAGGAAGCAGCATGTGCCCCGATGCGCTCAGGGTCTAATGCCTGCCCCGCTAACTCGCTGCTTCTCTCTTGCCACTCTTGGGAAAGCCCTGTTCAGTGTGCATATCAGTCATGCGTGCCCTGGCACCAGGTTCAAGCAGATGTCCTGATTTTCTCACATCTGAGAATTTCCAAAAGGGAAATCGAGGAATCCAAGCATCAAATGGTTTCAAAGTCATAAGAGCATCCATGCTTACTATGGTGAGGCCACCGAAACGGAGCCACAACTTTGGGCCTGGCTGCTGACATGTCACAGAGCCGTCTATGTGACCATCTATGTGACCTCTATGTGACCATCCGTTACAATTTCCACAGATAAAACAACACACCGGGTTTGTATTTCCTCAAATCTAATGCACCATCAAATCTAACGCGCACCTCAATTTTAGACACTATGGCTGCAATCCTGGAAGTCACAACCATTGAATCCAGTGGGCTTACTTTTGAGTAGACATGTGCTCTAAATTCAGTTGGAAAAGGTGAGCGTTATATTTGAGTATATAGGGTATTATTAAATTTTAAAACTATTATTCATAATTTATTAATTTTAAGAAGGTTATATGCTGACTCCTCACTAGGAAATAGAGGACAATGAAGATTTTTCCCAGGGCAAAAATCCAGGACATGTCCCTGTCTTTGCGCGTTCTGCATCTGGCCATGGCAGTCGTGCAAAATTGCCGGGACAGCTTGGAGGCGGGGGGGGGGGGGGAAGCTGATTGTAATGCTCTGCTAAGTATTCATGAGAATCGGCAGAGCGCGAATGGTGCGTACAACATCGCTAACCCATTTAGGCTAATGGAGCGGCATGGAACATGTCAGGGCTGACCGCACTCGGCAGGGGCATGGTGCCCCTTGTGGGCCACTTCCTCTGAGGGCTGGAAGGAAATTAAGGCCAATCAGGGGAAATGTGATTGTGGCATTTGGAAGGAATCAGACATTGGGATGAGAAGGAGTAGAGAGGCGGCTGGTGAATAGATGATGCAGATCCACACGCCCAGAGGTTCAGCGCACCATGTGTATATTTTTTGGAAACTCCACTTTTAGCTTCCAAAATCCTGACATGGTCATCATCATTAAAAGGCGTTGTTTTAATTACTATGAATTTTAGATAGATCACTATGAATTTTAGAAGGACACGGCGGAACTAAGAAAGGTTAAGAAGATAGCAAAGAAATTGACGGAGTGGAAAGGAGACTGAGAGCCTTGCATGTCTACTTTAAAGGAAACCCTACTAAATCAGTGAGGCTCACTCCTGTGTAAAAGGGAAGATTGCAGCCTGAGAAACTGATAGCATAATATTAGCCATGTCTACTCAAAAGTAAGCCCCATTATGTTCAATGGGTCTTACTCCCAAGATGTTGCCAGCTGCAATCCTAAAGACACTTTCCTGGGAGTAAGCCCCACTGAACACAAAGGGGCTTACTTATGAGTAGATATGGGTAGGATTGTGCCCTAAGGCTGCAATTCTAAGATCACTTTCCTGGGAGTAACCCCATTCAACTCAATGGAACTTTGAATCAATGGAACATGAATCATATTCATGCCTACTTAGAAGTAAGTAGGCATGAATATGATTGCACTGCATCTACATGTTAATTTGTTTTATTTTTCTTTATATTTTGCATTTTCTTTATTATTTTGTATTATATTATAGTATTGTAACCATTTTTCTATGAATATCTTTGGGCTGCGGAAGGAATCGTCTGACTTTCCATTATTTCTTACAGGAAAATTGGCTTTGATATGCAAACGTTTTGGATTATAAACATGCTTCTGGTACAAATCATGCTTGTAAACCAAGGTACAGCTGTGTTGCTTTCCCCAGAGAGTCTGTGGAACTCCTTACCACAGTATGCAAACCATGATCATGCTTGTAAATCCGGTACAAATCATGCTTGTAAACCAAGGTACAGCTGCATTGCTTTCTCCAGAGAGTCTGTGGAACTCCTTGCCACAGAATGTGGCGATGGTGCCAGGTCTAGATGCTGTTCAAAGGAGATCGGAGAGGTTGGTGGAGGAAATGTCCATCACAGCTGACCAGGCATGTGATCTGTGCAGGATCTGAAGTTGTGCAGATAAAATTAACCCCTTCCCTAAATAAATCAAGACTTTTGCACACCACGGCTAGGACCATTTCCTAGTTTTCCTTCTCTTTGCCATCCAACCGCTTCTTGCGATACCCCATCCTGGGTAGTGGGCAAGTGACCAACTCGTCTCGAGCTGGGGGGGAAGGAATCCAAAACCAACCCGAGCATCTGTGGCGGCTCAGCGGAAGGATGAGCGTCCGCAAACGCTGCCAATTTTGCTCGGCGCTGCAAGCGACCGCAAAGCTGTTGTGGGACCCGTTCCAAGTTTCAATTATTTGTTTTGTTAACCGGTCCTGCTCTTCCCCAGCTGGTTGACATGATGCAATTTTTCATTCCAAGCAAATATACTCTCCTGCTAACATTCACCCTCCCAGATCCAGACCGGATTCAATTTCTGGTGGCAATTGTGAAATATAAGAAACTGGCCTGATCCAGAGGCTTCACTCAAATCTAATATGCCATCCAATCTAATGTGCACCCTATACTTACACCCAAAATACCATATCTACTCAAATCTAATAAACCATTCAATCTAATGGGTACCCTGATTTTGAAGATGACAGACAGAAGGACGGACGGACGGACAGATTGTCCGTCCGTCTGTTTTCTGTCTATCTACCTGATCTCATCTGATCTGCCTTTCTATCTATCTATCTATCTATCTATCTATCTATCTATCTATCTATCTATCTATCTATCTATCTGATCTCATCTTATCTCAACTGATCTGATCTACCTACCTACCTACCTAGCTACCTACCTATCTATCTATCTATCTATCTATCTATCTATCTATCTATCTATCTATCTATCTGATCTCATCTTATCTCAACTGATCTGATCTACCTACCTACCTACCTACCTACCTACCTACCTACCTACCTATCTATCTATCTATCTATCTATCTATCTATCTGATCTCATCTTATCTCAACTGATCTGATCTGATCTACCTACCTACCTACCTACCTACCTACCTACCTACCTACCTACCTATCTATCTATCTATCTATCTATCTATCTATCTATCTATCTATCTATCTATCTATCTATCTACCTGATTTCATTTAATCTAACTACATACAGTACTTATATACAGCTTTTCATCTAGAAAGTTTACAATGAATATGAAAAAAATTAATGGCTAATGAGTCCCTATCCCAAAAGGGCTCACAATCTAAAATGGGGATTTTATAGGGTCCACATTCCCCTACTGTCCATGTGACGCCACTGCTAATAGAGACCCCTTACAAACCTCTCCAAACCTACTCTTGGCCTACCAGGCATGAAATCTACTCCCCTCTCCTGTTCATGTACCTGATATCATTTACTGAAGTGTAAGACCCCAAAAACTTTTTAAAAAAGCAACAACCGGTCACCTGAGCCTGTTTAGCAAGGTATAAACTTACATTTGTTCTAATAAAAGGATGTTACGAGATCCTTGGCTGCCACCCCCTCACTCCTACTGCATAATTTCTGCTCACCCTTGATATTGTGTGGCTGATGCGAGGACACTTCCTTGCTATTGATTGTGACAGTTTAAACATCTCCTGTTTCTTTCAATCTAGAATTCTGTATCACACACTGACGCACTTCTGGCCGCGCACACACACAAGCCTGGACACATCTGTCCCTCCTGTCTCCGCAGTGGGTTAAATGGTCTTGTGCAATATAAGACACATACACCATTCATCTTAATTTCTACTTAGGAAAGGGAAAAAAAACCCCGAACAGAGGCAATGACATTTCCAATCAATTAAGTGTCTCATCTTTCATGTCCCAAATTAGCTCCCCCCTCCGTCTGCAAGGCGGTGAAGTGTTTCGGCAGCAGGGAACTCGTGTCTTTCGGAAGCTACCTTAGATTGGAAAACAAATGTAATTTAGGAGCAATCAACTGCACTTCTCAAAAACCTTGGAATATTAGTCAGACTCTGGTGTTCTTCACAATAAACATTGATTTAATTCAGCGTCGGGTCCTCGAGGAGATGCTTTGTGTCCTGTGTCGAACCACTGACCCATTTAACCAGGGGTCAGGGAACTTTTTTACCTTTTACCCCAAAATATATTTAGATACACCGACGTTACCCCCTTGATTTGAAAGGAAGGAAATTGTATATTATTATTTAAATTCAAAATTTTATTGACTCTATTCCAAAAAATCTGGACTTTTAAAAAAATGTAGGACAAATTGTAGGATGTCCTACATTTTCTCCTACATTTTTAAAGAATCAGGAGTAAGCGCCATTGAATTAATGGGCTTACTCCTGAGTAGACACTTGGGAATGGATGCTTATCTTGGATGGGGAAGCTACTGGGGAGGCTCAGGCTTGCAGCTGAGTCTCGGCAGCACAACCATCCATTACCCCCAGGAATTTCATTTTACCCCATTTGGGGTAATTTACCCCTGTTCCCTGACCACTGCATTTAACAGCCTAAGCTTTGACCCATTTAACAGCCTAAGCTTGGGCATCTCTACTCAGAAGTCAGCCCCACTAACTACTGCCTGAGGCATCTGTCTTACTTGGTCTCATTGATGGGCCGGACCCACAGCTTCAACAACAGCTCACACACCACTAGGGAATGGACAGCATCATTTATTGTGCCAACTCAGTGCCTGGGAGGTCTAGAGCCAGCACCGGTATTAATTTCAGTCCTAGTTCCAGATGTATTTTCTGTGCCGTAAAAGCCATCCAGGCTACGTCCAATGAACCTTTCAACTCTAAGCATCTCGGCTCTCTCTCTCGCTCAGGTATATATATTTTCCGAGCTGCTCCATCTCCTGCCCCGATTCCCGAGACGGGTGGAAGTTCTTAATCATCTAGTTCATTAGCTGGCCGTTCCCCGGCAGCCTGGTGAAAGAGCAAACCGGTATATCTTCACCGTGCCAGCTTGACAGTGCTGAGGTTCTTGGCTATGAGATGGTCTGGTTTTAAATGTCAGGAAATCTACATTGCTGTGTTTCCCCAACACTGTGCCCAACACTATCTATCTATCTATCTATCTATCTATCTATCTATCTATCTATCTATCTATCTATCTATCTATCTATCTATCTATCTATCTATCTGATCTCAACTGATCTCAACTGATCTGACCTACCTACCTACCTACCTACCTACTTATCTACCTATCTATCTGATCTCAACTGATCTCAACTGATCTGACCTACCTACCTACCTACCTACCTACCTACCTACCTACCTATCTATCTATCTATCTATCTATCTATCTATCTATCTATCTATCTATCTATCATACGAAATGCTCACAAGCGGTTTACAGATCCAGGCAGGCCCCTGCAGCTTTGGGAGCTCCATGCCAGGACAGCAGAACAACCACAATAACAATATCAGCAACTGAGAGAAGGCTGATCAAATACCAGCATCAGAGCTGTCAAATAGCGCTCTTGACAGCTGTCATTTATTGTTCATTCTCAGAGTGCTCCACAGAACAACACCACACAGTAATGCAGCGGAGCAAGGAGGGGCTGGTGGAACTCAAGGCTGGTGATGGATGGCAGAGGTCAGGCTCATTCTCTCTTTGTAGGGCAAGAGGGTGTCTCCCTGGGAGTCCAGGGCAGCATCCAAACCCTTCCTGAGCCTTGATATGGAGGACTGAAGAGTTATTATTTGGCTAACAAGGTTTGGGGAAAGAGCAATTAGGTCCATGGCCTGATCTCACTGATTCAGGGGAGAAGAAAGTCCAGCTGATGGAAGGAAGATTGGGTATTACTAAGTGGCCACCTTGGGATATGGTCCAGAAGCATTAAGGAAATACATTGACCGCAGAAGAGCTATTTGAAGCAGGAACTCCTATCAAAAACAAAGAACTGGTTGCTCGATGCTCATAGATCTCAGCTGTTGACAGTCTCTGTTACTGATTCCTTTTCTTGAGTGAACAAAAAACTCCATCCCATAGTGGGTATACTGGACATACCGGTCTGGTACATCAGTGGGATCACTAATGTTTGCACTACCCTGTACGGGAGACCAGAATGTCACTTCCAGGAAAAGCACCTTTCCATGCAATGGGCAGGAAAACATATAAATACATAAATAAATTCTATCTATCTATCTATCTATCTATCTATCTATCTATCTATCTATCTATCTATCTATCTATCTATCTATCTATCTATCTATCTATCTATCTATCCATGATGCACCATAGTCCAAACCAATTTTTTAAATTATAACTTTTGGAGGAACAGAGATATATCAACATGGTTTGTTTCCTTGCATTTTGCATGAAATTATGCATTAATTTCTATGTAACATGATGGTGTTATTTGGAGGTATCAAGATTTTCAAAATTTGGGCCAATAACGGTTTAACCCCCAATGTGAGTCACCTGTTGTGACCCCTTCACAACACCAGTGACTGCAGGTTTCTTTTTGTATTCTGGACATCCCTCCTGTATCCCTCCTGTTCCTTCCTTCCTTCCTTCCTTCCTTCTGTCCATCCATACCTTCCTTCTGGCCTTGCTGTCTGTCTGTCTGTCTGTCTCTCTCTCTCTCTCTCTCTCTCTCTCTCTCTCTCTCTCTTTCTCTCTCTCTCTCTCTCTCTCTCTCAAAATCTGTTATTGCTGTGTTGTTGTTTTCAAGCCAAACTGTAACAGCCTATCTTGAAATGCCACTGGACCGGAGAGAGCTTGGACAGATGTCCTTCTCCCTACTGAGCCTGGGAAGCTTCTGCCCAGGAGGAGGCACCAATTATAGGTACAAATAGGGGCACTTCAATGCACTGGGAAAACAGACAGGGCTTTTCAGCTCTCCGACTCTGTACCTGATTCACCACCAGGAAGAAAGCCTCTTTGAGGATTTTCAACCACCGGTGCGTTGGCGTTCCCCGAACACCCTAACTGGCATCATCCCTGACAAAGAAGCCAAAGGACTTCTGAAGCCGGATGCACATTGGAGAGCTGGCTCCTCTCCAAAGGAGATCAGGAATGGTTTTTTTTTGTGACAGATGCCTTTGAGCGGCCACTGCGGGGATGTGGTGCGAGTGGCTCCAAATGACGATAATGGATTCAGACAGGTTTGTTTGAAAAACAGGGATGGGGTAGCAGCTTTTGAAATGCCACATGCCGACTTCGGGGGACCTCATTTAGTCTTTGGAACTCAATCTTCTCACCCTCCTTTGGCTTACAGATCTCAACAAAATTGTGCAGCAATGATGGGCCTCCAAGCAGAGGAGAAAATGGGGAATGATCATCCAGTCCTGTTCAAACTCTCCTGGGAGTAAGGTCCATTGACTCACATGGGACTGAAGACATGTAAAGGATTGTGCTATTATTTTGGTTTCATGAGTTGCAAATACTGCTCGGGAAACTTTCCAAAAGATAGTTGGGGATTATGAAGCTCTGGGGAGGAAGATTAAGGACCTGGGGGATACCCAGGTGGTATTCTCATCCATCCTCCCAGTAATTGGCAAAGGTCCTCAGAGAGATAGCAAGATTTTTCAGGTCAATAGCTGGCTTCGAAAATGGTGTCATCGAGAAGGATTTGGATTCTGGGATCACAGGATGAACTTCCTTGAGGAAGGACTCCTAGCAAAGGATGGACTACATCTTATGGGTTGGGGGAAGAGTGTCTTCAGACGGGAGATGGCCAACCTGATCAGGAGGGCTTTAAATAAGAAGGGGGTGGGTTACGTCCAAAGGGAACCTAGGAATGAGGAAAATGCTCTGGATGGGAATTGCCAGGGCACAGCTGTAACTCAAAAATCTTTAGAGGGGCCTGGCCTTACAAAAAAGGAGGGAAATGCATTGAGTTGCAACCTCCAGGGCTTAAGTTGCATTTACACAAATGCACAGAGCCTGGGAAATAAACAAGATGAGCTGGAGCTTTTAGCAAGTGAAGGGAAATTTGATTTGATAGGAATAACTGAAACTTGGTGGGACTCCCATGACTGGAACACACAATTGGAAGGCTATCAGCTGTTCCGGAGGAACAGAAGTGGCAAAAGGGGAGGTGGAGTAGCTTTATATGTCAAGAACATATATACTTGCTCTGAAATCCAGGAGAGTGGTCCGGATATCCCTGTGGAGTGTGTTTGGGTAAAAGTAAGGGGGGAAAATAAGAAACAAAACATTGTGGTGGGCGTCTACTATAGACCGCCAGGCCAAGGAGAAGGAGTAGACGATGTCTTCTTGGAGCAACTGGCAGGCATTGCAAGGAAATATGAGGTAGTAGTAATGGGGGACTTTAACTACCCAGACATTTGCTGGGAGACAAACTCAGCCAAACATGGAAGCTCCAGTAGATTCCTGATGGGCCTGGAAGATAACTTCATGGTCCAGAAAGTGGAGGAAACGACAAGGGGAGGGACCATCCTTGACCTGATCTTAACAAATCGTGAAGAACTGGTTGATCAGGTCAACATAGTGGGAACTTTAGGGGAAAGCGATCATGAGCTGCTGGAATTTAGACTAATGTGGGAAATAAAAAGAGTGCAGAGTGAAACTTATATGTTGGATTTCAGGAAAGCTGATTTCAACAGGCTTAGAGGAGTCATAGGTGGGATCCCATGGGTTGATGATCTAATGGGGAAAGGGGCCCAAGATGGGTGGGAGCTCCTTAAGAGGCAGCTTCTACAAGCACAGTCAGAAACAATTCCCATGAGAAAGAAAGGGGGGGAAATGCTGAAAAAACCAGGTTGGCTCCACAGGCAACTTGGGGATCAGCTGAAGTTAAAGAAAGAGAAGTATAGGGAGTGGAAGACTGGAAAGATCACCAGAGAGGAGTACAGGCAGGTAGCCCGGTCCTGTAGGGAGGGGGTCAGGGATGCTCAAGCTCAGTATGAGCTGAGGCTGGCCAGAGGAGTCAAAGATAACAAAAAGAGCTTCTTTAGATATGCCCAGAGGAACAGGAGGAGAGACGAGGGGGTGGGGCTGCTCTTGGACAAGGATGGACAACAGGAGTCTGGAAACCAGCAGAAGGTGGAGCTGCTCAACTCCTACTTTGCATCCGTCTATTCACAGAAGGAGGGCTGTGCAAATGGGGGTGTGGGATCATTGACTGATTCGGGGATGTGTTTACATCCCCTAAGAGGTAATGAAAACAAGGGTGGTGCAGAACAGCAGATTAAGATTGACAGAGAACTGGTTCGAAACCACTTAACTGGCCTAAATGAATTCAAGTCATTTGGACCGGATGAGCTGCATCCTAGAGTTCTTAAGGAACTGGCAGATGTCCTTGCAGAGCCTCTGTCGATCATCTTTGAGAAATCCTTGAGGAGTGGAGAAGAGCCTGGACTGGAAGAGGGCAAATGTAGTCCCAATTTTTAAGAAGGGGAAAAAAGAAGACCCGGGAAATTATAGACCAGTCAGTTTGACTTCAATCCCGGGCAAGATATTAGAGCAAATCATAAAACACACAATTTGTGCACATCTAGACAAGTACTCCGTGATCAAAACAACCCAGCATGGATTTACCAAGAATAAATCTTGCCAGACAAATCTGATCTCCTTTTTTGATCGGGTTACGAGCTTACTGGACAGTGGCAATGCTGTGGATGTCATTTATCTTGACTTCAGCAAAGCATTTGACAAAGTCCCACATGACATTTTATTTAGGAAGTTGGAAAAATATGGGCTAGACAGGGCAATTGTTAGGTGGATCTGCAACTGGCTCGATGGCCGCGCTCAAAGGGTTTTAGTAAATGGTTCTGTGTCAACCTGGAGGTCAGTTTCTAGTGGGGTCCCCCAAGGCTCTGTCTTGGGACCGGTTCTCTTTAACATTTTCATCAATGACTTGAAGGAAGGGATACGGGGGAGCCTGATCAAATTTGGGGGAGCCTCCCAAACTGGGAGGAGTAGCAAACACATCAGAATACAGGAGAAACCTCCAGGAGGATCTGGATAAACTGGAATCCTGGGCTGTAACAAACAGAATGAATTTCAACAGGGAGAAGTGCAAGGTTCTGCACTTAGGCAATAAAAACCAAAAATACAGGTATAAAATGGGGGATACTTGGCTTGGCAGCACAACATGTGAGCGGGATCTTGGAGTCGCCATGGATCACAAGCTGAACATGAGTCAGCAGTGTGATGTGTCTGCAAAGAAGGCAAATGCCATTTTAGGTTACATTAAGAGGACTGTAGCTTCCAAGTCACGAGAAGTTCTAGTTCCTCTTTATTCTGCATTGGTCAGACCTCACCTTGAGTCCTGTGTTCAGTTCTGGGCACCTCACTTTAAGAAGGATGCAGCCAAACTGGAGCAAGTCCAGAGGAGAGCGACAAGAGTGATCAGTGGGATGGAAGGGAAGCCCTACGAGGAAAGGTTGGGGGAACTTGGGATGTTCAGCCTGGAGAAGAGGAGGCTGAGGGGAGACATGATTGCCCTCTTCAGATACCTGAAGGGCTGTCATAGGGAGGAAGGGGCCAAATTGTTCATAGCTGCTTCTGAAAGCAGAACTAGAACCAATGGGTACAAACTGCAAGAGAGGAGATTCCGGCTGGAAATCCGGAAAAAATTCCTGACGGTGAGGGCGGTTCGGCAGTGGAACAGATTGCCAAGGGAGGTGGTGGACTCTCCCTCACTGGGGATCTTCAAGCAGAGGCTCGATGAGCACCTGTTGGAGATGCTCTAGGGGGAATTCCTGCTGCAGGCAGGGAGTTGGACTAGATGACCTACTAGGTCCCTTCCAACTCTATGATTCTATGATTCTATGATCAACAGATTTTTTTCTTCAGTGTTTAATTTTTAAAAGCAGGTATGACATCACACCTGGAAGGTGTCACAATTGCATCACTGGTATGTCATCACTGGTACGATACAGTATGACATCACATTTGGAAGGTGTTACAATTGCATCACTACTATGACATCACTGGTATAATAAGGTATGGCATCACATCTGGAAGGTGTTGCAATTATATCACTGGTATGACATCACTGGTACGATAATGTATGACATCACACCTAGAAAGTGTCACATCTGCATCACTGGTATGACATCACTACTATGATAAGGTATTACATCACATTTGGAAGGTGTTACAATTGCATCACTACTATGACATCACTGGTATAATAAGTATGGCATCACATCTGGAAGGTGTTGCAATTATATCACTGGTATGACATCACTGGTACGATAATGTATGACATCACACCTGGAAAGTATCACAATTGCATCACTGCTATGACATCACTGATATGTTAAGGTATGACATCACACCTGGAAGATGTCACAATTGCATCACTGGTATCACATCCCTGGTATGACAAGGCATGACATCATACCTGGAAGGTCACTTCCAGGTTATACCTGCTTTTTAAATGTGATGTTCCTATTTTGTGACATCACTTCCAGTGGGTCTTATGGGGGCATTGTTTTCAAATTTGCCTAGGCACCAGTAACTAGCTATGCAACTTCTTCTGAGCCTTTGTTATCCTGGGATAACAAAACTGGGATAAGTGCCCCTGTGAAGAAAACCCCCCAATTCAACAGGAAGAAAGTAATTTAATGAAGCTTTGGACTCTCACCTCCTTCCCACGCTTCTTTCAACCCCTTTTTTCCTGTAAAGTGACCGAGGGGTGATTGACTGCACTCGAGAACTGGGAACCCCAGGATCCTTTACCTGCCCGACATGCATTTAATCTTGGCACGATTTGCTCAGCGAGGGTCAGAAGCCTTAATGGGTTCCAGCTGTGGCACTTCTAATAATTTTCCTCTGCTGGAGGGCTTCAATAACTATATTTAAAGGCAGAAGATTGTGGGTTTTTTGGTGTTGTTTATTCTTTTCTTTTTTAATGAAATACAAATATATAGTGTAGGGATCAAAACAATGAATAGAGCTGTAGATCAGGCTGTGCAGTCAGAGCCGTTATTACTGCATGTTCTCCCTGGAATCCCTAGGTGGGAATTAAGATAATCACAAGAGCCTGCTGGATTGGGCCAAGGTCTGAATGGTCCAGGAGATGCCTCTGGGAGCAAACAAGAGTCCTACATTCTGATAACTAGGTTGGTGTAGTGGTACCGAGAATTGGACTTTTGATTGATTGATTTGATTTGATTTGCATTCTGCTTTTCTCCCCATAGGGCACTTAGGGCAAAATCCAGAGTAACTACAGAGAGTCCTTGCTCCGGTGTAAGAACAACTTACTCTGGATTTCACCAGGTGGTGCAGTAACTACGGGTGCATGTAAAGCCTCTTACATGCTCCCGTAGTTATTCTGGATTTAGGGGTTAGACCAAAGATCTGGGTTCAAATCTCTCCTTGCCCATGAAGCTTCCTGGGTGACCTTGGATCAGTCGCTCACTCTTAACCTCATCAGAAGTTCTGCACATCCCAAGAAACCTGGACCAACCTCCGTTCATTACAGGCAGCATTGGGACCCACACAGAGATCCATTGATCAGGATGGGGGACGACCTGCCCTACTTAAAGTCCACTTTCTTAGCAATTCCACCCTGTTGTTCATGCATTGTTTGCTATGTAAAAGCTGTAAATTGCATCCCGGGGCTTCCAGAGAAAATGGGACAATCCTGGTTTGATGCTTCCCAATAAATAGTTGCGAGGTGGTTGCTCTTAATTATTTATCTCTTCCCATGGTGGAGACGTGCACTTTAATAAAATGCAGAAGGGTTTTAAATTTTTCAGCGCAATAAAGACGATTGATTTTGTGACTGATGTTGATGCATGCAGAGACATGGGCAACTCCTCGCAATCCTCTGCCCACTTGTAGGGATACATCTCAAGCTATTGAATTGCTTGAACGCATGTGTAAGGAGTGTTTACTTGGGTGTAATTCTACACTGAAACTTCTCTTGGTGCCATGTGATGTGCAGATAAACCAGCACTCAAAAGCTGCCTGATTTCTTTAAAGATGATTCCCTCTTAGACCCTTTTCATGTGAATCAGGTGGCATATATATATATATATATATATATATATATATATATATATATATATATATATATATATATGCTCTGCATTTTCATAAACATTTGCATGTATTAATACGGCAGGAAAAAATATATGGCTTTGAGGTGCTAATGGAGGGATAAGGCATTGCATTAAGCATTAAATATTGTGACTTGCCTGCCACTAAGTTGTCCGACATGGATTTCGAGAAGAGAGAGAGAGAGAGAGAGAGAGACAGACAGACAGACAGACAGACAGACAGACAGACAGACAGACAGAAAGAAATATGGCTTTGAGGTGCTAATGGAGGGATAAGGCATTGCATTAAGCATTAAATATTGTGACTTGCCTGCCACTAAGTTGTCCTACATGGATTTCGAGAAGAGAGAGAGAGAGAGAGAGAGAGAGAGAGACAGACAGACAGACAGACAGAAAGAAAGAAAGAAAGAAAGAAAGAAAGAAAGAAAGAAAGAAAGAAAGAAAGAAAGAAAGAAAGAAAGAAAGAAAGAAAGAAAGAAAAAGGAAGGAAGGAAGGAGGGAGGGAGGGAGGGAGGGAGGGAGAGAGAGCCCCTCTCCAGACTTTAAGATGGGAGCAGGATGGGAACAAGGTAGACCCACAACAGATACTCCAACATCCCAGTTTCAATAGGAATCGTTCCAGAACATGAAGACAAACTGTCAACAGACTTAGAGCACAATCCTATCCATGCCTACTCAGATGTAAGCCCCATTGTGTTCAGTGGGACTTAGGGTGCAATCCAGAGTAACTACGGGAAGTCCTTGCTCCCATGTAAGAACAATGTGCTCTGAATTGCAATATGAATTTCCCATAGGTTTTCACTAGATGGTGCAGTAACTATGGGTGCACATAAAGTCTGTTACGTGCTCCCATAGTTACGCTGGATTTGGGGGTATGGCTACAATCCAGAGTAACAACAGAAGCATGTAAGAGACATTACGTGCACCTGTAGTGATTGCACCACTTAGTGAAAACCTATGGGAAATTCATATTGCAATCCAGAATAAAGTGTTCTTACTCCGGACCAAGGACTCCCCATGGTTACTCTGGATTGCGCCCTTACTCCCAATATTTATGCTTTGCCTCTAAAGCAAATTATTGGTCTGCCAAATATTAAAAAATATTTTAAATATTAAATTTAAATAAACAAATTAGAGATTAAATTTAGATTAATGAAGAAATGGGCTCAGATTTCTGCAAGCACCAATACACAGCACAGAAATAAAGCACATGCTTAAGTGGACCCCCATTTCCCACACTCAACCATCACAGTTCCAGTCATCTAACTGGGTCAGATGCTCTTAGGGGACCAGGGGTGGGATGCAGGACTGTTAGAAACTCATCATGGGCCACATCTCAGGGTTTGGAGACACTGAGGTTTGGAGACCTCATCATGGGCCATATCTGAAATTTGGAGATTGTGAGGTTTGGAGACCCACATCGGAGGTTTGGAGACCTAGTCATGGGCCACATCTAAGGTTTGGAGATCCTGAGGTTTGGAGACCCACATCTGAGGTTTGGAGACCTCATCATGGGCCACATCTGAGGTTTGGAGATCCTGAGGTTTGGAGACCCACATCTGATATTTGGAGACCTCATCATGGGCCATATCTGAGGTTTGGAGATCCTGAGGTTTGGAGACTCACCTCTGAGGTTTGGAGACCTCATCATGGGCCACATCTGAGGTTTGCAGAACAGTGGCCTTCAAACTGGAGATAAGATCCATAATAAAGATTCCCCCAAACTATGAAGCACATGTGTCCATACATAGTGTGGCCTGCTGATATATATATTTCCATCTAGCAGACATGAACCCATAGAATCTAATGTGAATAGTGCAGATTCTTCCCCCCCCCCCCCCCAAGCCAACGGCAGGTCCATTTTTGCCATGTTTGGATAACTGCAGATGCTAAGCAATGAAGGGGGGGGGGGAAAGAATCTTCCAAGAGAGGTATAAGTTAGAGAAGCACATGTGGGGGGGGGGGTGAAGCTGGCATGGTGTTGCTGCAGTAGGCGGGCAGGCGTTCAGCCGAGCCTGGGAAGTGGAAAGCTAATGCAGCAATCCAGCCTCAATGGGGCTCCAGGGAAGGCAAACATATTCTAGTGATCAGCTTTTTCAAATAATATTAAATTCTTTAATATATTTCCCCACAAGGACGACAGAGGGAGGGAAGGCGGCAAAGGTGCCAAGATGAACCTGTTGTGGATTGAGGCGAAGAAGAGGTTTGAAGAAGGAAGGAAGGAAGGAAGGAAGGAAGGAAGGAAGGAAGGAAGGAAGGAAATCCATCTATCCATCCATCTATCCAGATGGATGGATTCAGGTGATTGGACAGATTTTTAGAAGAAAAGTCATTCTCTTTCCTTCCCATGTGCAGAACTCTTCCATTTGGAGCCATACAGAGACAAGGATCACCCTCTTGTTTATAGGGTTGCCACATGTCCCGAAAAACAGGGACAATCCCTAATTTGGGGGGATTGTGTTCACATATGGGAAATGGGATGGTGGGTTCTGTCCTGATTTTGTGGAAGAGGATTATGGCAAACCTATGGGGAAATATTGGAAAATTCCCACTCTGTCCTGGTGCACAAAGTATCCCATTGGGCCTCACCTTGGGTATGCCACTGTGGGTTCCTTCTTGCACTGGCACCTATGCAGAGATGGGCTGGCCCCATCCCAAGATCCGGTACGCCGGAAGTGGGAAGGGCCAGCCGGGGTCAGGGGGCATGGGCGGGGCGTGGGCGGGGCGAGGGGCGGGCGATGTCTGCTCATGTGCAGTGCCTGCCCTGGAGTGGGCGAGCCTGCTTCAAGGCAGGCACTGCGCAAGCGCCGGCATCGACGCTTGCATAGTGCCTGCCCTGGAGTGGCTGAAGCCTGCTTCAAGGCAGGCACTGCGCAAGCACCAACATCGACACTTGCATAGTGCCTGCCCTGGAGAGGGCGAAGCCTGCTTCAAGGCAGGCACTGCGCAAGCGCCGGCATCGACGCTTGCATAATGCCTGCCCTGAAGTGGGCGAGACTGCCTCTAGGCAGGCACAGCGCAAGCGCCGACATCGGCGCTTGCGCTGTGCCTGCCGTGGAGCAGGTGGTGGGCAGGTGGTGGACCGTACCGGTCCGCTATGTTTTTGCATTTCCCTGTCGCTGGCGGTTCGCTAGCGGCAGGAAAACTGGAAGATCCGGTATGGGCTCGTAGGCCCGTACCGGTAAGTGCCCACCACCGCACCTATGAGACTCTTCTATATATATAAAAGAGAAAAGTCATTCACTGACTGACTGACTGACTCACTCACTCACTCATCACTGCCCTGCCAAAACCGCTGGGCCTAGAAGTGTGAAATTTGGGGTGGGTGTTCCTTCCGTGACTGAGGGGTGCACTAAGAACCAGTTTTCAAAAATTCCAACCGGAAGGGGGTGAAAAGGGGCGCAACGCGTTTTCCTCCCTATACTTTGCATTGAGAATTGCTGACTCATCAACACTCCGCCCCAACTGCTGGGCCTGAAGCATGGAATTCTGGGAGTTCCTTCTGTCACCTGAACTCCCACCAAGAACCATCTGGAGAAACTTAACCCTTCAAGGGCTGGAAAGGGGGCAACGTGTTTTTGTCCCATGCTTAACATGGGAGACTGACCAATATCCAGCCAATTTGGACCCTCGGTGCACTGGGGGATGTTGTTCAGAGTAAGAGGTTGCACTGGCGAGGATGCTGCGCATGGGGGATGATACGCATGAGGGGATGATGCGCATGAGGGGAAGTTGCCCATGGGGGGAAGTTGCCCATGGGGGGAAGTTGCGCATGGGGGGATGATGTGCATGGGGATGATGCGCGTGGGGAAAGTTGTGCACGGGGGACTGATCTGCATGGGGTTGATGCACATGGGGAAGTTGCCTATGGGGGGAAGTTGCGCATGGGGAAAAGTTCCACATGGAGGATGATGTGCATGAGGGTTGATTCACATGGGGGGAAGTTGCACATGGGGGAAGTTGCGCATGGGGGGAAGTTGCGCATGGGGGAAGTTGTGAATGGGGGAAGGTGTGCATGGGGGGAAGTTTCACATGGGGAAGTTGCGCATGGGGGTTGATGCACATGGGGGAAGTTGTGCATGGGGGGATTTGCACATTGGGGACTGATGCGCATGGGGGAAGTTGCACATGGGGAAAAGTTCGCATGGGGGTTGATGCGCATGGGGATATTGCGCATGGGGGAAGTTGCGCATGGGGAGAAGTTGTGCATGGCGTGTTGATGCACCATGGGGGGATAGCGTATGGGGAAATGTTACTCCCACAACGCGGGTACGCTTTTCGCTAGTATATGAATGAAAAATGAATGAAACATCTCAATAGAAAATTCTGGAAGACTCAAGTCTGCCCATCTCTAGACTACACCATCTTCAGTCCGTGTATTGTATGCCATGTGCTAAATGAATGAATGAATGAAAAAGTAAATAAGTATATGAATGAAAGAATGAATGAAACAAATTAATAGAAAATTCTGGAAGCCTCAAGTCTGCCCATCTCTCGTCTACACCATCTTTAGTCTGTGTATTGTATGTCATGTGCTGAATGAATGAATGAATGAATGAATGAATGAATGAATGAATGAATGAATGAATGAATGAAAACAGTGCAGAAATTCAAGTTCCATTTCTCGGAGTGGGATGGTGAGGAAATGTCCGCAGGTATTCGACCCATGCTCTCTTCATTCGGCTCAGGTGAATAAATTATTGACCTTCCTGATCAGGAATAAAATGCCTTTTAGGAATGAGATCAATTTAGGGCCAAGAAGAGTGGGGTGCAGGGGAAGCTCCTCAGCCTCCCCGAATCAAAACATAACCCTTTCCAAAAAGGTACATTGACTTGTCTTGAACTTCTTCAGCTGGGGAAAGGAGGCAATTTCTGATTAGCGAAAAACCACCTTTGGAAGACGCAAGGAATTCATCAGGCTAACTCATACCTCATCAATTCTGCAGCATTAAGTCCCGAGAGCCTTGGGCTTTTTAAATTACTCGCAGTTGACGCCAGCCCAACCTTTCATTAAATCGAGCACGTTTTCGCCAGTGATCAAATATTATCTATATACCCTCTTTTTTCTGTGTGCAGAATCTGGTGGAGGATAAAATAAGGAGTCCCAGAAGCGCTGGGAAAAAAAAACACAAAAAACTATGCGCCGGAGCTGTTGTAATTGTCAAGGTCTGCAGCACACACAGCGCTTAACACGCAAAATACCATACTACGAAAACAAAGCCATATGTTCTGACTGTCCCTATTTATCAAACAACTCAATCAGATCCCTGTGGTATGCTGGCATGCTGTGAGGTGCGCCGTTGTGAAAGCTATTCCGCTGGTCTTTGCAGAACTACTTTTGTGCAAGGGGCAGGTGGCTGCATGCTGCCCATGGAGGAGATTGGCCATCTGTCCATCCATCCTTCCATCCATCCAACCATACATACATACATACATACATACATACATACATACATACATACATACCCACCCCCAAATCCAGAGTAACTACGGGAGCACATAAGAGACTTTACGTGCATCTGTAGTTACTGCACCTCCTAGTGAAAACCTATGGGAAATCCAGAGTAAATTGTTCTTACACTGGAGCAAGGACTCCCCATAGTTACTCTGGATTTTGCCCTTACATACATACATACATACATACATACATACATACATACATACATACATACATACATACATACATACATCTATTCATTAATTCTCCACATTTTTAGACCGCTCTTCCTCCAAGGGTACCAGGTGGTATGCAGAGTTCCTCCCCTTGTTTATTTCCACACAACAACCCTGTGAGGTAGGAGAAGCCAAGAGATTGTGATTAGTCCAATGTCACCCATGAAGCTTTGTGGAATTTGAGCAGAGATTTTAACCTGGAACTATATAAAACTCTTGAATCACTATACTTGCAGTTTCCAAATTTCAGACCAGAAGTCCCAGAAGAGTGCAAGCGTTGTGGGTCACATAGGGGGAAATGCACAGAAAGGGGTGACACCATTATTAGCCAAAATTTGGAATTTTTGAATAATGCCATCGTGTTGTGTAATTTTTCACAGGGCGCAACTGAACCAGTCATATTGAGAATCTTTATTCAGGTGATTTTCAACCTTTTTCACCTGATGGCACACTGACAAGGTGCTAAACTAGTCAAGACACACCATCAATTTTTGAGCAATTGACATCACGCTGCTAACATGGGGTCACATTAATGGCCCTATTAACATTCCCGAAATGTCCATGGTACACCTGCAGACCGTTCATGGCACATCAGTGCCATCACTGCTTTATTCCATTGAAAATGTTATAACCAGAAACCCATTGATGCACACCACCCAGGGCATTGCCCATCCACTGCCAAATGAGGTCCATCATGGGGGTGCCTTCCCACACCTGGTAGTGCAAACTCTAGTGACACCATTGCCACTGGTCATGAAAAGCCAATCATTGTGCAGCAGCTGGTATGCGCTCCCAGCCATCAGCTCAGGTTTATCCATATGATGTGCTTCAGCTGCTGTGGCGGCCGCTTACATGCTCCTCAGTTACACCACATCCCTTATCCATAATTCAGCACCTTCCCTGTATATTCCGCAGTCAAAGGCTCGGTCAAGTGTATTTGTAATTCAATAGTGCCCCCATCAATAAACACCTGCGGTTATGTATACAGCCCCTTTTCAAAGCTGTACATGCCAGTAACGACAGAGGTGAAACCTCAGAAGCGGACAACATATACAGACCTGCCTCTGAGTAGGCACATATGTACTTGCTCCTAACTCAAAGCATATACTCTTTGACAGGTGGTGATTGAACCTTTGCTCCAAGAGCCTGGGGTTCAATGAGAGCATGGAAAAGAAGAAAAAGAGTTTCTATCTGTGTGAACCCTGGAATTCAATGGGAATTTGGAGATTCCTCCGCAAGTCAAAACATTGCAAGAGACTCCAAATTTGGAGAGTTTCATAAGGATTAACAAACTTTTCTATGGACCACACGTCAATACAATGACAATTCCGATCTGGAGGTTCAGCATCCCGTATAACCGAAAAAGAGGATCCCCCAAATATAGGACACTCAAGAAAAATGTGGAATAAAAGCTAAAAACTCTCAAATATATCGTTTTCATGCCCGTAAAACACACAGGCTGCAATCCTAAAGATACCGTATTTACTCGAATTTAACACACCATCAAATCTAACATGCAACCTATACAATACCCCATACGTGACACTCATAGTTAAAGTACTCAGCTATAATTAATCACTGAATCTGATGCACACTCTGATTTTGGAGACTGAATTCGGCTGAAAAGGGTGAGCATTAGATTCGAGTAAATACACTATTTTATTGGGAGTAAGAATGGGGCTTATGTTTGAGTAGACATGGTTAGGATTGTGGGCTAAATTACTTATTATTACATTAAAAACTCTTATTAAAAGTATGATTTAAAACTACTTTAATGATTGTAATATTTAAATATTTTAATAACAATAATTTATTAATTACAAAAAGGCTTCATGCTGCCTGCTCACAAGGAAAAGGAGAACAATGAAGTTTATTTTCCAGGACACAAGGCTAAGAAAGAGGACATGTCCTGGAGAAACAGGGCATACGGTCACTCGGATCTCCCCAAATTTGAGTAGCCAAGCATGCCGAGCCTGGAGATGGAAGGCTTCAGAGGACCTTCTGGATGCAACTGGCAGTTGCCGACATAAACTGGAAGTTTCTTCCATTTCCATCACCCTGTATGGGAAGCCAACATGTCACCCCCATGATGGAGCTCCCCCCGTTCCGTGGGTGGGAGATCAAATGGGTGGAAGATCAAATCATTGTGTAAATGAGCTCAAATGATTTGCATATTTGGCATGGTTGGACTCCGAGACCGCTTCGCCTGTGGAATCGTGATTAGGAAATTATCGATGATGAGGTATTGACCTATTTCAAGCCCCTGGGCAGTAGGTGGCCAATGAACATGAAATAAGGTCTTATTTGCCTCCCTCCAAGTTAAGGTAGAGATGTCCTGCCTTCATTATATTGGATCCATATTTCTGCCGACGCACAAACAACGACAAAGAGAGGTAAGACTCGGCCTAAAAAAATAAAGCACTGAAAGACAAAGCCATTAATTTTAAATAAGTCCTGCTTTAATTCAGAGTCCGCCAGTGTCCGCCTCCCGAGTTGAACATTCAGAAGCACAACAGTCTCCGGGAGAGGAAGAGATAGTTCCTTTATGCATCCTGGATGACTTGACTGTCTGTCTGTCTGTCTTTCTTACTACTTACCTACATACCTACATACATGCCTGTATACCTACCTACATACCTACCTACCCATCTATGTACCTACTTACTTACCTATCTTCCTACTATTTAGATAGATAAATAGATGCTGAGTAGGTAGGTATAGGTTGGAACCTATACCTACCTACTCAGCATCTATTTATCTATCTAAATACCTATCTACATATATCTACTTACCTACCTACATACTTACTTGCCCTACAATCCTACAGGAACATTTAAGAGACATTACGTGCACCCGTAGTTACTGCACCACCTCGTGAAAACCTCTGGGAAATTCATATTGCAATCCAGAGTAAAGTGTTCTTCCACTGGAGCAAGGACACCCCGTAGTTACTCCGGATTGTGACCTTACTTATCTATTTACTTACTTATTTATGCACCTACCTACCAACATATCCGTCTGTCTTACTGACTGTCAACTTACCTACTTACCTATCATCTACATCCCTCCCTACCTATTTACCCACCTACATACCTACCTACCTACCTATTTACCTACATACCTACCTACTTACATATCTTCCTAACTACCTATTTACTCACCTACATACCTACTTACATAACCAAATAGGTTGATATTTACCTATCAACCTATATATCTTTCTATCCATTTATCTACTTAGCATCCATGTATCTATCTAAATACCTATCTACATAACATCTACCTACTGACCTACTTATGGACCTACTTACCTACCTCCACACCAACTTATCTATCTATCCATCTATCTATCCATCTATACATCCATCCATCCATCCCTCCCACCCTTCCACCCACCAGTATCTATCTATCTATCTATCTATCTATCTATCTATCTATCTATCTATCTATCTATCTGTCTGTCTGTCTGTCTGTCTGTCTGTCTGTCTGTCTGTCTACAGTATTTGCAAAGCCCTTTCAGAACTGTCCCGGCCGTTCACATCATCCACACCGCCTCCCCATCATCCAACCGCACCCGACACCTGCCACTTTGCCCACTCCATGAAAGAGGGAAGCCCCGCACTGGGCTCACCGCCTTCTGGCAAAGAAGGGGCTGTTCATTTCATCTGTCAGGATGGGAAGACAGATGAAAAGAAGCTACCGGCCACAATGCCCAGCACGCCGCTGAATTGCCAGGAGCAATTGTTTTGATGCCGCCTTTCTGAACCACCTACCTGATTATTTGTATTCGTGGGAAGAGGACATTTTTGCCGCAAGGCTTTTTTTTCCTATGCCATAGATTGACCTGTTCAATCCAGGAGCTACATTGGAGCAGGCCAGATGCAGGGGTCCCAGTTGCGTGCGTTATTGTAATCCTTACTTGACCAACCGGATCCACTGACCAGCAATTATAATTTATGCAAATTAGACTGTTTTTTAGATAAAAGTACAATCCTTAGCATGTCTGCTCAGAAGTAAGTCCCATTATATTCAATGGTTATTCCCAGGAAAGTGAGATTAGGATTGCAGCCTACATGCAACCAGTGCCATCTTCCCTGACATTGCGCTGCACTATGAACTGGGATGCTGCACCAGTTGGATGTCTGTCTGACTATTGTTAGAGAAGGGGAACACCTTCGGGAACCGACAGCGCCAACCCACTCCAGACATCAGCCTCCCTTTCCTTAAATAAGTTTCATTGCAAATTCCGGGTACATGATTTTCTGAGACAGCCCTTTAGATGGCAGTTGGCAAAAATAGCCTGTAGGATGTTTTGATTCACCAAAAACAGCCTCATGAGAGCACTCTGGGGAAAAAAGATCCTACACTGTAATTTCTGGCTTCTAATCGTGCATTTATTGCCAGCGAGGAAGGCTGGAAACCCCGTGGCTTCCCAGGAAAACTTATTACGTGGTGAATATCCCGTCGTCTAGCTGAAGATTAACTACCCCTGCAATTTAGTCATTGCCAGTGCCTCTGAAATTGTGTTGTTTAGACTATTTGCAATTAATGGAATGAAAACTTCAGGGTGCGGAGGGGGAAAATAATAATAATATTGCCTTCAGGTTCAAAGAATAGAGATAAGGGGTAAAGGAGGTTTATCGTCATGGCCGGTTCCTCTGTGTTCTTTTGTATGGCTGAGCAGAGATCAGTGGTTCTTGGTCCAGGGAATACATCCAGCCCCAGTATGCCCCAGTAGCATCCTTGGAGTATGGACAAAAATTTAATCAAGATGGGGAAAGTTTGCAACTTTTTATTTGAATCTAATCTAATGCGCACCCTACAAATATAATCAAAATACTATAATTACTCAAATCTAATTAACCATAGAATCTAATACGCACCCTGATTTTGGAGACTGAATTCAGCTGGAAAAGAGGAGTGTAACTATTTGAGTAGGGACAAGATCCAGAGTAACTATGAGGAGTCTTTGCTCCAGTGTAAGAACAACTTACTCTGGATTCCAATATGAATTTTCCATAGGTTTTCACTAGGTGGCGCAGTAACTACGGGTGCACGTAGTCTCTTACATGCTCTTGTAGTTACTCTGGATTTGAGGGTAAATATAGTATATTCCATGTATTCAGTTAGCATCTCTGGGCATTGGGGTATCAATATCATGTATCAATCTCTGGAGTATTGTACATCATGTTCAGGCTATGCCTGTGTGCAGTCTCCCAAAATTGGGACTGTTCCTGTCTTTTGGGAACCCTAAATGCAAACCAAATGTTTTCCAACATTTATTTCTGCTGGTAATTAATGTATTTCCGAAAACTTCTTTGGTTCTTCATGCCGGCATTGATTCTGCCCTCTACATCCAAAACAAATCGTCACCCGGTGCCGATGCGCACACCATTCATTCGCCCGTATGAAAATTGATAGCTGTGGCCCATTAATTCAATCTCTTTTTTTCCAATGGATCTGCAGCTCCCTGCGGCTTGTGGGTTTGGCGTGCCATTTCTTGCTGGTGGAAAAGCCCTCATGATGTATGTGTCTGGCAGAGAGCCCAGTCAACCCATCCAAATGCAGGTAATATCATCGGCAGGATGGACTCTTTATGGCATTCCCCCCCCCGCCCCACAAGCCCTGCTCTCTCCCCCCGTAATCAGATTACGAAGGCTTTGCATTGACTTAATGCAACAAGCTGATCGTACAGAAAGTGATAAAAATAAAATATCATAATAAAAAAGCTAAATGGGGAGGAATCGTCGGCAAACGGGAGACCGTAAACCAATGATTGTGTCTCTCGACACTAATATTTGTGGTGCTCGGAAAAAGCCTTGAGAGATGGAGCTAAACACAGCTGTTCTCTTGTACCTACTTCTGTCCCTTGAAGGGGAAAAGAAGTTGAGAGGAAAGACAAACAAGGCACATGTTAACAGCCGAGAGCAGGGCTGGATCACAAGTCCTTGAAATGTGGAAATTGATTACTTGAGGGGAAAAATTTAACCCCTCCAGTTCCAAAAACATAATCAGGTTATAAACTCTCCAAGATCTTGACGTGGTTGGTTAAGGAAGGATCTGCCCTACTGAGAACAGTAGGATGGATATGTGTGTTTAGGATGAAAATTAGATTTAGGATTAAATCCTAAACCTAAACACAGTAGGATGAATTTAGTGTGTTTTGGATTTAGGATTAAAATTCCCCAAAAGTGTGTTTAGGATTGCCATATTGGTGCCATGGGAAATGTAGATTCCTTGGCCCTTGATATCTCTAGTATGGACTTGCAATACAGGTAATCCTATAGACTGCAATACAGATAATCCTGCTGCGATAATTTTCTACTGGCATCCCTATTTGTTGAGCTCCTTGTCCAAGGTGACCATAAATCTTCTTTTTCCTGGACATGTCCTGGATTTTAGTCTTGTGTCCTGAAAGAAAACTTCAATATCCTCCTTTTCCTTGTAAGTGGGCAGTATGTAGCCACCTTATAATTCAAAAATTATATGCAACAAATTACATCTAATGGGGAGGCTGGAAGTGAGATGGGAGATATTTAGGACCCCTTGGATGGATGAATGAATGAATGAAGAGGCTGGAAGTGGAGATGGAAGGTATTTAGGATTCCTTACATGAATGAATGAATGAATGAATGAATGAATGAATGAATGAATGAATGAATGAATAAGGCTGGAAGTGGAGATGGGAGGTATTTAAGATTTGTTACATGAATGAATGAATGAAGAGGCTGGAAGTGGAGATGGGAGGTATTTAGGATTCGGTACATGAATGAATGAATGAATGAATGAATGAATGAATGAATGAATGAATGAGAGGCTGGAAGTGGAGATAGGAGGTATTTAGGACCCCTTAGACTTTGGATTATGAAATGACAATAGTTATCAGGCTCAATCTTTGGAAGAGACACTACTGATCAATGAACATCACTGATCATTATTGATCAGTTAGGAGGAAGGAGGGTGATTGGGACAGCAAAATTTTTGTGGGGAGGTTAAGTCTGTCCCCCAATCCTAACAAAAATTACCTCCAATTTGCTCCAGGAAGCTGCTATTTGGCTGATCCCCTTGCACTGCAGTCCCACTCCGAATCAATTTCACTATAGCTGCTATTAAAACAGGGAGGTAGACCTGTATTGATGAATAGTTTGACCCTCATTTCATCTCAATAGGTAGAGGTATGAATCTACTATGGCTCTTAAAGAAGCTCTTCTGAGCTCGTATGGTCTTGAACCATATGGACACTCCAGTGAAGATCTCAACTTTTTGTTTTTTTCTTAATTTATCCAAGAATCAGCCACCCGTGGCTTAATTATTTTCAGCCTAACAGGCCATCATGTAAAACACAAACTTCTCAGGGTAATAAATATGCAGCGAAGAAGCTGGTGGAAAAAAAATATCCAAGGGACTTTGTTAATGGAGAGCTCTTCTTTGCTGGGCTGACAGGTCAAGGACTGCGTATCCCACAGAAAAATCAATGGGAAAGCCAAGCTCTACTTTCACTGAACACTCCCTGTTCTGCCAGTCAAGATCAATGAGGATGAGGGCAAGTTATTTATTCACTCTGGATGCCTCTAGGTTTTTTGGGAGAGCGGAACCAAGTTCATCCGGGCAGATCTGGGGCCACAAATGGTCACCTTCATCATCATCATCATCATCATCATCATCATGGAAATAAAGGATGATAGAAACTGAGATTTCTAGGGGCACTGAGTACCAGAAGGAACCAGGACCAGCAAGGCTGGAGATAAAGGGGTAACATTGGAAAAGATGCAAGATTTTGGGGAATTTTCAGGCCTCCTCTATTGGTTCCAGGGCTCCGTTTTGACCCCGGGTCCAGGAATGATGTACCCCCTTCACCTGGCTATTGCCCCCAGTTCAGGCCTGTGGAATGGCGGCTGCGGCGCCACAGACTGGCCTTGTGCCACGGACCAGGGCTTGAGGACCCCTGAGCTACAGAACCCCTTTTTTGGATCCCATATGATCCACTATGGAAATTAAAACAGGTTTATTGGAAATTTTCAGACCTCTTTTATTGGCCCCTTTTTTGGATCCCAACATCCGATCCTATGGAAATGAAAAGATAGGATCCCAGGAACTCCTCTGCCTCCCGGGCTCTCTTTCATAGTTTAGGCCCAGAGATGATGTACCCCCTGTATCTCCTTCTCATGGTCCAGAGACACAATGAAGGCTTGCAGATGTCAAGGCCAGCAGGTTGCTCTTGGTTTGGTGTGTTTCATGATGTCTGGTCAACAATATTATTTTGATAGAACCAGGACCCTATAGCGAAGGAACTCCATGCACAGTTGTCCATAAGGGTATCATAGATTTATTCACTAGCCAATCACCAGTGTGGGGTATCATGAAGGTTATTCCAGTTGTAATCTGAGGCCAAACCGTCATGCCCGAAGCGGCCACTTTTAATGCTCCTGCACGGACTCCATTCAGGTGTCAAATGGAGTTAGCATCAGCCTTTTCCCCACCAAAGGTCAGAAGGGTGGCCGCTGTCTTTCTTACGCAGTATTAAACCTTACAAACCTATTTTCTATCTTTGTACAAACAGCAGGCCAAAATGGATTGCTTTCGACTCCTCAAACCGATGAACTGAGACATACCTCAAATAAAATCAGAAGATACCTCCACCCCATAGACCCCTGGGGCTGCTTCACTGCCTGCCCCCAATTTGACGTGGTCAGTCCCCTCCGATCTTCTCATCTTGTCTTGGCCAGACTACTAGATATGGACTCAATGGGGAAGAATTCATTCCATTTCACCTCCCGACCCCTGGCAGGCACTGACAGGTGCAACACATTCAGGTGAAAGCCTGTGTGACATTCACAGTGCAGTCCTATAAGTGCCTACTCAGAAGTTAATCCCATCTTTTCCAATGGGACTAGGACATCCTAGGAAAATAGGTATAGGATTGCAACCTAAGAACACAATCTTTTGCTTCCCTATTCGGCAGAAAGTCCCGGTGGCAACAATGGGTCTTGCTGTCAAGAAAATGTACATAGGGTTGTAGCCTTAAAGCACAATCCTAACCATGTCTACTCAAAAGTAGAGCCAACTGTATCCAGTGGATCTTACTCCCAGGAAAGTGTCTTTAGGATTGCAGCCCTAGTTTTATTTTTTTTCTTGATCAAAATGAAGGATGAACATGAGTGATTTTACATGCAGTGCTCATAACCCACTACAATTAGGTTTCTGGAAAACCTAGTGGATAGCAAATTCACAAATAATAAACAATAAATATAATATAATATAATATAATATAACATAATATAATCTATATATATAAAAGAGAAAAGTCACTCACTGACTCACTGACCTCACTCACTCACTGACTCACTCACTGACTCACTGACTGACTGACTCATCACCACCCTGCCAAAACTGCCCGCCCTAGAAGCTTGAAATTTGGGGTGGGTGTTCCTTCCGTGACTGAGGGGTGCATTAAGAACTGGTTTTCCAAAATTCCAACCGGAAGGGGGTGAAAAGGGGCGCAATGCGTTTTCCTCCCTATACTTTGCATTCAGAATTGCTGACTCAGCAACACTCCGCCCCAACTGCTGGGCCTGAAGCATGGAATTCTGGGAGTTCCTTCTGTCACCTGAACCCCCACCAAGAACCACATGGAGAAATTAACCCTTCAGGGGCTGAAAAGGGGGCAACGTGTTTCTGCTCTATACTTAACATGGGAGACTGAACAACATCCAGCCAGTTTGGTGCTCAGACCCTGGTGCACTGGGGGATGTTGTTCGGAGGAAGAGGTTGCACTGGTGAGGATGCTGCGCATGGGGGGAAGTTGTGCATGGGAAAGTTGCGCATCAGCAGATGATGCGCATGGGGAAAGTTGCGCATGAGGGGAAGTTGCGCATGGGGGAAGTTGCGCGTGGGGGGAAAGTTGCGCATGGGGGGAAAGTTGCACATGGGGGTTGATGCGCATGGGGAAAGTTGCGCATGGGTGGAAGTTGCGCATGGGTGGAAGTTGCACATGGGTGGAAGTTGTGCTTGGGGGAAAGTTGAACATGGAGGAAAGTTGTGCATCGGCAGATGATGCACATGGGGGAAAGTTGCGCATGGGGGAAGTTGCGCATGGGGAAAAGTTGCGCATCGGCGGATGATGCGCATGGGGAAAGTTGCGCATGAGGGGATGATGCACATGGGGGAAGTTGCGCATGGGGAAAACTTATAATAAATCCTTTATTACGGTCTTTGACCAGCACATGGGGAAAAGTTGCGCATGACGGGAAGTTGCACATGGGGGAAAGTTGCGCATGGGGGTTGATGCGCATGGGGAAAGTTGCGCATGGGTGGAAGTTGCACATGGCGGGATGATGCGCATGGGGGAAAGTTGCACATGGGGGTTGATGCGCATGGGGAAAGTTGCGCATGGGGGAAGTTGCGCATGGGGGGAAGTTGCGCATGGGGGGAAGTTGCGCATGGGGGTTGATGCGCATGGGGAAAGTTGCGCATGGGGAAAGTTGCGCATGGGGGAAAGTTGCGCATGGGGGTTGATGCGCATGGGGAAAGTTGCGCATCGGCAGATGATGCGCATGGGGGAAAATTGCGCATGGGGAAAGTTGTGCATGGGGGTTGTTGCACATGGGGGAAAGTTGCACATCGGGGACAGTTGCACATGGGGGAAGTTGCGCATGAGGGAAAGTTGCGCATGAGGGAAAGTTGCGCATTGGGGGAAGTTGCGCATTGGGGAAGTTGCCCATTGGGGAAGTTGCGCATTGGGAAATGTTGTGCATGAGGGGACGTTGCACATGGGGGGATGATGCACATGGAGGGACGATGTGGGGGAAGTGGCACATGGGGTGTTTCTGCGCCAGGGGGGGATGGCATAGGGAGAAATGTTACACCCGCAACGCGGGTACGCTTTTTGCTAGTATAATATAATATAGATAGATAGATAGATAGATAGATAGATAGAAAGAAAGAAAGAAAGAAAGAAAGAAAGAAAGAAAGAAAGAAAGAAAGAAAGAAAGAAAGAAAGAAAGAAAGAAAGAAAGAAAATTGGTACATATATGTGCCCAGGGGAAGGAGTGGGTACCTAAACTGTAGTCATTAAAATCCAACTAATTGCCTTGCAATGAGTTCATGTTTGTACCAAAACCGCTCACCCCATTCAAAGAAGGATTCTTGCATTTTTAAAAATCACATTTTTGGAATATTGTTACTAATAGCAGTAGCTCCGGGCAGAAGTTCACACCATTCACATCCATAATTTGGGAACATGTTTGAGATACTCATCCTTGGTGTGGCTGCATTCTGAAATCTGGCAATGCTGTCTTCCTTCCTGGGAGCCCGTTAAGAATGATGCTCTGGCTTGATAATTTATGGATGCTGTTTACAGTGGCCAGAGAGGTTTTAGTGTCAGTCTGGAATCAACATTAATGTTTATGACCCAAGATCTGTGTTTAAGTTACAAACGTTGAATGCTTCCCAGGGCTTTCCACTCATTTACACAAGCATTTGCCTTTGGTTATACGCCTGCTTTCCCCGGGCTCCAAAAGGTGAAGGTCTGGGATCAGGATTGGGGTCCCACTCACTCAAAGCATGCAGCATCACTAAGCCACTGGCTTGTGGGTTTCCCGCTGTGCCAGTAACAGTGATATAGGGCTTTCATGCCTCACCAGTGTGGTGTGTGAGGCCTGGAGGAACTTGCCCCCATGAGCTTCCACCCACTGGAAGATCATGGATTCCCTGTGGTGAGTGGTGAAGGCAAGCCAGGCAATAGGACAACCACCTCCATCTGTCAGAGGTGCCCTGCCCCACCCTCCTCAATTGCAAGGGGGTTGGTCTGATCCCATGAGAAGACAGTGTTCAGTGTCAACAGTGCCCTCTTGATCCGGCCAGATCAGCTCAGATCTGGCCAGATCAGCCCAGATCAAGGCCAGATCAGCCCAGAAATTGAAGGTTAGTCAGGAAACAGGGAGTGGGGAGTGGGGAAGAGAACCTGGCCTCCCTCAATGGGTGATGCAAACCTTAGTGACTCCACTGCCACAAGTCAGCCTCTGATGTACATAATGCACATGGAAAAAATTAGCATCAAACTAGTGTAATGAAGCCAAACCATTTGCACCACTCATTAGCATTAATTTTTTTGCAGAACATTCAGGTAATCAGAGTGTGTTGAAGGCCATTAGGCTAGTGGGTTAATTGAACCTTTATTGGATCCAGGGGAGACGAGTGCTCAGCGGTGCCCGCTTTGCCAGATGCTGCATGAAGTTTGCTCTCTCCCCCCACCTGAATCTTCCTGGGGAAGACGGCCCGCGTATTTTACTCGATCGATATCCCCGAGTGAGTGAATATGGATTTTGTCAGTGGCAGACAAGACAGAAACAAGACGCAATCAGGAGAGACCTTAAATCAGAAACTATCTTTTCAACTATGGGATTTGGGCACAAAATGCTGCACATGGTTGTGTGTGTGTGTGTGTGTGTGTGTGTGTGACTGCAATCCTAACCCCCAGTTAGGCCAGTGTAAGTCCCAGCATAACAGTGCAATCCTAAGCATGTCTACTCAGAAGTAATCCCATTGTGTTCAATAGTACTTACACCCAGGAAAGTGTGGTAAGGATTGCAACCCAAGTCCCATGCTGGCATGGGGACGTCACAAAAGTGCCGTACTCCTGGGGAGTTTGGCCAGAGCACAGTCTTGCGTCAGCTTCACCACACCACAATGGAAACAGGGAATGGATGAGTTGTGCCAGGCTAAATTGGTTAGGGTTGTGTCCTCTGTGTGTGTGATGGAAATTCATAAGGTGCCTCAAGAAAACAGGGTACAGTGTCAATAGTGGGCCCTTAATATCACCAGATCAGCTAAGAAATGAAAATGGGGGTGACGTGAAAATGGGGATGACATGCTGATCTCCCTTATCTATGGTTGCCATATATCCCAAAAACAGCCACAACACAATCCTCTGAAATTGGGACTCACCTAGGGTTGCCATATAACCTGAACACAGTCCTGACTTTGGGGACTGCCATATATCCTGAAAACACTGTATTTACTCAAATCTAATGCTCATCTTTTTTCCATCTCCAAAATCAGGGTGCATATAAGATTCAATGGTTTATTAGAACTGAGTAAATACAGTATTTTGATTATAAGTACAGGGTGTGCATTAGATTCGATGGTGCATTAGATTCAAGAACCTGACATGCACCAAATGGAGAGGCTCGAAGGGAGACCCCATTATGGCCCTCAGAACCAGATGCAGAACCCTGGTGGGGAACTTGTGAATGATGGGAGGGTTAATGTGTTTCAAACCTTTAATGAAACGCCTGATGTCATGATGAGTGGTGATAGGTACATAGTGTCTGGGTCCCGATATGGCGCTAATGGTGGAGATTTGCCTCTTAATTGTGTTGGTACTCCACCGTAGCTCAACTCCCTCCTGCAAAAAGTCCAAAATGTCCTTGATTTTGACCTTTGTGATTATAACCACTTTTTCTCGTACCAAGAGACAAACTTCATCCAAGTTCTGGAGTAAACTTTGTTAGTGAAAGCCTGTCTAGAAGCTAGGAGCATAGACAAGACCCTCTCGGAATAGCCCCTTTTTCTAATTTTTGCCGTTCAAAAGCCAGGCTGTCAGATTGAACACTCCTGGCTTGGGATGGAGCAGGACCCTTGAGAGGACCCTGTTGAAGGAGGTCCCACGTGAATGGGATTCTGAATGGTGGACCCACTGCCAGGTTTAGGATGGTTGGGTACCATGCTCTGCAAAAAAGATTGAGTAGACTCCCCTGTCCCGATGGGACTTCGGGACCCATTCTATGGCCTTGATGTCCAACAGGTGTCGAATTGCAAGGAGTTTCTGAGCATGTTTCTCCAGGTCCCTGGAGACCGGAACTTGCCAAAAACGATGAGGGGGAAGTCTGGAAAACTCGATGCAATAACTATGGGAGACAGTTCTTAAGACCCAGGCGTCAGAGGTAGATTCCTGCTGAAAGGGACCGAATTCAAGGAGGTGCGCTCCAAAAACCCTGACCCTGCTGAGGACCCAGCATCAGGTGGGTCTGGAGTTCTTTCCTAGCTGGCGCTCTGGAGTTCTTTCCTGGAGTTGTTCTTGGCCAACTTGGCTCTGGGAAGGATGCTGGCGTTGGTCCATCTCGACTGGAATTGAGGTATGGAGGAGTCGCGAAAGAGTTGACAAGAGGCACGAAAGGACTGCTGCTAGGACTTTGCTGACTCTTTCTTGCTGGGCAGGAGCTCCTTGTCCTTGCCTCCCACTTAAATAGGTTGTAGAGCCTTGCCGAACAGCTTGGTACCCTCGAAAGGCAAGATGATCAGTTTAGAGTGGGAGCCAGCTTCCCCTGACCAGGAGAGGAGCCACAGGGTTCTTCGGGAGGAAACGTTGGCCAGCATGGCTCTGGCATTAAAAAGGATGGTATCCAATGAAGCATCAGCTGCAAACGCGGAGGCTGCTTGGGACATCACCGAGTTGGCTGAGGCTGCTCTGAAGGAAAAGGAAGACATTAGGAATTCACGCCTGAGACAATTTCCTATCTTGCGATCAGTGGAATCCCTGGGCCATACATCCCCATCCACTGGAATCAATGAAGAGGCCAGCAAAGCCACTGGAGAGTCCACTACAGGCAATTTAAGGAGACATTTGTTTGTCCGGCAGATTATACAGCTTGTCTGCCACCTTGGAGCCGGCGCCCTATCCTGATCCAAGTCAGAGTCCATGTCCACACTTCTGCGCAGAGTCAGGCACTCAGAAGGATAGTCCACCATCTTGTCCAGAAGCCATGAGGAAAAGATCTGGAGTCCTTGTGTACAGACTCTTGGTTGTCTGAGCCTGACAATTCTCCTTCCTCTTGATCGGATGAAGCGGAGGAAGAGAAGTGCCTGGTAAAACATCTTTTGGACCCCCTGGAACGTTTGCGTTTGGGGGAACGATCCAGATGTTTTGTCTTGTGTGTCCTTTTTTGAGGAGAAGGTTAGTCAGAATCCTCAGAAAAAAGAGACAAATCTGGAGCAGTACTGGGGGTGTGAGGCCTTTTGTCCTTAGACTCGCCTTTGGCCATAGTGGCCTCCTTCACTGCAGACCTCACCAGGGCTGGAAGGCTGACTGACACATCCGTGTCAAGTGCTTCCTTGAAGGAATTAAGTCCAAGCTCCACAACATGCAGCAAAGGGGAAACTGTGGTCTGAGAGGCCATTGGTGCTGTCAGGTTCACAGACCCGGGACCACCCTCCAGGGTAGCATCCGCCCCCTGCACCTGCATATCTGACAAAATTACCTCAGAAGAAGAAGATCTGAAGAAGATTTTACCTCAGAAAAAGAAATTTTTACCTTGGAAAAGTTGCCCCCCAGACGCAAGGCTAGGCCTTGCCACTCACTGTGCACCAGACAGGCAAGATGGCTGCTGCTGTAGCTGCGTGGACTCAAAATGGCGGCCCCGCATCAATCCTCCTCGTCACGGGCCTCAAGATGGCGGCTGCGATGTTTCCCACTCCTGAAGCGGTCCTTGAGGAGGCATGTGGAGGCAGCAGCTTGAGCTAGACCCGGCTCGCCTCTAGCTCTCAGCGGAGGTCGGCTGGCCAGCGTGCACTCTACGCTCTGAAGGAGAGGTGAGGTGGGCGGAGGGAGAACCAGGATCTTCGGGGCCTCCATCCGGCCGATCAGAGTGAGCGCGGCGCAGGCAAAGAGAGGGGGCTAAGCCGCAGCGGCCCCGTCCGATGTCTGGTCGTCCCCAGCGGGGGAAAGGCAGAGAGAAGGGGCTAAGCCGATGGGCGACCCCAACCAATGCCTGGCTTCCTCCAGTGAAGCCCAAAGCGGGTGGGGGGAGTGCTCCGCGAGGGGGACCCCGCACCTGCTGACAGCCCCAACCTGGGGCAGAGCCTGTCCTGAAGCCCTGGTTCCTGCATCAGTGTAGCAAAGAGAAGGAGAACAGGGCAGGGGGGTTGAGAGGCTGAAGAGAGAGAGAACAACTGAGGAAAAATAGGAAGAAGACTAGAAGACTTTAACTTAATTTAATAGGACCCCCATTTCCCTACCATACTATCACAGCCCCAGTGTGGTTGTTGAAAAGGTTTTCAACCTTTTTCATCTCATGGACCTAAAATTGTCAAGGTGCACATTAGTTTTTTGACCATTGACAAAGCTCACCATGTTGCTGGCAGGGGACTCAATGAATGAGCCTTCCCAGAATCCTGTGGCACACATGCAGACCATTTGGGGCACACCAGTGTGCCATGGTGCAATGGCTGAAAATCACTGGCTTAATCTCTCTCTCGGGGCTTTAAGGGAGGCATCCCATGTACCATTATATCCTAAGTGTCCCATTATATCCTAAGTGCAGCAAATTTATAACAAACTTATATCCTAAATGCACCAAATAGTAACAACAGAAACAGAACAGCTGGATATTAATATTAACCAAACAACAGTATTGATATACCCTTTGGCACTACTCAATCAGATCAACTTGCTCAATTCAAAGACCCATTGAATTCAATTCCACCCATTTCAAAAATCCAAATTTTGCTCCCGTTTTCAGACTTTGACGAATATTGGGGGCAAAAAAGCCATCCCTTAATGCTTGCTGATGGATTAAATAATTCTCATTAGGGGTTTCCCCAAGGCATTTTCCCAAGTGATGAAACTGAGACTCGCTACCCATATTTAGGGATTCTTAGTTAAAAATACCCTCGGCTCTTACTCCGAGGTTGCTTCTGCTTGCCCCCCCCCCCCCCACATTTATTCCTGGAGGTCTGGATGACTGAAAGTTATCACCGAGCACCACATAATTTTGTGCTTCAAGTGACATTGCTCTTTAATTAAAGACCGTGTAAATGCGGCCAGCTCGCTTCTTCCCATCAGACAGGATTTATGCCCCCCTGGGAGGAAAACGTGATACTATATGAAGAGTGCTGAGCTGTGAGACAGCTCCTAAGTGTTCTCTGTGCATCCCAACAAGAACCAGAAAGGGGTCCACAGTTCCATATTCCCTTCCTTGCAAACAATCCAGCTCCGATAGGTATAACAGGTGATCTCTGGGCATTGTCACTCTAAGCCCTACAATCTTGCTGGTTTTATTTTGATTTTATTTATTTTGATTTTTCACTTTATTTTTATTTTATTTAGGCCGCCATCCTAACCAACAATTTTGTAACTGTTGACGGACTTTTTCTTTCCTAAATCTGTCTGATCCCCCCCTTTAAAGGCATCTAGGCCAGACCAAAATCCCCATATCCTGCAGCAAGGAGTTCCACAGATTAACAATGTGGTGGGGAAAGATACATTTTCCTTGTCCTGAGTCCTATGATTTTCAGTGCAGTCCTAAGCATGTCTACTCAGAAGTAATCCCTATCATATTCAATGGGGCATACTCCCAGGAAAGTGTGTTTTGGATTGCAGCCTATGTCCAACTCCTACACCATCCTTGCTCTCATCTTGTTACTTTGGTTGTGGGTTTTCAATGTGACCCAATAACGGTCTTTTGATAGGGTTGCCATAATTCTCTTCCACAAAATTGATTGATTCCACAGGTTGATTTTCTGTCAAACCTGCCAGTATCGTGAACGCAGTTTCTGAAAACCGGGAAAATCCTGGTTTTTCTGGACATATGGCAACCATATCTTTTGAGGATAATTGTAGAGTTGGAATGAACCTAAGAGGTCATCTAGTCCAACCCCATGCTTGTCGCAGGAAATCCTCCTAGATCAGGAATCTCCAAACTTTAACTTCAGGACTCCTGGACCTTTAAAGGAGGAATTTCAGCAGCTTCTCATCTCACAGATCACAAGCTGAAATTCCCTCTTCTACACACTTGTTCAGGAGCCCTGAATTCAGATGTTTGGAGACCCCTGTCCTACAGCATGTCTGACAGGCGCTTGAAGGCCAAGTTCATGGTGGAGCACCTACCATATGGCCAAGTTAATGGTGGAGCACCTACCATATTTACTTGAATCTAATGCGCCATTGAATCTCATGCACTCAAAATACCACATTTACTCAAATGTAACTGATCAAATTTAACACGTGCCCTGATTTTGGAGATGAAATTCAGCTTTAAAAGGTGAGCATTAAATTCAAGTAAATACAATATTTTTATGCATGTGGCACTTTTTGGAGAACCACAACTCCGTCCATGGAGAAGCCAGACCCCTGAATCATCAACTTCTTAAAGTTTTGCTATCTTACTGCAGAGATGTCAGGAAAAACCTGACAAATGGTGGGGGGGGGGGGACTGCGGATGCTGGAGTATGTGGGTCTTCCATAAATCTTCCCACAATTAAAGCAGTCCTCCTTCTCCCTTGACCTTTCTCCTGAGCCCAGCAGGGCGGATCGATACATTTCACAAGTGCTGAGCCTGGGCAAATGAAAGGCCATGCTCAAGGCTGGCCACTCTAATGAGATGTGTGTCTTTCCTCCCGTTCCAACCCTAGCACTTTGCTGTTTGTTCAGAAGGTGGAACCTGTTAGTTTTGGGTTTAGATCCACAGCGATTTAACCTTTTGTGATTCTTGGCTCAGCAGGGACCAGGTTGGAGAGGAGACAAAGGCACTGCTTCCCGGTGATCACATTAGTATCGATCAAGGAGGGGAGGTAGACAAAAGGAGCTCTATTTCAATATAATGCAGTGGAGATGGAGCATCGTGATCAAACCAGAGCAAGCACGTGGGTCCTCGGGGGTGGGGAGGTGGGGGTTGGAACACAAGAACATTGTGGGATTGAAAAGAGCAGTGGCACCACTATGATTTGCATCACTTGGTGATGGTAGGGTTGCCATAATTCTCTGGAGGCTTCAGAAAAGGAGCCATTCAGATAAGATCTGGGTTATGCCCCGCCCCCGATGAGTCAGAGTCGGAAACATCTTTGTCTCCTTCCTGCGGGGCAGCCCATCTTCCCCAGTCCGGCTCTGACTCCTTTCGAGTTGGGCCACATCTTGCCAGGAAAGACACTCAAACCGCCAGCCTGGCATCTGCTCTGGCCCAGAGTGCACTGATGCCCAGCGCATGTGCCGTGTGTGCTCAGCGCACATGTACCAGCGTGCTCAGCCTTTGATGAACCTATGGCATGCGTGCCAGGAAAGGCACTCAAACCGCCAGCCTGGCATCTGTTTCTGCCCAGAGTGCACTGGTGCCCAGCGCACATGCCCTGTGTGTTCAGTGCCCATGTACCAGTGCGCTCAGCTCTGCTCAAAAGAGGAGCAACTACTCCTTTTCGGAGTAAAGCCAAACTGAGGGGGCAAATGCCCAGCATGCATACTCAGAGTTCTGGGCATACACAATGGGCTCCAGACATTTCTGGCGCATTGTGCATGTCCGGAACTCTGGGCACATGCACTGGGCACTGGCACCGTCAGTTGGCACTCGGTGCCAAAAAAGGTTCACCACCACTGTGTGGTCTTAGGCCAACCACACTGCCACAATGATTTGCTTGTAGTGGTGTCAAACCTCCCCTCCGTGCATATCACCTGGTGCAGATGCACCCCCCCATGACACCGCAAGTGACCCCACTGCAATGTGCTCAAATCAATCGCAGGAAGAGTTTGCTCAGTTTGCCTGAACACTGTCAAGGGGGGGGATTTGATAGTGAGAAAAAAATTCAAATTTCATGAAACTGGAAGTCTCAGAGAGAAAAACTAGAATGAAATTCCAAACCAGAATAACAAATGCGCAGGTTGCACAAGGAGTTGTGGAAATAACACACCACTAAACCTCTGACGGGGAGCACAGATAATGGAGGGAAATGGAGTTATTTGCAAAATAACACACAAAAACTCAACAGTGGTACATTGAGAGCATGATGGAGAGGAAGAAGCTGAACTGGGAAGATAAATTGCATGAGAATGGCCGCCTTCCATTCGGAGGTCTGTGCAGATGCCAGCCGCAATCATGAGCCCATCCATTATGTAACGTGCATGATAAAGACAGGCACGCATGTGTGCGCAAGCCGAACGGGCCAATGAGTAGTGACTGCTAAATTATTAACTCCCCACTAGGCCTGAGCCAGAACTATTTATCTCATTTCAAATTCATATCTGTGATTGTTTGTGTGCATGTTGGGGGGATGTATCTCTCTGGGTGAGCACTTGTTGCAGACACTTTCATCCCCTGCAGATGCTTGTTTTGGAAGCACTGATTCCTGCTCACATCACCCTGGAGGAGAGATTTTCAACCACTGTGCCATGGCACACTGGTGTGCCACGGGTGGCCCACAGGTAGGCCATGTGGAATTGTATCACCTCTCGTGAAGGTGACATTCAGGGTGACCTGCACCTGTCAACCCCCTGTAGCAGTGATGGGCCCAACCTGGCCCAACAACTGGTTCCCCAGAAGTGGGCAGGGGTGGGGCTGGGTCAGGGGGAGGGGCCGGGGTCAGGCTGAGGGGCCGGGGAAAAATTAAATTTTAAAAAAATTAAAAAATTTAAAAAAATTAAAATTGACTGTCAAGGGACTTACCTCTGAGTAGTCAGGTTGCACTCTCAGGCTGCAGTTCCAGCCACTTTCCTGGGAGTAAGTCTCATTGACTATCATGGGACTTACCTTTGAGTAGTCAGGTTGGGCTCTCAGGCTGCCGTTCCAGCCACTTTCCTGGGAGTAAGTCCCATTGACTAACATGGGACTTACCTCTGAGTAGTCAGGTTGGGCTCTCAGGCTGCAGTTCCAGCCACTTTCCTGGGATAGGGTTGCAGCAACCTCAGAGCCCAGACCTGTGCAAGTCTACTCAGAAGTAAGCGTTATTATAGCCAATGGGGCTTACCCCCAGGAAAGTGTGGATAGGTTTGCTACAGCAGCCACTGTCCTTTCCCTGGCTGCTGGGACTTGCCAGTCTGCTGCTTAGAGCGGCAAATTTAAACGTGCCCGGCCAGCCTCTTTAACTCTTTAACTGCCTCCATCTGCTGAACGAACCGGTTCCCAGTTATCGCAGCTACCGGATCGCCACCAGCTGGGAAATTGGAACAACCAATTCTGGCGATCCAGGGTGATCCAGTCTCAGCCCACCTGTGCCCTGTAGTGATGCTACTGCACTAGTGAAATAAAGAGGCTTAAAGAGGAGAAGCTGGACTAGTTAGTATAGGTAACCCCCACTTTCTGATGGTTCATTTCCAGATGATCCACTCTTTCAACGCTTTTCAATTATATCCAGAACTCATTCATTCAACTCATGTTCTGCTCTTTTCAACCTCTCTCTGCTGTTCTAAAGGTCAAAATTACCCTCTCCCATGGTGTAGCTCCCAGTCTAACTCCTTCCCCCGAAGACGTTAATGAGAATCCATTTGCAGGAATCTTTGTATGGCAGTAAGAATCTATAAATAAACAAATAAACAAATAAACAAATAAATAAATGAGCAAGCAAGCGATAGCGAGCAAGTGAGGGAACAAATAAACAAATAAACCAATAAGAATTTGCAAGGTAAAAGGAGCTTTTGCAATTTTTTTAGCTATAAAAGAATTGGAAGCAACATTTATAAACTTAAAAAAGGGGTTCCACTTTTCAATAGTTTTTACTTTTGGACGGTGCTCCGGTCCCTAACCTGTCCAATAAGTGGAGGATGCCTGCAGTCTGATCTGGTGAGGTTCTTCTCATGTTCTTATGCTTTTAAGATCACCCAAGGGCGACTAATTTGATATAGTGTCCTGAAGATGAGATCCGGGTGGCCCACACCCACCACCCCGTATAGTGACGCTACTACACTGGGTCAATAATGGCTTAAAGGGGAGAAGCGGATTGCTCTCACCAAGCATCTCTGCAACCTCAAGGCCAATCCCCATCGCCTTGCCCTGCAATTCTGCTCACGCTTGGAGATGTTGTCAAGGTACCGAGTGGCCTACTTTTCCCAGCAATCAAAGTCTTCCCACGGTTTGTATCTCAAAAGCAGCTGCAGAGCCACAGATTACATAATCGGAGGACGTTGTTTATTTGCTTAAACTCAACCTTGTGTTGTCGTGAAAAACGGCACAAGGGGGGCAAAAAATAGATCTGTCTAATCCATTCTTTGAAAATAAATATCAAGTGTATAATGTGGGGAGATTGGCACGCTGGAGTTTAGATGACGGGTTCCTGCAGGGTTTGTTTAGATAAAGCACTCCAGAGACCTCCACTCTAGGAGACCTCAGGGAAGTACCTTGGTAACTAAACACCTCCATGCACTTAACTAACTTTATATCCTTATGTGTCCATTTTATACCTCTTTGGAAGTGGTTCTAACTGCTCCGCATCACTGCCCTTGGTGGCAGCAGTCAGTGATTATAAATATAAATACTTACCTATACTTATAATCAAAATACCTGTATTTACTCGAATCTAATGCGCCACTGAATCTAATGTGGACCTCGATTTTGGAGACTGACCCCCAAATCCAGAGTAACTACAGGAGCACGTAAGAGACTTTACATGCACACGTAGTTACTGCACCACATAGTGAAAACCTATGGGAAATTCATATGGCAATCCAGAGTAAGTTGTTCTTACACTGGTGCAAGGACTTCCCATTGTTTCTCTGGATTTTGCCCTAAATTTGGCTGAAAATGGTGAGTGTTATATTCAAGTAAATAGGGTATATCCAATCGCCTCTGACTGGCCCTGCAAGCCTGCCTTGTTTTCCTGGCCAGATCTCTATAGGGTTCCGCAAACCCATTCCCACAGGGCACCTGTCATCGAGGCGTTGACATCTCTCCCAGTCTTGGTATGGATCATTGTGGCTTGCCAGCCAAGCGTCCCAGGGGTTCTGCTTTTAGGAGGCAAGCAGGGACATGGAGGGAAGAAGCATCAGATATTAATCCCAGCAGTGGGCGAGGAAACTTGGCTCCCCATATGTCCTACTCTGACTTTTTGTCACATCAGAAGGAGAAATTGACAGATGAAAATATAATTATGTGGCAGAAGAATTTTACGCAAAGTGTTTTCCTGCTTGAGAATTCTTTGCAGCAGCTGGTGTGAAAACCTCAGAGAGCACGAGAGAGAGAAAGAAAGAAAGAGAGAGAAAAAGAAAGGAGAGGGAGACATGCACAACATCTTGCAGTTAATCTCTCCAACCCTGACATGCTCCTTCTCTAGGGATTAGAGATCTCACCTCGAGATCCTCAAAGACACCACGGCTTGATATGTCTCGGAGGTCTGTCTTGGGACCAGTGTTGTCCAATATCTTTCTATATGATATGGATGAGGGACTAAGGGGGATGCTCATCAAATGTGCAGATGACAACTGGATGTTGTAGCTAATAATACTGTAAAGTATCAGACTCCAAGACAATCTTAATGGGATGGAGAACTGAATAAGCACAAATAAGTAAAAAAATGACCTTCAAATTATTTATTTAGCATATGGAAAATATATGGACTTATGGTAAGTCATATGTTAGTGTTCCATTGCCATGTATTTTGAGAGCCATGAATTACACACTGATGTCTGGCCATCAACTGTTGCCAATTCTTCAATGTAATCTGACTGCCTATCTATCTATCTATCGATCAATCGATCGATCGATCGATCTATCATTCATTCATTGCTAGATCTATCTACCTATCATTCATTCATTGATCTATCATTCATTCTTTCATTGATAGATCTATCATTCATTCATTGATAGATCTATCTATCTATCATTCATTCATTCATTGATAGATCTATCTTTCATTCACTGATAGATCTATCATTCTTTCATTCATTGATCTATCTCTCTATCTCTCTATCTCTCTATCTATCCATCCATCCATCCATCCATCCATCCATCCATCCATCCATCCATTCATTCATAGATCTATCTATATATCATTCATTCATTCATTCATTCATTGAAACTGACTCTACCAGGTCTAGGTCCAACTCATGAACCACTACATCATCCTGGCTCAATGGGTTTTAAGGTATCATAGGGTTGCCACAATTGTCTTCTACTAAATCAGGACAGGACCCTCTGACCCATTTGCCAGTATGTGGACACAATCCCCCCAAATTGGGTTTGTCCCTGTTTTTCAGGATATATGGCAACCCTACATCAGGGCATGTTTTCCACCTCTGACATGTCCCCTTTCCTCTTGATTCAAAGCAGGTGTCTCCAAAGTTTTTGGGCAAAGGGCCACAGCAAATATCCAGCACAGTGTTGAGGGCCAGATATAATATTTTTATTATAAAATTTAATTACATTAGAGATCTATTAATGAATAAATGGGCTCAGTTTTCCATGATTTCTACAAGCACCAACACACAGCACAGAAATAAAGCACGCACTTAATATAGGGCTGCCACATGTCCCCAAAAAAAGGATAATCCTGATTTGGGGGGATTCTGTTCATATACTGGCAAATGGGACAGAGGGTCCTGGAAGAGAATTATGGCAACCTTAATTTAATAGGACCCCCATTTCCCTACCATACTATCACAGCCCCAGTGTGGTTGTTGAACTGGAACAGAGGCTCTTACGGGACCAGATGGTCATGGTGGGCCACATTTGCCCCCTGGACTGGAGTTTGGAGACCCGTATGTAGAGTCTAGACTTAACAGTTGCAGGGACTGAGCCCTGGATCCCAAAAGGATGATTCATGCCAATTTTGGAACCAAAGCATTGTCCTAGGATTGGCAAAGCCAGGCTTGCACTGTCTCACATTTGCACAGCATTTGGAAGCATTGGCCACAGCGCAGCCCCACAGCTGTGCTTCCCCCCAACCTCTTCCACTGTCAATATTTGGTCTTTTAATAATGAAACCACCAATACTCTCAGCAGAGAGAGAAAGAGGAAAAAATAGACCTCTTGTTGCCTTTAGCTCTGCTTATCAGATCCACAGCCAAAAATGGATGGCTAAATCTCGACAAACAGAGAAATTAAATGAAAACAGGAGGAGGGACAAGTCCTTTGCAAACACAGCCCTGAGATGAGAATTGCTATGCATTGGCCTAGTCCCTGGAACTACTATCTGACATGGCCAGCTCCTGTAAATTTCATTTTTTTTACTCCAACTGATAAATAAGACTTTCAGTGAGTTCAGAAGCTGTATCAGAAGTCAGTTGGCAGATAAAATTAATAAATCATGGAGGGGATTTAGTATCTCCTGCCAAAATACTGGTAGGTTACACTCCTGGCTTGCCCAATTTTACATTTATTTCTGATTTTCTGCCTGCAAATTTTGGCTTATGGGTCGGTCCCGTGGATTGGCTGAGGTTTCCTTACATTTCAATTCCATATATAGATGGAACACATATATACATAATGTGTACATATTTCCTATATACATAAAAGAACCAGGAGATGTGGGTGACTAATAGGACAGAGAGTAGTTTGCATCATAATAAATTGTAGAAATGTGCTCAAGGTCCACCAGCTATCACAGGGAGCACCCAAGACAACAAGCAGCCAAGATCCCATTGCCACTACATTGAATCCTGCATTCAGAGAAAGCCTACTTCTATTTATTTAGTTATTTGTTTGTTTGTTTGTTTACTTACTTACTTACTTACTTACTTACTTGCCCCCAAATCCAGAGTAACTACAGGAGCACGTAAGATACTTTATGTGCACCCATAGTTAAAACCTATGGGAAATTCCAGAGTAAGTTTTCTTACACTAGAGCAAGGACTCCCCGTAGTTATTCTGGATTTTGCCCTTACTTACCCCCAAATGCAGAATGACTTCAGGAGCACATAAGAGACTTTACGTGCACCCGTTACTGCACCTCCTAGTGAAAACCTATGGAAAATTTATATTGGAATTCAGAGTAAATTGTTCTTACGCTGGAGCAAGGACTCCCTGTAGTTACTCTGGATTTTGCCCTTACTTATTTACTTAATTAGAGCACAATCCCATTTACTAGAGCACACTCCTTAGCGCACTACGGCACAACAGTTGAAAATCACTGCTCTTATTTGGTAAATAATTACAAAGCTTGAAAAAGTCTTATTTTGCGTTTAAATTAATTGTAATGCAGAAGGAGCCACTCTATTTCCGCAAGACGTGCGTGATACGTCCAGAAGCTTCGCGTCCTCGTGAGCTACCCCTTCGATGACATTCCTCTGTTCTCTTCCGCTACGGGAATGAGCTCCCCGAGCCATCCTTAACTGCAACCAGCAAGTCGAGTCTCTCGTTAATCACTCCGTTGGCTGGCCCAAGGCTTGTTCAAATTGATTTAGAGTACAGCTTCAACTCCCTTTAAAAAGGGGGAGGGAGAAAATTCAATTTACCTTCGTTAATGTTAATCCATCCATCTCATTTTGAGTGGATTTTTCAAAAAAAGTGATAATAATCTGCAGGTGGTTTTTGACTCCAGCACAGCCAGAATAAATTGTCACCCACTTCAACTGCTGGGTACAAACCTGCTGGGTACAAAGAACCTGAGGGTTTTTTGCATTGGGGATATCTATCTCAAGATAGCAATGGGGAAATGGGGAACATGGAAGCTCCAGTAGATTCCTGATGGGCCTGGAAGATAACTTCATGGTCCAGAAGGTGGAGGAAACAACAAGGGGAGGGGCCATCCTTGACCTGATCTTAACAAATCGTGAAGAACTGGTTGATCAGGTCAACATGGTGGGAACTTTAGGGGAAAGCGATCATGAGCTGCTGGAATTTAGAATAATGTGGGAAATAAAAAGAGTGCAGAGTGAAACTTATATGTTGGATTTCAGGAAAGCTGATTTCAACAGGCTTAGAGGAGTCATAGGTGGGATCCCATGGGTTGATGATCCAGTGGGGAAAGGGGCCCAAGATGGGTGGGAGCTCCTTAAGAGGCAGCTTCTACAAGCTTCTACAAACAATTCCAATAAAAAAGAAAGGGGGGGGGAAATGCTGAAAAAACCAGGTTGGCTCCACAGGCAACTTGGGGATCAGCTGACGTTAAAGAAAGAGAAGTATAGGGAGTGGAAGACTGGAAAGATCACCAGAGAGGAGTACAGGCAGGTAGCCCAGTCCTGTAGGGAGGGGGTCAGGGATGCTAAAGCTCAGTATGAGCTGAGGCTGGCCAGGGGAGTCAAAGATAACAAAAAGAGCTTCTTTAGATATGCCCAAAGGAACAGGAGGAGAGACGAGGGGCTGGGGCTGCTCTTGGACAAGGATGGACAGCAGGTGTCTGGAAACCAGGAGAAGGCAGAGCTGCTCAACTCCTACTTTGCGTCTGTCTATTCACAGAAGGAGGGCTGTGCAAATGGGGGTGGGGGATCATTGGCTGATGCGGGGATGTGTTTACATCCCCAAAGAGGTAATGAAAACATGGATGGTGCAGAACAGCAGATTAAGATTGACAGAGAACTGGTTCGAAACCACTTAACTGGCCTAAATGAATTCAAGTCATTTGGACCGGATGAGCTGCATCCTGGAGTTCTGAAGGAACTGGCAGATGTCCTTGCAGAGCCTCTGTCAATCATCTTTGCGAAATCCTTGAGGAGTGGAGAAGAGCCTGGACTGGAAGAGGGCAAATGTAGTCCCAAGTTTTAAGAAGGGGAAAAAAGAAGACCCGGGAAATTATAGACCAGTCAGTTTGACTTCAATCCCAGGCAAGATATTAGAGCAAATCATAAAACACACAATTTGTGCACATCTAAACAAGTACTCGGTGATCAAAACAACCCAGCATGGATTTACCAAGAATAAATCTTGCCAGACAAATCTGATCTCCTTTTTTGATCGGGTTACAAGCTTACTGGACATGGCAATGCTGTGGATGTCATTTATCTTGACTTCAGCAAAGCATTTGACAAAGTCCCACATGACATTTTAATTGGGAAGTTGGGAAAATATGGGCTAGACGGGGCAATTGTTAGGTGGATCTGCAACTGGCTCAACGACCGCACACAAAGGGTTTTAGTAAATGGTTCTGTGTCAACCTGGAGGTCAGTTTCAAGTGGGGTCCCCCAAGGCTCTGTCTTGGGCCCCGTCCTCTTTAACAATCTCATTAATGACTTGGAGGAAGGGATACGGGGGAGCCTGATCAAATTTGCGGATACCAAGCTGGGAGGAGTAGCAAATACATCAGAAGACAGGAGAAACCTCCAGGAGGATCTGGATAAACTGGAATCCTGGGCTGTAACAAAGAGAATGAATTTCAACAGGGAGAAGTGCAAAATTCTGCACTTGGGCAATAAAAACCGAAAATACAGGTATAAAATGGGGGATACGTGCAGTGATGGGCTTCAAAAAAATTAAGAACCAGTTCTCTGCCCATCTGGCAGCCACTTTTAAATGGCTATTTTTAAACTTTATATGTACTATCTCTTGTTAACAACCGGTTCTATAGAGTAGGTGCGAACCTGCTGGAGCCCACCACTGGATACGTGGCTTGGCAGCACAACATGTGAGCAGGATCTTGGAGTTGCCGTGGATCACAAGCTGAACATGAGTCAGCAGTGTGATGTGTCTGCAAAGAAAGCAAATGCCATTTTAGGCTGCATTAAGAGAACTGGAGCTTCCAAGTCACGAGAAGTTATAGTTCCTCTTTATTAAGCATTGGTCAGACCTCATCTTGAGTCCTGTGTTCAGTTCTGGGCACCGCACTTGAAGAAAGATGCAGCCAAACTGGAGCAAGTCCAGAGGAGAGCGACAAGAGTGATCAGTGGGATGGAAGGGAAGCCCTACGAGGAAAGGTTGGGGGAACTTGGGATGTTCAGCCTGGAGAAGAGGAGGCTGAGGGGAGACATGATTGCCCTCTTCAGATACCTGAAGGGCTTTCATAGGGAGGAAGGGGCCAATTTGTTCATAGCTGCTTCTGAAAGCAGAACTAGAACCAATGGGTACAAACTGCAAGAGAGGAGATTCCGGTTGGATATCCGGAAAAAATTCCTGACGGTGAGGGCGGTTCGGCAGTGGAACAGATTGCCAAGGGAGGTGGTGGACTCTCCCTCACTGGGGATCTTCAAGCAGAGGCTCGATGAGCACCTGTCGGGGATGCTCTAGGGGGATTTCCTGCTGCAGGCAGGGGGTTGGACTAGATGACCTACTAGGTCCCTTCCAACTCTATGATTTTATGATTCTATGATTCTATGAAATCTCCAAGGCTGGTGGCCTGAGCACCTCATGGTACGATACCTAGGAATGTCCAACTGGGACTGGACAAGTATCCAGAGAAAAAGGAGCATAACAGGTTACAAGGTTGGCTATAGGCAACACTGGTTGGGTATAGGCAACCATTTAATTCTAGGAATAGGCTATGTATGAATGCAGAATGTAACAATGGGGTGTACGCAGTGATGGGATTCAAATAAATTAGCATGTTCTATGTCCTAATAACTTAAATTATCAACAGGTTCTATGTCCCATTAGCAACCAGTTCTCAGAACTAGGTGCTCATTAGCAGAGGTTTTTATAGAACCTGTGTGAACCTCCTGAAGCCCACCACTGGTGCACGGTCTCTTGTTCTGGAGGGCCCATGACTGAGAGATACAAAATTATGGATGGGATGAATAGAGGGAATAAGGCAATGATGATGACAATGATGAATAGACGGACTTTTTCCCCTTTCACAAAACACCAGTATCAGGGGACGCCCAGCAGAATTGAGTGTGGGAAGAGTTTAGACAAACATTGCTTTGCCCAGTGTGTAGTTAATCTGTGGAACTCCTTGCCACAGGATAGAATCATTCCTTTTAAAGGGGGATTGGACAGATGTACGGGGTTTACATCAAGGTTACAACCTTGATGGATATATGTGCAACCTCCTGATTTTAGAAGTACAGTTATCTCCTGCTTACTGACAGTTTTCTGATGATCCACTCTTTCAACACCTTTCAATTATACCCCAGAAATTTGTTCAATGTATGTTCTGCTCTTTCAACCTCTCTGATGTTCTAAAGGCCAAAATTACCCTCCCCAGGTTGTAGCTCCTGGTCTCATCCCAATCTGAAAAAGTTAAATAGAATCCATTTGTAGAAAAATTTGTGGAGCAACAGGAATTTGCAAGATAAAAGGTGCATGGAAAATGAAAGCAACATTTATAAATGAAAAAGCTGGGTTCCACTTTTCAACCACTTTTCAGTTGGTTTTTCACTTTTGGACAGTGCTCTGTTCCCTAAGCCATCCAATAAGGGCAAAATCCAAAGTAACTACAGGGAGTCCTTGCTCCTGTGTAAGAACAACTTACTCTGGATTCCAATATGCATTTCCCATAGGTTTTCACTAGGTAGTGCAGTAACTATGGGTGCATGTAATATCTCTTACTTGCTCCCATAGTTACTCTGGATTTGGGGGTTTGAGATACAGGAGGCTGGACAAGATGATCCAACAACAGTGGACAAGATGGTTCTGATGATCGGACAAGATGGTCCTGATCCAACAAGGTTGTTCTTGTGTTCTTATGATCCATCCATCCTTCACTTCCCACTAGTGCAGGGGTCTCCAAACCCCGGCCTAGGGGCCAGATGCGACCCTCAGCAAGCTTCAATATCCCTCTATCCAATGCCAGGGCAAGCCCTGTAATCCACCCCAACACATACTTATATGTAAATTTATGTAAATTTATTCAAATTTGAAATATAAAATAGTTTTTTTGGACCCTGACAGAGTGTCAGAGAGATGATGGGCAAAACCCAGAGTAACTTCAGGGAGTCCTTGCTCCGGTGTAAGAACAACTTACTCTGGATTCCAATATGCATTTCCCATAGGTTTTCACTAGGTGGTGCAGTAATGACAGGTGCACATAAAGTCTTCTACATGCTCCCGTAGTTACTCTGGATTTGGGCAATAGTGGCCCTCCTACCACAAAGTTTGGAGACCCCTACGCTAGATTTAAAAATAAATTCAATATAATGTATATACTCATGTATAAGCCGAGAAAATAATATATATATTATTAAATACTGGGAAAACTTATTGACCCGAGTATAAGCTGAGGGTGGGAAATGCAGCAAAGCAGGAAAGTGTGGCTGGCCTTTTAGCCTCAGGGCCCAATCCTGGGCATGTCTACTCAGAAGTAAGGCCCACAAAGAAGTACCTGAGTCTGAGGAGGGGCTTGGCTGCAGCGGACTCCATGTCTTGCCACCGCGCGCCTCCTTCGCAGCCTGGAGAGACAGCGCCAACAGCTGGAGAGGCTGCAGAGCCTCTGAGGGTGCGCGCTGGAGGTCGTGCCCACCATTTTTCTTAATTTTTTTTACTGACCCGTGTATAAGCCGAGGTGGGTTTGGGGGCTTATTTTTTGGGTCCAAAAATCCAGGCTTATATATATGGTAATCTCCTGCTTCAAAGGTATTTAATGGTTTTGTTGTTGTTTACACTTTGAATCCGGTTTACCTGTAGTGTTCTTAGGTTGTTCACCGCCTTGGTAGATTGAACAAGTTGGGTGTTAGCTGAGTAAATAAATAACTACGGGTTTGATTGCCGCGGTACGGTTTGGTGAGATGAGCTGTCATCTATCACAGTGGAAGCTCAGCATGTTCTCTGTTTGAACGGATTGGAAAGCCTTTAACCTGAGAATAATTCTAATTTTCCTACCGCCTCGCTCTTTTTCGTTCTAACACCGAGCAACGGAAGCATGGCAAAGCAACAATTGTGTGCTATTAAAATAAAAATAAAAAGAGGGCCCAAAAAGCACAACTAATCCCACTTAATTCAATTTGGATTAGTTACATATTTCAGGAAGGAGATTATATTTGATCAAGAGCTAAGTGGAATGAACCGGATCACAAGATTTCATGGCGTGTTTTGGGGGGAAGGGGGAGATATTTTTGTCCCCGACACAAACAATAGCTAATGGAAACTGATTTGGGGAGGGTCTCCATCCTAATAGGATTGCCATAATTCTCTTTCACAAAATCAAGACAGGTCCCATTTGTCAGTATGGGAACACAATTCCCCAAAATTGGGATTGTCCCTTTTTTCGGGATACAGTGGTGCCTCATATAAAGAGCTTAATTCATTTTGGAGGCATGCTCTTTAAGTTAAACGCTCTTTAAGTGAAGCAGATTTTTCCATAAGAAATAATGGAAACTCAGACGATTGGTTCCACAACCCCCAAAATATTCATATAAAAATATTAACTGTACGTAAAAATGATGACAAAACACTGGAATTGAATTCAAAACATGCATTCAATGTGCTTGATCCTATGAAGTCTACTTAGGCTGCAATCCTAGACACTTTCCTGGGAGTAAGCCCCATTTAAAACAATGGGGCTTACTTCTGAGTAGACACAGGTAGGAGGCTGCAATCAAAGATACTTTCCTGGGAGGCTTACCTGGGCTGCTGCTGGAGGTTCAAGGTGGCCAGTGGGGTACTTGGGGGCAGTTAGGGGCAGCTGCCTCTGGCACCCCCAGGCAACTGCCTCCAAGTTGGGGGCAGTTAGAGGCAGCAGTGCTGGCTGGCAGCCCTTTTAAGGAACCTCCATGCAGAGCGTCAGGGCTGCATAGCACATGTGCCCATAGCGCACTTCCTTGTTAAGTGAAGCAAAATTTCTTGGAAATTTATACTTGTTATGTGAAACACTTGTTACATGAGGTGCTTGTTATGAGAGGTACAACTGTATATGGCAACCCTGCATCCATAAAACAAATGAGTTTCAAACCCTCTCACTCCTGGGGGCAGGGGGAATTTTGGAAATTTTTCAACTGCTTTTGCAAATTGCTAATAGGGTCAGTCCCCAAGCCGGTTCATCATAAACATTAAAGTCATTATTATAGTCAGGAAAAGTCTTTGAATGGTTAGTAGCACCAGTGTCCACAGCAGGTGGAAACTGGACATTCCTATTCCTTCTGCATCGCAGAGATAAAAACTGGAGTTGTGCATTTAAAGGGAAATTTGCTTATGCCCTGCTGTGCCCACCGGCTGTGAACAGCCAACTTTGAAGCCTTTTGGCATCTTGATTGTAATTCTGGGAACCTTGCGAGACAATCACTGCAATCCTAAAGGCCCTTTCATGGGAGTAAGACCCGTTGAACACAATGGGGCTTACTTTTGAGTAGACGTGGTTAAGATTGGGTCACAGGAAATCCAAAACTAAACAAAAGTGGAAGACATTCTGAATAAATAACACCATCTGAAGTCGGGATCTGAGTGACAAGTGCGTCAATTCCACATCCAGCTTCACAATGCTTTGCAAATTCAGCATCAACTCCAACCAACTCTCCTATGGACACTGCAGGGTGTCTTAAAAAGTAATTCCTAGATACTTGTTATCAACAGCACAAGTAACAGATGCTTTTACTTTTTATCAACAGCACAAGTAACAGTTGCATTTACAGCCCAACGTATCCAGAGCTTACTATGGCAGAGCTTTCATGATCAGTCACCATAAGGCATGAGTAGGGTTGCCATATGTCCTGAAAAACAGGGACAATCCTGATTTGAAGGGAATGTGTTAACATACCTGCAAATGGGACAGAGGATCCAGTTCCGATATTGTGGAAGAGAATTATGGCAACTCTAGGCTCAAGTTCTCAAACACCCTGTTAGAGGAGGCATGTCAGTGATTGGGTGGTCTGGGGGAAGATTGGGCCGTTTTGGGGTAGAGAATAGATCAGCATCTAGGCCTTCAGATGCATCACCACACCCTGTGGCAAGGAATTCCACAGATTAATTCCATGCCAAATGAGAGGAGGGAGCACACAATGGTTAGGACGCTTTGGTTCCCTTCTTCTTTAGGAGCCTCTTGTCCTCAAATGCTAATTTGGCAAGGATCCCATTTCCCAGCTGACTGTCCAGTTCCTTTGCCGCAGGGGAAAAACCATTATCTGTGTAAATAACTGTTAATTATGAATTACGGACTTTGAAAGTGCTTTATAAATAATGTAGCTATTATTACGCCCATATCTTTTGGTCTCTGTGTTTTGTTCCCTGTATTTGCAGTAGGGACTTGAGAGGATTCCTAAGCTGGCCAGGCTGCATTCATTGTGATGATGAAGAAGTTAAAAATAAACAGTGGGAAAGGAAAAGGGAAAAAGTGTTACATGGCACAAAGTGCCACATGCAGGACTGGTAGTGATAGAGATCATTATTCTCCTCATTTCTACACTTCAGAAACACTCTACCCGCTCTGCTCTCCTTTACACTATCCTTTCTACATCAGAGACTGTCTAGTCCAGTGGTAGGCTTCAAAGCGGCTAACAACTGGTTCTGGGGCTGGCACAGGACTGGGGCACCACTCCCGGAACACTGCGCATACGTCAATGTTGGCACGTGCGCATTGTGTCTTCAGAAGCCGATTGGAGGAGAGGAGGAAAAGGAGGAGAGGAGGAAGATGAGGAGAGGAGGAAGTCCGCACCCCTGCGGGGCCATTTGGCCTCACTAGAGAGGTGAAATGGCACATGCTGTTCTGCCTCCCCAGCGAGGCTGAATGACCACAAAGAGGAGACTGCGCACACACCAAGGTTGGCACGTACACAGTGTGTCTTCTGAAGCCAGTTGGCTTCAGAAGAGAACTGCATAAGCACCAAATCTGACATGTGCGCAGTCTCCTCTGAAGCCTTGGAGAGGAGGAAGTCTGCACCTCTGCGGGTCCATTTGGCCTTGCTAGAGAGGCAGAACGGCACATGCCACTCCATCTCCATAGCGAGGCCAAATGACCACACAGAGGGACGCACTGTGCATGTCCGAGACTTTGGACATGTGCAGTGCATCTGTGCAGTCATTGGGCCTTGCTCCAGAGGCGGAGCAGCTGGCCCTGCCTCCAGAGAAGGCCCAATGGGTGCACAGAGACACACTGAACCTGTCCAAAGTCTTGAATAGGCACAGTGTGTCTTTGCGCACAGCGCTATTCTAGCTAGCAGAGCGCTCCCCTATTAAACATTCCTCTGTCTACCCTCTAAGTCACAACCTGGTTTTCTTTTTTTTCCACCTCATTTGACTGCAATGTAATGAGTCCATCTTGCGTGTCTCGAGACACCTGAATTATGCATTTAATAGGACGAATGCAGTTTGCAGAAGGGGAGAAAACTGGAGCAACAAATCATCAAATTAAGTTATTAAATTTAAAGAGAGGGGGAAAATGTCTACCGGTAGCAATAAGGAACCTCCCTGTGCCTGATTTTCCCTGTCTGTTCCTCTGTACTGCCAGGCCCCTCACCAAGCATACAGCTCAGGGATTTGAATTGTTGCTTTAATTCCTGTTTTGGCTGCTGTGACTCTCCATTACTTTTTTTAAAGGAAAAACACTCCCCTAAAATAGATTTATGTTTTGGTGCATTTTATTAAATCACTAAAAAAGAAAAATCCAAGCCACGGCAGCAGCTAAATAATTTATGATCATCACCAGAAGGGGAGGAAGACCAAAATAAAAGAGGGAAATACAAGCATTGGGGGAGAGGAATAGGCAAATTTATTTATTTATTCATTCATTCATTCATTCATTCATTCAGTGGCATGGAGTTGGCAGATAAACTGCTTGTATGCACATCATAATCATATTGGAGAGGCACAGTGCTTCCCCTTTTCTGATGGTTCTTGGCTAGTTCAATGGATAGGGTTTCCATATATCTCCTCTACAAAATCGGGACAGAACCCTCTGTCACACTTGCCAGTATGTGAACGCAATCCCTCTCCCCACCCCCACCCCACCCCCAAAAAACAAACAGGACTGTCCTTGTTTTTCGGGACATTTGGTAACCCTATCTATGGAAGAGGCCACTGACAGCCAAGAGGAAGCTACAAGTCCGATTCAGAATTATTTTATTGGGGTCCCATGAGGATCATATGCACTTAATCAAAGGGTGATCAACTGGTTATTCATCAGCTACCACCTATTCCTCCCTCTAACCCCTATGCCAGAAATAGGCACCTCCAAACTAGTAATGGGCACCAGGACTGCTTCCAGCCCACTCCGCTCTTCTGAATATAGCGAGGAGGAGGAAGACCACATGAACATTAAAAGAGACTTCTTAGATCAGGCCAAAGGACCACCTAGTCAAGTTCCTTGTTTCTCCCAGTTGCTCACCAGATTGTCAGGGACCACACAAGACAACATCCTAGTGCCAGTGCCACTCAGAGGTGTCGCTTTCAGATGTAGCCTACTACAAGTATCCCCGCTTTCTGAGTATGTTTTCTAACGATCCATTCTTTCAGTTATACCCACAACACAATTATACCCACAACTCATTCATTCAATGCATGTTCTGCTCTTTCAATGCTCTCTGCTGTTTTAAAGGCCAAAATTGCCCTCGCCCATGTTGTCGCTCCTGGACAACCCCATGTTATAGCTCCTAGTCACATCCCATTCCCAATGGAGTTAATGAGAATCCATTAGCAGAAATAGAATCATAGAATCATGGAATCATAGAATCTAGAGTTGAAAGGGACCTAGTAGGTTATCTAGTCCAACCCCCTGCCTGCAGCAGGAAATCCTCTTAGATCATCCCCGACAGGTGCTCATCAAGCCTCTGCTTGAAGACCCCCAGTGAGGGAGAGCCCACCAGCTCCCTTGGCAATCTGTTCCATTGCCGAACCGCCCGAACCATCAGGAATTTTTTCCGGATATCCAACCAGAATCTCCTTTCTTGCAGTTTGTACCCATTGGTTCTAGTTCTGCTTTCAGAAGCAGCTATGAACAAATGAGCCCTGAACAGGGCAATCATGTCTCCCCTCAGCCTCCTCTTCTCCAGCCTGAACATCCCAAGTTCCCCCAACCTTTCCTGAAATCTTTGTGTGGCAGCAGGAATTTGCAAGATAAAGGGGCATTTGCAATTTTCTGGTTAAAAAACCATTGGAAGCAACATTTATAATCTAAAAAAAATTGGGTTTCACTTTTCAACGGTTTTCACTTTTGGGCGGTGCTCCGGTACCTAATCCGCCCAATAAGTGGGGAATGACTGTACTATAACCTGGAGGTTTTTTTGTAACCATCATGGTTCATAACCTGAGGTCTGAGCTAAGTGCTGACAATCCCCCCTCCCAGATTAGTCTGGAGACTTCATAAAAAAATCCCAGAGGGTTCAATGTAATTGGACTCTTGTTGGATCAGTCCCATAGGTCATCTGGTCTAGCTTTCTGGATCTCTCAGTGGCCCATTTGATGTATCAGGGCATGCAGAAGACAACAAGAGACCTACACCCTGGTCTTGGGTGAACTTCATGATACTTGACTAACATTACTGTTGCATTACCTTTTGACTTTACATTTTGACGTTATCTTTGCATTACCTTTACATCTCACTAGACCCATTAATTTCATGGAGCTGATCAAACAGGCTCCATCTTTCAAGGACCAGATCCCAACTAGTGCGCCAAGTCTTGCAGGTACCACAAGACCCTTTGGTGACTTTTCTCCATGGAGATGTCACATTGAGGTTCTGCATGGAAGTGCCACAGGAACCTTTGGCAAGAGATCTCCATCCACAGCCACTGCTCTGAATTTTCTCATTAAGCAGTTCTAGAAGGAGGAGGAGGAGAGAGGAAGGTTTGCTGGCGGAGCTGACTTTAAAGAAAGTAGAGGAGTCTGTTGGGGGGAGGGATGGCAGTTCAGCCCTTTGTAGAAGCAATAATGAGAGTCAATGTTTAATAAATAGTGAGTGCCGCATGGCATCCATTATTCATGCCCAAATATTACTGAAATATTCAATATCACTGCCTGGTGAATATTTCATGCAATTATTCATTAATAAGCATTTGTCAGCACCACATGTGTGATGGGGGAGGTGTGGGTTGATGCAAAAACAGAATGCCACAGCAGGACAAAAAAATAACAGTGGGATCCAGGCAACAGGGAGCTTGGGCTAGCATGACCAATGGTTACCCTGCAGAAATCAGAAACGTATGCCCATTGCAATCATTCAAAGAATGAGATCTTTGCTCCAGGTGTCTCCCCACTTTTTCCTTCTCTAGCCCTGAGCTGCTTCCCTCTTCTCCACTGCTCTTCTCTCCCTCTGCCCAGCAGACGCCCGGCCACAGGAGGAACAGTGCGCAAGTGTTGCTTTTGCTACAGGCAGGTGTACTAGACAGCCCCTGACGCTTTTTCAAAGGGCTACCGGCCAGTGCCTCTGTCCCAACTAGCAATGTGTGCTTGTTATATGAAGCACAGTTTGTTACGTGAAGCAGAATCCTAGATAAATTTTTGTTTGTTACGTGGAACATACTTTACGTGAGGCGCCATTGTAAATAAATAAATGGGCCAGGCTGAAAAGAAGCTATGGGTGCAATTGAAGTGAGGTGTAGCAAAAGGGGAATTGAAATGCTAGAAAGGGGGATGGTTTTTTACAGACAAATGTTGTTATACTGTACTTTTTCAAGAGATAGCTGTGGGCTATTATTATAAAATCCAAATTGTCGGAGAGCATTCAGAACATGGCATGTCGTATGAGTGAATAAATGTTGAGTTGAGTGAATAAATGTTGCAAATCTGTGTTGTCTTTGATGGGAAACTAGAAATACACATTGCAATCACTCTGGGGGAAAATGTCCTCCACTCCCAAACTGTGAAAAAGCACCAGCAGGCTATTTTATAAAAAGAAGGTGCAGGAAGATCATGCAAAGATAGGGAGGTTATTGATTCTCGAACTCTGCTCAGCTCTCCGCCAGCTGAACCGCCCAGACTCCTTTGCACATGTTCCACTCCATTGGAAACACAAATGTCAGTCAGCACTGCAGGGAGACTCTTTTCCACCTGCCCTTTATTACTGCCATAAATCTCTTCCTTGCCGTGTCCCCGTGTCTGAACATGATGCTCCAGGCTTTATCAATATGCAGGTCTTCCTATAAATACATGCGCGGGTGCCAAAGGCTGGTGCTTGCTCTATTACAGTCTGATAACAAGATCCCTGCATCCCGCACAATAGGAATAAAAGGGGAGATATTCCCCAAACTATTTTTTAATGGGGCCATATCAAGCAGTGGGGTCAAAAATCAGGCCCACTGGCCAGATACACTTTCTGAGATCTCTTTTTCTGATCCCCAAATTAAGTGGGCTTTCAATAATTGGAAACCCTTATATCTTTTAGAAAGTGATGCATCTGGATCAGACTGCTAGAGTCCTTAGTTTGAAACTCTACATACCTTATAAAACAAGCCATATATGCCAACAAAGGTCTATTATTATTAACTAACTGACTGACTGACAGACAGACAGACAGACAGACAGACAGACAGACAGACTCACTGATTGATTGATTGATTGCTTTAAGAGAATTTCCTGCTAAAGGCAGGGGGTTGGACTAGATGACCTACTAGGTCCCTTCTAACTCTATGATTGATTGATTGATTGATTGATTGATTGATTGACTGACTGATTGATTAGAAAGAGCCAGGAGTCAGACCTGAAAGATAAAGTTTCAAATTCCTGCTCATCTGTGAAGCTTCCTGGGTGACCTCAGGCCAGTTACTGTTTCCCAGCCTTACCTACTTCACAGGGTTGTTGTGATGACAGCAGGAGAGGAGGAACTAAAGCTTTGTAATACTACAATTCTACTCATATCTAGCCCCATTGTGTTCAGTGGGTTTTACTCCCAGGAAAGTGTCTTTAGGATTGCAGCCTGAAGGTAATCTGAAAATTTCCTGGGAGTAAGACCCATTGAACACATGGAGCTTATTTTTGAGTAGACATGATTAGGCATTTGTATTTGCATGGTTACCCCTAAATCCAGAGTAACTATGGGAGCACGTAAGAGAGTTTACGTGCACCCGTAGTTACTGCACCACCTAGTGAAAACCTATGGGAAATTCATATTGCAATCCAGAGTAAGTTGTTCTTACACCAGAGCAAGGACTCCCCGTAGTTACTCTGGCTTTTGCCCTAGTCCATTAATCCATCCATCAATGAATCAATGAGTCAATCAATAAATAAATCAATAAATCATTGCTTAGCCATGAAGCTACTTGGGTGACATTGGGCCAGTTGCTCTCTCAACCTTGCCAACCTCACAGGGTTGTTGTGAGGACAAAAGCCAGGAGGGATTACGTACACCATGTTGAGCTCTTTGGAGGAAAAAATATAAAAATGTGGTATAAAAATTGGAAAATAAATATTTGAATCATTCTGCTATAAGTGGAAGGGAAATATTATAATTAATATTTAATTAAACCAAGACATTTCCTAGGGAAGATGCCACCCATCCACACTCCGATCAATCACCAGAACCTCCAGAAAAAAGGCCTTGATTGATCAAACCATCCACAATCATCCCCATTGTGGTAGATGGTCTGGACATCACCGCAATGCGTTTGAAGCTGTCCAATTCCATAGTTTGGCTTCAAGGATCAGATCACCTGTTTGTTCGATTGCAATAAACTCCCTAAGTTTTATGGGATCATAAAGCACTACAACTCCTTCCATTTACAGCCTGTGTGTAATTTACTCGAGAAGGTTTGTTCTCTAATGGAGCAGCGCGGAGCGATCGGGGCTCTGTTCGCTGGAAAACCGTTACATCTACATTTGCAGAATTCTCATAAATAATTCTACTCTGCGCAATTCTACACACCACCCCGATCCCAAACTGCTTTGGAGGAGGCATGGATAGACTTAGCAGCACCATGGGAGTCTTTCCAAAAGTGCTGTCATGTGGGGCGCACAAGAAAGGTGAGTGAAAGGGAGGAGATGAGCAGGACAGGTGGATGGAAAAGCCAAAGGAAGAAGGAAAAGGGGGGCTATTCCTGAGTTCAAGGACTGGACCGCCTAGCAGGGGGATCCATGTGGGAGCCTCGGATCTGGGTGGGTTCTGGACTGCCTTAATTCTTTACACTGAAGAGAACTGCATTCACGGGAGCCTCTGGAGCAGGGGTCAGAGAACATTTTCACGTTTTACCCAAAAATTTATTTAGATACGCCCACGTTACCCCCTTGATACACTGACGTTACCCCCACCAAACCCTGCATCCATCCCTTCCCTAATGTCCCTTGCTTTCCCCTATATTGTTATGTCCCTCCACCTGCTCCCCCAGTCCCATTCCCCAGGGCCCTGCCTGATGCCTTCTGGTCTGTGTCACCTCAGTTTCCCCCCAGTGCCTAGCAAGCAGCCAGCGCTGGGACCTCTGCACCTCTCAGGGGCGTGTTGCTGGTGGACGGGACGTGCCAGTACAATTCTGGCTGGCTCCTGGGGGCTTCCCTTGGTTCCCTTTCCCTGCCACAGTGGGCATCAGCCCCTGCACCCTGTCAAAAGGGTAAGGAGGGGGGCTTATGCATGCCCCGAGATGCATGCCCAGCTGTGTCTTGGCAGCACAACCATCCATTACTCCCAGGAATTTCATTTTTACCCCATTTGGGGTAATTTACCCCTGTCCCCTTACCACTGCTCTGGAGGGACACTGACTGACAGAGCAATACTATTCAGCTCTCCTCAAAAGTAAGTTACATTGAGTTCAATGAGGATTACTCCCAGGAAGGTGCTCTTAAGATTGCAGGCTGACTTACTGACTCATGAATGCCCAAACACAGCCCTCACCGGAAGTATTTGAGGCTGAGCTTGCAGTTACCTGAGGCCATTGCCAAGCACTTACCTGAAGTAGAACCAAGCACTTACCCAACAGTTTTACCTCAGCACTTACCCAACCAAGCACTTACCCAACAGTTTTACCTCAGCACCTACCCAACCAAGCACTTACCCAACAGTTTTACCTCAGCACTTACCCAACCAAGCACTTACCCAACAGTTTTACCTCAGCACCTACCCAACCAAGCACTTACCCAACAGTTTTACCTCAGCACTTACCCAACCAAGCACTTACCCAACAGTTTTACCTCAGCACTTACCCAACCAAGCACTTACCCAACAGTTTTACCTCAGCACCTACCCAACCAAGCACTTACCCAACAGTTTTACCTCAGCACTTACCCAACCAAGCACTTGCCCAAGTTTTACCTCAGCACTTACCCAGCCAAGCACTTACCCAAGTTTTACCTCAGCACTTACCCAACCAAGCACTTACCCAACAGTTTTACCTCAGCACTTACCCAACCAAGCACCTACCCAACAGTTTTACCTCAGCACTTACCCTACCAAGCACTTACCGAACAGTTTTACCTCAGAAATGTGAGGTGAATTACTGAAGCTTGCAAGTAATTTCACTTTTGCTCAGGCAACTGCTGTGAGGCATGAACTCCTGAGACTCATTTGGGTCACTGCAGAATGTGGAGAATGAGACACTTGGCACCTCCATGTCTCTCCACCATCTTGCCCTTGCCACAGGTCACTATTGTTGGAGGAGGGAGAGCGTCCTCAGACTCTGAATCTAATCTGGGTTCTGGTTTTAACACCATCTCATGCCCCCTCCTGAGAGACCACCATGTCCCTGAGGGAAAGAGCACTGGGAACACAAATGGCAGCTTGGAAGGGAAAGGGAAAGGGAAAGGGAAACAAAGCGGATTCTTCTTCTTACACAGCGGATTTTCCCATAGGAAATAATGGGAACTCAGACAATTGGTTCCAGAACCCAAAAATATTCATATAAAAATATTATCTATGATAAAATGACAAAACACTGTAATCAAATTCAAAACACTATAAGATAATACAGAACACAATCACTGTAATAAAACACTGTAAACTACTGTACAGTAAAACAGAAAAGAAAAACCTTTATGTCCAAGGATGACTAATACTCACTAAGAGTCACTGGTGTCTTTTAAAGCAACTTTATGTATGGAAACCAGTTGCTGTCTACTCAGAATCAACTCCCATTGTATCAACTGGGGCTTACTCACAGGAAAGAGTGTAGATAGCAGCCTGCCTCTTTCCAAGTTTGTAGCAGGAGGAATGGCAAGGGAGAAAGAAAGCAGGAGGAGAAAAGGGACCAGATCCTCTGCTTACTCAGAATCAACGCCCATTGTATCCACTGGGGCTTATTCACAGGATGTTGTGGTTCTCCAGGCTTCTTTCTGGAGGCAAAGAGGGCACGATCCTAGGTTATTTAATCAGAGTAAAACCACACTGAGTGGTGTCCAAGCAAGGAGGGGATTTCCTTCAGGGGCCCAGAGCGGGATTCAGGAGAGGGTTTCCTGATGCACTGGAAGGGAGGGTGTGCATGGACGAATGTTGTGCATGAGGGGTTGATGCTCATGGGGACTGATGCTCATGGAGGGAAATGCACACAGGGGTTTTATTCACATGGGCAGATGTTGCACATGTGGGATGGTGTGCATGGGATGTTGATACACATGGGGGATGTTGATGCACATGGGGGGACATTGCACATGGGGACGATACACATGGGGGATGTTGTATTGCGCTGTCCCAGATCATTAACCATTTTGGCTGCTCTCCTGTGAACCATTCCCATTTCAACTACATGCATGGCTGCTTATCTGACAGGTTATTGACCAGACTCTGCAAATGCTGCTTCTGATGCTTTTTAGCGAGCAAATTGCAAACAGACATTCCTTAGGATTGAGAGAACTGAGTAGAGAGCCAAAGGCTGGTGCTCCTTAGACAAGGATGCTCTGCAGTTACAAAAGGGATGGGATTCTCCTTGCTCTTCTAGCTAATGTTTTGAGCAAGCTTTGCTCCCAGGTTGCCAAGGGTGGTGTTGGGGGCCTTGCAGGAGCTAGCAGATCAGCAATGCTGGAAACCCCACATACCTGGCAGTCCCCATCAATGGGGAGACACATGGGATGTTCAGGTGAGGCCTCCCTCTACTTCTCGGGTCTCGGGAATATATATTTGCACCCAATAAAATTTCTGGATCCACCTCAGACCCAATCCAGGAGGAATTTCTCCATTGTGGACAACCACTGAGAGAGACAGACTTTATTGTTCAAAACTGTAGGAATCACAACAATAACAGTACAAACACACAAGTTCAAAAACAGGCATCCATTGAAATGAATGGCCTGGCCTAAGAAGGTTTGTGAAGGAAGCTGTTCCAAAGACTGTGACCAAGTCTGGTGGTGATTCTTCTGTTCTTCGTATGGAGATTTGGGGGCTCCTTCAGTACAGAGAAGCTCCGTTCCTACTTATTATGGCTGAGAAATACTGAGAGGCTGCCCAGCTTGGGGAGAAGCAGAGTGACAGACGAGGGGACTCATTCCAGTTCTAGCCAGCCTGCTCTGCTGGCAAATAGTTCTTGCCCAAAAGGGTCTGCAGAGGGCATTCCCAGTCAGACTGTCTCTCCCTCACCCCAGCTCTGACCCTTGACTCTGGGGAAAGGGACATGCAACAGCTTGCCCCAGTGCTGGTTGGAACTCAAGTGTCTCTGGAAACCAGGCCCACTCTCTGGACACCCCTCCTTTCCTTTGCATCTTTGTCCAGTTCATTTCTTCCCTTGCCTGGCTTCTCCTTGAACACACTCCCAATTCCTGTCGTTTCATCCTCCATTCCCATATTCCCTGCCCCCAATGTTCTCATGTTCCCCACACCTTCCCAGTACCAGGGTTGGGGGAAGGTGAATTATTCAATGTATCCTAATTACAGTCTTAGACCAGCATAGAAATTAAATGAATGGTAGCACTACGTGAAAATTCAGATGGATCAAAAGTACAGTTAATATCCAAAAATAGAAATAGAAAGTTAGAAATAAACTTGGAGATAAAAAAGCAAACTACCTGTGACTTGCATATAATGCAGATAGGCTAAAACATTTCACATTCCAAAGTTGCTCAAAGAGCTAAAAATAAACTTAGTAAAACATAAAATTCCCCCACATTTCTTATATGCTACCATTTCAGGAAATTAAATGTGTTCCCTTTTTATATTTGGAGCCCTTCTAGCTGGTCATCCTGTGCACTGTCTCTCCTAACCCATGGAGAAGAGGACGACAGTCTCTCACCATCCTTTTTGGGGACATTCATCATGGGTGATAGAAACTTGGCAACACTGTGCATGATAATAGGATTTCCGTTTGTAGGAATTCTGATTACTTTTTGATGGGAAAACCTTTCAATAACCGGGAAGTAAACTCTGCATGGCTTCTATTCACAACATGATCTCTAGCAGTGAGTGATCAACAGTTCCAACCTGGCCTGAACCACACAGACAGATCAGGTCAAGATCAGGTGAAGAAAAAGCAAAAGTGGCCACTAGTTACAAATCCTGTACAATTTGTAACTACAATTATGGTACAACTGTGTCCTGTACAATTGTGCAAGGCCAGCTGGGCCGCTGTAAGACACAGGAAGCTGGACAAGATGGACCTTAAGCCTGATTCAATGGAGGGTCTTCTTATATTCATACGAGCATCATTTTAAAATCATATATCAAACCTGCTCTAAGATTCGTACATTTGTTCATGAGACAAAATATAAGGCAGTTCTATGGTTTCTCTTCTTGGTGGGATCTTTGATGCACATTCAGCTTTGAGCTCACACTGAAGCTCTTTCCACAATCCAAGCATTTATATGGTTTCTCTCCTGTGTGGGTTCTCTGATGCAAAGTCAAATGGGAGCTCCTACTGAAGCTCTTTTTGCACTCGAAGCATTTATATGGTTTCTCCCCTGTGTGGGTTTTTAGATGCAAAGTCAGACTTCCATTTTGACTGAAGCTCTTTCCACACACCAAGCATTTATATGGTTTCTCCACTGTGTGGGTTGATTTATGCAAAGTCAGCTGTGAGCTCCTACTGAAGCTCTTCTTGCACTCGAAGCATTTATATGGTTTCTCCCCTGTGTGGGTTCTTTGATGCACAGTCAGACTTCCATTCTGACTGAAGCTCTTTCCACACTCCAAGCATTTATAGGGTTTCTCCCCTGTGTGGGTTCTTTGATGCACAGTCAGACTTCCATTTAGACTGAAGCTCTTTCCACACTCCAAGCATTTGTAGGGCTTCTCCCCTGTGTGGGTTCTTTGATGCAAAATCAACTGGGAGCTCCTACTGAAGCTCTTTTTGCACTCCAAGCATTCATATGGTTTCTCCCCTGTGTGGGTTCTTTGATGCAAAGTCAAATGGGAGCTCCTACTGAAGCTCTTTCTGCACTCCAAGCATTTATATGGTTTCTCCCCTGTGTGGGTTTTTAGATGCAAAGTCAGACTTCCATTCTGACTGAAGCTCTTTCCACACTCCAAGCATTTATAGGGTTTCTCCCCTGTGTGGGTTCTTAGATGAGCTAAAAGGTTGGATTTACGTTTGAAGGTCTTTCCACAGTGAGCACATTTTTTAACCTTCTCTTCAGTGTCTTTTTCTGATCTGACTGGGAGGATGTTGAAGTTGCCAGAATCCTGAGAGTCAAACTTCCTTCTACATCCCTTGTTGTTCTCCTGCTTCTTTGATCTGTCCTGAAGCGCAGATTTCTGCCTCTTGTGGCTCCTCCTTTTGGAAGAAGAAACTGTACTCTTGCTAGTTGTTTCTTGGAGAGGAATCCCCTTACTTTCCCTTGCTTTGGAATATTCCTCTTTGATCTCTAGTTTATAGAGACAGACAACGAGTTCTCTCCTCCAGCCAGTGGTCGGTCTCTCCTCCTCCCTCCCTGCTTCGTCTTGATTCCTCAAAGGCTGTGTCTCTTCTTCAAGCAAGGCCATGTCCAAGGACCCCCTACTTGGCTCCCTCCAATCCCCCATTGGTGTTTGGAACAGAAAGAGAATCCTGATTAGCAGTGCAATGTTAGTGGCTTCTCTAAAGCATAAGTCTGGAGCTGTCTGGTCCAAAGCAAAGACCAGTGGATGTCCTGCCACTGACTCGGTCCCTGGAAAGGAGATCCAGTATCACGGCTTCACTCAGACTATCTCTCAGTGAGCTGTTGTGGAGAAAGAGCACAGTTGTGGCTGCTTGTTCCAGCCTGAACTGATCCTGGGATGGAGGCTGCTTAGTTAGACTACCAGAGGAGGGCCTCCTCCTAGACCCTCAGAGGCCTGTCAGCACCTTTATTGTCATGCTCCCATCTTAAGAAATGCTAAAACCTCTAGTTTTGTAGTCTGGGACTCATCCGTGACCAGTTTCATTCTTAAATGGCTTGTTGATTGCACTCATTTCAATCCAATGTCAGTCATTCAAGGAGAAATAAGAGCCAAGCCAAACCTAGATCCAAAGAGCAAAGCTTTCTGTTCTTTCATATTATCAAAGAGTGCTGGACATGCCAGACAATGGCCTCCCTAAATTATGTTTGGAGGAACCATTGAAGTGTGGTGGTTGGGCCATCTCGGTTCATTTGTTATCTGCCAACTCCCTTTCTACAGAAATTTAGGTTTTTAGAGATTTTAAGACTTTGCTGAGGGAATGGTTATTCAGACAAGACAAGGAACAGGATATGACCCTCCTGAAAGCCTCACATTTTCCCAGATCTATAGGTTTTTAAAATCCACCCACACTAGCCCTCGCTAACTTCTGTAAATCTGAGGAAGGCCTTCACGGAATTACACCTACAAACTATGTCATCTGCATATCTCAAAGGCAGACTCCAGGCTACCCCTAAACACCTTAGATTTTGCCTATGTGGATCTGGGGAGGTTGAGGAGGTTGTGCACTATACTCTTTTCTGCCTCCTCTATCACTCTCCCAGCCAGAGATTCTTAGGTCATATTTTGGCCTCCATTCATTTGGAAAACGGGGTAATTTGGTCTTACCTGTGTAAGCCCCCTTTTCGGAGGTATATCCATTTCATTGTGTGCTATCTACTCTCTGATGCTGATTCACGTGTTATATGTATGACCTCTTTGTATGCAAGGGCTGCCAAGGTCATCTGTTACAACTTTGTAAACTTTGGCACTGCAATTTCTGAATCAATTGCTCAGCGGTTGTTCAGTTCTGATAAGGACTACGGTGTCATGATCCAAAGGTAGTCTGGGCCACTGCTGCACGTGCCTTAGTCACATCCACAACACCATTCCTTTGAAGCCTGAAATTCTTGCATTGCAACCATCACATCAATTTGGTCCCTGATCGCCCTCCTCCTGTCTTTTCCATCTTCTTCTCTTTGTTCCCCCATCCCTGCCTTGTGTGCAGATCAAGGAATTAATGTTTTCAACAACCAGAGGTGAGTAGAGGTCACCGGTGCTGTGAAGCCTGGATGGGTTTCCATCTTCAACATCCCCCTCCAAAGAGAGCCAGGCTGGCATGTGTGGTGCGCAGGCCCAAGTGAAGGCATAGGGTACGGTTCTCTCTGTGCCACCTCCAAGAGGCTATGGTGGGAGAAAGATACTCTTCCAAAGTGATTAGGAAGTATGGAAAAAGGTGAGGGGTGGAGATGGAAAGAGTGGGAAGAAAAGAAGATAGAAAACATGGTTTGGAGAGCATCATCCCCCCCTCCAAAAAACAGGAACGATCCACTCACTGGTTCCCTCTTGCACACAGAGGGAAGGCTGGAATTTTAATTAACAGACCCTGATTAAGGGTCTAAGAGTCCTATGTAGAGGCCAGAGAAAATTCTACAGTGGATCTGATGGATTAGGCCAGGTTATGAGGCCTTTTGGTATCTTGTCACAACAAGATAACCGCCTGGTCTCAATTCTATCTTTGACCCCTTCAAACCTATTCACAAAATGAAGACAGTCTTCAGGGTGCCCACTTGGGAGGGGGGACAATCTTCTCTGCATCCCCTCAGGAAGTGAAGCATAGTTTCAATTGGCTAGAATTCAGAGCCATTCATGGGGCTCTGGCACAATTTCAGCAAGTTCTCCGGGGAGCCCATGTTCTTAGTAGGAATGGAGAATATGATGGCGAAGGATTATCCTGAACCATCAGGGGGAACCTAGTGCAAGTCCTGGACAAAGGAGGCCTCTCTGCTCTTGACCTGGGCAGAGAACCTCCTCCTATCACTAAAAGTGGAACATCTTGCAGGAGTTTCCAATGTGGCCACCGACTGGCTGTGTCAGCAGCAGTTCAGCAAGATGGAATGGCAACTGAATGGTTCAGGGAAGTACCAAATTCATCAGGTGGCCTCAGCCAAGGCTGCTTTTGGCTGCAGAGTGTTGCAGAAGGTGGTGTCCCTTTAGGGGTGCCAGATTCCCCACCCTTAGTAGGGAGACAGCTCTGTCACATCCCTGCAGGGTACTGCAGAAGGTGGCATCACATTAGGGGTGCCAGATTCCCCACCCTTAGTAGGGAGACAGCTCTGTCACATCCCCTTCAGTGATGAGTGCCTTCCCTCCTTCCAAAGAGAGAAAGTGGAATTCTGACCATGAATCTCCTCTTCTAGAAGGAAGGAGGAAGGAGGAATGACATTCGGGCCACTGCACTGGATCAGACATCGCCTTAATGACTGGTGGATTCTGATTTGGTGGGGCTGGTTGGTATTGGCTGGTTCTGCCTATTTTGCTTCCTGGCTTATTCTGTTGTCTGTATGCTATGCTGTCTAACACTCTTTCATGAGCCACTTTTCTAGCACATCTTTTCAGTAAGTCTGGGGAGGTGTGTCATGATTTCTCTAGCTCATTGATTGGGACAATGTAGTGCCCTCCTTTAAGGTCGAAGGAGGTCGAAGTCCGGCCTGCCTCCTGGGGGTCGAGGAGCAACCTGTGCAGTGCTGAGTGCCATCCTTCCTTCCTCCTCCAAGAGGAGATTCAGGGTAAGGATTCTGCTATTTTGGGTAACAGGACCTGATTCAGTGTTCAACACCCAGTTCTCAGGGGTCTGCCACTCTGTGGTACAGCAGGAGCTCAACAGCCTCTGCCACATTATAGCATAGCCGCCACAAGGCAGCTGGAGGGAATGGAAGGGAACATTTGCTTCTTTCCCAGTGTCAAGCTCCAGCAGCCACTATGGGTACACTAGGAACTGGACTAGCCAAATAACTGGCACTAATCTGAGTAGAACCACCTAAGACTTTCCAGAGCAGGAGGAGAGGATCCTAAAAGACTTTCACAGCAAGATCCAGCAGCAGCCTAGTTTACCATCCCTGCGCTCTCCTGGGCCTGAACCATCCTCACCCCCACTTTCCTGATCCACCTTCTCACCATCCTCCTTCTGCCTTAGAAATCACTTCCTGCCATTCAGAGGGAAAACTTATCACCAATGACTCCTGGCGGTCCTCCTGACCAGCGCTTTGGTCCTTCTGCCCACCACAGTTGACATCTTCAGCAGCTTTGTGACAACCTCTACCTGGCAGCAGATACTTCGGACCTGGGGAAGCCTATTGACCTCTAGAAAGGTGCTTTTTCTATCCCCCTCCCCCCGGGACAACTCCTATACCCAACGTTAAGGTTACAACATGGCCATCAGCATCAAGTGCAGAAATGGAAAGGGTGCAAGCATCCTTTCCATACAGTATCTTAGGGTGACTACACTGCGTGTCCTGCTAGCACGAGCCGGTTTCCTCCAATATTGGCACATATCTGTTTTTCAGCTGAACAGAACTGAACCTTTAAGAATATTATTCTGACAGGAGATCTATTCAGACGCTCTCAAAACCTACTCACCACTGAACCTGCATGTACCAAGAACATGCAGAACTAGACCAAAATATGGAGACTTCCTCAGAGACCCCCAAGCACAGCAGGCACATTCGCATCTGAGAAACCATGTCCTTCCCATTCAGTGTTCTTCAAGTCAGCTTTGAAGGTTCGGAGATGGGCAGGGCTGATCTGTGCTTGTGGGGCAGGGGCACATGAGACCCTGATCTTGAAGAACATAGAAGGGCATCCACTGAAAGGCCCATCTAGACCAGCTTCCTGTATCTCACAGCAGCCCACCAGATGCCTATTCAGGGAGCACACGTGACACCTGTATCCAGGTGCTCCCCCTGCATCTGGTATTCTGAGGTTGGCCACCTCCACACACACCCCTCATGGCTTGTAAATAGTGATGGTTCTTTCCTCTAGGAATGTCTCCAATCCCTTCTTCAAGGCATTGAGGCACGATACCATCACCATCTCCTGTGGCAGAGAGTTCCACAGACAAACTACACACTAGGTCAAGAAATATTTTCTTTTGTCTCTCCTAGCTCTCCCAACATATAATTTTGGTGGATGTCCCCTAGTTCTGGTGTTGTGTGAAAGGGAAAAGAGCATCGTCCTATCCAGTCTATCCATCCTTTCATAATTTGTATGTCTCAATCGTGTGTGTGTCCCCCAACCATGTACTTTCAGACTGACTTTGATACAAACACCTGAGTCAAGCATACTTGCATACACATCTGTCATTATGGCTTGACTCACTGTGTGATCCACCAGAGGAACTGAAGATGGGCTCAGTCATTGAATCTCTTTACTTTGACCCCATAATAAGTACTACATATTATACCAGACTCTGCAAATATTTATTTTATTCCAGTAAAGGTAAATATATCTGCTCTCTGGAAAGGGGAAACACTGAGAAACACACCTGGAAATTTGTGGGTATTTGACAGAATTCCTCTCTGCTGGGCAGTCGTTCGGGGCTGGATCTTCCCTGCACAGTTGCTGAGAGGCTCCCCCTGCTACGTCCTCCTCAGTTCCATCTTCTGAAAGCACCAGTCTTCCAATCTCTGGGTCTTCTGGATCAGGAAGGGGTTGGAAGGGTCCTCTTCAGCTGCAATGACCAGGTTTTCCTTATGATTTTTACTGCAAACACTAAACATGTTGACAAAGGCTGTGGTGGCGCAAGTGGTAACAGGCAAGGGCTTGTTAATCAGCAGGCCAGGGTTCAAGACACGGGTCCTACAAAATGGGGTGAGATCCTGTCCTTAACTCCTGCCAATGTTTGAAAGCATGTATATGCAAGTAGATAAACAGGTATCCCTTCAGTGGAAAGGCGTTTCATGCGCCTTCTGCAGTCATGCCAGCCCCATCACCACAGATGTGTCTTTGGACAACTCTGGCTCTAGAGGCTTAAGAAATGGGGATGAGCACCACACCCTACAGTGGGTCACGAATAGCACGACTGTGGGGAACAGCTTTACCTTTTGAAAGATGTTGACAAGAAATAAAACACTATATAAAACTGAAGAGTCACTGACTGAATCACTCACTCTTCTAACTCATCCACGCCTATCCAAAACCACCAGAGCTAGAAGTGTGAAATTTGGGGAGTGTGATGGAGGCACCCACTAAGAACAAATTTGGGGAAGTTCAGACTGGCAGGGGGTGAAAAGAGGCACAAGGGATCTTAACTGCCTGATCAACATTCAGCCCCAACCAGTGAACCTGGAAGCAGGAAATGTGGGGAGGGTATTCCTTCCGTGATGCAAGCATCAAATAAGAACCCATTTGGTGTGGTGCCCGGCAGGGATGCCCAGTGCCCAGCACTGCCTGGTGGTGCCTACTGTGGGTTCCTGCCATGCCAAGAAGTCCTGCACAGCCAAGTCCAGCTGTCTGTTGGATGCCAGGCTGTGGGTGTTGCAGTGGGGCTGGCTGGGGGGAGGGAGATGCCAGATCTCCCAGACCTCCACCTCCTGCTCCAGCTCCAGGCAGAACAGAGGCAGCTGTTGTCTGGGGCAGGGAAGGGGCTCTGAACTGGGGGGGGGGGTCTTCAGCACCACTTTCACTGCCCCATCCCATCTTCTGCCTTTGTCACTCCCCCCATCGGTCCTCTCTCTCCCCCGGCATCAACATCAGCGCCCCCAACCTGGGCTCTTCTCTCCCCCCATCCCCTCCACTCCCCCCCAGAACTAACCCGCCTGCTGGTCCCCACAATGATTCAGAAGGAAGGAAAGAAAGAGGAAGGGGTGGAGGGCAGTCCAGGAAGGGGCTGTCCCTCTCCTGCCCCCATCTTAACCCTCGCAGTGCCAGGTAGAGGAAAGGAGGAAGAGGAAGGATCTCTGCAGAAGGAGGAAGGTCCAGCTTCCTCCTCCTCTTCCTCCAGTCCAGGCTGCCCCTGCGCTCCCTCTGGCCTCACCCCCCTTGCATAGCTCCTTTGCCCCCCTCCAGCTACACCACCGCCCAGCAATGCCTGCAGGTGGAAGGAAGCGGATCTCAGCCTGGATACTTTGTTGCAGACCCGGCAGGGGAGCAGAACACTGACTGCAAGGGGGTTACTTCCGAGTAGACCTACCTAAAGTGGAGAAGCCCTGATCTGTGTGCAGAACCAGCAGATCCTTCTGCATGCTCATCATCTCCAGTGGTGTAGCTGGGGGGGGGGGGGGCACTGAGTCCTGCAGGGAGCCTCCCCGCACTGTGAAAGCAGCAGCCCCCCTTTGGAGCCACTCTGGGCAGGGTGACCAGATGCCAAACCCAAAATTCTTGCCCCTCAGGGCAAAATTCCTACCCACTTAAAATAATACCAAAAATATATATTTTTGTTCTTATGTTTTTGTTTTTCGGAAAAACTTTTGATAGGAAGGAGATATCTCAAAACTGATTTTTGCATTGGATTCTGCTGTTCAATACGAATCCAACGACATATGACATGATGGGGTACTGTGCACCGTCACAAAGTTCAAAAATGAAGTCAAATAGTAGGACAATGAAGCCAAAATGTAGGACACCCAGACAGGAGGCTAAAAATCCGGACAAATCCAGGTTTTTCTGGACATATGGTCACCGAGATGGTACCAGAGTCAAGGGAGGAGCCGCCTCCACCCTTCCTTTAATTCATCTACACTGATGGAGGCAGAAAATATAATTACAGGTTGTAGAGATGTTCTGATCTTTGCCAGTTCATTCATTCATTCATTCATTCATTCATTCACCATTTCCCCCTCCTGTAAGGAAATGCCAGGGATGGAGGTGTACAGCGTAGTGGCATAGCTAAGGCTGCAAGGGGTAGCAGTTGCACCAGGCCACAACATGTATGCAGGCATGCATACATACATACCTACCTACCTACACACATATATACATGCTTACATACTATCTATTTACCTACTTGCCTACCTTTCTACATGCATACTTACCCTACAAACCAGAGAAACTACAGGAGCACGTAAGAGACATTTATGTCAACATTGTTACAGCACCACCTAGTGAAAACCTATGGGAAATTCATATTGCAATCCAAAGAAAATTGTTCTTACGTTGGAGCAAGGACTCTCCATAGTTTATTTATTTACTACCTACCAACATACATATCTACTACCTACCTACGTAGGACATAGGACCTGTAATAATAGTAATAATAATAATAATACCTTTATTACGGTCTTTGACCAGCACAACATAGGACCGATGTAGGACTTGCACACCTACTTACCTACATGTATACATACATGTTACCAACTTACCCACCTACTGACCTACATGCATACCTACCTACAACATGTATGCATGCTTACAAACCACCTATTTGCTCAGTTACCTACATACAAACATACATCTATACATACTACCTACTTATTTACCTACCTATCTACATACATACTTCCAACTTATTTATTTACTACCTACCCACCAACATACATACATATCTGCTACCTACCTACAAAGGACCTACGTAGGACATGTACACCTCCATGCACACCTACATACCCACATGCATACATACATTCTACCTACTTACCTACCTATTTACCTACATGCATACTTACCATACTTACCTATTTGCCTACTTACCTACATATAAACATAAATATATATTTGTACTACCTACTTACATACCTACCTATCTACATACATACATACTAACTACCTACTTATTTATTTACTATCTATATACATACATACCTACCTACATACCTACTTAGGACCCATGTAGGACATGTACACCTCCATGCACACCTCCTTACCTACATGCATACATACATGCTACCTATTTGCCTACTTACCTACACAGAAACTTACATATATACATACTACCTATTTACTTACCTACCTATCTAAATACACATGTACTACCTACTTAATTACTTATTTACCTACCTACACACATATAAACATGCTTACATACTAACTACATGTTATATTTTAAAAAGTAATATGAAATGAATGAAAATCATAGAACATAGTCTACCAGGACACCTTATACCCAAATCCAGAGTAACTACGGGCGCATGTAGGAGACTTTACGTGCACCCATAGTTACTGCACCACCTAGTGAAAACCTATGGGAAATTCATATTGGAATCCAGTGTAAGTTCTTCTTACACCAGAGCAAGGACTCTCTGTAGTTACTCTGGATTTTGCTCTTAGCCCGTGTGATTACTCCCTGATACACTGTTTTAAGTGTGACCTAACTTGATGCAGGAAAAAGCATTTCTTTATTTCCCGGCAACACCAGAGTGAACCTATTCTAATATGGTTTTTATGGGGTCCACGTCCTTCAGAAGAAGAAAAACAAAATCAATACTAAAAGTGATGCACATAAAAATGTACAAGACAAAGAAGAAAAGAAACAGAAGGATTTAAAAGTAATATAAAAACCACCCAGTGAAATGGCAGTGACTGAAATCAGTCAAGTGGCAGGGAAGGGAAGGGGTAGAAGAAGGGTAAGGAAGAAAAATAAGTGCCCACAATCACTCAAATCTAATGCACCCTCGAATCTAAGGGCACCCCAATTTTAAAAGGCAGGAGAGAAAAATATTTACAGGCAATTGTAATGCGCAGCTGCAAAACAAGAGCAAAATATAATTTTATTGCATTCAACATTGATAATAATTATGATAATTATTGATATTGATTATTGATATTATCAACATTGATAATATAAAAATAAATGTACATCATCCTCCCATGCTCATCAACCACCCATGCGCAAATCCCCCATGCTCAACATCCCCATGTGCAACATTCCCATGTTCATCTACCATGTGTGCATCAACTCCCCATGCACATCAGTCCCCCATTTGCATCAACTCCCCATGCACAACATCCCCCATGCGCATCAACCCCCCAGGCGCAACATCTCCCCTTGCGCAACAACCCCCCTGCACATCATTTCCCAATGTGCATCACTCCCCAATGCACATCATTCCCCCATGAGAATCAACCTTCCATGCGCCATCAACCCACATACTCATCAATCCCCCATGCGCATCAACCCTCAATCGCAACATCCCCCATGCGCATCAACCCCCGATGAGCATCTTCCCATGTGCAACCCCCCATCCGCAGCATCCTCGCCAGTGCAACCTCTTCCTCCGAACAATGTCCCCCCCAGTGCACCAGGTACTGAGCACCAAATTGACTGGATGTTGTTCAGTCTCCCATCTTAAGTATAGGGCAGAAACACATTGCCCCCTTTTCAGCCCCTGAAGGGTTAAATGTCTCCAGATGGTTCTTGGTGGGAGTTCAGGTGACAGAAGGAACTCCCAGAATTCCATGCTTCAGGCCCAGCAGTTGGGGCGGAATGTTGATGAGTCAGCAACTCTCAATACAAAGTATAGGGAGGAAAACGCGTTGCGCCCCTTTTCACCCCCTTCCCGTTGGAATTTCCGAAAACTGGTTCTTAGTGCACCCCTCAGTCACGGAAGGAACACCCACCCCAAATTTCATGCTTCCAGGCCCAGCAGTTTTGGCAGGGCGGTGATGAGTCAGTGAGTCAGTGAGTGAGTCAGTGAGTCAGTGACTTTTCTCTTTTATACATATAGAAGATTGTAGAAGACAATGAAGATGTTTTTATAGGCTAACCCCTAAATCCTGAGTAACTATGGGAGCACATAAGAGACTTTACATGCACCCGTAGTTACTGCACCACCTAGTGAAAACTTATGGGAAATTCATATTGGAATCCAGAGTAAGTTTTTCTTACACTGGAGCAAAGACTCCCCATAGTTACTCTGGCTTTTGCCCATAGTCTCAGTGAATACAATGGGACTGTCTTCTGAGTAGACATAGAGGAGTTCCTTCCTGTTTGTTATAACTTCCAGCCATGACATCACTTTCCAGGTTGATGACATCACTTATGGGGGTCCTGGACAGATCAGACAGAAGGGCCAAAATGCTCATAAACCACTGCAGTGATTGTGCTTTCACACATGTGGTGAACATAATAGTTGGGTCAGATCAAAGAACTGTCCGAGGTAGGGGGACGTGGGCCTGGGACAGAAGGAAGTGGGGGTGGATGGGAGTAAGATGCACATTTTGGATCCATTGGTTGTCCACATTGGTTGATCCATTGGTTTCCCAGACCCATTGGTTGCTCATCCCAGAACAAAACTCATATTAGTCATTAAGGTGGAAATTCTGGCACCACACAGAGTCGGGCGGGCGTAAGAAGAGAGTCAGTCGATCGGCACGGCAAACATTCCCGTCTAACAGATGAGGATAGTTCAGGGGTAATTATGACGGTTTCCAAAGGGCGAGGAGGATATATCGAGTCTCACAAAGCAGAGCTAATTTATTCATGAGCAGCAGCTCTGCAAGGCTGCCCAGGCAAAAGAAAAAGAAAAAACCTCCTCCATATTCATAGGGAATTATTAAGCCGGTTGAGAAGAGGATTTGTTTAGCCACAGATTTTGGTTGGAAGAGGCCAAGCATCGCAGTGACGGTCCGTGTGCCAAGGTGTCCTAGCAGGTGCTTGCAAGGTAGAGAATGCACCACCTCCTTGGCAATCTGGTCCTCTGTCGAGCCACCCTTTCTCCTCTTTCTCCTCTTTTTAAAGGCAAAATCCAGAGTAAATACAGGAGTCCTGTGCCTGTTAACCAGCAGGCCAGGGTTTGAGACCCGGGTCGGACCCACAAGACAGAGTGAGCTCCTGTCCTTAGCCCAGCTTTGCAGCGCCAGCTGGATCCAATCGTATTGGCTCTGCCTTTCCATTGGACTAATTCAGTGGCGTGGAGAGGGGGGATTTGCTGCTTGGGTAACAGCCTATCCTCCATAACAATCTAACCCAGGCTTTCGTGCTTCGCATGCAGCGTATGCAGCGCCGAGCACGATACCATAGTTTTCCAAGACTGACAGAGGCCTTCTCCAGTGTAAGAACAACTTACTCTGGATTCCAATATGAATTTCCCAAAGGTTTTCACTAGGTGGTGCAGTAACTACGAGTGCACGTAAAGTCTCTTATGTGCTCCAGCTCCCGTAGTTACTCTGCATTTGGGAGTTAGCCTATAAAAACATCTTCATTGTCTTCTACAATCTTTTATAAAACAATAACTAAAGACACGTTCCTGGAAGTTAGACCCATTGAACACAATGGGACTTACTTTTGAGTAGGCATGGTTTGGATTGTGCTCAAAAAGAATTAAAACGTTCTTAAAACATTCATTGTCTTCCTTTTCCTTGTGAGCAGGCAGCATGAAAACTTCTTGTAATTAATAAATTATTATATAGTGTATATTATATATACCGGTAATAAATGATGGATGCAATCCTATCCATGCATTCTTGTGACTCTCTCCTATTGAACACACTGGGACTTACTCCTGAGTAGACATGCATAGAATTGGGCTGGATATGTAATAGTAATTTTTAGTAAATAATTTACTAACAGTAATAGTAAATAATTTAATAGTAAATAATATAATATTTAAATTAATCACTTGCAAGTAATATATTATATTTACTCAAATCTAACGCTCACCTTTTTCAGTCTAATTTAGGTTGCAATCCTAAAGACACTTTCCTGGGAGCAAGATCCATTGAACACAATGGGGCTTATTCTTAAGTAGACATGGTTAGGATTGTGCTCTTAGGGCACCCCGCCTCCCAAATCAGAGTGTGCTTTAAATTTCATGTAAATTTAAATTTCAATTAAATTCAAGTAAATGGGGTATTTGATTATAAGTACCCACCCTATACTTATACATATACATCTATATACACCAGTGATGGGATTCAAAGATATTAACAACCAGTTCTCTGCCCATCTGGCAGCCACTTTTAAATGGCTATTTTTAAACTTTATATGTCCTGTCTCTCATTAACAACCGGTTCTATAGAGTTGGTGCAAACCTGCTGGAGCCACCATGGGTTCACTGCCCCAAAAGACATCCCTTAAATAAAATGTTTCCCTGTCCCAAAAAGTTCCCATAAATATATGGTTCCCTGTCCCAAACAGCAAGCAGGCCTCCATCAGTCTTGGAAGACTATGGTATCGTGCTCAGCGCTGCATACGCTGCATGCGAAGCACGAAAGCCTGGGTTGGATTGTTAACAACTGGTTCCATAGAGAAGTTGCGAACCTGCTGGAGCCCACCACTGATATACACCCTATACACCCTATACATCTATAGGTAGATGTGATCTACTTATAATTAGATCACATTGGAATAAATACGGTGTATATACAGTATATTTGAGTGTTTTAGCTTTTATTTTGTTGTGTCCTGCTTTTGGGGGGGTGTCCTAAAGTATGGGGGGTTATGGCATATAGTAACCTTTACTGCCGGGAATTTTTTTTCTGAGATATCTAACCAGAATTTTCTTAACTTGCAGGTCTTCATTAGACAAATCAGTATTGAAAATGTGCCTTCAAGGTCAAAGGATTGAAAGTGAATGAGCATTAAAACATCCCTTCCCAAAGATTTCTATTAATGCGTCTCAGATAGACACATGACACTTCAACCTGTGTGTGTGTGTAATGTTGCTGACTCATCCTCAAACATTGACTCATCACAACCTGCTGCGGCATCTACTTCGGAGGGCTGGTGCCTGGCCAATTAACCTCCATTTTTCATTCAAGTAATTGATTTTCTTTCTTCCTGTTTATAATATTTGATACCTGTCTTTGGAGAAATTCAATTTAGATGTTCTTGAGCAGTGTAGACAACTCACTCCTGCGTCAGCTCCGAGTGTATGGGCACAGATCAAGAAACTCAAAACTGTTTGGATGGGTGACACCAAAACCCTATAGGCATCCCCCACTTATTGGAAGGGTTAGGGACCAGAGCACCGTCCAAAAGTGAAAACCGTTGAAAAGTGGAACCCAATCTTTTTGAGTTTATAAATGTTGCTTCCAATGCTTTTTCAGCTAGCAAACCGCAAATGCACCTTTTACTTTGCAAATTCCAGCAGCCACATAAAGATGTCTATGAATGGATTCTCATTAACTCTTCGGGGATGGGATGAGATCAGGAGCGATGAAATGGGGAAGGGCAATTTTGGCCTTTAGAGCAGCAGAGAGAGGTTGAAAGAGCAGAATATGCATCGAATGAATGTGTTCTGGGTATCATTGAAAGGTGTTGAAAGAGTGGATCGTCAGAAAAACAAACCAGCTGAAGGGAGCTAATGTGAAACATACATTAGCCCACATCACCAGAGTTGTTGGCAAGTCAGGACCAAGTGATGCTTCCTTGTGGCATCACAACACTGAGCACATTCAGTGTGCCAGGCAGTGGTGGGATTCAAATAAATTAACAACGGATTCTATGTCCTAATACCTAAATTAGCCACAGGTTTTATGTACCATTAGTAACCAGTTCTCAGAATCAGGTGGTAATTAGCAAAGGGTTCTATAGAACCTGTGAGATCCCCCTGAAGCCACCACTGGTGCTGGGTCTGAGCAGAATCTATACACTGTGTTGTCCACATGCCCATCACCCAAAGACTGATTGATTCTGGTTGACCAGGGCACTCCACATCACTAACCAGACATATGGCACAAGCTGCCTGCTGGGGCACCACTTCCTCCCCAGCCACTCAGCATCGATCTAGGGATCCAAAAGTGTGGGGAGCTGGCCAACGCACCTCCATACAAGATATAGTTCTCTCAAATTCAGGTATACATTTGCCGATCCCATCAGGACTGGCTTCAGTCATTTGCTGTGCTGAGTGAATGATCACACACAATAAAGTTCCTTGGGAAAACAGAGCTATCTCTTAAGTAATTAGAGTAATTAGAGCGATTATTTGCCCGCACTTAGCTGGGGCTATGCACTGGAAATGTGTCTACATCTTAATTATCAGGGCACCTTGCTCAGTGTAAGGGACACATGCAGGTTCAAATATCCTACTTGAATATTATTTGGCCTTTTATATGGTCTTGACACTGCTCTGGGACCAATACATGGTCCTTCCCAGGGGTGACCCAAGCGTGTGTGTCACCTGGTGCCGGGACACAGCACATCACCCCCAGGACATATGCATGCCCACTTCCAGGACTGCGCAGGTGCCAAAGTTGGCACTTGCACAGTACTCTTCTGAAGCCCGAATGGGTTCAATGACGCCCTGTGCCAGCCAGAGGAGTATCAAACTCATCTGGTGCTTCACCCTCCAGATCACCAGATCAATGGGTCTTAGTGGTGGGATTCAAATAAATTAACAACAGTTTCTATGTCCCATTAGTAACCAGTTCTCAGAACCAGGCACTTTTTAGCAAAAGGTTCTATAGAACCTGTGAGAACCCCCGAAACCCACCACTGCATGTATCCACACAACACTTTCCGATACGGCCCACTGATAGCATGATTGAGGAAGAGGAGATTAACTGTGTGGCCTGCGGCTCCCAGACATGATGTAATTGTGGACGATGTTTTGCCCCTTCCTCGCATCAACCCTGTCTCTCAAGCAGGAAATGAAAACTATATTGCCTTCCAATTTCATCTTCTGGGCTACTAATTGATTTGAGAGCTGTGTCTTTCAGCCGCTTAAATCCATCCAATGGAGCCTAAGACTGTCTTGTTGAAGATGCCTTGCTAGAGGTAATTCCATTAATATGTTCTCTAGAAGCATGAGGGATCGTTTGAGACATGAAAAATAACTGGAAGTACAACTGTAAACAGTCTGACTTCCAAAAAGTGTGTATTTATTATTGAAAGTCAAACATAAATACACAGCAAACAATTTCATGCTGGTTTCATTCACTTCACCAGTCGGATCCTTCCCAAGAGTCTAGGACTGTGTGATGTAGCGGCGTATAATTTGTGCTGATCCCAGAAGAGCGGCTTTCTGCAGTTGGCTCAGTAATATTTTGTCAATGCCAATAGTTTTCAGGTGCCTGCCAAGGTCTTTGGGCACTGCACCCAGTGTGCCAGTTTCCACTGGAACCACCTGCACTGGCTTACACCAGATCCGCTGTCATTCGATCCTTGGTCTTGGAAGATCTTTTCCAGTTGTTTCTCCTCAATTCTGCTGTCACCTGGTATGGCGATGTCAACAAGCCACACTTGATTGCTTTCTATGATGGTGATATCTGGAGTATTGTGTTCCAAGACCTTGTCCGTCTGTATCCTGAAGTCCCACAGAAGCTTGACCTGCTCATTTGCAGCCACTTTTTCAGGCTTGTGGTCCCACCAGTTTTTTGCCACTGGCAGATGAAACTTTTGGCATAGATTCCAGTGGATCTTCTGGGCAACAGATTGTGCCTCAGTTTGTAGTCAGTCTGCGCGATCTTCTTGCAGCCACCCAGAATGTGGCCGATGGTTTCATCCACTTCCTTGCTGAGCCGGCATTTTGGGTCATGGGCTGATTTGTCAATTCTGACCTTGATGGCATTTGTCCTGATTGCCTGTTCTTGGGCAGCAAGTCTCAGGCCTTCCGTCTCCTTCAGTGTTCCACTTGGAGCCAGGTCTTATCTGGCTCCAGGTCTTATCTTGGAGCCAGGTCTTATCCTGATCCACTTTTCCTTCAATCTTGGCAAGGAATTGGCCATGCAATGCTTTATTCTGCCAACTGGCAGTCCGAGCCTGAATTGCACTATTGCGATATTCATAGTTGGTCTGCTGCACTTTCAGCAACTTTCTCTTGCTGACTTCAATCAGAGCAGATTCCTGGCTCTCTCGCACATCATCTGCAAGGGCATGTTTTTCTTCTTCCACTGACTGCTTCACTTGCAAGAGTCCTCTGCCCCCTGATCTTCTAGGCAGGTACAGCCTGTCAGCATCACTACTTGGATGTAAATCATAGTGAATGGTCATTAACTTCCTTGTTTTCCTATCCAAATCCTCCAGTTCCTTCTGTGTCCAGTTCACAATGCCAGCAATATACCTAACTACAGGTATGGCCCAGGTATTTATAGCCTTTATAAAGTTGCCGCCATTCAATTTGCTCTTCAAAATTTTTCTAACCCTTTGTATGTATTCTTTGCTGACTACAGTTTTCACACGCCTGTGCTTGATATTGTCCAGCTGCAGTATGCCCAGGTATTTGTAGGCTTCAGGCTGGTGGCATTTGATGGTTTGACCATTCGGCATTTCAATGCCATCACTTTCCGTGATCTTCCCTCTCTTTAGTGCCACTGTGGCACATTTGTCCAGGCCAAACTCCATGTTGATGTCGGTACTAAAGACTCGGACTGTATTGGTCAGTGACTGGATTTCTGTTTCTGGCTTTCTGTAGAGCCTCAAATCATCCATGTACAATAGATGGGAAATTTTCTGAGAATTTTTGGCAGTTTGGTAGCCCAGATTCGCTTTCTGTAGGATCACTGACAAAGGGATCATCTCAATAACAAACAGCAATGGGGACAATAAGTCCCACTGGAAGATTCCCCTTCTGATTTTGACAAGTCCATAACTTTCATTGGCTACGAATAATTCTGCCTTCCAGAGTTTCATTGCATTTTCAATGAAATTTGTAACATTTTTGTTGACCCCGATGGACTCCAGACATCTTATGATCCAGCTGTGTGGCAATGAATCAAAGTCTTTCCTATAGTCATCAAAGGCTTTCCTATAGTCATTATTTATTATTATTGTTGTTGTTGTTGTTGTTGTTGTTGTTGTTGTTGTTGTTATTCAAACAGTAATACACAGTGAACAGCTTCATGCTGGTTTCTGCACATCACCAATCGGACCCTTTCCAAGTGTCTAGGACTGTGCGATGTAGTGCTAAGCCTAGAAGAGCAGCTTTTTTGCAGCGGACAGACTGATATTATTATTATTATTATTATTATTATTATTATTATTATTATTATTATTATTATTATTATTATTATTATTATCTTTTAAATCTCACCTTTCCCCCCTCCAAGGGGACATGAGGTGGTTAACAACAAAGTATAGATACAATTAAAAACAAATGCAGTTTAAAACAATTATATACAATATACAAATATATACAATTAAAAACAAAATTAAAATCTTTTATAAAATAATAACTAACGACACTTTCCTGGGAGTAAAACCCACTGAACACAATGGGGCTTACTTTTGAGTAGACATGGTTAGGACTGTGCTCTAAAAGAATTAAAACATAGAGTTACAAAAATAAGCCCCGTTGTGTTCAATGGGTTTTACTCCCAAGAAAGTGTCTTTCAATGCAATCCTAAGCACGTCTACTCAGTACTGTTGTATTCAATGGGGCCTACTCCCAGGAAAGTGTGCTTAGGTTTGCAGCCCTAAAAACACTTTCCTGGGAGTAAGATCCATTGAACACAATGGGACTTACTTTTGCGAAGACATGCTTAGGGTTGTGCTAAATACAGAATTAATCAGAGGAACTCATTGTAATTCATCTATGGAACTCCTTGCTATAGAATGTGGGGACAATGCCTAGCCTGGGTGTTTTTAAAAGAGGTGCTTTTAAAGGAGGAGGAAAACTCCATTGCAGGATACAAACAATAATAAGTACTTTCAACCCCCTGGTTTTAGAAATAGGATAATGTAGGCTGCAAACCTAACCAAACATTCCTGGGAGTAAGTACCATTGAACACAATGGGACTTACTTTTGAGCAGATATGCTTATGATTGCACTAATACCAGGTACAAGGGAAGGCACAAGGATGCAGATCTCTTGTAGATTTATGTGCACTTGATGCATCTGGTGGTCCACTGTGAGCTACTGGAAGTGGGTCTAGGTGGACCTTTGGCCAGATCTAGAGGGGACCTTCAATGTCCTTAGTTAAGAAAGTCTTTTCTGCGTGCAGGTCAACTAATACTAACTTTGGCCACATTACAGTGAGAATTTTCCTCCACTGTGTCCAACTGGCGCCAACATCACTGAGCCACTCACGCATCATGGCCGGCTTGCGCAGGAGCCCGAGAGGCAACTGGACATTATGAACAGCCTGGGAGGATTTCAGACTGAAGATCAATGATCAAAGCAGTATATGCGGCCCTCTTATTCCACTCCGGTTTTTGCGGTGCTTAATTGGATCATCCATTTTTGGCGATATTAACATATTGGACTGCGGCTAATCCCTCCGGGAAGCCCTGAACATTGCAGATTAAAGCATTTTCCACTATCCATATGACATGGTCGGCTAAACAATATCAGAGTAACAGAGTCCCTTAGTACCCTGCTCTTTATTATTTTCAGTGGTGCAAAGTTTAGGGTTTTTTTCCCATCCCGGTGGGTTTTCTTAGAATGCATGAAGCCACCCTCCCATTTGTCACAATAATCTCACCCCAAAATGTAAATGTCTCTATAGAACACCTGCTCAGGTCTGACGTGTGGCTTCCTTTGCAAGATTTAAGGGCAAGATTTCTTCCCAAAGAGGAACAGGAGAGAAACAAATCACAGGGTGCAAAACTACTTTGGTGCAAAACTGCTTCCCTGCCCTGGAGAGTCACTTGCTTGTTGATTTTGCACAATTTTTTGAATACATTTCAAGGCTCAGGTTAGCTTCAAGGATAGGGTCACCATATGTCCTCTTTTAGCAGGATTTGTCCTCTATTTTACCTTTGTGTCCTGGAAAAAAATCTCCATTTTTCTCCTTTTCCTTGTGACCGGGACATGTCCTCTTTTTCCAGGATATGTCCATTTTTTTAGCCTTCTGTCCTAGAAAAAAAAAAAATCTCCATTTTCCTCCTTTTCCTTGTGAGCAGACGAGTCCTCTTTTTCCAGGATATATCCTCTTTTTTAGCCTTGTGACGTAGAAGAAAAACCTCAATTTTCCTCATTTTCCTTGTGAGCAGGACATGTCCTCATTTTCCAGGATCTGTCCTCTTTTTTAGCCTTGTGTCCCAGAAGAAAAATCTCCATTTTCCTCCTTTTCCTTGTGACCAGGACGAGTCCTCATTTTCCAGGATCTGTCTCTTTTTTAGCCTTGTGACCTAGAAGAAAAACCTCAATTTTCCTCGTATTCCTTGTGAGCAGGCCATGTCCTCTTTTTCCAGGATGTGTCCTCTTTTTCAGCCTTATGTCCTAGAAGAAAAATCTCCATTTTCTTCCTATTCCTTGTGAGTGATCAGCATGAAGCCTCTCTTGTAATTAATAAATTCTTTATAAATCATATGTGCTGGTCTATTGACCGTAATAAAGGTTTATTAATCATATGCAATAATTTTAAATGGAATAAAGCTGCAATTCTAAAGAAACTTTCCTGGGAGTAAGAACCATTAAACACTGTAAGTAATATACAGTGCAATCCAAAGCCTGTCTACTCAGAGGTAAGTCCTATTGTATTCAACTTGGACTATTCCCCAGGAAAGTGTGTTTAGGATTGCAGCCTTAGTGTTTAAATTAACCACATGAAAGCAATATATACGAGTGTTCTCAAGGGGTTGGACTAGATGACCTACTGGATCCCTTTCAACTCTATGATTGTATTATTCTTAGCTTTTATTTTGTCTTGTTCTATCTTTTTCTTGGGTGTCCTACAATTGGACACATTAGATAGATAGACAGATGGACGGATGGATGGAAGGACGGACGGACTGGACCGGACCGGACCGGACCGGAGTGATTGATTGATTTTGGGGGGTATTGTCCTCTTTTGCGGTAATGACGTATGCTTACCCTGGATGACCTTTTGGGCACCCTTATCCAAGTGGCACCCAGGGAACATGGCCTCCCTTAAATACACCACAGCCTGCTGCAGCCACAACTAAGCCAGCGCATGTTGATAAATCAGGCCCGGGGCAGGTGCACGTCTCAACGAGAGCCTGTTTGTCAGAGACATTGATTCCTGCCTGCACTTTGTGATTTACGCCTTTAATCATATTGAGCGCAGCAAGGCGAGGGGCTCCACCTGCCCTTCCCTGCCTACTCCGGCAAGCAGTGTGGTAAGCAGACGGCAGACTGTTGCTGAAGCAGCAAGACCACCACCATTAAAAAGTCATGAGGATCCCCATTAACCGGCCACCCAGGGACAACAGATGACCCATTCTTCAAACTGAAGATGATACTGGCATCAGACTCAGATCTGCGTGGAGGGTTCCTGCAGCTTTAAGTGGTCTTAGTTGAATGGAAGCCAAAAGAAAAGGCAGGATGGTGCTACTGTACACACTACGGACTCACAAACACACACTGTGATCACACACTGGCAAGGACTCCCCACGTTGCTAGCATTACAAATGGCATGATTCAGGTGGTCCATCACTGTCCAAGCCCTCTTATGGGTTGGTTTAATATTTTATTTTATTGATTTTGCACCTTTTTTGGATCGCCCTTCCTCCAAGGATCTCTGAATTCTGCACATGAATTGTGCACATGAATTGTCCTTCCCTCCTGTTTGTCTTCACAACAACCCTGTGAGGCTGCAAGAGGGTGATCGGCCCACAATTATGCTTCATGGCTGAGCAAAAAAATGAGCCTGGATCTTGCAGGACTTGAATCCAAATCCCAAACCCTACACCAGTTGTATTCAGGCATTTCAGCCCAGGATCCCCTTTCAAATTTAAAAATTTGTCTGGGACCCCCTGTCAAACTTACTGGGATTTCTTCTATGTCTACTCTACTCAGAAGTAGGTCCTATTGTGTTCAATGAGACTTACTCCCAAAGCCCTGTGTCAGATTCCAAGATGGTGGATCCTACTCTCTCATGCCCATCCCCTCCCAACCCCCCCCCCCCTTTGAAGACCACTGCCCTATACCATGCTAGCTCTTGGGGGACATGATTGGCATTCAGGTTTTGTTTACCAAATTTGTCTATCTTTTAAGGACTGTATATTATTATTACCATTATTAAGCATGTGTGTGTGTGTGCTATATATATATGTGTGTGTGTGCTATATATATGTGTGTGTGTGCGTTCTCTCTCTCTATGTGTGTGTGTGCGCGTTCTCTCTCTCTATATATATACGTGTGTGTGTTTTACATATAATGCTATATATGTATTTTTATATGTGTGTATATATATGTGGCTCTCTTTCTCTCTGTGTGTGTGTTTTCTATATATAATGCTATATATGTATTTTATATATGTGTGTGCGCTCTGTGTGTGTGTGTTTGTGTTCTATCTTTAATGCTATATATGTATTTTTATATAGATGTGTATATATGTATGTGCTCTCTCTAAATATATATATATATACACATATGCATATATATGTGTGTGTATGTGTTCTATATATAATGCTATATATGTATTTTTATATAGGTGTGTATATATGGGTGTGCGCTCTCTCTCTCTCTCTTTATATATATATAGAGAGAGAGAGAGAGAGAGAGAGAGAGAGAGAGAAAGCGCACATGTGTTATGTATAATGCATGTTCTATGTATAAAGCTATATAAGTATTTATATATAATTTGTGTGCGTGTATATATGCAGTGTACACACATACTCATATACACAAATACGCATACTTACACACATACATCCAACTTCCCAGCACCAATTTTATGATGCATTTTTGCACATAAACCTCTTATCCACTTTAAAAAAATGTCAACAAAGCAGTATGCATCACAAAATTGGTGCTGGGATATTGGATAGGATTTGGCCCTGGAAACTCCTACACAAAAAATTGCTCCAGCCAGAACAAGATTTTGCAGTAAGTTTAATGTGGGGTGGGGGGAATAACTCTCTAAATGAGGACAGATCCTACTTCAGCCCTATTGGGAGCGATTAGATGCTGCTTAGCCTTTAAATCAGCAAACTCCAGATTTGCTGTTTATTTACGAGTTTAGCCCTCTATTCAACCCAACCAGCAAGTTGTCTGTTAACCCTGCCAGGGGCACACTGTGGGTTCTTATCAGGCCACAGGACCCTCCTGATATGTGCGGTCCGGCAGTAACCAGACTTTTTTACATAGGCCTATACCCTAAAGTAAAATAAGCCCCTTGTTCCGGAGCAGTTAAGATGACTTTTCATAAAATAACACCAGAGGGTGATGTAACTGCATGGACCCATAACTGCTCTGGATTTTGCCCATAGGCAGTCCAGAAAAAGGAGGTTGGGATGGTAATACCCAGGGCATGGTTTTCCAAGAGGGCCAAATGGCAGTTGAGATATGAGAAAACCAGCAACACTGTGAAATTTGGTACCATCTTGGACAGGGTGTCCAAGTTCAGGGTGACCCTATAGAATGGAGGATAGAGTGTCTCTACCTTTAACCATTGCATAAAAGAGGGAATTGAGGCAGGTTTAGCTCATCACAGAAGGGTTTAAAAAGCAGTACCTGCCTCAATTCCAGCTTCAGTGCAATGGTTAAAGGTAGAGACACTCTGTCCTCCATTCTATAGGGTCACCCTGAACTTGGACCCCTATAGCTCTGATATGGAAGGAAAGTTAACAATTGATGTGCAGTGTTTTGACCAAGCTGGAACCAGAAATGGTGAGAACCGGGCCGTCACTTAGAGCACAATCCTAACCACGTCTCCTCAAAAGCCCTATTGTGTTGAATAGGACTTATTCTCAGGAAAGTGTCTTTAGGATTGCAGCCTTACAGCCAAATCCAAAGTAACTACGTGCACATAAGAGACCTTACGTGCACCCGTAGTTATTGCACCACCTAGTAAAAACCTATGGGAAATTCATATTGCAATCCAGAGTAAATTGTTCTTACACCGGAGCAAGGGATTCCCCCTAGTTACTCTGGATTTCGCCCTCATTCACACAGATCTTTTCAGATTGGAGCATACAATATATTCACCAATAGTGTCTTTAATATAACGGCTAGTCTTCGACTGTAATAAAGATTTGATTTATCTTTAATACAGAAGTATTGTCATACTATTGCTACAATCCTAAAGACCCCTTCCTGGGAGTAAAACCCATTGGACACAATGGGGCTTACTTTTGAGTAGACATGGTTAGGAGAGTGCTTATATTCAGTTTCTTGCAAGAACTGCATGAACAGCAGTAGATAGGCCATGTCATGTTAATCTGATGCCAAATTACCTGCGAGTAAGTCCTATTTAAACACAGCAAGACACACTTTGGAATCAACATGCAGAGGTCAGCATTTTCATTTACCTTTGAGACTCATTTGGAATATTTTAAATCTATTTTTAGTCATTTGTTTCAAGCAATTTCAAGCTTGGGATAAAATGAGCTCTCCCTGGAAGGAAGGAAGGAAGAAGGAAGGAAGGAAGGAAGGGAGGGAGGGAGGGAGGAGGGAGGGAGGGAGGACCCCAAAATTAGGGTTGCCATAATACTCCCACAAAATCAGGTCCCATTTGCCAGTATGTGGACACAATCCCCCAAAATCAGGATTGTCCCTGTTTTGGGGGAACATATGGCAATCCTACCCCAAAGAAGATATTTAATATTGATTTGTGTGTGTGTGTTTCTGGTGATCTTAATGCAATGAGTGCGGGAGTATATAGGAGTATATAGATAGATAGGATCAAAGGTATCCTGGAAAGTATTTGTATTTGCAAATATATACCACCCAACTGTGGACCTCCAGTGTAAGGCACATGCCCCGTTTCGCACGGCAGCCTTGGCGGTCGAGCAAAACCTCCAACCCTAAAGGGAAAATATGGAAGGATTTTGCTTTATTAAACAAGGGATTTAGGTCAACTTGAGTCAAATGCCTAATTCTCAAAATCTCCCGATCCGCTTACTGGACATTTGCTTTATAATGGCATTTCGGTCCAGTCCTATTTTAGAGGTGGAAGCCATCTGCAGCCTCAAGGAGGTCTCCAAGCGAGGAGGTCCCCGAATAAGAAAGATCTAAACCTAAAATAACCTAAAATAAGGTTTAGATCAGTGGTGGGATTCAAATAAATTAACAGCAGGTTCTATGTCCTAATACCTAAATTAACAACAGTTTCTATGTCCCATTAGTAACCCTTTCTCAGAACCAGGCGCTCATTAGCAAAGGGTTCTATAGAACCTGTGAGAACCCCCGGAAGCCCACCACTGGCTAGATCAACTATTCTCAACCAGACTTTATGGCCCTTTGGGATAATCCTTGGGGTTCAGGAACCTCCATGTGAAACAACAGAAACATATAGACTTTAAGGCTTAAATCCTAAAGACAATCCTAAAAACACAATGGGGCTTACTTTTGAGTAGACATGGTTAGGATTGTGCTCTAAATCCAGTTCTTGCAGTGTTCAGTCTATGGCCTCTTTCAAATGTGCCAAGGCTCCCCAGGGGACCATAATACACACACGTATCATGGCTTGGAAATAGGGATGCCATATATCCCCAAAAATATGGACAATCCCAATTTTGGGGAGATTGTGTTCACATGCTAGTAAATGGGACCCGTTTTTGTGGAAGAGAATTATGGCAAACCTACTTGTAAACTGTGATGGACATTTCCTCCAAAAAAGTTTCAAATCTTGTTTTTAATGTCTCCATCACCACATCCTGTGGCAAGGAGTTCCACAGGTTAATTAAATGCTGAGTAAAGAAAGATTTTCTACACTCATTTGATCCTAAAATGCTATTCCCCGGAGTTTATAACCGCATATCAAGCAATACCATTTGTTATTGAAATGCTTTGCGACTCTACAATGGTGCTTGGATAGCGTGCAGTGCGCTTGTGCGTCTGCAGTTCCCGCATCCCTTTATTATATCCCATCGCCGGCTCATCTGTATGAAGCTTTATGAAATCAGCCGGATTCGAGAAGCTAATTGGTCTGGTGACACCCGTTTTGCGGCTCCCGTCATAAAACTGTATGATTTTGGCATTTGCAAAAATAACATAAATCCTATGCATTTCATCCTAAAGGCCTGCGAAATCTGCTTGATAGTATTTTATTTTATTTTTTTAATCTTGGCGGATTAGGGCCTTATCAGCCAACGTTGCTATCATGTGAATGGCGATAAGGTACAGCTAATCCTTCCCTTCTGCTCCCTGACACACAATATCGGGCGTACCGAATAGGACGCCTAGAAGGGAAGATAAATCATCAGCCCCCAGGCGAGGAGAAGGGGGGACGATTCAATAGGAATATATTAAAGAGCCATTCAGTGCCCCACTCGAAAGGAGAACAGTTGTTTGCATCGTTTTCGAAGGCAGACACTGTGCGCCAGGTATTAAGTGGTTCTTTGTCGGAAAGGTGGTTGTTTAAGGCAAAATGTATCGGATCTGCGCAGGAGTGACTGTAGCGCAAGAAACAGCTCTCACTGGAGTTTCCCAATAATTCCCCTGTATCAGATCAGATATTTAATATATTTAATATTGATTTGTGTGTGTTTGTGTGTGTGTGTGTGTGTGTGTGTGTGTGTGTGTGTTGATCTTAATGCAATGAGTGCAGGTGTGTCTGTAGGATCAAAGGTATCTGTATTTGCAAATATATACACCCAACTGTGGACCTCTAGTGTAAGGCACATGCCGTGTTTAGCACGGCATGGGAAAAAAAAACTGGGAAGTGTGGCAAGACGGTATCCCCAGTAATCCCAGTGAACAGCAATAGTTACACTGGACCTGGGTGGGACGCTTCTACATTAAGGAACACATACATTGGGGTCTCCAAACCCTGGAGCAGGGGCCAGATGTTGCTTATGGTGAGCCCCTAAGTGGTCCGCAGCCAACCTCTGGTCCCCTAAGATCCTCTGACCCAGTTGACTCACTGAAGCTGTGGTGGTGGGGTGGGGGAAATGGGAGTCCATTTAAGTGTGTGCGTAGTTTCTGTGCTATGTGTTGGTGCTTGAAATGCTGGAAATTTGAGCCCATTAATTCATTAATCTAAGTTCCAACTCTAGATTGCTTATATTGTATTATATTATAGATAGATTTTGTAGTAATTTGGAAGCCCGACAACTGAAGTATCGTTTCCTGGGGTGCAAAAAACTGCAACTTGTTCTCATTGTGTTCAAAAGCTGTTGTGACAGACAGACAGACAGACAGACAGACAGACAGACAGACAAAATATTTTATATTTAAAATATTTTTTTCCGGCCCTCGACACTGTGCCAGGGAATTGATGTGGCCCTTTGGCCAAAAACTTTAGAGACCCCTTCCCTATATCAAAGAGACCCCACTTAAAGCCAAACATTTACAACCTTAGAGTGGTTGTTGAGGATTTGGTTTGTGATCCCACTCACCCAGGTAATCTCACACAACCAAGCTCCCAGATGGTGGGCTTTTCCATAGGGCTGGCAGCAGCAACATGGGTCATCCCTGCCCCACCAGTGGGGCCAGCCACATAAGGTGTAAGAGCCCCATTCCTTTCTCAGTAGCGGTCAGGTCAGTCCTGCTATGATTGAGAAACTTTGATTGATTGATTGATTGATTGATTGATTGATTGATTGATTGATTGATTGATTGATTGGGGCAAAGTAGCGCCATCATCATCAGGCTCCAGAGAAACAGAAGAAGCAAGTGCTTGCAGGATCTGGGCCTAGGAGACTGTAAGACTAGGTTTATATGACCAATGATGGAGCACAAGGTTGGAGATGCTCCTTATGACTCTTTATGACCTGTCCAGGATGAGGGAAGTCTGGATGGCTAGCAAGTGTAGGTCTCACCGACTGCACCCTCTTGTGATACCACTGACTTTCATCATAGACTCAGGGGTGGGCTTCAGGGGTTTTTCACAGGTTCTATAGAACCCTTTGCTAATGAGCACCTGGTTCTGTTACTAATCGGACATAGAATCTGTTGTTAATTTAGGTTATTAGGACATAGAACCTGTTCTTAATTTATTTGAATCCCACCCCTTGGCTTAGAAATGTGACCCCTCTAATAAATTTCACCAGTCCTACAGAAAAGTATTTAGGCTGCAATCCTAAAGGTGCTTTCCTGGGAGTAAGACCCATTGAACACAATGGGCTTACTGTTGAATAGACATGGTTAGGCTTGTGCTCTTGAATATTTGCATTATTTTTTCCTGCATAATGGCTTTCACTGTGGCTCTGGACTCCCAAGAAGATTATACAACCCAGTCTTAAAAGTTTATATTAAATTAAAAAGGATCAGGTGGAATATTCCTCTGAAATTGATTTACCAACAGCTTCATCCAAGCTCTTCATCCTTCTCTAGAAGTTCCTGGCATGTTTTATCATAAAAGAGGAAAATCTGAATTCACCACCATATTGTGCTTTAAGCGGAACTTGGCGACAATGCCCAATTTTTTCCGGATTTTCTGGCCGATCACAACAGCTTTTGAACACAATGAGAACAAGTTGCGTTTTTTGGCACCCCAGGAAATGATACTTCAATTGTCGGGCTTCCAAATCACTACAAAATCTACCTGCCTTCCAGCTTTTTGTTAAATTGCATGGTATTGAATCCCCGTTTCCAAGCCTCAAATGGGTATTTAAAAGAATACCTGCAGAGAGATGGTGGTTGGTGGTGGAAGAGAGAAAAAGATTTGGAAGATCGGTAATATTATCTACCGTAAATGAAAGAATCGGGGAGGGGGAGAGTGGAGGAAGCGGCTAAGTCTAGATAATTGATGAGTTTGCTGAGCAGGCAAAAATGAAATTCAAATAGATGAAAAGAATATGATACCATTATGTATTGCAGGTTAGTATTTCACAGATGGAAACTTTTTTCCTAATTAAATGTTACGATGAAGGATCGAACGGCTGAGATGGCCTGTTTAATTTATACGGGATGTGTCTGTACAAATTCAAGGAGTGATCTCCACCGTCACCACTGGTGCTTAGCGGTGAAATTTTTCCTGTGAATTTTTTTGGAGAGTCACTGACTGACTGACTCACTCACTCACTCACTCACTCATCAACACCCAGCCACTGGATGCCCAGTGGTGCCCAATTCTGCTGCCCACTGGTGCCCAGTAGGGATGCCTGGTATCCAGTAGTGATGCACAGTACCCACTGCCCACGGGTGTTCAGCGGTGCCCACTGCCTATTGGTGACTGCTGCCCACTGTTGCCAGTTGTGTCCTCTTCCTGGTGGTGCCCACTGCTTGCTGGTGCTTGGTAGTGACCTGTGGTGCCTGTTGCCCAATGGTGCCTGGTGTTGCTCAATTGGGATGCCCAGTGGTGACCTCTGCCCAGTGGTGCCCACTGGTGGTGCCCGGTGGTGCCAAGTGATGCCCACTGGTGCCTGGTAGTGCCAAGTGGTGCCCAGTGCCAGACGGTGCATGGTTTGGATGCCAGAAGGTGCACACTGTCCATTGGTGCCCAATGGTCCCCGCTGCCCACTGGTTCCCAGTGATATTGCTCACTGGTGCCTTCTGCCCTTTGTCCACTGGTGCACAGTGGTGTCTGATGGTGAAATGTAGTGCCCACTGGTGCCCACTTGGGTACCTAGTGCCTGTCAGTGTGTAGCAGTCCCCAGTGCCGGCTGGTGGCTGCTGCCAGGTGCTTGCTGTCCAGTGCCGATACCAGTGCCCAGCTGTGCCCTGGGCCCACAAATATTACTTCCATAACAATGGATAAATTCCATTAGTAATTAATATTAATTAATAAATTATTAATAAATTAATAATTTATTAATTAATAAATTAGAGACAACATGTAGTACTTTTTATATTTAATAAGAAGAAATATAGTGTTTAAATTAACCACTTGAAAGCAATATATATATGAGTATTTTAACTTTTATTTTGTCAAGTCCTTCATTTTTCTTGGGTGTCCTATTTTTGTGGGGTGTCTTTTCCTCTTTTTTGGTTATCATCATCCCGCTTTGGCCTGATCCAGAGGGGCTCTTCTTAAGAGAAAAAAAAGGAAGGGCACCATCAACCCATGTGGGTTGTGCTGGAAAAATTCTCAGGTTGGCCTGATCTACTTATGTTCTTAAGTAGACTCATTGCTATGAGAGTAGAGTAGGCATCCCAAAAAAAAGAGGTCACTTTGAACCGACAAGGGGAACCATGATCTATTTATGAATTTTGTGGTTCCGCTGGAGCCAATTCTGCTAGGTACACAGAAGAGAAGGACAACAAATATGTCATCGCACTGTCCAAACACCTTGAAATTACCTCGCATTTCCCGAGTCTATCATGTGAGAACCTGGGATGGTTTTATAAATTATGAAGTGTTTGCTATTTCCTTTTTTTTTTGTTTGACTGTGGACCGATTTCCTTCCAAAACACACAGAAGGTTACCAACCCTTGAAGAGAGTTAGTTTTATCTGATAAGGTGTTGTGTGTGTGTGCATTTTTTTTATTATTTTATTATTTTTGTGGTCCCCCTTGGCTAACCCTACAATCCAGAGTAACTACAGGATCATGTAAGAGACTTTACGTGCACCCGTACTTATGGCACCACCTGGGGAAAACCTATGGTAAATTCATATTGCAGTCCAGAGTAAATTGTTTTTACACCGGAGCAAGGACTCCCTTTAGTTACTCTGGATTGGGCCCTAAATGCCAATGTGTTTCACAATGGTAATGAAATCAAACAGATTTGCAAGACACACACCGGTTTCCTTCCTTTGGGGTTTCAGCGAAAGATTTTGTAACAGAGACTTTGTTCCCCTTTCCAGTCCGGTGGACCTTTTCATCCAGCTTATATCTGGAATATATTATATCATCCAGCTTCCATTCCGACTATAAATCCTTCAATATTTTTAGTCAAGCTGAATAAGATCATAAAATAATCCTTGTTGGATCAGACCTGGGGTCTCAAACCCGGGCTCAGAAGCCAGATGTGGCCCTATCTGGTCTGCAGCCAGGCTCTGGACCCTGATTAACTTCTGGCCCACTTGACTGAACATAACCGGATCTGTGCTCTGGTTAGGTCTGGAAAGTATTTGGAGGGCTAAACAGTAACTTTCTAGTTTTCCCCAAAACCAGAAGCAACTTCTTGTGACTTCTGACTATGGGTGCAATCCAGAGTAACTACGGAGAGTCCTTGCTCTGGTGTAAGAACAACTAACTCTGGATTCCAATATGAGTTTCCCATAAATTTTCACTAGGTGGTGCAGTAACTATGGGTGCACGTAAAGTCTCTTACCCACCCCTGTACTTAGTCTGGATTTGGGGGTATGTGCTATATTTATGTAGCGTGTTTGTGCTTGGAGAAAACCTGGAAATTTAGCCCATTCATTACCCAATTTATTCATTCACCTATGTTGTCTCTAATGTATTTATTTAAATTTTATTTTTATATTGTATATTTTATATTTAAATTTATTTTCTGGCTCTTGACACTGCGCCAGGTATTTGATGCGGCCCTCTGGCTGAAAAGTTTAGAGACCTCTGGATCAAACCAGTAGACCTCTGGATCTCTTCCCCAATACTATCTGGGTATGGAGATATTGGACATTGGTCTTCCGCTGTTTCCGATATAACCCACCTTTCCCATCCCAAAGCAGTTGCTCCAGGTGGCTTACATAACTTGTATCCTCTTGTTGTTACAACAGCCCTGCGAGGGTATCATGGGTATCTCATAGAATTTTTCCCTTCCAGATAGGATCCTTCATGGCATGGTCAAAAACATACCTGGCATCTGGGAATACTTTCCAAGCTTCCAGAAGGAGCATGTTCAGGACAGCCAAGCTGCAAACAGCGATGCCTTCTGGATTTGTTGTCTCATGACACCTTTATCAGCTTTGGGGTCTCCCATCCAAAATTCATCCCAATCCATTCCTACTGAGCAGTCTTTGGGCAACCCTTCGCCAAACAAATGAAAGCAATCAGGGTGCCGATCAGTGAGACTAAAACCATGATATATAAATAATGGTATTCTTCAAACATTAATAATTAATAATAATAATAATAATAACAACAACAACAACAATAATAATAATAATAATAATAATAATAATAATATTCTGTTTCAAGGGAACTAGGATAATAACACAATAGAGCAGTGTTTCTCAAAGTGGGGGTCAGGACCCCTATTGGGGTCGCCTAGAGCTTTCCTGGGGGTCGCCTAAAGACCCCTGGTGCAGGGGGCCAGGTCAGGCTTGCCAGACCTCTGGCTGTAGCTGTGCGTACACTGGGGCTGACTGACAGCCTCAGGGCCCAATCCTATGCATGCCTACTCTGAAATAAATCCCATTATAGATAGGGGGCCTTTACTCACATGTAAATGTGGATAGGATTGCAGCCTCAGGGCCCAATCCTATGCATGCCTACTCTGAAATAAATCCCACTGTGTTCAATGTGTGCATAGAACACACATTTCATGTGTAACAATGAAAATACATCCTGCATATCGGATATTTACTTTACAATACATAACAATAGCAAAATTACAGTTATAAAGTAGCAACGAAAATAATTTTATGGTTGGGGGTCCCCACAACATGAGGAACTTATAAAGGGGTCACGGCATTAGGAAGATTGAGAACCACTGCAATAGAGCCAACTCCAGTCAAACACTTGCTGAGTGAAATAGTACATCATCATCATCACCATCATCATCATCATAATTTTTATCTTTTTATTATTCAGAAATACCAAGATTTAAATTTTGTTTGGCTAGCAATAGTATCTTCCCCCCTCTGTGTGTCACCCAGTGTGACCCACTCCCTATAGCAATGCCTCTGAACCACATCTGTATTATTTACTCCCTATAGCAATGCCTCTGAACCACATCTGTATTATTTACTCCCTATAGCAATGCCTCTGAACCACATCTGTATTATTTTTCGCTTCCATGTGTCCCAAGCATACACAGTGCTATTTTTTATTTATCGCGGCTTTGCGGGGATTGAAATTCATATTGCATTGCCAGGCTCTGCTCTCCTTTCATTTGAACTAAAACAAAATAGCCCCAACCAAGTGGGATCTTTTAAAATAAAAATGTCAATAAAAACTGCTAACTTGGGACCTCTTCAAACGCCACATCTGCTGTCACTGAACTGCAGCTCATCTATTTATTGGGGGGTAATTCTCCCCCCCCCCCACTCAGGATTTTCATAAGCCAACTTTTTAAAGGGCCTCTGAGCTGCTGCCTGACTTATAAATGCCAAAGGGTTATGGCTATTACAGAATAGGCAGCCATGTGCCATCCCATAGCCACTTTTTTTTAAACCCTTGATGCACATCATTTAATCTGCCCCTGTCCGTATTGTAACACAACAAAATTGGGTCACAATCCATTGTTAAGTCCGAGACTCACAGTTTGGGTATTGTTATCTCAGAGCATCAACAATACATTCCTGTTGACTGTCAGCTTGAAAATCATTATTATGTCTACACAATACAATCATATTTCTATATTATATATGGGCAAAATCCAGAGTAATTACGGGGAGTCCTTGCTCCAGTGTAAGAACAATTTACCCTGGATTGCAATATGAATTTCCCATAGGTTTTCACTAGGAGGTGCAGTAACTACAGGAGCACGTAATGTCTCTTACGTGCTCCCGTAGTTACTCTGGATGCAGGGTATATCATATTTTCAATATATAGCTATGTATATTATCATATTATCTATATATGTTAGCTAATACCATATTTCTATAATCTATATTACCGTTCAGTGGGCTCATCACAAGAAGAATTAAACAAATACAAGCAGAATCAAACCCCAAATTAGAAAATTGTCCACAAGACCTAATGAGGGCTCTGTTGTGGTGAGTGTCACTGGCAACATATATGGCCATCTGTCTCGACCATATGTGTGTCTGTTGTAGGAAAAGGCGCATGATCAAACATGCAACTGACTTCAAACACCATCACCACCCACATGATTGTAACTGTCCTGCAGTGCCATAGAGGAGCAGTATACACTTCGGCCCTTGGATTGGGCCCCTGGCTCTTCTTAGGGTTGCCATATGTGGGTTGGCAACCACACTGCAAAGCTGCCACCACTTTCTTCCAAAATTGGAACTGATCAATCGATTGATCGATCGATCAACAGTATTGATATACTGCTTTGCAATGAAAATTCTCATCAAAAATTACCCTATTTATTCGAATCTAAATTCCAATCTAATCTACTCATATTTACTTGAATCTGGCAAATTGAGGCTGCAGTCCTAAAGACATTTTCTTGGGAGTAAAACCCATTGAACACAATGGGGCTTACTTTTAAGTACACATGGTTAGGATTGTGCTCTATGACTCCAAAACTGGGGTGTGTATCAGATTCAATGGCACATTAGAGTCAAGTAAATGCAGTATTTTGTGCAGGTCAGTATTTAGTTTAACAGTTTACTATATTATAATAAAAATGTAACAAACCCCTTGTTGCATAAAATTGTGCAATTAGGTAGAAATCATAACATACTTTATACTTTATGAAGCCTTTATTGGCATTAAATAACATAAACTTAACACTGCAATAATGTGTGGATTGTAACATTGATGTGTGGATTGTAACGTTGTAACATTGCACATTGTAGTCATACAGCCAAATCCAGAGTAACTACGTGAGCACGTAAGAGACTTTACATGCACGGGTAGTTACTGCACTACCTTGTGAAAGCCTATGGGAAATGCATATTGCAATCCAGAGCAAATTGTTCTTACACAGGAGCAAGAACTCCCTGTCGTTATTCTGGATTTCGCCCTAAGGGTGCAATCCTAAAGAAACTTTCCTGGAAGTAAGACCAGTAGTTACTCTAGATTACGCCCCTATTGTCTTATTATTATCATATAACTCATTGTTGCATGGGGAAAAATTAAGTTATGCGCCTGTTTTGTAGTTGCATTTTACAATCATCACCCCAAATTTTTTTTTAATCTCTAGGCTTTTAAAATTAGGATGGCGCATTAAAAGCAGGCCTCTGTCAGTCTTGAAAGACTATGGTATAGTGCTTGGAGCTGCATACGCTGCATGCGAAGCACGAAAGCCTGGGTTGGATTGTTATGGAGGATAGGCTGTTACCCAAGCAGCAAATCCCCCTCTCCACGCCACTGAATTAGTCCAATGGAAAGGCAGAGCCCATACGATTGGATACAGCTGGCGTCGCAGAGCTGGGCTAAGGACAGAAGCTCACCCTGTCTTGTGGGGCCGACCCGGGTCTCAAACCCTGGCCTGCTGGTTAACAGGCACAGCGTCTTAACCGCTTGTGCCACCCACAGCCATTACATTGGTGAATAACTATGAAGTTGCAGCATCATGTGACGTTACAATGACATTGCCGCAGACAGCACTACCTCTGGCTGTGCCGCTGGAGTTAAGGGCAGCGCTTTATTCACATGTGGGCCCCGATAAGGAATGGCGGAGTTCGTTTTATCTACCAACCAACTACTAAACTGACAGTCCTCTGTATGCGCTCGGCTTGGTGGTCTCGAGGGACGGATAGATTTGCAATTCCATTTCATTCCAAGCCCAGGGGAAAGGAAGTTGTCGTTCGTCATGCCTGCCGATACAATGCCAGTTTAAAAACAAATTTACCTTTCTGCTTAGCCTGATACAGAAACATTTCCATTTGCAAACAAAAAACGGAATAATAACCACTTCTGTGAATAATTCTGTAAAGATTTAGAATCAATAGAGAGGAAAGAGCTCCTGCCAGCAGCACTCAGGAATGTCAGAGGAAAGGTGCGGCGAGGAACAGATTCTGCTCGCAGGCGGATTTTTAAAAAGGAGCTTTACTCAGAAGTAATCCTACTGAGATCTAAGGATATACTCCCGCATAACTATCCTTATAACTGCAATTTTGCAAGACAAACCCTACAATCCAGATTAACTACGGGAGCACATAAGAGACATTATGTACACCCATAGTTACGGCACCACCTAGTGAAAACCTATGGGGAATTCATATTGCAATCTAAAGTAACCCCCAAATCCAGAGTAACTACGGGAGCACGTAAGAGACTTTACGTGCACCCATAGTTATTGCACCATCTAGTGAAACCTATGGGGAATTCATATTGCAATTCAGAGCGACCCACAAATCCAGAGTAACTACGAGAGCACATAAGAGACTTTATGTGCACCCATAGTTACTGCACCATCTAGTGAAGCCTATTGGAAGTTCATATTGCAATCCAGAGTAACCCCCAAATCCAGAGTAACTACGGGAGCACGTAAAAGACTTTATGTGCATCCATAGTTATTGCACCATCTAGTGAAACCTATGGGGAATTCAGATTGCAATCCAGAGTAACCCTGAAATCCAGAGTAACTATGGGAGCACATAAGGGACTTTATGGGCACCTGTAGTTACTGCACCATCTAGTGAAACCTATTGGATATTCATATTGCAATCCAGAGTAAATTTTTCTTAAACCAAAGCAAGGACTCCCCGTAGTTACTCTGGATTTTGCCCTTAATTTTTCTTACACCAGAGCAAGGACTCCCTGTAGTTACTCTGGATTGCGCTCAATGTTTAATTATGCTAGATATATAGGGTTGCCATATGTCCCCCCCAAAACAGGGACAGTTTTGGGGGATTGTGTTCACATACTAGCAAATGGAACAGAGGGTCCTGTCCCCATTCGGTGGAAGAGAAATACAGCAACCCTAGAAGGGCAGGCAGAGGGCAATCCTGATTGAGGCAAGTGGGGAGAAAGAAGCGGGGCTATGATTTGGTGATATGTCAGATCCCAACCCTGGCCCCATATGGACTTGTAGGACATCATGCCCTGTGACTAACTTGTCGAAGACTGTAAGGGGATTTCCTCATCGGAATATCTGCAGATACATCACTACCTTAATGAATTAATTAGACAGACTGGAGGTTTTACACGACCGTTAACCTCATTTGCAAAACAAATGAGGAACGAAGCTGGGCATGCTTTGTCTGCTGTTTATTAAGGTTTTATTGCACCATATTAGGTGGGGTTTAGTTACATGCATAAATGTTCAGATCTGTTGGGCATTAACCTTACCCTGCAAGACTGAATTACCACCTGATTTGATGTCGCCTACAGGTATCTCGGGAGGAACAAAACCCGGTGCACAGTTTAACTTCTGCAGTTTGGTGACCTGGAGGTGGACATAATGGTGTCGTCAGATCACCCCAACTTTTTTATACCTTTTAACCCCTAAATCTGGAGTAACTACAGGAGCACATAAGAGACTTTACATGCACCTGTAGTTCCTGCACCAGCTAGTGAAAACCTATGGGAAATTCATATTGGAATCCAGAGTAAGTTGTTCTTACACCGGAGCAAGGACTCCACGTAGTTACTCTGGATTTTGCTCTCAGACATTCTGATCAGTGATGGGATTCAAAGAAATTAAGAACCGGTTCTCTGTCCATCTGGCAGCCACTTTTAAATGGCTATTTTTAAACTTTATATGTACTATCTCTTGTTAAGAACCGGTTCTATAGCGTAGGTGCGAACCTGCTGCTGCCCACCACTGATTCTGATGCCTTGGGAAGGGGCCCACATTGAGCCAGATCCATGGGTAGATAATGTGTGAATACATGCGCCCTACCTGTAGAGCCATATATATATAATTTTGTCCAAAAAGGAAATTGCTAGAATATCTTGACCTTCTGTCTTTATGACCCATAAGACTTCCAAAAATCAATCTGGCCTATAATAGGGCTGGTTGGAAACCTGGTCAAATTGAAGCCAATTTATCTCCCTCTTGGGGGTCTTGAGTTTTCACAGCAGACGGCACTGTTAATTTCAGATATACTGACTGTCAGATTTAATCTGGAGCTGACTCTGTTTCTTCTAATATAAGGTAATATTTCCTAACATTATTAGGAATATTATTATGAATTATAATATTATTATAATATTCCTGTTATAATATTCCTATTATTCCGATTCCTAATAATATTCCTATTAATAATATTCCTATTATCTCCTAATATTTCCTATTTTAAATTTGGAATTAGTATAGCTAAGGGAGCAATCCAAAGTAACGAAGGGGGTCCTTATTCTGACGTAAGAGCAATTTACTCTGGATTGCAATATAAATTTCCTATAGGTTTTCACGAGGTGGTGCCATAACTATGTTGATGTAAATGTCTCTTACGTGGTCCCATAGTTACTCTGGATTGTAGGGTTACCCCCAAATCCAGAGTAACTACAGGAGCACGTAAGAGATTTTACGTGCATCCATAGTTACTGCCCCACCTGGTGAAAAACCTATGGGAAATTTATATTGCAATCCAGAGTTAGGGTGCAATCCAGACTAACTATGGAGAGTCCTTGCTCCAGTGTAAGAACAATTTACTCTGGATTGCAATATGAATTACCTGTAGATTTTCACTAGGTGGTGCAGTAACTGCGGGTGCAAATATTGGGCACAATCCAGAGTAACTACAGGAGCACGTAAGAGACATTATGTGCACCCATAGTTACTGCACCATCTAGTGAAAACCTATGGGAAATTCATATTGCAATCCAGAGTAACCTGTTCTTACTCCGGAGCAAGGACTCTCTGTAGTTACTCTGGATTTCACCCAATGTCTCTTACGTTCCCCAGTAGTTACTCTGGATTGTAGGATTAGTTGTTCTTACCCCGGAGCAAGGACTCCCCATAGTTACTCTGGATTTTGCCCTTTGATGGGAACAACTCTTCCCAAACCTAGAGAATATCTGTGAAACTATTGAAATGGAACTGAATGCACAGTATATAAAAATAAAGAATAATTCAATACTTTTACAAATACTTCCTGAATTGGGAAGGTTTTGGCAATAACAGTTCATGGCCTTTTGCTGCTGATTGATGGTTTGAGATGTTCCCGGCTGGGTGCATCGTTTTCTGTGTTACTTTTCTATACTTTTTTTATTTTTATTGTTTGGAGTGCTTTGTTGTAAACTGCCATGAGAATATGAACAATAGAGCAAGATAGGAATCATATAAAAATAAAATAGAATTCCAGCAAGAGCAACTCCTATTGGGAACATAATTTACGCTGCAGTCCAGATATCCACCAGCAGCACAAAAAGAGACAATTTTCCCAACAGTGAGCAACCGTGTAGCTATTATAAGTGTGAACACAGCTCTGTATAACTCCTGATCTCGGAAATTGCCTATGGGTACAATCCAAAGCATGTCTACTCAGAAGTAAGTATCATTATGTTCTATGGGACATACCCCCAAATCCAGAGTAACTACGGGAGCACGTGAGAGACATCACGTGCATCCGTAGTTACTGCACCTTCTAGTGAAAACCTATGGGAAATTCATATTGCAATCCAGAGTAAAATGTTCTTACACCGGAACAAGGAGTCCCCGTAGTTACTGTGGATTGCACCCTTACTCTCAAGGAAGTACATATAGTATTGCAGCCCAAGTTGCAATAAAATATACTATATTTACGTGAATCTAACGCTCACCTTTTCCAGCCAAATTTATGTCTCTAAAAGCAGGGTGCGCATTAGATTTGATGGTGAATTAGATTCAAGTAAATGTCGTATTTTGATTATAGGTATGGGGGGCACACCGTGGTGGGATTCAAATAAATTAACAAGTTCTATGTCCTAATAACCTAAATTATCAACAGGTTCTATGTCCCATTAGTAACCAGTTCTCAGAACCAGGCACTCATTAGCAAAGGGTTCTATAGGACCTGTGAGAACCCCCTGAAGCGCACCACTGGTCATAACACAAAAGAGGACAAAATGTAGGACATCAAAAGAAATGTAGAACATCACAAAAAGCATTAGATTTGACATCACATTTGATTCAGGTAAATACAGTAATTAAAGATGAAGGTATGCCACACAGGTTGCCCAACTGGTCTGTCCCAGGATGACCATATGACTGTAAATTTCTGGATTTGCCCTCTTTTTTTAGTCTCTTGTCCGGGTGTCCTCCGAAAGGGCTTCCTTGTCCTCCATTTGGACTTCATTTTGGAACCTTGCAATGGTGTGCAGAACACCATCATGTCATATATTGCTGGAGTCGTACTGAAGAGCAGAATCCAATGCAAGAATAGGTTTTGAAATATCTCTTTCCTATCAAACGTTACAGCCAAAAAATTCATAATAAAAATATGCATTGAGCTCTATGGGAAAGTGAAAGTGCACAGTATCACGGCTTTACTCGTGAGTAGGCAAACATGCCATTGTCTTCCGCAAAGGCCAGGCTGAGAGGAATCTAAGACCTTGTCCTCCTTTTGAGGTTTGGGTATCTGGTCACCCTGATGTGCCCACCCACTTCATCATGGGGGTGATGCATTGGGGGTGACGCACTCTCATACCGTGTGACGCAAACCTTCATAATGCCACTGCATTGAAGGATCTTCCAAGCAGGTTTGATGTCGCTTGTGTGCTGTGCGAAGAACAAAAGTCTTTGATCTGGACTTGCGCTCTCACAAGGGATTCTGGTGTTGTGCTGCTCTTTTTCTCCTGCACATGCACATGCGTGGGCTCGTGCGAGGAGCATTGCTTACCCGTGAATTTCCCCAAGCCTCTTGGGAGCACTTTGGCGCATCTGCTGACTTCCTCGTACAAAGCCTGGCATGGGGGCTGCCTAAGGAGCTGACACAGGTATACGTTGATAATGAGCTGACCGGGGTCTACGCTTCTAACGGTGCTCTGTGGACCACGTCAAGGCAGCCAATTAGGCAAGCTAGAGGGATCGGGAAATAAATTCAAGCTGGCAATTAAAAATCAGAATCAAAGAAACCACATCTCTTCCAGGAACATGGCTGGGTTTCCCTCTTGCAGGCTCTGAAATGGTGGAGAACCAGGGGGACTTGGAGCTGAAAGATATATTTATTTATTTATTTAATCATTTATTTATTTATTTAATCATTTATTTATTTATTTGACTTATTTATAATTGATTTATTTAATTGACTTATTTATAATTTATAATTGATTGGTTATAAACATCCCAGGGTGCTCATAAAGAGGGAAGGAGTGTTCTTATGTTGGAAAGAATTTTCTTTCCTATCCACTTTTCTTTCCTATCCAAAAAAAACCCAAGGCGGCTAACAACAATTAAAACAACAATAATATACCATTAAAACTAAATAGCAATAAATACAGTTAAAACACTATTAAAATACAGTTAAAATATAATGAAAACAACAATAAGATACCATTAAAACTAGATAGCAATAGAGTTAAAACACTATTAAAATACAGTTAAAATACAATTAGATTATACAAACGTACATATATAAACGTATAAAGCGTTTAAAAACATCCCAGGCTGAAATGTCCTATCATCCATGAAGCTTCCCAGGTGACCTTGGATCGGTTAGCCAAGCAATGCTCCTCACCTACCTTGGAGGGTCGTTGTATGGACAGAAGGAGGGAAGGAGTCAGTGGTGGGCAGATGCTGGTTCGGGCCTACTCGCCCAAACCGGATCTTCCCACGTGGCGACCGCTGGCGAACCGGCCAAACCTGCGGTGGGCAAGCCTGGTGCATGCACAGTGCGGTGCGGTGGGGGCCCGCCCCTCTCCCTGACCCAGGGCCCGCCCCCCAACTTCCGGTGAACTGGATCTTGGGGCTCAGTGGGCCCATCACTTGAAGGAGTGAATATATTGGAAAATATATTGGAAAGAATTTAAATAGTGGAAAGAACTTTTAAAAAAAAGAAAGATGGACAAAAAGTGGGAAGGAAAAAATATGGCTGCAATCCTAAAGACACTTTCCTGGGAAAATGACCCACTGAACACAATGGAGATTAATTTTGGGTAGGCATGGTTAGGATTGTGCTCATGAAGAGGGAAGGAGTGTTCTTATGTTGGAAAGAATTATTCTTATATAGCAGGGGTGTCCAAACGGTCAACCTTATGGCTCCTGGACCATTAACAAGCTTGTAGAAGATAGTATTTCAGCAGGTGCAGTTCATGATCTGTGAGATGAGAAGCTGCACCTGCTGAAATTCTCTCCTTTACATACTTGTTAATGGTCCAGGAGCCCTGAATTTAAAAGTTTGAACACCCCAAGGACAGATTTCTGGATCAAATGTCCATCATCAAGCCTTGATGGATATGGGTAACCTCATGGTTCTACCTCTGAATGTCACGTGCAAAGGATAGTAATAGGATGCAGGTATATTATTTAGTCCCAGGGGCAAGGAAAGGCACCGAGAATCAGGTCTTATGTGGTCTTATGTGCTCTTAAGGCATTAGATGGGCCACTGATACAAGAAGATTGACTAGATGGTCTGATCCATGCAGGGTGTCCATAGCTGCCTTGAGTCCCTGGGATCTAAACAGAGGATATTATTATTATATATTATTTCATAAACCAAAAAGGAGAACAAGAGTCACCAAAGAGGAAGACACCCACACAAGGCTTTAAAAAAGGACTCTACAATCCAGAGTAACTATGGGAGCATGTAAGAGACATTACATGTACCCGTAGTTCCTGCACCATCTAGTGAAAACCTATAGGAAATTCATATTGCAATCCAGAGCAAATTATTCTTACACTGGAGCAAGGACTCCCTGTAGTTACTCTGGATTGTGCCCATATGGATCTATGGCTGCAATCCTAAAAACACTTTCCTGGGAGTAAGACCCACTGAACACAGTGGGGCTTACTTTTGAGTAGACATGGTTAGGAGTGTGTTAACAAACTTAATTCCTTGCTCGTGGTGAGCAATTCCCAAACAGCTTCCACAAAGCTTTCTAGGACATAGACAGATGTGCTATCCTCCCCCTAAAGGAACATATGTCTGCCTTTAAAGCAGATGAGGAAGAGCAAGGAAATGTCGTTGGGAGCATCAAACTTATAGATTTCATATATTTCATATAAGCATCAAACCTATAGAAAAGGGCTGCCTATATGAATAATGGGGCCAGATGTCTCCATCACTCCAAGAGAGCTGAACGATCATCTTCCCTATGTGTGTGTGTGTGTGTGTGTGTGTGTGTGTGTATATATATATATATATATATATATATATATATATATATATATATATATATATATATATATATATATATATATATATATATATATATATATATATATATATATATATATATTTTCCCCAAAGAGCTGAAACAACATCTATATTTTCATAAACCCCCTGGATACTTCAGCTCTTTTAACATATTTTTCCCATTATGCTTTCCAAAGACGCGGATATTTTTTTTCTCCCACTGGAAGCGTAAATCATCCATGTGGCATAAATGCAAAACAACCTCACCGATTGTGTTGCAGTTGCCGCTTTCGACGCATTATGACGCCAATAACTCAGGATATCAGGAAAATTTCCCTTCTCCGTAAATTCACTTTACTGGTTATCGCTCGTTCTACCCCTTGCAATGTAAGCATATCTTGGCCGTTAAATGCAAATAATAAAAAAAACCCACTTCCCGAGACAAATGGGTCTCATCTCGGCAGTCAGAGATGGTCTTGTAGCTCACCCTAGAATGGTGGTATCAATAGGGTGTGCGTTACCCGGTGTGGGAAGCCAGCATGTTGAACCCATGATGGACCTTTTCCCAATCAGTGGATGGGAGATATAAGCACTGCAGTGTAAAGAAACTTCCAGAGTAACTACAGGGAGTCCTTGCTCCGGTGTAAGAACAACTTACTCTGGATTCCAATATAAATTTCCCATAGATTTTCACTAGGTGGTGCAGTAACTATGGGTGCACGTAAAGTCTCTTATGTGCTCCCGTAGTTACTCTGGATTTGGGGGGAAATAGTAGCTAACTAGCAGTGTGTTGTTTCCCAGTTCTTAGATCTTAGATCCTCGATCCAGGATAGATAGATAGATAGATAGATAGATAGATAGATAGATAGATAGATAGATAGATAGATAGATAGATAGATAGATAGATAGATAGCTTATCTATCTATAGCAGGGTAATCGTATGTCAGGGTAATCATATGTCATAACTGAAAAAGTGGATGCCAAGAAAAATGTACGCTGTGTGAAAATAAAAGATAAAAACTCATATATAATGTTTTTATTTGGTTAATTTAAACATTTAGGGTGTTTAAAAATAGGGTTGCCATATGTCCCAATTTTATGGGATCATGTTAACATACTAGCAAATGGGACAGAAGATCCTGCCCCAATTTTGTAGAAGAGAATTATGGCAACCCTATATTAAGAGGTCCAAATTTTAAATGAAAGTGCCAATATGTCAATATTCTCATCATACCCGTTGGCTTTAATTTCACATCAGACCATCTTACCATGAAAGGACACCCCCCAAACAAAGAATAGCCGTTAGCGGGTTTGGGATATTTTGTGGCCCCCGCTTGGAAAATGCTTAACTTGGACACACTGTAGAGATATCAAGCTAGAGCTCAATTTGCAAAGCGATCGATAGATTCCCTCTGGTTGCTCATTCATTAATGCAACAAAGCCGTCGCGATCAGTAATGTGCATGGATCAATTCAGGTCCCTGCTAATTGCGCAGGAGAGAAGGGCATTAAAGGGCAGGCGACACTGTGGGATGTGAGACAGGAGTCACTGTTACAGCTCCTATGCTTACCCAGGAAAGAGAATCCTAGTGTTGAAAGGGACCTACAAGTCCAACCACTAGGAACAGCAAATCCTCCGAGCCCGAGTCAGTGCTTTTGTTGACACATGTGCCCCAAGTCATTAGTGTCATGCATTTGACTCAAGCCTGTAAATGATATGTGTGGCATGCATGATGTGGCATGTGTGACTCAAGCCTGTACACGTGAGTCAAGTCCAAATCATCCAAGTTAAGCTCAACCTTGGGTTCTTCTGGGAACATTCAAGATACTCCCAATGAAGTTCTAGTGCCGCCTTGAGTCCCCTGGAAAAAAAGCCGGATATAAATAAAGTATATTATTATTTTATTCAAAATCAACGGTAATACACAGAGAACAATTTCTCCGTGCTGGTTTCTCCAAGCATATTATTATTATTATTATTATTATTATTATTATTATTATTATTATAAATGCACAGCGAACAATTTTGTGCTGGTTTCATTCACATCCCCAGTCGGTCCCTTCCCAAGAGTCTAGGACTGTGTGATGTAGCGGCGTATAATTGGTGCTGATCCCAGAAGAGCGGCTTTCTGCAGTTGGCTCAGTGATATTCTGTCAATGCCAAGAGTTTTCAGGTGCCTGCCAAGGTCTTTGGGCACAGCACCCAGTGTGCCAATTACCACTGGAACCACCTGCACTGGCTTACACCAGATATGCTGTCATTCGATTCTTAGGACTTGGTAGCAGGAGATCTTTTCCAGTTGTTTCTCCTATTATTATTATTATTATTATTATTATTATTATTATTATTATTATTATTATTAGAGATCAGCTACTATTTCATAAGGAGGCAGTCCTCATTCTTAAATAAATTTGGGACTATTTTTGGGGAAACCTCCCAGCGATCCATATCTTGAGCCTAATGTCAACATGGTGTTTCTGCTCCCAGAAAACCCTAAACATGCCACATTATTTGCCATTGCTATAGAGACAAATGAGAAGCCACTAAAAGGATTATGGTCGCTATCCAGGCAAGAGGAAGCAAGAACAGATGGACTCTTAATAGCCATGCAAATGTTCCTTGCAGTAAAAATGTCGGGAATGGGTGGGGGGAAAGGTCCAAAATATATGGCTGCCTCTTCCAAAGTAGTTCCACCATCTATTATATCAGGACACTGAAATCATCATCATCAACACCATCTTAGAACGGGTAGTGTTAATGGCATGAAAGTGGCATCTCTTCCCTCCCCCCTCACCCACTGGTGGGCTTCAGGGGATTCTTACAGGTTCTACAGAACCCTTTGCTAATGAGTGCCTGGTTCTGAGAACCGGTTACTAATGGGACATAGAACCTGTTGTTAATTTAAGTTACTAGGACATAGAACCTATTGTCAATTTATTGGAATACCACCACTGCCCCCACCATGTGCCAACTAAGTCGCACTTTGATTTTCAACTTGTTCCCTGTATAGGAATTACTGTATTTACTCAAATCTAACGCTCACCTTTTCCAGTCAAACTGTGGGTGCAATCCAGAGTAACTACGGGGAGTCCTTGCTCCGGAGTAAGAACAAGTTACTCTGGATTGCAGTATGAATTTCCCATAGGTTTTCACTAGGTGGTGCAGTAACTACGGGTGCACATAATGTCTCTTACGTGCTCCCGTAGTTACTCTGGATTGTGCCCTCAGTCTCCAAAATCAGGGTGCACATTAGATTCAATGATTAATTAGTAAATACAGTATTTCGATGAGTAAATACAGTGTTTTGATTAGTATAGGGTGTGCATTAGATTTGATGGTGCATTAAATCTGAGTAAATGCGGTAAATTCCACTATCGCTGTTTTCCTTTATTTGACCCATATGTGCTAATAGTCTCCTTCACCTTTTATCCCCCCAGCATGTAGCACACTGGGTGCAATCCTAACCAGTTTAGGCCAGCGCAACTCACCCACTCCATATAGTGGTGTGGAGAGGTTAGCACATGTCTGCAGACTGGCCTGATCCCCCAGGAGTGGCGCAGAAGTGCTTTATAGTATTTTTACCATTTTTTTACAGTGCCTTACAGCATTTTTACAAAGACCTCTGTCTAGTTTGGCACAAGTCCCAGTATAAATCCCATACTGGCTCTGGAGTCACCAAGCCGCGCAAGTGGGACCGAATCATGCTCCAAGGATAGGGGTGCCACATGTCCTGAAAAACAGGGACAGTCCTGATTTCTGGGAATTGTGGTCACATACTGGCAAATGGGACAGAGGATCCTTTCCCAGTTTTGTGGAAGAGAATTATGGCAACCCTATCCAAGGCACAAGAAGTCACTGGTTGTATGCAGGCCCTGAGCATGACCGAAAATGTGCCTCACACGTTCCAAGAGCGAGGTACGGCTTCAATTGCAGGCAATGCAGTCTCCTGAAAATTCACCATAAGGCTCAGAATTTCACTGAGCATTGGGTAGGGCCTGTGCGCATGCCAAGCTCTCAAAGGCAAAGTGGCCCACCTTGAAGTTTTCTGGCACTTGTCTGTCCTTTGGCTGTCAAGCAAGACTGTTGCCATAAGCACACTGGATCAAGGTCCATAAATAATCCCAAATAAAACCATTAGCGTACACCGTTATAGTTGCGCATATGGCATTATGGAAGCGGGCTATGTGTTTGCATGATACAAAATTTCATTTTCCGGTGCCAAGTGTGAGCATTTTTGGGAAAGAATTTGTGGCAACGTGCGCTGGCTTAAGGTTAATATGCAGAATGAGGTTGTGAAAAAGAGATGTTGTTCAGTGTTGTTATATTATGGGCTGAGACGTTAACCCTTTCTTGTGACAGATCTGGTCTACAGTCTCACTGCCAAGGGAGGTGGTGGACTCTCCCTCACTGGGGATCTTCAAGCAGAGGCTCGACGAGCACCTGTCGGGGATGCTCTAGGGGGGAATTCCTGCTGCAGGCAGGGGGTTGGACTAGATGACCTACTAGGTCCCTTCCAACTCTATGATTCTATGATTCTATGGTCTACAGTTCCCAAAGTGCAGCAGTATATGGCACATCCCCCAAATCCAGAGTAACTACAGAAGCATGTAAGAGACACTGAGGACAAAATCCAGAGTAACTACAGGGAGTCCTTGCTCCGGTGTTAGAACAATTTGCTCTGGATTGCAATTTGAATTTCCCACAGGTTTTCACTAGGTGGTGCAGTAACTACAGGTACATGCAATATCCCTTACATGCTCCCTTAGTTACTCTGTATTGTAGGGCACGTGCACCTGTAGTTACTCCACCTCCTAGTGAAAACCTATGGGAAATTCATATTGGAATCCAGAGCAAATTGTTCTTACACTGGAGCAAGGACTCCCCATAGTTACTCTGGATTTTGCTCATCATCACTAACATGAGCTGGAGGGGAATTATTGGGGAAAGGCAGGCTTTATTTGGAGAGTTATCTAAGAAGCGGATTCTGAATTAAATCAGAAATCCCATACCCAGCGGTGACCAAAAATCCCATATCCAGGCAGAGCATGGAAAATAGGATCATAGGCCATGCTTAGATGAAGTGGGTTTAAAAGAAGTCTGTCCCTGGAGAGTGTGAGAAGCCAGCCCTTTTTTGAAATATATATATATGGTGGGTGTGGTTGGTGCAAGTGGCTAAGACACTGTGCTTGTTAACCAGCAGGCCAGGGTTCGAGACCCGGGTCGGCCCCACAAGACAGGGTGAGCTCCTGTCCTTAGCCCAGCTCTGCGATGCCAGCTGGATCCAATCGTATGGGCTCTGCCTTTCCATTGGACTAATTCAGTGGCGTGGAGGGGGGGATTTGCTGCTTGGGTAACAGCCTATCCTCCATAACAATCCAACCCAGGCTTTCGTGCTTTGTATGCAGCGCCAAGCACGATACCATAGTCTTCCAAGACTGGCAGAGGCCTGCTTATCTATATACCTGCATCTCCGTTGCCAACTTATAATTCATTTTTTATATCCAATTTGAAAGGGCTCTATTGCTTTAGCAGCTTGAGTGGGGAAATTTGAACGTAGTCCCAAAGGTCTTAGAATGCCAGCTCTGGTCAGGTCTGACAATACGTTACTTTCTGCGCTCTCATCGGAAGGATCCCTCTCGGCTCCTAAATCTCCTCCTGTCTTTTTCATCTTGACTCATTTGAATATTTCCTCCCAATTACAGAAGTTAATGATTATAAGATGGAGAACAGGTGGGAAGATCGGAGCTCAAGTCACCATCATCTGAGAGTCCAAGGAACGTTGTGCGCGATTCCCTCTTAACCTGGAGGAGCAGGTTAAAATATCTCAAGATCATATGTCCTCTTTTTCCAGGACATGTCCTCTTTTTCAGACTTATGTCCTGGAAAAAATTTCCATTTGTCATCCTGATCAAACTTCCTATGTCTGCACACATTTGTGGGACTCCCTGCTACAAGGTATGGCAATGGCCACTTGCTTCTATGACCTTAAAAGGGGTTCGGGCTGTGGGTGGCGCAAGCGGTTAAGGCACAGTGCCTGTTTGAGCAGGCCAGGGTTCGAGACCCACAAGACACAGCCCACAACAGACTTAATAAAATAATAGAATAATAGAATAATGAAACTTAAAGCTGGTTGCTTGTTTGGGTAAAATCTGGAAAGAAAGGTGGTGGAAGGAAGGAAGGAAGGAAGGTGTATGCGCCACTCTGTAGGGTGGGGAATGGCAGAAATATATTGCTTATGAGCACAATCCTAACCACGTCTACTCAAAAGTAAGCTCCATTATGTTCAATGGGTCAGGCAGCCCAATCCAGAGCAACTAATCTGTCCACATAAGAGCCCTTAGGTTGCCCTATCTAACACTAGGTTGGAGCAACTGCAAGATGCTCCAGCCCAGTTACTCTGAAGGAGGCTTAGGGCAGAGCAAGGCAAGATAGGGTGCCCTAAGAGAGGTGGACCTGCTCTGCCCTAACTGGGGCAGCCTAAGCAGCTCAGGAGAGGCAAGTTGAGGCCATGTTTAGCATTGCCTAGGGCAGAGCAGTTACTCTGTATCCAGAGCCTGTTTCAAGGCAGAAATGCCTCTTCCAGTTCCTCAGAGTTATACCACCTCAGGAGCAGGTATAGTAATGAGTAGACCCATAGGGGTCCATGATAAGGCCCGAGTAAGAATGGCAGTGCTGACCAAAAATCTGAGTTCTTGGCCATCCTAGCCGCAACCCCTGCCTCTCAGCCTCAGGATATGGAACAAACTACGGCTGCCCACAAACCTCAGGATACAGCAGGCCACTCCAAGAAGCCCCTTGTATTCACTGGAGAATGTACTGGCATCTCATCAGGGACTCCTTATAAGGCAGGCACCCAGCGGCGTCACCAGACTGGTGCGGCTGGTGTGGGCTGCATTGGGGATGCGCTCCGTATGGGGTGATGTGCCAGAGGAGTTTGACTGTCCTTTGGCAGGCCCCGGGCGTCAGCACCCCCATTCAGGCCTGCTCCAAGGTGGAGAATCAGCCAGAAGCTGACACCTGTCTGAGGAGCTGGCCTGAACGGCCCTCTGAGGTGCACTGCGCAGAAACACACTGAGCATGCCAAACAGCTTCAGAGGAGACTTCCTTAGAGCAGAGAAAGTCCGCGCCTCTGCACAGCCATTCGGCCTCACTCAGGAGGCGGAGCGGCAGCCGAATGGCTTCAGAAAGAGTACTGCACAGGCACCAACTCTGACGCCTGCACAGTCTCCCCCAAAGCCAAAAGGCTTCAGAAAAGTACTGCGCAGGTGTCAGAGATGGTGCCTGCGCAGTACTCTTTCTGAAGCCAGTTGGCTTCAGAAACAACTGCGCAGGCACCAACTTTGGTGACTGTGCAGTCCAGGTGGGGGGGGGGGGGCGTGCATCCCAGGGATGACGCACAGACTTCCGCACCAGGTGACGTGCAGAGTCATGTCACCACTGTAGGCACCACAGCTGTTCCTTGTTCAGTGTGATCTGAGGGGTGCCTCCTCAGGAGCAAGTCTTCCCCTTGTGTCAATTACTTAGCATGCTCTGGAGCAGTTAGGGCAGTCCAGGCTTCCTGACTCTCTGGATTCAGCATAACTTTCTGCTCTGGATACAGAATAGTTAGGAGAGTGCAGTTAGGTCAGAGCAGGCTGAAATTGCTCTGGATTGCAGCCTTACTCTCAGGAAAGTGTGTTTAGAAGTGTCAAAAAGCTGGACATGTGTGGTACATTTGTGGGACTTGGAGAGACGAATACAAGAGCCTGAGAATCGGGGAGTGGAAGCCCTTCCCAGGAGACCCACATTTTAATTATGAAAGCAAGTCCAGCTCACGCTGCTTTTCATCTACGTTGACTGGCTAAACGATGCCGTTGATTGGATGTTGGAACGGCTGGATTTTGGCTTGCAGGACCAAAAAAAATTAAAATTCAACATCCAGAGCGTGTGTTACAAGTGAAATTCAATTATAACAAAAGCAATCTGCAATTCGTGCAGAGGGAGACTGGCCCAGCCCTCTGCTTTGGAGCAATCACAGTTGTATTGGCGACTTTATGGGTGACATACGGAGCATATATGGGGGTACGAACCATGGGGGACATCATAAAGGGGTGACACCAAAATGTCCATTTAAATCTGCTTCTGTGGAGCTCAGCTGCATAATTGCAGTGGCTGCAAGAGGTTGTGTTCTCTCCCCCCCCCCCACCCCCTGTGCCGCACATTAGGGAGGAGTGGATGGTATAGGAGTGCTCATCGCCACATAGTATTTGCAAGGAAAAACTTGGGGTGCCCCCAATTTTTAAACACACTTTCAGATGAACTGAAGGGACACATACAATTTCCCAAGAGACCATTCATGGCACACCAATGTGCTGCGGCACATTGGTTGAAAATAACTGAATTAAGGGGTATCCACATATTAAGAGATACTAAGAGATGCTGGAGTTTCCCCCCATAACTTGCTCATTGGGCATCAGATTATGGGAAATGCTGGGAAAGTCGTCTATTGGATCAGAGATATTAAAAGATGCTGGACATTTCACCCATAACTTGCCACTGGGCAACAGATTATGGAAAATGCTGGGAAAATGGCCTATAGGATCAGATATATTAAACAATGCTGGACTTTTCACCCATAACTTGCCATTGGGCATCAGATTATGGGAAATGCTGGGAAAGTGGTCTACAGGATCAGAGATATTAAAAGATGCTGAACTTCTCACCCATAACTTGCCACTGGACATCAGATTATGGGAGATGCTGGGAAAGTGGTCTATATGGTCAGAGATATTATGGGTGGACTTTTCACCCATAACTTGCCATTGGGCATCAGATTATGGGAAATGCTGGGAAAGTGGTCTATAGGATCAGAGATACTAAAAGATGCTGGACTTTTCACCCATAACTTACCACTGAAAAGTTATACTTACCATTGGTAAGTTATACATTGGAAAGTTATAACTTACCATTATGGAAAACACTGGGAAAGTGGTCTATAGGATAGAGATATTAAAAGATGCTGGACTTTTCCCCCATAACTTGCTCATTGGGCATCAGATTACGGGAAATAGTGCAAAAATCAGAATCAGAGTTATTGAGTGCAATCCTAAGCCTATCTACTCCTAAGTAAATCCCATTGTGTTCTATGGTTCTTACTCTCAGGAAAGTGAGTATAGGATTGCGGCAATTAAGAAATGCTGGAGATTCACCCATAACTTGCTCCTTGGGCTATCGGAAATAGGAAAATGTTCTGTATGATGGAGCCACATGGCTCAGGGATGATCACGAGGGACACCAGTGAATGAGGAGGACCCTATGGCCTGGGTGCACATGCTCCCAGGTAGTTTAGTGGACTATGGCAAAATCCAGAGTAACTATGGGGAGTCCTTGCTCCGGTGTAAGAAGCAATTTACTCTGGATACCAATATGAATTTCCCATAGTTTTTACTGGGTGGTGCAGTAACTACAGGTGCACATAATGTCTCCTACGTGCTCCCTTAGTTATTCTGGATTTGGGGGTAAGACCTGCCTTGCGATCTTTGCTTCCAGCTCAATTTCCAGGCAGCTGGAGTATGCAAGTCCTTTTTGGTTCATGCTTAAGAAACATCCTATTCCATTCATGACAATAAGCACCCCTTTAAGTGTGTTGCATGATCTGAAAGTGCTCCAAACATCCCTTGAAAAATTCAGAGGCGAGCAATTTTCGGCACACAGAGGAATCCCCCCCCCCCCTTATGCAGATGATCTGACAAAACAAAACAAGCACGAAAAAATAATTCCAAACATCTGTCCTAGATTATCCCATTTCTATCCGCTTTTTCATTTAGGGCCTCCTGGCTTAACAATTCTTAAGAGCTTCTAACCCTTTTAATAACCATTTCAGACGTAATCTGCACATGCCCTGCTCGCTACGTTAGTGCTCCGTAAAATCTGATTTTTTTTTTTACCCAGGCCAAACACCACCTGCTAGATCTTGGCAGACAGCTGACAAATCTGAGGTCAGGACAGGCCTTCTGACTTGTGTGTGGCCAGAGAGGGGACCTTAACGGCGCCAAAGTTGTGCTTCTCCATTGCTGCAACATACGGTCAGAGTCTTGCCTACAAAGAACAGGTTCCCAAAGTATGCGTGATGGTTGCACATCGTGGGTTTTTTAAGTGGCTGCCAACGGCCAGTGGCTCTAGCTCTAGTAAATTAGGGTTACGGGTTCCCAAAGTGTGCGTGATGGTTGTACATCATGGGTTTTTTAAGTGTTGGCCAACGGCCAGTGGCTTTAGCTCTAGTAAATTAGGGTTACAAATTAGGGTTAGGGTTACACTGTAAAGTTAGTTAGTTAGTTAGTTAGTTAGTATCCAAGATCAAACAGCTAAAACATAAACATCAAATACTAAAACATATCATGGCATGTCATATCATCTGTTGTCAATTGTATACATAAAATCAGCAGCTATATAATCAGCAGCACTGTATAAGGTTATGGGTTATCTTTGGAGGAGTCCTCGGCTTCCCTGGCTGGTGTCTGCTGTTCCCAAGGAGCCATGGCTCACAGTTTGGGAACCATTGATCTAGCCCCACATCCCATGTGATAACTGATCTAGAGAGGCATTTTATAAAGTGGGGGGTCCTCTTATGTTTAGCAGGGGGAGAGCAACTATCCCTCTTCACTCAAGCCTGACATCTTTACCAGTGCTGACTGATTGACTGATACATACCCTGCCTTTCCCAAGTTTGCTGGTATATCTTAGATTGTAATCCTTTGGGGGCAGGGAACCATTTATTTCTGGGATGCCTTTTGGGGCAGTGAACCATATATTTATGAGATCTTTTTGGCACAGGGAACCATTTTATTTAAGGGATGTTGTTTGGGGCAGGGAACCATATATTTATGGGAACTTTTTGGGACAGGGAACCATTTTATATAAGGGATGTTGTTTGGGCTGTGTTTGGGCTGTGGGTGGCGCAAGTGGCTAAGACGCTGTGCCTGTTAACCAGCAAGCGAGGGTTCGATTCCCGGGTCGGCTCCGCAAGACAGGGTGAGCTCCTGTCCTTAGCCCAGCTCTGCGACACCAGCTGGATCCAATTGTATTGGCTCTGCCTTTCATTGGACTATTTCAGTGGTGTGGAGAGGGGGGATTTGCTGCTTGGGTAACAGCCTATCCTCCATAACAATCCACCCCAGGCTTTCGTGCTTTGCATGCAGCGTATGTAGCACCAAGCACAATACCATAGTCTTCCAAGACTGACGGAGGCCTGCTTGCTTGTTTGGGGCAGGGAACCATATATTTATGGGAACTTTTTGGACAGGGAACCATTTTATTTAAGGGATGTCTTTTGGGGCAGTGAACCAGTGGTGGCTCCAGCAGGTTGTTACTCTATAGAACTGGTTGTTATACACCTACTCTGTAGAACTGGTTGTTAATGAGAGATAGGACATATAAAGTTTTAAAATAGCCATTTAAAAGTGGCTGCCAGATGGGCAGAGAACTGGTTGCTAATTTCTTTGAATCCCATCACTGCAGTGAACAATATATTTATGGAATCTTTTTGGGACAGGGAACCATTTTATTTAAGGGATGCCATTTGGGGCAGGGAACCATTTATTTCTGGGATGCTTTTTGGGGCTGGAACCATGATTTCTGGGATGCCTTTTGGTGCAGTGAACCATATAATTATGGGATCTTTTTTGGGACAGGGAACCATTTAATTTAAGGGATACTGTTTGGGGCAGGGAACCATTTATTCTGTTGTGAAATTCACTTTGAAAACTACCTTTGATTGAAAAGTGGTATATAAATATTCTGTGATAATGATGATGATGATGATGATGATGATGATGATGATGATGATGATGATGATGATGATGTTTCCTAGTACCCTTTTGAGGTCCTAAGGTTTTTCTTCTTCCCACCATCACCTCTTCTTCCTCTCGTTATTTTCCCAGGTCTTGTAGCTCTATTGAGGTTTGCTATGGGCCATCTCTGGTCCCTCGCCTGGTACAGCAACTGCTCAAGCAAAACTAGCAAGACCTCCTCACCTTCCTCCTCCGGCACCAGAAAGGAGTCCTGATTACTTGCGTGGTTCCAGACCTCGAAGGGGATAATTTAGGACCCATTAAAAACTAATTCTCTATAATATGACATTGAGGCACAGTGATAAAATGGAGTTTAAAGCCGTCTCCACTGGCAGAGGCAGGGTGATTAAGCTTTCAGTCTCTCTTGACGTGTCCGGACTACAGCATGGTGCAGGAGTCAATCTGCCGTGGGCATAAGAGAAGAAAAAGGGGAGAGAGCACTCTCCTTTGGTGCAGGGGTCCCGATTCTGCGAGAATCTGTGCAGTGTGCACAGGGATCAGGTGGAGGGGAATAGAGGGTTCATAACTGTGGGTCCAAATTCAACTCTAATCAGGTTGGTTTTCCCGCTATTATTAATAATATTAATATCTATATCTAATATCTATATTAGTGTCATCCTAGGTCTGTCTACTCAGAAGTGGTTCCCATTTAGTCCCAGGTAAGTTGCACTAGAACCTTAGGGTGCAATCCTATGAACACTTGAGTGTAAGTGCACAGGACTGGGAACTGTCCAAACCCAATGCTGAATTAAATGGTTGCTGAATTAAATGCTGAATTAAATGGTTGCTATTCTTTTAATATTCCTTGAGCTCCCTCTATAGATTACTCAAATTAAACAATGTGTAGAGATTATTGGTCCAGTAAAGAGTGAACATCTGTCCTCTTTTTCTAGGACAGGTCGTCTTTTTTAGCCTTGTGTTTAAAAACTCTTCTTTGTCCTATTTTTCCTTTTGAACAGGAAGCAGTCTTCTAGTAATTAATAAATTCCATTTAATAAATTATATGCAATAGGTTTAAATTTAATAAGTACAGGTAATACAGTGTTGAAACTAACCACATGAAACCGATATGCACTGCTTATTGTTATATCGTTTTCTCTGTAAACCACTTTGTGAACTTTGTTGAAAAGCAAGACAGACAGACAGACAGACAGACAGACAGACAGACAGACAGACAGATAGATAGATAGATAGATAGATAGATAGATAGATAGATAGATAGATAGATAGATAGATAGATAGATAGATAGATAGATAGATCACAATCCTAACCATGTGTACTCAAAAAGTAAGCCCCAATGTGTTAAATGAGTTTTAATCCCAGGAAAGTGTGTTTAGGATTGCAGCCATAGATATAGATATAAATATAGATATAGATTGATGGATGGATGGATATGGGGTGATGGATGGATGGATGGATGGATGGAAGGAAGGTGTGTAGGTGGGTGGACAGACCAACTGACTGACTGACTGCCTGATTGATTGATAGATAGATAGATTGATGGGTGGATGGATGGATGGATGGAAGGAAGGTGTGTGGGTGGGTGGACAGACCGACTGACTGACTGACTGACTGCCTGATTGATTGATTGATTGATTGATTGATTGATTGATTGATTGATTGATTGATTGATTGATTGATGGATGGATGGATGGATGGATGGATGGATGGATGGATGGATGGATGGAAGGAAGGTGTGTGGGTGGGTGGACAGACCGACTGACTGACTGACTGACTGACTGACTGCCTGATTGATTGATTGATTGATTGATTGATTGATTGATTGATGGATGGATGGATGGATGGATGGATGGATGGATGGATGGATGGATAGAAGGAAGGTGTGTGGGTGGGTGGACAGACCGACTGACTGACTGACTGACTGACTGCCTGATTGATTGATTGATGGATGGATGGATGGATGGATGGATGGATGGATGGATGGATGGATGGAGGGTGAATGGGTGTTTGGGTGGACTGACTGACTGCCTGATTGATTGAAGGATTGATGGATAGGTAGGTGGACTGACTGACTGATTGATTCATTGATTCACTGACTGACTGACTGATATACTTGGGAGTTTTTTGCTTTCATTTTGTCATGTCCTACTTTTTCATTACATAGTTTTTTATTATTTTTAAAGTAAGAAATAGGAAAAAAAACAAAAGGAAGGAGGGGAAAAATAAAACAAAAATAATCTTGAAAGATATATGGCAAGTGGAGAATTGCAGATTTATCTTTCTTTAGTCTGATATTAATTTCTACTACCTGACAATTATCATGAGTGCCCTACATTTGGGAGGGCCCTGCCCTCTTTTACGACACCTGGTCACCCTGGTCCAGAAGCAGTGGTGGGCTTCAGGGTGTTCTCACAGGTTCTAATGACTTTTGCTAATGAGCATCTGGTTCTGAGAACCAGTTACCAATGGGACATAGAACCTGTTGTTAATTTAGGTTATTCGGACAGAGAACCTGTTGTTAATTTATTTGAATCCCACCACTGTCCAGAAGTATGTCCCATCAGGTTGCCTCCGATTCAGCGTGCCAAGGATCTGTTTTATTGCCCCCTCCCCAGAAGAGATGCATTAAAATGTTCCCCCTCCCCACCACTCCCTCTTTGGAGGGCTTCTGGAGAAGAGGCAATTAAAAATCCAGCAGAAGGAGGGAGCAGACGGAGAAAGTTTTCTCAGCACCTTGCACTGCCCTCTCCTGTGAATAAATCTCCTTTCTGCATCTCCCTGCTTTAATGGAGGTGAAAGGCATCTGTGATAAATACCCAGCAAGAGAAGAAATACATCCTGGAGGGAGCCAAGGTTATGTTTATCATAAATTCCTGCACATTCCTTTTGAAGGAAAGAGCTTCCTGAGATAGAGAGACAGGAAGGGGGGCAGCCACTCTCGCCAGGCTTCAGGCAAGATTTACTAGCTGCAGCAAAGGGGGGCCTTTAACATTATCTACATTTTTATCTGGGAAGGAGACGCCACTGGTACAGAAGCCGCTGGCCTGGTAATTTATCTGCTTGCCAGCCGAGCCATGCAGGGGGTGGTGGTGGCACAGATGACCTCTGGGGTGGCAGCAACTGACCTCTGGCATGGTTGCTCAAAGGCGCTTGTTGGAGGAGGACCAAAAGAGTGAATTTTCACCATTTTCACGTAGACAAAAGGAAGGGCTGGACACTGGACCAGGTAGCTGCACCTCTGGAGTGCCTGCCCAATGGTCACTGTCTGTCTGTCTAGCTAGCTAGCTAGCTATATAGTTATATCTATATTTATAGATATAGTATTTATAAACTGCTTTTCTTCGTCCGTTCATTCGTTCATTCGTTCCTTCCTTCCTTCCTTTCTTCCTTCCTTCCTTCCTTCTTGCATGCATTCATCCAATCATTCATTCCATCCACCACTACCTACCTACCTTCCTTCCTTCCTCCATCCATCCATCCATCCATCCATTCATTCCAATCTACCACTACCTACCTACCTATCTAACTATCTATCTATCTACAGTATTTATATACTGCTTTTCATTTGTTCATTCGTTCATTTGTTCCTTCATTCCTTCCTTCCTTCCTTCCTTCCTTCCTTCCTTCCTTCCTTCATTCCTTCATTCCATTCACCACTAACTAACTAACTATCTATCTATCTATCTATCTACAGTATTTATATACTGCTTTTCATTCGTTCATTTCGTTCGTTCATTTTGTTCGTTCGTTCGTTCATTCGTACCTTCCTTCCTTCCTTCCTTCCTTCCTTCATTCATTCATTCATTCATTCATTCATTCATTCCACCACTATCTATCTATCTATCTATCTATCTATCTATCTATCTATCTATCTATCTATCTATCTATCTATCTATCTATCTATCTACAGTATTTATATACTGCTTTTCATTCGTTCATTTCGTTCGTTCATTTTGTTCGTTCATTCGTACCTTCCTTCCTTCCTTCCTTCCTTCCTTCCTTCCTTCCTTCCTTCCTTCCTTCCTTCCTTCCTTCATTCATTCCACCACTATCTATCTGTCTATCTATCTATCTATCTATCTATCTATCTATCTATCTATCTATCTATCTATCTATCTATCTATCTAGAAAGGTAGGTAGGTAGGAGGTAGTAGGAAGGAAGGAAGGACATCTATCTATCTATCTATCTATCTATCTATCTATCTATCTATCTATCTATCTATCTATCTATTTTACAGTATTTATGTACTGCTTTTCACCTACCATACTCAATAGTTACCGCACTTACTGAAATCCAATGCACAGCTTATTCAGCCAAATGTGAGGATGTGAGGACATCCAAAATCAGGATGTGCATTAGACTCAGTGGTGCATTAGATTCGAGTAAATACAGTATTTTGATTATGGGTATAGGGCTGCAATCCTAAAGACACTTCCCTGGGAGAAAGACCCATTGAACGCAATAGGGCTTACTTTTGAGGAGACATGGTTAGGATTGTGCTCTACGTCAGTATTTAGTTTAACAGTTTACTATATTGTAATAAAAATATAAATAAACCCATTGTTGTATAAAGTAGTGCAGTTAGGTAAAAATCAAAAATCAAACCTAGTGTCCTATTATTGTCATATAACTCATTGTCGTATGCAGTTAAATTAAATTTTACACCTGTTTTCCAGCTGTGCATTACAATAACCAGTAAACATTATATAAAATCAACTCTTTTAAAATCAAAATGAGCATTAAATTCAATGACGTATTAGATTCAAGTAAATTCAGGTAGATACCGATGTTGATGTTGTTGATGATGATGATGGTGTTCATGCCGTGTCACTCATCAGGATGTGATGAGGATAGGAAACAAATTTGTTTGCAACCCTGAGCCTATTTACTCAGAAGTAAGTTCTGTTATATTCAGTGGGTCTCAGGGCACAATCCAGAGTAACTACAGGATCACATAAGAGACATTACATGCACCTGTAGCTACCACCTAATGAAAACCTATAGGAAATTCATATTACAATCCAGCGTAACTTATTCTTACTCCGGAGCAAGGACTCCCTATAGTTACTCTGGATTTCACCCTTACTCCCAGGAAAGTTTGTTTAATATTGCAGCCATCTCATTTACACACATATCTACCACCCCATCTCCACAATGCTTCCTCCTTTCCTTTCGCCCTCACAACAACCCTGTGAGGTAGGCAAGCTTGAGAGTATCTGGCCCCAGGTTAGCAAGGACATTTCATAGCTGAGTGAGGATCTGAACATGGATCTTCCAGGTTGTAAGTCCAACATACTACACCATTTTGGTTCTTGAAAAGGTTGGAAAGATGTTGGTGCCTTTGTGGAGCAATTCTGGCAGGGGGTCTGAGATACAGACCCAGCAACTATCAGGAGGATCTCTTGCTGTTCAGCACGAGAAACTCTTCCCCTTTATTGTTGCCCATGTTTATTCCCCTTGCCGAGCAAAGGTGCCGTATTTGGGACACGTAAGCGGAAAGCGGCGCCCAACGTGCCCCCACGGTCGGATTTCTATCGTCTCATTTTAACACTATCTTCCATTACCATTTGATTACCTTGTAAACGTCCTTTCTATGGTTCCATTTGCATCTTGCCAACCCCAATGCAGTTCCCTGCCCAGAAGCGCTGCAGAGTTTTAATTCCACACAGTTAACTCCTCGCTGGCCAGAACCATGAGTATTTTGGGATCTCCAGTTCCATCCTGTGCAGAACCATCACCCTCTCGCCTCTCATATTATACCCAACTTTTACATAATTCAAATTATGATGTTAATATGATAGAGATCCGGTAGGGAGAATCCAGCAGCAATTTTCAACCCATGTGCCGTGGCACACTGATGTGCCGTGAATGGTGGACGGGTTTGCCATGGGAGTTTGGGTGAGGGAAAATATTAGAAGGGCCAGTGGAAGATGTGAGCCCCCCATCAACAGCATGGTGTGCCTTGTTTCTAAAAAATTAACCCTACAATCCAGAGTAATCAGAGTACGCTGGAGGTTTACAATCAGAGTAAGCTGGAGGTTACAGAGTAAGCTGGAGGTTTACAGAGTAAGCTGGAGGTTACAATTACAGTCAGAGTAAGCTGGAGGTTTCTTCATCAAGAGGGGTGCACATCCTACTGAGGATCAGCCCTATAAGTCTATGATCCTAGACCTAGCTCAGCAGTTCAGCTGGAGACCCCAATTACAATCTGTCTGGGGACCCCAATCCGTGGAAACGGATATACTGACCGGTAAAGGAAATTCCATCACTGTGATGCCAGATGTCCTCAATGTCTACTCAGAAGTAAGTCCCACTGTGTTCAATGAGACTTGCCCTACAATCCAGAGTAACTATGGGAGCACTTAAGCGACACCTTTACTGCACCACCTAGTGAAAACCCATGGGAAATTCATATTGCAATCCAGAGTAAATTGTTCTTACACCAGAGCAAGGGCTCCCCGTAGTTACTCTAAGTGAAATTTCATTCTGAAATAATGTTTCCAATATTCAGCATGCCCCGTTCCATGCTACTATCCTACTCCTAGGAGTAAAGTCCCCTTATTCCAAATAGTAATGTGCTAGAAGGACTCCAAGTGGTTTGTTTTTGGTTGGCAACACACAGCCCGCCACATGTCTTCTCCTAACCCACGCCACCTATTTCGGCTCAGCTCATGTGTCTCCCCCTTCTTGGAAATACCAACCTCAGTTTTAACTGTGCATAAATGCTCCTCCTGCTCTCTGGGGGACCCAACTGGGAATAGATGGAGACTATCTTGCTTTTTCCTGCCCGGAGCAAAAATACCAACATTAATCCCATAATGTCTGCATAATGCTTTGATATCCACACATGAAAGACACCCGATCAATGCAAATGTTTTGATTATTTTTATTATGCTCCAGGCCTGGGGGGTTTTGCAAGCTCAACCAGTGTGTAATAAACATAACTATTTTCATACTTCAATGGAGTCTGGCAGGCTCATATTCAATGCACAGAGCAAGGCTGGAGCTATCAAACCAGACCTATTTAGGAGTCACTCTTAAGTGGTTCTCAAAGTGGGGGTCGAGACCCCATTGGGGGTCAAGCCTTTAATTCGGGGGGGGGGTCACAAAAAGCTGGGCACCGCCATCTTGGAATGGGGCACTGGATGCACCATCTTGGAATGGGGCACTCAGGATGCAATCCATAAAATCCTGAGACTAAGGGCAAAGTCCAGAGTAACTATGAGGAGTCCTTGCTCTTGTGTAAGAACTTACTCTGGATTCAAGTATGAATGAATTCAAGTTACTAGGTGGTGCAGTAACTATGGGTGCACATATTGTCTCTTACGTGCTCCCATAGTTACTCTGGATTGTGCCCTAAGAGCACAATCCTAACCATATCTACTCATAAGTAAGCCCCATTGTGTTCAGTGGAGCTTACCCCCAGGAAAGTGTGTTTGGGTAAGTGTGTTTACTCCTGTAAGTACTATTTAACTCAATGGGACGTCTGAGTAGATATGCACTGTAAGTCTCATTGAACATAATGTGATTTACTTCCGAGTAGGCATGGAGGGGCTCTGGCTTCTATCAGGACCCACTTAGCTTTGCGAGACTTAAAAAAGTTATTTTACTTTATAATCTTGGACAGGAGACTTCCTTCTTGACTGTTTTTAGGGGGGCTGCATTAACCTGATTGTGACCATTCTGGGACATCACATTCCTCTCGGTCTGCCCTTCGCAGTGGGTTGAGGCAAATTCTGCAACTCATGAGTAAACGCACACATGTGGCTCTGTCACAATTTCCATGGAGGTTAATACATTTTCTTCAACAGCTACCAGTTTGTTGGTTTCACACCCTTACCCAAGAACAGTAGTACCCAAAGTGGGGGTTAGGATCTCTTGGGGGGATTGCAACCTGGGGTCAGAGGGTCTCGAGAGGGTGGAATCCACCATCTTGAAATCTGGCACTGTTCTTTCCAGAGAGTAAGTTTCATTGAACACAACGGAGCATACTTCCAAGTAGACATGGAGGAGCTCTGGCATTACATCCAGTAAGTTTGACAGGGGTCTTGGATAGAATTTTAAGTTTGAACAGGGGTCTTGGGCTGAAATGCCTCCATACCACTGCCCAAGAACAATAAATAGTGCAATCCTAACCATGTCTACTCAAAAGAAAGCCCCATTGTGTTCAAAGGGTCTTACACCAAGGGAAGTGTCTTAAGGAATCCATCCAAAGTTATAACTTTTCTGGTGGGTCCCAATTCACAATTGGGGAAACACTAAGGTCACAATCCAAGGCACAGCTCCTGGGAGTAAGTCAAAGGAACTTACTTTTGAGTAGACATATATACGTGTGTGTGTGTGTGTGTGTGTGTGTGTGTGTGTGTGTGTGTGTGTGTGTGTGTGTGTGTCTCACACTCCAAGGCACAGTTCCTGGGAGTAAGTCAAAGGAACTTACTTTCAAGTAGACATATATACGTGTGTGTGTGTGTGTGTGACACTCCAAGGCACAGTTCCTGGAAGTAAGTCAAAGGAACTTACTTTCGAGTAGACATATATACGTGTGTGTGTGTGTGTGTTTGTGTGTGTGTGTCTCACACTCCAAGGCACAGTTCCTGGGAGTAAGTCAAAGGAACTTACTTTCGAGTAGACATATATACGTGTGTGTGTGTGTGTGTGACACTCCAAGGCACAGTTCCTGGAAGTAAGTCAAAGGAACTTACTTTTGAGTAGACATATATAGGTGTGTGTGTGTGTGTGTGTGTCACACTCCAAGGCACAGTTCCTGGGAGTAAGTCAAGGGAACTTACTTTTGAGTAGACATATATAGGTGTGTGTGTGTGTGTGCGTGTGTGTGTGTGTGACACTCCAAGGCACAGTTCCTGGGAGTAAGTCAAAGGAACTTACTTTTGAGTAGACATATATACGTGTGTGTGTGTGTGTGTGTGTGTGTGTGTGTGTGTGTGTGTGTGTGTGTGTGTGTGTGCTGTCAGATACCAGGATCCGGTTGCTGTTTCCTTGCATTTGCCATAGAGGGCAGGCAGGTGGATAGATGTTACTCGCCAGTGTGCCCACGGAGGCATCCAAGACAGAGGGTGCTGGCCCAGCTCCTGCCCTTCAGCAAGTCCCTCTGACCCTTCTCTACAAACATGGAATAATAAGCCCTGGAGTTGCTGGGCAAATGCATGAGATCAAGATTGCAGCGCAGCTGACACCCCAATAGAGCTATATAAATGATTAATAATAATGATCCGACACAGGCACACGGGCCGGATTAGCTCCTTTTGTAAAGGCAGGCATTTTCCTCGCTGAGAAAGCTGGTGCTTCATCATAAATCCTTTATTGGGAACAACCTGGGGATGACAAAACTCGATGACAAAGCAAAAAAAAATAAAATAAAATAAAGTGAGCCAAGCGCTAATTGCCTCTGCACATGAAGATAGTAAGAGTGTCTTGATCAGAAAGAAAGCAAAGAATTAACATGATTCCCAAGAAGCAAAATATATTCTGATTAAAGTCCCAAACCCTGAAGCTGATGGGAAGAGAGAGGCACAGATCCAGCAAGGAAGATCTATGGAGACCTTTGTAGGCCTGTGATAAGGTGCACAGATCAGGCACTAAAGATCTATGCTCTCCTAAAAAACTATGTAACCTTAGGCAAGGGCACACTTTTTTAACATCTAAAAATGCACCAGATCCAGCCGCATTTGGATCACGTTCAGTCGGTGCAAAAATTAAAGTGCTGCAGAACAAACGAAGGACCTCACTTTAATTTGTGGCTGTTCATTTTCATTTGCAAACCATCGCCTCGGGCAGGAGCTGAACCTTCTCCATGCAGTGGCTTTTAATTACCTGGTTCCCCAGATGCAACACTGCGGTGTGGGTTCAAAAAAAATACAATACTGCGGTGTGGGTTCAAAAAAATACCCCCACTGCTGCCATGATCACGAGAGAGAAGCATATCCTAACTGGGTTGTCAGCCCTATCCTCCTGCAGCCTCATTCTACAGCCCCATCCTAACTGGGTTGTCCGTGCCATGATACACCAGTGCCGAAATGTGGTATCCTGCACAGGCGGAGCCATACAAGGTTAAGGGAACATTTGTTTCCTTACTCTGCGTTGACCCCCAGCTCCCTGTATGCATCTACCTGGAGTAGCAGAAGTTTAGTTGAGTAGCCCTACGTCCGGACTCAGACCCAGGATGGATGTGGACCCCCTCCACCATCCTAACCCTCCTGGGCCTGGACTGCCCTCATCCCTACCTCCCTCTGCCCTTAAGTGCACCCTCCCCACCAAACCCCAATTCCACCTTCTTGTCATCTCCCCACTTTGGGGCAATGGATGACCCCAATTGGCAGATGGAGACCTCTGCACCAGCAGCATTGACTTCTGCGCCACTTATGATCCTAGCCCCTGTGCTACCCATGGCCACAGAATGCCCCAATGCCAGTTGCCCCCTTTCCTTTCGGTCTAGGGTCTGTGCATTAGACAAGTGGCGGATTGCGGCACTCTCAAAAGTGTGGCACTCCATTTGAAACCACCCCTCCAGCTACACCAGTGCTCCCCACAGATGCAATGTGCATTTTTGTGACAACGTCCATGCTCATTCCAATGGTAGGAATTGGCTTAAGATCATTGAAATATTCTGGAATGGCAAGCTTGGTCAAAGTCACGCATAAAGGACATGCGCCATATCAAACATGCTCCCAAAATCATGTGCCATCTAAAGAAATTCTCAGGGCTAGACTACAGAGGCATGGACCTCACTTTAAAGTGAAATACCTTGATTAGAAACCTATCATGGTAGAGCCCGAGGGTGGGAACTCTGATCAAGGAACGTGTCCAACCTGTAGGGATGAAAAGCAGGAGGCCCATTAATTCCCCTCTCAAATTGGCAAACCTACCAAAGGCTGACCTTCCGCAATTCCCAGAGGAAATCAGTGGCACTCAAATAAACTTCACATTGGCTCCTTATATACCTGGCAAGCCCTAAAAGATATCTAGGATTTTTCATCATTCTCCCTTCATACCCCCCTATGCTATCCCCCATTGCGCAACACCCTCATTGCAAAACTCACCACTGCACATCACTCCCACGCGCATCAACCCCCTTTGCACATCAAGCTCTCCATGTGCAACACACCTCCCCATGCACAACACCCCAATGCAAAATACCCCCAAGCGTAACACATATCCCAAGTGCATCAACACCCTCATATACAACACCCCCCGGAGCAAAACCCCCCAAGCGCCACACCTCCTCAAGCAGAACACCCACATGTGCAACACACCCCATGCGCAACACCCCACATGCACATCAACACACCCATGCGCAACACCGTCCATGCATATCAACACCCTCCATGTGCATCAACCCATACACATCAACACCCCCATGCACATCAACACCCCCCATGCACATCAACATCCTCCATGCGCATCAACACCCTTTATGCACCTCAATACCCCCTTGCACAACACTCCTCATGCGCATCAACACCTTCCATACACATCAACAACCCCCAGAGGCAATGAATATGAATCTGGACAGTTAGTCGAGAATAGGTGGCCTGGTGTGCTGGGTGCACAAAGAGATGGACACAACTTTACGAATAATAATAACAACAACAACATATGGAAATATTAGCATTTGTGGAGGGGTAAGATTTCCAATAGAAAAAGAAAAGAATTAGAAAAATAATTCCTTTTTTCTTGCTGTCAGTACGTTTATAGCTGTTATTTATACAGTCCTATGTTTTGGCTGTTTAAAATACAAATATTCAAATAAGGAAAGAAATACAATTAAATTGAAAAAGCACCAATAACACCAATAGCTCTGTGGATAGAAGGAGCAGAATTATGTTTTTAATGTTATTATGTTTGTAATGTTATTTTTGATGGGGAGGGAGTTCTTTTTTGGAAACCCCATAACCAATTTCGTCCCTTTAACTAATGTGGGCCTTTGGGGGACATGTAATATGTAGGGGGGGGGGGGAAATACAATTAAATTGCTTTGGGGCTTCCTGATGAGGAGGGAAAATGTAGGATGTAAATATTTTAAAGAAATAAAATGCACTAAAAAGCAATTAAGCAACAAGAACTTTTAAAAAAATCTAAATGAACTTAGAGCACAATCCTAACCATGTCTACTCAAAAGTAAGACCCATTGTGTTCAATGGGTCTTACACCCTGGAAAGTGTTTTTAGGATTATAATCTATTATATCCTACAATCTAGAGTAACTACGGGGGCACATAAGAGACATTAGTGTAATGCACCACCTAGTGAAAACCTATGAGAAATTCATATTGCAATCCAGAGTAAATTAGATAGCAAATTACCAGTAGTTACTCTGGATTGCGCCCTAAAGGCACAATCCAGAGTAACTATGGCAACGTAAGAGACATTATGTGCATACATTGTTACTGCACCACCTAGTGAAAATCTATGGGAAATTCATATTGCAATCCAGAGTAACTTGTTCTTACTCTGGAGCAAGGACTCCCCGTAGTTACTCTGGATTTCAACCTAAGGCTGCAATGATGTGCGGATTGTAATCTAAACATTGTAATCATACCCCCAAATCCAGAGTAACTACGGGAGCATGTAAGAGACTTTACGTGTACCTGTAGTTACTGCACCCCCTAGTGAAAACCTATGGGAAATTCATATTGCAATCCAGAATAAGTTGTTCTTACACCGGAGCAAGGACTCTCCATAGTTACTCTGGATTTTGCCCTGAGGCTGCAATCTTAAAGACTCTTTCCTGGGAGTAAGACCCATTGAACACAATGGGGCTTTCTTTTGAGTAGACGTGGTTAGGATTGTGCTCTAATGGCTCGATCCTATCCAACTTTAAGCACAGGAGGGGGGTAGCAAGTGTTGCAAAGAAGGGCTTTGTTGATCCGGCTGGGTCGAGACGAGTTTAAGGAATTGACAGATACTTTAATGTGCAGAGACTGCCTTAATGAAGCCCTTGTCAATGCAGTCAGTGCGCAACTAGGTGAGCGAGACAATGAGAGTGTCAGACAGACGGACAGAAACAATTTACCGCAAGATCACTGGAGGAAAGAGCAAGTTAAAATCAGTTTGGATCAGCTGAAGGTCAGGAAGAGCCAACCTTTTACTCCGACTTCTGCTCTTGTGCGCAAAATTGCAGAACGGGTATCTATACCCTACTCTGTATACGGAAAAGAATTACTGATTGAAAAAAGGAATTAGAAAGAAGTACAGTGGTACCTCACTTACCAAGCGCCTCGCTTAACAAGCGTTTCACATAACAAGCAAAAATTTCCGCTTCACTTAACAAGCAAGCGTACTATGGGCACACATGCTATGCAGCTCTGATGCTCCACATGATAGCTCTTTAAAAGGGCTGCCGGCCAGCGCTGCTGCCTCTAACTGCCCCGAAGTGCCCCCACTGACCTTGCAGTCTCCTAACTATGTCTACTCAGAAACAAGCACCATTGTGTTTAATGGGGCTTACTCCCAGGAAAGTGTCTTAAGGACTGCAGCCTAAGTAGACTTCATAAGATCATGCACATTGAATGCATGTTTTGAATTTGATTACAATGTTTTAATTTACAGGGTTTTAATACAGGGCTGTGGGTGGCGCAAGCAGTTAAGACGCTGTGCCTGTTAACCAGCAGGCCAGGGTTCGAGACCCGGGTTGGTCCCCACAACAGGGTGACCAGATGTCAAACGCAAAATCCCTGAATGGCAAAATGACAAAAACTCCATTATACTGGCACAATTATCTGGGAGGAAGTCCCATTGTATAATGGAGTTTCCTTCTGGGTAGACACAACACAACTAGCATGGGGCTCACACATTTTCCAATTCCTCCACCTCACTTGGGGCAGCTGGGAGGTTGAAGCCGCGGTGACGGAGCGAGGCAGCAGTAGGCAGACTATCAAGGAATAGCAGGCAAGCAATGCCGGGAGGCCGGCGATGGAGCATGGAGGCAGAAATAGACTGGCAGCAGACTCATGGGCTGCGGCGAAGGCTGCGGGCGGCTGCGATTGCAGCCCCGTGAGGAGAGCGCGCCAGAGACCTTTGCCGGCTTGCTGGCTGAGAGTGATCTGAGCCACAGTGAAGTGGTGAGGGGGAGGAGCTTCCTTCTCCCGCTCACTCTTTCTCCCACATGATGGTCCGCCCAATGATCAGGACCAAAGATAACGCATGCCCCAGACACAGCCAAACAAGTGTGCACAGCTGCAGCACGCCAAATTTAAATGGCGGCCATTTTCCCGGAGGCTGGCCACAGTTTCCCTGAGGAGGGGCTTGTTTTCCGGAGGCCTCCTGGAAATTACGGAGGTCTGGCAACCCTGCCCCACAAGACAGGGTGAGCGCCTGTCCTTAGCCCAGCTCTGTGACGCCAGCTGGATCCAACTGTATTGGCTCTGCCTTTCCATTGGACTAATTCAGTGGCGTGGAGAGGGGGGATTTGCTGTTTGGGTAACAGCCTATCCTCCATATCAATCTAACCTAGGCCTTGGTGCTTCACATGCAGCATATGCAGCACTGAGCATGATACCATAGTCTTCCAAGACTGATGGAGGCCTGCTTACAGTGTTTTATCATCATTTTTACATTCAGTTAATATTTTTATATGAATACTTTGGGGGTTGTGGAACCAATCGTCTGAGTTTCCATTATTTCCTATGGGAAAATCCGTTTCACTTAAAGAGTGTTTCACTTAAAGAGCATGCCTCCGGAACAAATTAAGCTCTTTATGTGAGGCACCACCGTATATAAAGAACTAGCAAAATTCTGTGGGAGTTGTGGGAGTAAAATTTCAAGAATATTTGTGTGCCTGAGCATACCCTTAAGCCCCCCCCATGCAACACGCATCATGCAACACCCCCTTCCCATGCAGCACACATCTCTGTGCAACACATACAGCCGCGCAACACACCCCTTTTGCAACACCCCTCATGCAACACACATCATGCAACACCCCATCCCCATGCAACACGCACCTCTTGTGCTATACACACAGTCGTGCAACACACCCGCTGTGCAACACCCCTCATGCAACACCCCTGTGCAACACACATCATGCAACATCCTCTCCCCATGCAACACACACCTCTGTGCAACACACACAGCCATGCAACACACCCCTTGTGCCATAGCCCCCATGCATAGGGTGACCAGATGCCAAACCCAAAATTCCTGAACCCCAAGGCCAAAATTCCTACCCGCTGAAAAAAATTTGTTTTTGTTTTTCTGTTTTTTGACCATAACTTTTGATAGGAAGGAGATAGCTCCAAACTGATTTTTGCATTGGATTCTGCTCTTCAATACAAATCCAACGACATATGGCATGATGGGGTACTGTGCACTATCACAAAGTTTCAAAATGAAGCCAAAATGTAGGACAATGATGCCAAAATGTAGGACACCTGGACAGGAGGCGAAAATTCCGGAAAAATCCGGGTTTTTCCTGTCATCTGGTCACCCTGCGCCATGCAACACCCCTGTGCAACACACATCATGCAACACCCCTTCCCCTGTGCAGCACCACTCCTCAATGCAATACACACCCCTATGCAACACACTCCCCTATGCAACACACACCCCATCCAACACCACACGTGGAACACCCCTCCCCCATGCAACAATCCTCTCCCGATGCAACACAACCCCTCTGTGCACCATCCTCCCTTGATAAAGAATTATAGAATGTTAAAAGGTACTTTAGAGGTAATCTAGTCCACCCCATGCAGGCAACTGTGACAGCATCCCCTATTCAGCCCCTGTTTGGAAACAAAAATAAAATAAAATAAATAAGGGCACAACCTTAAGTTAAGACCAGCATTTCTTCCCGTTGTGGTGGTGGTGGTGGCCGTCATAGGGTTGCTACATGTCCCGAAACAGTGACAATCCCAATTTGGCAGGATCGTGTTCACATACTGGCAAATGGTACAGAGGCAGTGATGGGCTCACAGGTTCTACAGAACCCTTTGCTAATGAGCGCCTGGTGCTGAGAACCAGTTACTAATTGGACATAGAACCTGTTGTTAATTTAGGTTATTAGGACATAGAACCTGTTGTTCATTTATTTGAATCCCATCACTGGACAGAGAGTCCTGTCCCAATTTTGGGGAAGAGAATTATGGCAACCCGAGGCACAAAGCACCAAGACTTCTTTGGCATGGGAAGTTTTTGGCTGTGTTTGCCAATGTTTTTCTGCTAACCCCATAGGTTATCTTGGCGGCACAGCGGCACCTTGTCCCCAAATGTCAAACAAGTGGACAACAAAAAATATGAAAGCCTGTTTCTGCCCCGCATGCAACTTGGCCTCTCGGTATGAAGTCTGGAGTCCTGCGCCGAAGGAAAAGAGGATCTCATCCCTGACCTCTGCTGCTGGCGTTCAATCATCTTGAAAACCATCAACGACCATTACTCAAGTTGACAGGGAATGAAGATGGGGACGACCGTTTTATAGGACTTTCCACCTTGGGCCCAAGGTTCTTGTCACCGTCAATGACAATGGCTGATCTTAGTAGCTCTGCTAAGGCCAAGGTGAACCACTTCCTTTTACCCCAGGGAAAACCACTACATTCCTAGTGGGGCTACTCGAATCTGTGCCACCTCGAGAGGTGGTACAAAATTCAAGCAGCCTGGGGATTGCTTCCCAGAAATGGGGTTAGGATCTGGCATAAATGTCCATCTTATTGGCAATACCATCTTCGAATCTGGCACTGGGCACCACCATCTTGGAATGGCTGCTTTCCTTGGAGTAAGAACACAATCCTAACTATGTCTACTGAAAAGTAAGCCCCATTGTGTTCAATGGGTTTTACTCCCAGGTAAGTGTCTTTAGAATTGCAGCCTAAGGGCGCAATCCAGAGTAACGGGGAGTCCTTGTCCAGTGGAAGAACAATTTACTCTGGATTGCAGTATGAATTTTCCACTAGGTGGTGCAGTAACTACGAGTGCACATAATGTCTCTTACATGCTCCCATAGTTACTCTGGTTTGTAGGGCAAGTCTCATTGAACACAATGGGACTTACTTTTGAGCAGACATTGAGGACATCTGGCATCACAGTGATAGAATTTCCTTTCCGGTCAGGACATCCATTTCCACGGATTGGGGTCCCCAGATTGTAATACTTAAAAGGGGTTCCCAGCTGAATCGCTGAGCTAGGTCTACAGTCATAGACTTTTAGGGCTGATCATCAGTAGGATGCCCACCCCTCTTAATGAAGAGACCTCCAGCTTCGAGTGAGCGAATATTCAGACTGATCTCTTGGCCCGAAACACCATGCCCTTTTCCCCGACACCTCCTCACCAGACAGCCAGTAGGAGAGATTGATTTGTTATTTACACTGTAGATTACCTTTAAAATCCAATTTGGAGTTGATGTATCTTTAACAGAAGCCTGGGGTAGCCAATGGCTCCCATGTAATCAGAGGCCAGGCGCACCCTTGCCCGCTGCCCGTATATCAATATCCCCTTCCAATTTGGTGTCACTTGCCAGAGAGCGGCACCTGAGCCACACGGTAATTCTGTGCTTCGATAACGGAGGCAGGATTTATAATCCGTGCCTTGTCCTCAGGCGGCTATAAAAAAGAAAATGGGGAAAGAATGGCTCCGGTTTCTCCCAACACACACCTCTTTTACTCCAGGGAACAGTTTCGGGGAAGGTTCAGATGTTAGTGGTGACACTGGACATGTTTAATACCTACTGAACATCCATGGGGTGGTGTTGGCCAAGGCTCCTGAGGTCTCCCTTCTTGATTTTTTTTTTAATTGGTTTTCCAACAGCTTCTAGACAGTTTTCAGATTCAGCAAGTGTGAGGTGAGACTGAGGTTGAGAGAGTTCAAGGCATCTCACAACCATAGTTTTGTCATGCACATCAGGGTGACCATATGTTATAACCGCATATAACCATAACCATAAAGACACATACAAAAATTGCATACATAAAATTATCTTTCTATATAAAAAATGGAGGGAGGGAGGGAGGGAGGGACGGAGGGACGGATGGACGGACGGACGGACAGACAGACATACTGACTGACTGACTGATTGACTGATGGAAGGAAGGAAGGAAGGAAGGAAGGAAGGAAGGAAGGAAGGAAGGAAGGAAGGATATCTGTCTGTCTGTCCTTCCTTCCTTCCTTCCTTCCTTCCTTCCTTCCTTCCTTCCTTCCTTCCTTCCATAGATATTGAGATAGAGAGATAGTGGTGGAAGGAAGGAAGGAAGGAAGGAAGGAAGGATATCTGTCTGTCCATCCATCCATCTGTCCTTCCTTCCTTCCTTCCTTCCTTCCTTCCTTCCTTCCTTCCTTCCTTCCTTCCATAGATAGATAGATAGATAGATAGATAGATAGATAGATAGATAGATAGATAGATAGATAGATAGATAGATAGATAGATAGATAGATAGATAGATAGATAGATAGATATTGCTTTAGGTTTAATTCATACCAACCAGCATAATCCTATTCATGTCTACTCAAATGTTCACCTCATTGTGTTCAAAGAGTCTTACTCCCAGGAAAGTGTGTTTAGGGTTGCAATCCATATTACTTGTTATAAAATTTAAAACTATGTTTATGAATTACAAGAAGGCTACATACTGCCTGCTCACAAGGAAAAGGAGGACAATTTTTTTCCAGGACATAAAACTTTAAGAAGGTGACATGTTGAGATGGTATGTCCATGTGTAAACTCCATCTACCTGGAAAGGAAGGGGAGGCCGTGCACACTGCAGTGAGACTCCCCCCAAGACGGACTGCTCTGCCCCCTCTAGCTATACCACTGCTCCCCACTATAATTTCCATGCAAGTCCTCACCAACATGACTCATATGCATCGGTCCAAGTAGCATTCATGGTGCTTATTAAAGGCTGGAAGTGATGGCCTTAAGGAGGAAGTTTCGGAGACTTGAGTTGGGTCCCTGAGTCCCGAGTCCCCATTCCGGTTGATTCCTTGGAGCATTCAAAACACTATCTTATCACACAATCCCACAAATTTTTTATTTCAAAAATAGCAGGTTTGGAAGCTGCTAATGGGCTTCACTCAGCCGCCAATGTGAGCACATCAGAAGGTATATATTTTTTTACTCGGGTATATCATTGCTGGTCTATATTTGCTTGCGTGGCACGAACCTCATTGAATCAGCCTCTGCAGAAAAGTCGGCCTCTCCTAGGGTTTCAAGAGAAATTATCGCTGTGGTGGGCAGTTGTTGGGAGGGGGGTGTCCACCCATGAAAGAACATCTTTGGAATGGAGCCACATCTCAGTGGCCACTTTTCAGCTCGGCTTCTCTCTTAATGGCCCCTCGGCACGGCCATTAATACTTTGTGCTCAGTGGCAAACCGTCTTCCATCAGAAGCTCTTGCGGCGCAAGATTATCTGATCAAAATAGCGGAGGATGTGCTCAGGGGCAGCCCTTTTTCTTGCCAAAGGAACATGGCTCTAAAGGGAAGGAAGAGAGAGAAACCCACCAGTGCTCACAAAAAAAAGGCTTGAAATCCCCTCTTTTCTAGACTATCCCTGGGTCCTCCACTCCTTTTGTCCTCACAGAAACCCTGTGAGGGAGGTGAGAATGTCAGAGATCAACCACAGGCAGCCAGGAAGCATCATAACTGAGGAGGGATTTGAACCTGGATTTTCCAGGTGGACATCAGGGAGACACTCTAGCCCACCACTCTCCTCTCCTCCATGCTTTTCCAAGGAAAATCAGGGAGACACTCTAGCCCACCATTCTACTCCCCTCCATGCTTTTCCTTCCAGGAAGTGGAAAACAAGTGAGACACTCTAGCCCACCATTCTTCTCTCCTCCAGGCTTCTTCTTCCAGAAAGTGGAAAACCAGTGAAACACTCTAGCCCACCATTCTACTCCCCTCCATGCTTTTTCTTCCAGCAAGTGGAAAACCAGTGAGACACTCTAGCCCACCATTTTTCTCTCTTCCATGCTTTTTCTCCTAGGGAAAAGAGGGATATGCTCCAGCTCACTATTCTACTCTACTCCATGCTTTTTTCTTTCAGGAAAACCAGGGAGACACTCTAGCCCACCATTCTACTCCCCTCCATGCTTTTTCTTCCAAACAAGTGGAAAACCAATGACACTTTAGCCCATCATTCTTCTCTCCTCCATGCTTTTTCTTCCAGCAAGTGGAAAACCAGTGAGACAGTCTAGCCCACCATTCTACTCCCCTCCATGCTTTTTCTTCCAGCAAGTGGAAAACCAGTGAGACACTCTAGCCCACCATTTTACTCTCTTCCATGCTTTTTCTTCTAGGAAAAAATAGGGATATGCTCCAGCTCACTAGTCTACTCAACTCCATGCTTTTTTCTTTCAGGAAAAAAGGGAAACACTCTAGCCCACTTTTCTACTCTCCTCCATTCTTTTTCTTCCTGAAAGTGGAAAATAAGAGAGATACTCTAGCCCTCCATTCTACTTTTCTCCTTGCTTTTTCTTCCAGGCAATAGAAAACCTTGGAGACAATCTAGCCCATTATTTTACTCTTCTCCACACTTTTTCTTCCATAATTCCTGGAGAGGTGGCATTTATTCTTTCTTTCTTTCTTTCTTTCTTTCTTTCTTTCTTTCTTTCTTTCTTTCTTTCTTTCTTTCTTATTTATCTGCACTCAGATCTTAAAGTCACAACAAGGGCGTCTTGGCAGTGGAATAGATTGCCATAGGAGGCACTTGCTGGATTTGCTCTAGGAGGACTTCCTGCTACAGGCAGGGGTTGGACTAGATGATCTTCTGGGTGCCTTCCAACTCCAGGTTACTATGAAGTAACCCAGTTGCAACCCAAAAGGTGGAAGTGAGGTTCAGTGAGTGACAAGTATAGCGGTCATTGGTATTCCTGACCCCACCACTGCAATTTCCAGAGCGGCTTTTATTCAGCACCACACACCGCAATCCATCACTCTCTCCAGCCAAACAATGCACTTTGATAAGGAACTTGAAATCAAGAGTGTTGAATCTGGGAGTGATTGCTTGTTTCAAAAATGGCTGGTAATTGAGATATGGGAGCAACAACCGCAGACTCCATCAATGGCTGCATTAGGTCTGGGAAGGACTCCAATTGGTAAATGCCTGTAATGGGTCCCCTTATTACTCCAGTTACCACATCAAGCAATTTACTCCAAATGAACCCAAAGATTAAGCTCTTTGTCCTGCTTGCCTCCCTTCGGGAGAAGGATTTCTTGAAGAATGTGTGGCTGTCAACCAGGTCTCACAACAAGCTTCGTGAAAGGTTAGGACGTGTCCCTGGATCTTGACACTCGGCAAGACCAGAGGATGTTCTACCAAGAGTCAAGGAGTTGTCAGATGTTGCAATTAGAGTAGGGTTGCCATAAAATCCACGAGATCAGGGCAGGACCCTCTGTCCTATTCGCCAGTATGTGAACACAATTCCCCCAAAACAGGATTGTCCCCATTTTTCGGGACTTATGGCAACCCTAAATAAGACTGGGAGGCTCTATAAATGTAAACAAGCACTTATGCCATTCACTCAAATCTAATGCGCCATCAAATCTAATGCACACCCTATACTTATAATCAAACCTTATTTACACAAGTCTTATTAATCACCTAATCTCATGCGCACTCTGATTTTGGAGACTGAATTCGGCTGAAAAGGGTGAGCATTAGATTCAAGAAAGATGTCTTTATTCACATTTTCCTTCAAGGAATTCAGAGGTAATACAAGATTGATCCTCTCTTTTCTCACAACAACCCTGCAAGGTAGGTGAGGCTAAAAGACAGTAACTGGTCTAAGGTCACCCAGGAAGCTTTGTGGCTGAGTAGGGATTTGAACTTGGATCTTCCAACTCCCAATCCACCACACCATCTTGGCTCTCACCACTGAATATCCGATACTGGGAACAAGTATCATGCATGGTTTGTGAAATTCCTAGAAATATTTAGGATATATAGGTAAATATATAGATATCTAGGTCTAAATAGGATCCAATTCCCAGATGTCACCAGCACCACCCCCCCCCCCCCCGGCATATCACCCCTGGTCTTCCCCGGCCTAGTGCTGAACATAACTGCTCTGTTGGGGAAGTGGAATGAGCACACACAACAGTCACACCTGAGCATTAGTGTGCCAGTCGCCACATGTGCCAGTCACTAAGCTGGGGAAGCCTAATGCACATGTGCGATCATAACACCTGAGCATTGGGCTTCCCCAGGCTTGAGGGGGGCACACCTGCTTCTTGCTAAGCTGGGGAGACCTAATATGTACACATGATTGTCATGCTTGTGCATTACAATTCCCCTAAGGGCACACTTGTCTGTTGCTAGGCTGGGGATGGGGAAGCCTAATGTGTATGTGCGATCATCACATGGGCACACCATGTCTCTGGAGCCCTCTAATGCACATGTGCTATCATCACAGGGCTGGATGCTTCAAAGACGCACTGCACATGCGCAACCATCGCACATGCACAAAACAAGGGCGACATGCCGGCCTCTGCGTTGGGTGATGCACACCCTTGTGGCATCCCTTTGACTGACTGGTGATGGGTTGGTTGGCCTTTCCGTCAGATCCAGCAACATCATGTGCTCTAAATGGGTGTACTCGAGTCCTGGCAGGTTGGTGTAACTAATAAATAGCACAACCGGGCGAACTCCAGTTCCCAAACCCATTCAAATCTGTCTAGCGAAATAGCAATTCTGGTCTTCTCATCTTGTGCAACTGGTATCTACCCCATCAAGGGAAGCTTTATGGGCTGTTAATTGTTATGTTTCCATTTTATACAGGGTGTCATTACGTGTCAACGAGAAGAAGAGAGAGACTTGAATTATTTCTCCGGGAAGCAACTGCTCGGGCTGCTTAGAGGTAAAAACAATTATCAATCCGTCAGCAAGGAAAGGCTTTCCAGCCATGCGTCGAGCCACATTTCTGCCCCATAACACAATCACACTGCCAGGGAGAGAGTCCATTGAAAGCCCATCAGTCACTAAAATAATCTTAAAGAAATAATTTGCCAGGAGCGATGGGATGAAACTGAATAAAGGGAATTTCAGAGTGAATGGCAGAGAGAGCTCCCCGGAGACCCTGCTGGCTTGGCGCACTTTTCTGTTGGAAAAAGAGTAGATTTCAGACACTTTCACAAGATGCTGAAAACAGCATTTGTTGTCTTCCCACCTACCAGGCTTTGTTTTTTTCCTTTTGGGTTGCACCCCATAGCTTAGATCAGGATCAGCCCAGATAAGCCTCCCAGGAAAGTGTCTTTGATTGCAGCCTCCTAACCATGTCTACCCAGAAGTAAACCCCGTTGTGTTCAATGGGGCTTATTCCCAGGAAAGTGTCTTGGATTGCAGCCTCCTAGCCATGTCTATCCAGAAATAAGCCCCGTTGTGTTCATTGGGGCTTACTCCCAGGAACGTGTCTTAGATTGCAGCCTCCTAGCCATGTCTACCCAGAAGTAAGCCCCATTGTTTTCCATGGGGCTTACTCCCAGAAAAGTGTCTTTGATTGCAGCCTCCTAACCATGGCTACTCAGAAGTAAGCCCCATTGTGTTCAATGGGGCTTACTCCCAGGAAAGTGTCTTTGATTGCAGCCTCCTAACCATGGCTACCCAGAAGTAAGCACCATTGTGTTCAATGGGGCTTACTCCCAGGAAAGTGTCTTTGATTGCAGCCTCCTAACCATGGCTACTCAGAAGTAAGCCCCATTGTGTTCAATGGGGCTTACTCCCAGGAAAGTGTCTTTAGGACTGCAGCCTAAATAGACTTCATAGGATCCTGCACACTGAATGCATCCTTTGAATTAAATTCCAGTGTTTTGTCATCATTTTTACATCCAGTTAATATTTTTATATAAATATTTTTGGGTTTGTGGAACCAATCGTCTGAGTTTCCATTATTTCCTATGGGAAAATCCGCTTAATGTAAAGAACATTTTACGTAACAACCATGCCTCTGGAACGCATTAAATTTGTTACGTGAGGTGCCACTGTAATTCTTATAGGTCCAAGAGCGCTAACGTTCTAGGTTTGGACATCTCTGGGGTGAGGAACAGATGTATCCTTACTCTGAGGAGACCTCCAGCTGCCTCCCTGGCCCTGAAGGATCCAGGAGTGGCAATCTCAGCACTGTAGCTGTACCATGGCACAAGCAGCCTGCCTCATTTGGGGCTGTTCATTTGTTTAAAAGGCAAATATTAATTAACACTTTTTAATTGCTTGGCAGCCCTAACAATTAGGAGCTTTTCAGAAGTTGAGAGCCTTCCTAATTAATTTCGGCATGCATAAAGGAGAATTGTATGCAATGTTTTTCTCCCCCCTGTACATCCATGCATTAATATATACTATCGCGTCGTGTTACAGGTAAAGCTAAAACTTTTAATTATAATTACCAAAGCACTTTACATTCTTTTAAAAGGGCTCATTAATTACAGGAAAACCCAGGAGCAACCAAGCTGTCCTTTGTAAGCTGCTTTTGCCTACGGTGAACATAATAGAGTGAATCTTCAGCACCTCTCCAAACCTGGAGGTTTCAGGTGCAATTTCTGGAGATATATATATATATATATATATATATATATATATATATATATATATATATATATATATATATATATATATATATATATATATATATATATTTTCCCCTCCTGGGTTCATAACCAGAAGCAGCAACCAAATTGCAAGCTGGAGATTTTGCAAAGAGCACAAAGCGCTCGGTGTCTCGGAAATGTCACCGCAAAAGTGTTTCAGCTCCTAAGGGACAGCATAATCTAGTCCCTTTTGGAAAAGTCGGGAAGGAAACGTGATCCCGGACACAATTGAAGGGGCTGAATTGAGTGATGTCTCCCAGGCCAGGCCTTGTATTAGAATCCTAGAGTTGGAAGGGACCTAGTAGGTCATCTAGTCCAACCCCCTGCCTGTAGCAGGAAATCCTCCTACCTAGAGCATGCCAGCAGGTGCTCGTCAAGCCTCTGCTTGAAGATCCCCGGTAAGGGAGAGTCTACCACCTCCCTCCCATATTCAACATCCACGATCCATACATTAATATCCTTGGGGTAAGGACCTCTCACCTATATATATATATATATATATATATATATATATATATATATATATATATATATATATATATATATATATATATATAACTGAAAAGTCACTGACTTGACTCACTCACTCACTCACTCACTCACAGAGACATCAACACCCAGCCAAAACCACAGGAGAGAGAAGCATGAAATTTGAGGAGGGTGTTCCTTCCGAAATTTGAGGAGGATGTTCCTTCCGTGATGGGGGCACTCACTAGGGCACAATCCAGAGTAACTATGGGGAGTCCTTGCTCTGGTGTAAGAACAATTTGCTGTGGATTGCAGTATGAATTTCCCATAGGTTTTCATTAGATGGTGCAGTAACTACGGGTACACGTAATGTCTCTTTTGTGCTCCCATAGTTACTCTGGATTGTAGGGCCAGAACCAATCTCCAGAAATTTAATGTGCATTGGGGTTGATGTGCATGGGGAGGTTGATGCACATGGGGAGGTTTTCGGAAATTCCAACGGGAAGGGGTGAAAAGGGGGGCACTGCATTTTCCTCCCTATACTTTACATTGAAGAATCCCTGACTGAAGGATGCTCTGCCCCAACCTCTGGACCTAGAAGCATGAAATTTTTGGGGGGGCGGTATTCCTTCCATGATGGGAGCACCCACCAAGAACCAATTTCTGGAAATTTAATGAGCATGGGGATTTAAAGCCCATGAGCGTGATGTGCATGGGGGATGATGCACATGGAGAGGTTGATACACATGTAGGGGGTTGGTGGAAATGGGGGTGGTTGATGCGCATAGGGTTGGTGCACATGGGGGGTTGATGTGCATGGGGAGCTGAAGCTCAATGAAGGGTATTGAGCAATGGGAGGATAGCATATTGTGGGGTATTTTACTCCCACAATGAGGGTGCTTCGTGAAGCATAAGAAAAGCAGATAGCTTTGTAGTCCTCATCAAATCGCCTCCCAACAGCAGAGTAATGATGTCTTCTTTTTCCAGGACATGTCCTCTTTCTCAGCCTTGTACATTTCAGCCTTGTGTCCTAGCAAAAAATCTTCATTGTCCTCCTTTTCCTTGTGAGCAGGCAGCATGTAGCCTTCTTGTACATTAATATGTTAAATACATTAAAGGGTGCACGTTAATAGGTGTGTACATTAATACATTAAAGGGTGCAATCCTAAGCTAGGCTGCCACAACTCTGGTTTTCCCATTCCTGTGGTGAAGTAGGGGGGCGAGCGCATGTCTGTACACTGGCCTAACCCTCCCCCAGGAGTGGGGCAGAAGTGCATTACAGCATATTTGACACCCCCAGATCAGCACAGGACTTCCCTTAATCTGGGGGGCCTAATCCTAATTTGGGGGTTAGGATTGCAGCCTGAATGTAACAGTTATAAATTTAATAATTTAATAATGAGCAATTAATAAATTTAATAAATTTAATAATGAGCAATTTGGTAAATGAACCACATGAAAGCAATATATATGAGTGTGTTTAGCTTTTTTCTGTTATGTCCTACATTTTTCTTGAGTGTCCTACAATTTGGGGTTGGCTTGTCCTCTTCTGGGGTTATGACACCTCCAACAGAGCTGAATTCAGATTTGCCAGGCCTCCCTGCAAACTATGTCTCTAGAAAGAAGATGCATGTTAATTTTATGGGAGAACCGGTTGCAAGTTATATTTTAAAGAAATGCAACGCCATTGATTAGCCTCTATAAGGGGAAGGGGAGGCATTTGAAATGTTTATTACGGGATCAACTTGCTGGTTTTATAAGGAGATGGGGATATAAAAGTGCTGGGGTGACACCGAGGAAAGAGCCATGAAGAGACCCGGAGCCTAATTCATAATTCAGTGGATTAATCAGGGAACATCTTCTCCAGCTTCTTGGGTGTAATGAAAAAACGTGCGGTGACAAACGATGAGGCTACTTTAAATCTTAAGGAGGCTGCCGGCAATTAGCTCCCCTCCGCAGGTGCCCGTGTAATGAGGTGCCCTCTGTTATTAGAGGCACTGGGAAAGTAGGGCAGGCTGGAATAATTGTCTTAATGATAAACAGAGCGCGGCACAGTTTCAACCTTCAGGCTGCCAGTTAATTTAAGAAAAGCCAAGAGGAAGGAAGGTGGGCACAGAGAGTCGAGATCCTACTGGAAAGATGGCATCCCTAGGGTGGAGCACTCAAGGACCCATGGCCATGCATCTGGAAAGATGGCATCCCTAGGGTGGAGCATCCAAGGACCCATGGCCGTGCGTCTGGAAAGATGGCATCCATAGGGTGAAGCACCCAAAGACCTAGGGCTTGGATGTGCCTGGAAAGATGGCATCCCTAGGGTGGAGCACCCAAGGACCCATGGCCGTGTGCCTGGAAAGATGGCATCCCTAGGGTTGAGCACCCAAGGACCCATGGCCGTGCGTCTGGAAAGATGGCATCCCTAGGGTGGAGCACTCAAGGACCCATGGCCAAGCACCTGGAAAGATGGCATCCCTAGGGTGGAGCATCCAAGGACCCATGGCCGTGCGTCTGGAAAGATGGCATCCATAGGGTGAAGCACCCAAAGACCCAGGGCTTGGATGTGCCTGGAAAGATGGCATCCCTAGGGTGGAGCATCCAAGGACCCAGGGCCGTGCGTCTGGAAAGATGGCATCCATAGGGTGAAGCACCCAAAGACCCAGGGCTTGGATGTGCCTGGAAAGATGGCATCCCTAGGGTGGAGCATCCAAGGACCCAGGGCCATGCACCTGGAAAGATGGCATGCCTAGAGTGAAGCACCCAAGGACCCATGGCCATGCGCCTGGAAAGATGGCATCCAGTGATGGGATTCAAAGAAATTAACAACCAGTTCTACATTCCTCTGGCAGCCACTTTTAAATGGCTATTTTTAAACTTTATATGTCCTATCTCTTGTTAACAACCGGTTCTATAGAGTAGGCGCGAACCTGCTGGAGCCCACCACTGATGGCACCCATAGGGTGAAGAACCCAAGATCCCAGGGCCTGGATGTGCCTGGAGAGATGGCATCCCATGGGTACCCAAGGACCCATGGCCGTGTGCCTGCCTTTCATTGCAGGAACAGCCAAAAGAGCACACCTGTTGTGCAGCCCTTTGGATCAGGACACATTACAGCAGGCCTTTGGCAAGGTGAACATATTTTTCCAGGACATGTCCTCTTTTTATAGCCTCATGTCCTGGAAAAAAAAATCTTCATTGACCTCCTTTTCCTTGTGAGCAGGCAGCATGTAACCTTCTTGTAATTAACAAATTTTATGTAATAAATTATAGGTAATAGCTTTACAATGAACAATGAGCAATATAGAGCATAATAATAATCTATGTCTACACAAAAGAAAGCCTCAGTGTGTTCAGTGTGTCTTACTCCCAGGAAAGTGCACTTTTTAAGTTTATAAATGTTGCTTCCAATTGCTACAAATTCCAAATGCCACTTTTATCCTGCAAATTCCCTCTGGCACAGAAATGGATTCTCATTAACTCCTTCAGGGATGCGATGAGACCAGGAGTTACAACATGGAGAGGGCAATTTTGGCCTTTAGAAAGCAGAGAGTGGATGAAAGAGCAAAGCATGCGTTGAATGAGTGAGTTCAGGGTATAATTGCAAGAACGGATCGTCAGAAAACGAACCGTCAGAAAGCGGGGATACTTGTATATTTCTTTTTTATTCTGTCTGCTCCCTTCCAACCTCTCTCTGCCAATTGCTTCTGTTGAAATATGTAACCATGTACAACATTTCGTGTACAGTTGTGTTGAAAACACATTTAATCCCCGTCGCCGGCATTGCAATTCAGGGGCAGATCAAAGCTTACAAAGCATACCTCATTAAAGGCAGCGTTTGTGTTCCTTTTCTCCTTCCTTGATATATGTACCTCATTTGTTTTTCACGGTGCGATATAATTTTCCATACAGGATCAGCTCGTTCATTCCAAAGCAAGTAGCCGTTCGATCTGGGCAAGCGAGCCGGGTGCCCTACCTTTTGCCAAGTCCGACGTATAAACGCCCTAGCTGGGGGATTTAAAATAAATTGAACATAAAAAATTTACATGCCTTTTATGACTCCGCTGGCTTCGACAAGGGCACAATGTTCAGAAATAATCAGATCATGTAAAATATGTATGATGGAATGTTACTGATGGTCAAATGCGCTTTGGGGCTGAAATGGTTCTGTAGCTTCAGGATGGCACATTGAGGCTCCTTTGATCACTGGGAATGGTTATGCCCAGCCTCTATAGTAGCTATAGGGGTTGAACGTAGAGGTTGGTCTGTAGCTATAACCATCAGCTGAATAAAATTAGGGTGGTTATTGCATCAGAACTAGGATTGTCATAATAAGGGACAGGACACTTTGTCCCATTTGCTTGTTTGTGAACACAATCCCCCAAAATCTGGACTGTCTCTGTTTTGGGGACATATGGCAACCCTAATCAGGATAGACCCAGATTCAAAGTCTGCAATCCTAACTTCAGTTAGGGCAAAATCCTTAGCAGTTACAGGTCCACGCAGTGAGGTCACCCTCTAGTGTTATCTTATGGGAAGTCATCTTAACTGCTCTGGAGCAACAGGCTTAATTTCACTTTAGGATATAGGCCTTAGGCTGGCCTAAACCCAGGCATAAGTCCTATGCTGTCATAAAAGTGCTGAAAGGCAGGGGTTCACAACCTTTGGTCCGCAACCCACTGCCGGTCCATGGTGCCTTGCTGGCAACTAACTGGGCATTGAATGTGCAGCTAACTGGGCATGCACACCTCAGCGACTAGGCTGTCCAGAATGAATTAGGCAGGTGCAGCCTAGGCACTGGGCTGTGCATGCCCAGATCACTCCTGCATGGAGTAAACTGGACATGTGTAGCCTGGGTGCTGAGCTGCGTGTACCCTATCCGGAACAAACTGGGCATGCACAGCCTGGCCAGTTCATGGAAAAAATTTGAGGACCACTGCTGTATGGCACATCTGCATCACTCCTGTGGGGAGGGTTAGGCCAGAGATGCACTTGCCATGTGCTGCTTTTTGGGCCAGTGCTACTTATGTGCCATGTGCTACTTACTGAGACCTGTAAAGCCCTACAAAGAGGATAAGGTGTTGTCTGGAGGTTGACGCAATGCCCTGCCTCAAGATCAGTCTGGGTTCTCACCTTGGATGGGAGACGCAAGTTGCTGATGGATAGTGTGGAATGTGAAGTCAAATAGAGATTGAGAGCACAATCCTAACCACAACCCTGGCACAAATCATCAATTCCCCATTCCCATGGTGGTGTGCAGAGACTGGCGCATGTCTATGCATTGGCATACCACCACCACCACCCCCCCCCCCAGGAGTGATGGCATAAGTGCCTTATGACTAGGGTTGCCATAATTCCACCAAATTAGGACAGGACCCTCTGTCCCATTTGCCAGTATGTGGACACAATCCTCCAAAATTGTGACTGTCCCTGTTTTTTGGAATATATGGCAACCCTATAGGATCCTCTGTCCCATTTGCCAGTATGTGAACACAATCCCCCAAAACCGGGACTTTCCCTGTTTTTGGGGACATATGGCAACCCTACTTATGGCACTTTTGTAATATCCCCAGACTTGTGCCAGATTTATGCTGGCCTAACTGGGGATTAGGATTATAGCAGTAAAACCCAGCCTCCCACCGACCAAACATTCAAACACTAAAAAGCAATTATTAAACGCCAACTGGAGACAACGGGGAAAAATAGATCTGCAGGATTCCAGCACGATGGTTAAAAATATAACAGAGAAAGTTGAGTCATTCAACAAAATCAATGACCTTCAAAGCAGGAGTTTGTTGATAGGAAGCAGATAAACTCCAGTCCCAACAACCCAGTGGGATGTACCCCTGCTTGACCCCCTGAAAGTGAGTAATGGGGTGATCTCCATCGATCCCATAAGTGTGGGCGGATGGCTGCGGGAAAACAACAGCTGCATAGGAAACCATCTGCGTGTATCGAACTGGGGGGAAGAGTCGCTCCATCGAGGGCACGTAAACATCATTTGGTTATTGCAACGGCCCTTTGCCAGCCCCGAAGGATTAGCCCTGCTGGGAAACTCCACTGTTTGAACAATCAGAGGGAAATGGGTACAATTTTCCAGCAATCGCTTCTTATTTCGTCTCATTATTGGAGAGGGAAAAGGGTCAATGTTCTTCCTACCCCCTGCTTTGCTGTCTACATCTCTCAGTCTTGCGAGATGCTCATAGATTAATCTCTTTACGAACATCCTGAGCCCAGTCTTGAATCCGAAGCTGTCACTGGGGGGAAGGCCCTCAGGATCGTGTCAGGATCCGTATTAACAATAGCTGGACGTCTCAACTTCTGCACTATCTCTGAACTAGTCCAGTCTTGCCATTATAACATCTGCACCGTTTCATATCCCTCTATCCTATCCTATCTATCCTGTCTGTCTGTGTGTCCATCTGTTAAAGGAAGGAAGGAAAGAAGGAAAGAAGGACAGACAGACAGACAGACAGACAGACAGACAGACAGACAGATAGATAGATAGATAGATAGATAGATAGATAGATAGATAGATAGATAGATAGATAGATAGATAGATAGATAGATATCGCTTCCTTCCACTGGCAATCTTCCTTCCTTCCTTCCTTCCTTCCTTCCTTCCTTCCTTCCTTCCTTCCTTCCTTCCTTCCTTCCTTCCTTCACTGTCTGTCTCTCTGTCATCCATTCTTCCTTCCACAGACAGACTACAAAAGGATAGGATACATTAAGATTAGACAGACAGACTAGGTGGTCTAGCTACACCTGTTGGTTCATGGGCTGCCATTACGGTTTCCTTCCTTCCTTCCTTCCTTCCTTCCTTCCTTCCTTCATTCATTCATTCATTCATTCATTCATTCTCCTTCCTTCCTTCCCTCCTTCCTTCTCTGATTCTTTCTCTATCAACAAGAGGGGAGAGTATATTGGAGGGCCAGTGTGTTCTTGCTACACCTGTTTGTTCATGGGTTGCCATTAAGTTTTCCTTCCTTCCTTCCTTCCTTCCTTCCTTCCTTCCTTCCTTCCTTCCTTCCTTCCTTCTCTGGTTCTTTGTCTATCAACAAGAGGGGAGAGTATATTGTGGCCAGTGTGGTCTAGCAGCACCTGTTGGTTCATGGGTGGCCACTGTTTGAAAACCCACCAGAGCCTGATTGACACAAGAAACTCAGCGTCTGCGCTCAAACTAGTCTCTGCAGACCAAAACCTCTTTGTGAGTTTCCCAGTGATCCCCTGATATCTCTGTCTCCATTAATATCCATTAATATCTTATCCATTAATATTTTTCCCCCATGCTGCCCCTGACCCCTTTAACAGCCTCCAGGACTTTCCACCCCTCCCTCTTACTCATTCAAACCTTCATATCTTTCCTAATAACTGTCCAGCAGATTTAACATGCCAAAGAAGAGCAGTTAGAGAGGGCTTCAGATCCTGAGAGGCAGAGTTCATAACTCTTCCCCACCTATTTGCTCCGTGCACCCCCCGAAGCGCCTACAAATGTTACCGCCGTCATAATGAGCCATTAAGTCCCAGCGCTAGTGTTTTGGTCAATGATTCTTTCTAATGATATTGATATTCCTCTTACCAGATTTCAGTGGTTCTCTTTTTCTCCGAGGGTGCAGCTTGATGGCCTTTCAAGGGAAACCCTCTATTTGGCATTTGGAGACAGTTTCATCGGCTGTACGTAATGGGACACAAGAGCTGTTGAGCATCCAACATTCCTCCTTTAATTACACTTCAGAAAGTTAGGCATTAATTACAGCAACAAGCTGAAGGGAATTAAGTGGAAAGAATTAACAGCCTGCTTTCCTCAAAAGCAGGGGAGAAAAATAGAGAGAAGAATGATCTCCAATGCGCTCCAACGCAACCTGCAAGATGCTTAATCAGAACATCATTAGGGTTGGATAAACCTATTGATGCTAAAGGCAGCTTATAAAGTGTTACCCCTGGTGGTGTCGCTAATGATCATGTAGCCCGGTGCAAAATGTGGCCCCGGAAGTGATGTCATAGCCAAAAGTGGGGTATTCTAAAAAAACTTTTAAATTTTCCCCTGCAACAATAAAACCAGATTTAATTAAGAAAAAAAAATATGAAAAGGGTGCCCCTTATTGGTTAGGGAAACTTTGCGGGGCAAAAGATGAATGTTTATTCTTTCCCTGCTAAATATAAGAGGAGCACCACTTAGGAGCACCTGTATACCCAGTTAGCATGAGTTAACTGTATTATTATATATGTACAGTGGTACCTCTCACAACAAGCGCTTCACATAACAAGCATTTCACATAACAAGTCTAAATTTCCAAGGAACCTTGCTTCACATAACAAGTTCCGCTTCACTTAACAAGCACTTATGCAGTCCTGACGCTCCACAAGGAGGCTGTTTAAAAGGACTGGCAGCCAGCGCTGCCGCCTCTTACTGTCCCCAACTTGGGAGCAGTTGCCTGGGTGTGCCAGAGGCAGCTGCCGTTAACTGTCCCAAGTACCCCACCGGCCACCTTGAACCTCCAGCAGCAGCCCAGTTAAGCCTCCCAGGAAAGTGTCTTTGATTGCAGCCACCTAAACATGTCTTCTCAGAAGTAAGCCCCATTGTGTTAAATGGGGTTTACTCCCAGGAAAGCGTCTTTAGGATTGCAGCCTACGTAAACATCATAGGATCATGCACATTGAATGCATGTTTTGTATTCAATTCCAGTGTTTTGTCATCATTTTTACATACAGTTAATATTTTTATATGAATATTTTTTGGGTTGTGGAACCAGACATCTGAATTTCCATTGTTTCCTATGGGAAAATCCGCTTCACTTAAAGAGCAAGCCTCCGGAACGAATTAAGTTCTTTGTATAGGGAAATGAGAGCTGATTTATATTAAAACCCTATTTGTTCCATACAGTATTAGAATTGCATCTCATTGGATCTCAGAGCAATCAGAATCATGGAAATCTTAAGAAAATCCACTTTTTGTTCAGCCACTAGTGCAGCGTTTCTCAAAGTTGGGGTCAGGACCCCTTTGGGGGTTGCCTAGAGGTTTCCTGGGGGTCGCCTAAAGACCCCTGGTGCAGGGGGCCAGGTCAGGCTTGCCAGACCTCCAGATGTAGCAGCGCGTGCACTAGGGCTGACTGACAGCCTCAGGGCCCAATCCTATGCATGCATCCTATGTATGCCTACTCTGAAAGAAATCCCATTATACTACTCTGAAAGAAATCCCATTATAGTCAGGGGGGCCTTCACTCCCATGCAAATGTGGATAGGATTGCAGCCTCAGGGCCCAATCCTATGCATGCCTACTCTGAAATAAATCCCATTGTGTTCAATGTGTGCATAGAACACACATTTCATTTGTAACAATGAAAATACATCCTGCATATCGGATATTTACATTACGATTCATAACAGTAGCAAAATTACAGTTATAAAGTAGCAACGAAAATAATTTTATGGTTGGGGGTCCCCACAACATGAAGAACTTATAAAGGGGTCACTGCGTTAGGAAGGTTGAGAACCACTGCCCTAGTGTCAAGCTCAGCTTGTAGCCCCCCTAGCTGCCCTGCACCCCCCCAGCTATGCCACTGATTGCCCCCTTTCTCCCGGTTCTCCCTCTTTTCAATGCCCCCTTCCAGTAACAGTGTGAAAAGGAAAGGAAGAGGCAAGCCCAAAAGTGGAAGTATAACCAGTGGCGTATCTCGGGGAAATGGTGCCCACGGCAAGCACTGAAGTTGCACTCCCTGTCCAAGCAGAGAAGCTTCCCATGCAAATGAACATCTTGCTTCCGTGCGTCTCACTAACTGCATTGTCTTTCCGCATCATTTGTTAATTCAGAAGGCAACTAATTAGGCGTGTGAGCGCAGGGCTCTCTCCTCCCCCCTCCCCACAAGCAGATGTTGTGGTGTTGCACAGGCGGCGATGGGTGCCGGCTTCTGGCACAGCCGTCTGTGCACTTCAGCAGCTGATACGATGGCAGCTTTAATCATGTCAAAGCAAAGCGTTTGGATGCGATGGAGATTTTCCTGCCTTCCTCTCCGCCGACTTGGAACAAAGATGTTTCAGCCCCCGGCCCAGGCCCTGCTGCCACCAGGCATGTGTCCCCAGAGATCTGATGGCTCCAGATCTGACGCTGAGCCTGCCATAGACTGGAATTTCCACTTGTTGGGCACTTAAAAGGTGCAAAATCATGGAAAGCTTGATCAAATCTCTGATAGATAGATAGATAGATAGATAGATAGATAGATAGATAGATAGATAGATAGATAGATAGATAGATAGATAGATAGATAGATGGGTGGACGTACGGGCAGGTGAGCAGACGGACAAAGGAAGGAAGGAAGGAAGGAAGGAAGGAAGGAAGGAAGGAAGGAAGGAAGGAAGGAAGGACGGACGGACGGACAGACGGACAGACGGACGGATGGACGGATGGACGGATGGAGGAAGGACAAATAGACAGACAGACAGACAGGAGCTTTGCAGAAAACAGGCAGGGGCACCAGAAGGCTTTCACTTGCCATTTGAGCCCATAGAGGGGACTATAGATTGACTTAGTATCGATCTGTTTCTCTGTCCATCCATCCATCTGTCTTTTTGTCCTTCCTTCCTTCCTAAACAGACAGTGATAGAAAGATAGATATCCCTCCCATTCCTTCCTTCCACCGCTATGTACCTGTCTGTCCGTTTGTCCGTCCATCTGTCCATCTTCCTGTCACCTGTCCAACAATCCTTCTGTCCTTTCTTTCTAGAAAGATGGTGGAAGGAAGGAAGGATGGTGGAAGGAAAGTCTGTTTAGGATTATCGCCATAGATAGATAGATAGATAGATAGATAGATAGATAGATAGATAGATAGATAGATAGATAGATAGATAGATAGATAGATAGTAGTCAGTCAGTCAGTCAGTCAGTCAATCTAGTGCCCCCTGTGGGCTCAAAGGGTAAGTGCAGGCCCTCTGTTACCCCTGCCAGTTTTCTGCAAAGCTCCTGCAGTTAGTTTTGGTGCTTTTCTTCTCCATCTCTCCAGGAAGGGGACTTTGGCATCCATTCGGTAACGCTACATTAACCAGCATTTTTCCATTTAATTACATTAGCATGTGTTTGTATATTTTTTTTTCCTCCAGCGGCTTGACTTTAGGGAGCCATTAATGAAGACAGCAATCAGACAAAGTTCTCATGTTATTCACGGCACATCAGTTCTTCAGAGCCACAAACGGCATGTGACGAAATGGGTGGTTCGGAAGAGTCTTCTTGGAAGAGATCATGTTGGTGCATGCTCCATGTTTCTGCCTTTGATCTGCCATCTTCCAGGGACCAAAATAGAGGTCATTTGAAAGACATCTTTGTAGCTGCCCCAAAAGACATCCCTTTTATCCCTTTTAACCCAAACCAGCCATGATGACCCCGACCCACGGCCAGTGGCATTACTAGAGTTCGTATCCCCTGGTGCAGGAGGCCAGAACATGTGGACCCCTAATCAGGGCACAGACAGACAGACAGATATCGGAGGAAGGGATAGACAGATAGATAGATAGATAGATAGATAGATAGATAGATAGATAGATAGATAGATAGATAGATAGATAGATAGATAGATAGATAGATAGATCGATCGATCGATCGATCGATCGACCGACCGACCGACCGACCGACCGACCGACAGGCAAGAGGGAGGGATATGTATCTATCTGTCTTTCATCTGTGTGTGGAAGGAATAATTAATAAATTAATATATATAATTAATACTCTTGGAGTCCCTATAATAAAATAAATTAATTTAAGAGCACAATCTTAATTTGTGTCATCTGTGTAAGATGTATTTGATCCAGCAGTGCTCATCTTATGAGAACATCACAGGCTGTGATGAATGTTGTTTGGTTTGCATCCCTCTCTCCATAGATCTGTCTCCCTTTTCCTTTGTCCGTCCTATAACGTATTCAAGTGCTCTCCTGTCTGTGGTCTCCTCCAGCCTTTCCGAGTCGAGGCTCAGCCCACCTACTAATCGTGTATTTATTTTAATTAGCTGAAACTCACTTTCAAGTCCAGGCCTTGAAGAATATCAATGGGAAATCGTACCTGATTGAATTTTGTAAGGATTTGGTTGTGTAATGAACCTTACCTTTGACTCCGATAAGCGCAACCGCTTCAGTTCCTTTGGCTAATCAAAGTCCAAGTCCGCGCATTGGAAATCAAAGCTGATGAAGTCCAAGTTTGTTAAAACAGGATTAAGAGGAGGTTTTCGCATTAGGTTTTGTGCAATCTCTGGTGTGCTCTGGGCAGAACACAACATAGGGGAGCTTTACTCGTAAGGAAAAGAGCAATGTGAGTAGGGATGCCAAGAGGAAATTTGTTACGGGGAACAAAGTTTCTAAAAACTGTTGATGTGAAGATGATGATGGTGACGACAATGACAATGATAATGATGGCGTCTTACCTCCATCCCTTTTTAAACTGGGAAGGCTTTAAGGCCAGGAAGCCATATATTGATCTGTTATATAGCAAAACACATTTGCTATATAACAATGTGTTATTGCTATACAGCTTTCTGAACAACTTTTTTTTTTGCTGAAATGTGGTATACAAATATTAATTTAAAACTGCATTAGTTTCCATAGAATAATAATAGCCATTAATAACCCACTAATAACATATTAGCCATTAATTGTTTTTTTTTATTTTCTCTGTAAACTGTGAACTTTGTAAACCGTGAACTCTGTAAACCGGACAGACAGACAGACAGACAGACAGACAGACAGACAGACAGAATCACCAACTAATACTAATCTATGGCATTATTAATATTTTAATTATTTTAAAATGATATTAATGATATTAATGATTACTAATGATTTAGTAATATTCACATCAGTTGTGTTTAATTCTAACCATTCTCATTGGAATAATTTTATTTATTTATAAATAAGGGTGCAATCCTAACTTAGGCTGGCACAACACATCAGTCTCCCCATCGGCCCATCCCTCTCCCAGGAATGGCACACAAATGTCTTCTGGCACTTTTCTGACACCCCAGGATCAGCCCAGGACTTATGTTGGGTTTTAGGCTGGCCTAACTGGAGCCTTATGCTGCAATCCTAAAGACACTTTCCTGGGAGTAAGACCTATTGAAAACAATGGGACTTCCTTTTGAATAGATATGGTTAGGATTGTGCTCTTTGTGTTGCTGGAGAAGTCAAGCATATTGCTTGTTGACGCATCCCCTGAGCTTGTGAGTGTCTCTGGCTTAACCAATGATAATCCCATCTTGCCTGGACAGATGTAACCACAGCGGTAAGATACATGGAGGTCGGGAGAGCCCGAAGCCGTAATTAGGGTGCTGGAGAGAGTGATAGATGAGACCACATTAAAGAGAGCTAAATACTGTATGTACAGTTCAGCTCAATGAGGACTAATGAGGGACGGAGGCGTCAGCAAATATTTGCGAAGGGAGTAAACAAGAGGGAAGGTGGGTGTCCGTCTGTCCCCCATTACAGGCTATGAAGATAAATTGAGATGGAAGCCTAATATAGATAGCATGAGTTGGCAGGGCAATCGAGTCGGGGAGTAGGGACCACCCAGATGCTGCGTGTAGCCAGCTTCTGGTCTCCTCCATATGGCTCCTTAATGTCTTCCAAGTTTCTACTACTCCCCATCTTTCTGGCTGGCTGCCTTATATATCTGGGGGTAAGTTCACATTTTTTAATCCAGTGTGACGAGACAGCCAAAAATGTAGCAACAAGTAACAGGTATGTTCAGTGGTTCCCAAACTGATGGGTCACGACCTATTAGGGCAACCAAAAGCAGGGAAGTCACCTTTAAGGTAGGGTTGCCATATGCCCGAAAAATGGACAATCCTGATTTAGGGGATTGGGTTCACAAACCGGCAAATGGGACAGAGGGTCCTGTCCTGATTTTCATAGAATCCTAGAATCCTAGAGTTGGAAGGGACCCAGTAGGTCATCTAGTCCAACCCCCTGCCTGCAGCAGGAAATCCTCCTAGAGCATCTCTGACAGGTGCTCGTTGAATTTTGTGGAAGACAATTATGGCAACCCTACTTTAAGGGAATGATCCCCATTAAGGCAAAGATCACTATGAAGGTGCTTTTTAATTACCCAGGGAATTGCTGGCCTTCTATAGGGTCCTTGAAGCTCACACCCCTATTTGGTCTCTTAAGGGGGGTTGGGGAGTCGCATTAAGGGCTTTGTGAACAAGGTGTGGAGGAGATCAGAGGGGGATTAGTGCCTCTAGGATAGGGTTGCAATAATTCTCTTCCACAAAATCTGTCCCATTTTGCAAGTATGTGAACACAATCCCCCCAAATCGGGACTGTCCCTGTTTTTGAAGACATATGGCAACCCTACTTTCGGACCCTATAGGGGTTTGGGAACCACAGCCATAGTTATTCTCTCAACCACTGGAGACAGATCCTTGTCTCCATGTGGAGATGGGCATACATATAATGGTGGTTTGGATGAGATCTGGCAAGGCAACCATGCTTCTCCTGGTGTGGCGGGCAAAGCCAGGTGGGTGTGTGCGGGTTACAGGTGGATCCAAGGATAAGACGATGGTGAGAGTCGGCATCCTGCCAGCCCTATCATCCCAATAGAGTGTTTCCAGAGAGCACTTTGGAGACAATAAGGAGGAAGGAGGGAGGACGCCATTGTTTGGGCTCAGAAGTAATTGAGTCTTTGAGCCTGCGGAGGAATAGCAAAGCCGAGCTGTAAAGCAAGCCATATGAATGCAAAAGAAAAGAGCGTGGGCAGGAGCCCAGGAGCCGAGGGGAGAGGCCAAGCTGGCAGTCAGCTTTTATGGGCCCTACGGCAAGGCGCGTAATTAATTTGCTTCCGTCTTCATTGATTTGGAAAAGAAAGCATTTCGGAAATGCAACAAAGTCCCCCAAAACGAGGGCTTTCCAGTGGAATTCAAAGCATAACAATGGGCATGTCTGCACAGGAGAAAGTCCCATCTATCAACCCATCAACTGATAGATATAGATATAGATATATCCAGGGGAAAGTCCCAGCTATTTCTTCATCAATCGATATAGAAATAGATATAGATATATAGATCTAGGCAGTGGTGGGCTTCAGGGGGTTCTCACAGGTTCCATAGACCCCTTTGCTAATGAGCTCCTGGTTCTGAGAACCAGTTACTAATGGGACATAGAACCTGTTGTTAATTTATTTGAATCCCACCACTGGGTATAGGGACATCCAGGGTGATCATATAGAATGGAGGACAGAGTACCTCTACCTTTAACCATTGCATAGAACAGGGTATTTAGGCAGGTGCTGCTTGTTGGATCCTTCTAAACCAGCCTCAATTCCTTGTTCTATGCAATGGTTAAATGTAGAGATACTCTGTCCTCCATTCTATATGATCACCCTGGATGTATGGTAAAGATAAAGGTGACCTCCGCAGGTTATACTGCTAGTCTTGACTGACTGAAGGGTGCGGTGCTCACCCCCATTTCTGGAGCCATTCAGCATTGTCTGCCATGTGGCCCACCTTCCCATCAAAGTGGTACCCATTTATCTACTGACATTTACATGCTTTTGAACTGTTAGGTTGGCAGGAGCTGGGCTAAGGATGGGAGCTCACCCAGTCTTGTATCTCTTCTGGCCAACATTCCATGTCAGTCGAGGAGATGCAATTGTCAACATTCCAATTTTCAACTGATAACAGACCATAATGGGAAGAGGTTTGGGGGGGCATAGAGGAGTGAGGTGGCAAAAAGGGCACTTGAGATGCTAGAAATATAGATTGTTTTTTAATAATGAGTATTGTTATATTGTACCTCTGTAAGTGACAGCTTCGGGCTTTTCCTTGTGGCTTATAAAATCCAGTGTATTGGAGATGGGGTACAGGATCCAGAACTATGCATTCAGCCATCAATCTAGCTATCCACAGACAGACAGACAGACAGGTTGGTTGGTTGGTTGGTAGGTACCAGACAGACAGTCAGACAGACCAATAGATAGATACCAGAGAGAGAGAGAGAGAGAGAGAGAGAGAGAGAGAGAGAGAGAGAGAGAGAGAGAGAGAGATTTAACTATCTCTCTGTCTGGTATCTATCTATCTATCTATCTATCTATCTATCCCTTCCTCCCATATCTATCTATCTATCTATCTATCTATCCCTTCCTCCCATATCTATCTATCTATCTATCTATCTATCTATCTATCCCTTCCTCCCATATCTATCTATCTATCTATCTATCTATCTATCTAATCACATTTTATAACACCCTCCTCCAAGGAGCTCAGGGCAGTACACACGTCCTTATGTTTGATACCCCTGTGCTATCATATGGATTTTAAAAATATTCATAATAATAAACACAGATCCACTTGCAGCAGCAAGCGAAGGGGCTCCCATCAAGTTCCCTATAAAATATTTATCTTTACGTTAAATTGGCTCTCTGAACAGTCCCAACAGAAACTGCGGGCAGATCTTAGGGCAATTTATATGCTGTCACATGTTATTTCCATCCGCGCCTGCCAATAATTCTTAACTATCGGGGCACTGCCTACCCAGGCAGCTTTCATATGACAACATCCATAAAGATCTTAGGCAGTCTATTTCATATTATGTCCCGCTCGTAGACCTCCATATATTGGCTTGGATTTGAATGAAAGCCAGCATAAAAAAGTATTATTTTAAAAAGTGTCTTCTGCATCCACATTGCTGGCACCGTGACGTCTTTGTAGAAATATTTATTTTGTTTGAAATTGTGGGCATGGGAGTGCTACTATTGGTCAAAACTTATAAAATTGTGATATTTTCAAATAATACCATAACACTGTATTTACTCAAATCTAACGCACCACTGAATCTAAAGCGCACCCCAATTTTAAAAGGCTTGAGATTAAAAAATGTTTACTAGTGATTGTAATGCACAGCTGCTAAGCAAATAGAAATTTTAATTTGACTGCATATTGTCATTAAACGACAATAATTATATGATAATGGATTTAAAATTCTCCCATATCCCCCCACTGCACATCAATCCCACATACACATCAACCCCCCATGCGCATCCACCTCCATGTGCAACATCCCCCATATTCATCCACCCCGTGCACATCATCCCCCCTATGTACATCAACCCCCCATGCTCATCAACCCCCATGTGCAACCCCCCACGTGCAACATTCCCCATGTGCAACATTCCCATGCGCATCAACCCCCATGCGCTTCAGTCCCCCCCATGCATATCATCTCCCCATGTGCATCAACCCCCCATGCGCATCAGCCCCCCATGCACATCATTCCCCCCTGTGCATCCAAATGCACTACTTTATACAATGTAACATTTTTATTACAATATAGTAAACTGTTAAGCTAAATACTGACCTATAGGGCTGCAATCCTAAAGACACTTTCCAGGGAGAAAGACCCATTGAACACAATGGAGCTTACTTCAGAGTCGACAAGGTTAGGATTGTGCTCCTACTCTTATAATCAAAATACCATATCTACTTAAATCTATGTGCCATCAAATCTAATGCTCATCCTGATTCTGGAGACTAACAGCACAATCCAGAGTTACTACAGGACCTCTTACATTGACTTAAGAGACATTTACGTTGATGTAGTTACGGCGCCACCTATGGGAAATGCATAGAGCAATCCAGAGTAAATTTCTCTTATGTCAATGTAAGAGGTCCTGTAGTTAATCTGGATTGTGCTGTAAGGCTGCAATCCTAAAGACACTTTCCTGGGAGTAAGACCCATTGAACACAATGAGGCTTACTTTTGAGTAGACATGGTTAGGACTGTGCTCTTTGGCTGGAAAGGGGGTGTGATAGATTTGAGTAAACACAATAGATAAATCAATGCAGAATTTATTTCAGAATGTGAAAAAACCAATCCTGGTGGAATATTTCCATCCTATAAAATATAGGATATTCTATAAAATAGAATATATCCATCCTATGACCAAAAATCCACCGAAATTGGTAATGGCGCATTATCTTGCCCACTACTCAGGATGTTGCCCTGTCCACTGTATGGGAGGAAGTCTGTCATAGGTACGGTTGCCGTAAGACCCGGAAAACCATGACAATCCTGGTTTTCCGGGACTGTGTTCCCATACTAGCAAGTTAGACTGCGGGTCCTGTCCCAGTTTTGTGGAAGAGAATTATGGCAACCCTAAACATTGGAGTGATGCGCTAGCCTCCCACATCAGGTGATGCAAAATGTAGTGATACCACTGTGGTGACACCGATGCCACATCACTGATACACCTCCTGGTAGGTGGAGGGGGACACATTTGACAGCGGGTCCTGTCCCAGTTTTGTGGAAGAGAATTATGGCAACCCTAAACATTGGAGTGATGCGCTAGCCTCCCACACTGGTCGATGCAAAATCTAATGATACCACTGTGGTGACTCGGATGCCGCATCACTGATGCTCATCCTGGTGAGTGGGGGGCACAGGTGTGGGGGTCTTTCATTGGGTCCTCCATTAGGCCAGCCTGATGCAGAGAAAGACTCCCAGTGACCTGGCATGTGTCATAGTTGGGATATTAATGCTAAAGGACATTTTTTTTCCTTGATGATGGGATGCTTCTCCTTCGGGTCAGATGTGAGGGTCTCTCCACTGCAATGAAATATGTATTGCAGTCGCTCCGTGAGGACTAATTCGCCTCCGTTGTGCACAGCATGAGAGCCAGTTGCCCTCTGCGTGCCTTCTCTGGATCTGATTTCATGAAGGACGGAGAAGCAAGTTCTTTGTTGTCTCCCTCGGGACGCCAGTGGCTTTTGAAATGGAGATCTTCACATCTCCAAATATTTACAAGCTCCCAGTGACATTTCAGGCTGACCCCTCTATTTGAAGGATAAGAAGGAAGGTTCTTATGATTGTGATGCCTGCTAAGATTTCAAAAATAGATGTTGGGGGAAAAGGTGTGCATAAGTTTCCTGCGCCGTAATCCGGATTCGATGCACGATTTTCAGTCCACCCTCTGAAACAGGTACCCCTTTATCTGATCGAGCATGCCCTGTTCCTGAGGATGTTATTGATATTTAGATGTTCAGTTGCGCCCGATTCTTTGTTACCCCATGGTAGGGTCACGAAAAAAGGGACAATCCTGATTTGGGGGGATTGTGTTCACATACCTGCAAATGGAACAGAGGACTGATTTTGTGGAAGAGAATTATGGCAACCCTATGCCATTATGGCAACCCTATAACATGGTCTAACTGTCCCCTGCTCCATCCATCCTTCAGCCTTCAATTCCTGGGGATACCTGGACCCTCCAAAAAACATATTGGGGAACACAAAAGGGATAAAGTATATATATGGGAGTTGATGAACCCTAAAATCCAGAGTAACTACGGGAGAACATAACAGACATTACATGCACCTGTAGTTACTGCACCATCTAGTGAAAACCTATGGGAAATTCATATTGCAATCCAGAGTAAATTGTTCTTACATCGGAGCAAAGACTCCCCGTAGTTACTCTAGATAGCACCCGAAGCTTGTGTCCTAATTATGGAATATTGTGCATGAGTGCACCCATCTTAATCCTAATCCTATTCTATCTATTCTATCCAATCCTATGCGCAGGACCTGGATTGCCTGCATGTTGAAGGTTGAGGAACCTATGAAGAAAGGTTGAGGGAACTTGGTATATGTATCATGGAGAAGAGAAAGCGAAGAGGGGATCCTGCTACAAGGCTGGGAGTTGGACTAGATAACCTTGTGGGTTCCTTCTTTAGGATTCTGTAAATGGCTCAGTTAACAATGTGAACCTAAGGGCACAATCCAGAGTAACTACGGGGAATCATTGCTCCGGTGCAAGAACAATTTACTCTGGATTGCAATATGAATTTCCCATAGGTTTTCACTAGGTGGTGCAGTAACCACAGGTGCAAGTAATGTCTCTTACGTACTCCCATAGTTACTCTGGATTGTAGGGTTAGCTGAATTGGATGCTTGTTGGACTATAAATTAATACTGCGAGTTCTGATCGTCAAGTTCGGTTTAGTCCCCTTGGATTATTCACGCACTGAACCACAGCCTCCAAACTGCCTGAGATGTTACTCGGTGAGTCAGAATCCGCCCGTCCCGAGTGTCTTTGAAATATATTCGGCTTTGCAGCGTAAATGAAAGACTTGACCCTACCCCCTCCCGTCTCCAGTGGGCTCGGAAAAGCTCACCAAAGAGATGGTTCCAAGGCAAAACAAACTGAATCTCGGTGCGGGGATCCCCTTTCAGCAAAACACGCGGCAGTGTCCATGGAAACATCTCTCCGAAGGGCCTGCGTGCAAGGTTGCGCATTGTCCCACGGCGGATACGTTTGTGCGAACACCCTTTCCCGGGGCGGTTCAATACAGGGAGGGCAAACTTCATTATGCTTCAAGTGCTGTCGGAGAGGGTGATACGCTTTCGGTGCGATGGAAGGATGGAAAGCAGAGGAAACATTTATATCATTATGAATGTACAAAGACATGATCTGCGACGCTCGTTCCAACATGTAATTAAATGTGTGCGGCAATTGGGAGTTCCTAAGTGGGCATTCTCGTGGCATTCGTATCGACATAAATCAATTGGCATTGCCGTGACTCAGTCCTCGACATTTATTCTCAAAAGCTGGAAGGGATCTTGAACTACACTGGTTTATTGGCATGAGTTCAGAGGCCCGCACTCCAAGAGCAGCGGTCACCAATCTCGGCACCGCCATCAAGAAAAATGCGGTCCTGATATGGACCGTTCCGTACAGCGCGCAGCTCATCTTTCAAGTAGATCTGGGTGCCGGGAGCATTCCAGATGTTGACCAGCATCCCATAAGGTTCTGAAATAAATAAATAAATAAATAAATAAATGCATACATACATACATACATACATACACACATACATACATACATACATACATACATACATACATACATACATAGATTATGGTGGGCAGTATCCGGTTCGGGCCGGATCGCCTGAACCGGTTGTTACTTCTGCCCCCCCCCCCTCGCTACCAATCCGGTAGCTACGGGGGGGGGCAGAAAATTGAGTGTATCGGCGCGCCCTACACTGCACTGCGCCCTGCACTGCGCATGCACCAACCAACAAAGGTTGACACACGCACAGTGCGTGTCCTGAAGCTGGTCGACCAGCAGGAAGAGTGTTCCTTCTGTCATAGGGAGATGTGCGTATGGGAGGGTGGTGTACATAGGAGGGTGGTGTGTATGAGGGTGTTGCCCATGGAGGACAACGTATGTTGGGGTGAACATGGAGAGCATATGTTGGGGTGAATATGGGGAGATGTTCACCCCTGCATATGTTGGGGTGAACATGGGGAGATGGTGCTCATGGGAGTGGTGCACATGGGTAATGTTATGCATGGGCGATGGTGCACATGGGGGAATGGTGTGCAATGAGGGTGTTGCGCATGGGCTGGAATGGTGCACATTCAATTCTTCAAATTTTACTCCTCCAACATGGGTACATATCGCTAGTATCACATATAGCTGTGACTCTCCAGTGAGTCCTGGTGCCCATATTTACCCAGAAGACAATCCCTGTGACATAGGAGGAATCCCTATGATATAGGGATTAGCTCATGGAGTGGAAGGCTTTCCCCAAACCATGGCTTAATCCCCAGACCAGGCTTTGGAGGAACCTTCCCTAGAGAAAGGGATTTATTCAGTGGTGGGCTTGCACTTCAGGGGGTTCTGACAGGTTCTATAGAACCCTTTGCTAATGAGCGCCTGGTTCTGAGAACCGGTTACTAATGGGACATGGAACCTGTTGTTGATTTAGGTTATTAGGACATAGAACCTGTTGTTCATTTATTTGAATCCCACCACTGGATTTATTCAACCAGGACACAAGAGGGGGTGCAGGGGGTACACTCCACCTGGGCCCAGAATCCAAAATGAAACATGCTCTGCTGGGGGTACACCGTTCCTGTTTTAAATAATCTAATATATTTCTTTTAAATAATCAAATATGTTGCATTTGAAGGGGACCAAGTGCATCAAGTTTGCTTTGGAGGGAACGGATGAGGGTCCTGAAGAATGGGGTTGGCGTGCTAAGATCTCACACCTTTTCATCCACGCCACCGGGAATTTTCCATCCTTCGGCAAAGAGTTATTCTATCTGCGATCAATCAGCGCTTCTCTCTCTATTTCTCCCTTTGGAGCCTGTCAACGAGAGAGCTTTGGTTCATCTTTTCAGATCCCAGAACAGAGAAGCTTTTGCATTCCAGACAGCTGAGTGGCCATTATCCAGGTTCCATTAGTATATAAATGTTTGGGGGGGCAGTATTAATTTAACATCGCTTTAGATGTCCCACCATCACCCTCCTTCAGAATTAAGTTTACGCTAATTGCTTTCTCCTTTCAGTATAATTAAAAGATGCACGGACTCTTACAGGAGTCCTATGCAATAATTAAATGATTATTACTTTGGGGACAGCATGGCATTAATTATCATCATTATTTATTAGGATGTTGCTATTAATTCAGGATCACATCATTATTGCTTCTGCTTGGATTTCATGTGATTATATTTCTGGGATGCACACGGTGGAGGGAGGGGGCATCTGATCCACCAAGAACAGGTCCTACTCAAGTTGGACAAGTTGGTCCTACTCAAGTTGGACTTAAGGGGGTTGGACTAGATGACCTACTAGGTCTCTTCGAACTCTAGGATTCTAGGATTCTAAGGCCCATATCCTAAAGTCAAATTAAGATCTTTGCTCCAGAGCAGTTAAGGTGACTTTCCATAAGATAACACTAGAGGGTGATGTAAATGTGTTGACCACTGCTCTGGATTTTGCCCTAAGTTTAGTTGAAAAGGATCTATGTTGGTTCCCCAAGAGTATAGATAGATACTATACTATAGTATACTATATATACTATATATATACTATATATACTATATATATACTATATATACTATATATATATACTATATAATATACTATATATACTATATAGATAGATAGACCCCAAGTGGGATGGATGGATGGATGGATGGATGGATGGATGGATGGATGGATAGATAGATAGATTCATGCATACACGCAGGCAGGCAGGCAGACAGACTCCTGCATAACTATCCTTATAACTGCAGTTTTGCAAGACGGGCAAAATCCAGAGTAACTATGGGGAGTCCTTGCTCCGGTGTAAGAACAACTTACTCTGGATTCCAATATGAATTTCCGATAGGTATTCACTAGGTGGTGCAATAACTACGGGTGTACGTAAAGTCTCTTACATGCTCCCGAAGTTACTCTGGATTTGGGGGAATGTTTAATTATGCTGTTTATATAGGATTGCCATATGTCCCCCCAAAAAACAGGGACAATCCTGATTTTGGGGGATTGTGTTCACCTATCAGCGAATGGGACAGAGGTTCCTGTCCCAATTTTGTGGAAGAGAATCATGGCAATCCTACCTCCATATAATGTCCTGACACCTGCTCTTGGTGTAAGTAAAGGGAACGGTTAAGCTGGGACATTTTCCCAGCTGGATGGAGAAAGAGCTAAGTCTGTATCAGAGGATCACAAAAAAATACGGCACACGCCCTCTGTTCCCACGTCTCCCTTTCATCTCGACTTGTCCACTGATCTTGTTCCGCTTCTTGCGCATTTGATGTGAGATTTCTGCAGTGGTGCCGTCTCACATCTCATAAGCAGTTTGTTCATCTAACGTGTGCCCGTGTTCCTTGTTTTGGCAAACCGGCAGCTCGAGGAAAATGCCTCCCCGCGCCTTGCCAAGTCCCTAGAGGCCATTTCCAAAAAAAGCAACACAGACGATAGCGCTTCCACCCTCGTACCCTACTTTTAGCAAGCTGGAAAAAACAGAGCACATCAGTTCATAAGCTCCATATCTGGGAAGGGTTTTATGGCTGGATCTATGCAATCCACACCCATGTCTCAAGCTTCTGTGCTGGCAGATACCAACTCAAGCAGAGGCTCGACAAGCACCTGCCGGGCATGCTCTGGGAGGATTTCCTGCTGCAGGCAGGGGGTTGGACTAGATGACCTACTAGGTCCCTTCCAACTCTAGGATTATATGATTCTAAATTTAGGGTTGCCATAATTCTCTTCCACAAAATCAGGACAGGACCCTCTTTCCCATTTGCTGGTATGCGAACACAATCCGATGGTTAACTGGATTTGAATAAATGCGGTATTTAGGGGTGTGCATTATATTTGAGTAAGTACAACGTTATTTAAGTATGATTACTTAAACCATATTCATCATGAGGTTCATTCATACCGTGCTATATTACTTATTACTAAATTTAAAACTATTTCACATAATTTTATTAATTACAAGAAGTCTACAGGCAAAATCCATAGCAGTTACGGGTCTACGCAGTTACGTCACCCTCTAGTGTTATCGTATGGAAAGTCATCTTAACTGCTCCAGAGCAAGGGGCTTAATTTCACTTTAGGATATAATCTATCTCTCTATCTACCTATCTCTCTCTCTCTCTCTCTGTACTAATCTATCTACATTCTCTCTCTCTCTCTCTCTCTCTCTCTCTCTCTCTCTCTCTCTCTCTGTGTGTGTGTGTGTGTGTGTGTGTGTGTGTGTGTGTGTGTTCTTATCTATCTATGGTATCTGTCTCTCTCTCTATCTATCTGTCTCTCTATCTCTCCTTATCTATCTATCTATCTATCTATCTATCTATCTATCTATCTATCTATCTCTCTCTCTCTCTCTCTCTCTCTCTCTCTCTCTCTCTCTATCTATCTATCTATCTATCTATCTATCTATATACTGCTTTTCATTTAAAAAGTTCACATGCTGCCCGGTCATAAGTAAATGGAGGACAATGAAGACTTTTTTCCAGGACACAAGGCTTTAAAAAAGGACATATCCTTGAAAAGGGGGACATATGGACAAGTTGGTACAGAATGCGATGGGTTGGGCCTTGCCGCAACCACAGTGAAAATAGCATGCGCCTTTGGATCTAGGCCATAGATGGGGGTATCGTTCCAACTTGAAGTTCATTATATTCCTTTGGAAAGTTCAGAGCAATCATCACCCAGTTAAAGATACACATCCCGTTCATAATGCAGTGGCAGGTATGCTGTGCCCTTATGCCATCCTCTGGACCTTGTAAGTTATTACACACATAATCCATGTTTTAAAAAATGGACGGATATTGCTCTATATACTTTCATTTGGCCCAAATCTGCCATCCCCGGGAAAACTCGTGACCGTTTCCCTAAGATTTGTACTGATTTAATCTACCAAAATGTCTCCAAGGAACTCTTAGCTTGGCTTACAGTAAATCAAATATAGACACAAGATTCACTGTTATATTATCCGTGTTAAGATACAAACACATACACAAAGGGTGCAATCCTATCCGTGTCTACTCAGAAATAAGCCCCATTGTGTTCAGTGGGTCTTACTCCCAGGAATGTGTGCTTAGGATTCCAGCCATACATACAAAGAGACCCCAGAATCAGAAAAACACACACACTACAATCCTAGCCATGTCTACGCAAAAGTAAGCCCCATTCTGTTCAATGGGTCTTACTCCCAGGAATGTGTGCTTAGGATTCCAGCCATACACACAAAGAGACCCCGAATCAGAAAAACACGCACACTACAATCCCATCCATGTCTACTCAAAAGTAAGCTCTATTGTGTTCAATGGGTTTTACTCCCAGGAAAGTGTCTTTAGGATGTGATTCTCAATGTTATAGCCTAGACTCACACTCAAATCTATGCAAGTCTTCACATTTTTGGGGTAAACTCACCCTGAGTGCTGAATCGGTGCCCATGTTTTGACATATGTGACTTGTATGCATGTGTAGCAACCCCATTGCCTCTCACATGTTTTGTGGGGTGAGAAGGAGGGGGGATTGGTGTGGATTTTTTTAAATTAAATTTTTCATTAAGAGAAAATTTTTCATCAAGTGCATAGGGTTGCCATATGTCCCGAAAAGTGCATCAAGTGCATAGGGTTGCCATATGTCCCGAAAAACAGGGACAGTCTGAATTTTTGTGGTTTGTGTTCACATACTGGCTGGTGTGTAGAGGATCCTGACCCAATTTTGTGGAAGAGCATTATGGCAACCCTACATGGGTGTGATGTCACTCTTTTGACGTCACCCACAAACCATGGCTGTGATGTCACAACCATTAGTGTGATGTCATGAGTGAAGGATGACCATATTTCATAACTGCAAACACAGTAACAAGGCCCTTCCAAAATGTAGGACAACCAAGAAACATGTAGGACATGACAAAATTAAAGCTAAAACACTACTATATATTGCTTTCGTGTGCTTAGATTAAACTCCACTGTATTTACTTGAATCTAATGCGCCATCACATCTAATGCACACTTATAAAAACAGTGTATTTACTCGAATCTAATTAACCATCAAATCTAATGCACACCCTATACTTATGATCAAAATAACACATTTACTCAAATCTAACCATCAAATCTAATGCACACCATATACATATGATCAAACTGCCACATTTACGTGAATCTAATTATCCATTGAATCTAATGTGCACCCTGATTTAGCTGGAAAAGGTGAGCGTTAGATTCGAGTAAATACAGCATATTACTACTTAATAAATTTAAAAGTGTTACATATAATTAATTACAAAAATTGCCTGCTTACAAGGAAAAGAAGGACATTGAAGTATTTTTTCCCATGACACAAGGCTAAAATCCAGGATGTGTCCTGGAAAAGGGGGACATCGGGTCACCCTGGATGGGGGTGACATGGGAAGATCTCTTAACTTTGCTCAGGGCAATGGGTGGCTGGTTGGCAATGGGTGGCCACATGGGTGGCCACATGGTATATATCCATCAATGGGTGGCCACATTGGTATATATCCAGCAATGGGTGGCCACATCATATATCCATCATGGCTTCATGTACGTGATGCCACCTGAAAATATACGGGAAAATATATGGGAAATAATCCTGAACGGACAGTAGCAAAACCAGGGAGACAGAGAAGGGGGGTTGCAATAAAGGGCACCCCTATTTATTTTTCATAAAGTTCCCTGCAACTTTTGGCTTCTGCTCTGTACTCTTACAAAGCATTTATTACCGCCTAATGAGGCAGAGCTGTGCTTCCATACCAATAGGGGAGCTGACGGTAATATATGGCTTTAATTAGCAATCTGGATTTGAGGAATGGCTTATTACCCGGATAGCTTCAAAGCTTCCCCCCTATAAAATAATGCCTTTGGAGAGATTTTCTAATGACACTGAGGTCTCCATTTCGTAATATAATCATGTAATTCTCGAGACAATAATTACCTGTTTGACTGCCTGCTCGTCACGAAACCCTGGACTTTAGTGTCTCTGCTGTGGATTTTCGGCAGCCTCGGGGAAAAATGTCCTCTGATTCCAAAGAAGAGCGTGACATGTTCTCCATCAACCATCAACTTTGAAGCATTATATAGGACAACAGGGATAGTTTTTGGTATTTAGTCAGACCTATGGACTGACCCCATGATATTTGGGGTAGGGAGTTCATTTGTGGAAATTTGCAGGATTTTAGGACATTTTCATAGGAAACTTCTTCCCTGAAAAAGTGAGTTTCTGGTGATTGCTTGAAGTGTCTGCTTATTCAGAAATTTTGCCCTCTTTTTAATGGGTTAAATTTGCCCCAAGTGCCACTGGAGCCCAGAATTCAGCTCCTGCACAGCCCCCAAAGGTCCATGGTTTCCAAGAGAAAAAAAATAGGAGCCGCAAGTTGGGAGCAGGCAAAAGAAACCCATGGTAGCCTCTGAAAAACAGGGGGATCCATCCATCCATCCATCTATCTATCTATCTATCTATCTATCTATCTATCTATCTATCTATCTATCTATCTATCTATCTAATTTTCTTTCCTTCCTTCCTTGCACTGTCAGTTTAGGAAGGATGGAAGGATGGATGTACAGAAGTAGAAGTAGAAGTAGAAGTAGAAGTAGAAGTAGAAGTAGAAGTAGAAGTAGAAGTAGATAGATAGATAGATAGATAGATAGATAGATAGATAGACAGACAGACAGACAGACAGACAGACAGACAGATAGATAGATAGATAGATAGATAGATAGATAGATAGATAGATAGATACCCATTCCTTCCTTTCCTCCTTCCATCCATGTCTGTCTGTTGAAGGAAGGAAGGAAGGAAGGAAGGAAGGAAGACAGACAGACAGACAGACAGACAGATAGACAGACAGATAGATAGATAGATAGATAGATAGATAGATAGATAGATAGATAGATAGATAGATAGATAGATAGATATCCATTCCTCCCCTCCCTCCATCCGTGTCTCTCTGACTGACTGTGGAAGGAAGGAAGGAAGGGAGGGAGGGAGGGAGAGAGAGATTCTATCTTGTGGCTCCTATTTTCTCCCCTTGAATCCACTCGTATATACTTTTTCTCAACTAAAAAATTCACACAGCGGTTTGCAAAGAAAATAAAAAAATAACAAAAGTGAAAGAGGTGAGGTTTTCAGGCTCCTTTCCAACCCCTCAGTTTTCACCCTATAGTTCATTTATTTCTGCCCCGACATCCATACTGGGGAACCTGCTCTCCCTTTCGATCCCCTGCCATTCTACATACATTTTCCATTCTAATCTGCCCAAATTTGATTTTCTCCTTTGGAAAATGCAAACCCTTCTATTGAATTGAAGAGAGGAGACTCTCCTTCCACCTGCAGGGCCCTGCTGGGTTGGGTGGCATTTTTTAAATAGTGCTTTATTTAAATTAATTAAACCACGTTTCTGGTGGCCATTAATCACTCAGTATTTGTTAATCTAATTACTACTGTATTGATCAATGGGCGGAATAATGATTTGAATAACAGGAATTAAAGCTAAGCTATCCAATTATTAATAATAAGGGTGCTTACTAAATGGGAGTGAAGTGAAAAGGCTTGATTAATTCTCCGGTTGGAACGAGGAGGAAAAGGCATTTGTTTAAAGATACATCCGTAACAATCCGATACAGTAAGGCTGCAATTTTTAATTTTTTTATTAATTAATTAAAAAATAATTAATTTCATTCATTAATTAATAAAAATTTCATTAAAAATACAATTATTTATTTTTTAATTAATTATTTATTAATTAAAAAATTAAAAAAACACTCACAGTCAGCAGGGCACGCAATCAGTTATTTTATTTGATGTGGCAACCATGTTGCTCACATCCACCAATGGCCCCAAACTTTTCCCGACCTCCTTCAAAGACTGTTTGCCACACACTGGTTCAAAACTGCCTTGCAAAGGGCTGACCGTCCCATGTGCCTGAACATGAATCCTGAACATGAAACAGTAGTAATAACCTGAACTTTTAGTTTACTTTTCACAACAGATTGATGTGGCCGGTGTGGGCCACACCAGGTGATGCACCCAACAGGAGTGATGTGCCAGAGGAATTTGAGGCCCCTCCTTCACCATCGTACTCTGGTTCTAGTGCACATGTGCGGCGCACTGAACTCAGATTGCTCCACTCCAAGGAGGGGAACACTTCCCGTCCTTGCAGCCAAGTAGTCTGAGCACTCCAAGCCTGGGCATGCGCGCTGGACTCAAAGCACTTAAATTGATCCGCCTCATGGAGGAGCAGCACTCTGTGTTGCGCATGCGAAAAGTTTAGCGCATGTGAAGTTTAGAGATGCACTGCGCATGCGCTAAAGTTTGAGCATGCACAGTGCAAGGGGTGACGTGATGTGGTCCCGCACCTGATGATGCGGACCCTGTCAATGCCCTGTTTCACAATATTTCTTTTTCCCACTTTGTAATTAATCTGCAGAACTCCTTGCTACAAGATGTAGTGGTTGCATCGGGAATAGGTGCCTTTAAAAAGGGATGGGATAGATTAATGGAGGAAAAGTCCATTTTAGGATGCAATGGATATGAGCGTCTTACAGCCCAATCCAGAGCAACTATTCCTTGCACATAAGAGGCCTTAGGGTGCCCTATCTATCACTAGGATGGAGCAACTGCAAGATGCTCCAGCCCAGTTACTCTGGAAGAGGCTTAGGGCAGAGCAAGGCAAGATAGGGTGCCCTAAGAGAGGTGGACCTGCTCTGCCCTAACTGGGGCACCCTAAGCAGCTCAAGTTGAGGGCATGTTTAGCATTGCCTAGGGCAGAGCAGTTACTCGGTATCCAAAGCCTGTTTCAAGGCAGAAATGCCCCCTTCCAGTTCCTCAGAGATATACCACCTCAGGAGCAGGTATAGTAATGAGTAGACCCATAGGGGTCCATGATAAGGCCTGAGTAAGAATGGTAGTGTTGACCAAAAATCTGAGTTCTTGGCCAGCCTAGCTGCAACCCCTGCCTCTCAACCTCAGGATATGGAACAAACTACGGCTGCCCACAAACCTCAGGATACAGCAGGCCACTCCAAGCATCCACCTTGCACTAGAAGAACTGCAGCTGTAACTGGTTGTCAGGAACTGCTGGGCTTCCTTATAATGTAGGCACCACAGCTGTTCCTTCTTCAGTGTGATCTGAGGGGGGTCTACTCAGGAGCAAGCCCTCCCCAGCTGTCACTGACTTAGCATGCTCTGGAGCAGTTAGGGCAGCCCAGGCTTCCTGACTCTCTGGATGCAGCATAACTTTCTGCTCTGGATACAGAATAGTTAGGAGAGAGCAGTTAGGGCAGAGCAGGCTGAACTTGCTCTGGATTGCGCCCATAGAGTTTTAGAGCACAAGCATAACCATATCTACTCAAAAGTAAGCCCCATTGTGTTCAATGGGTCTTCTTCTCAGGAAAATTTCTTTAGGATTGCAGACTTAGAGTGGTTTTTAGTTTTTAGAGGTTAGTTTTATGCTGGTTAGTTTTAGAGGTTAGTTTTTAGAGGTTAGTTTTAGAGGTTGCAGTTTTATGCTGCAATCCTAAAGGCACTTTCCTGGGAGTAAGACCTACTGAACACAATGAGGCTTACTTTTGAGTAGACATGGTTAGGTTTGTGCTCTATGACTGCAATCTTAAAGACAATTTCCTGGGAGAAAGAACTGTTGAATACAATGGGGCTTACTTTTGAGTAGACATGGTGAGGATTGTACTCTTAAGTTTTAGAATTTAGTTTTTAGAGGAAATTTTAGAGTTGGGTATCAATCCCACATACAAGGGAGGGCATCAGGATGCAGGTCTCTTGTATTATGGGCCACTGTGGGCATCTGATGCGCTACTGTGAGATACAAGAAGATGGACCTGATCCAGCAGGGCTCTTCTGATTTTCTTATGTGCACATCTGCTCTGCAGAGTTACTCCAGAGCTTGCTTTAGATGAAAAAGGCAGGGTGACCATATGACCGTAAAAACCCAGATTTCTCCGGATTTTTAGCCTCCTGTCTGGGTGTCCTACATTTTGGCTTCATTGTCCTACATTTTGGCTTCATTTTTGAACTTTGCAATTGTGCGCAGTACCCCATCATGTCATATGTCATTGAATTTGTATTGAAGAGCAGAATCAAATGTTATGGCCAATAAATCAAAAACAAAAAATATAAAAACAAAAAAATACATTTTGGGGGCAAATTTTTTAAGTGGGTAGGAATTTTGGCCTGCAAGTAGGAATTTTAGCCTTGGGGTTCAGGAATTTGGGGTTTGGCATCTGGTCACCCTGGAAAAGGGGGATTCCCATACTTGAACCCCTTGACACATACAGGGTTTCACAACTTGGTAAAAGGGCAGAACGTTCAAGACAGCTCTAGAAACTTCCAGGGCTTGATCCTGGACTCACACAGAACTCATAATTTGTGCCAATGCAAAGGGAAACTGTTGCCTTGCCCAAAATCCGCCATCCTGCTGGGACTTGAAACATTTTCCACCTCCTTATGAAAAGAATGATCCTATAAAAGGAGCCTATTCTCCTCCAAAAATAATGTAGCGGCTTTCACCAGGTGTCACTAGTCCTTGCCTGGTATAATGAGACTCTGTCCAGGATGAGTAAGCTGTAGCAGGGCATCTCCAATCATCAGAAAAAAATCCAAAAAGGCAATAAGAATGTGTCATAATTCCTGCTATTTCCAGAAACTTCCAGGTATTTCTGAAAGCGTCCAATTTGCAAACACATCCAAAATGCAATCACCACTATTTTTTTCCAGTATGACCAGTTAATTGATATTTCTTGCAGTGGAAGTTATGTGGAGACCAGAGGACTGGTTTACCCAATTTCCTTGGCTCCCATGTCCTCAGAGCTTTAGAATCATAGAATCCTAGAGTTGGAAGGGACCCAGTAGGTCATTTAGTCCAACCCCTTGCCTGTAACAGGAAATCCTCCTAGAGTATCTTCGACAGATGCTGGTCGAGCCTCTGCTTGAAGATCCCCAGTGAGGGAGAGTCCACTGAGTCCACTTACCCCCAAATCCAGAGTAACTACAGGAGCACGTAAGAGACTTTATGTGCACCTGTAGTTACTGCACCTCTTAGTGAAAACCTATGGGAAATTCATATTGCAATCCAGAGTAAATTGTTCTTACACTGGAGCATGGACTCCCCGTAGTTACTCTGGATTTTGCGTTAGTTGGCTTGGAGAAGATTTTCTGGAATCTTCATGACTCTTTTTCTCAAATCATTTGAGTGTATGACTCGTGTTTCCCATGAGTAATGAAAAATCTCCTTTACCATGATTCAAATCCAAGACTCAGGTTTCAGTTCCCGTCCCTGGCATTTAATGTAAGGCTCTCAAAAATTATGGGGCTTGTACAGACTGACCATATTTCCTTTTTTCCAGGATGTGTCCTCCTTTTTAGCCTTGTGTCCTGGAAAAAAACTTCACTGTCTTCCTTTTCCTTATGAGCAGGTAGCATGTAGCTTTTTTGTAATCAGTAAATTATGGCTACAGTCCTGACCTGCAGTTAAACTGGCTTATGCTTTGGCTACACATTACAATCACCAGTAAACATTTTTTATCTAAAGATTTTTAAAATTGGGGTGCACTTTAGATTCAATCGTGTATTAGATTACATTTGGAATTATGACATATGATCACCCTGGGTGCATTCTCGTACTTTTACAATTACAGGTATGTCCTGCTATCTGACAGTTCATTTTCTGCTGATCCACTCTTTCAACACCTTTCCATTACATCCAGAATTCACTCATTCAATGCATGTTCTGCTCTTTCACCTTCTCTCTGCTGTTCTAAAGGCCAAAATTGCCTTCCTCCATGTCGTCACTCCTGGTCTATATCTAATGGGGAGGTATTGGCATCCATCAGTCTCGAAAGACTATGATATTGTGCTCGATGCTGTATGTGAAGCACGAAGGCCTGGGTAGATTAATATGGAGTTAATATTAATTAACTGGCTGTTACCCAAGCAGCAAATCCCCCCTCTCCACACCTCTCCACTCCTGGTTTAATCCCATTCCTAAAGGGGTTTTAATGAGAATCCATTTGCAGAAATCTTTGTGTGGCAGCAGGAATTTGCAAAATAAAAGCTGCATTTGCAATTTGCTAGCTGGAAAAGAATTGGAATAAAAAGAATTGATTACCCCCCCCCCAAAATGGGTTCTACTTTTCAACAGTTTTCACTTTCAGATGGTGATCTGGTCCCTAACCTGTCCAATAAGTGGGGGATGCCTATATGTTAATCCTCACTACGCACCTTCCATGCTTGATTGTATGAATCATGCTACTTGGGGTTCAATCCAAGATGGTGAGAGCATCACTACATAAAGAGGAGATAAAACCGGGAATGTGGTTTCACTTCAAAGAATGGCCTGGCACACAATGGCATAAAAGCAGGAGAGGGAAAAATAAAAATTGAATTGCCGCACTTGTGCCCGGTAGCAATAAGAGAAGGAGCCTTTTATTCCGCTGGAGAGAAAAATTATGCCCTTTTACCATTAGAGGAAGGGATAATTCTTCTTGGAGCACAGTATTTCAGAGAAATCAGCCATCCCTTAATTACCCCTTGGTAGTCTCTCCGTAAATGGGCACTGCTACGGAAGAGAGAGTACCACCGAAAAGGGTAATCAGAGAATAATTTTTGCCATTCATGGTTATTTCTGATAACAGTCCAAGGTTCAATTGTGGCACAGGCTTCAATGAATTTGAAGACGTTCATGCAGGCATTTCAAGCCTGCGTCGGCAGAAACGGGGACCCAGGGATTTTCCTGGCACAGAAGGGTTGGGATCTTAGCATTCTAGGAAAGTTGCGGCAGAGACGGTAGTAGGACCGGTGGCAGGCTGAGAGTTTGTGTCCAGATTCCCCGGGAAAAAAACCTGGCAGTAATTACAACTTTAAATTCTAAGTAGTGATCTATAGTCGTAATATCGCATCTATAGGCAAGAAGGGAGAGATTTTGGCCATCGGGGAACCGAGTGTTGGCAGAAGAATTAGATTAGTGGAGGAATGAAGGCAAGGCGGTTAAAATGAAAAATAGACGGCGGCCTTAACCAGCCGTGCATGGCTGACTCAACCTGCCGACACGTCAAACCGGGATGTATGGGCACCCCATTCAACTCCCATTTGTTACGTGAAAGATAGAGTTCATCTTTGGCCCCAAATGGGCCTCATCATCATAAAAAAATTAATACGTTTCGGTGGGCGCGGGAAGAATATCAAGCAACTGTCAAGAGAATCTTTGACCGCAGAGCACACAGATTGGATGTACAGGTGCAGAGGTGCGCCGCCTTAGCCTCACATCACCGTTGTGCATGCTTTTGCACTCAGAGGGTATGGAGCTTGCTTTGAGATCCTGTGTGCGATGCTATACCTGGTAAATTGCTTCACCAGGGGAATGACGGGCCAAGAAATTTAGAGCACCCTATGGGTCCTGTACAGACATCCATAATGTACATAACATTCAGGGACAGCATGGAATAGCGAACAGCAGCTCTCCCCCTCCCATCAACAGGGTTTTTTTATACCTTAAAGAATCAAGACCCACTTTTAAAAGCAATAAAATAAAAATAAAACCAAAAGTAAAAATAAAAATAAAAAGCAATAACAGTCTTGAGTAGATATCAGCAGTAGGTACTGCTATAGGGTTGCCATATGTCCCGAAAAACAGGGGCGATCCCAATTTTGGGGGATTGTGTTCACATACTGGCAAATGGGACAGAAGGTCCTGTTCCAATTGTGTGGAAGATAATTATGGTAACCCCACACTGATTTGATGTCCAAGCACTGGCATACCCAAGGTTGCCACCTGTTGAACTGCAGGCTGCTATAGATCATATCATGTCCCTTCCACTTCATAGGAGCCGCGTCTAAGAATTAGGTTCAACCAGAGCTAATGAAAGCCCAATCCTATGCATGTCTGCTCAGAAGTAAGTCCAACTGAGATCAATAATACTCACTCCCAGGAAAGTGTGGATAGGATTGGAAACTCCCATGAAATAACACACTTTCTCCTCCACCACATCCATGCACCTTTTGCCGACGACCATCAAAGATGTGACGTACTGTTAAAAGAGCCCAAAAGAACTTTTACCGAAAGTAATTACTTTTGATTTACTTGCAATAAATATACTGCAGTATTTTTTCCCCTTTCCAATAATTGAACTTATTTATTTTTAACAAAGATTAAATGTCCTTTTGGAGTCTGGAATGAATGGGGTTGCCTGTAGGGAATCAATATCAAATCACTCACGGTTGCTCTCTCGTAGGTGCACATGCACAGGCGGGCTTCATAACGTTTCCGGCGCACTTGGGGATGAAATTCGGCTTTGTACAGTCAAAAAGTGACAGCGATGAGTGGTGTCACTCAGAACCCCGAAATCTGGGATGATATTCAGCAGCATCTCTCCCATTTTGGGGACACCCAACTGGTTTCCCCATCTGTTTCTGGGTTCACTTCAAAGTGCTAAGTCTTACTCTGACAGCCCTGTGTGGTTTTGAGACCAGATCTCTGCATACTTGCCAGGATCTGACCTGCTTTGGAGGTGCGCCAGATGAGTTTCTGCTCGACACACCGTTGCGGATGGAGGTTTGATTGACAGGTGCACGATACTCACATGCTGGCTGATGGCATCTTGAAAGCAGGCATCGGTGTGTATTGATGTCTAGGTTGAATACTGTACAACTTCATTCTGTGGCCTTTACTCAGACCCAGAGTCATCCCTAAGGAGGATGGGGGGCCCTGGGTCCCAGGTACTAACGTTAGTGGGGTGACACACTGGGAGAGACCACAATCTCAAAAATCACTAAAATCATTAAATTTTTTTGGAATCATCTCATCATGTCATATACCATTAGATGTATATCCTCCAGCAGAATATATACGGTTTTGAAATACCACATTTACTCGAATCTAAAGCGCCATTGAATCTAATGCACACCCTATACTTATAAAAATACCACATTTACTCAAACCTAATTAACCATTGAATCTAATGCGCACCCTATGCTTATAATAAAAATACCGCATTTACTCAAATCTAAAACGCCATTGAATCTAATGCACACCCAATATTATAAAAATACCTCATTTACTCAAACCTAATTAACCATTGAATCTAATGCATACCCCATACTTATTATAAAAATACTGCATTTACTCAAATCTAATGTGCCATTGAATCTAATGCGCACCCTCTACTTATAAAAATACCACATATACTCAAGCCTAATTAACCATTGAAACTAATGCACACCCTATACTTATAATAAAAATACCACATTTACCCAAATCTAATGCCTCACTGACCTAACTGGCCTTCATTATTTAATCCTAAATTAAAAGTAAAAATAAAACCCGCCAACCAAAGAGGGGTTTGGGATCACCGCAGAACAACCATTCCCTTTATTGAAGGCGAACATCATGAGCGCATGAAGTGTTATAGTTTGGAGGAAACAGATTTTATGCCTCTTGAATACTCCTTGGGGACCAGTTAAGACTCCAAATGTACAGGAGGGTTAATATCCTTCCTTAAAACTGGATGGGGAGTTTGCTTAACTATGCAAGTTTGCACCTAAGGATGGCTGACCTCTCAGATTAGTATCTACTTGGGAAAGAGAGACAGATGGATCCAGTTGAAGCTGCCTTTAATATAGTTTAAAAATAATAATAAAGTGAATGGGGGTGACCCGAACCCATGTGCTGCCACTGCATTTAGGCTGTGCATATGATATTGTGATCCACAGTCTGGTATGGATGAGGTTCCCATCATCAGGGGTGACACAAGGAGCTCTTACAACGGGTGATGCAAACCCTAGTGATGCCTCTTCCCAAAATCAGTCATCGGGGGGCCTGCACAAAGGGAATGAAATGTTTACTTGCTCAGTAAATATATTGATATCTATCTATTGGTAAATTATGAATTATACTAAATGACAGACGGACGGACAGAATGAATGAATGGCACACACACACACAAAGAGAGAGAATGAATGAATGAATGAATGAATGAATGGCACACAGAGATAGAGAGAAAGCGAATGAATGAATGTCACACAGGAATAGAGAGAGTGAATAAATGAATGGCACACAGAGAGAGAGACAGAGAGCTAGAGAGAGAGAATGAATGAATGGCACACATAGAGAGTGAATGAATGAATGAATGGCACACATAGAGAGAGAATGAATGAATGAATGAATGGCACACATAGAAGAGAATGAATGAATGAATGAATGAATGAATGAATGAATGAATGAATGAATGAATGGCACACATAGCGAGAGAATGAATGAAAGGTACACAGAGATAGAGACAGTGAATGAATGGCACACAGTGAGAGATAGATAATGGCAGACAGACAGACAGACAGACAATGTTTCTTGGCAGGTAGTCGAACACATTTGTCAATCCTATTTTCTTCTACATACACCCCTCGCTCCCTGCCAAATAGTATGTGATGTATCTTCACATCATAGAACAGAAAAGGTTAATATCTTTCTAAAAACTTGCTAATGTTCCTCAAGCAAATGAAAATGAAATCGGAGCATTAAAAGCACCACGTTTCAGTATCTCGCTACATCCCCGATACTCTGAGTCATGAATCATCCGCAAATGGTTTCTAAAGAAGAAACTGGCGGGTGTGTAATTTAAATTTAATAATCTCTAATAAGAATTGAAATCAAGTATATGGATGTTTTAGGTGGGGTGTTTGTATGCAGTCAGGCAAGGGGTTTCAGCCGAGACAAAAATAGTAACTGCTGAGAAAAGTTACTATGCTTTTGCACCTCATCTTAGTGGTTTTCAAACTTTTAAATGCAGGGGACCCACTTTTTAGAATGACAGTATTTCGGGTCATACCAAATGTGATGCCATTAACCTACAAGTGATGTATGAAGCGACATCATACATATAGGCATCACAGCTTGGCTGCGATCTTGGTCCCATTACTCAGACCATACAATTCCTCTTGGAGACCCTTTCATTTTCTCTATAAAGCACTTTGTGAACTTTGAGAAGTGGTATATAAATACGATTGATTGATTGATTGATTGATTGATTGATTGATTGATTGATTGATTGATTGTCCCTGAAATATGGTGTGCCTTTGCAAGGATTGAATGATACACTGTATTTACTTGAATCTAATACTCGCCTTTTGGGGGCAAATTTAGCTTTGCAATCCTAACCACACTTACCTGGGAGTAAGTACTATTGAACACAATTGGACTTACGTCTGAATAGTTATGTTTAATACTGCACTCTTACCCCCAAATCCAGAGTAACTTGAGGAGCATGTAAGAGACTTTGCGTGCACCCATAGTGAAAACCTATGGGAAATTCATATTGGAATCCAGAGTAAGTTGTTCTTACACTGGAGCAAAAACTCCCAGTAGTTATTCTGGATTTGACCCTTAGTCGCCAAAATCAGGCTGCGCATTAGATTTGATGGCGTATTAGATTCAAGTAAATATGGTATTTTGATTATAAGTACAGGTCAGTATTTAGCTGAACTTTTTCCTATACTGTAATAAAATTGTAACATAGGCTGCAGTCCTAAAGACACTTTCCTGGGATTGAACACAATGGGGCTTACTTTTGAGGAGACATGGTTGGGATTGTGCAAACAAGCCCATTTTTGTATAAAGTAGTGCAATTAGGTAAAAATGATAATATAATAATAATAATATACTTTACGGTATATCCCACCTTTTTCCCGTGGGACTCAAGGCGGCATACAGAATAAAAAAGCTATAAAAACAATAATTAAAATGCATCAATTACAGTTAAAAACCATAACAAACCTATTGTCATATTATGATTATGTATGCAATAAAATTGTTGTATGCAGTAAAATTAAATTTTGCACCGGCTTTGCAACGGCACATTAAAATCAATAGTAAACATTATTTTTTAAACCTCAACCCTTTGAAAACAGGGGTGCACATTAAATTTGATGGTACATTAGAAGATCTGAATAAATACAGTATAACATGGTAGTACTATTTGAAAATATCAAGATTAGGAGCACTAACCGTGTCTACTCAAAAGTAAGCCCCATTGTGTTCAGTGGGTCTTGCTCCCAGGAAAGTGTCTTTAGGATTGCAGCCTAGATCTTAGATCATCATGCCTCTTAGGTCCAATATCAATATTATTTAAATTTTGGCCAGTTGTGATGTTACCCCCCACATGTGCATCATCCTTTGCAACCCACACCACCCCAATGACACCATTGCAACTCATTGCCAACTGCTATGGGGTATTTTTTTAAAACCCTATCCTAAGAAATATCTCTGCATTGGATAGTGTATCTTTAGATGACGGCGATTAAAATTTCAGTCATGAACCCCACGTTGCCCGCAGCTATTGTTCAGGAGAGTTTCAGCCGGTATATTGATATAAAAATGCATCATCGGAAACGTGCCCCAGACACATAAACTCCATATCTCCCTGTCTTTTTCAGATACTCTACAAGAACAAGTGCTCTGTCCCCAGGAAGGGTCAGCCCATCAAAACATTCCCCCCCCCCACTTTGCCTACAACCTGGGGGGAGAAAATAAAAGGGAACTTTGTATGCAAATATAGCAAATATTTCCTGCAAATACAGTTGTACCTCTTATAACAAGCGCTTCACATAACAAGCGTTTCACATAACAAGTATAAATTTCCAAGAAATCTTGCTTCACATAACAAGTTCTGCTTCACCAAGCAAGTGCGCTATGGGCACGCGTGCTATACAGCCCTGACGCTCCATGCAGAGGCTCTTTGAAAGGGCTGCTGGCCCACACTGCCGCCTCTAACTGCCCCCAACTTGGGGGTAGTTGCCTGGGGGTGCTAGAGGCCCCTAACTGCCACCAAGTGCCCACTTCGGCCTCCTTGAACCTCCAGCAGCAGCCCGGGTAAGCCTCCCAGGAAAGTGTCTTTGATTGCAGCCTCCTAACCATGTCTACTCAGAAGTAAGCCCCTTTGTGTTAAATGGGGTTTACTCCCAGGAAAGTGTCTTTAGGATTGCAGCCTAAGTAGACTTCATAGGATCATGACCCTGAATGCATGTTTTACGGTGTTTTGTCATCATTTTGACATCCAGTTAATATTTTTATATGAATATTTTGGGAGTCGTGGAACCAATCATCTAAGTTTCCATTATTTCTTATGGGAAAATCCGCTTCATTTAAAGAGTGTTTCACTTAAAGAGCAGGCCTCTGGAACGAATTAAGCTCTTTATGTGAGGCACCACTCTGTGTGTGTGTGTGTGTGTGTGTACACACTAGCGAAAAGTGTACCCGCGTTGCGGGAATAACATTTCCCCATACGCCATCCCCCCACGGTGCATAAACACTCCGTAAAGAGCGTTTCACTTAAAGAGCAGGCCTGTGGAACAAATTAAGCTCTTTATGTGAGGCACCACTGTATAGCAGAAACTCCAACTGCAACCCAATTTTGGAAGATCTTGAGATACAAAAAGAGGACATGGAAAGAAATCAACAAACATGGCTTCTTTTTTCATTAGAAGAACCAGCTGAGTCCAGAAATTGAATTAATTGTGTGTCCTGGTAAGAAAACACTGAATTTGCTTTCATGGTATTTTGGGATGGTTCCTGTTTCCTCCTCGGTGCGCAGAGTCATCTTTATCTCAAAGCGCCAAGATACTCGGGAGCGCAACGGAGTCGAAAGCGCTCCCCCTGCGGTGCAGAGAGAGGCTCCACAGCAGGTGGAGGGAGATCAAATTAAACGATAAGGATCCAATCAGACCTAATTGGGTGGCTGACCGATTTTCTTTCCAAGTTCCCCCCAACACCTCTTTCGAGAGAAGTCGAGAACGAGATGCTGAGCGAATCATTAGAGAAGGTGTCACAGCCAGAAGAAAACCACATCTTTTCTTCCTCCTTGGCGGCTGTTGGTGACAATTGGAACCGGAGAACCAATATCGGGGGGGGGGGGGGGTCCTGAGTTAAGGAATGAGAATAGTAATCACTGAAGCACTGAGGTTGTTGGCGCATGGATTGGACATCGATAGCCAGGACCCACAGAGGTCCTGGGGTAGGGATGATCATGGGGACCCCACGGTCCCCCAAAGTGTTGTGCCACTACCAAGATGGTGAGCAAACCAAGCACTGCCAGGAGCCAAGGTCAACCCTCATCCCAAAAAAACCGCAAACCACCATCCGGTGGTGAGACTTGGGCATTCCTGAAGCATCCTCGATTCAGCGCTGGGCCCAATGCCAACTGGTACCAGCCTATCACTGCACTCTCTACTCTTAGGGTGACATAGGGCGCAATCCAGAGTAACTATAGGGAGTCCTTGCTCCAGAAGAAGAACAAGTTACTCTGGATTGCAATAGGAATTTCCCATAGGTTTTCACTAGGTGGTGCAGTAACTACTATGTCTCTTACATGCTCCCGTAGTTACTCTGGATTGTAGCCATAAATGTGCTTTATGGTGCAGCGGTTCGGAAGCTGGACCGAGACCTGGAAGATCAGGATTCAAATCCCTCCTTAGCCATGAAGCTTCCTGGGTGACCTTGGGTGGTCACTCTCAGCTTCACCTACCTCAGAGGGTTATTGTGAAGACATAAGGATTAAAAGCATTGTATACGCCACTTGAGCATTTGATTTGGTATGGAAAAGGCAGGGTATAAATACCTTCAATAAATAAATTTATGGTACCCAAAGCTAGGACCAAATAGGATTGGACCTTCAATGTGTTTACTCAGAAGGAAGCCCGACTATGTTCAATTGAACATGGAGTGTCCAGGTCTGTAGCCCAGGATTGCCACATCTCCCAATAACTGGCAGTCAAACTACATTGAAGAATTGGCAGTTGGCAACAGTTGGCAGCCAGACATCATTGTAGAACTCTTGGTTCTCTAAATATTGTGTTTACTCAAATCTAACGTTCACCTTTTCAGCTGAATTCAGACTCCAAAATCAAGGTGTGCATTAGATTTGATGGCACTTTAGATTTGGGTAAATACAGTACCCGGAAAACCATGATTCTCCCAGTTTGGGAGGGTTGTTTTCAATATAGTGTTTCGATTATTAGTATAGGGTGCACATTAGATTCGATGGCACATTAGATTTGGGTAAATACGGTAGCCAGAAAACCATGATTCTCACAGTTTCGGGGGTGGATTGTTTTCACATACTCGCAAATGTGACGGGGTCCTGTCCCGGTTTTGTAGAAGAGAATGACGGCAACCCTACTCAGGGCACAAACCTATATGTGTTTACTCAGAAGTCATATTGAGATCAACGGGAATTACTCAAGGAGTAAACAGGGTTGGAGGACACACTGGAGGGGCAATTTTCGAGGAGACGATTCTTGACATTTCCGCCAAGGGATGTGAGGACAGAAAGCAGAACAAGCCTGATTTCTCCAGCGAGGGCCTCCTGCATCCCAAGGCTTTCCGCAGAGCTCTCCTGCTGCTGCGGCAAATGGCTGTAGCGGATTTCCATTTACACACCTCTTGCCAGATGCAGAGAACAGGCCGCTTTGCTCTGCTCCAGGCTGATTTTTTCCCCACCAGGTATTTTCTGCAAAAGTTTAAGGAACGCCATTGCATCTCAATTGCCCGGCAAAACGGCTCCTTATTCTGCCGCGACCTCCCTCGGGAATATTCCATTTTAAAAGGCTCGTCTGTCGATAGCGCGTTAAAGCTGTCATTCATTCGTTCGTTGCTAATGTATTCGTCTCCATTATGGGGAATAACCTACATTTATAGGGCGGCTTTCATCTCGAAAGGCTCCCATCATACTACACGGGCTGCTGATAATAAAATAATAATTGAGCCACTTTGATGCCTTCGTGGGTGGATCTCCAAGCACTTCAACATATATTAATGAATAAAAGCCAGCCCTAAATAAGAGGCATGATTCTTCTATACCATAGGATGCCACCCAAAAGAATGTCAAAACAGGGCCACTCGACACTCATCCGTCCATCATCATTTATACATTTATATCATATAATATGATAAATTATATCTATATTCGGCTGCAGTCCTAACCACAGTTTTCTGATAAATTATATCTATATAATTATGATAAATTAAATCAATATACAGCTGCAATCCCAACCACACTTTTCTGGAAGTAAGTACTATTGAACACAATGGGACTTACTTCTGAGTAGACATGCTTTGGATTGGATTGCACTGTATGTTTTACACGTTTCCTTTCAAATATCTGCAGTGCACCTTTTCACGCCAGTGTGTTCTCCAGCCTTTGGTTATTAATCTACCTGGGACCAAATGAATGCGTCATCCCATGGAAGGACGGATTAAAGTATTATGGGATGGACAGAGGGACATTCTTTTCCTTCTAACGTATCAGCAGAACCATTAAAATGGAGTGGCAGAAGAGTTAGGACAAAAGGAAATATTTCTTTACCCTGCATTAATCTGTGGAACTCCTTGCCACATGATGTAGGGATGGCACTTGGTCTAGATGCTTTTAATAGGGGATTGGGCAGATGGTGGTGTCTTAGGATACACAGAACTAGTGTTGGAATTCAGTGTCCCCTTCCCGTAAGGGTGCAAGCCCCAATGGGGTTACCCTGTGCCGAATTTTGCCAGTATAGGGAACCCTTACATCAAGCTTCATAGCTTTAACCTATATATGACCATCTAAAAATAGCCTTATTTGCATAAATTATAATTGCCAGTCGATAAATCTGGTATAGGATCTAGCAGAGGAGGGCTCCACTGGTCCCAATCCCTCCAGAACCAGTACCCCCAGTTGCCTTTATCAGACTGTTTAGTATAATGAGTTAGTGGCACCTTCCAAAATTCACGATCACTGTCAGCAGAACATCCACTATTATCCTTAATTCTTTCTGCAGGTGTTACGGAGCGTTCCCTTTTCAGAGACGTTCCCTCACCTTCTGCTTACCGCATCTGTAAAAAAAAGAATACGGATAATTTTCTTTGAGTTGACAGGCAAAGAAAGAGGTTCAACCTCTATTTTAGACCTCAGTGACCCCCCTTCAAAAGACACTTTGTAGAAGAAAATCGTGCTTTTTTGCAATACCGCTGGAAAAAAAATAAACAAGAGCCACCCAGTACTTGGAAAGAATTTGCCACATTTCAACATTTAAAAGAATTCCACTATGTTGGTACATGATACATGGTGAATGTACATGGTGGTACATGACGAATGGTGGTACATGGTGAATGGTGGTACATGGTGGCTCTGCCTTGCACATGGGATGGGGACTATGGACAAAATCCAGAGTCACTATGGGGAGTCCTTGCTCCGGTGTAAGAAAGTGTTTCCGGTGTTTTCCAAAGTGTGGGTGGGATACAGCTCAGTCCAGGGCAAGATTGTTACTCCAGATCACACCCCAGTAGTCCCAATAGGATGCTTGGATCTGCACCACCCAAAGTGACCCAAGTCCTGGATCCTGCCTCCATCCCTATCCCGGATCTGTCTCAACCATATCCTGTTCACCACCCATTCTCCTCCGCCCCAGAACATCCCTGTCCACTCTCCCCCTGCCCTCCCCATATCCCAATGCCAGCCAGATTCAACAGCACGTACTTACCAACCTGCTGATTCAATGGTGCTGGAGATGGCCTTTGGAGGGTTTCTGATCCCTGCCCTCTCTTGACCTTCATGGGATGACTCTGCAGAATTACAGTACATCCTTTAGCATGTTGATCTGTCCTCCTCCTCCTTCATCATCATCATCATCATCATCTACTGTCTTTATATATTTTACACCATTTTTTCCAGTGCTCCTTCTCTCTTCACACATCCCTTCCTTGCTTGCATCCTCTCATCCTTGACCTCCACACCCAGATTTCACATCCTCATCATCATCATGCTCATCATCATCATCACCATAAATGTCTTTATATATTTCTTCCATATATACATAAATGCGATATATAAGCATTTTTTCCAGCCCCCCTTCTCTCTTCACACACTTTCCTTGCTTGCATCTTCCCATCCTTGACCTCCTCTCCTAAATTTCACATCCTCATCATCCTCATCACCATCAAAATTACCTTTATATATATATTTTACACTATTTCTTCCAGCCCCCTTCTCTCTTCACACACTTCTTTCTTGCTTGCATCCTCCCATCCTTGACCTCCTCACCCAAATTTCATCTCTTCCCTTCCCCCATCTTCCTCTCATCCTCCCCAAATTCATCTGCTTCGTGTTCATTTCTGGGTGATCTTTATCTCTGTCAAGTGGAAAGAAGGAAGAAAAAGAGAAATTGTGTTAAGATTTGCACATCAAAAGCAAGCCAGACACGCTATTGGGAAAATTAATAAGAATTAAGGGCCTTTCAAAAGGAGTACAGGCTGAGCGTCGAAAGAGAACCAATTAAAAAAGATTCTTGAGTAGGAATTGCCCCTGTGCACTGGAGGGGTAGACTGAACAGGCATCTCAACATTGAAAACCTCTCACACACATAGGGTTGCCATACATAGGGCTGCCATAATAGGGTTGCCAAATAGGGTTGCCATATGTACATAGGGCACATAGGGTTGCCATAATTCTCTGCCCCAAAATTGGGACAGGACCACAGGACCCTCTGTCCCATTTGCCAGTAAGTGGACACAATCCCCCCAAATCGGGATTGTCCCTGTTTTGGGGGACATATGGCAACCCTACCTGTACAGAAAAGCAGAAGGCCTTCCAAATACAGCCTAGATCTACTCCAGCAATTTTCAACCACTGTGCCATGGTGTGCTGTGGATGGTTTGCCATGGACTTTTGGAGGGGACATTAGTAGGGCAATTAGGGGATTTGAATTCCTGTACCAGAAGTATGGTGTGCTTTGTCAATAATGAACTAACTTGACATCCATCAGTCTTGAAAGACTATGGTATCGTGCTTAACACTGCATGCGAAGCACGAAAGCCTGGGTAGATTGATATGGAGGATAGGCTGTTACCCAAGCAGCAAATCCCCCCTCTCCATGCCACTGAAATAGTCCAATGGAAAGGCAAAGCTGATACGATTGGATCCAGCTGGTGTTGCAGAGCTGGGCTAAGGACAGGAGCTCACCCTGTCTTGTGGGGACCAAGCCGGGTCTTGAACCCCGGCCTGCTGGTTTACAGGCACAGTGTCTTAACCTCTTGCGCCACCTCAATCCTCCTGCGCTGGAATGTGGCTGGCAAATCAGAGCCTCAATTTGTTTTGAAACTTTTAAAAGCAAAAAAATACAATTGCTTTCCTATTTTCTTTTTAATTCTATTTAATAAAAGGGGAAAAAATCCTAAAAAGCAACCATATATAAATCCCCCTAATAAAAGTTTTGGGTAAAGAAACAGGTAAAGAAACCCACCTAAAAAGATATAAGGTGACAGCATGAAAATGAGAGCTTGATTGACAACGTACACAGAAAGAGACATTGGTGTTCCTTTTCCTTTCCATTTGTTACTTCTGCGCTGTCCTTCTCCACCTGGGGCTCTCGTTCTTTCCGGGAAATCTAGCTGGTTATTAAAGTTGCATTTCATGATCTCTCACAGTTCCAAGCATCTGGGGAAAAACTTCTGACAGCAGCTCTGCCGACCATCTTGGGGTTAAAAGAAGACCGAGGGGTGGAAGATAAAGTAATTAGAAGTGTGGCGCACGGCAAGGCCGCTGCCCGCCCGCGTTCCATTCCCAAACGTCTCCGTGACTCACTCCAGCGAGATCCAGATCCATCACGTCGGATTCTTCTTCTGCGACACTTTCCCCGGAGATGTAAGAAGGCTGGCCGAGCACGTCGTCTCCAGCGCGGCACCTGGAGAGCAAGCCTCAGGCATGATTTGGCATCTCTGCCATCTCCCCAGCCAAGAAAATGTCAGGCGATTGACTGTCGTGGTAATGTCAGACGGTACCGAATGCAGAAATTGGGTTTCTCACTCAGGCTATATATAGGGTTGCCATATGTCCCAAAAAACAGGGACAATCCCTATTTGGGGGGATTGTGTCCACATACTGGCAAATGCAACAGAGGGTCCTATCCCAATTTTGTGGAAAAGAATTATGGCAACCTTGGCTATCTCACTTCAAACACTTCTTTACCTTCACTGGTTACCAGTATGTTTCTGGGTACTGGTTACAACTCTGAAAGCCCTTTGTGTGGTTTTAGATGTGCAGGTTCGACTGTATGCATCTTCCTGCATAAGAACATCAGAGCAGCCCTGCTGGATCAGGACCATGGCCTCTCTAATTTAGCTTCCTGTATCTCACAGTGGCCCATCCTGTGGCAAGGAGTTTCGCAGACTAATTACGTAGGAAGATCTCATAAGAGTTACATAGGAAAAGCTCACAGTGGCCTCAAGCACACAAGACCACAAGATACCTGCATCGGGAATTCAGAGACACTACCCTTGTGTATACCCATCATATACCCTGTGTTACATATACCAATGTGTATACCCTGCATACGCCCTGCATTGCGTATACCTATCATGTCTTGTACCCTGTGTTGTGTATATCCATATGTACACTGTGTGTATACCTTGCGTTGCTTATACCCATCATGTCTTCTACCCTGTGTTGCATACCCTGTGTTACATATACCTATATGTACATCCTGCATATACACTGTGTTGCATATACCCATCATGTCTTGTATCCTGTGTTGCATACCCTGCATTGTGTATACCCATATGTATAACCTGCATATAACCTGTGTTGTGTATACCCATCATGTCTTGTACCCTTTGTTGTCTACCCTATGTTGTGTATACCCTGAATATATCCTGCGTTGTGTATGCCCATCATGGCTTATACCCAGTGATGGGCTTCAAAAAATTTAAGAACCGGTTCTCTGCCCATCTGGCAGCCACTTTTAAATGGCTATTTTTAAACTTTATATGTCCTATCTCTTGTTAAGAACCAGTTCTATAGAGTAGGTGCGAACCTGCTAGAGCCCACCACTGCTTATACCCTATGATGGACATTTCCCCCATAAAGCTGTCCAACCCCCTTTGAAAGGTGATCTTCCTCAAATGTTGCATAGGCTAGCCATGTCCACCCAGACATTTGAGTCCAAAGCGGGCATGGGGTTCGGGGGAGATTAGAGATTGACATCAGGCCCGTGGAACAGTAAGCCCCATTCACATGGAGAGAAGGTCTCTTGGGCACCAGATTCTGCCCACGGGTTAGGTGCTTGCTGTTCTAGATGGGGTTGCAATCCTAACCAATTTATGCTGGCATAACTCACCTGTCTCCTCGTGGTGGTGCGGAGAGGCTGGCGCATGTCTGTTCATTGGTGTAACCCCCCAAAAGTAATGCAGAGGCATCACTTCTGTGATACCCTCCAGGCCAGCACAGGACATGTGCCGGGACTCATGCCAGCCAAACTGGGGCTTAGGATTGCACCTCAGGTTCATAGTTACCTCTTGCTTGTACCAGCCAATGGGTTAATTGCACCTGCATGATAATAAGATGCTTCCAAGGGTGGGTTGCCATATGTCCCCCAAAAAACAGGGACAATCCTGATTTTGGGGGATTGTGTTCACATACTGGCAAATGGGACCTGATTGTGTGGAAGAGCATTATGGCAACCCTATTCCAAGACCCAGTGTTTCTCAAACTAGGTGGGTCATAAGCCCATTTCTAGTGGGTCCCTCAATTCACTGGCAAGCTTTAACCATTAAACCATACTGCCCCCTGATAAAACTTTATAAATTTTGCTTTCACTCAGAAGCAATGAAGTGTCTTTTTGCATCCTGACTCTGAACTGAGCAGGTTTTAATCCAAATTTCCAGAGAGCCCTATAAATATGGCTGGAAAATACTGGCCTAATTTTAGAAAAGTTCTCCACAAAAACGCAACGTATATGAGGATTTGCATGTTCGGGATCTATGGAGTTAATGGGACTGTTGCATTTTTGCTGCTCAGGTAACATTGAAAGGTTAGGGGGGGAAGAAACTTGAAAGGTCAGGAAAATCCATCCATCAAAGCATCCGAAATATATCCAGAGTGACTCAGCAGAAATCTCAAGGCCTTGTTGATCTGGCAGCCAATTTTAAAGAGCGGGGAGTCCATCGATTTCTGCCCTTTGTTCTTTGCAGGGTCCCGTAGGGAGAAACCCTGGATTTTTCTTCTTCAGGTTGCTGCCCGAGGGCTTTTCCAAGATCTGAGACAGATTGGAATCCAGTGCTGGAAAGAACCCAGTCCAAACCCCATCCTATAGATATAGGGTTGCCTTATACCCCAGAAAACTGGGACTATCCCAGTTATGGGGGGATTGCATTCACATACTGGTATAGTGACCATATAGAATGGAGGACAGAATGCCTGTAGCTTTAACCATTGCACAGAAGAGGGAATTGAGGCAGGTCCTGCTTTTTAAACCCTTCTATGGGCAAAATCTATAGCAGTTATGGGTCCATGCAGTCACCTCTAGTGTCATCTTATGGAAAGTCATCTTAACTGCTCCGGAGCAAGGGGCTTAATTTCATTTTAGGATATAGGCCTATGTTGAGCTAAACTTGCCTCAATTCCCTCTTCTATGCAATGCTTAAAATGCAAATGCTCTGTCCTCCTTTCTATATGGTCACCCTGTTTACAGGGGGTCCTGACCAGGGTGACCAGATGCCCAAACCTCAAAAGGAGGACAGAAGGACTTGGATTCCTCTCAGCCTGGCCTTTTCAGCGGACAATGGCATGTTTGCCTACTCACAAGTAAAGCCACAATATTGGCACTTTCATTTTCCTATAGAGCACAATGCATATTTTGATTTTTAGTTTTTTGGCCATAATGTTTGATAGAAAGGAAATATTTCAAAATTGATTTTTGCATTGGGTTCTGCTCTTCAACACAAATCCAACGACATATGACATGATGGGGGTGCTTCACACCATTGCCAAATTCCAAAATGAAGCCAAAATGGAGGACAATGAAGCCCTTTTGGAGGACACCCAGACAGGAAGCTAAAAAAGGGGACAAATCCAGAAAAATACAGTCATATGGTCACCTTGGTTCCTGACCCAGTTTGGTGGAAAAGAATTGTGGCAACCCTATAGCAGATTTAGAACACAATCCTAACCATGTCTACTCAAAAGTACACCCCATTGTGTTCAATGGGTCTGACTTCCAAGAAAGTGTCTTTAGGATTGCAGTCGTAAAAGAACAAATGCATTTTGGAAATACACAACATGATCTCCTCTGAAGCCGCAGCACTGATCCGATTGATGCCAGCCATGCATTGGCTGTTAAATGTTAAAAGCAACCCAATTTACGAATTACTTGCATCGTGTCTGAGGCTGCAATCCGTAAGACACTTTCCTGGGAGTAAGACCCTTTCAACACCATGGGGCTTACTTTTGAGTAGACATGGTTAGAATTGTGCTCTAAGTCCTTTGGGCTGCAATCCTAAAGACACTTTCCTGGGAGTAAGACCCTTTGAACACAATGGGGCTTACTTTTGAGTAGACATGGTGTCCTTTGGGCTGCAATCCTAAAGACACTTTCCTGGGAGTAAGACCCTTTGAACACAATGGGGCTTACTTTTGAGTAGACATGGTGTCCTTTGGGCTGCAATCCTAAAGACACTTTCCTGGGAGTAAGACCCTTTGAACACAATGGGGCTTACTTTTGAGTAGACATGGTGAGGATTGTGCTCTAAACCAGTGATTTTCAATTATTATTTTTTAAATTTCATGGCACATTAATTAATCAGGTGCTAAAATTGTCAAGGCACACGATCAATCTTTGCACAATTGACAAGGCGCACCATGCTACTGGTGAAGGTTCACATCCCTCAGCTGATCAGTTAATAAAGGATACTTATTTAATAAATAAATAAATAAATAAATAAATTACACACACACACACACACACACACACACACACACACACACACACATATATATATATATACATATATACATATATACATATATACATACATACATATATATATATATATATATATATATATATATATATATATATATATATATATATATATATATATATATAATTAAATAATTATAAATAAATTAAATAATAATTATAAATAAATAAATAAATATATTTGCCAAACTGCCATCACCCCTCCACAGAGATCCATCAGCAGCTTTAGTCTTTAGGAATCCTACTCATTTTCAGGCAAGGCAACAGCTCAGCCCACACGTCCCACACCTTCCATCAATGGTGTCCAATCAGAGAATCTTGCAATCTTTCAACCTGTGTTTCTTTCAGCCAGCTGTCTTTCAACCTGTGTTTCTTTCAACCAGCTGTCTTTCAACCTGTGTTTCTGGGATTACTCTTGTGGAAACTATGGTCTAGAGTACATAGGCGGCAATCCTAAAGACCCTTTCTTGGTATTAAGACCCATTGCACACAATGGGGCTGACATTTGAGTAGACATGGTTGTGCTCATAGTGCAGGACCAATCCAGACCAGGTAATGAGGGGACTCAATAAGGGCATGAGTGGCCCTGTATATCCATTATCTCCTCCCTTTGCGCCTCTCCAAGGAAGGTGGTCCAGAATCGAGACAGATCTTTTTTTTAAACATTTCCTGCATTTCAACCAGGCCAGACTTCTCTTGCTGATTTTGGTATTCAAGCAAGTGCAGTCAGACAAAATAGATCCCACAATGGCAGTGAATTTACTCTGCATTTTTCAAGTGCGGGTTCTGCTGCCCTCTTGAGACAATCTGGAGACAGGAGTGGTTATTTGTCAGCAGAGTAGACCATTGCAAAAAAAGAATTGAGTTTTGCCAACTCAAATAAATCGTTTCGGGTTTTAAAAAAACACATAATGGGCCGATTCAAGTCTAGTTTACTGAACAAAACCAAAATGGAGATTTTAAAACATGGGGAAAAAGTTAGGGGTAAAATGTTGTATACGTTGTGCATGGGCTGTGGGTGGTGCAAGTGGCTAAGACACTGTGCCTGTTAAGACACTGTGCCTGTTCAAGACCCGGGTCGGCCCCACCAGACAGGGTGAGCTCCTGTCCTTAGCCCAGCTCTGTGACACAGCTGGATCCAATCGTATTGGCTCTGCCTTTCCATTGGACTATTTCAGTGGTGTGGAGAGGGGGGATTTGCTGCTTGGGTAACAGCCTATCCTCCATAACAATCTAACCCAGGCTTTCGTGCTTCGCATGCAGCATATGCAGCGCTGAGCACGATACCATAGTCTTTCAAGACTGACAGAGGCCTGCTTTTTTATGTGTATGTGTGTGTGTGTAATATTGTTTTCTCACCCTCGATGTATATATATATATTTATGTATATGTATACCGTATTTATGGCTTAGAATACACACTTTTCACCCCCCAAAGGGGGGGGGGTAAAAACTGCAGTGCATCTTATAAGCCGAAATCTTGGCTTCCTCCCCCCAGGGGTCTGGTGCGGCACTCCTCCAGCCCGCCCAAGCCTTTCAGAATCTTGGGCAGGCTGCAGGGGGCGGCGCTATGGGTGTGCAAGGCTTGGGAGGCCCTCCCCGGAGCGCTGCCTCTCTCAGTCTTCCCAGGTTGAGGGAACCAGCACTCTGGCCTGGGTAGGTCTCCCACTTGGGCGCACTGGAGGCGGCGGCGCTCTGGCAACACGAGACCCTCCCAAGCCTTGTGTGGCCAAAGCACTGCCTCCTCCTGTGCGCCCAAGTCTCTCAAACTTGGCTTGGGAGGGTCTGGTGCAGCCAGGACACCACCTCCTCCAGCCCGCCCAAGCCTCTGAGAGACTTGGGCAGGCTGGAGGAGGCAGCACTATGGCTGCGCCAGATCCGGGTGCACCAGCCGGGGCCGTGACAAGTTTAAAAGAGGAAGACAACTTTTTCTTTGTTTTCCTCCTTTAAATCTAGGTGTGTCTTGTGGTCCAGGGCAGGAGATATGGCATAAGTATATGTGTATGTGTGTCTATGGGTATGTATACACACACACAGAGAGAGAGAGAGAGGGGGGGGATATATTGTGTGTGTGTGTGTGTGTGTGTGCGTGTCCATCTTTTTCCTCCCCTTCTTGTCCTGATCACAGCTTCAGACCAATCAAAGCAATTATTGGGGTTTCTCTTGAATAAAGAGCCTTGGATGTGATATGGGTTAAGGGGCGAAGGAGAGTGAAGACGTGCTATTGATTTAAATTATTGTGAACCGGGACACATCCTGGTCTGCTATGTTGGGAGTCATTGATCACATGCGCTGCCCATCTTAGGCGGCTGTGGTTTAACGGAGATATTTTTGGGCTGCCCAGATGCCGATTCTATCGCTCAAATCTTTTAAAGCTCATCAAAGACTACTTTTTCTCCCATTTGGAGCCCTGTATATTCTTAACCCCGCAAGATCTTCTTATGTATAATAAACACAAAAAGGCCTCTCTTCCCAGCTTTCCCGCTAAACCTGAACGTGATTATCGGCTTAATCCCCCAGCATATGGCTCTGAAGCCATTCTTGCAAAACTTGCAGCTCAGTCTGAGACAGATTAAGTGCCTTTCCCCTGCCCGGCATTGGTGTGACATCTCCGAAGAGGAGCGCGCAAACCCTCTGGGTGTCACGTCCAGGTAACTGACCGACAACTGTATGACTCACGCGCAGGCCAAAGTGCACACGGCCATTCGGTGGAAGGGCAGAAATCAGATTATCGGGCAACGTGGCTTGAAAACATAAAGGTGGCTTTCCAGGGGGAAAAAATAGTTCCTGGTTTCGACTGGGCATTAAAAGGAAAAGCAACACTCTTAGCCCTTTAAAGACAAACCCATTTATTTTAGCAGGAGTTTTTCATGAGTCATTATCAGTTCATCTTTAAGATGCTGTGATGTGTGTATATGTGTGTGTGTGTGTTAGATAGACACTAGCAAAAAGCATACCCGTATTGCAGGAGTAAAATTCCCCTGTATGGCATCCCCCCACTAAGCATCAATCCCCCACGCACATCAACCCCCATGTGCAACTTCCCCATGTTCATCCACCCCATGCACATCATCCCCCCTATGCACATCAACCCCCCATGCGCAAATCCCCCATGCGCAAAACATTCCCGCATGCGCAACATCCCCACATGTGCATCAGTCCCCCATGTGCATCATCTCCCCATGCACATCAAACCCCCATGTGCAACATTCCCCATGTGCATCAACCCCCATGCGCAACATCATAGATAGAAGAAAGCTCATCATTATCTCATCATAAAGGAAAGCAGCACCTCCTCAATTTCCCCTTCTATGCAATGGTTAAAGGTACAGGCACTCTGTTCTCCATTCTGTATGGTCACCCTAGATGCAGATGTTCGGGGTTTCTCCATATATTGCGCAACACCGCCTTTGGTTTTTAAAAATTATTATTATTCTAGCAGATGCGTGAGCAGTCGTGGCCCACTAATGGTATGTAGGAGAAAAAATAATTAATGTGCTTTCATTCCAAAGCTTATTCCGGTAATTATTCATTTGTTGAGGCCACACACAGTTTGTCATTCTGATGGCATTCACTTTCACAACTTTTATTCATTTTTCTCAACCAGAAAAAGGCTCCCTTATAGGGGATGAACTGTTGGTCCTACACCGTTTAAGAAAATAAGAAAAACATAGGAAGAGCCCATTGAGGCCCATCATCGAGGCCCATCGAGGCCTCCATCCTATATCTCACAGTAGCCCACTAAATGCCTTCGCTAATATATATATAGAATTGCCATGCGTCCCAAAAAGTAGGGACATTCCCAATTTTGGGGGGTTATTATTTGGGGACCCATTAGCTATTTATTAGCTATTAATTTTTTTTATTTTCTTTGTAAACCACTATGTGAACTTTTATTTGAAAAGTGGTATATAAATACGGTAGATAGATAGGTAGATAGGTAGATAGATAGGTAGATAGATAGGTAGATAGATAGGTAGATAGGTAGGTAGATAGGTAGGTAGATAGGTAGGTAGATAGGTAGGTAGGTAGGTAGGTAGGTAGGTAGGTAGGTAGGTAGGTAGGTAGATTAGATTAGATTAGATTAGATAGATAGATAGATAGATAGATAGATAGATAGATAGATAGATAGATAGATAGATAGATAGATAGATAGATAGATAGATAGATAGATAGATAGATAGATAGATAGATAGATAGATAGATAGATAGATAGATAGATAGATAGATAGATAGATAGATAGATAGATAGATAGATAGATAGATAGATAGATAGATAGATAGATAGATAGATAGATAGATAGATAGATAGATAGATAGATAGATAGATAGATAGATAGATAGATAGATAGATAGATAGATAGATAGATAGATAGATAGATAGATAGATAGATAGATAGATAGATAGATAGATAGATAGATAGATAGATAGATAGATAGATAGATAGATAGATAGATAGATAGATAGATAGATAGATAGATAGATAGATAGATAGATAGATAGATAGATAGATAGATAGATAGATAGATAGATAGATAGATAGATAGATAGATAGATAGATAGATAGATAGATAGATAGATAGATAGATAGATAGATAGATAGATAGATAGATAGATAGATAGATAGATAGATAGATAGATAGATAGATAGATAGATAGATAGATAGATAGATAGATAGATAGATAGATAGATAGATAGATAGATAGATAGATAGATAGATAGATAGATAGATAGATAGATAGATAGATAGATAGATAGATAGATAGATAGATAGATAATGTTCACATATTAGCAAGTGCAACAGAAGATCCTGTCCTGATTTTGTAGGAGAATTATGGCAACCCTACACATATGAGAAGGTGGGTGCAATTCAAAACAATTCAAGCCAACAGAACTAGCTTGTCTCCCCGTTCCCATTAGGTTATGGACTGGCGCATGTTTGTGCACTGGCCTAACTCCCCCAAAAGTGGTGCACAAGTGCCTTATGGCACTCTTGTGAGACCCCCCAGGCCAGCACAGGACTTGTCCAGGACTTATGGGTTAGGATTACCACCCCCAAGATGTGGTAGTGGGTGAGTTGGGGGATGTGCCCCTGGAACCTGTGGCACTATTGAGTTTCAGCCAGTCTGCTATGTTTGCCCCAAAGTTGCATGGCTTAAGTATAGAGAGCTGTGAGCGCACCCTATACAGGGTAACCAGGTTATTCCTGAACCCCAGGGCCAAAATTCCTTATCCCAGGCCAAAATTCCTACCCGCTTAAAAAAATTGCCAAAAGTGTATCTTTTTGGTTTTTGCTTTTCGGTTTTTTGACCATAACATTTGATAGGAAGGAGATATCTTCAGACTGATTTTTTCCTTGGATTCTGCTCTTCAATACAGATCCAACGACATATGGCTTGATGGGATATTGTGCACTATCGTGAAGTTTCAAAATGAAGCCAAAATGTAGGACAATGAACCAAAATGTAGAACACCCGGACAGGAGGCTAAAAATCTGGACCAATCCGGGTATTTCTGGTCATATGGTCACCCTGACCCCTAAACCCCAAGATCTGGGGAGCCGAGATCCCTTGGAATCCAGCACATCGTGTGCCAGAACAAGGGTTGCCATAATTCTCTTCCACAAAATCGGGTCCCATTTGCCAGTATGTGAACACAATCCCTCCAAATTAGGATAGTCCCTGTTTTTTCGGGACATAAGGCAACCCTAGCCTGAAAAGGTCAGGCCACCCTCCCTAAGAAGTCCTCCACCGGTCATTAATGGTCATACACTTGCCTCGGTCAGGCGCAACGCTGCACTTGCGCTCACCTCTCTAATTTAATTACCAGTCCATCCGATATTCCTTCCTCACTTTGAACTATGAAGTGGCATTTGGAAACGAGATTTGCAGCCCCATTATGGATGCCACGTTCTTATCAAGAAGAGGACATGGCGCATTAGCATTCCGCTCACCGGAGGAGCCGCGCTGGATATGTGCTGAAGTATCCCCCCTTTCCTTCATCAATCTACCCAAATCAGCTGCTGTACGGTCCTCCTTCTAAGAAGACTCTCATAAAGCTCAGAGGACAAGCCTGTCACCTCCTCCTCCGCCACCACTTCCCCGATGCAGGGAGGTTGAATTTAATTTTCCTGGGAATCTGCCAACTCGGCGCCGACTCGTTCTGTACTCGGCACGAAGAAAGCATGGAGGTGACTCTCTTGATCTCTTTTTGGCACCCAATAATGTTCAGTTCAGGGCCAGTTTCAAGAGCTGTGCAGCCCCAATTTGAAACATTTTTATAAAAAATAATAAATATATCATTATTTATTATAGAATTTATTATTAGTATAAATATTAAAGGAAAAAAGAAAAAAATTATATTTGTACTTTACAACAACAGCAAAGCCACAAGTTCAATCACTTAAATTTTCTAGAATATCCATCTGTTCACTGAGAGCCAAGATTATTTTCAACATAGGGCAAAATCCAGAGTAACTACGGGGAGTCCTTGCTTTGGTGTAAGAATAACTTACTCTGGATTGCAATATGAATTTCCCATAGGTTTTCACTAGGTGGTGCAGACATAAAGTCTCTTACGAGCTCCCGTAGTTACACTGGATTTGGGGGATATTATTACAGCACAATGCTACCACGTCTACTCAAAAGTAAGCCCCATTGTGTTCAGTTAGTTTTACTCTCAGGAAGGCGTCTTTAGGATTGCAGCCTTACAGTGCAATCCTATGTCTAGACAAAAGTAAGCCCCAGTGTGTTCAATCAGTCTTACTCTCAGGAAAGCTTCATTAGGATTGCAGCCTTACAGTGCAATCCTATGTCTAGACAAGTAGACACTGTGCAATCCTAGGTCTAGACAAAAGTAAGTCCCATTGTGTTCAATGGGTTTTACTCCCAGGAAAGTGTCTTTAGGACTGGAGCTTTAATTAATCTATATTTATCTGCTGCTGCACTCTTAAAGACACTTTCCTGGGAGCAAGACCAGGGGTAGGCTGAAGCAGGTTTGGGCCAGATCGCCTGAACCACTTCCTATTTCTGACCCCCCCGCTACCGATCCGGTAGCTGGGGGGGCCCAGAAAACCAGGCGCACCGGTTCGGCACGCCCAGGGAAGCCCTGCATTGCACCTGCGCTAAGGTTGGTGCAGGCGCAATGCATCTCCTCCAGCTAGAGGAGACGCACTGCGCCTGCGCCACTTGGCGGATGCACAGTGCGTCTCCTCCAGCTGGAGGAGACGGACTGCGACTGCACCTGCGCCAACCTTGTCGCACGCGCAGTCCATCTCGCACTGCGCGTGCGCCAAGTTGGGCGCACACGCAGTGTGCCGGGGTTGGGGCCTGCCCCTCGCCCCGTCCATCCGCACCCACAGCGCGCTTGGGTGGGTAGCGTGCCCTCCCAGCCCCCCCGGCCCCGCCCCTAACTGTCCCCACCCCTGACCCAGGCCTGGCCCCGCCCACTTCCGGGGAACCAGATGTTGGGCCAGGCAGGGCCCACCACTGAGCAAGACCCATTGAACACAATTGGGCTTACTTTAAAGTAGACCTGCTTAAGATTGCACTGTATCTTCCTATATTGGCTCAAACTTGCAAACTGCAGGAGCTGAGGCTGCAATCCTATTCACACATCCTGAATTCCCATTGACTATAATGAGACTTCTGAGTATACCTACAGAGAATTGAGCTCCGAGTCCTTTACAGGGCAAATGAGGCAGCCCTGAATACACCCAAGGGCTTAGGCTGCAATCCTATCCACATTTTCTTGTGAGGAAGCTCCATTGGCTATAGTGAGGTTTACTTCTGAGTAGACAATCATTGGATTTGGCTATAGTACGTTGCATGCCGCAGTCTTCACCAGATACTGTAGCTATCTGATTTTTGAATATCCTCATTCTTAAGCCCATAAGTCATCTAATCTCTCAATTACCCATGCTTTTATTGGACATTGTGTGGGTCACGACCCACCAGAAATTGGGTCACGACCCACCAAACGCATCCAAACCCACAGTTTGAGAGTCGCTGGCCTAACCTACTATAGGATCAAGCCAGTCAATCCTATAGGAGGAAAAAGCTCAATACTGAGCAATAGGTGCTGAGTGACATATTAATTTTCCTTATTAACCAGGTCAGCACATGGTTCCCAGCCATGCACATTTATTGCCACACCATACCCTGTTGCACCTTCATCAGGAAATCCTTTAAGTCCCCAAACAAATAGGATCTTGTTTCTTGCCAAGAGCTTTGCAGACAGATTTCTCAAATAACCTGAATACTTTTGCTCAGCGAAGCAAAGCTGACATCTGGTGGCGCACAGCTGCGCATCTTCACCCATGTGCACCAACTCCTTTTGGAAGAACATTACTTACCTGAGAAACATGGAACAAGCTATCATTGGAGACTACCATATGTGGGGCCTACCAGAAATTAGGGAGAAGGCTTGATGTGCATGTCGGAGAGGAGTTCCACCGGTGAACATGAAATTATACCAGTTGCTGCTGGTGGTCTGACCCATTAACAGTGTCATTGTATCAACATCTGTGGATACGCACACACACACAGTGGTACCTCGCTTAACAAGCATTTCACATAACAAGCAAAAATTTCCAATAAATCTTGCTTCACATAACAAGTTCCACTTCACTTAACAAGCAAACTCACTACAGGCACACGTGCTATGCAGCCCTGACGCTCCATATGGAGGCTCTTTAAAAGGGCTGCCGGCCAGCACTGCTGCCTCTAACTGCCCCCAACTTGGGGGCAGTTGCCTGGGGGTGCCAGAGGCAGCTGCCCCTACCTGTCCCCAAGTGCTCCCACAAACCACCTTGATCCTCCAGCACCAGCCCAGGTAAGCCTCCCAGGAAAGTATCTTTGACTGCAGCCTCTTAACCATGTCTACCAGAAGTAAGCCCCATTGTGTTAAATGGGGCTTACTCCCAGGAAAGTGTCTTTAGGATTGCAGCCTAAGTAGACTTCATAGGATCATCCGCATTGAACACATGATTGAATTCAATTACAGTGTTTGGTCATCATTTTTACATTCAGTTAATATTTTATATATTTTGGGGGTTGTGGAACCAATCGTCTGAGTTTCCATTATTTCCTATGGAAAAATCCGTTTCACTTAAAGAGCGTTTCACTTAAAGAGCAGGCCTCCGGAACGAATTAAGCTCTTTATGTGAGGCACCACTGTGTGTGTGTGTGTGTGTGTGTGTGTGTGTGTGTGTGTGTGTGTACACACACTAGCGAAAAGCGTACCCGCGTTGCGGGAATAACATTTCCCCATACGCCATCCCCCCACGGTGCATAAACACTCCATGTGCATAAACACCCCATGTGCATAAACACCCCATGCGCAACATGCCCCCCTTCCCCCCATGCGCAACTTCCCCCCATGCGCATCATCCCCCTGCGCATCATTCTCCATGTGCATCATCCCCCCTGCGCTTCATTCCTCATGCGCATCATCCCCCCAGGCGCATCATCCCCCATGCGCAACTTCCCCCATGCACAAGTTTCCCCCATGCGCAACTTCCCCTAGGTGCATCAACCCCCATGTGCATCATCCCCACATGCACAACTTCCCCCCTTGCACATCATCAGCCCAAGTGCAACTTTTCCCCATGCGTAACTTTTCCCCAGCGCAACTTCCCCCATGCACAACTTTCCCCCATGCGCATCAACCCCGATGTGCTACTTTCCCCCATGCGTTGCATCCTTGCCAGTGCAACCTCTTCCTCTGAATAACATCCCCCCAGTGCACCAGGGTCCAAGCACCAAATTGGCTGGAGGTTGGTCTGTCTTCAATGTTAGGTATCTACTGAAAAAAAAGCTCCATTGTGTTCAATGGGTCTTACTCCCAGGAAAGTGTCTAGGATTGCAGCTTAAAACTCACCAGGGAAGTTTTATACATCAGCATAGACTGTCTTGCAGAATGAGGGTAAGGAATATCGGGTAGGCCCACCTACGGTGCAAATAAGATTTCAAAGGGTGCAATCCTAAGCAATTTAGGCTGGCATAACTCACCTGTCTCCCTAGCTTTGCCATATCCCCCAAAACAGGGACATTCCCAATTTGGGGGATTGTGTTCACATCAGCTGCAGTCCTATACACACTTCCCTGACAGTAGCCCCCAAATCCAGATTAACTACGGGAGCACATAAGAAACTTTAAGTGCACCCGTAGTGATTGCACCACCTAGTGAAAACCTATGGGAAATTCATATTGGAATCCAGAGTAGTTGTTCTTACACCGGAGCAAGGACTCCCTGTAATTACTCTGGATTTTGCCCTAAATCTCATAGAATACAAAGGGACTTACTTCTGAGTAGAAATGCTTAGGAATGCACCCACACAAGGGTGACAGAAGGTCATGTCCAGATTTTATGGAGAAGAATTATGGCAACCCTACCCTGATAGTGATAGGATTGGGCGGCAAGCACATGTTTGCGCATTCGTAAGCCTCCAGGAGTAGCATGGAAGTGCCTCATAGCACTTTTGTGACATCCCAGGCCAGCACAAGACTTGTGTCAGGATTTATGCTGGCTTAACCGGGGGCTGGGGGCAGACTTAGAGCGCAATCCAGAGTAACTATGGGGAGTCCTTGCTCCGGTGTAAGAACAACTTACTATGGATTCCAATATGAATTTCCCATAAGATTTCACTAGGTGGTACAGTAACTAAAAGCAGGCCTCCGTCAGTCTTGGAAGACTATGGTATCGTGCTTGGTGCTGCATACGCTGCATGCAAAGCACGAAAGTCTGGGTTGGATTGTTATGGAGGATAGGCTGTGACCCAAGCAGCAAATCCCCCCTCTCTAGGCCACTGAATTAGTCCAATGGAAAGGCAGAGCCAATATGATTGGATCCAGCTGGCGTTGCAGAGCTGGGCTAAGGGCAGGAGCTCACCCTGTCTTGTGGGGCCGACCTGGGTCTCGAACCCTGGCCTGCTGGTTAACAGGCACAGTGTCTTAACCTCTTGCGCCACCCACAGCCACACGGTGCAGTAACTACGGGTGCATGTAAAGTCTCTTACGCGCACCTGTAGTTACTCTGGATTTGGGGGTTAGGCTGCAATCTTAAAGACACTTTCCTGGGAGTAAGACCCATTGAACACAATGGGGCTTACTTTTGAGTAGACATGGTTAGGATTGTGCTCTTACGTGCTCCCGTAGGATTCTCGTACATGCTGCTGTAGTTACTCTGGATTTGGGGGCTAGGCTGCAATTTTAAAGACACTTTCCTGGGAGTAAAACCCATCAAACACAATGGGACTCACTTTTGAGTAGACATGGTTAGGACTGTGCTCAGCAAGCACCATTCTAACCATGTCTGTGAGCACAATCCTAACCGTGTCTGTGAGCACAATGCTAACCATGTCTACTCAAAAATAAGCCCCATTGTGTTCAATGGGTCTTACTCCCAGGAAAGTGTCTTTAGGATTGCAGCTTTAGCTTACCTACATACCCTTATCCATGAATTAGCAAAACCAAAAGAAGTTATGTAATCATGTTGCGCACTAATTGCAGAATGCACTTCTTTTTGTAGATTTCAAAGGTGACGATCCGAACGATCCCAGAGGAAAAAACGACAGCACAACAACAAGCTGTGATCAGTGATTTAATGTGTTATTTGTAAGAATGTTCTTTTAAAAATCGTTTCCCTTTTTAAAAATATGGCTTGTGCGTATCTCCACTTCCCCGAACCCCCTTCTCTCATTTACCAGTTGCGTTAAGCACCATTTTAAAATGAATTATTGTCTACTCTTGCTGCGGAAGACAGAAAAAATAAGATTAAAATAGTAAAAACAATCAATATGTGTCACGTTAGTTGTGATTGTTAGACCGACAAGGCCACCAAAAGTCCCCAAGTTGGCACCGTCACCCCCTTTTTCCAGGCTCTGAGAACTTGTAGTAGCATCCGCAGAAAAAGTTGCCAACTGCTTCCCTGGATAAGTGCTCCTCTTTCCCTTGCAACCATCAAGCACAACGGATAGTTTCTCCACCGGATGAGTCTGTGGAGCCCAAAATGCCCCTTGGGAGATGATCACTTCTTGACCGAGGCCAGATAGGCAAACCAGAAGAGGGCAACCAGGTTTCCAAACAACACCTGGAACTGGAAAGAGGAACCAAAAAAAATTGAATTATAGTGGGGATTTGGTATCTGTAGGGAATCTTCCCCCATCCCATGGATAATGATCTCCGCAGGGGGGCATGCTTGGCACAGCAGGTACTTCCCAGAGGGCATGTCCCAACCTCCAGAGGTTGATGCGCAAGGGAGAATGATGTGCCTGGGGGGTTGATGCGCATGGGCAATATTACGCGTGGGTGATGCTGCACATGGAGGATTGATGCGCATGGGCAATGTTGCGCATGGGTGTTTCATGCACATGGGCGATGTTGCACATGGGGGACTGATGCGCATGGGGATGAACATAGGAATGTTGTGCATGGGGGTTGTTGTGCATGGGGGATTTGCGCATGGAGGGTTGATGAGCATGGGGGATGATGCGCATGGGGTGGATGAACATGGGAGATGTTGCACATAGGGTGGATGCACATGGGGGTTGATGTGTGTGGGGATGTGATGCACAGTGGGGGGATGGCATACGGGGGAATTTTACTTCTGCAACGCAGGTACACTTTTCGCTACTAAAGGACGTAAAGGCTGCAATCCTAAAGACACTTTCCTGGGAGAAAGATCTATTGAACACAGTGGGGCTTACTTTTGAGTAGACATCTTTAGGATTGTGTTCAAAGACTCACCTGCACAGGAACGTAGGTCAAGTTAATAAACTGAACTGGTGTCCACACTTTCCAGTTCATTTTCAGGGCTGCCCAATAACTAGATTTCATCTTCTTGACAAACATGGAGGTGTCCTTTCCCTGAAATATACAGCAACAGGTGAGCACATCAGGGACAAAGGCCACAATCCAATCCACATTTACATGGGAGTAAGTCCCATTTAATTCAACTGGGCTTACTTCTGTGTAGATCTCAGCATAGGAATGTGCTGAAAGTCTCCTCCATGGAGCACATAAAGGGGCAGCAAATTCTTGGCGGGCCTGATCCCACCAACTTTCCATTTTGAGTAGGGTTTGCTACCATCTGCTGTTTCGGGGGTGTCCGTACCCACGCTGGATATGGGGGCACTTGTATTGCAGTGATTTTCAACCTTCTCATGGCACACCATCATCTCATGGCACACCGTCAGTTGTTTTGACCATTAACAAGGCACACCATACTGTTCAAATCCCCAAGTTTTCCTATTAATAAATGGAAAACCCAAATTCCTGTGGCACACTGGTTGGAAATCATTGGCTTAGGGCAAAATCCAGAGTAACTACAGGGAGTCCTTGCTCCGGTGTAAGAACAATTTACTCTGGATACCAATATGAATTTCCCATAGGTTTTCACTAGGTGGTGCAGTAACTACGGGGGCACGTAAAGTCTCTTAAATGCTCCCATAGTTACTCTGGATTTGGGGGTTAGTAGCAGATGTGCTACTTTTAATTGGGGTTTGTTTTCCATCCACAAATAAAGGGAGTCCATGATGGGGGTGGAATCCAAGAACCACAGATAAGTGAAACCATAGATATGGGGAGATATCAGGATTGACTTATATACAGGTGTAATCTTATGGCCTATCAGTGAACACGTATCGGAGACAAAGGCCTACCTCCAGTGCGTTCATGACGAAGAAGAAAAGCACAAGGAAGGCTGGGGCAACCAGGAGTCGGTCCACCAGGAGCTTCTTCACCATGGCCAGGGGGATGTCGGAGGGGACCAACCGCTCTAGGTACAGGTAGAAGTAGTGACTGAGCGGTCCTGTGAACAAGAGCCTGGAAAACCAAGTAGGTTAGAGATATCCCTCATAATGGAAAGCAGTGCGCTGATGCCTTCATGGTATAGAATCGGCACAATGAAAAGCATTTATTAAAAACTAGCTAAAAGCGTACCCATGTTGTGGGAGTAAAATTCCCCTATATGCCATCCCCCATGCGCATCAATCCCCATGCACATCCACCCCCATGTGCAACATCCCCCATGTTCATCCACCCCATGCGCATCATCCCTCCTATGCACATCAACCCCGCCTGCTCATCAACCCTCATGTGCAAATCCCACACGCGCAACAACCTCCCATGTGCAACATTCCCCATGTTCATCCCCATGCGCAACATCCCCCCATGTGCATTATCTCCCCCTAGAGCATCAACCCCCATGCACAACATCCCCCATGTGCATTATCTCCCCCTAGAGCATCAACCCCCATGCACATCTCCCCATGCGCAACACCACCCTTGCACATCATCTTCCATGTGCAACACCCCCCATGCACAGCATGCTCCCCAGTGCAACACCCCCATGCGCACCATGCTCCCCAGTGCAACCCCTCCCTCCAAACAACATCCCCTCCACTGCACCGCACACCAGGCACCAAGCACCAAATTGGCTGGATGTTGTTCAGTCTCCCATGTTAAGTATAGGACAAAAACACATTGCCCCCTTTTCAGCCCCTGAAGGGTTAAATTTCTCTGTTCCTGTCACAGAAGGAACTCCCTCCCTGAATTTCATGCTTCTAGGTCCAGGGGTTTTGGCTGGCCGTTGATGAGTGAGTCAGTCAGTGACTTTTCTCTTTTATATATACAGAATAAAATATGTTTTTATATAAATAACAATATGTTTAAATACCCTATTTACTGAAATCTAACACTCACCTTTTCAGCCAAATTTAGTCTCCAAAATCAGGGTGTGCATTAGATTCAATGGCACATTAGATTTGAGTAAATGCAGTATTCTGATTATAAATCAAGATCATTATCTAGTTTTGTTTACTATTTTGTAATAGAAATGTAACATAAACCCATTGCATAAAGTAGTACAATTATGTTATGTTAAATCACCCTTTTACCATAAACCCATTGTTGTATAATGCAATTAAGGGCAAAATCCAGAGTAACTACGGGGAGACCTTGCTCTGGTGTAAGAACAATTTACTCTGGATTCCAATATGAATTTCCCACAGGTTTTCACCAGGTGGTGTAGTAACTACAGGTGCATGTAAAGTCTCTTACGTGCTCCCGTAGTTACTCTGGATTGTAGGGTAAGTGAAAAATCATAATCTAAACCCATTGTCATATGATTATTATCAAACTACTAACTGTTACATACAGGAAAGTTAAATATTACATCTGTTTTGCATCTGCACATTACAATTGCTACGAAACTTTTTTATAAGGCTGCAATCCTAAAGGCACTTTCCTGGAAGTAAGACCCATTGAACATAATGGGGTTTACTTTTGAGTAGACACGGTTAGGTTTGTGCTCTAAGGGCACAATCCAGAGTAACTACGGGAGCATGTAAGAGACATTACGTGCACGCGTTATTGCACCACCTAGAGAAATAAAACCTATGAGAAATTCATATTGCAATCCAGAGTAACCTGTTCTTACTCCGGAGCAAGGACTCCCCATAGTTACTCTGGATTTCACCCTAAGGCTACAATGATGTGTGGATTGTAATCTACACATTGTGTTTTTTTTTTATAAAAGGATGCACATTAAATTTGATGGTACAATAGATTCAAGTAAATACAGTATTTTCCTGATCAGGCACCCAGGACTTTGTAGGTTTCCCAGCTTACCCCACACATACCCCACACTTACCCATAGATAGCAAACCTCAAAGGTCCTTTCAAGTCCAGGCCCCTGGATGGATCTCTTTTTCGCTGACTCTTCTCAATTATTTGAGACAAGAGGCTCCCAACCGCAGAAAGGACGGCGCTAAGGGGAAGAAAGCACAGCAACGTTTGGTCTCCGGAAAAATAAGAATCAAACCATCAAAACCAGTTAAGGGTTAAATATAAAGGTACTGGTGATACTGGTGACGACAGGGTCAGAGAAACTGATGCACCCGGCAACACCTTGAGAAGTGCTTTTCCCTGCAGATGGAAAACGAGAATATCAGGGAAGAATTTCTGCGGGCGAATTTTCCCATTTCCTGCATCTGGTTTTCTTGTTAACCTGTGGAACTCCCTACCACAGGATGTGGCAATAGCATCTAGCTTGGACGCCTTTTAAAGGCAAGTGGGAAAATTGGCAGGAAAGGTTCATCCATGTGGAATTCAGGGTTTTGGAGGAAACTCGTCTGCTACTACTACTGCTGCTGCTGCTACTACTCGTCTGCTACTATCAGGTGCAACGGTGTAGCAAGAGGATACCCATGATTGAGAGAAGAACAGGGTAAAGGTATGGCAAGAATGGAAGAACAGGTTAGGAAAGTATCTTATGTAACCTTACCTGGGTGTAACTTTAACTGAAACGAGGACTTAAAGTAGGAGTGTGTAGGATTGTCCTACAACTCCCTTAACCGGGTAGGAAACCTGTTGAGAAAGATCTTGGCAAGTCCCATAAATAAATCTCTGACAAGCCATTTAGGGTCATGTGTCTCAGTTCGGGGACACATCTCGGAAAAAGAGAACATCTAGTCACCCCAAGTCAGGAGGCTTTCTTACTCTAGAGTAAGCCCTGCTGGAACGGCAACCTTTGGACTATGATCACAAGGTTGCCAACAGGCAGGTTTCTACATACAAACTGGCCTCCTGCCCAGGAAGGGCAACAATCCACTTTCGGGCAGCTGAGTGAGGTCCAAATCCTTTCCCCAATTTTCAACATTCTCAAACTTTTCCAACTTTCCTTTGGGTCTACTCAGGAGTAAGTGCCATTATAGTCAATGGGGGCTTACTCCAAGGAAAACAAGTGTGTCTAGGAACAGGACCGCCCACGTTGTCAAGTATCAAGAGTGGACTCCCCTATGGGTCTACTCAGGAGTAAGTGCCATTACAGTCAATTTGGGTTTATTGCAAAGAAAAAAGTTTTCCCAGGATTGGGGCCACCCACATTGTCAGCAGTGGACTACCCTAGGGGTCTACTCAGGAGTAAGTGCCATTATAGTTTACGGGAGCTTCCTCTAAAGAAAATAAGTGCTCACAATATAGATGCCAACCACAGAATCAGGTCTTTAACATAACAATCCCTATCGGTCTACTCAGGAGTAAGTGCCAATCTAGTCAATGCCATTATAGTCAAGGAAAGTAAGTGTTCCCAGGATTGGGAGCAAGTGTCAAGTGTCAATAGTGGACTCGCCTATGGGTCTACTCAGCACTAAGTACCATTATAATAAATGGGGCTTACTCCAAGAAAGGTAAGTGCTCCCAGGATTGGGGCCAAACAAGTGTCAATAGTGGACTCCTCTATTGGCTTACTCGGGAGTAAGTGCCATTATAGTCAGTGGGGGCTTACTCCCAGGAAAGTAAGTGATCCCGGGATTGGGTCATCCAAGTGTCAGTAGTGGACTCCAATATGAGTCTACTCGGGAGTAAGTGCCATTATAGTCAATGGGGGCTTACGCCTAGGAAAGTAAGTGCATCCAGGATAGGTGCCAGCCACAGAATCGTCTTTAACAGCACAATCCCTATGGGTCTACTCGGGAGTAAGTGCCATTATAGTCAATGGGTCTTACTCCTAGGAAAATAAGTGCTCCGAAGGAGCGGACCCCCTCTAGGTCTCCTCGGGAGTAAGCGCCACCGACCCACCTGGAGACGGCCTTGGTGAGGACGGGGCGGAGGCGAAGCAGGAGCAGGTACTGGGCGAGGAGCTTCCGGGGCAGCCCCGGGTCGGGCTTGGACAGCGCCGGAGACATCGCCGCAGCCCCGGCACAGGACCTGCTCGAGAAGGGCACTGCGCATGCGCAAGGGGTTCCTTCCTAGCCCCCGAGGACACGCCCACACTACCACTCCCCCGGGAGTAGCCAATCACAAACGCCAATGGTGGGCGTGACCAATAGAGGGGCGGGACTTAGAAAGTATGTGGCAGGTGAGTGTGGCTGTACCGTCACGTGGGTCACAGAATGGGCGGGGCTACGGATGCAGCAGAGACGTGATTGGTGGAAGCTCCCTACAGCCGGCCAATCAGAGTGAGCGGACGGAGGGAGCGTGGCGGGTGGGGGTGAGGAAGAGGGGCGTGGCTAGCTTTGTTTGGGGGCGTGGCTATGATACAGGAGAGGCCCAATCAACGGAGAGCAGAGGCTGAGGGGAAGAAGCGGCGGATGCTGATTGGCGGAGAGGGAGGACTGTGGGCGGGGACTTCTGTTTCTCGCGTGAGGCTCTCGCGAGGCTTTCTGAGCGCGCGGAACTCGGAGTGTCAGAGCTGGGATGGCACAGCGGAGGGGCGGCGGAGGCGGCAAGAAGAGGGGATGGGCGGCAGGAGAGCCCGCGGGGGACCCCGATGGAGAAGCCCCGCAGCGGTGAGGGGAGAGCAGAGTGGAAGGGGCCCCCGGGCATGCGCAGAGAGCCACCGAGGGAAACTCTGCACATGCCCACGGGCACTCTGCACATGCGCAGGAACTGGTGTCTCTGAACATGGGTGGAGTGCCACAGAGTGTGTCCTCTGAATGTGAGTGTTGTGTCTGAGTGAACGCCTCTGAGCATGTGCAAAGTGCCCTTGAGCAGTGCCTCAGAGCATGTGCAGAGTGCCTCAACCAGGACCCTCAGAGCATATGCATCCTGATTTCTGCAAGTGTCTCTGAGCATGTGCAGTGTCCCTAAGCAATAGCCCCAGAGCATGTGTAGAGTGACTCTGAGCAAGTGCAGTGTGGCAGATCAAGTCCCTCTGAGCGTGTGGAATGATTGTCCTATAAGCATGAGCAATGCATCTCTGAGCATGTGCAGAGTGCCTCTGAGAAAATGCAGTGTGTCAGTGTGTCCTTAGAGCATGTGCAGAGTGTCTTCCAAGCACTCTTTGAACATGTGCCTGAACAAGTGCCTCTCTTAACAAGTGCCTCTCTTAACAAGTGCCTCTTTTAACAAGTGCCTCTCTTAACAAGTGCCTCTAAGCAATAGAGCGTCTCTGCAAGTGCCCTTCAGAGTATTAGAAAACATGTATTAAAAAGCATGGGCAGAGCGTCTCTAAAGGAATGCCTCTGAGCACATGCAGAGGGTCTGCGAGTGAATGTCTCTGAGAGTGTGCAGAGTGACTGGGCATGTGCACAGAGTGTCTCGGCAAGTGCCTCTGAGCATGCGCAAGGTGTTTTCCCCAAAAGCCTGGGCACATGAAGCGGACTCTGCGGTCCTGACGCTCTCTCCCTCATCCCCAGAGACAGCAGCTCCTCCGCCCTCCGCCGCCTGGAGCGCAGCCAGTGGACGGACAAGATTGACACCCAGTTCGGCTTCGAGCGCATGAAGGAACCTGCGGAGAGGACCGGCTGGCTGATCAACATGCACCCTGTACGTACCTCCAGGATCGGGACCACTGGCACAAGATGCTCCCCTCCATAGTCTAGAGACTCCTTTCATAGTACACCTTTCTCTGTTCTGAGTGAATGTTCCTGAGCATGTACAGAGTCTCTTTGAACATGTGCATGTCTGAGCATGTGTACAGTATCTCAGCACATACCCTTTGAGCATCTGGAGAGGTTCTCTGACTGAGTGCCTCTGACCATGTGCAGAGTGTCTCTGCAAGTGCCCTTTGAGCATGTGCAGTGTGTCTGTGAGCATGTACAGAATATCTCAAGTGCCCTTTGAGCATGTACAGCATGTCTCTGAGGATGTACAGACTCACTCTGAGCATGTGTGCAAACTGTCTCAGCACATCCTCTTTGAACATCTGCGGAGGTTCTCTGAGTGAGTGCCTCAGTCCATGTGCAGAGTGTCTCTGCAAGTCCCTATGAGCATGCACAGTGTCTCTCTGAGGATGTATGCAGAAACCCTTTGAACACGTGCAGAGGTTCTCTGAGTGAATGCCTCTGGGCATGTGCAGAGTGTCTCCCCAAGTGCCCTTTGAGCATGTACAGCATGTCTCTGAGAACGTACAGACTCACTCTGAGCACGTGTACAGAGTGTCTTAGCACATAACCTTGGAACATCTGCAGAGGTTCTCTGACTGAGTGCCTCAGTCCATGTGCAGAGTGTCTTTTGAGCATATGCAGTGTGTCTCTGAGCATGTATGCAGAAACCCTTTGAACACGTGCAGAGGTTCTGTGAGTGAATGCCTCTGACCGTGTGCAGAGTGTCTCTGCAAGTGCCGTTTGAGCATGTGCAGAGTGTCTCCGAGGATGTATGCAGAAACCCTTTGAACACATGCAGAGGTTCTGTGAGTGAATGAGCATGTGCAGAGTGTCTCCGTAAGTGCTTTTTGAGCATGTCTTTGAGGATGTTCAGACTCATGAGCATGTGTGCAGTCTCAGCACATATCTTAGGAACATGTGCAGAGGTTCTCTGAGTGAGTGCTTTTAAGCCTGTGCAATGTGTCTCTGCAAGTTTGAGCATGAGTAGTGTGTTTCTGAGCATATGCAGACTGACTATTTAATGAAATTCTGGTCCAGGTAGGGAGATTCTGTGGGTTTCTTGAGGAGTTTTCAAAGAGCGACACATTGCAAGTGTGGCGCATTGGTGTGGTGGCGCCACCTCTTTTAATCACTACCATTACCTGTTATAGACGGAGATCCTGGACGAGGATAAGCGCTTGGTCAGCGCTGTCGATTATTATTTCATCCAGGAAGATGGAAGTCGGTTTAAGGTGAGTAAGGCTGCAATCCTAAAGACACTTTCCTGGGAGTAAGACATATTGAACACAATGGGGCTTACTTCTGAGTAGACATGGTTAGGCTTGTGCTCTAAGTGCTACAGGAGGAGGAGGGAAAAGGACATTTGGTAGCATCTCCTGTGGCCCCTATGGCTCAGCAGGTCTCTGGGAGGTAAACATACGGAGGAACAACACACCATAACAATAACAACAACAACACACTTCTGTAGTGCAGGACTATATAAGAACTCACTGTTTTTTGTTTCCTAGGTGTCATTGCCTTATCGGCCGTACTTCTATATTGCAACACAAAAGGTTGGTACGAAACTATCTTAGGCTGCAATTCTAAACACACTTTCCTGGGAGTAAATACTATAGAACACAGTGAGGCTTACTTCTGAGTAGACATGCTTAGGATTGCACTGATCGTCTGTCATATTCTGAAGTTTCCTTTGGACTGCAGTCTTAGTTACTTGAAAAACCTGAATGTTATTCCCATGGAACTGAATGAGGCTTACTTCTGAGTAGACACACGTAGGATCGTGCTGTCAGGCTCCTTTGCAGGATGATCAGCAATGGCATGCAAAGACCCTCTCCTGGGGATAGAAAGTATGGAAACTACTAGGAAAAGAGCCAGTGCCCTTTGAACATGTGCAGTGTGACTCTGAGCATGTGCAGACTCACTCTGAGCATGTGTGCAGTGTCTCTGCACATACCCTTTGAACATCTGCAGATGTTCTCTGAGTGAATGCCTCTGAGCATGTGCTGACTGACTCTGATCAAGGTGCAGTGTCTCTGCAAGTGCCTTTTGAGCATGTGCCGTGTGACTCTGAGCATGTGTGTCTCGGCACATAACCTATGAACATCTGCAGAAGATCTCTGAGTGAGTGCCTGTGAGCATGGGCAGCAGGTCTCTGAGCATGTGCCAACTGACTGATCGATGTGCAGTGTCTCTGCAAGTGCCCTTTGAGCATGTGCAGACTCCCTCTGAGCATGTGCAGTGTGACTAAGCATGTGTGCAGAGTGTCTCAGCACATACCCTTTGAACATCTGCAGAAGATCTGAGTGAATGCCTCGGAGCATGGGAAAGTTGCGCATGCTTTCACCTGCATGGGAAAGTTGTGCATGGGAGGATGATGCGCATGGGAGGAAAGTTGCGCATGGGGGGGAAGTCAGCATGTGCTGACTGACTCTGATCAATGTGCAGTGTCTCTGCAAGTGCCCTTTGAGCATGTGCAGCATGACTCTGAGCATGTGCAGACTTATTCCATCTGACGCATGGTTTTCCCCAAAGGGTTGTGACCGGGAAGTATCTTCTTTCTTATCCAAGAAGTTTCAAGGGAAAATAGCAAAGCTGGACACTGTACCCAAAGAGGATCTGGATTTGGTGAGTAACAGGGATGTTGAGGTCTCACACTGGAGACCATTCATTCATTCATTCATTCATTCATTCATTCATTCATTCATTCATTATTTGTGGTCACAGACCCGACAGTATTTATTTATTTGATTTATATCCCAACTTTTTTCCCAAGAGGGGCAATTTGGACATCACCCTAATCATAGGGAATGATGATGACTTGGGGGTTGCCTCTGGTTAGCCACAGATCCTTCTTTTCTGTCCTGCTGAAGTCGGCACTTGTAGGGCAGAGCCACATGTAGTTAAGTGGTAAGCACTGCGCACTCAGAAGCATCCCTCATTAAGCCCTAGTGTCCCCTACACTTACAAGCCTGCCCTCTGCTTTCTCTGCCCCACAACCCCGTTTACGCTGGCTCTAAAGGCTTAGAAGCGAGGATGAGCACCACATCCTACAGACACCGTTACCATCCTATATGTTCTGTATGCTTCAGCCATTTTTTGAGTCTTCAATTGATGCCATGTTGCGTTTCCCCCGCCCCATCTCAATAACTTTCTCGAAGCTTCTCATATGTTAATACCCTCTTTCTTTCATAGCCAAATCACTTGGTGGGCCTGAAGCGCAATTACATCAAGCTCTCCTTCAATACGGTGGACGACCTGGTAAAGGTGCGCAAGGAGATCGCACCCGCTGTGAAGAAGAACAGGGAGAGGGACCAAACTATGGACACTTACACCACCATGCTCACCAGGTAGACCAGTGGTGGCGAACCTATGGTCACCATAGACCAGTGGTGGCAAACCTATGGCATGCACGCCGCAGCGGGACTCGAAGCCCTCTCTGTCAACACCCAGGGAATACTGTAAGCCCAGCGCGCATGCCCAGAGGTATAAGCCATGCCACTCTCCTTACAGATCTCTGGCTGGGAACAGCCTGACCGGGGAGGAGGTGACACCTTCCAAGAAGACAGTGGATCAGATGGACAACATAGTGGACATGCGGGAGTATGATGTGCCCTACCACATTCGCCTTTCCATTGACCTGAAGATCCATGTGGTGAGTGATGGTAGGGCAAGGTCTGCTTTTCTTCTTTGAATGCCTGTGAGAAGAAGTTGTAGGCAAGGTACAGTTAGCCTAAGAAACCTTAGATCAATAATACTCTGTAATAAACTATATTAAACCACTAGCAAAAATGTACCCATGCTGCGGGAGTAAAATTCCCCGTACGCCATCCCCCCATGCACATCAGTCCCCTCGTGCACATCAGTCTGCCATGAGCAACAGCCCCATGCACATCATCTCTCCATGCTCAACATCTCCCCCATGCACAGCATCCTCCCCAGTGCAACCCCTCCCTCTGAACAGCTTCCCCCCCCCCCAGTGCACCAGGCACCGAGCACCAAATTGGCTGGATGTTGGTCAGACTTCCATGTTAAGTATAGGACAAAAACACATTGCACCCCTTTTCAGCCCCTTAAGGATTAAATTTCTGCACATTTATTGTTGGTGAGTGTTCATGTGACAGAAGAAACTCCCCGAATTTCACGCTTCTAGGTTTTGTGAATGGGGCACAGCATCCCTCAGTCACCGATTCTCCAATGCAACGTATAGATTCTCCAATGCAACGTATAGGGAGGAAAACACGTTGCACCCCATTTCATCCCCTTCCAGTTGGAATTTCCGAAAACCAGTTCTTAGTGCACCCACGGTCATGGAAGGAACACCGTGACCACCCCAAGGAACACCCCAAATTTCATGCTTCTAGGCCCACTGGTTTTGGATGGGCATTGATGAGTCAGTGAATCAGTGAATGAATGACTTTTCATTTTTGTATATATAGAAGATTAACACAAAGCCCATTATTGTTATAAATTATATAAACACTTCTATAATATTATATAAACATTTCTATAAAGTTATATATAATATAAACATTTCTAATAAATTTTATTTATATTATATAAACATTTCCATTATATAAACATTTCTAATAAATTTTAACTTGATATACAAGCAACGTCTTGATAAACAAGCAAAAAAATTAGCCCTGGCTATGATACAGCTGGGACGTATCAGCCTCTCCAACTCAGGCTGCAATCCTAAAGACACTTTCCTGGGCGTAAGACCCATTTAACACAATGGAGCTTACGTGTGAGTAGATATGGTTAGGATTGTGCTCTCAGCCTCTCCTGAGAGACCAGCCTATGTATTTCGAATCTAAAGTAAGCCCTATCATAATCAGTTTGGCTCACTCCTGTGTAAGGGAGGCAGTGGAAAGGAGCCTGAGAGTCCTAGCATTGCATGTCTACTCTGACGTAAGCCCTATTTTAATCAGTGGGACTCACTCCTGTGTAAGGGGGCAATGGAAAGGAGCCTGAGAGACCTAGCCCTGCATGTCTACTCTGAAGTAAGCCCTATTTTAATCAGTGGGGCTTACTCCTGTGTAAGGGTGGGCAATGGAAAGGAGCCTGAGAGACCTAGCCCTGCATTTCTATTCTGAAGTAACCCCTATTTTAATCAGTGGGACTTACTCCTGTGTAAGGGTGGGCAATGGAAAGGAGCCTGAGAGACCTAGCCCTGCATTTCTATTCTGAAGTAAGCCCTATTTTAATCAGTGGGACTTACTCCTGTGTAAGGGTGGGCAATGGAAAGGAGCCTGAGAGACCTAGCCTTGCATGTCTACTCTGAAGCAAGCCCTATCATAATCAGTGGGACTCACTCCTGTGTAAAGGGGGGCAATGGAAAGGTGGCACCATTGTAAGTAAATTTTTAGACTCATGCAGAAACTATCCAAAGAGGGACCTGTTCTGAAGTATTCTGGTAACTGATTCCAGGAACATGGTGCCACAACAGAAAAGGCCCTGCTCCATCTCCTCAATGGCAATGGTATTGTTATGGTGTTATGATGACCCTATATCGTTATGATTTTCTTGATTCCGGTGCTCCTACGACAGGCTCACTGGTACAACATTCGCTACCAAGGCACCAGCATCCCTCCTGAAATCACCCGGCGGGATGACCTCGTAGAACGGCCAGTGAGTATTGATTGGGGAACATTGTTTGGAAATCTGCCTTTATAATTCTGGTTCTTGAAGGCTGGCTGTTTGCCTGCATCAGCTATTTTCAACCAGTGTGCCATGGCACACCAGTGTGCTGTAGAGGTTCGGATTAGTAGGTTAATGGGGTATTGATCCCCTGTTGATCCCAGTGAAAATCACTGGCCTGCATCATTCCAGGGACTGTTTTCTAGATGTGTAAGCATTGGGGGTTGTGCCACTAGCACATAGATCTGGATGCAGACGTGGTCCTTCATCCTTTCCTTACTTTGAGCACAATCCGAACTGTGTCTACTCAAAAGTAAGCCCTATTGTGTTCAATGGGTCTTACACAGTGGTGGGATTCAAATAAATTAACAACATGTTCTATGTCCATAGAACTATAGGTTCTATGTCCCATTAATAACCAGTTCTCAGAAAGAGGCGCTCATTAGCAGAGGGTTCTATAGAACCTATAGAACCTGCAGCCCACCACTGGTCTTACTCCTAGGAAAGTATTTTTAAGATTGCAGCCTTTGGCTACCACCTACCCATTGGCACTGACTTGGCAATGCTCATTCCTTCCAGGATCCTGTGGTTCTGGCCTTTGACATCGAAACCACCAAACTTCCTCTGAAATTTCCTGATGCGGAAACGGATCAGATCATGATGATCTCCTATATGATTGATGGTCAGGTAATTGTATATCTATTTATATTATTTCATTGTTTAAATTATTTATTATTTCATTTTCTAAACATCACCCTATTTACTCGAATCTAATGTGCCATCCAATCTATTGCGCACCCTATACTTATAATCAAAATGCCACATTTAAACGAATTTAATTAACCATCAAATCTAATGCACACCCTGGTTTTGGAGACTAATTTTGACTGAAAGGAGGTGAGCGTTAGATTTAAGTAAATACAATATTATGTTTCATAGCCAGAGTGAGTGGCTGTGTCTATCAGCTGCTGGTTTGCCAAGGATATCTCCTCCAGGCTAATTAATCCCCGCTTTAAGCATGCGCCTAACCATGTCTACATCCCTTTGTGTTCAATGGGTCTTACTCCCATGAAAGTGTCTTTAGGATTGCAGCCTTAGTTTTCTTCCTTCACAGGGTTACCTGATCACAAACAGGGAGATTGTATCAGAGGACATTGAAGATTTTGAGTTTACTCCCAAGCCGGAGTACGAGGGGCCCTTCTGTGTCTTCAATGAACCGGATGAGGTATGTAGGCATCTTTTGAAAGGGGGCAAGTTCAGGTACCTCTGCCCCCAAAACCCCAACCAAACATGTCAAGCGAAGGAAAGTATTTCATGAATTACTTCCAACAGTTCCTAATCTGGTCTATCTAGAGTTTTTTTCATTTTCACAGACCTACCCAAAAAAAGCAGGCCTCAGTCAGTCTTGGAAGACTGTGGTATCGTGCTCGGCGCTGCATACGCTGCATGCGAAGCACGAAAGCCTGGGTTAGGTTGTTGTGGAGGATAGGCTGTTACCCAAGCAGCAAATCCCCCCTCTCCACGCCACTGAATTAGTCCAATGGAAAGGCAAAGCCAATACGATTGGATCCAGCTGGCGTTGCAGAGCTGGGCTAAGGACAGGACCTCGCCCTTGTGGGGCCGACCCAGGTCTCGAACCCTAGCCTGCTGGTTAACAGGCACAGTGACTTAACCACTTGCGCCACCCACAGCAGGGTTGCCAAAAAATAGGGACAATCCCAATCTTTGGGGATTGTGTTCACATACTGGCAAATGGGACAGAGGGTCCTGTCTGGATATGCTGGAAGACAGTTATGGCAACCATAAGCCAAAGCATAGTTTGAAATGTTTGAATTAGGTGCAATCATAGGGAAGGAGTCTAATAGGTCATCTAGTCCAACTACCTGCCTGTAGCAGAGATCCTGGTAGAGCATCTCCAACAGGTGCTAGTCAAGCCTCTGCTTGAAGGTCTCCAGTGAAGGAGATTCCACCACTTCCCATGGCAATCTATTCGACTCCCATTTAAGTTCAGACTCTCATTTAAATCTCCTTTGAATGGGAGTGTAAAGCAAGCATGTCCTTTGCTGACCAAACTGTGTGTCCATCTTCTGGTTTTTCAAATCAGGCCCACCTGATCCAGCGATGGTTTGAGCACGTCCAGGAGACCAAGCCCACCATCATGGTGACATACAACGGGGACTTCTTTGACTGGTGAGATGCGAACAGAGCTACACGTTCTGTCCAATTAATTGAACCTCCATGCCTGTCCAATTAAAAAATGCATTTATTTATTTGACATTAGCCAGTTACTCTTGGATAATATTCCAAAGGACCTTGAGAATTATTTTGTGTTGACTCAGTAGTGGACAGCTTCCTAGTGGGCCACTGCGAGATACAGGCTCCAATCCTAATCCCTAATTAGGCCGGCATGTGGGTTCAGGCCAGTGCACAAACATGCGCCTCCACATATCACTGCAGGAATGGGGAGTGAGTGAGTTGTGCCAGCCTAATTTGGTTAGGATTGCACCCACAGTGAGCTGGACTTGATGGGTCATCATTGTCCCTACATTCTGTTTAATAATAGAGCCCTTGTAATGCTAACTAGCGAGATTCATAACAACACTCTGGACAGATCAGTGGTGGTTTTGGCAGGAGAATTAAATCATGTGACTCGTCTGCAGGCCCTTTGTGGAAGCCAGAGCTGCAGCGCATGGGATGAACATGCAGCAGGAGATCGGGTTCCAGAAGGACAGCCAGGGGGAATATAAAGCTTCTCAATGCATCCATATGGATTGTCTCAGGTACTGTATGGTGTCTGTTCTTCAGTGCTGGTGTCCTGATGAAGCTGCCTTGAGTCCTTTTGGGAGAAAGGTGGGGCAGGATACAAATAAAGTTTATTATTATTAATTACTTATGATGATGAGTAAGATCCACCACTGCTGTGTCCCGTCCAGTCCCCTGACCCTCTCTTATTGTGTGGGTTCCTTCCACCTCACTGTTCTAGCTTGTTCTGTTTTGCAGTTGGTGTCGGAGAGTTTTTCCAAGGTTACCTTAAAGCATAATCCTATCCATGTCTATTAAAAAATAAACCCCATTTTGTTCTATGCATCTTACAGGAAAGTGTGTGTTTAGAATTGCAGCCACAGTTTCTCATTTCCAATTCTGTTCGAGAAACTTAGGGCTTCCATAACGTGACGGTCAATAACAACACATAAACTTCCTTAAAAGACCATCTCGCACCAACCCGGTTGTGAGGAAGTCTGGCTTTTATCTGAACTGTGCATCTTAGAATACTCCAGATAGAAGATGCTTCTTAAAATCTCCATAACCAAACCCTTTTGACACCATGGTTTTCGTTCTTAGGTGGGTCAAGAGAGACAGTTACCTTCCAGTGGGAAGCCACAATCTCAAAGCAGCAGCCAAAGCGAAGCTGGGCTACGACCCAGTGGAGTTGGACCCTGAAGAGATGTGCCGAATGGCTACTGAAGAACCTCAGGTACTTCCATCCAGTGGTAGGATTCAAATAAATTAACAGGTTCTATGTCCTAATAACCTAAATTAACAACAGGTTCTATGTCCTATTAGTAACCTGATCTCAGAACCAGGTGCTCATTAGAAAAGGGTTCTATAGAACCTGTGAGAACCCCCTGAAGCCCACCACTGCTTCCGTCTTACTTATAGATTAGATGATTGAGGGCCCAATCCTATCCAATTTTCCATCTCTGATGTATCAACAATGCAACCCTGTGGTAAGGGAACACTGTATTATTTTTGCTACAGACTTTGGCCACCTACTCAGTGTCCGATGCTGTTGCCACTTATTACATGTACATGAAGTATGTGCATCCCTTCATCTTTGCCCTGTGCACCATCATCCCAATGGAACCTGATGAGGTGAGTGTGCTGGAGACTGATTTAATTCTTAAGCTAACAGGGGTTATTGCATTATCAATAGTTATTCTTCCATGGAGTTCTATCCCCTGCTTGTCCAGGTAGATTTTGTCTGTGATATATCAGAAGCCCATCTCTCTCTCTCTCTCTCTCTCTCTCTCTCTCTCTCTCTCTCTCTCTCTCTCTCTCTCTCTCTGTGTGTGTGTGTGTATATGTGTGTATATATATATACACACACACAAACACACACATATGTATATGTATATATGTATATAATAATAATACTCTGTCTATTTAAAGGTGCTCCGAAAGGGCTCAGGAACTCTATGTGAGGCTCTGCTCATGGTCCAGGCTTACCACGCCAACATCATCTTCCCCAACAAGCAGGAGCAAGAATTCAACAAGCTCACTGATGACGGGCACGTGTTGGACTCCGAGACATATGTCGGCGGCCATGTCGAGGCGCTGGAGTCCGGGGTCTTTCGGAGTGACATTCCCTGCCGTTTCAAGATGGTATGAGATCTGGTGCCAGAATCTCTGCACCTCTCTAGAACTCTAATGTGGAAGCTTGTGATATAATGTCCTTACGTTGGAGTCCTTACATCTGTGACATTAACAGAATCAAGGGAGATACATGGGATAAAGTCTGATCTAACCTATGGCTTATAGTCAACAAAGTTGGCCATAGATTGAAGATCTTAGAACCAAATCATCTTGAAGATTATGGAACTACACGGAGTCATCTTACCCAGTAGTTCATGGATCAGGACAACGGAAATGTTTGTCTCAATAGATGTTCTTCAACTGATGTGCTGCTTTTTCTTTGTGGATGAGGGTTCTCAACACACTTGTTAACATTGGCTTCCTACACCCTTGTGTCTCCCAGAATCCTGCAGCCTTCGATTTCCTTCTACAGCGTGTGGAGAAGACACTGGGACATGCGATTGAGGAAGAGGAAGGAATACCACTGGACCAAGTGACCAACTTCCAAGAGGTAATCTTGATTTTGATATTATGTCTCTAGGTTAGCGTTCCCTGAATTGGCTGGGACCCATATGTGACCCCCCAACCCCCCAAAAAATTTTTTAGAGTGTGCCCACCCTAGTACAAGCCTTACTGCTGGAGTAGCTTGTGTGACCCTGTGAAGGGCTCTGGAGAATGTCTCCATCCTGAACCACTCACCTTTTGTCTGCTTTGCACATCGTCCTCCTTCTGCAGGTTTGCAGTGAGATCGAGTCCAAGCTGAACGCCCTGAAGGACGTCCCCAACAGGATCGAATGCCCTCTCATCTACCATCTGGACGTGGGTGCCATGTATCCGAATATTATCCTGACCAACAGGCTGCAGGTGGGTAGTGGCACATCAGAGGGACCCCTCCTGTGATCGGACACCCCACACTCTCTCTTATCCTCTCTGTTTCTGCCATCTTTGTAGCCTTCAGCTATGGTGGATGAGGCCACGTGTGCCGCCTGCGATTTTAACAAACCGGGTGCCAATTGTCAGCGGAGGATGACCTGGCAGTGGAGAGGAGAATTTAGTGAGTGTGGATCTTGGGTGCCCCATCGTTGTGCATGGTTTGGTCCTTTTGGGTACCAAAGGTTAGGTTGCCTGTATACTCCCTCCATGTACCATACAGAAATACGGTATGTGTGTCTTAAAGTGTTTAATATGTTTTTATGGAATGTTTAAAATTGTAACTGTTAGCTGCCTTGAGTTGGCCTCGGCCAAGAAAGGCAGGATAAAAATTTATTAAAATAAAAAATAAAGATATATCTCCACTATATCTCTCCCCTCATCCTTCGCAGTGCCCGCAAGTCGCAGCGAATACCACCGCATCCAACAACAGCTGGAATCGGAGAAGTTCCCTTCCCTCTTCCCAGATGGACCACCCAGGGCCTTTCATGAACTTTCCAGAGAGGAACAGGCTAAATATGAGAAGAAGCGCTTGGCAGGTCAGGATGGACTTTGAAATGCTTCTTCCTAAAGTGGCAAAATAGGACTCCTGCTGGTTGGGTGTCACACACCCTAATGGCCCTATAAATCAATGCTTCCCCCTGCAAACACCACCCATAACACATCAATGTGCAGCTCTGTGCAGCTGAAAATCCCTAGAGACATTTTGTAAAGTGGTATATAAGTCTGCTTGCTGAATTCTTCCCATTTTGTGGGGGAATGCTAGAGAGAGAATAGAGCATAGCTGGAGAACGGACGGTTTGGGGTCTTGAGAACGTGATGCGGAGGATCTATCCAAGATCCCCTGTCAAACTTACTGGGATATTCTTCCATGTCTCATGTTCATAGAATCATAGAGTTGGAAGGGACCCAGTGGATCATCTGGTCCCACCCCCTGCCTGTAGTAGGAGATCCTCGTCTTGTGGGGACCCGGGTCTCGAACCCTGGCCTGCTGGTTAACAGGCACAGTGTCTTAACCACTTGCACCACCAGAGGAGTTAATGATACTTAATCCCAGGAAAGCCCAGAGCCAGATTCCAAGATGGTGGATCCCACACTGATGTGACCCCCTGACCAAAGGTCGCAACCTCCCAAGGGGGTCCCGACCCCCACTTTGAAGACCACTGCCTTATAGGTTTAACTAAACCTCCAATCCAGAGTAACTACGGGAAGATGTAAGAGGCACTTACTCTGGATTGCTCAATACATGTCCCATAGGTTTCCCATAGGTGACACCGTAACTACGTCGGTGTAAAATGTCCCGTAGTTACTCTGGATTGTAGCCTAAATAAGTTTTTCTCTCTGTTTGCTAGTGGCAACACTGAACGATTGAACGTGAATGAATGAATGAATGAATGAATGAATGAATGAATGAATGAATGAACGAACGAGTAACTGGGAAATCTGGAAATCGGATACCTTGTAGAACACAGAGGAATGCAACTTCTCCTTATGGCAGAGTTGTGTGTTTCATGCTGAACTTGAACACACAACTGTCTGCCCTTCCTATCTTGCACAGATTACTGTCGTAAAGCCTACAAGAAAATCCATGTGACCAAAGTGGAGGAACGTGTAACTACCATCTGTCAGCGGGAAAATTCCTTCTACGTAGACACAGTACGGGCCTTTCGAGACCGTCGCTATGAATTTAAGGGACTACACAAGGTACACCTAATTTTATTACATTTTTATTTATTTTGTTATAAATAAATTATATTTATTATACATTTATTTAAATATTTTTATTTTATTATAAATGATAGCACAGCAAACTATTATTTTATTTTCAAATAACATAGTTGTGGTGACCATCAAGACGCACATACTGAAGTGTACAAACTCCAAACAACTCTTGTTTGCCAAGACCTGCAATTAATTATTTTATCCATTTTTATCAATTATTTTACATCATAATTACTTTATCATAGTTACTGTTTCTCAGAGAGCTCAAGGTGTTGAAAAGCAGTATATAATTAGTGTTGATTATTGTTTGATGCCTATAGTTCTTTCCCTCCTTTTTGTCCTCACAACAATCCTGTGAGGTAGGCGAGGTGTTAAATGCCCAGATTCAATCTGTAGATTTAAAATTCAATATTTGTCGTAATTTTTAAACTTTTACTCCTTGATGTGGGATGGTCAAAGGGTGTCCGATCTGCCTCTTGTAGGTCTGGAAGAAGAAGTTGGCTGTGGCGGCTGAGAAGGGTGACGCGTCCGAGGTCAAGCGCTGCAAGAACATGGAGATCTTGTACGACTCCCTGCAACTGGCGCACAAGTGCATCCTCAACTCCTTTTACGGATACGTCATGCGCAAAGGGTAAGCTGGACAGAAATATCTATCTACAGTATTTATATACCGTTTTCTACTAAAAAGTTCACAAAGTGGTTTACAAAGAAAATTTAAAAATGATAGCTGATTAATAGCTGTTCTATTAATTAGAATTATTAATTAATAGCTATTGGAAAGCATTCTGTTGCTTTCCAACCAGCTGTTTTAATGGTTTCCAGTCTTCTGATCTTAGAAGGAACCCCTTCCTTCTATCAGTTCATCACATTCTCTCTTAATCCTTCTGGCATTTAGTAACATTTTCCGTTAGTTTAACAGACTTCTAATGCCTTTATGGGTTGTGGGGGGCGCAAGTGGTAAAGATTCTGTGGGTGCAATCCAGAGTAACTATGGGAAGTCCTTGCTCCAGTGTAAGAACAATTTACTCTGGATTGCAATATGAATTTCCCATAGGTTCTTACTAGGTGGTGCCGTAACTACGGGTTCACGTAATGTCTCTTTTGCCTGCCGGGGATCTGCCTGTTAACCAGCTGGCCAGGGTTTGAAATCTGGGTCCTACAAGAAGGGATGAGCTCCTGTCCTTTGCCCAGTTCCTGCCAACCTCGCGGTTTGAAAGCATGCAAATGCAAGTAGATAAATAGGGACCACTTTGGTGGGAAGGTAACAGCGTTCCGGGTGCATGCGAGCCACATCTCGGACAACCCTGCGTCTTGAAATGGGGATGAGCACCACACCCTACAGTCTACATGACTAACCTACAGGGGACACCTTTACCTTTTAATAATTTATATTTAATTTTATAGCACCTTTATTTTATTTTTTATTGCATATTTATATTTTATTTTATAGCACTTTTACCTTTTAGCATTTATAAATTGGATCAGGCTTATCTTCCACACAACTTCCACTAGCTATAGTTACCAGCAGATAGTTACTAGCTGTAGCTACCAGCAAGTATAGCTTCCAGAAAGATAAGTGTGTATTCTGTTTTGGCAAGCAGTGGGACTACTTTGCATCCCCTCTTCTCACCAGTACTCTGTACCCTCACCTACAGGGCCCGCTGGTACTCCATGGAGATGGCTGGAATCGTTTGCTTCACTGGCGCAAATATCATTACACAGGCCAGGGAGTTGATAGAGCAAATTGGGTGAGTATGGGGGCAATACAGAGTAACTACAGGGAGTCCTTGCTCCAGTCTAAGAACAATTTACTCTGGATTGCAATGCGAATTTCCCATAGGTTTTCACTAGGTGGTGCAGTAACTACGGGTGCACGTAATGTCTCTTATGTGCTTCTGTAGTTACTCTGGATTGTAGGGCTAGACTGCTATCCTAAAGACACTTTCTTGGGAGTAAGATCTATGGAATACGGGGAGGTTGACTTTTGAGTAGACATGGTTAGGATTGTGTTCTTATATGAATGGGCTACTTGTCTTAGCTAAAACATCAGAAAGAGCGAGAATCTGAGCTTGGCTGTATAACTATTGCTCTAAAGTGTGTATAGGAGGCAGGATGTAAAAGATTAAGGGTGCAATCCTAACCCTATCTACTCAGACGTAACTCCCATTATATACAATGGGGCTTACTCCCAGGAAAATGTGTTTAGGATTGCAGCCCAAGTGGTTATAATGTCACTTACCATGTCTTTTTGTTCCCCACTGGATCTATTCTCCATCTCTGGAAGTTACCGTATTTACTTGAATCAAGTTAACTAACTACTACAACTGAAGCTAATTCACACCCTGATTTTGGATACTGAGGCTCTGATCCTAAAGACACTTTCCTGGGAGTAAGACCCATTGAACACAACGAAGCTTACTTTTGAGTAGACATGGTTAGACATTGAGTAGACATTGTGCTCTAAGAGCACAATCCTAAACATGTCTACTCAAACTGTTCAATGGGTTTCATAGGATCAGAGTTGGAAGGGACCCACTGAATCATCTAGTCCAACCTCCTGCCTGAAGCAGGAAATCCTCGTCTTGTGGAGACCCGGGTCTCGAACCCTGGCCTGCTGATTAACAGGTACAGTGTCTTAACCACTTGCGCCACCAAAGGACTCTTACTCCCAGGAAAGTGTGTTTAGGATTGTAACCTACATTTGGCCGGAAAAGGTGAGCATTATATTTGAGTAAATACAGTATTTCTCAATTACTTTTTATTGCACCTATTTATTTTACTGCATTTATTTATTCCTAGATGACATTTAATTTTGATTGTGTTGCACACTTATTTTTATTGTGTCGCACAACATGACCTTTGATCTCCCATTTTCCCTTTCCCAGGAGACCCCTAGAGCTGGACACAGACGGTATCTGGTGTGTGCTTCCTAACAGCTTCCCAGAAAATTTTGTCATCAAGTCAACCAACGCCAAGAAGCCCAAGGTGACCATTTCCTATCCAGGTGCCATGTTGAACATCATGGTGAAGGTAAGGAGTCTTGGCGTTTTGCTTCACGATTAAAAATATTTATAATCTGCTTTTCAATAGTGGTTTACATAGTAAAATTAATAAATATTTCCTTGTCTGTGGAGGTGGTAAGTCCCAAATTTATCCCAAATTTTTTGAATTGGGGACCACTATCCTGAATTAGGATAGTTCTAATCCAAATTAGGTCCAATTTGACCCCAAGGTGACCCCAAATTTCACAAGATCTTGTAAGATCTGAGGCTGCAATCCTAAAGACACTTTCCTGGGAGTAAGACCCATTGAATACAATGAGGCTTACTTTTGAGTAGACAGCGTTGTGCTTTATATTTCAACATGTCTGTGGATCTCTGCTGACAGGAAGGTTTTACCAACAACCAGTACCAGGAGCTGGTGGACCCAGCCAGTCTCAAGTACGTCTCCCGCTCGGAGAACAGCATCTTCTTTGAAGTGGACGGGCCATACCTGGCCATGATCCTCCCAGCGTCCAAGGAGGAAGGCAAGAAATTAAAGAAAAGGTGAGAAACCAGAACTTCAGGGTCACACTCATTCCTAAGAGAATACCCTCGAATAGAGAGACAACTCTTAAAACAATAAGAGTAGCATTTTTGTTGTTACTATTATTATTAATAATTATTATTAAGCTGGGGGTTTAGAGAGATCTATCTCCCTGCCCTGCTTTTTCTAATTGAATACATGGCTCAGAAAATTTGGAGTTGAATTTTTGAACTCAACTTTTGGAATTGAATATAAGTTCAATTGAATATAAGCTCGGAAAATAAGTTCCAGGACAGGAGGCATATTTAAAATGCTTAATGCACATGCTTGATGTGTTCATTCACCAGGTACGCTGTATTTAATGAAGACGGCTCCCTGGCCGAGTTGAAAGGGTTTGAGGTGAAGCGGCGTGGAGAGCTGCAGCTGGTTAAGATCTTCCAGTCATCGGTGTTTGAAGCCTTCCTTAAGGGCACCACCTTGGAGGAGGTCTACGCTTCAGTCGCCAAAGTGGCAGATTACTGGCTCGACGTCCTATATAGCAAGGTGAGTTAAAAATCAGGAGACCATTTTCCCATGACAGTGTGCTCAGGCATACCCCTTGCAGGGTGATGACGCATCCAGAACTAATCCCGAAACGGTCACCCAGTACAATCGTTGCCTTTCCCCCAGGCTGCCAACATGCCCGACTCGGAGCTGTTTGAGCTGATCTCCGAGAACCGTTCCATGTCTCGCAAGCTGGAGGATTATGGAGAACAGAAATCGACCTCGATCAGCACAGCCAAGCGCCTGGCCGAGTTCCTCGGAGACCAGATGGTGAAGGACGCGGGCTTGAGCTGCCGGTTTATTATCTCCAAGAAGCCCGAAGGGTCCCCTGTCACTGAGAGGTAGAGCAAGGGGAGAAACTGTTGATTGTCTGATGGAGAGGCTGATGGCCATCAAGGTCTGATGTAGAAGGTTTGGGGTCAGGCTCCTTGCATCCTGATGGATTAATTAATAAATTAATAAAAGATTAATACACTTTCTCCTTTCTTAGGGCCATTCCACTGGCCATCTTCCAGGCAGAGCTCTCAGTCCGCAGGCATTATCTCCGAAAGTGGCTCAAGAGTCCCTCCCTGCAAGATTTTGACATCCGAACGGTAAGGATGGCGCCCCCCCCCCCCCCTCTGGAAATTGGACACCCAATGGCTGATTTTTTTTCTACTTTATATAGGGTGGGGACCCTGTTGGGCACTTTTCCCAGCCATCTGTTGTTTTCATGTAACAGCCCAATGTTGTGTCTCCCCACAGATCCTAGATTGGGACTATTACATTGAGAGGCTGGGCAGTACCATCCAGAAAATAATTACCATCCCGGCAGCACTACAACAGGTAACGGTGAACGTTTAAGGAGAACGTAGGCGGTGGGCATTTCCTGAATACCCTCAGTTGATCTGAGGTGCAGGGGCTGCCCCCTCTGTAGTGGCGATGGAGACTTTTACATATAATATCAGAGGACAAGGAGATAACGGAGCACCAACCTTCACTATGGCTAGCTATTTGTGCTTCTAGCTAAAGTGATAGCATCTCATCGGGCACAAGACAACTAAGCACGCAATCCTAACCAATTTAGGATTATAACCGATCTGTCTCCCTGTTCTCGTGGTGGTATGGGGAGTCCAGCACATGCCCATGCACTGGCCTAACCTCTCCAGGAGTGGCGCAGAAGTGTCATAACTGCCCTTCTGTGACACCGCCAGGCCAGCACGGGACCTGTGTCGGGATTTATCCCAGCTTAACTGGGAGGTTAGGATTGCAGCCTCGTTGACCTTCCTAAGGATGTAATGGTGCTGTATCCTGCCAGGTGAAGAACCCAGTTCCTCGGGTCCGTCACCCCGACTGGCTGCATAAGAAGCTCCTGGAGAAGAATGATGTGTACAAGCAGAAGAAAATAAGTGAGCTGTTTACAAGTGAGGGAAAGAGACAGGTAAGCGCAAGAGGAACAGGGCAGGGACGTCTTTCTAAATGTGACATAAGGAGAATCCTTGGATCAGACCCAGTGCTATTCAATTTCCCAGTGCTGGTGCATTTGTTTCAGTGGGATGTGTGCAGCAGCTTGTGGTCAGGGCATGGATTAATCCTTAACTGCCAATGTTGGCAGATCCTCCTTACTCATGGCGTCTCTCTCTCTGTCCTCACAGGTCACTGCCAACATGCCTGAAGAGGGTACTCCATGCACACAGATTGCCGACATGGAGGACTTGGGTGCCCCCAAGCCTCCTCAGCCAGGGGTCCCCATCTCGGTCAAGCGGAAACGGATCCCCACCGGAAAGGAGAGCCAGCAGCAATCCCAAAGTCTCGAGCTGACCCAGTCCTGGATGGAGATCCTGGGCCCGCCACCACCAACTGGCACCACAAAGGTAATGCCCCTTCATCCTACAGGCTTGGTTCTAGTTATTCCAGCAGAGAACCTTGATTTTTTTTTTAAACTGCAATTGCTTCCAGCATCAGTAGTTCGTTCCCATTGCTTGAAATGGAAACACTTTCCAAAATGGGATGCTTGTTTCCTACCATCTCCTTTTTACCACAGGAAGAGCGGCTGGTGTGGTTGCGCTACCACAAGAAAAAGTGGGAGTTGCAGGCTCGGCAACGCCAGGAGCGCAGGAAGCGGCGACGGTTGGCCGACGGCGAGGCGGTCCTCGGAGGTGGGCTGATCCGGGCTGGCACCTCAAAGGGACTTGGTAGCTACCTGCGGAAGACGGCACGCAGCATCATGGACATGCCCTGGCAGATTGTGCAGGTAATTAGAGGCCCCAGACTCCTCTTTGCAGGTGATCTGCTATAGCAGCCCTTATTTATTGTGTACCCCTCTGTGTGTGGTTCTGGCAGCCCTTTCCTCGTCTCTCCTAGATCGCCGAGACCAGCCAGCCAGGTCTATACAAGCTATGGGCTTTGATTGGGAACGACCTGCACTGTCTCAGGCTGAATATCCCACGTGTGTTTTACATCAACCAGCGTGTCCCGAAGCCCGAAGAGAGTACGGTTTATCGGAAGGTATGTGGGAGTCTACATGTCTCGCATGATCTTCCCATTTCATGCGCTGATCACTGGAGCCAAAAAATCTGGAATTGTGTATTATGGCTAATTATAGTCTGTGCAGGTTCCAGACACTGGAGAGCTTTGGTGTCCTCAACCCCTACAGAGGTGAAAGGGGAGGCAATATAGGGTTCCTCTCTGTCCAAACAAACTGGCATCAGCCTCTTAGGCTACAAGCCTAAACACATTTTCCTGGGAGTAAGACTCATTGAACACAATGGGGCTTATTTTTGAATAGAGATAGGATTGTGCTCTTACAGTTTGTTCTCTTGGCAGGTGAACAGGATTCTTCCACGCTCAAACCTAGTATGCCACCTGTACGAGTATTCCGTACCTGAGGACATGTACCAAGAGCACATCAATGAGATCTACGCCAGCCTCTCCGCCCCAGACATTGAGGGCGTGTACGAGACCCAGGTAACTGACCACAAATGCAGACCCAGGTAACTGAATGCAGAAAGGCAGCCCTTGGCAGTGTGGTGCCACCCCCTATGTGCCCAGACCAGGGGTTGTTTGGGATGCCAAGGAAACACACAAACACAGCTGTGCTGCTCTTGTAATTAAATCAACCAACTGGCAGGAATAGTTGGAATCTGAAATGCGGGCTTAGGGTTCTGTTTTGGAACCTCCCATGGATTTAAAAAAATCAGATAATTAAAAAAATAGATTTAAAGACCTACTTCCAGGTTACTTACTCCTCCCTTGCATCAAATGGAATAAGGTAGTGCTTCAGTATTTGATTCTGGGACAGAAGAATGGAATGATTGCTTGTCTGTCTCTACAACAGTAGAAAAGCAGTTTTTAAAACTGATTTTTAAAATCCATTCACGTTGAGTCAAATCCATGTATTAAAAAAATCAGTGTATAACAAGTTTGGATGTGTATATGCAATAGACAGCAGCCTATTTCAAACTCTGGTCCTTTGATTCTTCTTTTTTTACCAGAACTTTGCTTATGCTTAGGGATACTAAGCCCAGGGCATGTTTTGCAGCCTGGAGGCCTACAGCCTCTAGGGTTGAAAGGGTTACCAGCTGACAGCCCAATCCTAAGCATGTCTATTCAGAACTAAATCCTATTGTGTTCAATGGGGCTTGCTTCAAGTATATAGGATTTATATAGGTGTATATTATGCATACCTAACAGATGGTTCCTCTTCCCAGGTGCCGCTTCAGCTGCGGGCCTTGATCCACCTGGGTTGCGTGTGCATGGTCAGCCGGAATCTGGTTAGGCACCTCACTGGCCGGGAAGCTGAGACTTTTGAGCTGGAACACCTTGAGATGTGCTCTCTGGCCCAGTTTAGCTACCTGGAGCCTGGTAAGTGTGTGCCAGAAAGGCTGGTAGGTGCAATGGAGGTGGCAGGCCTTCTGGCTCTGAGGTGCGGCTTGTCTGTCTTTAGGGAGCATCCGGCACATCTTTCTGTATCACAACTCCCAGGGCCACAAGGCGCTCTTCGGCCTTTTCATCCCATCACAGCGCAAAGCATCTGTCTTTGTGTTGGACACGGTAAGTCCATAGGTGCCAGTTAAGGTTGCCATAATTCTCTTCCAGGACCCTCTGTCCCATTTGCCAGTATGTGAACACAATTCCCCCCCCCCAAAAAAAATCAGGATTGTCCCTGTTTTTTGGGACATATGGCAACCCAGGCTTTCATGCTTCACATGCAGCGTATGCATCGCTGAGCACAATACCATAGTCTTTCAAGACTGACGAAGGCCAGCTTTTTTTTTTTTTTTTGCGACCCTCGTCTGGAGCTCAGGTTCTGGAAGGATCTGATCTCTCTTAGTTTATTCCATACAAACTTGGTTTCAGGTACGGAGTAACCAGATGCCAAACCTGACCAGCCTATACTCCGCAGAACACACCGCCATGGTGGAGAAGGTGGGCCAAGAGCTGCTTCCTCCTGATAAACACACATTTGAGGTCCGGGCAGAGACAGACCTCAAAACGGTCTATAGAGCGATCCAGCGTCTCCTGTTGGGCTATAAGGTATGTAACTCCTTTTCCCTTCCGCTGTTGCCCCCTTGATCCAAGTTCACCCATATCCCCCTCTCTGTCTTTAGGATGAACGCAGGGGCCCCACTCTCATTGCCGTGCAGTCCAACTGGGACCTGAAGAGGCTGGTCAATGGGATGCCCATCTTTGAGGAGTTCCCACTCGTTCCTGTCCAGGTTACCAATGACATCAGCTATGCAGTCCTGGACTGGCAGCGCCACGCTGCCCGCCACATGATCCGACATTATCTCAATTTGGACACATCCCTCTCTCAGGCCTTTGACATGAGCAGGTCGGTGGCTGGAAGGAAGAAGCTTTGGGCAAGAGCCAACCCCGCATTTTCATCTGCTATATTTTTCCTCTCCTTGCTTCCACCTAGGTACTATCACATCCCCATCGGAAACCTTCCCAGTGATATTTCCACCTTTGGCACCGACCTGTTCTTCTCCCGTCACCTTCGTCGCCATAACCACCTCTTGTGGCTCTCTCCCACCTCCCGCCCAGACTTGGGGGGCAAAGAGGCCGACGACAGCCGCCTGGTTATGGAGTTTGATGAGAGGGTCTCAGTGGAAATCAACAACCCAGGTTGCTATTCCACAGGTAAGTGATGGCAGGAACGGGCTTCCTTGGGGCGGTTCTTGGCTTGACCATCAACTTACCCTGCCTCACCCTTTCCACAGTGTGTGTGGAATTGGATATCCAGAGCTTGGCAGTGAACACCATCCTGCAGTCCCACCACATCAATGACCTAGAGGGGGCCTCCAGCTCCTGCATCAGCTTTGACGTCATCCAACAGGCGTCGCTGGAGGAGATGGTGACAGGAAACCAGGCAGCCAACATCCCAGCCAGCTATGACGAAACAGCCCTCTGTTCCAACACCTTCAGGTGGGTTGTTGCCTTCATACAACAGGAACCACCCCTTGATCATTGGGTGTCCAGCTTTCCCCCTCCTTAGGGAGGGACCCTGCTGTCTCTGACCTCCCACCTGGTTGTAGCTACCTAGCGATAGCTTCTTCCACCAGATGGGTTCTAAAGGGTGCATCCTTTTCGTTATCCCCTAGGATTTTGAAGAGCATGGTGGTGGGTTGGGTGAAGGAGATCACTCAGTACCACAACATCTACGCTGACAACCAGGTTATCCACTTTTACCGATGGCTGCGCTCCCCGACCTCATTGCTCTATGACCCAGCGCTTCACCGCACATTGCACAACATGATGAAGAAGCTCTTCCTGCAGTGAGTTTCTCTCTGTTACACACACACCTATCCAAGGTCTTCTTCACTACAATATAATAATAGACCTATAATCCAAAAATTGTGGCTGAATAGCAGTGACATGCACAGATTTTTTGGAAAATCATCTATAAATAATATCAGTGTCCCGTTTAGCAGGGGGAGAGTAACTGGCCCTCCACACCCCAGCAATGTCTGTTCCAGTGGCTTCTGCTGGTGTTCTTTTTGCACTTTAGATTGTGAGCCCTTTGGGACAGAGACCCATTAGCTATTAATTAGCTATTAATTTTTTCATTTTCTTGTAAACCGCTTTGTGAACTTTTCAGTTGAAAAGCGGTATATAAATACTGTAGATAGATAGATGGCTGAAGGCCTGAACAGGGGTGTCCACCTGTATGGGTGTTTCACAACAATTGATTGTAGGTCTTCACTTGTCCATCATTGAATTAATTTGTAGCAGCAATTTCCATGATTCACCTCCATGCTCCTCTCCCCTCCCAGGTTGGTCGCAGAGTTCAAGCGCCTTGGCTCCTCCGTGGTTTATGCCAACTTCAACCGCATCATCCTCTGCACAAAAAAGCGGCACATTGGAGATGCCCTCGCCTATGTGGAGTACATCACCAACAGGTGTTTGTAATTATTTGTAATTACCCTGTATGTAGGTATGTATGTATGTATTTACTTGTTTACTTGTTTATTTATTTATTGGAATACTTATTATTTCCCAGTATTTTTTATTTTAAATTGGGTTTATTACCCAGTATTTATTAATTTGTAATTATTTACTGCATATAAAGGGTGCAATCCTATGCCTGTCTGAAGTAAGTCCCATTATATTCAATGGGCCTTCTCCCAGGAAAATGTGTTTAGGATTGCAGCCTAACATGCTTCGAGCCAGCAAGGGGGCTCTCCACAGATTTTTATGGATCGCTGGGTAACCAACAATCTTCTGTTTTGTTTTTTCAGCATCCATTCCAAAGAAATCTTCCATTCTTTGACCATCTCCTTCTCACGGTGTTGGGAGTTCTTGCTGTGGATGGATCCGGCCAATTACGGCGGGATAAAAGGGAGAGTGTCTTCCCGGATCCACTGCAGGGAGGTGAGAGATCAGCAGGCGGAAGGGGTGGCTGGAAGCTTTTTAGGGGTGAAAAGTGGCAAACCCCCCACTTGGCTGCAGGGGGTGAAGGTGATCATCCTTTAACTCAGAGGGTCATCAGAAGCTCCAGAACGGGGCAAAAGGTGGTAGTTGCAAGGGAAACTTGGGCCGTGGCACTGATTCAAATCCCTCTTTGCAGCTGACCAGCAGTCAACAGATAGATGGAAAAGATAGTGAAGAGGAAGAGGAAGGAGAGGAAGACCAGGAGGAATGCACAGAAGAAGATGGCATGGAGGAACTGCTTGAGAACAACTGGAACATTGTCCAGTACCTGCCCCAGGCAGCCTCATGCCAGAGTTACTTCCTCATGATTGTGTCTGGTGAGTTTTCCCTGGATTGGGACCCAAGTGTGACAGATTCTTCTTGGAGGGGAGCAGGTAACGGGGAGGAAAAACATTTGTTTCCGTGTCACCAAGCAGAAGAGTCTGGTTGACTCAACCCATGCTTCTCTTCTTTCCAGCGTACATCGTTGCCGTATACCATAGCATGAAGGAGGAAATGAAGCGCAACGCCCCTGGAAGTACACCCATCAAGCGGCGCACAAACAGCCAGATTTCCCAGGAGCCTGTTGGGGAGACAGGAGCCATGCCTGGTGAGTGCCTGCCTGCTTTGTATCTTTTTAATTATGATTCCTAAGAAAATGGTTTTTAATTCTCTTCCCCCATCCATGCCCCCACATATAAACCATATCAACAGGTTCAGATGATATAGCTTAATATCATATATCCCTCCAACTCCACTCACAGGCATGATCACCTTCTCCCAAGAGTATGTTTCCAATGAGCTCACCCAGAGCTTCTTCACCATCACTCAGAAGATCCAAAAGAAAGTGAGTGGTTCTCGCCGCACCTCCGAGCCCTCGGAGATGTTCCCATCGCTGCCTGGTTCCCACCTGATGCTCAACAACCCAGCCCTGGAGTTCATCAAATCGGTGTGTCAGGTGAGAGGAGCCTTCTTTGCCTGGGCCTGACTTGTGATAGATGACGGTGACAAGGCTGTGATGTAGCTCTCAGTTGACTCAGGTGAGCCCATTTTCATCCACGTCATGCTTAGGTGTTATCCCTGGACTCCAACATCGCCAATCAGGTGAGCAAACTGAGGCGGGACTTGCTGCGCCTGATTGAAGTGGGTGAGTTCTCGGACGAAGCCCAGTTCCAGGATCCATGTCGCTCCTACATCCTTCCAGAGATGATCTGCAGGAACTGCAACTTCTGCAGAGACCTGGACCTCTGCAAAGATCCAGCACTTTCCCAGGTATGCTACACCAGTAGCACATTTGATTTTTTCCTCCATGAATTTGCCCAGTCAAGAATGGTGCATATAGGCTCTCTCTGGACCTTAAGACCAGTGTTCAATAAGCGGTCACTGATGCCCTCTTCCTTCTTCTCTTCAAGGATGGATCTCTGCTTCCCAACTGGGTGTGTTCCAATTGCCAAGCCCAGTATGACTCTGACGCCATTGAGATGGCCATGGTGGAAGCCCTGCAGAAGAAGCTGATGGCCTTCACCCTTCAAGATCTGGTGAGGAGGCAAGGGCTGTACTTTCTGGTGTCTTCAGGGGGTTCTGCACAGGCCTGACTTGGCCTTTAGTTCCTAAATACTATATTTACTCGAATCCTATATTTATTCAGCCAAAGTTAGGCTGCAATCCTAAAGACACTTTCTGGGGAGTAAGACCCATTGAACACAGTTGGGCTTCCTGAGGAGTAGACATGGTTAGGATTGTGCTCTAAGGCCCATATCCTAAAGTCAAAATAAGTCCTTTGCATTGGATTAATTAAGGTGACTTTCCATAAGACAACACTAGAGGGTGCCATAACTGTGTGGACCCATAACTGCTCTGGATTTTGCCCTTATTTGGGGTGCACATTAGATTCAATGGTGCGTTAGATTCAAGTAAATACAGTATTTTGATTAAGTAAGATCAATACCATATTTACTTGAATCTAATGTGCCATCAAATATAATGCACACCTTATACTTATAAGCAAAATACCACGTTTACTCAAATCAAATTAACCACCAAATCTAATGCGCACTCTGATTTTGAAGACTAAATTTGGCTGGAAACGTGAGCGTTAGATTTGAGTAAATAACAGTATTTAGTTTAACAGTTTACTCTATTGTAATAAAAATGTAAAAAACACATTGAGCACAATCCTAACCATGTTACTCAAAAGTACACCCTGTTGTGTTCAATGGGTCTTACTCCCGGGAAAGTGTCTTTAGGATTGCAGCCATCGTTGTATAAAGTAGTGCAATGTAATGAAAATGTGGAGGCTGTGGCTGCAATCCTAAAGGTATTTTCCTGAGAGTAAGATCCATTGAACACAATGGGGCTTACTTTTGAGTAGACGTGGTTAGGATTGTGCTGTGTATGTTTTACAGCAGTTGTTCACTACCCTGGGCTAGATACGTAGCTTGCCGTGAAAGTAAAATTGCTCTGTTTTAACCAGGGGGGTAGCAATTTTAAATAGAGGAGGAACCACGTACACCACCCCGAGCTTCTTAGAGGAAGGGTGGTATAAAAAAATATAGCCAAATAATAAAATAAGAATCACTTGTGTTGCAGGTATGCCTGAAGTGCAAGGGTGTCAAAGAGACTCACATGCCCATTTACTGCAGCTGTGCTGGGGACTTCGACCTCCTCTTGCCCACCAAGGTATATGTGGATGCTCTTCTATTTTACTTCTCAGTTTCCCACCCCAGTTTTCCAGCATTGATAGCAATTCCCCCACCTCCTTGGGGGGACCTTTCTTTTCTTCCATGTGCTTATTCCATGCGCTTCCATGCACAACCGGTGGGCTGGTTCTTCATTGCCTCTCTTCTCCCTCTAATACAGACCTTCCTGGAACATCTGAAGATCTTCCAGAGCATCGCCCGGCACTACAACATGGCCTACCTGCTGGAGAACATTGAGTGGATGTTACAGATGAACCCGCGGCTTCTCTCGTGACAGCAGCCATGCACTGCTGGGCAAGTTGCCTACCACAATGGCTAGCACTGGATGCATTATTGACACTGGTGGCCCTCAGGATCTGAGGATCTGAGTTGCTCCCAGTCTTCAGGTTTGGCTTTGCCTTGAAACCTAAGCATTGTAGGACTCAAGAAGCGGTGCAGGGAAAACATAAGGAGCAGGTAACACCTCTCAGTGAACAGTGGGGTTGAAGGTATGTGTGTCGGATCAGCCTGGCTCCTCAACCCAAGACACTCAGAGCACATGTATTCACCATCATGTTGCTGCCTTTGGGCTGGGATTATAGGGGTTAAAACAATTTGCTTTGAATTATGGGGCAATTTTGCCCAGATTTTATTCTGTACTTACTATTTTTATTTTTTTGAAATAAAAATTCTTCTCCCAAGTTGCTGGATTTCCTTGACACGCAACTGTGGCTTATCCTCTCCACCACATCCCAGCAGTCCTAGAGTTGTTACTGTGGCTTGCAGATGTGGGGGACGGACAGACCCGTGTGCTTCGTCCTGGCTCACATCCGCCCATCATGATGGGGGTGGTGGAGGTAGCCTCTCAGACCCTCTCCAAAGACCATCTTATCTTCCTGCACTGATCATGAATAAATAAAGAAGTCATTAGTGCCTCTAATGGATCTGGGCAGACCCCATCAAAGAGGGGAAGGAAGCAAATAGACCACTCTCTGACACATGTCTTCACCCCTCTCAGACGCTCTTCCCGGGGCCTGGGTCATGACCCACCACTAGCATCACATGTGCGGTAAAACATGTGGCCTCCATCAATCCATTGATTGTTCATGAAAACTTAGAAGGGCTCAGTTAAAACATCTGCGCATAACCCCCACTGTTAGGCTTGCCAGCCACACTGTGATGGGGGTGCAGGACTGGGAGGGGAGGCTTACATGTGTGGGGGTGCTGACTATTGAGAGTTTTTTTCCCCATCCCTGGCAATGAGATCAGTGAGAAGCTGAGTTGATCAGACTTCTGTCCCACTTACACTCACTTAAGACTAGCGAACCTGAGTTTTCCCAAAGGGATGGAGCAACTTACACCTAATTGGATTGTCGAAGCAATTCGATCCAATTAAGATCCAGTCTTTTAGTCAGCCTGGATACTTCTTCCTGGAAAAGGAATGAGGAATGAGAGCCGATACATGTAGGGGAGAAACCTCACATAGGGCAGTGGGTGGCTCTGGGTGAATCGTACCCTTTGGTGGGTCAGGAGCTAAAGGGACTGATAATGTTCCCGGATCTTTCTCTGGCAGCAGAATTGCTGGACAATTTGATTAAGATAGAAGAGATGCCTGCTCAATTATTCCAAATGTTTTTTTAATTGACTTAACACTCTCAGGGAGCACTTAATGGAACGGGGGGCCAAATGCATGCATGCTCGTTCGCCGACATGCAGCAAACCAATGGAAGTGTGAATAAGTGAGCATGGCAAGAGGAGGTGATCAAGGATTCCCAAATGACAAGGGAGGAGGCAGGTTTATCTGGCAAAGGCTGGGGCTAGTAAGTGCTTAAGCAGGCTGGGTATGGGTGGACCCCCACACTCTGAAATCGGGGAGGATTGCAGGGCAGAGCAAAAAATTCTTCTAGTTGCAGTTTGTTGTGCAGGAAGAAAAGAAGCTGCACTTGCTTGAATTATGTGACTCAAAAATGGTCCTTAGGAAGGGACTGAAAAATTCCTATTTTTCTGATCCAGATTTACAGTGGGGTCTGACTAGCTGCCCCATCTCACAACCCAGTTTTGAATGCATCATGGGGGTCTGTGCAGGGTGACCATATAGAATGGAGGACGAAGCACCTGTACCTTTAACCGTTGCAAAGAAGAGGGAATTGAGGCAGGTTTAGCTCATCATAGAAGGTTTTAAAAAGTAGCACCTGCCTCAATTCCCTGTTGTATGCAGTGGTTAAAGGTAGAGGCTCTCTCTTCCATTCTTTAAGGTCACCCTGGGTCTGCGTGACCTGGTAGCCACAAGGCATTCTAGGCTACACCATGCTCCAGAATACCCTGTAGCTGCTGAGTAGTGTTGGCACACCATCTACCATCTATGTTATGCCCTAGAATGCTTTGTAGCGGTAAACGGTTTGAGAACCAGTAGTTTAAAAGGGACTAGGTAGGAACATAACTAGAGACAAATGGTGGTGAACTTAATGTTTACTGAGTTTTCTAAATGTTAAGGTACCCAACACTACAATAAAATGATGCACAGTGTAGAGAAAGTGAAGTGTTTGCACCTTCGTGATACTCAACAAGCTCAGGGCCAAGAACCTGGCTTAAGAACCTGGCTCCAGCTCAAGAACCTGGTTTCCAAGAGATTCAGAACAGACCAAGGAGAGTCCTTCCAATAAATGGCGCATGATTATGATTAAATGGTGCAACATGGTTTACAAGTTGTGAGCGCCTTAAAAACTCATTTATTTTGATTGTGGTGTGAGCTTTCCAGAGAGTAGGATATTTTATCAGAAGCATGGAAAAGGCAGGAGACAGCTCGGATCCTCAGAGGTGGACAGGAGCCTTGGAGTCTGTAGGCGAGGAGGCCTGCGTGCAGGAGTCGTGGCTGTTGAATCCCGTGGCCAGGTTGCCTTCTGGCCGTTTGGATACCTGGCCAGAAATGGACCAAAAGGGGGGTAATTAGGAACCAAACCCTCAGCAGGTTGAATGGCCATGGGATGCCCTCCCTGATTTCAGTGGGTCGATGTGGTACATGAACATCCTTGATATACCCCCTTTCGAGATCTTGGACCTGGGGCATTGTACCGCCTCCGCCCCTCTTAGCTATGCCACTGAGCAGAGCAGAATTCCGATTGTCCCCATCAAAGCACCAAACTTTCCGGTCAGCTCTTTAAGCTTGAGAGCTCAATCCAATGCGTGTCTACTCATAAGTAATGGGGTTTACTCCTGGGAAAGTATGGATAGGATTGTAGCCTGAATGTAGTAAGCCCCTACCTGGTCAAACTTCCGAGTGCTGTAGACTTTGTTCTTGTTCATGAAGGTCAGTAAGATCCAATCACACAGGAAGGAGCCCTGGAGAGGGGATAGAAGTGGGGTGATCAGGAAGGCCCCCCCTCTTTTCCATCAAAGCAAGCGACAGCTGCAACGCAGGTACTCACCACACCCACTGAAGTCAGAGCCGTGGCCAGGTTGATGATGGTGGGGATGGGGCTGAACTTCCCAGCCTGGGGGGCAAGATCAAAAGTCCCCATCAGCACATGGGGAACGCTTTCTGAACCCCACTTTGCTGTGTAGTCATCCGTCCCCATCCGTCCCCCCGTCCCCCACTGTGGGAAAGGTCAGCTACATCTTGCTCACCTGCCCATGCACAATCACATCGATGCGGATGCCATAGGCCTTGTACAAGGTGCGCGTATCCTTCCCTTTGCACCGGTAGTACTTAGCAAACCTGAATCCCAAAAGCAGGGCGGTCAGAACTCAGATTCCTGGTTTGAACCCCAGTTTTCAGAGATGGGGCACCCTCCATCTCCATTTATTCACTGTATATCCCTCCCTTTGAAACAGGGTGCTTGCAGCTGATGAGGCCAAAGAATAGTGGCCATTGCAGCTTCTTGGGTCGGTAAGTTCTGGATGCGAATTCTGAAATAGTCTAGGTCACAACCCAAGTTTGGGGATGCCTTTAGCCAACATCAGAGTGGCTGTAAGATCCACATGGACCAGGATCTGGGGAGTAATGTGTGATGCGTATGCACAAAACATACTTTTAATTAAAATTACCTGTAGTTGTAGCCAGAGGACGCCTGGGCCCACTTGGGATCCAGTCGGCGGAAGGAATAACGTGGGTTGCAGTGGGAATCTGGCAAGTCGAGGTTGCAGTTCCAGTTGATGATCACTCCGATCACGCCTCCCTGGCCAGGAAAAGTGGGTGCAAAGTCAGCTATGGGGGCCTCTTTCCTAACCCCCTGACTCTCACTAAACCATAGCATGTAATGCCCTAAGACCATCCACATAACCACCCCCTCTTGCCAAGAAAACATAGGATTCCTTCAAACCTTCACTCATGAAAATAGAGACTTAGAGCACAATCCTATCGGTGACTACTCAAAAGTAAGCCCCATTGTGATGAGTTATTCCCAGGAACGTGTCTTTAGGATTGCAGCCTAATAGTGCAGTCCTAAATGTGCCTACTCAGAAGTCCTATAGTATTCAATGGAGCCTACTCCTAGGAAAGCATATTTAGGATTGCATCCATTTTCTACCTTTTTGATCTCTTGGTGCACTGAAAGAAAGATTTTAATAGATACGGTAAATTGATTTTAATAGCTAAAAAGAGAAGGAGGTAGGGAATCCTATTTAGAGCACAGACCTAACCATGTCTACTCAAAAGAAAGCCCCATTATATTGAATGGGTCTTACTCCCAGGAAAGTGTTTGCAGCCTTAGTGCTCTATTTGAGGCAGCAAAATACCATATTTACTTGAATCTGAATCTAATGCACACCCTGATTTCAAACGGCTTGAATTTTTTTAAAAAGTTAATTAGTGATTGTAATGCGCAGGTTCAAAACTTAGTTTTACCACATAATAATAATAATAATAATAATAATAATAATAATAATAATAATAATAATAATAATAATAATAGAGGAGAAACAACTGGAAAAGATCTCCCGCTATCAAGACCTAAGAATCGAATGACAGCGTATCTGGTGTAAGCCAGTGCAGGAGGTTCCAGTGGTAACTGGCACACTGGGTGCAGTGCCCAAAGACCTTGGCAGGCACCTGAAAACTAGTGGCATTGACAAAATATCACTCTGCCAACTGCAGAAAGCCGCTCTTCTGGGATCAGGACGAATTATACGCCGCTACATCACACAGTCCTAGACTCTCGGGAAGGGTCCGACTGGTGATGTGAATGAAACCAGCATGAAATTGTTTGCTGTGTATTTATGGGTAATAATAATAATAACAGTCCTAGACTCTCGGGAAGGGTCCAACAGGTGAAGTGAATGAAACCAGCACGAAATTGTTTGCTGTGCATTTATGTATTATAATAATAATAATAATAATAATAATAATAATAATAATAATAATAATAATAACAACAACAATAACAACAACAACAACAACAGTCCTAGACTCTTGGGAAGGGTCCAACAGGTGAAGTGAATGAAACCAGCACGAAATTGTTTGCTGTGCATTTATGTATTATAATAATAATAATAATAATAATAATAATAATAATAATAATAATAATAATAATAATAATAATAATAATAATACTTTATTTGTTCCCCGCCTTTCTCCTGGGGGACCCAAGGTAGCATACAATGAGTTATATGCGGTGGTGGGATTCAGATAAATTAACAACAGGTTCTATGTTCCATTAGTAACTGGTTCTCAGAACTAGGCGCTCATTAGCAAAGGGTTCTATAGAACCTGAGAATATGAGAATGCATTTATGTTATGATTTTTACCTAATTTCACTACTTTATACTATGGGTTTATGTGACATTTTTATTTCAACGGTTAAACCAAATACTAAAATCAAATCAGTACTTAAAATAACAATACTTTATTTACTCAGATCTAATGTGCCATTGAATCTAATGGAAACCCCAATTTTGGAGAGTAAATCCAGCTGGAAAAGGCATGCATTAGAATCAAATGAATACAGTATTATTAGGGTTGCCACAAAACCAGGACAGGACCCTCTGCCCCATTTGCCAGTATGTGGACACAATCCCCCCCAAAGTGGGTAGTACCTGATTTTTGGGACATATGGCAACCCTAGGTATTATGAACCAACATTGCAGGTTTTGACAGCGTTTGGAGAAAAGGTGGATATGTACAGGGGTTTTCTCGGCCCCTTCCCACCATCGGGAACGAGGAGTGGGAAATAAAATAGAAAGGAGGAAAGTGGCCGGATCTTTGGTGGGGTAAGTAACAGAAGTGGAGTCCATCAGGCTACCCAGGCTGTAATAGGAAGTCCCAATGGAGTCCCGCAATTGCGGCTTGTATCAATTACAGGGCTTGGGCTGCCGGGATACCCGATAGACTCAGTAGATGGTAACATGTGCTGCGTCCTGGGGGAGCGATGAGAGCGATTGATGTGAAAGGAAAGGCAATTACAGGCCAGCCAGAGCTGGAAACAGCGGCCACCACCACCCCCCACCCCGTCCAGCAACAGCTGGGGCAGATCCTGGTCTGCTTTGAGTTAAAGCTGCAGGTAGATTCTGAAGCAGGGTTTGGGGACTGTCATCCCCATTCAAAACCATTTAGAGAAAATTCAGGACTGCTTCAAAATGGTATTTTGAATGATCAGATTCTGCCTTCAAACATCTCCAGGTGTGGTGCACATCAGTGGTGTCACTAGAGTTTGCTTCCCCTGTTGCAGTAGGCCAGCCCTATAAACCCCCCTCCCGTGTGTGCCACGGATGGTGCAACCTCCCAGTTGTAGGCATGGTTTTATGGCTATAACCACCACATTATATGGCTATAACTTTTAGTAGAATAGTGGCAGCGTAACCATAAGTCCTGTATTTCCATATGTCCTCTTTTATAGCCTTCTATCCTGGGAAAAATCCTTTTTTCCTTTTGAGCAGGCAGCATGTAGCCTTCCTGTAATTCATAAATTCTGTGTAATAACTTTAAATTTAATAATAAGCAATATAGTGTTTAAATTAACCGCATGAAAGCAATATATATGAGAGTTTTTAGCTTTTATTTTATCATGTCCTATGTTTTCCTTGGGTGTCCTACATTTGATCCTCTTTTTGACTTATTATATATGGTCATCCTGAATAGTGGGTACCCATCGTGTCGGCCATACCTTTTCAGCCAGTTCGGTGAAGTTCTCACCCGCCTGTTTTACAATGAAACCCAGTTTGAAGATGGGGCAGTAGAGATCAGTGGTTTCATTGAAGGCACAGTTTCGGAGGTAGCCGTCTCTGTTGTCCTGGATGTTCCCTCTGGGAGGAGATAGATAGATAGATAGATAGATAGATAGATAGATAGATAGATAGATAGATAGATAGATAGATAGATAGATAGATAGATAGATAGATAGATAGATAGATAGATAGATAGATAGATAGATAGATAGACACACACAGTATAACAAGAATATACTGTATCTACTTGAATCTAATGCACTATTAAATCTAATGCACACCTTAATTTATAATCAAAACACCACATTTAGTTGAATCTAATTAACCATCAAATCTAATGCGGACTCTGATTTTGGAGACCCTTTTTGGCTGGAAAAGGTGTTAGATTCAAGTAAATACAGTATATTCTCTCCTAACTAACAGATTGGACACAATTGGACACAACCAGCGGAGTCCGCATCCCGGGGAATTTGGCATGGATGCTGATTGGCAACCCAGTCCAGTTTGATAACCTACTTTGGAACTGGTCCCAATATGGGAGGGCCAGACCACCCACCCACTAGTGTACCCACTTGTAATTCGTACTTGGAGAAACGAAAACGCGGGAAATGGATGTTGTTCTTGATCAGGATGGTAAATTCGGGCGCCATCTTCCCCAGCTTCTCACTAGTGAGTAGAAACAACCAGGAGTAAGAAACAAAGGAGTAAGAAACTGGGATTCCTCCACCAGTTCCTTGGTGGGGGGTCTTTCCTCCTATCTTAGAGTTAGTGGAGGAAGAAGAACAATTTGTTTTCTGCAGACAGTTGCCTTCAAAATAGATACACAGAATCTGGAAGAGTTTTTCAATGATGTGCAAACCAATGATGTGCACACACCCCTTGCACACCTGTGGACCTTTGGCATAGTATACTGGTTGAACATGGTCTAGCATTGCAGCTAAGATCTTCCCATCAGCTTCTTCCCAGTGGGGAGAACTTCCCCCCTTGACTCACTTCCACCCACAGTCCCTCATTACTTGATGGCCGTCCCGTCCTCCACTGGACACCAAGCCATGATCTCACAGGTCCGATTGGTCCCATCGGTGTGGACGCAGCGCCCTGTCTTCTCGCCTGTGGGGAAGGAAAGTGGCTCATTGATACACCAAAGGGCTTGATCACCCTCATTCAGCAGTATTGTCCCCATGCCTGATAGACAACTCACACCACCATCCCTTTGCTACAATGCCGGAGAGACTCACCATTCCCCAGCATGTCCATCTCCCCCTTGGTACAGTCCCTCTCAGAGCGGCACATGGCACTTTCCACCCTGGTGCTCTGTGGATGGCAAAAACCAGAGAAGGGCAGGTCATGAGTTGAAGGAAGAGGTGGGAGAAGAAACCAAGATCTCCTCTGCTTTCCACCCAGGTTCTCACCCAAAACCATGTCCAAAAATCCTGATCTCCATCTGGGAGATCCAGTGTCAGTGATCTGGGACCCAGTGTGGGGGGTTTATGAGGTAGCCCATCCATAACTCTCAGCTATGCATGTCTACTCAGAAGTAAGTCAATTGTGTTCACTCTGGTTTACTCCCAAGAGAGTGTATATTGGCTTACAGTCTTGACCACCTGTGGTTCACAGTGGGAAAGGGGTACAACCCACCTTTTTGGGGAGAGGGTGATTGGTGTGCACATAAGTTTTTCTTTGGGGAGGACCCCACTGGGACCCCTCCCTGGGCTTCCTCCCTTTCCAGGGTCTGTGACACTGACACCATGACCACTTGATCAGCCCCAAGCCAGTGTAATCTACCGTCCTGTATCTCATGGGATCCAAGGAGTTGGAGACAACCTGGATTAGATGTGGGGCATGGCATGGACTAAGCATCTGGTTCCAGCTATCTCACCTCGGGGCACGTCTTCTGAGTCTGCGAAGGGGTGACCTGGACACGGGTGATGATGCTGAAGACGCTGCCTCCCTGCAGAGAGGGACAAACCCATCATTGCTTGTAACCTGTGATGGACATTTCCTCCAGAAATTTTTTCCTACCTTCTCCTAAATGCATCAAGTCTAGATGCCATCACCACATCCAGTGGCAAGGAGTTCCACAGATTAATTACCTCTCTCCTCCCACTTGTCTTTCAAGAAACCAATCATCACCAACTGGATGCATCAGTGCTAGATGCCATCACCACATTCAGTGGCAAGGAGTTCCACAGATTAATTACCTCTCTCCTCCCTCCCTCCACTTGTCTTTCAAGAAACCGATCATCCCCAACGGGACTTTTGTGGCACATCTAAACCCAAGCGGACCCAACTTCCATCCCTACCTCTCTTCTACAGCACATAACAAAATGTCATATAGGAACTGCTGTGTGTCCTGCAGTGGGTCTACTTTGGAGTAAGCATGCAGAAAGTGATAATTGCAAGGCTCAAAAAAATTGCCTCCGAGTGAGTCAGCATAGAGGTGCATCTCTCCGCAGGCTCTTAAATAGAGATTTGAGAGATCAAATAGAATCTGTCCGTCGGTCAATTGGTCAGTCGGTCTGTCCTTCCATCCTTCCATAGATAGGCAGACCCCAGTCTGGTCAAACTGGTAAATTGTTCACTGCTAATTGCCCTGCAGAGAGTGTGAGTTCAGCTCCTGCAGTCTGCAAGGAGGCTTCAAGACCCAACTCCTGCATCAGGCTTTGGTTTCCCAGAGCCAAGTTGCTTCCCTGTCTCAACAGGTCACCGTTGTGTCCTCACCTCTGGGGGTTTCACATATTCCTCCACGTCCCAAACTTTGTGTTCGGAGCGGGTGACCCCCTTGACTTTGGTGATGACGGAGCTTTCAGGGCCCGATTCGCTCTCCTGGTAGCCTTTCTGGACAATGAACACATACCTACAGGGAATGGGATGATGGGGACAAAGCGATCAACATTTAACTCACCGCAAAATATCAGCTAGATTTGCGGTTCCCAAACTGTGGGCTGTAACCTTGTTTTAGGTGGGTCACAAAGTGCCAAGCAGAGCCTCCAAAGAAAAACATGGGTGATGGAAAGATCAGCTTACCGCTAATTGCTGCAAGCTCTGGGCTGCTAATCGCCTTGCAAAGAGTTCAGCTTCCACAGTTTGCAAGGTAGCTGTCAATTGCCCTGCAAAGAGTTCAGCTCCCGCAGTTTTCAAGTAAATATATATATATAATATTTTCTCCATATATATATGGAGAAAGTATGAATATAGGGAGAAAAACAAAGAAACAAAACCCCTAGGTTTAGCTCACGTGACGGTGAGTTCAATGCTTCACTAACTTCAGTCGGCATTAAAAGTTCCACCATCTGGAATAACAAGCCTGGGAGATCATCCAAATTTAGTGCCAATTGCATTAATTCCCCATTTTGCCACATTCAGAGGTTGGAACACTAGCTCAGATTAACTCATTTGGAGGATCGGGATTAATTAGGATGTGAAACACAATCACATGAAACCACATCGATACTGGGTGAGGCCGTTAATTCATCAAGCTGATGCTGTCCTTCCCAGCAGGCAATAGCTCTTCAAGACTTAAGGGCCCAATCCTTCCCAATTTTCCATTGCAATGCAACCACAAGGAGGCATCTGTGACTGCCCCACACTGCAGGGAGCAGCACATGCCCCCTTGGCCCAGCTACATCAGCACTGGAAAGTTGAAGGGGAGCAGGCCCCAAGGGTCTTAGGCAAATGCTGTTCCTCAGATCTAGACTCTAATAGGGTAACAGAGTCTATTAGAGTCTAATAGGGTCTAATAGGGTCAGCTTGCCTATTTTAACTGCCTTGATTCTATATGACTGAGGGCAAAATCCAGCATAACTACGGGGAGTCCTTGCTCTGGTGTAAGAACAACTTACTCCAATATGAATTCCAATATGAATTTCCCATAGGTTTTCACTAGGTGGTGCAGTAATTATGGGTGCACATAAAGTCTCTTACGTGCTCCCGTAGTTACTCTGGATTTGAGGGTAAGAGCACAATCCTAGCCACATCTACTCAAAAGTAAGCCCCATTGTATTCAGTGGGTCTTACTCCTAGGAAAATGTCTTTAGAATTCCAGCCTGAGTATTCAAAAAGATGGTAGTTAATTAATTCTAGACCAATTAGTTCCAAGCTATGGATCAGGGCCCAGAGGTGGGTCACGACCTTATTTATGGTGGGTAGCATAGCAGTCTACTCAAAAACCACATACCTGATAATTGCCCTACAAAGAACTCCTGCAGTTTGCAAGCATGGAACAAATATAGGGAGATAAATTTGTGAGCATCTATTTGGAGTTTATTACAATTTATAAATAAATTATGTCTTTTGCAATATTTTTATAAGTCTAAGAGCACAATCCTAACCATGTCTACTTAAAAGTAAGCCCCATTGTGTTCAGTGGGTCAGACCCTTTGTGTTCAATGGGTCTTACTCCCAAGGAAAGTTATTTAGGTGCTAAAATATTTGGGAATGCCTATTCTGAATATTTTGCACAAGACACATTGGTGAAGCTCTTTAAAAAAATGCTATCTAGTTCTGAAGGCTTCAATTTAATTTAAATTTTAGTTTTTTGTGATGGTTAATTAGTTTTTTACAAATTTTAATTCATTTTAAGGCTTCAGTTCTGTGCATGGGGCAAAGAGTTGTTCATTCTGCCTTTATTTCCCAGTTTGGGATCCCAGTACATGGATATAGCTCCTATAGTCACTCTGGATTGTAGGGTATATACCCTACAATCCAGAGTAACTACAGGAGCACATGAGAGACATTATGTGCACCTGCAGTTACTACACTACCTAGTGAAAATCTATGGAAAATTCATATTGCAATCCAGAGCAAATTTTTCTTACACCGGAGCAAGGACTCCCTGTAGTTACTCTGGATTGCGTCCATAGAATGATGCATGTATACATCATGCATCATACCTGTAGTTACTCTGTATCATCATGCATCATACCTGTAGTTACTCTGGATTGCGTCCATAGAACAATGACATGTATACATGTCTTTTTGCTTGTTCTGTTCAACTAGGTTTGCCATATGTACCGAAAAACAGGGACAATCCCGATTTTGGGGAATTGTGTTCCCATACTGGCCAATGGGACAGAGGATCCTGCCCTGATTTTGTGGAAGAGAATTATGGCAACCCTATGCTCAACAGTGATGAGATGCTTGGGTCATGCCTATAATGCACTGCTGTGCTCTGACCAGCAACCCAGGTCTCGTCCATCCTCCCACCTCTACTCAGAAGACTTACCAAATGAAGTAGACCAGGATCATGAGCTGGACCAACCTATAGATGACTCCAAGATTTCGGTTCTTCACCACGATCACTTTGGGGGTCTCGTAGTTCCAGAACTCCCAGAAGTAATCCCAGCGGCCCATAATGTTTCCTCTTTGGCTGAACAAATGCACGCACACCTCCTCCTTGCTCTGCCTTCTGGCTAGAGGTTTAATGGCATTGCCTTCCTCCCCCCTTTCTTCGGTTTCTCCTGGTATGATGTCCTCACTGCAAGCTCAGCAATGGAACCAGAACCGATCCATGCTTCGGAGTCTGCATTCTGGGTGCTGTTGGGTGAAACCTTCCCGGTGCTTTCTCTATTGCTGGATACTGCACACTTTCTGGAGGGTTTTCTTGGAGTAAGACAATAGCTGCCCTTCATTCCCCATAATAGTGATGCCCTCTCTGGCCACAGAGTGTCAGTGCGCCTGTCCACATCCTGAACACATCCACAATCTCTGCTACATTGACCTGGGGGGTGTTGAGGACCACTGGCGTTCATAGATGCTAATCATAGAATCATAGAGTTGGAAGGGACCCAGTGGATCATCTAGTCCAACCCTCTGCCTGTAGCAGGAAATCCTGGCCTTGTGGGGACCCGAGTCTCGAACCCTGGCCTGCTGGTTAACAGGCACAGCGTCTTAACATGGCAATGGAACATTAACATCTGATTTACCATATGGTAACCCTATGTATTTGCCATATGGTAAATAAATATGTGGAACCTTCATGTTCACCTCTAAATACCATATTTATATCAACTTCCATATACCTCTAAATACCATCACAGGGACCTCAATTGGGGAAGATCCCTGGTTGCCTACAAGTGTGCTCGACCATTGTGGATTTGAGGATCACAGCTAAACTGACCCACTGTGTCTGATCCATAAGGAGCGCTGTGCTAGTATTAATCCATGCTTCGGTTGTGGAGCATGTGCTGGATCAGGAATGCGCTCTCTCTCTATCTCTCTCTCTCTCACACACACACACACACAAACACACACGCGGACGCGTACACACATGTGCACACACACCACTTTCACAACCAGGAACAGAATACCAAGAATATCCACTAAAATTTAGCAGTGGTAAAATTAGAGCAATTTTTTTACCCAGTGTGCTATTAATCTGTGGAACTCCTTGCCACCGGATGTGATAAGGGCATTTTGGCCACAAACCTTCCCCAGTGTGCTTTAATTCACCAAAGCAGTGCCCAGCTAGGTGAAAAGGATGCATATCTGTCTGTCTATCTGTCTTTCTAACTAATTTCCCTTTATCTATCTATCTATCTATCTATCTATCTATCTATCTATCTATCTATCTATCTATCTATCTGTCTGTCTGTCTGTCTGTCTGTGCAACAGAATATCTGTCTGTCTTTCTAATTAATTTTCCCTTTTATCTATCTATCTGTCTGTCTGTCTGTGCAACAGAATATCTCTGTCTTTCTAATTTTCCTTTATCTATCTATCTATCTATCTATCTATCTATCTATCTATCTATCTGTCTGTCTGTCTGTCTGTCTGTGCAACAGAATATCTGTCTGTCTTTCTAATTAATTTTCCCTTTTATCTATCTATCTGTCTGTCTGTCTGTGCAACAGAATATCTCTGTCTTTCTAATTTTCCTTTATCTATCTATCTGTCTGTCTGTCTGTCTGTCTGTCTGTCTGTCTGTCTGTCTGTGCAACAGAATATCTGTGTCTGTCTTTCTAATTAATTTTCCCTTTTATCTATCTATCTGTCTGTCTGTGCAACAGAATATCTCTTTCTAATTTTCCTTTATCTATCTATCTATCTATCTATCTATCTATCTATCTATCTATCTATCTATCTATCTGTCTGTCTGTCTGTCTGTCTGTCTGTCTGTCTGTTTCTGTGTGTGTGTGTGTGTGTGTCTATTTATCTATACAATCCTAACCAATGTAGGCTGGCATAACTCACCCATTTCCTGGTTCCTGTGGTGGTGTGGGGAGGCTAATGCATGTCAGTGCACTGGCCTAACCACCACATCCCAGCAGAGTGGCACAGAACTGCCTTATGGCACTTTAGTGGCACCCACAAGCCAGCACGGGTCTTCTGTGACCTAACAGGGGGCTAGGATTGCAGGCTATATCTATATCTTTATATCTATCAAAGGCTGCAATCCTAAATACTCTTTCCTGGGAGTAAGACCCGTTGAATACAATGGGTTTGACTTTTGAGTAGACATGGTTAGGCTTCAGAATCCAGAGAAATCAGTGCAAACTGGTGCAACACCAAAGATGATGTTCAACATTTTGAATTGAATGTTCTATTTATGTTTTTAATTATGTTTTAATGTGAGCCGCCTTGAGTCAGTCTATGACCCGAGGAAGGCGAGATACAAATTTTTAAAATAAATAAATGAGTGAATGAATGAATGATCAATTTTGCCATTTATTATGAGTGTAAAGCAATATATTCTAATTTGAACAAACCTCAGAAGGTAGTGGAAGACGAGGGGCAATACATGCTGCGGTCCATAGGGTCACAAAGAGTCGGACACGATTTAATGACGGAACAACAAATATATTTTAAATCTTTTTTACAGTCACTAAAAGCAGTGTTAACAGACTGTGAATACTGAGGAAGGGCAAAGTGCAACAGCGGCAACAGAGCTAACATACCAAACACTAAATAGGACCGAAACTGTGGAATGACCCCCCAAAAAGGCTTGCTTGCCAAGCATCATAAAGGTGCTCATTGAATATGTGGGGCTTGCCTGTCCCAAAGTCCCAACAAAATTTAGGCTTTGCAGGAAAAAAAAACCTATTATATTTTTAATAATGGAAAACGTGTGAGATGGTGGTGCCCCAGGGGTGAAATCTGGCATCGTCACATCATCCCACTCCAAATACCAGCCATCCCAGCTATGCTTCTTGAGATAAATTAGTGGCGCTGGGTCAAGGGAGGGTAGAAAGTAGCATCAGGGTACTGAGTCAAAGGAGGGTAGAAAGGTCTGACTTCAGGTGGACTACTAGGCAGATCCAACCATCGGCTCTTCACCCCCACGGAGGCGCATATTCAGGAAGATGGTGCCATGCGGAGCAATGTTGTAGTCGGAGATCTTGCAGTGGTTCTCTAAAGGTTTCCCTTCATAGGTGAGCCAGAATTGCTCTTCACGGACACGCTCCTGCTGTTGGACCCGAGTTCTAAACATGGCCACCGTATCCGAAGGCAGGACGTGGTAGGTGCTAGTGGTCCTCCTGGTGTTCTTCAGAAAGACGGGGATGGACTCTTCGTTCTTCACAATTAGCAAGATGGTGTCCCCAGAGTGCAGCTCATACTTGGAGAGCAGTGCGTTGTCCTGCAGGTCGATCTGGGTGTTGTTCTGGCAGGCCAGTTTCTGCTGATAGGGCGACACGCCAAACTTTTGGGAGATCCTCATCTTGAAATCCCAGATGGATTGGTTGGCAGGGACGTTGAAGGAGTGCACCTCTCCGGTGAGCACCTTCACGTTCAGCTGCAAGGCCTGGGATAGGAAAGACAACAATTAGAGCCGTGATTTTCAACCAGTGTGCCGTGGCCCACTAGTGGGCCACGGATAGTCCGCAGGTGTGCCATGCGAATTTGGGTTTCCATTTATTAATAGGAAAATTTGGGGAGTTGAACAGCATGGTGTGCCATGTCAATGATAAAAACAACTGATGGTGTGCCATGAGTTGAAAAGATTGAAAATCACTAAGAGAAGGTGCAAACCTAAACACATTTTCCTGGGAGTAAGCGCCACTGAATATAATTGGACTTACTTCTGAGTAGACAGGCATAGGATTATACCCTTGGAAGGTCAAGATTATCTATAATAGGGGTTTCCACACTCTGGCCCAGAGGCCAGATGTGGCCCTCGGTGAGCCTATAACTAGCCCATGGCAGCCTCTGATCCCAGTTGACCAAACTCAGTTGACCAAACTGGGGTGGTTAATGGGGGTCCATTTAAGTATATGCTTTATTTCTGTGCTATATGTTAGGACTTGCAGAAATCCTGGAAATCTGACCCCATTTATTCATTAAACTAACACCCAAATCCAGAGTAACTACGGGAGCACGTAAGAGACTATACATGCACCCGTAGTTACTGCACCACCTAGTGAAAACCTATGGGAAATTCATATTGGAATCCAGAGTAAATTGTTCTTACACCGGAGAAAAGACTCCCTGTAGTTACTCGGGATTTTGCCCTAAGTATTTATTTAAATTTTGTATATATACTAGCGAAAAGCGTACCCGCATTGCGGGAGTAACATTTCCCCATACGCCATCCCCCCCACAGTGCATCAACACCCCATGCGCATCAACACCCCATGTGCAACTTCCCCCCCTGCGCAACTTCCCCCATGTGCATCAACCCCCATGCGCAACTTTTCCCCATGAGCAACTTTCCCCATGCACATCAACCCCCATGTGCATCATCCCATGTGCAACTTTCCCCCATGTGCAACTTTCCCCCATGCGTATCTTCCCTTCATGTGCATTTTCCCCCATGCGCATCATCCCCCCATGCACAACTTTCCCCATGCGCATCAGTCCCCCATGCACATCAGTCCCCCATGGGCATCAGTCCCCCATGTGCAACTTCCCCATGCACATCAGTGAGTCAGTCAGTCAGTGACTTTTCTCTTTTATGTATGTAGATTTAGTTCCATCTAATGTACATTATAACCTTGCATTGAGCGTGATTTGCAAGTCAAGCAAACATTTCTTATAAATTTAATTAATAAGCGATATCTTGATAAACAACCAAAAAAAATAGTCCCGTCAGGAATTTCGGTGCTCTGCAAAAATTTGGTAGTGGTTCCAATTAGGGTGACAGTCATTGATTCCCAAACTGTGGGTCAGGACAAATTTTTGATGGGTCTTGAAATCTTTTAGAAACTAACAAAAAATTGCAAGAACCTTTACCCATTTGGAATGGAAAATCGTTAGCTAAATTGCTGACCTGTGGGATGAGGTCATATACCCTCCACATTAAATTAATTTAATTAGAAATTTAAATTAAAATTTAATTTCAAAGCACTACATTTTTCTCACTCACTCTGCTCACCGCAGTGAAGTAGCCCTTCCCTATACCTATATCTATATGTATAACCATATCTATATATCTGTGGCTGCAATCCTAAAAACATTCCTGGGGGTAAGATCCGCTGAACACAAAGGGGCTTACTTTAGAATAGACTGACCCTACAATCCAGAGTAACTATGGGAGAACGTAAGAGACTTTACGTGTACCCATAGTTGCTGCTCTACCTAGTGAAAACCTATGGGAAATTCATATTGCAATCCAGAGCAAATTGTTCTTACACCAGAGCAAGGACTCCATATAGTTACTCTGCATTGCGCCCATAGGGCAAAATCCACGGCAGTTACTGTCCACGCAGTTATGTCACTCTCTAGTGTTATCTTATGGAAAGTCACCTTAACTGCCCCAGACCAAAGGAATTAATTTGACTTTAGGATATGCGCTATAGTTAGGATTGTGGTCTATATCTATCACTGCACGCCTAACCATAACTATTCAAAAGGAAGCCCAATGTGTTCAATGGGTCTTACTCCCAGGAAAGTGTTTTTAGGATTACAGCCTATATCTAGTCTGTGGTTCAGAACCAAATGGAGGCATATATGATTCTACTATATACATGACATGATGGTGTATTTATAAGTGCCCACATCATCATCATCAAATCCAGGCTGTGATCCATCCATTTCAGCCTTGCCCCACACTCTCATTTTTTAAAAATTTCTTCTCTATCCCTTGATAGGTTCCCATAAGGTTGGAGCACTTACTCACGAGTAACAGGACTGCTGGGGACCCTGGAGTTGGTGGTCCTGTTAATTTCATTGATCTGTTCTCCTACCAAAGAAACTGGGTTAGACTAGCCTGGCGAGATTGACACCCCTCTGTAAAGTACAGGCGGAAGTGTACTTACTTAAGCTTTACACAGGAGTAAGCACCCTCACCGGTTCGGCCATCTTAATGGGGTGGGCACTGTTTCTCTGGGATATTATTAGGTTACACTGTCATCACCAGGGCCACATGGGGGGTTGAGTTTGGGGGTTTAGGGGGTTTTCTGGGGAGGGGTCCAAATGGCCTCTCTGAGCCCATCCCTTTCTTTTCTCCATATGAGCTATAGGAAAAAAGGAAATTTCAAAATTTAGAGGGCAGTCCAACTATGGGCAATCCAAACTCCCTCCATAATGGGCAAGCAAAACAGGTGCAATCCTATCCACCCTTACCTTTGAATCTGGTTCATTGTTTATAATGAAACTTACTTCTGAGTAGACACATTGATTCAATTCAACTTTGATACAATCTCAGACCAGAATAAAAGTAGTGTACAAGCTTACAAACATATATCAAAGAGCACAGTTCTAACCATTGTCTACTCAAAAGTAAGCCCCATTGTGTTCAATGAGTCTTACTCCCAGGAAAGTGTCTTTAGGATTGCAGTCTTAATTATACAGTGTAGGTGTTAAAAAATAAAGGTTAAAAAGATACAACTTTAGAATGAATACAATTAAGGTAATTCACTTTCCCTTTTCCGGTTCTTACTATCAAGATTTAAAATTTAAAGTTAAAAGCTAGTATCTATTGGGTGTAAAGTTGCTACATATATTGATAAATTTCTATAAAAAATATAAGCATTTTTAAAAAATATTAATATTAATATAATTAATAATATTTTATAATATACTATAATTAATAATTATTAATATTCCTTAATATTAGATTAATATTTTTATTAATTGTGAGCCTTTTTAGATTGTGAGCCCTTTTGAGACAGGCACCCATTAGCTATTAATTAGCTATTAATTTTTTTCATTTTCTTGTAAACCGCTTTGTGAACTTTTCAGTTGAAAAGCGGTATATAAATACTGTAGAATACCGTAGAATATAAAAATCTATAGGCTGCAATCCTAAAGACACTTTCCTGGGAGTAAGAACCATTGAACACAGTGGGGCTTATCTGAGTAGACATGGTTGGGATTGTGCTATCTCTCTCTCTCTCTCTCTTTCTCTCTCTCTATATATATCTGTATCTGTATATCTATATATATCTATATATATATCTATATATATATATACAAACACACACGCACACACACACACCAGTACTAAGTAATGGAAATATCAACTATTACATATACAGCACAGTCCTAACCATGTCTACACAAAGGTTAGCCCCACTGTGTTCAGTGGGTCTTACTCCCAGGAAAGTGTCTTTAGGATTGCAGCCTTAATTTATTAATTACAAGAAGGCTTCATGCTGCCTGCTCACAAGGAAAAGGGGGATAATGAAGACTTTTTTTCCCCAGGACACAAGGCTGAAAAAGAGGACATGTCCTGGAAAAAGAGGACATGTGGTCACCCATGGGATGATCTGATGCAGGGTCCTTACTTCAGTGTTGCGAAGATGATCCATGGCAGGCAAGCAGAGAGGAGATCCAGGAGTCAGTCTGAGTCCAGAGGCAACTCCCTGCAGAAATGAACCAGCTCCTCTTTTTGGACCAACCAGTTCTCCACTTTCAGTTTCTTTGCCTTCTAGTTTCGTTTCCTGACATCTAGGAAACCCTCCAGTTCAGCTCCCACATCATCACACCAACTTGTTGCATGGGTTGGAAAGCAGAGCACTGCCAAGATCCAGGCCACATCTGCTGCTCTGAGACCACCGCAGCCAAGAACACGAAACTCTTTTTCAAAGACCAGGAAAACAAAACCAAAATAGCAGCTCGGTTCAGGTCAGTGGCGTCACTAGGGATTGCATCACAAGAAGAAGAAGAAGAAGAAGAAGAAGAAGAAGAAGAAGAAGGAGGAGGAGGAGGAGAAGGAGAAGGAGAAGGAGAAGGGGAGAAGAACAGCAACAGCAACAATAATAACAGTAATAATATCAATAATAAAACAGTTACAAAAGCAGCACTCCTGGGAACTTCACACATACTGAGCAGTAATTAACGTCACACCTTCACACCATAACTTCATATTAACTTCACACCTTTGTGGTTCCTCGTTCCTCGCATAGGAACCGACTCACAATACAACCAATTCCAGTCAAACACCTGGAAACTATGAAATAGTACAGAATAATAATAATAATAATAATAATAATAATAATAATAATAATAATAATAATAATAATAATATTATTATTATTATTATTATTATTATTATTATTATTATTATTATTATTATTATTATTATTATTATTATTATTATTCTGGGATCAGCACGAATTATACGCTGCTGCATCACACAGTCCTGGACTCTTGGGAAGGGTCCAACTGGTGATGTGAATGAAACCAGCACAAAATTGTTCACTATGTATTTATGGATAAAAACAACAATGATGATAGATAGATAGATAGATAGATAGATAGATAGATAGATAGATAGATAGATAGATAGATAGATAGATAGATAGATAGATAGGTAGGTAGGTAGATAGAGAGATAGATAGATAGATAGATAGATAGATAGATAGATAGGTAGGTAGGTAGGTAGGTAGGTAGGTAGGTAGATAGATAGATAGATAGATAGATAGATAGATAGATAGATAGATAGATAGATAGATAGATAGATAGATAGATAGATAGATAGATAGATATTCTGTTGCACAGACAGACAGACTGGTTTAAAAGACAGCACAATCCAGAGCAACTAAACTGTCCAGATAAGAGCCCTTAGGTTGCCCTATCTAACACTAGGTTGGAGCAACTGCAAGATGCTCCAGCCCAGTTACTCTGAAGGAGGCTTAGGGCAGAGCAAGGCAAGATAGGGTGCCCTAAGAGAGGTGGACCTGCTCTGCCCTAACTGGGGCAGCCTAAGCAGCTCAGGAGAGGCAAGTTGAGGGCATGTTTAGCATTGCCTAGGGCAGAGCAGTTACTCTGTATCCAGAGCCTGTTTCCAAGGCAGAAATGCCCTCTTCCATTTCCTCAGAGCTATACCACCTCAGGAGCAGGTATAGTAATGAGTAGACCCATAGGGGTCCATGATAAGGCCCGAGTAAGAATGGCAGTGCTGACCAAAAATCTGAGTTCTTGGCCAGCCTAGCTGCAACCCCTTCCTCTCAACCTCAGGATATGGAACAAACTACGGCTGCCCACAAACCTCAGGATACAGCAGGCCACTCCAAGAAGCCCCTTTATTCACTGTAGAATGTACTGGCATCTCATCAGGGACTCCTTATAAGGCAGGCACCCAGCGGCGTCACCAGACTGGTGCGGCTGGTGTGGGCTGCATTGGGGATGCGCTCCGTATGGGGTGATGTGCCAGAGGAGTTTGACTGTCCTTTGGCAGGCCCCGGGCGTCAGTGAGTCCATTCAGGCCTGCTCCAAGGCGGAGCAGCAGCCAGAAGCTGCCACTTGTCCACGGATCTGGCCTGAACGGCCATCTGAGATGCACTGCGCAGAAACACACTGAGCATGCCGAACAGCTTCAGAGGAGACTTCCTTAGAGCAGAGAAAGTCCGCGCCTCTGCACAGCCATTCGGCCTCACTCAGGAGGCGGAGCGGCAGCCGAATGGCTTCAGAAAAGTACTGCGCAGGTGTCAGAGATGGTGCCTGCGCAGTACTCTTTCTGAAGCCAGTTGGCTTCAGAAACAACTGCGCAGGCGCCAACTTTGGTGACTGCGCAATCCAGGTGGGGGGGGCGCGCATCCCAGGGATGACGCACAGACTTCCGCACCAGGTGATGTGCAGAGTCATGTCACCACTGTAGGCACCACAGCTGTTCCTTGTTCAGTGTGATCTGAGGGGTGTCTCCTCAGGAGCAAGTCTTCCCCTTGTGTCAATTACTTAGCATGCTCTGGAGCAGTTAGGGCAGCCTAGGCTTCCTGACTCTCTGGATTCAGCATAACTTTCTGCTCTGGATACAGAATAGTTAGGAGAGTGGAGTTAGGTCAGAGCAGGCTGAATTTGCTATGGATTGTGTCCTTAGGCTGCGATCCTAAAGACACTTTCCTGGGAGTAAGATCCATTGAACACAATGAGTAGACTCAATCCTAGGTTAGGATTGTGCTCTTAAAGACTCTGCATGACTTTATACATCCACTACTTTGGCACTCTGCAAAAATGTGGCAGTGGCTCCAATTAGGGTGACAATCATTGATTCCCAAACTGTGGGTCAGGAGAAATTTTTGGTGGGTCTCAAAATCTTTCGTAAACTAAAAAAAATGGCAAGGGTGACCATATGGCCTCTTTTTCCAGGACATGTCCTCTTTTTGAGCCTTGTTTCCTGGAACAAGAAAATGTTAATTGTTTCATTGTCTTCCTTTTCCTTGTGAGCAGGCAGCATGGAGTCTCCATGTAATTCATAAATTATACGTAATAGTTTTTAATTTAATATTGTAATACGTAATAACAGAGCACAAACCTAACCATATCTACTCAAAAATAAGCCCCACTGTATCCAGTAGGTCTTACTCCCAAGAAAGTCTGTTTAATATTGTAGCTATAGTCAGTGGGAAGGTATGTCTCCTTTGCCCAGGACATGTCCTCTTTTTTAATCTTGCGGTCTAAAAAAATCTTCATTGTCCTCCTTTATGAGCAGGCAGTATGTGTTCTTGTAATTAATAAATTAGGGCTCCAATCCTAAAGAGACTTTCCTTGGAATAAGACCCATTGAACACAATTGGGCTTACTTTTGAGTAGTCATAGTTAGGATTGTTCTCTAGATGTAATAAATCACATATAGTAATTTTAAATTTACTAATAAGCAATGTAGTGTTTAAATTAAGGACACGAAAGCAACATATATGAGTGTTTAGAGCTTTTATTTTATCATGTCCTACATTTTTCTAGGGTGTCCTACATTTCATGAGTCCTCTTTTCTAATAATAACATATGGTCACCCTGATATATAAAATAATGGTCTGATTTAAAAATATCAGTAGTGGACAACCCCACGTGCATCACCCAGTCTGGCCCACACCCAGCTAGCAACACCACTACATTAGGCTCAGATTCCAAGATCTTCTCTCTCCTTATCTTACCTTATCTTTATTTATTCAGCACGTAAATAATCTTACCTCTACACGGAAGTAAGTCCCACTGAGTTCCATTAATGTTCAATGGGTTGGGGGGCTCAACCTCCATTGTGTGGATAAAATGGGAGCCTTACAATATAGGTAGGGCATCTGAGAGGTATTTTATTAGGACGTACAAAGTTTCTTTGGGGTCTCTTTCCAAACAGAGGAAGCGATGAAATAGTGGGGGACGGTGGTGGTAAGGGCGGGCAGAACAGAAATGGGGACAGGGCAAAATAGGGCGAGGGAGGTTGGTGATACTCACAAAAGGATTTGGAGCCCAAATCTAATGGGGTTCCCAATGAAGAGCCCAGGGCACAATAAACCTACCTGTTTAATAGTGGCCAAAATATGCAAAATCAGACACAAATCCCTCTAAAATATTTTTAATATAGAACAACATTGCAGAAATTTAGTATCATTGTATTTAGGATCACACGAGAACCCCAGATTGACAGGATGTTAAGAAGTGTTATGTATGCCTTCTTTGGCCCTGCACACGTGGCTTCTGATAGCAGCAGCACTCGCGCACCCAGCTTCCATGCAAGTCCAGATAATATAAGGCACCAGGAGATTTATGGACCCTCTTCATTGGCTCCCACGTATAGGATCACAGCCTTGATTGCTTAGTTTTCCTCTTGAATCAGATTGTGATTGTCTATGAAATATTCTGGAATCCTTGACTTGCCGTTGCACAGATCCCCAAATCCCAGAATCACGAAGCTAGGACACCAACCTCAAAAGCTGACCTCTTTCGTGGTTATGATGGTTACCCTCCCATAGAGAAGATGCTGAAAGAACGGGAATCAGATCATGGCAACCCAATGGGCGTTCCATATTTTGGGTTGAAATTTTGGGTTGAAAGGCCACAATCAGTGAAACACATGCAAGATACCATAGCCATAAAACATCTTTTTTCCCATGAGATGAGGCTGGAAGGAGACATCCTACAATATGACACAGGACCATTCTTCCTTCGGAGGTTCCCGCTGCAGCTGTGGAAAGCAAAGAGGGAGAGGTTTGTTGCTTCTAAATGGACAGTTCTGTCTTACTTATGGCTGAATTCTGGATTTCCGCATCAGCCAAGTGGGGAGATCCCACATCACTCCAGATTAGGGTTGCCATAAGTCTCTTCCACAAACCAGGACAGCACCCTCTGTCTCATATGCTGTCTTGGGTCCTGGACCCTCAGTCTCAAATCGGGACTGTCCCTTTATTCGGGACATTTGTCAACCCTACTCCAGAGACATGCAGTGTGGGAAGGTGAGGCAGTACCACCCCATTGGCATCCTTCAAAAAGTGCAGTTACCACCCCAAAGTTCTCAGCATTGCGTTCATGCACCCACAGCTTTGGTGCTTTGGGGGGACTCGGGTTGGGTGGTTCTGCCTCCCCTGTTGCCTCCCACCTGTTGTCTGCATCACACATATCCGCATGTGCATTCACACACACAAACCTGAATGTGATCCCTCTTGAGTGCGCCCAGGAGGTTCAGAACTTAGAACTGAACCTTCCTAATGACAGAAAACTCTAATTCCACAGCCAATGCCACAACCCTATGCACACCTTCCTGGGAATAAGGGTGCAATCCTAACCTGGGGTGGTCTTCTCATTCCCGTGGTGAGGAAGGGAGGCAAGTGCATGTCTGTGCACTGGCCTAAGCTTACCCTAAGAGTGGCACAGAAGTGTCTTATGACACTTTAGTGACACTCCCAGTTCAGCAGGAGACTTATACCTGGGCTTAGGGTGGCCTAACTGGAGATAAGGATTGCAACCTAACAGCCAAATCCAGAGTAACTATGTGAGCACATAAGAGACATTACGTGCACCTGTAGTTACTGCACCACCTATTGATAACCTATGGGAAATTCAGATTGCAATCCAGAGTAAGTAAATTGTTCTTACACTGGAGCAAGGACTCCATGTAGTTACCCTGGGTTTTGCCCTAAGACTCATTGAACACAATGGGTATTACCTCTGAGTAGTCATGCCTAGGATTGTGCTATAAATGACATCATGTATACGGTTGCCATATGTCCCCAAAACCAGGGACAATACTGATTTTTGGGAATACTGGCAAATGGGACAGAGGATCCTGTCCCAGTTTTGTGGAAGAGAATTATGGAAACTCTAATCATGTATAAAAACATTTATGTGCATATTGTTTAATGTGCAAGCTTTATTTTGTCCCCATGTGCACTGGGGAGAATTCAGAGCTCAACTCTCCGAAGATGGTGGTGGTGGGGGGGTGTTGTGCATGACTCTACACGCAGCAGGTTGTGTGAAGGGCTGTTGAAGAAAACTAAGCAGCAAAAGACCTGGACAACTCTTGGATGGGAGACCTGAAAGCTAATAAAGCTGAGTGTTGATGTTTACAGCTTGGCTGACCTGAACATCCCTGCTGGAAGCTTGGAAGACATTCTCTGATGCTGGATGTGATGATGGCCATGTTGTGAAGGATTCCACCTGGAAGTGAAGAGAAGGGAATTACCTACCTCACAGGGTTGTTGTGATGATGACCACACTGTGACAGATTCCGCATGGAAGAGAAGGGAATTACTTACCTTGTATGGATGTGAAGATGGCCATGTTGTGAAGGATTCCACCTGGAAGAGAATACAATGACCTACTTCACAAGGTTGTTGTGAGGACAAAAAGGGGTACATGGGAAGGAGCCTCAAAGACCACTGTGGAAATTACCCCAGGCAATACTGGAAACTTCACCAGTGGCCAAATCATCCCACCACCAGAAAACTCTGGACTTTGTAAATACCATATTTCAGTTATCTTCAACCAGCGTGCCATGGCACACTGGTGTGCCACAGATAGTCATCAAGTGTGCCATGGGAATTTGAGGAGGGACATTAATATGAAAATTTGGGGATTTGAACAGCATGATGTGCCTTCTCAACGGGAACAACTAATGGTATGCCATGAGATGAAAAAGACTGAAAATCACTGCCATATTTACTCAAATGTAATGCGCCATCAAATCTAATGCACACCCCAATAATTAAAAATGTTTACAGCTGCAAAGCATGTGAAACATTTAATTTTACTGCACATAATGAGTTACATGCCAAGAATAATATGACAATGCACTACCAAATTGCACTACTTTATACAAGAATGGGTTTGTTACATTTTTGTTACAATATAGTAAACTGTTTAAATACTGACTTATACTTATAACCAAAATACTGTATTTACTCAAATCTAATGCACAATTGAATCTAATGCATAAAATTGGAGACTAAATTTGGCTGGAAAAGGTGAGCATTAGATTTGAGTAAATATGGTAAATACTGTTTTTACTGGAATTGAACTTTTTTCAGCAAAATTTATTCTCCAAATCAGGGTGCACATTACATTTGATGGTTTATTAGATTTGAGTAAATACAGTATTTTGATAATAAATATAAGGTGCGCATTAGATTCGAGTAAAAAGCAGTCCTCTGTCAGTCTTGAGAGACTATGGTATCGTGCTCGGCGCTGCATGTGCTGCATGCAAAGCATGAGTAAATCTGGTAAATATTGCCTCTACACTTAAAGTTGAAGCACATACCCCATTGCTTTGACTGTAATAAAGTCAGTCATTATTTATTATTATCACCCCATTGGCATGGCTGCATGGCCCTGGAAAGTTGGATAGGATCAGGACCTTGCACTGGAACCCTAACTGCAGCTCTTAGAAACCCCACCCAGATCACCTATAGATGGACCTGCACTCTCACCACAAAACCACATTGAGCAAGCACTGCAGTGCATGCCTTCCTCACCGGCACATCCCAAGGTTTAACCAAGGATCCATCCCAATTCCTGCAGCAATTCTGAGAAGAACAAAACTTTGCCTCTTGTGCAAGCAGACGCCAGCGGCTCTCCTCCCCAGCGACATTTCCAGTAGGGTCTGCCGGATCCAGGATGATGGGTCTGAAATCCAATTAGAGCAGCTGGTTTGTTGAGTTATTATGGACCTCAAATTTCCCCCATCTCTTCCCAGATCTTCGTTAGCTCCCTAATTCTAGCAAAAAAGTGGGAGTCTGACCTGCTTTTCTGGAGCTGGCTTAGCAGGTATTGTTTGATGGTCTCGTTCTCAAAGTTATAGTATTTGGTCCAAAATATGCATAGCTCGCTGTAGTGTTCAATGAGCCAAAGCACTGTCCGGAAACCTTCCTGCATCTTGAAATCATCCTGTTGACTTCCTTTCTCCCAGGCATAAACAGCCAGCAACTCCAGGGCGTACTTGGGGGGCAGTTTCTGTGTTGACTCTTCTAACTGCAGTAGAAGACCATGTGAAAAGTCAACCACAACCAGAGCCAGCCCATCCATAAGACCAAATGAGACCTCAGGTCATGATGCTGCCAGAGTGCTCAGGACTGGGGCAAAACTCTGTCCCAGACCCCCAAGATCACTCTGATAGTGACTGAAGTGCTGTTGGCATTGCTGTGGAGTCAGAGGTCAGCCTAGATCAGTACATCCAGTGGTGGGCACCAGCAGGTTCGCACCTACTCTATAGAACCGGTTCTTAACAAGAGATAGTACATATAAAATTTAAAAATAACCATTTAAAAGTGGCTGCCAGATGGACAGAGAACCGGTTCTTAATTTCTTTGAAGCCCATCACTGAGTACATCCCCTGGTTGTGGGCTATTGGTCAGTGTACAACCTGGTTGACCTCCACCTCTAGTGATGGATTGATGTCCATCACCTCTAGTAATGGGGGTTGTTCATGTCCACCTGTCCACATTTGTGTCCATGGTTTTTTGCATCCTAGATATTTGTATCCCTATCTATCTATCTATCTATCTATCTATCTATCTATCTATCTATCTATCTATCTATCTATCTATCTATCTATCTATCTAGGCTGACCCCTGACTCCATAGCAATGCCAACAGCACTAGATAGATAGACAGACAGACAGACAGACAGACAGACAGACAGACAGATAGATAGATAGATAGATAGATAGATAGATAGATAGATAGATAGATAGATAGATAGATAGATAGATAGATAGATAGATAGATAGATATTTGTTAAAGGTACTTTTTAAACTTTTAAAACAAAAGGTAGGACTGAGGCTAGGATAAAATGTTTAGGACTTTTTTGACCGGCAGTTCCCTTGACCTACAGGGCCTTTAATTCCCCAAAATCAGGATTGTACCTGTTTTTGAGGATATATGGCAACCCTAATTCCAGGGCTTCCTGAGATGCCACACTTCATAGTTTGGGAACAGCTGATGTGTAACATAGGATTTGCCCAGTTATAGTGGGATGCAATTGAGCTGGACACACACACACACACACACAAACCTTAGGATCAAATGTCCTGGGATAGCACGGCCATGAGCCCATCCAGCACAGGAAAAGTGTTAGTGGCTACCTAGTCTTTACTACGTAGTTTGAACACCCAGTGAGAGCTATAAGAAGATTGATCCTCACAAACCCTGCACCTCTCGGAGAACCAAGTTAAAACATACCTGTTTGTACCAGTACTTGACCAGTCGGATGAGACTCTTCAGTTTGGTGGGTTGAGCAATAATGAAATTTCTCTGTAACTCTGTGAAGCAGGTGGAGAATCCGGTCTGGCTGCTACTGTTGATCAGGTCAACGTACACCTGAGGGTCTGGACGCCCTCCAGTGTAATGTCCTATTGTTCAAAAGAAACACAGATGCTCCAGTAAATGGACCCAAGTCCACTTGCGCACATTGAGGTGCATGTTGTTAACAGCTCTGAGCTTGGAGAAATAATTCACAACATAGGATTAGAAAAACGCATGTTCGCGCACATGCTCACACACAAAGCAAGAGAGAGCATAAAGCTATTGCAGTGGTTCCCAACCTTTTTATTAGCACCAGGATCTACTTTTCAGGTATGACAACCTGTGACCATCACAGGCTACAGGCCATGATGGGTGTGTGTGTGTGCGTGTGTGTGCGTGCGCATAGATGCAAGATGCGGGGGAGCACCTGGATTCAGGTGTCATATTTCCTCCTTGAGACATCTGGTAGGCTGCTGTGTGATACGGGAAGCTGGACTAGCTGGGCCTTTGGCCTGATCCAGTGATGTTCAGATGTTCTTTAGACCTCTAAGACTAGAAGTGATGTCATTAAATGACGCAAATGATGTCACTAACCAGGTGACCAGATGTGCGAACCACAAAAGGAGGACAAGGTCTTGGATCCCTCTCAGCCTGGCCTTTCTGGCAAACAATGGCACATTTGCCTACTCACAAGTAAAGCCGCAATATTGGGCACTTTCACTTTCCCATAGAACTCAATGCATATTTTTTTTAGTTTTTGGGCCATAACCTTTGAAAGGAAGGAGATATTTCAAAACTGATTTTTGCATTGGATTCTGCTCTTCAAAATGAATCCAAAGACATATGACATGATGGGATCCTGCACACTGTTGCAAAGTTCCAAAATGAAGCCAAAATGGAGGACAATAAAGCCTTTTTGGAGGACACCCAGACAGGAGGCTAAAAAAGGGTAGAAATCCAGGAAAAAAATCAGGTCATTTGGTCACCCTGGTTTTATTAAGAGCACGAGCCTAACCATGTCTACTCAAAAGTAAGCCCCATTGCGTTAGGATTGTGCTCAGTGTCTTGGTCTGCATGTCTAGATTTTTGCAGAAGAGCTGGGCTGGCAGGGAGGGAGAAAACATGGCAGGCTTCGTTGCTGAGAAAGAGTGACCCTTGGTCACCACTTGGGCAAGCAAAGAGGCAACCTTCTCTCCCCTATGACTACTATCAGTGGGAAGGAGACTCCAGCCCTAGAAAGACAGCCTCACCAAGAGCATCGTAGGCTGGTAAGACGTCACATTCCACATATTCTGCCCAGTGGTAATGACGGAACGAGAAGCTGAGCACACGGGGATTGTCCCGCTTGGATGGTTCAATATCAACTTCAAAACGCTTCTCTCTACTGCACTGCTCAAGCCTCCTCTCAATCTCCTTGAGGACCATCTTCCGGTTTGCCTCCTGGTCCAGGTAGTTCTTGAAGACATTCAGAAACACCACCAGGTCAGCATCTGAGTTCCCCTTCAGAGCTGTGCCTTTCCCCGAAGAGCCTCCCTGGGAAGAAGAAATGCAACACGTCACTAGAAGACTCAATTCCAAAGACTTGGATCCAAGTCTCAAGACATCCCAACTTCCACATGTTGGTGATTCAGTGATTTGGAACTCAACGGAGACCTAGTTTCTTCCTTTACAGTCACCTGCTGTGCAATCCCAACACCCACTTAGGCTGGCACAAATCCTGGCATACAGTGATGGGCCCAGCCTCCCTTAAGATCCGGTACGCCGGAAGTCAGGGGGCGGGGCTGGAGTCAGGGGCGGGGCGGGCCCTAACCAGGTCGAACTGCGCATGCGCCAGACTTGGCGCATGTGCAGTGCATCCCTTGAAGCATCCTGGACGCCAGGACGCTTAGTGCGCCTGCGTCCAGCTGGACGCAGGCATGCTGAGTGTCCTGGAGCTTGGCGCCAAGACGCTTAGTGCACCTGTGTCCAGCTGGACGCACGCGCACTGAGCGTCCTGGCGCCTAGCCTCAGGACGCTCAGTGCGCATGCGTCCAGCTGGACGCACGCGCACTGAGCGTCCTAGGGCTCAGCGCTAGGACGCTTAGCGCGCCTGCGTCGAGCTGGACGCAGGTGCGCTGAGCATCCTGGCACCAAGCCTCAGGACGCTCAGTGCGCGTGCATCCAGCTGGATGCAGGCGCACAAAGCGTCCTGGGGCTCGGCGCTAGGACGCTTCATGCGCGTGCGTCCAGCTGGACGCACGCTCACGAAGCTTCCTGGTGGCGAGCCCCAGGAGACCCGGCGCCGGCAGATGCTGGCGTACCGGTCCCCGCGGCTCTTGCAGCCGCGGGTCTGGCTGGTACGCTGTCGTCCGCCCTGGTGGAAGACCCGGTACGGGCACGTAGGCCCATACCGGTATCTGCCCACCTCTGCTGGCATAATTGGATATCTGGAAAAAATTCCTGACAGTGAGGGCAATTCGGCAGTGGAAGGGATTGCCAAGGGAAATGGTGGACTCTCCCTCACTGGGGGTCTTCAAGCAGAGGCTCAACAAGCACCTGTTGGGGAAACTCTAGAAGGATTTCCTGCTGAGGCAGAGGGGGTGGACTAGATGACCTACTAGGTCCCTTCCAACTCTACGATTCTATGATTCTATGATTCTAAGTCCCGTCTTAGCCTGAGGATGTTGCAAAAGTAAGACACTTCCTTACTTTTGGAGTAAGACACTTCCGCGCCACTCCTGGGGGGTTGAGCCAGTGCATTAACATGCTCCAGTCTTACCATACCATCAGTGTAGTGGGTGAGTTGTGCCCAGTGATGGTATTCAAAGAAATGAACAACCGGTTCTATGCCCATCTGGCAACCACTTTTAAATGGTTATTTTTAAACTTTATTTGTCCTGTCTCTCATTGACAACCGGTTCTATAGAGTAGGTGCGAACCTGCTGGAGCCCACCACTGGTGTGCCAGCCTCAGCTGTGCCCTTCGTTTTCTGATGGGATGGGGTATTGGGGTTGTTAAATGAAAACATTCACACACTGCCCATAGCTCCAATTTTTCCAGAGCCATGCCCAATTTTACACCAAAGTGAGTGAAACGGAGTCCCAAAAAGATAATAACAGATAGATAAGATGGTTAGGATTGGGGTTGGTGGGGGTCAGTGGAAGCTGTTTGATGAGGAAAGCCATATTCTACCAATCTGCTTCCGGATGCAGCTGCCTTTCTTGGCCTTATGAATGGGCCATCTCTGGGAATTCTGGCAAAGTAACAGTGCAAGAGGTGGAAAGCACTGGCCTCCTGCACCAGATGATGTGAGCCAGAGTGGCACTACTGGACTCACCAACCATTCACTTCATTGCCATCACTGGTAGGCATACTTCCATGTACCAGTATTAGGTATCTGTGGCAGAACCAAGCAGACCACAATGAGTTTAACTTTTTAATCCGGCACCATTTTTTTCATGGAAAATCCCATCCTGGAGTGATAGTTTAACCCCAATCAGCTTCTTGCTCTTAAGAACTTAGTAATGTACAGATTGGACCAACATTTTGACAAATGTATGAGTCAAGCTCATACATCTCCTGCCTTTTGGAATCATGCACCCCCCATGCACCTCCTGCCTTTTGGAATCATGCACCCTCCATGTATCCCACATCAATCTGCCTGACATGGTCTCCACTCTTCCAGCATTTACCTTCACAATCTTCAGCACACGGATTCGGGTCCCAAACTTGTTCAATATATCTTTAAAGCAATTTTCCTTTAAGAATTTACAGATCTCGTCAATGGCGCTGCGAACCTGCCTGATGAATTCCTCATTGGGCTGGAGATAATCATAAATGAATTTATCCAACTTTCTTGCTTCAGTGTTGTAAAGATCTTCCACAGGTGGGAAGCAGGAGAGAGACATCTTGAGGTCTGAGCCCAGTGAAGCTTCCCTGCAGTGGAAAAAAAAACTAGCTGCTATTTTAGGACCAGATAACTATTTTTTGTTTCACTTTCCTTGTTTTCCAGAACGGTTTCGTTTCCTGGATCGAAGCATTTCAGACCCGCAAACAAGGGTGTGTCTTTCAGTTCCGATCCTTCCGATCACAAACAAGGGTGTGTGCCTTACAATTCAACCATGACCACTGCGTTTTGGCTAAGGGACACATCAACCACTTGGCAGTGTTGAGGAGCAGAAAATATTATATATAGATTTTTAAATAAGGAATAAATGGGCTCAAAAGGGGTGGGTCTGCAGTTGCTACTGTTTTTCCCGAGAGAACCAACATCTTCTCCACCTCCATTGCTGTGCCTTGGACTCTGCCTGGGACTCCTGCATCCTGTCTCCCAGGGGTTTGCACCCAGCACCTACTGCTCTGGGGAAGGTGGCGTACCAATGGGCGTAAGAACTGGCGCTGTTGTTCTCCCTTGCTGACGGAAAAAAACCTGCCTCGATCTGCTCTGATTGTTGCTCTGTCATAATATGTTTACCATCTGGGGGGAGCCCAGGGGAGGGAAGGTCCACCAGGAGTGTGGCCACTATTAGTAGAGTGATGGGTCATGGAAGATATGGAGGGAGGGGTCATGCAGGCTGTAACAGGAGAAGGAGGGTCAGTCATAGTCTGCCCCCCCAACCCCCCGATCTTAGGCAGCCTGAGCAACAGCCCCCTGAGTCTAAAGCTGCTGCTTCTCAATGCCAGGTCAATGAATAATAAGACCTGCCTAGTCCAGGACCTGATCCTGGACCAGAAATTTGACCTGGCCTGCATTACGGAGACCTGGCTGGATGCAGAGTTCTCCCAGATGTCCAGTTTTTCCCGGAGGGGTCCGGAATTACTCCCCCTATCCGGTAGGATAGGGAAATGCAGGTCCCCCACTGGAATTTTTGGGGTTTCAAGCAGTGATGGGATTCGAAGAAATTAACAACCAGTTCTATACCCAGCCGTCAGCCACTTTTAAATGGCCGGGTTTGAGGCTCAATATGGGCCGCATCTGGCCCCAAGGCCGGGGTTTGGAGACCCCTGGCTTACAGTAGTGATTTTCAACCACTTTGCCATGACACTGCTATGCCATGGAGGGTCTGCAAGTGTGCCACTGGATTTGGGGGGAGGTCATTTGGCAATTTAGCCCCCAACCAGCCCCCAGCAGTATGATATGCCAATGGTTAAAAAAAACTGATTGTGTGCCTTAATAATTTTAGTGCGTTTTTAGATGAAAAAAGGTTTTTAGTGCCTTTTTAGATATGATGAGAAGAAAAAGGTTAAAAAATCTCATTGCAAAGCAAGCAATGTAGAGAAGGAACAAAATGTGTGCTTTGAAATCCTCTTTCTTTGCCTGTCCCTTTTTTGCTGCAGTTCTTTCCCCCCACCTTCAATACACATATAGGGTTTCAATAAAGGTGTCACATAATGGCATCACTAAGAGGTGCAAGCTGCACCGAGTGATGCACATAGAGGGGTGATGCTCATCAGTACCCCAAATCCTAAACACACTTTCCTGAGAAGAAGAGTGAAATCCAGAGTAGCTACAGGGAGTCCTTGCTCCGGAGTAAGAACAAATTACTCTGGATTGCAATATGAATTTCCCATAGGTTTTCACTAGATGGTGCAGTAACTACGGATGCACATAATGTCTCTTACGTGCTCCTGTAGTTACTGTGGATTGTGCCCTAAGCCTCATTGAATACAATAGGAATTACTTCGAAGTAGGCATGCTTAGGATTTCACTGTAAGTGCAAATTAATTTGTTTTATTTTTCTTTATATTTTGTACTTTATTTATTATTTTGTATTATATGACAGTATTATCATCATTTTTATATGAATATTTTGGGGTTGTGGAACAAATCGTTAAGAGTTTGTTTCCATTATTTCTTATGGGAAATTATTTCTTATGAGTTTCCATTATTTCTTATGGGAAAATTGGCTTTGATATACAAGTCTTTTGGATTACAAACAGGCTTCCTGAACAAATTATGCTCATAAACCAAGGTATAACTGTAATATGATACAGTACAGGAGATACAATTTATATACATAATATTATCTATAATACTAAAAAAGTGAAAACTGAATAAATATATTTATATAGAAATATCTAAGTGGGGTTTCCAAAGAAAATTATTGAAATTATTCCCCGAACCAGAGGTGTTATTGAGAAGAGTTGAGCATGTCATATGTTGCTCCAACCACCAGGTGGCAGCAAATGAGGTCCATAAAAGCAAGGTGCTCCCAGTACAGTACTTACAAGTGTGAATAGTTTCCCAGTATGGTTGTGCCTGTTGTGTGAGTTACTGGGAGGTGCAACTGGATTTGACTCCTGTCTTCTCAGCAATTATATGCACAAAAATTAATTGCCGAGGGTTGCCAACTGACCAGAAGGAGGGGAAAACTGCTTGGAATAAATCAACAAGCAAAGCTCTTCTGCATGAGGATAACATGGTCACCCAGCTAAAGTCTGCAGCTGTGGTTGCTTTTAAAAGCACAGGATCACAGACCAGTAAAAGAGCTGGCAACACTCTTGTGATGAGAGGGGCCCACTGAATTGTTGGAGGGTCCACCCTGTGGCATTATAGTGGTGGCTCATGTCATCTGTGCATAACATTGAGGTTGCCAACTGATCATAAAATTCTACCATGCCTGCTCTTCTGCGCCTTGGTATACAGACATTGTATGGTTTTTAACAAATCTCAGTTTAATACTTAAGCTGAGATCTTAAGTATATCTTAATATTGGTTTTTACTGGTCCAGGAATTGTATGTTGCTGCTTTTGTGACACTTATTTCAAACCAGTATTGTGAGGTTTCTCCTACAGATGGACGTTTGAGAGGATCCTACTGAGTTTCAAATGTACATAATTCCATTTTCAAATAGCAGGACTGCTAATATGTGAAGTGCAAGCTTTTGCTGAAGCACAGGAGCAAGGGATAAGTGAGAAAGTTGGCAACCCTTTTCCCATGCACACTTTTCCCATGCACACTTTTTTGCATGGTTTCCCATGCACACTTTTTTATACAGCACAGTTCATTCTTCTCTGCTTCTCTCCACCTCTTTTATCCTTCTTTGAATTGCCAATTTGTCGAGATCTTTGAAGCCTCGAATAGTTTCCAGTCTTTTTTTAGTTTCTTTTTCGGAATTTGGACACTTGTCCCCAAACAGAACAGACTCTGCTTGTCCTGGGGAGTCAATCAGAGCCAGTTAATGAGGGCTCAGCAGGAAGTGGTGCAATTAATAAGGTCCTGCTGAAACTCAGGGGGTCCTCCTTGCAGGAGGTTTGCAAACTATGGTTTGCTCCCATAGTTTTTGGGGAGGGTGACATTTAAAGCAATGCCTGATTATGAACGTGGTCTTTGCAAGACAGGGGGGAAAGCTGTTTATTGTTTTTAATGGACACAGAAATGGAGTTCCCAAAACTTTCACCATCACTGTGTCCGGTTCGGAAAAGTCTCCGACCGCTTTCTTTCGACACAGCAGGGTATCTGGGCAATGAGGCAACACAGGATTCTGAATTGCACAAGACGTGCCCAGTTACCACTGCCATGTTTTTCAGAGTCCTATTTGGGTGCTTTTTAAAGAGCATATGCACGTTAGGATGGCAAGGCTTTTCCCATCATTGATCTCCATGCCAGGGGAAAAACAGGACACTTTCCCAGCAAATAACAAAGCCAAACGATTTGCTCGTTGCTGAACAAGAATTAATGTTAAATTAATTTAATCTTGAATTAAATGACATCTTGAATTCTTCAGAAGTCCAGCAACCCCATACAAGAGGAGATATGGGATTGTCCAGGTTATATAAGTCTCAACCTTGGGTGTCACCTCTGCACCTGACCGGGAAGCCATTGCCCCTGTGGCACCACAAGGCAGAGTTCACTTTTTTCAATCTGGCCTGCAGGCCAAACTCCCCACCCCACTATCCAGACCCGATTGTGACCCACATCTGTTTTTCGGCTGCAGGACTTTGAAGCCATGTTGCTCAAACGTCATCTGTGTGTACAATACAATTTCAGCTGATGGAGAGTTCAGTACAGGACAGGGACCACCTTGGTATTGTGCCAGGTCATGCAGGGAACAGCTGATCTGATGCCAGGCAGGCCTTTCCCTTATCGAGTCCCATATAGCATGCGGCATATAGAAATTTGGCATATATGAAATTTATGGCATATAGTTTGGAGTTAGACTCAGTCCTGGAACATGAAACCTCGCTCAGCCAGGAAATGTTTTGGGTGACCTTGAGCCACTCATTCTCTCTTAGCCTCACCTACCTCGCAGGATTGTTGTGAAGATCAAACGAGAGGAGGAACTATGCATACCACCCTGAACTCCTTGGTATATAAAAATGCTTATAATTGTGATGAATAAATAATAAAGTTCCAGCTGAAAAAGAGGCGAGACATCCGTGCCATGGTGTAAGGGAATCTTTTCCTTAATAAAGAGAAGGATTGTGTTCACAGATTTCAAATAGGCTGGGAAGGTTGAGGAATGCAAGCATGGGGAGGAGATGATGGTCAGCTGAGCCCCCCGGGGCAAGTAGTGGCCGGCACGGCTTGGTTTAATCCTCAGGGGTGCCTGAGTGGGTAAAGGCCGGTCAGAGACCCCAGCCCCAATTGGGACATAGCAAAACAGACCAGGATCTCTGTTCCCTGACTCTTCTGCAGAGACCATGTCATGCCCAGATGTGTAGTTTCAGAGGCAGGAGCAAGCAAAGCGGGGGTGCTAGCCAAATGTAACCCCCACCAGGACCACTCCCAATGTGGGTGGTGGGACTGAAGACTAAGCAGGTCACAGAAGCCAGTTCCAATCCCTTTAGGAATGCCCTCTGGAATGTTTCCCCGACATGTGACTTCCTTCTTGAAACCCTTTTCCCATGCACTCCGAGGCCTGGCGCAACCTTCTCATATTCAAAGCTACCCCAGGCGCACAGGCTAGTGTGGATAGTTCCCCCCCTCCTGTAGTCTTCACAACAACCCTGCAAGGGAGGTGAGGCTGAAAGAGATAATAACTGGCCCAAGCTTTGGGGCTACTCTGCAAAAGTCAGCCTGTGACCCTTTAGGTTGAGATTGGCTGCAAGGGGTGCCTTCCCTCTGTTTTGGATCAGGCTGGAGGTCCATTTCCCCAACAAGCTGGACTTGGAGAGGATTGAAGGCCACGCTCCTCTGTGCCCTTCACGTCACCAAAACAACCAAGCTGGGAGTAGCTGGGAGTCCCTGATGCAACAACCTCATCTGGCACAGCTGTGACCTTGGAACCTCCAGGGCCAGCAACACAGACACTGACGCTCTTGACATTCATCAGCAGAATTTCTGTTTGCAAGGAATTTTATACATATACAGTATAGTAGCGCAAAGCCTGGGCCCCAAAAGGACTCCTGTACCTTTAAGAGTGGCACGGGGGAGAATTTTGGCAATACCTGCTTCTCTCCTCCAAAAAACTCCCATGTTTACTCAAATCAAATGTGCCATTGAATCTAATGCACCATTGAATCTAATATTTAAAGCCTTGCGATAAAAGAACGTGGCTTCTGCTGGTGTTCTTTTGTATCTTTTTAGATAGATAGATAGATAGATAGATAGATAGATAGATAGATAGATAGATAGATAGATAGATAGATAGATAGATACGGTGCATCCTAAAAATATGTTTCTGGGAGTAAGACCCGTTGAACACAATGGAGCTTACTTTTGAATAGATATGGTTAGGATTGTGCTCTAAGGGCAAAATCCAGAGTAACTACGGGGAGTCCTTACTCCAGCGTAAGAACAACTTACTCTGGATTACAATATGAATTTCCCATAGGTTTTCACTAGGTTTCCCATAGGTTTTCACTAGGTTTCACTATGAATTTCCCATAGGTTACTTTATGTGCAGTAACTATGGGTGCACATAAAGTCTCTTATGTGCTCCAGTAGTTACTCTGGATTTGGAGGTAAATCTATAATGCCCCCTGGGGCTCAAAGTTAGACAGACAGACAGACAGACAGACAGACAGACAGACGGACAGACAGACTGACTGACTGATTGACTGACTGACTGACTGACTGACGGAAGGAAGGACGGAAGGACGGAAGGACGGTAATGTAGTGGCAACTGTAATTTAATTTTACCACTTACAACAATGTATATGACAATGTATATGACAATAATAATATGAGAATGGGTTTATATTATTATTTTTACCTAATTGCACCACTTTATATAACAATGTGTTTTTGTTACTTTTTATACAATATAATAAACTGTTGAACTAAATATTGGCATATACTTATTAATAAAGAACTGTATTTACTCAAAGCAAATCGCCCCTGAATCTAATGTGCACCTCAATTTGGCTGAAGAAAGTGTAAGTTAGATTTGAGTAAATAATGTATGTTGCATTAAGCTCCCTGAACTTTTTAGTTGAAAAGCAGTATATAAATACTGCAGACAGACAGACAGACAGACAGACAGACAAGATAGATAGATAGATAGATAGATAGATAGATAGATAGATAGATAGATAGATAGAGGCACTTGGGACAGACAGACAGACAGACAGACAGACAGACAGACAGATAGATAGATAGATAGATAGATAGATAGATAGATAGATAGATAGATAGATAGATAGATGCACTTGGGACAGACAGACAGACAGACAGACAGACAGACGCACTTGGTGCAGCTATGGTTCAGTGGAATCTTAGCCAAAAAATAGTACTTTTATACTGAGGGTAAACACCCCCCAGGAGTGGTGCAGAAGTGCTTTATAGCACATTTGCAGCACCTCCAGGCCAGCATGGCCCTTGTGATAGCCTAACCAGGGGTTGGGATTGTGCTGTCTGAACCCAATCCTGTTCATGTTAATTCAATTCTTTAAAGCACAGAAGCCGCTGAATCTATTGCATTCCCCTTAATAATGGTTAGGTTTTAGTTAATAATTGGTTAATTTGGTTAATAATAATGGTTAATAATTTCTGGTTAGGGTTGCCATAATTCTCTTCCACAAACCCAAGACCGAATCCTCTATAAAACTTGTCTGTATGTGAACGTAATTCCTGAAAAGTGGGACAGTCCTGGTTTTCTGGGACATATGGCAACCCTATCTCTGGTACATCATAGCTGGCAATGACATGGCAATGAGGAAAACCTTTGTGCCCCCCTCAGGTGATGGCAAAAGGTCACCACATAGTATCATGTCACTAACTTTGGTCTGGACTCTGGACTGGTCTCGGCCACCACACACTCCCCCTGACTTCACGCCACCTGCGGTGGGAAGCGTATAATCTCTGCTCTCTGATAAAACGCAAATCACCGATAAGAGCCAAACCTTGACCATACATGAAAGCAAATTGGCGGGACTGCCAGCCTGGACTTCCAATGCTTTCCTGGCATGGGCACTCTGGGACTTACTTCCATTTAATTATATATATATAATATAATTATAGTAATATATATAATAATATAATTCCATATAATTATACTTCCGTATAATTGCCATAATTCTTGTACACAAAACCAGAATAGGACCCCCTGTGAAACTTGCCAGTATGTGAATGTAATCCCCCCCCAAAAAAAACTGGGATAGTCCTGGTATTCCAGGACATATGGCAACCCTATTCCAGTAAACATGCCAAGACATCTGCTACAAGGGACTGCACCCCACAAGTATCAGGGTTCTCTGCTTTGGGTACAAGGCATCTATTTGGGTCCCAGAAAAAATAGTTGTTGGGGATTCCTATTGTTGGTCCTACAAGACTTGCTCACAGGGAAGCAGCATATAAGCTTGCAACACCATACACCCAATAGAACCTATTGGGCAATTTTTTTAAATTAAGCACCCCATTGGAATAACTAGAGGGGGGGTTGGCTGCAGACCCCCCTCTCCAATTTGGTGCCATTTCAGGTTGGAGGAGAAAAGAAACATGCACCTGCCTGGGATGGGCCCAAAGGAGAGGGAAACTTTGCATGCTGCATTGATGTTCCCTGCAAAACGTAGTGCTCTGCACCCCCTCTAGCTATGCCACTGCCGCACCCCAAATATACCCAATAATAGATCTAGCTTTTAAGACAACAAATGGTGAAATCCAGAGTAACTATGGAGAGTCCTTGCTCCGGAGTATGAACAAGTTACTCTGGATTGCAATATGAATTTCCCATAGGTTTTCACTAGTGGTACAGTAATTACAGGTGCATGTAATGTCTCTTACATGCTCCTGTAGTTACTCTGGATTGTGTCCATAATGTGTTATGCAGGGTGCATTCCTCCTGTGTCCAGGTCTTTCCTGGCACTGGGATGGCAGGGTTCCCCTTATATGGAACCCATTTCAAAACATCCTCCCATTAATATGATCAAGGGTTGCCATATGTCCTGAAAAACAGGGACAATCCCGATTTGGGGGGATTGCGTTCATATACTGGCAAATGGGACCTGATTTTGTGGACGAGAATTGTGGCAACCCTAATATGATCACATCCTTTATCTGCCCTTTATCTGCTGATCTGCCCCCTGAATTTGATCATACCCGTGCTGAGGCCATCCTTTGTATCAGTGGTTTGTGATCATTTCCCCCAAAGGGTTTGGATCCAGTTTCGAAACGTTGCGTTTAATTAAACGAGACACAATTTTCACTTTGGTTGGGGCGTTGAATTCATCCTCCTAGGTTTTATGGGTGGGGGAAGGGGAAACAACCGCTTCTTTTGTGTTCCCCAAATGCGGGAAGGAATTACACAAAGGAAAGGTCAGGAGGGTCTGCGCATTCCCCATTATGACTTAAAACGAAATAGTCCGGCTTTTTTTCCCACCATCCCAGTTGCTCCTATAGAGTTTACAACTCTTTGCTCCACATGGAATACAGAAAAGTTTTTAAAATATTTTATTTTTTATATTTTTATACTTTTTATATTTTTTATATTTTATTTTTATTTTATTTATTTTAAAAATTTATTTTAAAAATTTGTATCCCGCTTTTCTCAGGTCATAGACCAACTCAAGGCGGCCCACAGTAAAATATCCCCCAAACACGGCAGAAATTCTTAGGATTTGCCTTGATCTTGTGTACCTTGCACTTGTTGTGTACCCTGTGCTGCTTTTTCTTCTACGTTCAGGGGTTCAGGTTAGCACTCCTCAAGTCTTTGTACCTGGGCAATGCACCCCCTTAGCTATGCCACCGGTGCTGTCCCTGAACAAGATCCATTTCATCATTCTAATGGCCATTGATCTTTTATGACATCCTAAAGACACTTTCCTGGGTGTAAGACCCACTGAACACATTGAGTACATATGGTTAGGATCGTGCTCTAATGCGAACTGTTAAACTAAATACTGATCTACAGTCCAATCCTCAACATATCTACTCGGAAGTAAGCCCCATTGTACTCAGTAGGATTTAGAGCAGAATCCTAACCATGTCTACTCAAAAGTAAGCCCCACAGTGTTCAATGAGTCTTACTCCCAGGAAAGTGTCATTAAGATTGCAGCCTTACTCCCAGGAAAATGTGGTTAATTTGCAGCCCTATAATAACCAAAATACTGTATTTACTAAAATCTAATGTGCCTTCAAATCTAATTCACATCCTGATTTTCAAGACAAAGGCTGCAATCTTAAAGACACTTTCCTGGGAGTAAGACATTGAACACAATGGGCTTACTTTTAAGTAGACATGGTTAGGATTGTGCTCTAAGACTACAACCCTAAAGACACTTTCCTGGGAGTAAGACCCACTGAACACAATAGGGCTTACTTTTGAGTAGACACGGATAGGATTGTGCTCTAAGGCTGCAAACGTAAACACATTTTCCTGGGAGTAAGACCCACTGAATACATTCAGGCTTACATTTGAGTATTTCTGGTTAGGATTGTGCTCTAAGGCTGCAACCCTAAACATACTTTCCTGGGAGTAAGACCCATTGAACACAATAGGGCTTAATTTTGAGTAGACGTGGTTAGGATTGTGCTCTAAATTCAGCTAAAATGGGAACAGCTTAGATTTGAGTAAATATGGTATTTCTTTACCATATTTGGTTAAGACACTGTAATAGGAATGAAGTTGTGGCAATCAAAGCACCTGTATTCTGACACTGGTTGATCCATCTGAGTTTCCTTTCCCACAGGAAGAAGAATTAAAATTTTATTTTAATTTTATAATTTTGGGCTTCTTTATTATTGTCACAGGGTCAGGTGAAGACAAAGAGTTTCCTGTCTTAGCTTGGCTGGCTTTACAAGCCTTAAGTGGCTAATCACTGATAACCATCAAACTCCTGGGAAAGGAGAAGGGGCATTGTGATGTTCTCATCTCCTCTCCGGGGAGCCTGTGAATGTTGATTGGAAGCTTCTGTCAGGGAATGTGGGTCTGCAGCCGTTGTTTAATCTCTGTAAGGTGCTTGGCTGCGTGTCCTTTACTATAGGCAGCCCACAGAATGATTTCAGAGGTATCAAATAATTTCAATAATTCTCATAATAATTCTAATAAATTCTGACAGCTGGTTTTGTCTACCATATTCCCCCCTTTTGGACACCCCATTTATATATGAAGGTAAATGGGTAGTGTCCAATAATGCACAACTGTCTAGTTTTGGGACCTTTTTCTAAATTTTTAGAGTCAGTAGGGCATTTCTGAGGCTGGGGGTCCTTTTTACCTTATCCAACACACACACACAAGACAACATAAACATTTAACATACAAAAACTAAGGGACAAGAATTTACAGAGATACAATACAAACAAAACACAATCCTTATTTTAAGTCTTTGCACTGTTAAAAGACTATGCACACAGGAAGAGTATTCAACAGCAGAGTCCACTCCATGGTTGATGTAATATTGTTTTATCTGCAACTGCAAATAGAAGTTATACTTTACTAGTCCTTGCAAATTAACCTTTTGAATGCTTTGCCACACACCTGTGGAAAACAAGAGTCTTTAGGAATTCACAACACTGGACAGCCACAACAGAGTTCTTGTGCTGTTGAGCTTAGAGTCTAACACCAAGACTCATACTTTGATTGAAGTTCCATTGTTTATAACACGGATCAGGATCAGGAATGCTGGTTGCAAAAGGTGCCTGATGTGGGCCAGAGTTAAAGCCAGGTGTACAGAAGTACAGGAACACAAGCGCACAGGCCACATTGCATGTCACACACGGCTCACCGCTGCTTCTTGTTGCATGGAAGCATGCACCGGCTACATGCTTGCCAGCCTGCCTCACGTGGCTCACCTGGATGGTCTTGAAGCTGGAAAGGCTTTGCGACACCTTGTTGGCAGTGAAAAACTCACTATTTTGTCGTGCCTTTCAACATTAGATGGTTGGCAGTCAATATCAGAGGCTCAGTTGGCATTTTGCAGCTTTGGAGCATAAGTTTGCTAGGAGAAGGCTGTACGACACCCCTGCAAAGTAGGGATGTGGAAGACCCACTTTACGTCATGCCTTCTAGTTGTTGCTTTTTTTTTGGCCCATTTTCTTTGTGGACACAGGCAATCTCATATGTGGACTGTTCGCAAGGCTGTTGTATACTGTTTGACTTCCTTTGCTTCCTTTGTAAGGCTTGTTTTGACTTTTTGACATCTAATATCTGCAAGAAAACACAGGACTGACAACATAGAAATAACATGTAATTCATGGCACATTTGATCCATCTGATATGATGCAGGCAGCCACGTCTTCTTATTTATTTTTATTTTCCTGTTGTTTTACTGGCATACAGTTGCTTGGTTTTGATAGTTAACATCTTTTAGCACAGTCCTGGAAATAAGATTCTTATGGTACTCTTATTGAAACCTCTGTACTTTGGATCATATTGGCTCTGTAAATAAGAATACAAGACACACAACACACATACAACATAATACTAGGATACACATATGTGGATATGAATGTAATTTAAGCAAGATAAATCAGTTTACTTTATATTCTGAAAAGCAATGTTTTATTAAAAATCCATGCTTAGTCTGCAAAGAAATAAGGTTTAACTCTTTCCTTTTTGTTGTTGTTCCTTTTTGCTGCTGAAACAAAAGGATTAGGAGATTGCAATGGACATTGTTAAGCAAATTTGCTTGCTACCATCTGCACTGAGGACACATTCCTTTTCCTTTCTTTTTTACTGTTGCTTGAACTCACTCTTGGGCAAGCATGCTTAGGATTGCACTCACTGATAGACATACACACTATTGAGAATCTTGGCAACTTTTAAGTTCCTTGGATGAATGAGACACTTTTGAACTTGTAAATTGAAAGGTTAAAACATGTGATTGCGATAACATTCGACATACTTAGGTGCCCTAATTTCTAATCTCCTCGATACATCAAGGTATCTTGCGCATTCAGATCTAGACTGTTCTATTTTACTAGGCAGGCATTTTTTAACACTTTGTACCTTGGATCAGGCTCTTATTTGACCTGCTGGAATAATGGAAATTTAATGGCTTTTGCACTCTTTCCCTGCGGGGAGTAGAGAGAGAGAGAGAGACAATAACATTTACATTTGAAACATAGATAGCCATACAGATTAATGAGTTGCAGGAAGAGGACATGCAGTGATACTAGTTAAATGCAATTCTCTTTTGGCTTGGACTTGCCTAAAAGGTTGTCTTTGAAATATTATGAAGTTGAACATTCCAATACAACAATTTGCACTCAAGCAAAAAGACTACACCGCAAACAGAGAACATATACTTTGAACATAAAGGCTATTTAGTTGAGAATCTGGGGCAGAGCAACAGATACCAAGCAAAATAGCCTTGATAGCTTCCCCCCTCCTTTTCTGTGGGAGAAACCATGGTTATGCGTGAATCAGGATTAGAAAGTCCCTGAAGGCAAGGTCTTTTCCTGGAAAAGAGATTAAAACATCTCCAGGACTGCGAATTTCGTTTTTGCACTCTGTCCATGCTCAGAGGCAGTTTCAACACTTACACTGATATTTTGAACACATACAACTCCAGAACTTTCAATTAATTATTTCTGAACTATTTTTACTGTTGGCCTCCAGAGCTATTTTATAGAACTTATTGTTTGGCCAAAGAGGGTGCAACTTGAACCACAAGACAATTAATCAGACCAACTTGCTTGACTTTTTAGAACCGCACAAGCAGCAAAACACAACATGTTAAGGTCCACTATTTTTATGTTTGAAGAAGAGGGCAACACATTTTGACTGATCTGTGACACTATGCAGACTACACTAAGAGTCCTCTCCTTTCTCTTTGGCCTTGACCATAACTCAATATAAATAGCTGTTTATTGCAAAAGTATTTTTGAATTCAATTTCTTTAAATTTTGGTAACTCATACCTGTTGCTGGAGGCTTTATTCAGCTTTGCCAATACAGGGAGCTTAGAGCAAAATATTTTTGCAATCAACAAACTGCAATACAGCTTTTGACCAAAAGCATTGTAAACCCAGATGGTGTTTTTAGAACAAAGAACCAATGCCAGAAAAAAAAACCTCCAGACAGAATGGTAACCTTAACATGGACTTTTTCTTTTAACTAGTTCTGTAAAAGAAACCTCCAGACCACTCACTACCACTCGCAGACGCAGAGTCAGAACACAGGCCCTGGATTCCACACACCCCAGGGGGCAAGTGTACTCTTTGACTCACTGGTCACACTCTACTACTGACAAGACTTTCTTTCTTCCATGTGCTTCCCAGAACCAAGATTACCATGATAACTTTATGACTGCTATGGCTTCTCATAGTGCCATGCTCTCAGGGCTCTAGGCAAACTGTTCCAACTATACTGTACTTCACTTACATTTTTTTTAAAGCACTGCTAACCATGCTTGTGAAACTTTTCTCTCCTCTAGTGACTTGCTACACAACCCAACAAGGCAACAAAATTGCACAAACCACACACTGATCTATACAGTCTTCAGAACACGCACCTTTTTTTATACCTAATAAGGAACTTTAGTCCACTGCTTTCTAGTTGCCACACAACTACTGTATTCATAACCCCGTTTTTACTCCTCTCTGTCCCAAGCTCTTTTTGAGAACTCATTGCCCCCAACCAAACTCTAACTACTCTTGTTTTCCATGCAGAGGCCCTGAGCCTCTCACCACCACACCATCAAGCAAGGGACACCACCATAGTTGTTTAGCAAACTACAATTCCAGGATTCTCTGCTCTTTGTGAAGCTTTTGAGCTCACCTCCTGGTGCCACTTATACTACAACATACAGAAATTTGCACAACTGAGAGCAATTTCTTCAGGTATCAGACTTCTTTTTACAGTTACACACATCTGACCCTGCTGGGGTCTTCTATGTGCAGTGTCACTGCGCACCTGAGCCATGCTAGTCCCTCCACAAATTTTAAAATCCACTACACACTAAATTTTTAAAGTCCACTTTGCTGTTGTTCACCAAATCCCTGCTCCCCTCTGGCAGCTCTGCTAGCCATCCCGTCACAGCCAGCTCAGGGGAGAGAGAGAGATGGGGGGGGGGCTTCTTCCCCCAATGTAATACCTTTTCTTTTGCGTTCTTTTAGAAAACAATAAATAGATCTAACAATGCAAAGCAAGCACTGACAGGCACTATAGACACAAAATTAATCTACAACTTTTAAAATTCCCAGTAATGGGGCAGGCTTAATCGCCTCCACCTCCCCCTTCCTGGAGCCAAACTCCAAGGGCTTTCCTTACTTTTTCTAACTCACAGAGCCACTTGTTTTTGTTTTCTGAGGTCTGTCCTCAGGCCACAGACAAAAGGCACTCACAAGACAGAATAGGGAAAGGGGAGGATCAGGGTCTTTTTTATTTATGGGGTAAGGAACACAGAGGGTAAACTTTCACTTCTTCCTCCAGCTTGCGTGGCCAGGCTCGTCAGTGGCTCACAACAAGAACGGCGGTGTCAATCACACTTGGTACGTTCACACAATCACACACAACACGCGTCTGGGGTCTGACGCCTTCACTTGTGTCAGTTCCCTCGCCTGGCCGTCCGTCAGCTCCTCGGTATGGACTCAGGAATCAGAGGGAATCATTCACACATACACGTGTACACACCGGCTCGGCCACCGAGAACCGCAGTGTCAGTCGCATCCACTTTTACTCACACACTTGTTTTCTACCTCCCTCCTCCCTGCATAAGACAGGATCTCAGTACAACTTTTAAGCTTTAGAAATAAAAATCTTTGCTTGCAATACAGTTAAACTAAGCCACAGAAAACAACTTTTGTCGTAGTTTAACAGGTAATACAAAACTTTTTGGTTGCTAATTAAAGTCTGATAAGACTCTTCTATCCAATCTTGGGTGTTGGTTTAGGGGCTACCTCCCTACCACGTCCCGTCTGGTCAGGTTCTTCCCCCCGTTCCCAAATTCTTTAGGATAGAGGCTAGCGTATCTTACCCAACTATCCAAGCCTACGCTTCAAGACAGAAAGGTCTCACCTATCCAAGCCTATGCTTCAGGATAGGTCTGGTGCCCTTCAAGGAGTAACGGGCCTCTTGTTCTTCAGCCAGAGAGGGTGACGAATCCTCCCTTCTGAGTGAACGGCCGGGCTCCGGGAGTTTACCTAGGACTCGGTCCCCTTCCGTTGGTCACCCAACGGGTCCACCCCTCAGCGTCACTGAGTGGGCTACACTGACTGGCCTTTCCAAGCCAGTGGATTCAACCAGTGCACTCTTCAGGCAGTATCTCGGGTCGTATATACAAGTATATTACTATACTTGCCTGGTTCCTGTAGATCTGTTGCTTGTACTCCTGAGACCAAAGGCGATTGACAGGTTCTGATCCAGATGGGAACCGGTGTTCTTTTTCTCCCCAACCAAACTTGGTTGGAGGCGCCTTGGAGAAACCTGAGGACCGGTTTCCACCGATAGCACACTGTTCACCGGCTTGGGGGGCCTGAAGAGCCCTCTCCCCTGGGTACCACTTCAATTCCCTGGAAAAGGTCCAGATCCAATAATCCCGGCACAACGAGCCCCCATTTGTAATAGGAATGAAGTAGGTACCAGCAGGAAAGACCCAGGAGATGATGATGCAAGCAAGAGATTTCTTTATTCAGAGCTCTGGACTCAGCCAGACAGAGTTTTCTATCTTACAAAAAGACTGAGTGCTTTGTCCAAATTGACTAGACCTTTTATAGCACAACTGTTTCTCTACATAATAAGATGATTCTGTTCATAACAAGAGGATTTATACAATCAGAGATTTTATCTTCAGTGGCTTCCTGAGCCGAGATGGGAAAAATGTGTGGCAAGACATGACATTACACATCAGTACAATGAAGAACTCTTGTGGCAATCAAAGCACCTGTATTCTGACATTGGTTGATCCATCTGAGTTTCCTTTCCCACAGGAAGAAGAATTAAAATTTTATTTTAATTTTATAATTTTGGGCTTCTTTATTATTGTCACAGGGTCAGGTGAAGACCAAGAGAGTTTCCTGTCTTAGCGTGGCTGGTTTTACAAGCCTTAAGTGGCTAATCACTGATAACCATCAAACTCCTGGGAAAGGAGAAGGGGCATTGTGATGTTATCATCTCCTCTCCGGGGAGCCTGTGAATGTTGATTGGAAGCTTAGAATCATAGAATCATAGAATCATAGAATCATAGAGTTGGAAGGGACCTAGTAGGTCATCTAGTCCAACCCCCTGCCTGCAGCAGGAATTCCCCCTAGAGCATCTCCAACAGGTGCTCATCGAGCCTCTGCTTGAAGATCCCCAGTGAGGGAGAGTCCACCACCTCCCTTGGCAATCTGTTCCACTGCCGAACCGCCCGAACCGTCAGGAATTTTTTCCGGATTTCCAGCCGGAATCTCCTTTCTTGCAGTTTGTACCCATTGGTTCTAGTTCTGCTTTCAGAAGCAGCTATGAACAAATTGGCCCCTTCCTCCCTATGACAGCCCTTCAGGTATCTGAAGAGGGCAATCATGTCTCCCCTCAGCCTCCTCTTCTCCAGGCTGAACATCCCAAGTTCCCCCAACCTTTCCTCGTAGGGCTTCCCTTCCATCCCACTGATCATTCTTGTCGCTCTCCTCTGGACTTGCTCCAGTTTGGCTGCATCCTTCTTAAAGTGAGGTGCCCAGAACTGAACACAGGACTCAAGGTGAGGTCTCACCAATGCTGAGTAAAGAGGAACTAGAACTTCTCGTGACTTGGAAGCTACAGTCCTCTTAATGTAACCTAAAATGGAATTTGCCTTCTTTGCAGACACATCACATGCTGACTCATGTTCAGCTTGTGATCCACGGCGCCTCCAAGATCCCGCTCACATGTTGTGCTGCCAAGCCAAGTATCCCCCATTTTATACCTGTGTTTTTGGTTTTTATTGCCCAAGTGCAGAACCTTGCACTTCTCCCTGTTGAAATTCATTCTGTTTGTTACAGCCCAGGATTCCAGTTTATCCAGATCCTCCTGGAGGTTTCTCCTTCTTCTGATGTGTTTGCTACTCCTCCCAGTTTGGTGTCATCTGCAAATTTGATCAGGCTCCCCCGTATCCCTTCCTCCAAGTCATTGATGAAAATGTTAAAGAGAACCGGTCCCAAGACAGAGCCTTGGGGGACCCCACTAGAAACTGACCTCCAGGTTGACACAGAACCATTTACTAAAACCCTTTGAGTGCGGCCATCGAGCCAGTTGCAGATCCACCTAACAATTGCCCCGTCTAGCCCATATTTTTCCAACTTCCTAATTAAAATGTCATGTGGGACTTTGTCAAATGCTTTGCTGAAGTCAAGATAAATGACATCCACAGCATTGCCACTGTCCAGTAAGCTCGTAACCCGATCAAAAAAGGAGATCAGATTTGTCTGGCAAGATTTATTCTTGGTAAATCCAAGCTGGGTTGTTTTGATCACGGAGTACTTGTCTAGATGTGCACAAATTGTGTGTTTTATGATTTGCTCTAATATCTTGCCCGGGATTGAAGTCAAACTGACTGGTCTATAATTTCCCGGGTCTTCTTTTTTCCCCTTCTTAAAAATTGGGACTACATTTGCCCTCTTCCAGTCCAGGCTCTTCTCCACTCCTCAAGGATTTCTCAAAGATGATCGACAGAGGCTCTGCAAGGACATCTGCCAGTTCCTTCAGAACTCCAGGATGCAGCTCATCTGGTCCAAATGACTTGAATTCATTTAGGCCAGTTAAGTGGTTTCGAACCAGTTCTCTGTCAATCTTAATCTGCTGTTCTGCACCATCCATGTTTTCATTACCTCTTTGGGGATGTAAACACATCCCCGAATCGGTCAATGATCCCGCACCCCCATTTGCACAGCCCTCCTTCTGTGAATAGACGGATGCAAAGTAGGAGTTGAGCAGCTCCGCCTTCTGCTGGTTTCCAGACACCTGTTGTCCATCCTTGTCCAAGAGCAGCCCCAGCCCCTCGTCTCTCCTCCTGTTCCTTTGGGCATATCTAAAGAAGCTCTTTTTGTTATCCTTGACTCCCCTGGCCAGCCTCAGTTCATACTGAGCTTTAGCATCCCTGACCCCCTCCCTACAGGACCGGGCTACCTGCCTGTACACCTCTCTGGTGATCTTTCCAGTCTTCCACTCCCTATACTTCTCTTTCTTTAACTTCAGCTGATCCCCAAGTTGCCTGTGGAGCCAACCTGGTTTTTTCAGCATTTTCCCCCCTTTCTTTTTTATTGGAATTGTTTCTGACTGTGCTTGTAGAAGCTGCCTCTTAAGGAGCTCCCACCCATCTTGGGCCCCTTTCCCCATTAGATCATCAACCCATGGGATCCCATCTATGACTCCTCTAAGCCTGTTGAAATCAGCTTTCCTGAAATCCAACATATAAGTTTCACTCTGCACTCTTTTTATTTCCCACATTATTCTAAATTCCAGCAGCTCATGATCGCTTTCCCCTAAAGTTCCCACCATGTTGACCTGATCAACCAGTTCTTCACGATTTGTTAAGATCAGGTCAAGGATGGCCCCTCCCCTTGTCGTTTCCTCCACCTTCTGGACCATGAAGTTATCTTCCAGGCCCATCAGGAATCTACTGGAGCTTCCATGTTTGGCTTCTGTCAGGGAATGTGTGTCTGCAGCCGTTGTTTAATCTCTGTAAGGTGCTTGGCTGCGTGTCTTTCACTCTAGGCAGCCCACTGAATGATTTCAAAGGTATCAAATAATTTCAATAATTCTAATAATAATTCTAATAAATTCTGACAGCTGGTTTTGTCTACCATAATACTTATAACCAAAATACTGTATTTACTAAAATCTAATGTGCCTTCAAATCTAATTCACATCCTGATTTTCAAGACAAAGGCTGCAATCTTAGACACTTTCCTGGGAGTAAGACTCATTGAACACAATGGGCTTACTTTTAAGTAGACATGGTTAGGATTGTGCTCTAAGACTACAACCCTAAAGACACTTTCCTGGGAGTAAGACCCACTGAACACAATAGGGCTTACTTTTGAGTAGACACGGATAGGATTGTGCTCTAAGGCTGCAAACGTAAACACATTTTCCTGGGAGTAAGACCCACTGAATACATTCAGGCTTACATTTGAGTATTTCTGGTTAGGATTGTGCTCTAAGGCTGCAACCCTAAACATACTTTCCTGGGAGTAAGACCCATTGAACACAATAGGGCTTAATTTTGAGTAGACGTGGTTAGGATTGTGCTCTAAATTCAGCTAAAATGGGAACAGCTTAGATTTGAGTAAATATGGTATTTCTTTACCATATTTGGTTAAGACACCTTATTTACCATATGTGGTTAAGACACTGTGCCTGTTAACCAGCAGGCCAGGGTTTGATTCCCGGGTCGGCCCCACAAGACAGGGTGAGCTCCTGTTCTTAGCCCAGCTCTGCAATGCCAGCTGGATCCAATCATATTGGCTCTGCCTTTCCATTGGACTCATTCAGTGGCGTGGAGAGGGGGGATTTACTGCTTGGGTAACAGCCTTCCCTCCATAACAATCTAACCCAGGCTTTCGTGCTTCGCATGCAGCGTATGCAGCGCCGAGCACGATACCATCGTCTTTCAAACTGACAGAGGCCTGCTTTTACGCAGCAGGTAGTTAATCTGTGGAACTACTTACTGGTGATGGTGGTCGGAGAGGGCTTCACCTCTCCATTTTCTGCCTCGGTTGGCCACATGGTTGGGCCAGGCCTTAAAAAGTAAGGGTGGGTGAAATCTCGGAGTGTTAACTCCATGCCATTAGGCATCCAAGTGTCACCTGAGGTTCACACTTACTTCCAGCCAACAGAAATTGGCGCTAGACTGATACCGTTATCATGCGCTTATCTCCCATGCGCCACATCACCAGCTGTTGAACACAGAGCAACTTTCCCTGCAACAGGACGCAGGAGGAGTAAGAGAAAAACAAAGCGTAAATGAAGTGTACTTCCAGAAGCACTACGCAAGCCTACTTCCGGTTTGTGGTTCGTGGTTACTCAAGTTGTTGTTGTCGTTACTCAACACAAGTGGAAGCTGAAAATTTTGTGGTTCTCCCCCCCCCAAAAAAAAGATGGTGAACACAATCCTAACCATGTCTACTCAAAAGAGTTCAATGGGTCTTACTTACTCCCAGGAAAGTGTCTTTAGGATTGCAGCCATAGGTTGCAATCTTAAGCATGTCTACCAAAAAGTCCCATTCTGTTCTATGGGACTTAAGGCGCAATCCGGAATAACAACCGCTCTGACATAAGAACAATTTACTCTGGATTGCAATATGAATTTCCCATAGGTTTTCACTAGGTGGTGCCATAACTACGTCAACGTAAATGTCTCTTACGTGCTCCTTTAGTTACTCTGGATTGTAGGACAAGGGTGCAATTCTAAAGACATTTTCCTGGAAGTAAGACCCACTGAAACCAATGGGGCTTACTTTTGAGTAGACATAGTTCGAATTCTGCTCTTACTCTCAGGAAAGTCTAAGACTGCAGCTATAGATACTCCTCCACCCCCATGATCGGGACACCATCCCATTCCAGATGTGTCAGTTTCATTTCAGCACAGGTGTTTCAGGTGTGATCCATACAGATGTTGTCACGCCCTTATGGAGAGGCTAAGAGACTTGCTTAAGGGCCACCAAGCAAGGCTGTGGCAGAAATTTGAACTGGGGAAATCTTTAATTAATTATTTGTTTAATTAATTAATTCTTAATTAATTAATTGTTTTTATTTTTTAAACTTAATGTATGTTTTTGAAAGCTTTTAATTGTTTTATTGAATGTTTTTAATATGTTTTACTGTTAGCCGCCTTGAGTCAACTACAGCATGACTCAAGACAGGGTACAAATTTCATTCATTCATTCATTCATTCATTCATTCATTCATCAAGGCGGGGTACAAATTTAATTAATTAATTAATTAGTTGATTCATTCATTCATCAAGGCAGGGTACAAATTTAATTAATTAACTGATTGATTGATTGATTGATTGATTGATTGATTCATTCATTCATTCATTCATTCATTCATTCATTCATTCATTGTATTCTGCTGGAAAATACACAACCAACAGTATGTAAAATGAGGGCGTTATTCTGTACCTTTGCAATTTTGCCATGTTGGTCACCCTGCCAGGTTGTTACACCCCCTCCAAGGTAGAATCCAGGGCGGACCGTCCCCCACACCCTCTATTAGCTACACCACTTTTAAATTCCTCCTTTTTTAAATTAAATTAATTTAAAGATTTAATTCAAAGTATCAGGAGCAAATAGTCAAATATCAGGTACCCCCTATGCCCCCCGCTGGGGTAGGGATGCCATATGTCCCTGAAACAGGGACAATCCCAATTCGGGGGGATTGTGTTCACATGCTGATAAATAGAACAGAGGGTCCTGCCCTGATTTTGTGGAAGAGAATTATGGCAACCCTACCCTGGGGGGCACAGGGGGCACTGCCAACTGGAAGACATTTACATACAAGTCTTGTCTACTAGGGCCCTCTTGCCCTCTTTGCCCAGAGTGTTTGGATCTATTTAATTTGGGTGATTCCCTGCAGAGGAGATATTTCCAAGTCAGGACATCAGAGTAGAGGGTTTTGCAAGAAGTTGTTTGTGGTTGCTGACTTGTGGTTTCCAGATTGTGTGCTGTCGAGTGGCCCTGGCATGCCCGTTGTTTCCATTCGGCCAAAGTTATGACGTCCTTGTCTGGCCTGGCCTCGGAGCTCCTGTTTGATTTTTCAAAACCCACTATTTGCAGCCGTTCTGTTTGGGAGGTGGTTGCAAGAGAACTGGATGCACAAGTGTCCGGATCCGGGATCCAAAAGGGGCGGTTTGAGTTCAGCGCTCCCATGGGTTAGGGGAGACAACACCCTCCAGCTGGACAAGATTTCTCGCAGGGAAACTATCTAATCCAATGGTATTAGAAGCTGGAGGGCACAACCTTATGTTAGGCATGTCTGCTCAGAAATAAGTCCTACTATGTTCAATGGGACTTACTTTCAGGAAAGTGTGGATAAGATTGCAGCCTCAGACCTTAACTAACCTTAACTGACTGACCCCACAGCCTCCACGTTGGAGACAATATTTACAGCACTATCTACCGTATTTATTTATCCCTTCCTTCCTTCCTTCCTTCCTTCTTTCCTTCCTTCCTTCCTTCCTTCAGTCCTATCTGTCTGTCTGTCTGTCTGTCTATACCATTCATTCATTCATTCATTCATTCTATTTGTGTCATTTTCTCTATCTATGCCATTCATTCATTCAGTCTGTCTGTCTGTCTGTGCCATTCATTCTCTCTCTACCTGTGTCATTCATTCAGTCAATTAACCAGTCAATCGGTCTGTCATTCTGTCTGTCTGTCTATGCCATTCATTCTGTCTGTCTGTCTGTCTATGCCATTCATTCATTCAGTCTGTCATTCTGTCTGTCTATGCCAGGGGTGTCCAACCTTTTAGCTTCCCTGGGCCGCATTGGAAGAAGACGAATTGGTTTGGGCCGCACATAAACACTAACAACTTTTTTAAAATGTAGGACAAAATGTAGGATGTCCTATATTTTGTCCTACATTTTTAAAACCTTGGAATGAGTCTCATTGATTTTAATGGGGCTTACTTCTGAGTAGGCATGATGGGCAGCAATCCTCTCCAAGCTAAACCTTGGAGTAAGTCTCACTGATTATCATGGGGTTTTCTACTGAGTAGACATACATAGGATTGGGCTCTCAGACTGCAACTTGGGAATAAGCCTCATTGACTTTAGTGGGGCTTACTTCTGAGGAGACATGATGCATAGGATGGGCTGTGATCTCTCCAAGATTAACCTTGGAGATATGCTGCAATCCTGAACACACTTTCCTGGGAGTAAGACCCACTGGGTACAATGGACCTTACTTCTGAATAGACATGGTTAGGGTTGAAGCATTCCTCCAAGGCTAAGCTTGGAGAGGATCACAGCCTATGCATCATTGGGCTCTCAGACGGCAACTTGGGAGAAAGCCTCATTGACTTTAATGGGGCTTACTTCTGAGTAAGTCTCAAGGGCAGCAGCCAGCAGTTGGGATAGAGGCTGAGGCTGCTTTTGGGAGATGCGGGTGGACGAACGCTGCAAGGTCTGCAGGGGCCTGAAGTGCTCTGAGTGCCAGGAGGCAGGTGGGGGGAGGAGCCAGGCAGCCCAGACAAGACCAGCTTTGTGGCGGCCACTCAGGGCAGTGCGCAGAGAAACACGTGAAATCTGAAAATGGCTGCTGCCACAAAGCCGGTTTTTCCAATGGTGGTGTCCGCCTTTGCAGGAGGGCCGCATCCACCCTCGTCCTGGGCCGCATGCGGCCCCCGGGCCTCGTGTTGGACACCCCTGGTCTATGCCATTCATTCATTCATTCATTCATTCTGTCTGTCTGTCTATGTCATTCATTCATTCTGTCTGTCATTCTGTCTGTCTATGTCATTCATTCATTCTGTCTGTCATTCTGTCTGTCTGTCTGTCTATATCATTCATTCATTCATTCTGTCTGTCTATGTCATTCATTCATTCTGTCTGTCATTCTGTCTGTCTGTCTATGTCATTCATTCATTCTGTCTGTCTGTCTATGTCATTCATTCATTCTGTTTGTCATTCTGTCTGTCTATGTCATTCATTCATTCTGTCTGTCTGTCTATGTCATTCATTCATTCTGTTTGTCATTCTGTCTGTCTATGTCATTCATTCATTCTGTCTGTCTGTCTATGTCATTCATTCATTCATTCTGTCTGTCATTCTGTCTGTCTATGCCATTCATTCATTCATTCATTCATTCAGTCTGTCTGTCTGTCTCTCTATGTCATTCATTCATTCATTCATTCATTCATTCATTCTGTCTGTCATTCTGTCTCTGTCTATGCCATTCATTCATTCATTCTGTCTGTCATTCTGTCTGTCTATGTCATTCATTCATTCATTCTGTCTGTCTGTCTGTGTCATTCATTCATTCATTCTGTCTGTCATTCTGTCTGTCTATGCCATTCATTCATTCATTCTGTCTGTCTGTCTCTCTATGTCATTCATTCATTCTGTCTGTCTGTCATTCTGTCTCTGTCTATGCCATTCATTCATTCATTCTGTCTGTCATTCTGTCTGTCTATGTCATTCATTCATTCATTCTATCTGTCATTCTGTCTGTCTATGTCATTCATTCATTCTGTCTGTCTGTCTGTCTGTCTATGTCATTCATTCATTCATTCTGTCTGTCATTCTGTCTGTCTGTCTATGCCATTCATTCATTCATTCATTCATTCATTCTGTCTGTCTGTCTGTCTCTCTATGTCATTCATTCATTCTGTCTGTCATTCTGTCTCTGTCTATGCCATTCATTCATTCATTCATTCTGTCTGTCATTCTGTCTGTCTGTCTATGCCATTCATTCATTCTGTCTGTCTCTCTATGTCATTCATTCATTCATTCATTCTGTCTGTCTGTCATTCTGTCTCTGTCTATGCCATTCATTCATTCTGTCTCTCTATGTCATTCATTCATTCATTCATTCAGTCTGTCATTCTGTCTGTCTATGCCATTCGTTCATTCATTCATTCATTCTGTCTGTCTGTCTGTCTATAACTTAGCATAATTTATAGTAGGACTGATTGATTGATTGATTGATTGATTGATTCTTAGGGTGTTGGGACTGCGAGGGTGTTTCCAGGGGGGCTTTTCAGGGAAGGGGGAGAGGACCTTGTTGGGGGTCAGAATCCTTTCCTAGGAGGAAGCTCCATTGAAGTCAGTGGGAGTGACTTCCGAGTAATCCCAGGCAGGTGTGACGCTGGTGCTGGAGGGAGCCTGGAGCGCAGGGGGTTGTGACTGGGGTGCAGGGCTGGGGTGGAGGCGGGGGCTGTGCGCCTGCCAGGCAGGGCAGGGCAGCCAATCAGGAGCGGGGCTGGGTCGAGCCCTCTCCTCCAAAACCCCCTCCCCGTCCAGGGCTCCCATTCATTCCTTGCCCCTCCATCAGCCTCCATGCTGCTGCTGCTGCTGCTGCTGCTGCTTGTGCCGCAGTGCGGGGCTCTGGAAGGACTGGCGGGGGCCGGAGGGGGCGCTCGAAGGGTCCGACGAGGGTGGACCATGCCCGGGACTCTCTGGTGCGGCGCAGGAGACTCCGCTGGGAACTTCTCCGAGCTGGGTAAGGAGCAGGGACTCTGCTCACGCTCAGAGACACTCTTCTATGGAACTCTGCTCATGCTCAGAGGAACTCTTTGCAACTCTTCATGCTCAGAGGAACTCCATGCTCAGAGGTACTCTTCTTTGCAACTCTGTTCATGCTCAGAGGAACTCTTTGCAACTCTTCATGCTCAGAGGAACTCCATCCTCAGAGGTACTCCTCTTTGCAATTCTGTTCATGCTCAGAGGAACTCCATCCTCAGAGGTACTCCTCTTTGCAATTCTGTTCATGCTCAGAGGAACTCTTTGCAACTCTTCATGGTCAGAGGTACTCTTCTTTGCAACTCTGTTCATGCTCAGAGGAACTCTTTGCAACTCTGTTCATGCTCAGATGAACTCTTTGCAACTCTTCATGGTCAGAGGTACTCTTCTTTGCAACTCTGTTCATGCTCAGAACTCTTTACAACTCTGCTCATGCTCAGAGACTCTCTTTTTTGTAAGCCGGCTGGTGCTCAGAGGCTCTCTTGTTTGGAACTCTGTTTCTGCTCAGAGGAACTATGCTCAGAGACTCTTGTTTGGAACTCTGCTCATGCTCAGAGGAACTCTTGTTCTGGGGTCTGAGTAGGTCCAAACACAAAGGACCAGCACTCTGCTTATGCTTAGAGTCTCTCTTGTTTGAAACTAACCATGTCTACTCAAAAGTAAACTCCATTGTGTTCAATGGGTCTTTCTCCCAGGAAAGGTACAGGACACCAACTTAGGCAATTCTGGCTCATTCCCGACCCAGAACATTACCAAACGTTCTGGCTTGTTTGGTACACTAACTGCCGAAATGGTTGGCTTTAAACCAGTCTTCACATGATTGGGACCAGGTAACCTGTATTACCACCACTCCCAGTTTTACCAGTTTAACTAGAGCTCATCGGGGGCATTGACTGGTCACCTTAGAAGCACAGAACAGCTCCTGCAAGTGCTTGGAAGTCAAAGCTGGGGGAGATCTGGAGGGTCCCCATTACTCCGAACCCCGATGTCGGCACCAACTCTAGGCAATGATATAAGGCCATGATCCAATTCCACCTCCTTCCATTCCAGGAGTTTTCCAAGGCCCCGATGTTTGTTGCCGAGAGCATGACCAGTGTGAAGCTCAGATCCCTGGCCTGGGATACGGGTTTGGGATGCGCAACTTCCGCCTTCACACCATCTCGCATTGTGATTGCGATAAAAGGTGAGTACACAGGACTGCTGGAGCCAGGCAAGAAAGGTAAAGCCATAGATTTGTCGACTGCGTATTAAGGGATGGGTATGTTTAGCTTGGCTGTTCCGAAATTTGGGGTGTCTGAAATCAAGAGAAGCTGGCTGTCCAAATCAGCCCTTCCTTTTTCAATTGTGCTTAGTAAGGCTTTGTTGCGCATACTTCGTTGCACAACTTTGACATGCTTTGACCTACCCAACGGGTTATGAAATTGGCAATCGAGCCTATTGGCAACCCCCCATGCGCATCTAGAGTGCGTTGGCAAAAATCTTGGACCTGGGTGAAGTCCAAGATTTTAATTCTTGCTCGGCAAGAGCGCTGCCTCGCAGGGCTGTTGTGAAGTTAAAAGCACCATTCTGAACGCCATAAAGCAACAATTGTCAAACTTTTTAAAATCTCGGGATACACCGAGAAAGTGCTTAAATTGTTAAGGTGCATCATTAAGTTTTGGATAAGAGTTGGCATCCTCCAAACTCTTGTAGCACAACCAAGAACTATTGGCACACCAATATTGAAAAGTTCTGCCTCGAAGGAAAGAGGGATATGGTGTAAAATGAAAATATAGGTCCCAAACCATCTTGTTCCATTGGTTAGCGTTGGAGAACGTGCACAGGTCCTTTGCATGAGTCAACTTGCTTTGCATGAGTCTCTCTGTCAGATGCAGAAGAACCTGGAAGCCTGAGCATTGCAAGCATCCTCACAACTGGGTTGTGACATGCCACTGGTCCTGACAGTTTTTCTGCTTGATCCACAGGTTCAGAGAGTGCTTGATGAATCAGAACGACACCATCTCCAACTTTGTGGGCATCACTTACTTCACCTACCTGGAAGTCCCTTGCTTCATCCTGGAGGAGAGCGAGGAGTGCACCGAATGGCACTGGTGGGGTGGGTAAGTGCTTTCCCCCCTCCAGGGATCTCCAGACTTGGTATGGGCTTTTTCTAGACAGGGGTCGTACAGGTGGACTACCTCGGGATGTGTGACAAAATTATATATAATTATATACAGTGGCGCCTCACGTAACAAATTTAATTCGTTCCGGAAGCTTGTTTGTTACATGAAACATTCTTTACGTGAAGTGGATTTTCCCATAGCAAATAATGGAAACTCAGACATTTGGTTCCAGAACCCAAAAAATATTCATATAAAAATATTAACTGGATGTAAAAATGATGACAAAACACTGGAATTGAATTCAAAACATGCATTCAGTGTGCATGTTCCTATGAAGTCTACTTAGGCTGCAATCCTAAAGACACTTTCCTGGGAGTAAGACCTATTCGACACAATGGAGCTTACATCTGAGTAGTCATAGTTAAGATTGTGCTATCATTAATGGAGTCACTGCTATCCTTTGGCTCAAAGGCCAATGGCCTTTAACATTCCCAAGGTGCTGATGGAGAGCAGCATTAGAACATTGATAAGGAACACCTTCCACGCTGCCACACATACATCCCACATACAAACCTGGCTCAGGCTGCTCCCCCCCCCCCCCGGGACCCTACATGAGTTCCCTGGCCATGGAAGCCTATTCAAAACTTTGCCCAGGGCCCCACTGTAGCTCAAGCTAGTCCTCTTGTCCCCCCTCCCTCGTCCCTCTGTGGATTCCCTTGCCATGGGAAGCCTGTTCCAAACATCCTCAGAAGTGTTCTTTACCCAAGACAGTGTTCTTTATGCAAGTCAAATCTTCTGAGAAAATTTTGTCCTTTACCCAAAACTTTCTTTACCCAAGTTGTTCTTTACCCAAGGTACCACTGTGTGTGTGTGTGTGTGTGTGTGTGTGTGTGTGTGTGTGTGTGTGTGTGTCTATATTACATATTAAAAAACAAAATTCTGTCTCTTAGTTTGTGGGTTTGTTTGGAGCACGGGAGCACATAAGAGACATTTACAATGACGTAGTTACAGCACCACCTAGTGAAAACCTATGGGAAATTCATATTGCAATCCAGAGTAAATTGTTCTTACGTCGAAGCAAGGATTCTATAAATTGTTCTTACGTCTGAGCAAGTTACTCTGGATTGCACCCTGTGTGTCTTGCCTGCCACCTACTGGTGTGCTTAAGAACTGTGATTGATACACAATGGAAAAGCTCTCTGGAAGCCCTGCTGTCCTGATGATCTATATGTTCTTCCTCTTGCACTCAAATATCATATACGGTCACTATATACATATACTAGTGATTTATCATGGCTTCCATATATACATGGTGATTTACCAAGCTAGAGATGCTCGAGGGTGAAGCTGTGGTAAGTCACTAGTATATGTATATGGTGGCCATATATGACACCACCATAAATATAAATATAAATATAAATAAATACATACATACATATATACAAACATACATATATATACGATGGGGGATTGAACTGATCCATAGAATTCCTGCCTTAATTCCTGCTCCTTCCTCGACAGGTGTAAGAAGTACGGCCCAATGCCTCTGGCTCGCTTGGTGCAACAGAACCAGTACCACGGCATCGCAGCCTTCAGTGAGGACTCTGGCCCAGTCACCCCACCACCCCTCCCTGGAAGGCACAGAGGGAAAGGCAAGAAGCATAGGCAGCAAAAACTGAAGCATCTCAGGCGAAAGACTGCCAAGTCCCAGAAGCGACATCCAGTCCAGACATCCCCCTTTCCGTTGGTCTCGGAGACTAATCAAGTCCCTATAAAACAAAGTTATGGGCCCATAAACCAAACTGAAGCAGGCGTGAAGACTGTCTCAGGCACAGGTGGACACGGACACACCACTACACTGAACAACCTTGGTGAGTGTCCGGCTGTGCCATGAAGTGTGGTCTATGCACATGTCTTATATTTTAGGAGGTGGTGTGGATAGAGCAGATTCACTTTAAACAATTTTCCCTATCTCGTAATCGTAATGTCTTCATGATAGGCATGGGTTGACCGAGGAACTCACTGCCACTAGCTCAGAAAAGGGCAACATCTAAAATTGGATGGGTTTTATTATAATTTCTCCCTTTCCATAACTTGTTCTCTATGCCTTACCAGCTTCGTCCCAAAGCTGCAGTTGCTACCGACGCCTGGATCAGTGCCCATATAGGATCATGCCCTACGAGGTCAAATACCAGTTGCACAACAGGGACTCACGCACCCTCTTCCACTGCAATTGCACCCGCCAGTGAGTACAGAACACTCCCTTTCCCCAATAATTGCACCATTTCCCAGTCTAGGCTCCTTATCAGGACTTTGTGGGGTGGGGGAGTGCCCCAGGACATAGAGATCCATACTGATCCATAGGGAGATCCGTAGGACATATGGATGGAAGTGGGAGGCTGGTTTGAACTGGTTTTTTTCCCTCTGCAGACTGGCCCGGTTCCTGCGGAAGACACACGGCCCCAACGAGGTGGAAGGAGAGGTGCTGTCCAACTATGTCTCGTCCGCCTGTTTTGTCCTGCAAACTCCTCCGGGTTGCAGGGAAGGGGAGGAAGGAGAGCCCAAGTGAGTGGAACAGTTGGGTCTGATGCTGGGGTGGGGGGGGCTTAGAGGGGCAGCTTCATCCATTGATAAGAAGGGGAACTAGAGGCAGGACCTCTGTTCCCTATGAGCCCCAGGTGCTGAAGCATAACTGTTGCATCATCACAGCTGCCCCATGGCCTAAAATCATCCCAAGATAGGGTTGCCGTGTGTCCTAAAAAATAGGAACAGTCCCAATTTGGGGGGATTGTGTTTACATAGTGGCAAATGGGACAGAGGGTCCTGTCCTGATTTTGTGGAATTATGGCAACCCTATCCCAAGATCACATCATCCCAAGCATTCAGTTAGGAGAGACCATCAGCAGCCAAAGTTGTGCACTCTGTACATGCGCTATCATCCTCTTTATAACTTTCCGTGGCTGAATTTTGGCCCTGGAAATGGCTTTGTGGCATTCTTTGTGGCATTCCATCCACTTCTCCTTTTGCCTTCAATTTTTCCCAGCATCATGATTTTTAAGATTCCTCTTTAAAAAGAATTTAAAAAGTTAAGTATGTGCCATCTTGGACACACAAACACACATACAATAACAAGGCATGTTATGATTTCTTCTTGCCTCTAGGTGGCAGCAAATGCTCACCCTATAAAGAGCCACTAAATGGCATGGGGGTGCCAGAGCTGAGCAACCAACCCCATTTTTACCCATTGTCAAGCCCATTTAGGAGACCCTTTTCTGTGGGTCTCCTGGAGATGCAACAGGGGAGGGCGGCCCAAAATTCACCGGCTGTATTTTCCTCCCATAGTTGCATCGACGTCGGTAAGGCTATCCTGGCCTCTGCCCGTCATCTCACCAACCGGTTGGCACGCAAGCGTTTGGGACCCTCGTTCAAGGTGAAACGTCAGGAATGGACACCCCCAGACAGACCCCTCCTGTTGTTTGAGAAGTGCATGCAACTGGCACAGGACCCCCATCGCGCCCGACCCCACTGAACCAGGGGTTGGAGTCTTCGCACGGACAAGAGGGGCTGACGGTGCTGCGCGTTGGTGGCAAGCCACAGCTAAATGTACTAAGGGGGCATTGGGATTGCCAAGGCCCTGGGTGAGGTAGTCACTGCATTGACTTTTCTGCAGGCCTGGGTGCTCATGGCATTGCCAACGGTTGCCAAAAGAGCAAAAGGGATGCCCACATGGCCCAGGAGATCCTTTGAGATCTCCATTGATCTTCAGCTTTGAGGACTGAAGACTGCAAGGTGGTGGGCAAGACAAGCTTTGGTCAACAGTTGGTAGGAAGTTGGACAATCACCCCTTTCTGAGTATTAGTGGCTAGATTTATGGTGCTATGCGGACACAGGGAAGCTTGGGGAGGGGGCCAGGACTTGAGGGTCTTGTGTTATCTCTTGTGGTGACCCTATTCATGGTTAGACTTCTAACTATCCTCTCTAAGACTTGCTGTGACTTGGGTTGGGTGCTGCCGTATGCCCCCAAAGGGCCTGACACTCCCCTGGCATAGAGGGTAGGGGCAGGTACTCTGCCACTTGCCAGTAATTTAATACTATATGGCCATTTGGTGGGAGGAAGAGAGAGATTTATGTTGTGAATATGGTCACAATAAACTTTTTTTCTGCTGGAGGATCAGTGTCATGCTTCGGAGGCAAGGGAGGCGCATAGAGCCACGGCAAGTTGGCTGGCATTGGACCTCTGGCAGCGGCCAGGGCCTGATGTACAGACACAGTCCCCTGTTGGTGTAGATTCCATAGATGATTTATTGGAAAGAGGTTGGGGGATGGGAGAGAGAGGTTGGACAGATTGCATCCATTCTGAACTCGTCCCAGCGAAGGTCATTAATCTGCCTTTAGGGAGACCAGCCCCCCTCCTCTTCCTCTTCTATCCTTCCTCCCCAACCCCATGGGCAGATATTTTTTTGCCATTCTTGTTGTCCAGACAGTCCAAGGTCAGGAAACCCAACTGGCCCCGATTCTGTGTTTCTGATCTCAAAAGTTGTCACCTGCTCCAGAGGTCTCGGGCACGGTGAGATTTAATGCACTGACGTTTTCCCTGTCCTCTTCTGTTGCCTTCGTTGCATCCACTCTGCTTTTGTGAAAGCCTACTGCCCATACCAAGGGTAGGTACCCACAAGCAGACCCATGGTCGAGACTAGTTCTACAAGCTGGGTAGAGGTCTCTTACTATGCCCTTGTTCTTCACATCTGCTTTTATCTGATCCATTGGCATCTTCCTCCGTGCTTGGCAAACCGGGAGTTGTACTTACAAAGTAGAGCCACCCTCCTCACTTGGGCATGGACTGGGTTCATACCCACTCCTAGCTAACTGGGCCTTGGAGTTAGGTGGGGGTGGTGCCTCTCCTGGCAAGGCACCAAATCTGTACCAGGCCCTACAATGGTTCCACCTCAATGGACAAGGAACCTGGCCAGAGGACACCATTATGTGGTTATTGGGGTTGCAACATCCAAAGAGGATAACAACACTGATGGTCGGAGGACTTTTCTGCTCCGTGTGGGGCAGGGCTGATGGTTATGGCAGAGGCACCTAGTGGGTAGAGCCTCCCTAGTGCAGAAGGGCCAATTTACATCTCACCAGGAAAGAGAGAGGTCATACAGAGTGGGACACCGAAGGGCGAGGACATGGGGTGTAATACTGAAAGCTTGATAGCCAAGATGGAGGAAGAGGAGGGCCCTTGCCCTTGCTCAATGGCCCGTGTCCCGGCTGTGGTGGCTGGAAGGTTGTGTCTCCTGATTGCCCCCGTCTTGCGGAGAGGTACCAAAGAGAGCACTGAGTCCTGTTGTCGGGCTGGTGGGACTCATCCTACGGGGCGACGGGCCCTGGTCCAAGCTCTCCCTCCGCTGGCCCATGACTTGGTCGATCGTTTCTAAGCGCACGGCTGGGAGCAGGCCAAGATTTCGGGGGTCTGCCCGCGACAAGGGGTTTTCATCAAAGCGCCAGGCGGCCTGCAGCCTGGTACCGGCCATGACCTCAGCTTTCTGTCTCAACTCTCGAGACTTGGAGCGGTGTCGGGGACTGTCCTTGGAAAGCTGAATGCTGGGAATCTCGTTCTTGAGCAAGCTGGAGGTGTGACGTCCCTGAGGGGATGGGCTGCGGCTGGTCCCATGGTCCCGACTTGAAGACCTTAAGATCAGGCCCTGGAATTTGGCCAAGCTGGGGCTGCGACTCCGGTGCCGTTTCATCTTCCCAGGGCTGGGACTACGGGATTTGGGACCCAGGAGCACAAGGGTGCTGTCGTCTTCCCCATCGGAAGAGGGTGAGCTGTCCGTGGGACTACTGATCTGCTCTGTGGTAGGCAGAGAAATCTGAAGATCAAGACATAGATTGAAAAATCAACAGGGTATCAATATTGCAACAGCTCCTCTTATTCTCTATGAGCAATTCCTCCTGGCACCTATAGTGTTTCAGAAACTCACTACCCCTCCACTTCTAATACACTCCCTTCTTTCTCTGTGAACCTGCGGAGGATGAGTCATGGAGCAGGTGTCCCTCCTCTGCTGGTCTCACAGATGTGCCAGTTTTGGGATTAGGGCAGCTTGAGAAAGGCCACAGGTTGCAGAGGGACCCAGTAGACCTGTGTGATCTATACTCTGTTCTCTTCCAACTTGCAGAGCTACACCCTAGTGTAGGGGTTGAGGCTTGAATAAATAGGACCCCCATTTCTTACATCATCTCAGTTCCAGTTATGTTTGGCCACTGGATCAGAAACTCTTAGGGGACCAGACGTTGGCTGCAGGCCAGTTAAGGCTCACCACAGGCCACATATGGCCCCTAGGATTTGGAGACCCCTATACTACAGGGTGATCATATGACCGGATTTTTCCGGATTTCAGTCTCCAGTCTAGGTATCCTCCATTTTGGCTTCATTTTGGAACTTTGCAATGGTGTGCAGCACCCCATCATGTCATATGTCGTTGGACTTGTATTGAAGAGCAGAATCCAATGTGAAAAAAAGTTTTGAGATATCTCCTTCCTATCAAAAGTTATAGCCAATAAACAAAAATAAAAATAGGCATGAGCTATATGGGAAAGTGAAAGTGCCCTATAATGTGGCTTTACTCGTGAGTAGGCAAACATGCCCAAAAGGCCAGGCTGAAAGGAATCCAAGAACTTTTCCTCCGTTTTAGGTTCAGGCATCTGGTCCCCTTGCTATACTAGAGTGCAATACACAGCCAGAACATGTGTACAAACATACATGTGCAACCAGGAAGGAAACCTTTGGTTTGCGTTTTGGCTGCAAAGTCTGCCTTTCCTTCAATATGCTCCACCACGATCACTAGATGCTCACCTGGAAAGGCTCCGTCAAACCAATCAGGCTACTATAGGAATGGCTGTAGTAGCCCAAGATGAACTCGCCTTTTCCTTTTGGTAGAGATTCCTCTGGAAACAACAACTGTTTGGAAAAAGAAGAATAACAGGACCATTTAGGAGGAAGGAGGGAGTGAGCTGGCCATGAGAAAGGGGGGGGAATGGTCCCTATAATTTATGGCAATGGGGATTGTGGAAGACAAAGTTCTCCATGGTCTCCAGGTCTTTCCAGTAGTGCACCCAGGCTGTGGCTACCCTCCCTCGTGCTACCCGCCGGGCTCCATCACTGTCACCTTTGAAGATACTTGTTGGATCTTCTGTGTTCCTTTGGCCATTTGTTCAACCGCTAAGGTTGAACTCCCAAATTAATTTAATTTCACAAAATTAATTAATTAATTAATTAATTAATTTCACAGAAGGGTCTTATAAGCACATAACAAACCTGGTAAATGTGGCTTTCGGTGTCCTCTTGCTTTGCCCACACGTAAGCAACATAGTCTTTGTAGTGCCGGAAGCCCACCTGTGAAGGACAATTGATCAGGTGAGGCAGGCGGACTCAGGAACCATAAATTATAATCAGAAAAGAGGACACCCAAGAAAAATGTAGGACCTGACAAAATAAAATCTAAACACTGTAATCCTAAACACACTTTCCTGGGAGTAAGATCATTGAACACAATGGAGCTCACTTTTGAGTAGACATGGTCAGTGCTCAAAAACAATTGCTTTTATGTGGTTAATATAAACACTGTGTTACTTATTATTAAAATTAAAACTGACATACAATTTATTGCATAATTGTTATTATTGTTATTATTATATAATTGTTATTATTTTTAATGCATAATGTTTAATGCTCCTTACAATCTAAAGCATTCCCTGATTTTAAAAGGCTTGAGATTTAAACAAAAATGTTGACTGGCAATTGAATAATGCCTATCTACAAAGTTGGTGCACAATTTAATTTTACTGCATACAACAACTTATAGGACAATAATAATATAACAGTGGGTTTCTGTTACGATTTTTACCTAATTGCACTACTTTATACAACAAAGTGTGAGCACAATCCTAACCATGTCCGCTCAGTTGGAAGCTCCATTGTGTTCAATGGGTCTTACTCCCAGGAAAGTGTCTGTAGGATTGCAACATTTTGTTACATTTGTTACCTTTACATTTATTCCTTGTAGCATTTACAGTGTTAATGCAGTGTAAATGTTAGGTAATATTTACAATGTTATATTTTGAATTACAAAAGAGTAAACTGTTAAACTAAATGCTGACCTATACTTATAATCATAATATTGTATTTACTTGAATCTAATGAGCCATCAAATCTAATGCGCACTCCAGTTTTGGAGACTACGTGCAAAATCCAGAGTAACTAAAGGGAGGCCTTGCTCTGGTGTAACTTACTCTGGATTCCAATATGAATTTCCCATAGGTTGTCACTAGGTGGTGCAGTAACTATGGGTGCAGGTAATTTTCTAACTACTCTGGATTGGGGGTATGAGAATCCTGGGACCAGGGTAGTGCCTACAATGGGAATCTTCTTAATGCGGGGAGACAACCCAGAGCAGATTTGGGGTGGAGCCCAAACTAATCCGTTGTTGACGTAGTAATTGCAGGCAATCTTGATGTAGATCTACTTTCCCGATGCTTCTGAATTTATCCTCTTGTGCAATAGATTTTTTTTCCTAGCAGCTTTTAATGCTCCGAAGGCTCATTTTGGAAAGAAGCAGGCAACTGACGGACCTGTGGAGCTTTGGGGTGGCAGGATGAACTTAGCTTTGGGGTGCACATCAACATGGCAGAACGAGGGAAGCCCCCCTCCCCGGTTTTGAAATAAGACCGTTTCATTGGTTTTGAATGAGGATTAGGAGAATTCAGGGAAGAGGCGGGTAAGGAGGAGGCATCTCTGTGGCCTTCTGAGTCATGATTCCTACAGGTTTCCTGCAGGTTTAGGGAATCTCCGTTGCCAGGCTGGCAGCATCCATGCCTTGTGATTGGAATTCAGGGAGGTGCAATTGAGCATCAAAATGTTGGACTGGATCCAGTTTGCCCAGACCAGACAGACTTGCCATATGTCTCAAGAAGAGGGACTCCCTCTGTGTCTGAGACATGACAAGGTGGAGCTGCTTTTCTTCAGGGCTGTGAGTACCCAGCATATGATCTAGTAGGTCTCACCCTTTGAATCTGACCCAATACAAGTGTATAAGGTAAGTCTATAAGATACACAGTCTATAAGAGGGACTATCATATGTCTCAAAATGTGATCTGACCCTTCCTCCTCTATAAACATAATCTTCTTAGGACTATGTTGTACCAGCCCAATGATTTTCGCCCACTGGATGGTCCACCGGGATGGCCCACTGGATGGTCCACCAGGAGTCCACTGGGATGGTCCACCAGGATGGCACACTGGATGGTCCACCGGGATGGCCCACTGGATGGCTCGACGAGCACCTGTCGGGGATGCTCTAGGGGGAATTCCTGCTGCAGGCAGGGGGTTGGACTAGATGACCTACTAGGTCCCTTCCAACTCTATGATTCTATGATGATCCACCGGGATGGCCCACTGGATGTCCACTGGGATGGCCCACTGGATAGCTTGACAAGCATCTGTCAGGGATGCTCTAGGGGGAATTCCTGCTGCAGGCAGGGGGTTGGACTAGATGACCTACTAGGTCCCTTCCAACTCTATGATTCTATGATGATCCACCAGGATGGCCCACTGGATGGCCCACTGGATGGTCCACAGGTGTGCAACAGATTGTGCCTTGTCAATTATCCAAAAACCGATGGTATGCCTTGACCATTTTAGATTCTTGATAGTATAGGCAGGAGATTTCTTACCCGGTACAGAGCAATCCAATCCCAGTTGCTGCGGTGGTAGGTAGAGGAGACCTTGTACCTGACAACAGCCTGGTCTGGCTTTGCCCACTCATCAGCCACTTGGAAGTCCACCAGAGGCACATCAGCCCGAGAACTAAACTGCCAGAGAGGGGGAGAATGGCCAAAACTAAGACTGAGGACTTGACTTGTTCCTACAAATTAAATTTCCTCCCACCTATATGATACCCTTTCCACGGCTCTGCACAGCAGTGGACTCACTTGCACTGCAAAGATGGCTACTACGGGTTTGTGGTCACTGACGGTGTACTCCATGTGGCTGCAGTAGCACAGCTGAGTCACAGACTGGATACCAGAGCCAGACCTCCCAGGATGTATGTGGCCACTGGTGCTTTTGATTTTCCATAGGATCCGGTCCGTCCAAGCTGGCTTCCGCTTCTTGGCACTGCGGGACATATGAGGCAGATCAGTGGTTAGAGGACTAGGAGGCTCCAAAAGCAGACACAACTTGAAGGCTTCTAGTAAGGACAAGTAAGACTCTGCCTCCCCGTCTGGGTTGCCATAATTTTTGCCATATAGGTTCTTGCCATATGGGTTGCCATAATATATCCCTAGGGTTGCCATAATTCTCTTCCACAAAACCGAGACAGGACCCTCTGTCCCATTTGCCAGTATGTAGACATAATCCCCCAAAATTGGGACTGTTCCTGTTTTTTGGGACATGTGGCAACCCTACCCTGGAGACCATCACCCACATAAGCTGTGATAGCCTCCAGCCCAGTTCAGGAATCCATACCTGGTGTCATACATGTTGGTTCCCACATCGAACTTGAAAGTTGGGGGAAAGTTGAGCGGTCCCTCTTGGAAGCCTTTCAGAATGGGCCACGTGCTCTTTGCAATGTTCAGCTGCACATGAAAGAAAGAGGGAGCATGAATGCAGATGGCTGTAGGACATCTACTTCCAAGTACACCCATGTGGTGAGACTCATGACCACCAGCCACACAGGTCAACCTGGCTGGATGGAAATTACACAAGACCCTTCCCAACGTTCCCAATCTTTCCCAACCGGAAAGATGAAACAATAAAGAATAGAATTGATACAACTTTGCTGGGCATGGAGACAACAGAGCTCCAAGATTTGGGGAACTGGCTATCACTGGTGGCATAACCAGAGGGGGGCAGAGCAGTCGGTTATGGACGGACCCTCACCCTCTTGGAGCCATCCTAGGTGTGGGGAGCAAAACCATTTAGGTAGGTTTACTCCATAGGTAGGGTTGCCCCATAGATAGGGTTGCCATATGCACAATCCTGATTTGGGGGGATTGTGTTCACATACTGGCAAATGGGACACAGGGTCCTGTCCCAATTTTTTGGAAGAGAACTATGGCAACCCTAGGACTAGGGGATCATTAGCTATGCCACGGATGCCACTCTGTCACATTACTGATGCAACCCGCACCAGGTGGCTGCCCAGTTCCCACAAAGTAAGGAGAGATTACGGTATATTTTTCTGTGTGTTAAGGCAAATGACAGGAACCAGGAAAACTCTGGCTAGGTGTAGGGTTACAAGGGGCTGGGGAAGAAACAAGGAGATAAACCTATTAATCTTAGATGAGGTATCAGCTTCCTGCCCTCCTTTTCTCTGACACACACAAGGAGCATTCTTTACAAGCTTGATCAATCATTCACCAGCAGACAACAACTGCATTTCTTTAATGGGATTTGCAAACACACACACACACACACACACACACACACACACACACACACACACACCCACACACACACACCCACACACACACACCCACACACACACCCACCCCTATAGCCCTGGGCAAAGAACTAAACCAGCATGAGGGTAGAATCAGAGCTGAAAGCAAGATCTTAGGTTCCAGTGTCAATCCATTCCAAATCTCCCCTCTCCCCAACCCCAAGATTAAATGGGGTGACCCAATTAATACCCTATATGCTATACCTCTATAATCGGTGATGGGATTAAAAAAAATTAACAACCGATTCTATGCCCATCTGGCAGCCACTTTAAAATGGCTATTTTTAAACTTTGTATGTCCTCTCTTGTTAACAACCTGGTCTATAGAGTAGGTGCGAACCCCTATATGATATGCTACCTTATTGGGGTAGCACAGAACAAATCTTTCCCTGCTTCCAACTGACAGCCCTAAAGTCTTTGGGGAGCTTCTCACTGACTCCCAGTCCTCTCTAGGTGCAAGATACCCAGTTCCTTCTACCTTTTGTCATCAGATTTGTTCTTTATACCCCTAATTATACCCATAATAGCCTAAATATACCCCTAATATATACCCCTAACAGCATCATTGCCCTTCACTGAACCCATTCCCTTGTCCATCTTCAACTGCATGGCTCAGAACTAGACTCGCTACCCCAATTTTATCCTGGCTTAGAGAGTTTATCCCCCCGTGCCCCACCCCAAACTTCCTACATGACTTGAGTTTCATCCACAGGCTGGTCCTGGATCGAGGAGGGAGGAATGAAGATGAACAACAGTAACATTTTTTAAAAAATTCTTTCTCACTTTAAGAATATAAGGCTGCAATCCTAACGACACTTTCTTGGGAGTAAGACTCACTGAATACAATGGGGCTTACTTTTGTGTAGGCATGGTTAGGGGATTGTTATCCAAGAATATTTTTCTTTTTAACACTATTGCATAGCAATATTTGCAAGAGTGCTATTTTTAAATTGCATTACAATATATTGCCAACTGGTGGAAAATGGAGTGGGAATTCTCTCTCTCTCTCTCTCTCTCTCTCTCTCTCTCTCTCTCTCTCTCTCTTTCACATACAAAAACACACACACACACTCCTTTACCTGGTCTTTCTCCCAGAGCTGGTGCAAGATATTGTTGTCAATGGCATATTTCACAAAGCGGATATCCAAGCTCTCGATGCGGAAGTTGAGATCCCCCAACCAGAAGACAAGACTGGCGGGAAGAGAAGAGTGGCACAGTGGTGAGAAGGGTACCCTCCGACCCCACTTTATGCATGGGGCAGCCTGGCTGACCCTAACCTGTTATTAGGAATGTTTTGTCGGAAATTTTGTTGTGTTGGTATTGCATTAGAATAATCCAGTGGTTCCCAAAACTATGGACCAGATGGTCGTGACCTTACTGTTTGCGGGCCCCCAGAAGGCTATGGAAAGTTTGGATAACTGTGTCAAATCCCGAGACTATCAAAAATCAGATTCCTCTCCTCCCTTTATTCTCACAACCACCCTGTGAGGTAGGCAAGGCTGAGTGAAAGTGACCAGCACAGGGTCACCCAGATTTGGGAAGCAGCTCCACGAATATGGGGTTTCTTCCTCCAAAGGAGTCTCTCCACCATCCTCCCCAGTGCAACCTACCCAGCGCAACCCCTGCCTCTGAACAACATCCCCCCAGGGCACCAGGTACCAAATGGGCTGGATGTTAGTCAGTCTTCCATACATCCCATGTGCATCAAGTCTTGGCTATTAAAGTGTTAAAAATCTCAGCTATTCTTGGAAGACCTGAAACTCATAGCCATTCTGTGCACAGCCTTATGTTAAGGGTTGCCATCTGACCAGGATAATGCCCAAGTGGATTTGCTCCTGTGTCAGCAGAAAGTTATTTGCATGGATTTTGTCGACTTCTCAGTTTAATTGGGAGGATAGAGAAGGGGGGGGGGAAGAAACCTGATCTCCTTGTCGGACCTGCAGGATGGACATGTGATTCATAAATCAAATAAAAATAAGTGAAGGTCAACAAACATATTGGGCGTGTGGCAAATTCAACTCCCGCGCACTGATGCACAGACACACACAAACACACACACATCTGGAAAGAGATCAAGGAACACAGGGACCTGCCAACCAGCATCACATGTCAGGGGACACGCTGAAAAGAGAGGCTTTAGCAGGAAATAGCTGCGGAGCTGCGACTTTGAGGGAGTATGTAGGTCAGCGCAGGGCCAGAAGCTCCCCTGGCTCATATCCAACTCACTCCGCCGTTGCCACTGAGTGAAGCGGGTACCCGGCACAAGAGCAGCCCTGGGTATCTGTCGCTACAGCCTTTTTAAGTAAAGGGGTCTTAGGCTTCAGAAGGGTCCTAGGTCACCGGATGCTACATTAGGATTGCCATAATTCTCTTCCACAAAACCAGGATAGGATCCCTTTTCACACTTGCCAGTATGTGAATGCATTTCCCGAAAACCGAGGCAGTCCAAGTTTTCTGGGCTATATGGCAACCCTTTTCTGGTAAATGGGATGGTCCATCAAAGGGGTTGATGCAATGAGATCTCACACCAGGCGACCCAAACCCTAGTGATGCCTCTGCCTTGGGGTCTCCGACAGAGAAAGGTCTTCCCCAGCCCTGTCTGGAGATGTTACTGCCGAGACCCTCTGCACACAAAATATATGCTCTTCCCAGTGAACCACAGTCCCTTTCTCTTGGGTGGTGACACTTACTCGTGGTCAAGGATCCCATTGGCCAATGGGCCCTCAAACTGTTGCATGTGGAGGATGGTGGTGAAATCCTCTTTGCGCTGCTCGGCCTTCTCCATGTGCGCTGGCAGGTGGCAGTTCAGGAAGCATACCATGTTGCCAAAGATGGAGAGGCGCACACTCACCCCACCCTTGTTGCCCTACAGAGAGAGGACGAAGGCAGTAGCAAGGATGGCCCAGATCAGTCTACCACCATGAAGTTTAGCCTTAAACCAGTGGATCCCAAAAGTACTAGGGTCACAGCCTCTTCCTCCCAGTTCAGCTTGGCGCCACTGAAATCTCATAATGACCAAGCTGGTAGCACCCAAATCTCATAATATTTTGTGAGATCCAAGCTGGTGGCACCCAAGAGAACAGGCCCACCATATGAGTGTGCCACAATGCCACGCTGATAGATCCATCTAAAAGGGCAACTTTATTTTCCAAGACATTCTTATTGCTTTTAAATAGATTTTGTTTTATTGTTTTGTTTAAAAAAATTTATATCTAGCTTTTAACTGTTTTTTAATCTGGTGTTTTGTATGTTGTTAACCACCATGGGTTTCCTTCATAGGAAGAATGGTGAGATATAATTTGAATAAGTACCAGTAAGTAAGTAAGTAAGTAAGGAAGGAAGGAAGGAAGGAAATAAATCAATAAATTATTTATTTATTATTAATTATTTTAATAGGTGCCAATTATTTTAATAAAAGCCACCAACTGGGTGCTTGTCTGTAAGGCATGCGGTTAATTAATTCTCACTTAGTCAAGCCGAACAGCTGGTGCTGCTCAGAATTGAACAGTGAAGCAAAAAATGAGTGTCTCTGAGAACGTGCAAAGTAGCATCAGTCGGACAGCTCTGTGAGAAGGGGATGTGCACCTCCAGCAGATCCCAACTGGCCACAAACAAACTATGCATCGATAAGGCTTTTCCATGGCCCGCAAAACAGTCCCGTTCTGGTGCAGTTGTGACCCCCAAAACACACTCACCCAGTATCCACCCAGTCCCATTCTGGTGCAGTCGTGACCCCCAAAACACACTCACCCACTATCCACCCAGTCCCATTCTGGTGCAGTTGTGACCCCCAAAACACACTCACCCAGTATCCACCCAGTCCTGTCCTGGTGCAGTCAGTCTGGATGTGCTGTAGGAAAGGCAGGTGATAGTACTTGGCAAAAACCATCAGGATGACCCCTTGCATCCGCACGGTGCTCACCTGGAAGGAGGAAAGGCTGTGAGACACCACCTGTCTCTGCTCAAAGAAGAAATAGATGTTGTTTCCTGCACCAGCCAACCAGGCACCTGTCTGCAGGTCACGTGGTGCTCCAATCCATTTGCATTGTCAGGTATACTGCTGCTGAACATGGAGGTTCTACTCCCCCATTACAATGAAGAGCTACTTCTGAACAAGAAGAACAAGCCTAAGCATCGACTGCATTCCAAAGGAGACCTAGAGCGGACGCATGTACGAACATGTGCAGATAGCGTCAATCCAATTAGAAATGGCACACAATGCAGAAGTGGTCCTAACTCCCATACTATCAAACAGGAAGCCAGGACTCAGCCACACTTACCCTTCACATCCTTTGTCACCTTGATGCTCACCATCTCCATGGTGGTGCCAAGGAGGGAAGTGGGCAGATGCTAATGGCAGGGCAGGCATATAAAGTCACCTATGGGACTTGAACACAGTGATGTGATGGACTCTGAAACCCATTCCAGCCTGCCCATGGCAAGGCACCTCTATAGTCCCCTCTGACTGTATTCATTGTGCACATTGTGCTCATAAATTCATAAATATGCTCATAAATGTTCATTGTGGCATTACAAGGCCGACTCAAAATTCCTCTGTGGATACCACAGACCGGAACATTTCCTGTTCAGGACTATGCCTTTTAGGTTTTGCCCGCGACCTCAACCAGTGGCATCACTTGGGATTGCATCACTCGATGCAACAAGTCACCGCCACGATGGACCTCCTTCCTTATAACAGGCAGGGCACTGATTCAGAAATGGGCATGCGTACCATCACCCTTCCCCTACTGTTTTTTGGCTATAACTTTGGCTAGAATAGAGATACTTCAATGCTGTATGTTTCATTGCATTCTGCATGAAATCCCACATTGATTGATGTATCACATGATGGTATTACACAGAAATCCCAAGATTTTAACAATTTTGGCCAATAGCAGTGTCACGCTCGGTGCACATCACCTGCACCCCACAAGTGATGCCTTTGTCCTGGACCCAGCAATGGTGTGGAGGTGCTTCCGGAAAGTATGGGGAAGTGCGGAGGAGTATGGGAGAAAGTATGGGGGAGTGCGGAGTACAGGAGTACAGAAGGTGGTGCTTTCCGAGGTATGGGGGAGTGCATCACTGTGGGGGAGTCCTCCACAGGGCTCCTTCCCCCGGCACCACTGCTCACCATGACAAAATTGAACGGGCTCAACACATCCATGAAAAGTTCGCTCCACTGGTCGGTGAAGAGAGCGTCTTTCAGTCGCTTGCTGATCATGGAGTTGACCTCCTGCAACCTGCAGACGAGTTCAGAATCATCAGTCAGTGGGTCTTGGGAAAGAAAAAGTCCCACATATTATAACATCACATAGAACAAGACAGAGACACACTTTCACACATCCCAATTCCCACACTGGGTTTGAGTGTGCGTTTGTGCGCACACATGCGAGATGTGTCACGGGAAGAACCACCATATTTACTCAAATCTAATCTGCAGCCCTATTACCAAATGCTTGAGATTTAAAAATGTTTACTGTCAATTGTAATGTGGCGCCGCAAAATTTACCCATATTGACTCAAATCTAATGTGCCATAGAATCTAATGTGCACCTTATAATAAAAATACTGTATTTACTCAAATCTAATTAACCATTGAATCTAATGCACTCCCTGATTTTGGAGACTTAATTTGGGTGAAAAGGGTGAGCAGTAGATTCGATACAATAATCTTAATGCATACGACAAGTTATATGATAATCATAATATGACAATGGGTATATACTGTTAGTTTTTACCCTATTGCACTACTTTATACAATGGGTTACTTTTTTATTACAATATAGTAAACTAAATACTGGCCTATATATAGTGGGCCAAAAGTAGGCTTACACTTAGTAGGTATGCACTTTACATTTTTTAAAAACATATTTTTATATTTATAAGTATTTGTTACAATCATATTTGTTCAATACTGTTTACTTACATTTCCAAAACACAGACAAGGGATACAGAATACCGGTTTGGAATTATTATTTGGAAAAATTAGATCTAAAACATAAAACCTATAGTGAAACAACTGAAAGCCTACTTTTGGCCCACTCTGTACTGATAATCTGAAATATACTGAAATACCATATTTACTGGTATTTACTGGACCTATACTGATAATATATTTACTGGACCTATACCGATAATATACTGAAACACCATATTTACTAGTATTTACTGCACCTATACTGATAATATACTGAAATACCATATTTACTGGTATTTACTGGACCTATACTGATAATACTGGCATTTACTGCACCTATACTGATAATATACTGAAATACCATATTTACTAGTATTTACTGGACCTATACTGATAATACTGGCATTTACTGCACCTATACTGATAATATACTGAAATACCATATTTACTAGTATTTACTGGACCTATACTGATAATACTGGTATTTACTGGATCTATACTGATAATATACTGAAACACCATATTTACCTGAATCGAATGTTCCACTGAATCTAAAGCACACGTCAATTTTGGAGACTTACACAACAATCCTAAAGACACTTTCCTGGGAGTAAGGCCCACTGATCACAATGGGACTTACTTTAGAGTAGACATGTTTAGGATTGTGCCATAAATTTGGCTGGGAAAAGTGTGTGTTAAGATTCAAGTAAATGTGGTATGTACACTGCCCTGAACTCCTTGGAGAAAGGGTGGTATTAAAAATATGGAAAATAATAATAATTATTATTATTTATTGAAAGCATTCAAATCTGGCCCAGTCAGCACAGTCTGCAAGCTTTGCTGATTATGTAGTTTGGCTTTAGGTCCTATAAGCCAGAGCAGATTAATTCCCGTAAAATGCTTCGTGGGACCTTCTTCACCCTAAAGAGTAACCGTTCTGTTTCTCTGGGTATTTTGCTGGAGCAAATTCCTTACTCTTCATGCTCTTCTTTGCCTGCTATGGAATCAGACTTTGGCTACAATCCAATGAGCACTTTCCTGGGAGTAAGCCCCATTGAAATCAATTGAACTTACTTCTGAGTAGACACAAATAGCACTGCACTGTCAGAGTGCAAAAAGGGTTTCAAGGGGGAAAAATCTCTCGCTGTGTACTTTTCTGGTAATGCGCACAGGCGGGTGTGATTGAAACAACTGGGTTACAGAGGAACGAGGCAGAGAAGCCTGGAAGCGTCTCTTGCAGAAGCCTCATAAATAAAAGCACAACCTTGGAGGAGAAAAACAGAAAAATAGGTCTGAAGCAGGGGGGCTCCCTCCACCCCAAATTTTGGATGATTTTTTAAAACTTGAATATAGACTCAGGGAAGAATCCTTACCAATTTAAGCCAGTGTCACGCTCCCATCAACCCATACCATGGTGGTGCGGGAGGCTGGCGCATGTTTGTGCACTGGCCTAACCGGGGGTTGGGACTTTTCTGACACCCCCAGGCCAACATAGGACTTGTGTCGGGACTTATGCAGGGGTGGGGTAGTTGTGCAGCGTCCAAAATCTAATGTAGTATTGCAAGCAACAGAACATTGGTTTTTATTTTTAATCATTGGCGATCTGTGATTGCCCGACACGCAGCATTTGGTCGGTGACATTCAATAGTGCTGAGTTTTGGATTGATAGCATTGAATTGACACCACCCCAAGAAATTGCCAAGCCCCTTCCTTTGGCCCTTGGGTTATCCTGAACCCTGGTGCAATTTACCCTTGCATCCCTGTGCCTGGCAGATCATGGGGCACTGCTTGGCAATGAAATCTGGGGGTCAAGTTTCTATTTAATGTTGTCAATTATGTTTCGATGTGAGCCACCTTGAGTCGGTCTACGCCCCAAGAAAGATGGGACACAAATTTTTAAAATAAATAAATAAAGTTATATATAATAAATAAAGTTATAATAAATAAATAAAACAAAGGGGGAAACCATGCACCATCCACGTTTTTCCTCTTGGGTTCTGGCCCCAAATGTGTTCCTCGTTCAGAAGAAGGGAGGGTAGCTGTTGATATCCAAACCTCAGGACGATCCTGAAGATCCCGCACATGGCCCAGGCCTAAAAATCCAGCGCATGGCCCAAGATCCCGCGCATGGCCTCGCTTCCAAGCATAGCACAAAGCGTTCTCAAGACATCGGGTATATTTCTGTTTTCTCTTGGCTTGCTTGGATGATTTAAAAGCTCTCCATCCCTTATTCAGCAAAAGGCTCGCTCTCGCTCATCTCCCTCCAACTTGCTAATATTATGAGCTGGAGGCAAGATCCTGAATTACAGCGCTGGGAGGGCTGACTTGGCAGGCGGCAAGTGTCCCTTTTGGCTTTGGTTACAAGCTATTTGTGCCGCCGGCGGAAGGAGCCAGTTTAAATGGGTTAAGCGAGAAGGACACATGCTTGATAATGCGGGAACGGGGGGAGAGAGAGAACAATTTAACAAATGAAGTGGCCAATGCACCGTAATGGCAAATTCACATCAACCTAAGTTGAATGGCAGAACCACAAATAGCCTGGCCAGCAAAAAGTTTCCTGGGAGTGTTGCCCCCATTTCTAACCTTGCAGCACCAATATCTGGGCATCATTTCATGTGGAAGAAGAAAGCCTTTCGGGATCTTGTTCCCCAGCCATGAAGGGCCTTATTTAAGTTAAAAAAAATTTTTTTTTTAATTTTCCATATTTTTTATGCATATTTTTTATTTTCCATATTTTTATACTTTAGACATATTTTTTTTTAATTTTCCATATTTTTATACATCTTCCAAGGAGCTTGAGGTGGTATAAAAGTTTCCTTCCTTTTCACAACAACCCTGTGAGGTAGGCAAGGTTCGGGGTGAATGATTGATCCAAGGTCTCTAGGATGCTTGGTGGAAGAATTGGGGATTTGGAGTGAAAGCTAGAATGGTACAAGGAGCTGGACCGAGACCTGGAAAATCCAGGTTCAAATTCTGTCTCAGCCATGAAGTTTCCTGGGGGATCTTAAGCCAGAAACTTACTCTCAGCCTCACCTACCTCACAGGGTTGTTGTGAGGACAAAAGGATTAAAATCTCATAATCCACTAAAGGCTTTTGCTTTGGCTTGAGAAAAGCAGGGGCGATGGATGGATGGACAGACGGACAGAATGTTCCTTACCCAATGGCGATCATGTCTGTATCATTGGAATCACCCGTGTTGAGGTGAAGGAGGGATGTTACATCATTCGGAGGCATGGCTGTGCCGACGTTCCAGGTGACCACAGTCATACTAAGAGGAAACAAAGGCAGCATCAAGGATCGGGTCACATCACCAAGAGGAAAAACCAATAAACTGGGGTGCAAAATGCACCCCAAATTTTTCCCCCTCTTCCATGGAATATCATGTATAGGAGAGGAACGAACATATAAAGGTTCCTTATATGAAAACATACCTTAATCCATTCTAATATGTTCTCTACACTAACTAATAGGACCTCTCCAGGGTTTTGGGAATGATGGATGTCACGGAGGGCTCCTTCACCCTTTCCCAAGGCCAACCTTAGGAGCTGTGGGGCCCAACCAGAAACAGATTTTGTAGGGCCACAGGTTGACACGGCAGAACCCTAGAGTTATCAGTACAATTTATAGAGTTTTAGATACAATTTATTGAGTTATCAATACCATTTATAGAGCTATCAATACAATTATACAATACACATCTAGGGTAGAACAGAAAGCAATGCAAACTTATAAAGTGCATGTGAGTTAATGGACCCCACCGATCTAACCCTAACCGGGACCCACTTTTTAAAATCAGGACCCAACTTGGTTTATCAGACTTTAAAAAAAAGATCTAGAAAGAAATAATATATTTTTACTTATAAGTAATAATAACCAGAAAAAGAGACCCTCAGGCATTTTATATCTTATGTTCACACATGCTTGCAAACTGCAGGAGCCAAGCTATATGTAGGGCAACTATCCACAACAGGGGCTTAAGGTAATACCGCATTTACTTGAATCTAATGTGTCATCAAATCTAATGCGCACCATATATTTATAATCAAAATACCAATATACTCAAATCCAGTTAACCTTCAAATCTAATGCGCGCCCTGATTTTGGAGATTGAATTTGGCTAAAGAAGTTGAGCATTAGATTCGAGTACATATAGTATTTCCTGCTCTTTCCATCATCCTTTGAGGACCCACCACAAATCAACCATGACCCACAGTTTGGGAAACACTGCTCTTGAACACGTTGATGAGTCAACTGGAATAAAACCAGTAGGTATGACCTCAAAGGCTTCAACTCAACCGACTTCTTCTTCATCCTCCATGCATAATCACCCGTCCCTACCACCACCATCACTGAACCCCCATTTCAACAAGCCTGCCTCACCGAAACTCATTTTTCTCCTTGGTTTGGGGCACCCCAAATCTTCCCAGATAGTTTTCTTTGGCGTTCACATTGGCACCCGAGTCCTGCAATTTAGGGGAGAGCCCAGTCCTCCCATAGGAAACCAGTTCCTCCGACTCGGCCTTGGCTAGCATATTGGATTTTGAAGTGCTAACTCTTGTGCTCGAGATGTACTCGCTGGAAATGGCCTTGGGGAGGGAGACCGGTCTGTGGGGTGGACCAGACCTGCCCAGGTAGATGTGGTCGCTCGACTCTGACTTATGGAGGGTGTCCTTCAGTTCCGCAGTGGCCAGGATGCCAGAGCTCATTGGGTCCAATGCAAAGAGTTCGGGGATCCTGTTGGGTGACTGACTGTGCTTGGCGGACGGAGGGACACTGCCGAAAGGAGACGAGCTGCCAGACACTGGGGACAAAGGACGCAGTTCTACCGGAGACAGCAAACTTGGCAAACTTGGCAAACTTGGAAAACTTGGCGGGGTGTACATCTGGACCCCACCGGAGCCCTCCGGCTGAGCTCTTCCCACGTCCCGGGAAGGAGGCTGGTTTTGTCTTCCAACAGTCCACTCCTCAGACCCCACTTGACGAGACACCTCGGGCTGTGACCGAGCATGGAAAGGGTCAAAGAGGCTGTCAGGCCTGGAACCGCGAGACACATTCCCTCCGGTGTATGCAACATTGTTGGGCCCGTTGGATCCCTCGGGCTGATACCGCATGGTCCCATCCGAGTTGAACTGGTTGGGGACCGGAGAGAACAACCCAGGAGATATAAGTCCTGAGAGGCCGCCCTGAATCGGCACGACTGGCTGGACCGGAACGGGTGAGGATGGGCCTTGGTCCAGGTTGCCATGATAAGCAGGCTCCATCTTCAAAAAAAGAAAATGTACAGATTATTTATTTATTTATTTACAAATAATTTAATTTTTAATTTATTAAATAATATTTATTTATTTATAAATTATTTAGTTATTTAATTATTTGTTTGTTTATTTATTTGATTAGACTCAAAGGGCATTGCCCTCCTTGTACCATCCTAACTTCATTCAAAGGTAGTCACACCTGAACCAGGTGTGCCCACAAGAAGCAAACAAGTCATTTATAATAGTTTTATTCAAATAATTATATAAAGATTATATTTGTACATTAAAACTTCAGTAAAGCCACAAGTTCAGTCACTTAAATTTTCTATCATATCCAACTATTTACTGACAGCCACATTTTCTTTCTTCCTACTCTTCTTAGATTATCTGTACTCATCTGTATAGAATCTCTAAATACAACTTCCATTCCTTCCTTCCTTCCCTCCCTCTTTCCTTCCTCTCCTTCTCTCCCTCTTTCTTTTTTCTCTCTCTCTTTCTTTCTTTCTATAGTTCCAAATACATCCACTATACTTTTAATTTTTTAAAATGCACTAAATTGTCCCTAACAACATAATTCTGACATGTAACATCGACATTTATATTTTAAATTTTATATCGTTCCATCTACTATTTAATTCATCTACTGTACTTTCTTCCTCAAATCATTTGTTTTATTAAATTAGGCCAAAGTCAAAATATTTAAAATCAAATTGATCCAAGTCCAATTAAATAAGGAAACATAGAGCACAATCCTCATCATGTCTTCTCAAAAGAAAGCCCCTTTGTGTTCAATGGGTCTTACTCCCAGGAGTAACTGGGATAAGCCCCCAAATCCAGAGTAACTACAGGAGCACATAAGAGACTTTACGTGCACCTGTTGTTACTGCACCACCTAGTGAAAACCTATGGGAAATTCATATTGGAATCCAGATTAAGTTGTTCTTACACCAGAGCAAGGACTCCCCGTAGTTACTCTGGATTTTGCCCTTACTCCTTTACTCACAATCCTTACTTAATTAGGATTGGAGCCCCAGTCAATGGGATGTTTTTAGGGATGGAGCCCCAGTCAATTGGAGCCCCAGTCAATGGGAGCCCCACTAAATCGAATGGAAATAGTGGATGGACACACAAACACACATACATGGACACACAGACAGGGGAATCAGCCATTCCCAGGGTACGTCCCCCCCAACAAAAAAATAAGTTTTACAAAAGTTAAAGGATGTTTTTGAGGTTCAAAGGAGGGTCCTCTCCACCTTCTCCTCCCTAAGCGGTACCTGCGGCCTTGGTGCCAAGTGGGTTTCACTCTCTTCTTCGGACAGAGACGCATCACTTTCCATGCCCCCATGCCCAAATGCTCTTGGTAGCCCGACCCTCACGCAACAGCCTTGGAACCTGACCGCGGGGGAGTCTGTCTCCTCTGAAGAGGGGTCACTCTCTCTCTCCGTGGACACAGAAAAACTCCCGATTGTCACTGAAAACTGACAGGGGTGGGGGGGCAAATTTGAGACAAATGGAAGAAACACATGCAATACTTACATCCCTGAAACTCACCGCTGCAGGGATTTTGCAACAACCACAAATTTGGTGACAATCAAAGCGCAATCCAACCAAATAAAGCCACCACTAACTCATCCATCTCCCTGTTCCCATTGTGGCGTGGGAGGCCAGCGCATGTCTGCGCACCGGCACTCCTTCCAGGAGTGGTGCAGAAGTGCCTTATGGTACTTTTGTGACAATCTTTTTGTATAGGACTTATGCCAGGATTTGTGCTGGGACTAGCCAGGGGTTCGGATTGCGCTGCCAGTGTGTTAAGACTGTGCCAGGAATATTCAACACTTGTGTTCACCAAATGCGCAGCCTTTATAACCAAAGGCATTATGTATATTTTTCCCCCAATTATATGCCCGTTAGGTAGGCTTGCCAAATGTCCTGAAAAACAGGGACAATCCTGTTTTGGGGGGATTGTGTTCACATACTGGCAAATGGGACGGAGGGTCCCGTCCCAATTGTGTGGAAGAAAATTATGGCAACCCTACCCATGGGTGCAGCCTGGGTCACATTCTCAATTGGACGACTACAATTCATCATTTGGATGTATCTAGGGCTACCCTAGAAGAATATTTGGCAACATGAAGTGGCACAAAATATTCTGCTAGGATAATGCTGGAGGCTTTGCGCATAGTGCACATACTTGACACATATTTTATGGCATTTCTGGGGCAATTCTAGGAACTGTTTGCTATTTTTATAGCCCTAAATAGTTGGGGTTTGTGCAATCCTAAGTATCACTTGCTCCTATATGATCCCACCTATATGATCCCTCCTATATGATCCCTTTCTGCTTCACATGCCAGCACCATCTACACTTTGGGAAACACATGCACAAGGCAGGGCCTTCCAAAGGGCAAGGTTGGCCATTCAATTGCCCCACCGCACCAGCACTCCTTGATCATTTGTGTCATCAGCGTGGACGAGGTGGAAGAGTTTCCCATAAGAGTGGGAAGAGTTCGCCATAAATGATGGCTAATTATTTACCAAGTCTCCCACATCCTTCTACAGCCTTCTTGTTTATCATCACAACAATCCTACAGGGTAGGCCAGACTGGGAAACATAGTCACAAAGGGAGATCCATGGCTGATGGTTGCCCCAGTTCAAACTCTACCCACTATACTGCACTGTACTCTGAACCAAAGATTGGTGAGCTGTTTAAGGAGACATGCTAGTTAAGGGGCCCGATCCATAATTTTCCCACGCATCCCATCAACACAGATGAGAATTTTCCAATTCACACATAGTGGTCAGTCTATGGGAACTAGATCTTTGACAGATTCCAGGGTCCCCATACTGAGGGAATTATGATCCTAAGTTTTTAAGTCTCGGGGGGGTGAGGGGCTTTGTGGGGGGGATAGAGTTACCTGATACCATTTCGACTGGCCAGTTTCACTGTCATCGTCAGTGGATGATGACTCACTTTCCATGCCCCCATGCCCAGCAGCTCCCAATAGCTGGGGGTTGGCTTCCCTGACCTTGTCCAACAGCCGTGGAACTTTGGTGCCAGGAATTCTCTCTCCATGGATGGCTACTAAGGGGGACCTGTGACTTGGGGGACAAAGCACCCACTTAGTGCACACAACAAGGTCCCAGGTGCGAATCTTGGCAGCCTCTCTTGGAATGACCTGCTGTCGATACTGACCTAGATAGCCCAACTGTCTGACTTAGTAAAAGGTCAGACCAATTTAGGCCAGCATAACTCGCTTGTCTTCCCAATCCTGCGGTGGTGTGGGGAGGCCAGTGCATGTCTGTGTCCTGGCCTACCCCCCAAGAGTGCCATATAAGTGCCTTATGGCACTTTTATGACCCCAGGCCAGCACCAGACTTGTGCCAGGACTTACGCCGGCCGAATTGGGGATTAGGATTGCAGCGCTGTCTCAAGTTCCAACTCTCCAAAAGCACCCATTTAATGGGGTTCCCCAATTTCCCATTTTCAACATTGCATTTTTGGGGGTTGCTTTAAGTGTGAAAATCCTAGGAGAAATCCTTGGATTGTCATCATTCTCTTCCACAAAACCGGGATTGGACGCCCATCAAACTTGCCGGTATGTGAATGCCATCGCCGAAAACTGGGACAGTCCTGGTTTCGGGGGATATATGGCAAGCCTATTTTCTCCAGTTTTCCCCCCATAAGCTCCATGATGTGCTATTGATTTATTGATTGATTTGATTTGTACTCTTCCTTTCTCCCCAAAGGGCCCCCAAGGTGGCAACATGTGCCCCTCCTCCTGCCTCAGTTTCCCCTTGAGACCCTGAAATCATGAAAAAAGCCAACCAGGGCCCGGATGGAGAGGATAGCGGGCACAGCGTGCCCTCCACCATACTCAGTTTGTTGCCCTTCAATTCCCCTCTCCGCCATGCAGTGCCAGGCAGGAAGTAGGTTTGCCATCAATGCTGACAGTGCCAAACCAGAGACTGTGCCCTTCACACTCCCTCCCCCAGAAGAGTCGGCCTCGGTCTCAGCTTCCATCCTGGGATCTCATCCTCTTCCCACGTAGACATTCAACTACTTCTTCCCAGGATGGGTTGCCAATTGATTGACTGATTGATTGATTGGACAAAAGCCTCTGATCACCACCAGGAAGGGGGGGGGGGAGATGTTGGCTCAACAGTGCTTGCAGCACCCCACAATGTTGGCACATGCCCGGATATCCCCTCATCAACCCCATGGGCAGGAAGCAGGTCCAACCAAATTTGGAGACAGTCAAAAAGGAATCAGAAGAGAGGTAAGTAGGAGAAGAGGATGTCAATCGAAGAAAAGATCTGCTCACTGCGGGGGGGGGGGCCATTGGGGAGACCCCAGCTTCCTATAAATTAACCCTTCAGACTCCATTGTTCCCAGATCCCAAGGCTAATAGGGCTGCACATTTTCCATCCCTGCCTCATCCTGTGTCTCAGTTTAGACTGTAAGCACTTTGGGGCAGAGACCAGTCCAAACCTTTAGCTGTTGCTCAAGAGCACGCCAAGCTGTTTTTCCCTGCTGTCAGTTGGCAACCCTGGATTCGCCAAGTGCATCATGTACACCGAGATGGTAGAACACAATAAATAATAATAGAATCTGGGCTCGGAAGGCAGAAAAGCAGTCTTTGTGGAGGTGGATGGTTGGATCATGGAGCGTGGGTTGCCTGCAGGAAGGGCTGGTTTCTGCCATGACACCCCCACGCCCATAAAATGGGCAACATAGGCCTGGAAAAGGGTGCCTCTTAGTACCAGAGAGACCCCAATTTCAAGATGCAGAGAATGGGCTTGCACACTTCTCCCCCCCCCCCCCATCACCACCACATGTCTCCTTGGCTGCAGCCACAAAGGTTAACATCCAGCCACATGCTTGTTGGAATCATGAGTTTGCCCTTGTGGTGGGTGGACCAAAAAGGATTGTGATGTGGGGAGATATTGGGGGGGGGGGGCTGATCTTCAAGCCTGCCTGAGTCCAAATCAAGACCTATATTGGGTTCCTGAGCAACCTTCCAACACAGTTGTGCAAATGCTGACATGCGCATGGATGGACAGACATGCACACACACAAGGACATACATACTCACACACACATGCTACACACATGGCTGTTCAGGGAGGCTACATTGACCTCTTTTCTTCCCCATGGACAAGAGGTCATACCCATATATGTGGAGGAGGGTCAACATCAAGTGCCCCCTCCCATCTCAGAGCATCCACCTGTCTCCAGGTGAGTGACCTGAAGCTGGGAGGCAGCCAAAGCCAGATCAGATCATCAGACACCCCAGGGAGCCACAGGACCTTGTCCCAGGAAGACCCCTGGGGGGCATCCAGGTGGGCATCGTCCAGTTCAGACCCACACTCACTCCAAGCCAACCACAGCTCCATTAGGAGGACCCCCTGGGACACCTGATGGGCACCATCACTGGGTACCAGCCCTGCAGAAAGAGGGCACCTGGGTCCAGACTTACCTGGTGGGGGCATCTCCTGCTGTGGGCACTGGCAGGCTCTGCAGCTGCAGAAGCTGAGCGACCCCTGGGCAGCCCCTGCCTCCTGCTGCTGCTACTGGGAGGCTGCTGGGGCTCCATCCCAGGCTCCCTCCCTCCACCAGGATGCCAGCCTGCCAGCCTCCTGCCAGCTGAGCTCTCCTCCTGCATCCCAGGCAGGCCTGACGTCACCAGCCCATCAACCTGCCTTGAAAGGAGCATTTAAAGGAGCCTCAGCCCTTTAGCCAACCTGGCATCAGCCTGTGGAACTCCTGGCCACAGGAGTTGGACCTGCAGCTGACCCTATGACCTCTTTGTCCAGGAAATGTCCTCTTTATTAACCATAGGTCAGGGTGACAATATATTTTTTTTTTCCAGGACATGTCCTCTTCTCCCCTGACCCTCTATCCACTTTTTCCAGGACGTGTCCTCTTTTTATAGCTTAAGGTCAGGGTGACACATATTCTCTTTTTCCAGGACATATCCTCTTTTATCTATCTTATTTCCTCTTTTTTCCAGGACATGTCCTCTTTTTTTAGCATCGAGTCCTGGGGAAAAATCTTAATTGTCCTAGCATGACCATATGTACTCTTTTTCCAGGTCATGTCCTCTTTTACCCTGATCTTGGTCATGTCCTCTTTTTCCAGATCATGTCCTCTTTTTCCAGGTCATATCCTCTTTTACCCTGATGGTGTCCTCTTTTTCCAGGACATGTCCTCTTTTTTTAGCTCTGTGTCCTGGAAAAAAATCTCCTTTTGAGATTACAAGTAGCCTTCTTGTAATTCATAAATTATACATAATTATGGCTACAAATCCTAAACACACTTTCCTGGGACTCAGTAGGCTCCATGGAATACAATAGGACTTCTTTCTGAGTAGACATGCTTAGGATTGCATTGGTTATGTAATAGTTTTCAAGGGTTGCCATAATTTTCTTCAATAAAATCAGGACAGGACCCTTTATCCTGTTTGCTAGTATGTGAACACAATCGCCCACAATCGGGACTGTCTCTGTTTTGGGGGACATATGGCGACCCTATATGCAGAGCACAATCCTAACAATGTCTATTCAAAAGTCAGAATATAGGGCAAAATCCAGAGTAACTATGGGATTACATAAGAGACATTACCTGCACCCATAGCTACTGCACCACCTAGTGAAAACCTATAGGAAATTCTTATTGCAATCCAGAGTAACCTGTTCTTACTCCGGAGCAAGGACTCCTCGTAGTTACTCTGGATTTAACCCATAAAGAACTTCTTGCACAAGGCAATGCACATCCTAGTGACACCTCTGGGTCAGCCTCATATTTTCCAAATATATTCTGGGAGCATTGCCATAGGGGTATTCTAGGGACAGCAGGAGCGAAAGAAAGAAAGAAAGAAAGAAAGAAAGAAAGAAAGAAAGAAAGAAAGAAAGAAAGAAAGAAAGAAAGAAAGAAAGAAAGAAAGAAAGAAAGAAAGAGAGAGAGAGAGAGAGAGGGGGGGGGGTCCTTCCTGACACTATTAGGCTGGAACGCACCTGCATTTACTGTAGCTTTCCATCAACTGGGGTGTGGTTGCAGTTCCTCCCTCCACTCCTGTCTGATTCCAGAAAATGGGCCCCAAGGGGTCACTGCCTTTCACAACCATGCGCTGGGAACATCAACGCCCATTTTGTAGCATCACATATTGATTGCGTGAACACAAAGGACATTAACAACAGTTGGCAGAAACTAATTTACTCACATTGCCTGGCCGGTGTGTCACACATACATGTGCGAATGATTTTGTGGACAGAACCGGTGTCACACCTGATGAATAATAATCTAGATTTGAGAACAGGGGTCTCCAAACCCCAGGCTGTAGATAGGGTTGCCATAATTCTCTCCCACAAAATTAGGACAGGACCCTCTGTCCCACTTGCCAGTATGTGAACACAATCCCCCCAGATTCCCCCCAAACCCTACCTGTAGACCACATTGGGCCATAGACACCATGTTAAGATAGACAATAAGGCCCAGGGGCCAAAAAGTGTTCAGATCCCTGTTCTAGAACCTAATGATTCTTGATCCTACAATATTGATCTGGAATAAAACTCCAGAGAGGAAGAATATGCAAATTTGCACCTGGATGTGGAAGTTGAACTCATTCCACTATGGATGATTGACAGCATCAATGACTGACAGCCTTGTCTTTCACCACTGACCAGAAGGCCAACTTACGAAGAAGGTTGGTGGACAGAAGTGCCCATTACCCGCCTCCAACGGCCGGGGTGACCTTTTTCCGGGACATGTCCTCTTTTTCACTATTGCAGCCTGGCTTCATTGCTCTCTTTTTCTTTTTGAGCAAGCAGCACATCACTTTCTTGTAATTAATAAATTGCGTGCACTAATTATACGTAATAGTTTCAAATTTAATAATAAGTAAGGCTGCAATCTTAATGACACATTCCTCGGAGTAGGACCCATTGAACACAATGGAGTTTCCTTTTGTATAGACACGGTTAGGATTGTGGTCTAATATAGTGTTTAAATTAACCACATAAAAGCAATATATGTTTTTATATACATATATTATAAAGCAATGTTATAAAGCAATTTTTTAGCTTTTATTTTGTCCTGTCCTACATTTTTCTTTGGTGTCCTACATTATGGGAATCATAGAAACATAGAATCATAGAGTTGGAAGGGACCTAGTAGGTCATCTAGTCCAACCCCCTGCCTGCAGCAGGAATTCCCCCTAGAGCATCCCCGACAGGTGCTCATCGAGCCTCTGCTTGAAGATCCCCAGTGAGGGAGAGTCCACCACCTTCCTTGGCAATCTCTTCCACTGCCGAACCGCCCTCACCGTCAGGAATTTTTTCCGGATTTCCCTGTCCTCTTTTCTGGTTATGACATATGGTCATCCTGCCCACGGCCGACTCATCTTTGTCCCCTTCCTCTTATTTCTTGAATTCATAAATAAAAATGAGAGCATAGAACAGGAAGTGCGGAGGTTATAATGTAGGTATACTAGCTTTAATCTGTCTGTCTCTGTTCCAGTTTATCTGTCTGTCTCTTTCTCTTTGTTCCTATCTATCTATCTATCTATCTATCTATCTATCTATCTATCTATCTATCTATCTATCTATCATCTGTTTCTCTCTCTCTGTTCCTATTTGTCTGTCTTTCTCTCCCTCTCTCTGTTCCTATCTCTGTCTGTCTGTCTCTGTTCCTGTCTGTCTGTCTACTGGTATACCCCACCTTTCTTTTGCAAGTGGGAGTCAAGGCAGCTAACAATACATTCCATCAAAAGAGAGCCAAAGAGCCACCTTAAATTTTTTTAATTAGTGGTTTTTCTTCCGCTTGACGAGCATTTACTCTTCCACCCCCCATTCACATTTTGATCTCTGTTCTGGATTCTTTACTTGTTCAGCTGCAAATATATATAGGTGGAGGAGGTCAGCACCTCTACCAGATGTTTCCACATTTATTTTTGTGGGTTCATTTGTGTAGACAAGAGGACTTGTCAAAGCTCCAAGGAGTTTCCCTTCTAAAATTCAACCCAGTGGTGTCACTAGGGTTTGCGTCACCCGGTGCGGAGGTGACGCCAGTGGAGGGGGACCAGTGAGCCTTCACATGATGGACCTCCTTCCTTGTAATGGGCAAAGCAACACCCTGGGTAGTGGATGTGGCAGCATGACTATATATCATTAAAAAAAATAAAAGAGGACAAGGAAAATGTAGGACACCCCAAAAAGGTAGGACATGATAAAATAAAAGCTAAAAACACTCATATATTGCTTTCATGTGGTTAATTTGGATGGATGTATGGATAGATGGAGAATGAATGAATGAATGAACTATCACCTCCAACTTCTAGAGGCCACTGGACCTTCAAAAATGGGGTTCTCAACCAGCACAGCAGAAGCATGTGCCGGCCATGCTGAAGGCACCACACCAGTAATGGTGCCATTGTGATTACCTCCACGGTCTCCAGAAGGTCTTTCCATGGCCGAAAACAAGAACATGGGTGGGAATCATTAAAGAACAGTAGTAATTCGGCACCTGGTGGATGTGCAGAAAGATCTGAATTGAAAGATATAAAAAGATATTAAGATATTGAGTTGGCATTTAAAAAAAAAAAAAGATTAAACCAGAGGTGTGCAAACATTTTGGCAGGAGGGCCGCACCGTATCTCGAACACCGTGCATGGTGTTGGCCTTCCCGTGCATGAGCGCATTGAGCCGACATAGGTCAGTGGAGAATAACCATAGCAGCAACAGCCACCCACCTTCTTGCCCGTGTATTTCAAGCCCCCATTGGCAATGTGCAAGAGTGTGCCGTGACTCACAGAGCACCCCCTATGGAGACGCCCCTCGGGACACTGCCGGGCGTGGAACGCTCCATGGGGGCCCTTGCCTTTCTCTCTGACTCACGACTCCCTTCCGGCTTTCAGATTTACCCACATGTGCTGTGACTCATCCAGTTTTTCTGTTTCAAGAAAGCCCTTAAAAGTGTTTATTCTTGTCTGTGTTATTATTAGATATTTTGCTTTCTTCTGCGGTGAAGGCCAACCTTGCAAGCCTTTATTCCGGGCAGAAAAAAATAAAAGCGTCAAGCGCAGTTCATTGAACTTCTATTCAATTTGTCGTTTTAGGTAAAAACGGTAGGGAAACTGAGGCAGGTAGACCATGAGTTGAAAATCACCAGCAACGACAGGTCAATGGTGGAGATTGGGTGGAATCTGAATAGGGGAGAGGGCAATGTGCTTCCAGCCCCGAGGCAGTGCGCCTACCTTACCCAATGATGAGCCAACCTCTGCTAAGGCAAAGGGGGCACTGCAGAAGGGGATGTGTGCAGAGTGGAGAGCAACAATGTGTATAGGGTGGAGAGGAGCATAGAGCATAATCTTCTGCGCATAGGTGTGCCTAAATGAGGCCTGTGGGTGGTGCAAGCGGTTAAGACACTGTTCCTGTTAACCAGCAGGCCAGGGTTCGAGACTCGGGTCGGCCCCACAAGACAGGGTGAGTGCCTGTCCTTAGCCCAGCTCTGCGACGCCAGCTGGATCCAATCGTATTGGCTCTGCCTTTCCATTGGACTAATTCAATGGCGTGGAGAGGGGAATTTGCTGCTTGGGTAACAGCCTATCCTCCATAACAATCCAACCCAGGCTTTCGGGCTTCACATGCAGCGTATGCAGCGCCAAGCACGATACCATAGTCTTCCAAGACTGACGGAGGCCTGCTTTTTTCTAGGTGTGCCTACTGGGAGCGCATACTTGCTTGCATCAGGCAATCCAAACAGCAGGTGCCACCTGAAATCAATATTGTGGCACAGCAATCCCTGGGGGGGCAAAGGCACTTCGGGGGCAACAGGCCCTACTGCTGTTTACTCCCCCATTGCCTGTTTACTCGTTGCAAGCGGTACACCAATGAAGGCCAAAGGAGCCACATGCGGGTGTGCCACACTCTATGCGCCACCAGCTGTGGCCTGCAAGCTCCCCTGACACTAACAGATCAGCTCATTGCATAGGGGGAGGAAAGTGGGGGGCAAGGCTGGAATTGGGAGTGAAGAGGTAGGGGGCTAGACACTTAATGGGATAGGGTTGCCATATGTCCTGGAAATCCGGACAGTCCTGGTTTGGGGGGATTGCATTTAGGGGTTCAGTGCCAGTTTTGTGGAAGAGAATTATGGCAACCCAACAATGGGAGGATGAGGCTGAGGGAGTAGGGTGGGGTGGGGTGGGGTATTGAGGCTGGTATTGGGGGCTGGAAATGGGGCAGGTGAAGCTGGAACTGGAAGATGAAGGGGTGTAGGGGCGAGGCTGAATTTGGGTGGGGGTAGAGGTTAGGGTTGGGGGTGAAGAGGTGGGGGATGAGGCTGGAACTGAGGAGCAAGGCTGGAAATGGGGGTGAAGAGATGGGGGCAAGTCAAAAATTGGGGATTAAGATATGAGGGGCTGAGGCCGGAATTGGAGGATGTGGGGGGCAAAACTGGAAGTGGGGTGAAGAGGTGGGGGGCTGAGGCTGGAAGTGGGGTTGTGGGGGGCTGAGGCTGGAAGTGGGGTTGTGGGGGGCTGAGGCTGGAAGTGGGGTGAAGAGGTGGGGGCTGAGGCTGGAAGTGGGGTTGTGGGGGGCAAGGCTGGAAGTGGGGTGAAGAGGTGGGGGCTGAGGCTGGAAGTGGGGTTGTGGGGGGCAAGGCTGGAAGTGGGGTGAAGAGGTGGGGGCTGAGGCTGGAAGTGGGGTTGTGGGGGCAAGGCTGGAAGTGGGGGTGAAGAATTGGGGGGCTGAGGATGGAACTGGGGTTGTGGGGGGCAAGGCTGGAAGTGGGGGCTGAGGTGGGGGCTGAGGCTGGAAGCGGGGTTGTGGGGGGTAAGGTGGAAGTGGGGTTGTGGGGGTAAGGCTGGAAGTGGGGTGAAGAGGAAGGGTGCAGAGAGGGAAACTGGGGCGTGAAGAGTTGGGGGGCTCAGTGACCCCCTCCCTTTGTCTTCCCCCTTATACCCCTCCTTGCAGGAATGAGGCTCCCCCCAGCAGCAGGCAGCCTGAGCCCCTCTGCCCCCCCCCCGTCTTCCTGTCCCCGCCCCTACAGAAGAGGGAGGGCTGCAGGGGAGCCCCCTCCTTTTCTCCCCCCATCTGACGTGGCAGAAGCTCCAGGGAGGAGCAGCCCAGCTGGGCTCCCAGATGCTGGATGGGGCGGACGGGGCTGCTGCTGCTGCTGCTGCTGGGGTTGCTCCCCCTCCATGCCTTCCAAGTGGACTGGAGCCTGCTGGAAGGGCTGGCCAGGGGCAAGGTGGAGGTGAGAGGGGACCCCTGAGCATGGACAGAGTGCTTTTCCCTTCCCAAGCCCACATCCACTCATTCACCCCTGGAGGGGCTGCCCACTTAGGCTGAATCTATCCTGGATTCTTTTTTTGGGGGGGGGATGAGTTGGGGGGGCAGGAAAAAGGGCTGGGGGTCCCCCTTCCCAGATCAGCTACTCAGCAATGCCCCCCAGGGTGACCATCTTTCTTAGCTGGAAAAAATCTTCCTTGTGAGTAGGACAAGTCCTCTTTTTAGCCTTGTGTCCTGGAAGAAAATCCTCCTTTTCCTTATGAGCAGGTAGCATGCAGCCTCCTTGTAGTTCATCAATTATATGTAATAGTTTAAAATTTATTAACATAGTGTTTTAATTAAGCACCTAAATATATACAGTATGTGTGTTTTTAACTTTTATTTTATAGTGTCCTACATTTTGTCCTCTTTTGTGGTTATGACATATAGTAATAAATAGTTCATCAATTATATGTAATAATTTAAAATTTAATAATATAGTGTTTCAGTTAAGCACCTAATGTAATATATACAGTATATTTTGTAGTGTCCTACTTGAGTGTCCTACATTTTGTCCTCTTTTATGGTGATGACATATAGTAATAAATAGTTCATCAATTATATGTAAGAATTTAAAATTTAATAACATTGTGTTTCAATTAAGCACTTAGAGTAATATATACAGTATATTTTGTCATGGCCTACATTTTTCTTGAGTGTCCTACATTTTGTCCTTTCTTGTGGTGGTGACATCTGTCCACCCTGCCTTGACACTTCCCTAAACCCTCCTGGGTAGGAGAATTAAATGGGGACATCTCAATCCTAGGCTTGTCTACTCAGAGGTAACTTCTATTAAATCTAATGGGCTTACCCCCAGGTAAATGTGCATAGGATGCAAAGATACCCCAGGCCCTCTTGGTTTGCATTCCTATTCACCACCCTGGGAAGTGTGCATAGGATCGCAGCCTGCAAAACCTTTTGGGATGCAATCTTAAATACAGAATAGAACTGAACTTTGTATAGGATACTTTGTATAGGATTGAACTTAGTATAGGAAAGTCCCATTGGACATGTATAGGATTTCACCATTGCTTGCTCAAATCAAGGCATCCAGGATAATGTAAAGGGCTATCCAGAATAAAATAAGTTTTGGGGTTTTGGGAATATCTTTTACCTGTGCTCAATCTCACCGGGGCAGTATTTTCCCAAACCAGGGACCGCAAGCCCATTTCAGGTGGGTCCCCATTCATTTTAATGTACAGACAGACAGACAGACAGACAGACAGACAGACAGACACAAGCGAAATGTACTGGTGTTGTCATGGGAGTAAAATACTACCCTCCCATACACCATCCCCCCATTGCGCATCAACCCCCCATTGCGCATCAACCCCCCATGCACATCAAACCCCCCATGCGAACCCTCCCTCCCACTGCTTCTTGTACCAAATTGGCTAGATGTTGATCAGTCCGCAGATGTTAGTGGGTCCACAGATGTGCCAGAGATTCATTTGTAAGGCCATGCATGGGTGTGTGTGTGAGCCCCTCCACCAACCGCGTAGTGCGCATGTCCCTAATCCAATGACCATTTGAGCATCTTGACAGGACATCATGGATGAAAAGGTTGAAGGCAGCCTCAAATCTTGGTTCCTGACTATGGGAAGCTATAAAGGACAAGCTGTGGCATGTTCCCACATGCGCTTCAACGCTCCCGAGCCAGCTGCTTTCCGAAATGGCCGCAAATTGCTTGGACTTACGTCATCCCCTTGAGGGTTGCTTCTTCTTGTTATTGTTTTTAAATCAGCAGTATCTTATTATTTTTTTTCCCCGTCTTTCTGGCTTTTCAAATATTCACGCTCCGCCTTTCCTAACCCACAATGGAAAAACTCAACAACATGGCAACAAAACAACGAAAGGATAAAAGTTTTGAAGAACATGTAGAACTGCAAACAACCCATTGAATGGAAGCAGTACATCCTTCAAGGGCTTTGGAAGGAAAAAGGTTTGATCTCCCTGCTCTTGGGAACGTCAACCCACAAGGGCCAGTCCCGATCTTTGTGGGTAGTGAATTCCGCAGGATCGGGGCCACAACAGAGAAGGCTATCTCCAAAAAATGTCACGATAAATGTTAACCTTTTTCATCTCAAGGCACACCGACAAGGCAGTTAAATGGTTAAGATGCAACGTTAGATGACTGACATGCCATCTGTGGGGGTCTCACATCCCCCAACAGCCCTAATAATAAAATGAATAAATATCATTATTTATAATAATAAATTTATTATAAATGATAAATGAGTTGTGCCAAATTCCCGTGGCATACCTAGATCTTTTGTGGTGCATTAATGTGCTTTGGCACACTGGTTGAAAAGCCCTATTAGATTCTTTGTTGTCATCATTATACAGCATCCTAACCTCAGTGAGCAGTGCACTTATGCACTCCATTGATTCTGTGGTCCTCACTCTTCCCCCACCTCTCTCTCTCTCTTCTCCAGAGCTGTGGAGGATGACGACTGAATCGCCTGCCAGAGGTAGGAGTTTTTGGGGTTTTGTTCCCCCCTCCCCTTTTCCTGGGATGAGGACCAGTATCACCCACTGGCCAGGTTCAGCCCCCCATATGACTGGGGAACGCTCACATCTGGAACCCTTGGAGAGCTCATATCACATGGCCACATGGCCGTAGTACGATGCAATGTCATCCCACTGTGCTGGTTTTTTAGCTATAACTTTGGATAGAATCAAGGTACTTCGGTGTGGTGCGTTTCATTGTGTTCTGTAGGAAATTACACATTGATTGATATATAACATGATGGTATTTGTTCAAAAATACCAAGACGTTGAAAATTTTGGCGCATAGCAGTGTCACACTTCATGTGCATATCAACCATTTTTCCTTTTTTTCTCTGAAGCCATAATAATTGCAAGGGGACACTCCTCTTCTTTCTCTTCTCCAAACCCACTTGCCACATAAAAGTTCTTGTTTTAACTCCTGTGTGTGTAACATATGTGTAAACTAACATGTGCGCAACTTCACTTGCTTATATTCATCCCTTAAATTTTAAGACTGTAAGCAGTCGGGGGCAGGAAACTGTTTTACTCACAGACTCTAAATGCCATTGATTCTGATGATATAAATTAGTGGAATGAACCTGTTATCACAGGAGTAATATTTCAAGAATATTTGTTGGCACCTGACATGGCTGGGCAGTGGTGGGTACTTGGCACTAGAACCCGTGGCGGGCACCAATGGACACTGGGCATCGCTGGACAATGACAGGCAGCAGGCACTGGCAGGCATCACTACTGAGCAACAGCCATCCAGACTGGGCACCACCATGCAGCAGCACCAGGCATCCCTATCAGGCACTACTGGGCACCATAGGGCAGTAGGCATCACTGGGCACCACCATGGAGTAGGCTGCAGGGACCTCTGGGCACCACAAGGAATCCATGCCAGGCACTGGGCACCAGCCAGCTACACCAGGCAGCAGGCACTGTCATGTGTCTAGTGGGCACCACATATCAGTTCTTAGTGGGTGCCTACATCACAGAAGGAATAACCTCAAATTTCACACTTAGGTCCAGTGGTTTTGGCTGGGTGTTTCGTGAATCAGTGATTCTTCAGTTCTGTATACAGTATATAGACGATTTTACTGGACATCATTCTTCTTGTTTCTTCTCTCCTAGGTGAAGGCCTTTATCAACCAGGACCTCCCTCTGTAGTATCCTTCTTATGGTAGTATCATGTAGACTCTTAGATCCCTTTAAAAGGGGTTGGGCGGATTGATAGAGGAAAATGTAAATGCAAGTAAATAGGTACCACTTTGGTGGGAAGGTAAGCAGTGTTCCATGCGCCGCGCCAGCCACATGACCACGAAGACGCTTGATGGGCATGAAGCCATGATGGGCAAATGCAACCTGGTGACAGCCTCCTTAACCTCTTAAACTTAGTCATAACCTTGACCTGAAACACCTTCCTGGAGCTGACCCTGAACTCGTGCTTCTGAACTCTAAATATATAGAGCTGCAGGTAAGCCAGAATCTATTATTATTTTATTGGGGTGGGGAGCAAATGGATGGACCTGGAATCTGGGGTCTCACTTGAATTGTTCATCGATTCCATATAGGACTTCAAAACACAGCCCTCTGTGTGTTTTGGGAGAGATTTTTGGCTGCTGAATTTGGCTTGGCGTTTTATTTTTTAATCTTTATGGTATATAAAGAAATGCTTGAAAGCATATAGATTGGGAAGGTTAGGAATTTTTTTTAATGTGAATAATTCAGTGCCCTGGCTAGGAAAAGTAACTAACGTATATCCAATGCATGTTTTTTTAAAAAGTACCTTATACTAATGGGCTCAGTGGGGTTTACACTCAGGAAAATATGCAAAGGATTGTGCCTTAAGGATATATCCTATATATGTATATATATACATGTACATATACGTATTACTATATTACTTGACATATTAGCATATTACATGTACATATACATGTGCACATTCATATTACTATACATATTACTGTGTTACACGTACAGGTGCATATTACCATATTACTTGAATTATACACAATATTTACTTGAATCAGCCAAATTTAGTCTCCAAAATTGGGGTGTGCATTAGATTTGTTGGTGCATTAGAATAAATATGGTAATTATAGTCTGTCATTAAAAGTTGTATTATTTTGATTATAAACATAATTCAGTGTATTGTAATAAAAATGTAACAAACGTTGCTGTATAAAGTAGTGCAATTAGGTAAAAATCATAACATAAACCCATTGTTATCATCATCATCATATAATTATAACTCATTGTTGCATGCAGTAAAACTTAATTTTGCACCTGCTTTGTAGCTGCATGTTACAATTTTTTTATTTTGTTATTTTATTTTTATGTTACTTTTTTATTTCAAGCCTTTTAAAATTGGGGTGCATGTTTGATTCAATGGCACACTAGATTTTGGTCAATACAGGATTTTTTAATAAAATCCCATATAAAATAAACACGGTATTATTAATCCATATATAATGGGATTATTGTAAAATTACTAGTGAAAAGCGTACCCGCATTGCGGGACTAACATTTCCCCATACGCCATCCCCCCACAGCGCATCAACACCCCATGCGCAACTTCCCCCCAGGGACAACTTCCCCCATGCGCAGCATCCTCGCCAGTGCAACGCCATCCCCCCCACAGCACATCAACACCCCATGCGCAACATTCCCCATGCGCAACTTCCCCCATGTGCATCATCACCCCAGGTGCAGCATCCCCCATGCGCAACTTTCCCCCATGCACAACTTTCCCATGTAGCATCATCCCCCCATGCGCAACTTTCCCCATGCGCAACTTCCCCCCATGCGCAGCATCCTCGCCAGTGCAACCTCTTCCTCCTAACAACATCCCCCCTGTTCACCAGGCACTGAGCACCAAACTGGCTGGATGTTGTTCAGTCTCCCATGTTAAGTATAGGACAGAAACAGGTTGCCCCCTTTTCAGCCCCTGAAGGGTTAATTTCTCCAGATGGTTCTTGGTGGGAGTTCAGGTGACAGAAGGAACTCCCAGAATTCCATGCTTCAGGCCCAGCAGTTGGGGCGGAATGTTGATGAGTCAGCAATTCTCAATGCAAAGTATAGGGAGGAAAACGTGTTGCGCCCCTTTTCACCCCCTTCCGGTTGGAATTTCCAAAAACCAGTTCTTAGTGCACCCCTCCGTCACGGAAGGAACACCCACCCCTAATTTCACGCTTCTAGGCCCACCGGTTTTGGCAGGGCAGTGATGAGTGAGTGAGTGAGTCAGTCAGTCAGTCAGTCAGCCAGCGACTTTTCTCTTTTATATATATAGATTAGATATAAAAATATACTTACCTGGTGGTAAACCTCATTGAACTTAATGCACCAATATGCTGATGGTGGTGTGTTTTGCACACCAATGTGCAATGCACCCATTGTAAGTGGCTTGTGGGGCTTATCTTGCAGAGAATTCCGCTGAGTGACTTGACCCAGAGAGAGATCAATGAGCTGGTGCAGGAACTGGGGTTCTACCGGAAAGAGACCGTAGAGTCACCCGTGCCGGAGGAGTTCCAGCTGGCCCCTTCTCGACCCCCACCTAGCTCAGAAGAAGTCAAGGCAGACCAAATGGCATCGCAAAAGGGGTCTGAGGCTGGAGAACTATAGATCTAGGGGCTCTCAAAAAATCCCATGGGAGAGGGTGACGGCAAGATGGGCTGGTACTTGCGCACACTTGCAGAGTGTACAAAAGCTGTGGCATCTGACAATTAGTGTGCCTGCAAAGATATGACACCCTTCTCTCCTTGAGTGTCTGTAAGATTCCCATAGATTCTATGCGGTATGCACAACCTTCAACCAGTTCTTCAAGTGGTGTGTACACGCATGTGTAAGTGCTTTCCGCAGCTATGCCTGGCCTGTATGGGAGAGGATGAAGCCCTCTGCTGAAAACCTGTGGTGCCGAGGGTGGATAAAGCAGCGTCCTTTCAGGCTCAGGATAACATGTCGGGGAGCATGACCACGTCCTCAAAGCCAAGTCAGTGGCGTGAGAAAAGTAAACTCCTCTTTATCTGTGGTATATGTGTATAGTATCTTTATGGGGCCCAGGTGGGACTTTTTAGACAGGCAGTGTCAAATCTCTGCATATTTTGTATTCTGAGAATACAACTTGGGGGGGGGGGTTGGACTCAGTGACCTTCCAACTCTAGGATTCTATGAACTTAACCAGCATTTGCCCTACAAGTTTGCCCAACTTAGGAACGATGAAGGTAGTGAATTTTAAATTAGCTTAAATTTTATATATCATTGCCTTACTCAACTCTCCAGGCCAGTGATTTTCAAATTCCATAGATATGGAATGCCATAGATAGTCCTCACGTGTGCCATAGATAGTCCTCACATGTGCTGTGGTAATTTGGGGATTGACATTCATGAACAGGAAAATTGGGAAATCCCATTGGAGTACACAGTGAAATAATATCCCCTACAGGCTGAAGTCCTTGGCCAACGGAGACCCTCATACAGATGAGGGTCAACATGCAAATGTCAACCTGCAACTACATCTTGATGCATCACTACTGGATTGGCTCAGCCTATATAGCCTGGGGGCCAAAAGAACATGATGTTTGGTGTTGTTCCTGGCTTCCCAGTCTCAGACCAGTCTGTTCCACTGGAAAGCTGGCATCGAGCTTTGGTTTCTTGTCTGTCAATCAGAAGCACTGAAGATTTACTGCCCCACAGCAGAACATGATGGGGTTTCAACACGCCTTGTATTACAGATTGCCCTACTATTCTATTACAGATTGCCCTACTAGCCGTCACCAGCCATAGGGTGTAGCTCCCATCTCCGTTTCTGTGGCCAAAGAGTCAGCGTTGTCCGAAGCATCTCTGTGGTCATGTGGCTGGCATGCTGCTTACCTTCCCACCAAAGTGGTACCTATTTATCTACTTGCATTTACATGCTTTCAAACTGCTAGGTTGGCAGAATATTATAGAACTACTAGCAAAAAGCATACCTGTGTTGCAGGACTTAAATTCCCCCATATGGCATCCCCCCACTGCACATCAATCCCCCACACACATCAACCCCCCCATGTGCATCCACCCCATGTGCATCATCCCCCTATGCAATCACCCCCATGCACAAATCCCCTATACGCAACAACCCCCGTGCACAATATTCCCGCATGCACATCAGTCCCCCATACACATCAGTCTCCAGTGCACATCTCCCCATGCGCATCAACTCCCATGCACATCAACAACTTACAACACACACAAACCACTTGCAATTCTCTTTTTATGGTCCCCCCGCACACAAAACCCCTGCCCACATGTAGAAAACTAGCATGATGGAGAAGCATTCAGTCTAATCATGATCATGTTAGTTGTCTAAATGCAGGGACTGTTCAAAACATGCAAGTCCCCAATATAAGGTGGTAACATCTTAAGAACAGTGCTATGTTGGTTTGTACATGGAACAACCTCCCTGCAGTGTAGGTTGTGTTGAGAGATTGGTCCTAAAAGGAAGAGGCCGAGACGAGTGTTGGAAAACTGTCTATCCAGACTTTATTGTCTTGCTGGTGCCAATACAGACATTCTTGTGCTGGTGTAAGAATGGTTACAATCTGGTGTACGGCCAAGTGGGGTGGCCCAGGACTGACTGCCGTGCAGGAGGAGGTGCCCAACCTGTTGGTTTCGTTACCCCAAGAGTCCATTGGCTCCCCATTTTAGAAGCTGGCCTATCCCCCCATCTTGTATTATCAGCCCTATAGAAAGGGAAGGTGCATTTGGTAAGCCAGAGAGCATCAAATGGGGAACCGCAAGGAATGGAGAGTCCCTGAGGAAGGCAGAAATATTCAAGGGGGCAGAGAGAGATACTGTATTTACTCAAATCTATTGCTCACCTTTTCAGCCCTAGTCTCCAAAATCAGGGTGCGCATTAGATTCAATGGTTAATTAGATTCAAGTTTTGATTATAAGTGTGGTGTGCGCATTAGATGCATTGGCGCATTAGATTCAATGGTGCATTAGATTTGAGTAAATACGGTAGATTCTGCAAAGAGGGCACATAGGTACGAACCCTATTTCCTAGTCCTCCTCCCCCCACACACAGGGAGGGCCAGTCAAGATCTCTTGAAGTGCAGGGCTACATGCGCCGGTGCCATGCGCAGATGGCATGCAGAAAGATCAATCAAGGCCCAGTCCTATCCAACTGAAGTTGGAAATCCGTGTCTACAAATTGACTTGTGAATAGTGCATCAAAGCATGTGCAGAGCGCACTCTTCCAAAGTCCTGGTCATCGCAGCCAAAGGATCAGGAGATAGAAAAGCAGGACGCCCCAACATTGCTTTTCAGACACATGTGCAGCAGCCACAAAGCCAGAAACTGGGGAGTGTCACTTAAAGGCACGGAACCTCAGACAGACAGACAAATAGACAGACAGTTGGTCATGCACTACAGGTCTCTCTTGTGGAGGATCTCTGCCATGCAAGGATGGGGGAACGCAGGCCAATGACGACAACCAAAAAGATACTTGTAAAACGGAATAACTTACAGTAAATAACAATAATAATATCAAAAGCACATGCCGAGCCCTCGTTCTTGGAACAGCGCAACCCAATCAGCCCCCTAGAGCGAGCTTGGAGTGCAGGCTGCCCAGCCTGCTGCAGGAAAGGGGTGTGTGCTGTCCCGTCCTCCCCAAAGTAGAAGAAGAGGCTGGGGGATACCGGGAAGGACCAGGCAAGAGGGCTGGGTGAAGCCGATCTCCCTTTCTTGCAGCCCCATATGGAGCCAGGCAAGGCTGGGTGCTTTGGGAGCAGGAGGGACCGAAGAGGATGGTGCCACCCCAGGGGTGATGCCACCCCAGGAGAGGAAAAAGGCTAGAAGTGCTGCTGCCGCATCCGAAGCTCGTGGCGCCTCAGGTGGTTGTAGAGTGACTGCACGTACGTGAAGACACACTTGGCGTCGGGACGCTTCCCCATGATCATCATGTCTTCCACGTCCACGAGGGGCACGCAGTCCACGAGCATCCTGCAGAAGGGAGAGCGCACAGTCAGGGGAGAGGCTAGAAGGAACCAGATGGTGGTTGTCAAAGTGGGGATTGGGACCCCCTTGTGGGGGTCACAAAAAACTGGGCACCACCTTCTTGGAATCTGATACTGGGCACCACCATCTTGGAATGGGGCTTCAAGCCACACTTTCCCAGGAGTAAGTCTCATTGAACTGAATGGGACACAATGGGAACACAATATTCCAAGTTGACATGAAAGACATATGACATCACAGCAATGCCATGACGTCAATATCAAGTTGATGACATCACTTCCTGGGAGGGTCCTGGTGGATCCTAATGTCTGATCCTAATGTGGAGAAAAGGACACCTCAGGGACCTTCTGCCACAGGCAACCACGCCACCTTGCAACCGTCCAGGGCTGTATCCCTGCTCATTCAGCACACAGATATGGTTTGGACAGGGCGTTCTGGCCATCCCATGTGTCTTCAAGCCTGGTGCAGATTTCTGGGGTGGCCGGTGGTTTGAATGAACCCCGACTGGCATTTAAATAATTACACACAACATTAAACTCACTAATCCGGCTTGTGGGGCTGCAATGAGGGCAAAGCAAAGGAGTTTACAGGACTCGGTAGACAGACTTAAAATGCAAATAAATACTTTAAAATATGCCTTATTTTTCCACCAGAGGTCGCCATGGCTTGCACTTAAGTAAGCTCACCACCCCCTTTACACCAAGAACCCCTTACTTAGCAAGGGGTTAACCAAGAGACTATGAAGAGGGCAATCCTTTGGGGTAGGTTGCATCCCTAGGTTTTGCAAATTATCCAAGCATGGTTTTCGGTTTTGTGGTCCCTGCAAAATTAGGGGCAAGCGAGCCCTTCTTCCCGAAAAATCAGGGCATCAAAAATATTGGGATGGGTACAATGAATCAAGAACAGGAGGTAGGAACCCCTGTTTGCAAAGGGTTCTGGCCCTAATCCCTGGCAGCACCTCTTGTTATTGGGTCTCCGTGGAGGATGAGGACTGGACAGACCTAGAGCATCTCCTCTTTTTGAATCCAGGGAGGTATGATGGACACAGGAGGGCATCTCTGCCATGCTAGGGGAAAGACCCCCTGTGCCCATCTGAACCCAGAAAGCTGCTGCCAATCACAGCAGGATATGCCAACCCAGGGGTCTCAAACCAGAGGTCTCCAAATTTTGGCCTTGGGGCCAGATGTGGCCCATGGTGAGCCTCTAACTACCCCATGCCCAACCTTTGGTCCCCTAAGAGGACCAGTTGACCAAACACCACTGGAGATGTGATAGTGGGGTGGGGAAAATGGGGGTCCATTTAACCATGTGCTTTATTTCTGTCCTGTATGTTGGTACTTGCAACCTGTTTGCCACTGGCATTCAGACAGACTGCTTCTGCACGTGGAGGTTCCACCTCACCTCTCGCTGATAAGACGTATTTATGGGAAAATTTGCCATGGATGCACCCAATTCTTTTAGAAAGAGGCAGAGCCCCATTGAATCAGTGCTCTATGGCCCACCAGATTCCTCCTTGATTCAGGCCCCCTCCCCACCAAAAAAAACCACCCTCCAAAGTCAACCTTTAGACCCCATAAGCTCCAACCAAGACTTTTTGTGACCCCTGGGCAAGGAAGTGCCCTTTGCACGCTCAACCTCCCGTTCTAATTCTCATGCCTTAAGCCATGTTTATGGGGAGGGGGTGGCAGGACTGACCCCACCTCGCAGGGAGCCTTGTCGATGGATGGATCTGGGTGAGCCTCAAGAGCAAGAGGCACACGCAGTCCATATAAAGACATTGTTTAGCCCCGCTCAGCAGGCTGTGTACCCAGCGTCCCAGGAGAACGAGGCTCCAGGGAGGCAGAGATGCTCTTCCAACAAGTGGAGACATTAACAAGCCTTGCCTGAGTCACATTTTCCGTGCCCTCGGCTCCTCCAAGACTTATATGGGCAGGACTAAGTGAAAAAGGGGTGGGTGGAAGAAGATAACAAGAAGTTCTCCATCACCTTCTTGATCCTCTGTTGGCATCTCAGTCAGAGCAAAATACATTGGATCTGGGGAACACAGAATGGGGGGAGCCACTATCTCTAGAGATCCGCTAAAAGGGGGCGGTTGTCCTGAAATTTCCCCCATAAGATAAGAGGGTTATGGATTTCACCCATAAAATCTGATGCTAAGAGATGCTATGAGAATTCAATAAAATCAATAAAACCCACAATAAAATTGTGGGCAAAATGGGGCATGATTTTTTATTTGCCGGGGGGGGGGGTGGGTTTACATGTAGCATCACCTGGCAGATGCCCCTCCAGAAGTGCCACAATATATCCCGCAGTATATCAGATCCCCCAATTATCCAAACAACATATCTTCAGGTTGTACCTGGGGGGCACTCTCTGGGGGCATTTTGGTAGGGGGGAAAGCTGCCAGGGTGACCAGTGAAATTTGGGGCAGGATCAAAAGGTAAAAAAAAGCTTGTAATTTTTGCTCTCCCACCTCCCATCTCACTGAAGCAGAATTTTCTTAAGTGACCCATCAAGATATATTTATGTTTTTGAACTCAGGACAATGAGATATGGGGGATCAGGCAGCCCTTGCAAGCTCACAGATCTTTAATACACCCATTGGTGCAATGGGGCTGTTTGTTGCAAGGCACAAATATTTTGGCTCCACGCCAACCCCAAAACTGGCACACTATTGCGGAGCCAAGACGGTCCCCCGGTAGTTCCATGAAGCCACGGCAGAGAGGCCTGCTGCTCCAGACTCAACGTCAGTGTTGGAAGGGACCTTTTGAGGTCATCTAGTCCAGACCCCTGGTTCTGCCACCCCCATAGCATCTCTCCATAGTGCGGGAAGGACACATTGGGGAGCTGGGCAGGCAAGGTGCTTGTGAATCAAGAGGCCAAGGAAAAAGAAAAAGGTTCTCACCATCGCTCCACGGGTGGGGAAGTTAGGACTTTTTGGTCTTAACCAGCCCCTTCTGGACCAGGCAGCGGTAGAACTCCTGGATATACGTGTATACACATTTCCAATCGGGCTCCCTCATCCGGACCATGTCCTCCACGTCGAGCAACTGGGGGCACTCCGCGTGCTTCCTGATGGGAGGGTGAGGTTCGTGGGAGGGGAAGGGGGGAAGCCAGTGATCACAGCCCAAGGCAGTTTTGGGGAGGGAGGGAGAGAAAAAGAAACAGAAAGAAACAGGAGGAAAAAACACAAGAGATACATAAATCCAAACTCACATTCCCTGTGTCGGACCCACACGCATGCTCTGGGGTGCCAGGCGCGGGCTCTCCATCGTGCAATGCAACCGGGGGACACATGGGGTGGGGGTGGGAGCAGTCACATACACACAAATCTGGACTCATTCCTCATACAAGTGGCTGGGCTACGGAAGTGCTGGGGGTGATGAGTGCACGAGCAGGTGCTAGAGAAACCGAGACCCATCGGCAAAGACAGACGGACAGACAGAAAGGAGAGGAGACGGACAGGGCAGGAGGTGGCAGTTGTGCTCTGCACCAATTCCAAGGAGCTTGTCCATATGGCTGCGTATATAGAGTGGGGGTAGTTTGTGGTTCACCCCGTCCCTCCTTGGAATTGTGCCATGGCACAGCTGAGGTGCCAAGGAAGTTCAGGGGAGGACACAGAAAAAGGGGGCATCAAGCAGCAGCACAGAAGGGCACCTGGAGTCCGGGTGGTGGAAGGTAGGTTCAGTTGCTCTCATGGTCCACGCACCGGATCCCACCCCAGGAGAGGAAGAGGAAGGCTAAGAGGGAGGTGGGGAGCCGCCAGTGCGAGCTGCCCTGCAGGCTAGAGAAACAGCAGCCCCCCCATACTCAACCCCCCCCCCCCCCAACCAGCTGGCCCTCTCCGCAGCCAGGCTCTTCAGCAGGCAGCACAGGGGGGACCTGGGACAGAGGAAAGAGAAGTCACGCCATCGGCTAGGGCTTGCTGGAGCAGTGCTGGGCAACCTGGTGTCCTTTGCGTGAGTAGGGGCATAGGGACCTCCACCAAGGCATGTTTGGTGCTCACAAGAAGGTTCCTCCAAATGGGGTGGCCTTTAAGGTTGCCCCCTGCTGACTGACCACTTCAGTGTGGTTCTGCAGAAACATTTAAAAGAAGGTCCGGTGCTCAGGCACACCCCGCTTCGGCACAGGATGGGTGGGTAGGTGGTGATGGTTGCCCAACACTGCCCGATCGGGATCCATCACCCACCTCTGACAAGGAGGGGGCAGCTGGACCCAGAGTCAAGGCAAAGAAGGAAGCGTCAGAGGAGAGACAGGGGGGAAAAGCAACAGATTTTTTAAACTCCCGGCCCTTCTGCCAGGCTCGGAAATTACAAGCCGGGAAGCCACAGCAGTGCTCAGGCCCGGGGCAAACACAGCTCCTGCTTTCCAACCCCCATCCCCAAAGCTACAATGGCACCCCAGCCCTGTGATGCAGTTCCTGCTGAGTATTGCAGCCCCTTCCTCTTCCTTTTTCCACCCCAAACGCTGAGCACTCAAGCACAACTGAGGCTGCAGTCCTAAACACACTTTCCTGGGAGTAAGATCCATTGAGCACAATGAGGCTTACTTCTGAGTAGACATGGTTAGGATTGCAGCCATAGTGATAGAAAGTTCCACAGGAGTTGGAGATGCTCTGTATCCCCCCCCCCCCCCAGTTGCACTTACTCATCTGGCATAACTTCCTGTGGTGGTGTGGGGAGGTTGGTACATGCGCTGCCCCACTCATGGGAGACATAGACCAGTACACAGGCATGTGCCAGCCTCCCCATACCACCACAGAAAGTTACAGTATTTCAGCCTAAATTGGTTAGGATTGCACCCTCAGTGTTGAAGCAGCTCCTTGGCCCGTCCCAGGACCCACCACATCAAAATGAAAGATGCACAACGGGAAATTTGAATCGGCGCAACACACAATTGTGTTGCTATGAAAATCAACACACCAAAAATCTATTTCAAAAGCACATCACTGTGTCTTCTCATCTCAGACATACATTTGTAGGTCTCAAAAGGCCTTGCCCCAGAGAGGCTACCAGAAAGCCCTCTTTGGCTAACATCGAATCCCTCGCCCTGCCTGCCCCAGACAGTGGTACGTACTCTGCTGCCGAAAAAGCCATTTCAAAGTTGCGCCGTCGGTCCTGCGGTGAGAGCTGGGCGTAGTCGAAGGCCTCAGGGAAGAAGTTGTGGACCAGTGCGCAGAACGCCATGCCGTCGCTCCAGCTGGAGGAGAAATTCTGGATGTCGACGTGCTGCCAGGTAGAGGTGAGAGAGGCGTTAGGGTTGGAAGAGGTGGAGGTCTGGGTGTAGGCGTGTGGGTAGGGAGAGGGCAAGGTGTCACTCGCTTCCTCGGAAGAAGACTCACCTCGTACCCCCGGGTCTTGGCACGGCACCAGTCCAAGAGCATCTGTTTGATGCTGTTGGCGTTGGGGACCCCAAAGCTTGAGGAACGCTGGACAGCCACACGGGACACTGCAGGGTTGGCGGGGCTGCGGAGAGAACATGGTGGGCTCTCACTAGTGAGCCAGTGCAGCAAGGATTTTTAACCCTTTTGGCACCCTGACTGGGTCCTAAAAGGTGGTTTGGGGACAACTGATTTACACCGCATTACCATCCCGGGGATCACATCCCCCCCAACAGTCCCATTAATAAACAGCCCTCTTTCAGACTCCTGTGACACACCTGTGGACCGTTCATGGCACACCAACGAGTCAGGGCACTGTGGCTAAACATCCCAATACTATTGCAACCCATACTGTACCCAATTTTTTCTGGCCAGTGGCAACATTCCCAAATCTTTATTAAATTTTTATTATTTAATAAAATAATAAAATTTAACAATATAAAAATTTAATAAAATTTTTATTAAAAATACACAAGCTAAATTGTGATTAGCCTGTACTGAGGTATAAAATTTACAAGCTAAAAAGCTAAGGTGTATCTTGTTTATATAAACAGACACGTCATAGGGTGCAATCCTAAGCATGTCTACTCAGAAGTAAGTCCCATTGTGTTCTACAGGACTTACTCTCAGGAAAGTGTGTATAGGACTGCAGCCGATGGACACAGTCCTAACCATGTCTACTCAAAAGTAAGCCCCATTGTGTTCAGTAGGAGTTACTCCCAGGAAAGTGTCTTTAGAATTGCAGCCTACGGGCACAATCCTGACCACGTCTACTCAAAAGCAAGTTCAATGGGTCTTACTCGCAGGAAAGTGTCATTAAGATTGTAGCCTTAAGTTTCTCTTTGTCTTGAGAACAAATGTATCTCAATTTCTGCTGGCATCTGATCGATCTGTTTGCATTTGTATGGTATTCCTAATTGAATTTTTCTCTTTCACCAGAAAAATAATTAAATCAAAAAATAATTAATAAATAATAAATTAAAAATAAAAACAAATGGACCCTGCCAGGAGCAGGAATAATACTAAGAAAATAAAGATTTATTTAAATATTATAAATATTATACTATACCCATTATAATAAAATAATAAATAATATTTAAATAGTATTTATTTAATAAATTTTATTTAATAAATTTTATTTATTTAAATAATAAAAAGCAGTATAATTGTGGGAGAGTGTGTGTTTGTACTGGGAGGAGGAATGAGAGCGGAGAATCCTTCTGCCTCTTTTCAAACCCCCTATGGATTGCAGAATCCATACATTGAAGTCCACCCACCCCTTCCTAAACAACTTCCACCCTCCTTCCTTGCCCCCATGGTGCCTGGTTCCTCACCTCCCACCCTCCTTCTCCAGCTTCTCGATCATGGCCTTGCGCGCCTGCGATGCAGACGTCTTGGGCAAACTTTGTGCCTTCATCAGCTCCTTCTTCTTCTCAGCTTGGCGTCGCTCCAGGGCAGCCAGGCTGCTTGCCCGCCCCGGGCTCTCGTCCTCTCGCTCAAAGATGCTAGAGGAAGGGGGGAGTGCAGAAACCAGGAGAAAAGTGAGAAAAATCCCAAAAACAGAGAGCAAGAGGGCTTGGGACCCATCTGGTGGGTCCCAGGACCCACAGTTTGAGACACGCTGCTTTCAAAACCAGTGGCACCAAAATGAACAGAAAGGGCCTGGAGGGCACAAAGGTTAACCTGGACACTCACCTGCCCACTTTCTTGGAGGACGATGAGCTGAACGACGACTTGGTCTGAACGAAGGAGGTGCCATCTGAGGAAAGAGGAGAAGAAGGACCTCAGGCTTAAAGAGCATGTCACGTGTCCCATTGGACCACAACCTCAGAGGTAGAAATATATCCCAGGAAATTTGAGGGGGAACCCTGGGGTCAGAGATGGTGGTCCAAAAAAAAGTAAAATAGGAAGCAATAATATGTGGCAGGCACCCAAGTGGGATCCAGGTCCCCCCCCCAAAAAAAATTCTTTCTTCAACATCCATCTCGAAATTTGCTGCTCACCTTAAAAAAACTCAGGGATTTCTTGGACACATGAACGTTCCCATAGTCAAGAAGGCAATAGGGCATTTGGATTCTTGGGAAGGCCCTCTTGGTGGGGTCTATATCGAGCACAGTAGCCACAGCACATGAGGGTCCCATGGCAAACCCACAGGGGCACATAGGATAGCCACACTGGCCTCTTTTCCACAGGCACCGCTATCTTGGATCACACAATGTCTCACCCAATCCAAGATGGTAAATTTGGGACTTGCCTGGCACACACCAGAGCCAGCCCAAGATCTCAACTTGTTGGATGCTCAAGCCCAAAACTGGCAAAGCATTACTTGATAAGTTGGCACCTGAGGCAACTGTCTCAACCTGCTTCACTGTCCCACTCCTTTCCATTTGTGACAAGGCATAAAAGGGTACTTACTTTCCGATCTCTTTGTGTAGCTCGACTCCACCGTCGTCGTACGGGACGTTTTGCTGCCGTCATCTGGAAGGAAGAAAGTGAAGGAAACGCGGACAAGAGAAGAGAGGAGGTATCAGAAAGTTGGAAAGTACAATAACAAAAAATCAATCTACCTATATGTCAAAATCCATATATCAAAATCTATCACTATCAAAATCTATCGATCTATGGCCGCAATCCAAAATACAGATCTGGAAGCAAGCCCCATTGAATATAATGGGACCTACTCCTGAGAAAACAGGCATAGGATTGCACCCTATCTATCTATCAAAATCTAAGGCTGCAATCCTAAAGACATTTTCCTGGGAGTAAGACCCATTGAACTCACTTTTGAGTAGACATGGTTAGGAATGTGCTCAAAATCTATCTATTTATGGCTGCAATCCTAAATACATTTTTCTGGAAGTAAACCCCATTGAATATAATGGAACTTAGTTCTGAGTAAACAGGCATTGGTCTGCACCCTATCTATCCATCTATCTATCTATCTATCTATCTCTCCATCCATCCATCTGCTTGTTAGATTTGTATGCTACCTATCTCCCAAAAGAGCAACCAGGGAGGCTGAAAATCAATTATGTTAATATTATAATTATTAATAATAATAGTATAATTATTATAATATTATTATATATAATGTTATAATTATTGATATAATATAATAATAATAATATAATAAAATACTATTATATTAATAGTCAAATACAAAATCAACACTCAATAAAATAAAAACAACCAGTCAAATATCTAGCAGTCCAATAGTGCAATACTTGGGCGCATTTATTCCTATGCGCGTCCCAAACACCCTGGACACAACCAAGCCGTTTGAAGCCACGTGACTAGGCGACAGAGATGGCAGAGATGTGCAGTGTGAGCATCCTGGCAGCATCCTCTGGGCTGAGCACCAAGCGAAGGAGTTGAGATCCACCTTGTTGGGTGGCACAAAAGGTGTTGGAGAGGGTTGATGCCAAGAGGCAAAGAATTTGGCAGTTCAGAGAGAAGCTGCAGTGGAGCCCCGTGTGGAATATTCCCAAAAAGAAAGATAGAGAGGGGAACGAACCAGCTGAGCAGTGCGCCTCCCCCTCCACAAACAAAGTGGTTCAGCCTCCCCCCCCCCCCCCCCCGCCATCCCTGGTCCTTACTGGACTGAACCAGGCGCTGGGTCTTGGTAACTGTGCTGACCGCAGAGCCGTCGGCCGACTTGGCACTCTGATGCGCAGTGGTCTCCATGGTATGGCTGCTCCCCTTGGTTTTGGCCGCCTGTAGCCGCTGGTCACGCTCCTTATCCCGTTGCTCTGCATAAAAGCACATTTCCAGAGGTCGGACCAATACAGCCTGCGGATTGTGGCACCTTTGGGCACCCACATTTTGAGTCTTCCTCTGTGGGGGGCAAACGCAGGTTGCTCCGGGTGTCATCATCCAACAGGTCGGATGGTGGAAATACCTGAGTTCTTTCAAATGACCAGATCAAAGCCCCTCTGATCTGAGATCACAGCACTCCCCTCTCCGACACCCTTCTCCCCATCCACACCCGAGGTGCGTACCTCGCTTCCGCTGGCGCAATTCCCGCATAGCCGCCCGGATCAACCGCCGTTCCTCAAAGTCTGTCGTCTGGTCCAGCTGAAGGGGAAAATTAAAAAGAGGTTATAGCAACAAACACACCTTTTCTCTCTACTGCGTCTCTATCATGTGCATAGACGTACAACCATGCGTATGGATGTGTACCTTTGCGCAAGACCAGGCTACCGACACATGCGCCGACGGCCACCTACCATCTTATCCAGCACTTCTTCATCCTCCACTTTGCTCAGCTCTTCCACGCTCAGCCGGCCTCGTGGCTGCAGTTCCTGGATCTGGACTTTCTCCTTCTCTGTGCCGTTGGACAACTCGGGTTCCGCCACTTGGACCTGCTCTGGTAGCTCGGCATCCATCTGAAACAAAATGACAGTGATTATATGGGGGTCTGAGGGTTGTACAGCCCAGGGAGCCCTCACTTTCTCCACTAGAGCCTTTTCATAAACCATGGTTAGAAAATTTACAGCACAATCCTAAGCATATATACCCACAAGTAAATCCCATTGTGTACTGGGCTGACTCCCATGTAAGTGTGTTTCAGATTACAGTCTCAGAAGTACATTTATCTCTCTTTTAAAAATGATTTTAGGCTTTTAAGATAGTTTACTCATTTGTAGGAACTGATATGATCGTATATAAATATAAATAGAGTTCTGCCCTTGCCATGCAATTTCTAATATTGTTTTAATTATTTCCGTTTTGCTTTGTTTTTTATTCCTTTCCTTGTACACTATTTTACTCTTAATCTTTTTAATGGATGATAAAATCAATAAAAATTATTTTTTTATAAAAAGCAAGCCATAGGGCACAATCCAGAGTAACTACATGGAGTCCTTGCTCCGGTGTAAGAACAATTTGCTCTGGATTGCAATATGAATTTCCCATAGGTTTTCACTAGGTAGTGCAGCAACGATGGGTACACATAAAGTCTCTTGCGTGCTCCCATAGTTACTCTGGATTGTATGGATAGAGAGGGTTTGGATTCAATCCAATCCTGGTACCACTATATGAAATCGGAGTCCCTGGTATAATCCTGGTATATAAACTGCCTTTGGGTTTCCTTTTTGAAGGAAGACGGGATATTAAACAAACAAACAAACAGGCTCTCTCGTTCTCTTGCTCTTCATTCTCTTTGTCTTCTCATGTTCCTAAGGCTGTCCCTATTCAGGTAGGTATCTCACAGGTGAAGATCCTTGGAGAACTGGGCAGGGTGGTTCCAGGTGGGGGATAGGACCTGGTTCCAGGTGGGGAATAGGATCAGTGACAGGTCTCTCTTCTTACCCTTTGTTTAGCCTATTTTGAAGATGAACCAGGTGGGGAAGACGGAGGTGATGGTGGCCATAGAGCTGTCTAACTCTACAATCCAGAGTAACTACAGGAGCACATAAAAGACATTACGTGCACCCGTAGTTACTGCACCACCTAGTGAAAACCTATGGGAAATTCACATTGCAATCCAGAGAAAAATTGTTCTTACACCGGAGCAAGGACTCCCCATAGTTAATCTGGATTGCACACTAAGAGGATCAGAGTGTCAGGTATGAATAATGGGCATCCAAATGCTGCAGGGCACCCCAATTTGCCCGCTTCCCCAGCCCCACACACGGCAGGCATCTACGGTTGGTGTAGCTTCCGTAGCCCGCAACACAGGAGCCCCCTGGCAAACTATGTCAAGGGATTTCGAGGAGGGGATTAAAAGAGCTTAGATCTGAAAACAGCTTGCAGGGCAGGGTTGAAGAGGGCCCGGCATCTATAGGTGAGGACCAGGACAGGGCGATGCCAGCCCACTGTCAGCACGACCCCCATACAATGCAGTCTGGGACATCAGCCAGGTCTAAAATACACAACAGGAGCGCCGGCATTTGGGAGTGGCAGCCCTGAGGGTGCCCCAAACTCTCTTCCAAGCAAACTATAGTTGGGTGCAGGAAAAGCACAACATCCCTCCTGATCAGGGTTTTCCTCTGCCTTAAATGGCATCCCTCCTTTTGTATTAATTAAAATTAATTATTTTTAAAAAATTTTAATCAATTAAAATGTTAATTTAAATTTTCCTGTTTGCTGAGCCAAGCAAGAGTCCATGCCCAAAATGTGCGTCACGCAACCAACCGACAGCAGACAAGGACCATTATTGTGCCATGCAGAAAGCAAAACTGTGCCACAAGTGCATATTTACTCAAGAGTAGGCATCTATGTCTCGGCTCTTATCCAAGGCCAGGGAAAATGGGAGCAAGAACGGTCCCAATCCAACAAACAGGGAGGTCAACATACAGCCCATCTCCACCTCGCAGCTCCCATCCAACACAGCAAATGGGTTGATGGTTTGGAAAGGGGTGAAGATTGCTACGCTGCTGAACCGCAGACCATTGGCAGCCATGGGGAGAAAGGGCACCATCTGACCTACACCCACACACATTTGGTGACAGCTGTTGGAAACGAGCGTTCCTGTTGATCCTGCCACGGCATCCATTTAACAAACTTGTCAAACAAAGGTTGTCGAAAGGCTTTTGGAAATCCCAGAGGAATGCCAACAGCGATGGAGGGGGGCAAGGACGTTGTGATCCAAGCGCGCCAATCCTTGGATGTGCTCCCAAGCACAGCTAGTGGGAAGGAAGTGAACCTTCTTTAAAAATTCTGGTTGGAGTGTTTTAACAGAAGTGGACCAGCGATGAAAAGACGACCCCCCCCACCCCCCGGAAACTGTCCTGAAACCCATAAATTGGCAGAAGACAGAAAGAAGGCCCCGGTTGGCACAGGTGAAGCACCACGTGCCACTGACCGCTGGGATGGACACACCTGTCACCCTGGCAGGCGGCTGTAATCCCCAAACAGAGGCACTGCTAATCCCCCAGCCGAGCTCTGTGCAGCCCTTGGCTGCCTGCCCTGTTTCAAGTGCTGGGGGAAAGTGGTCCATCTCGGCCTCTTGGGCAATCTGGGTCAACCCAGGTGGTCAGTGGAGGTTAGTGGCATTATGTCCTAAGGTGGTCCAGATAGACCGCTAGAATATGGAAGCAGGAACATTTCCGAGGGATTGTGGATCTCACAGTGGCCCAGAAAATGCCCTACAAGACCACAAGAGACCTACATTTGGTGCCCCCCTTGCATCTGGCATTCAACCCACTTCTAAAAAATGGGGATTGCACATACCCACTTATGGTTGTGATGTATATACTCTGAGGGTTGAACATACCCTGAGACCCTCTACACCAACACCCTCTACACCAAGACGGAGAAGACCTAAGGCAGTGAATTTAAATCCCTTTCAAATCAGTCCAGGACCCCATTAGAATATCAGGATGTGACATGCCAAAGCTCCTCCTCATCTACTCAGATGTAAGTTCCATTATGTTCAATGAGACTCCAAGGAAAGCCCAGTGCCACATTCCAAGATGGTGGATCCCACCTCTTGCGGCCCCCCTGACCTGAGGTTGCGACCCCCACTTGGGGTACCACTGGTCTAAGACAACTTTTGTATGTTTGAAAGTCTCAAAACACCTTGGATCAGAAAGGAATTAGGAGGATCGCCAGTCATCAGGGCACAGAGCTACAGCCCCCCCCCCATGCAGCTCCTTGACCCCCACCACAAATCCCCCCACAATAAATGATGCAATGAAGGCAAAGGTTTGCATACATTTATATAAGTTTTTTAACACCTATAGATATTTGGCTTGTCCTTGTTTGCTACTCAGGATGCTCCCTTTTCTCCTCTCTCTGTTCCAATCCAGGCTGTAAGCTCCTCGGGGCAGGAAACTGAATTTTTCCATAAGGGATGCCGATGGCATAGTGAAATAGGGACGGTGGCGTTTACAGGTGTATATATTGTTTTGGATGCAAAGATCTGGCATTGCAGGTGGCGGGATGAGCAGAAGCATCGGGATGCACAACTGATAGAGGTTAGCCAAGCAGGGGTCTTGCACCACAAAGCGGGAAAGGGGCCACGTCCATCATTGCTCTCTAGAAGATGGCAAGGCAGGGCACAAGAAGTGCAGTTGATCCCTACAAACAGCCCTTTCCCTATTGGCGCCCATCACTCCCCGGACATGGGGGACTCACACGGCTGCCACTCCGAGACAGGTGTACTTCCGACTGCCTCCGGGTGCTGGAGAAGGTGGGAGGATGAGCTATGGGTTCCCCAGGCTCTTCAGTGCCCACAAAGTTAGCACAAGGATCCTCTGACTCCAGCAAGAGTGTGCTGGGATCTTTCTCCAGGGAAAAACCAAGATTCGCCATGCGCCGGTTGAGCCGCGTTTGCTCGGCACGAAGAGAGGCATTCTGTTCCTGTAGGTTGTTGAGAGCGGTGGCCATTGGGCCCACCAAGCCAAGGGCTTCTTCTATGCGCTGGTCGACCGCCTGTTGCCAGGCCTGCAGCTCTTTGCGCAGCTCCTGCAATGCCCGGTGCCAGGGTTCATCCCGGTCCGATTCCTGCATGTTGTTCCAGTTTGGGATGGGCACGCCAGGCATGGCACCAAGGTGGCAGAGCAAAAGGGTCTGGCACAATGTCCAGGGATGGAACACCAAGGAGGACACCTCTGGGAGAGGAAACCACCACACCCTTCTCTGCCAGGATGCAGAACCTCCAGAGTCTTTTATAGGGGTGATCGGGCGCACAGTTCTGGACGCAAGGAGAAAATGCAGGGTGGGGTCTCTGTGTTGCGACCTGGCTATTCTGGTCACATAGGCAGAGATAGGCTGGCACTGAAGCAGTCCCAGTGATGGACAAAGACAGGGTGATGGAGCTGGGCCAGGTATTCAGCCAGGAGTGGAGAACACTGGCCCTGTCCAGGGCCGCATAGCAGCCTCAACCAGGGGAAGGGCACCCCCTGGAGGGGATGTGGAGCCTTGATCTTTCGGAAGTGGATACCTTCCAGCAAGCCAAAGAAAATGGCACTCCAGGAGTGCAACAAAACCATATGGAAGGGGCCTGCCCGCTGCCTACCCACATCCCTTCCTGGTGGGCTCGGTGGATCCGAAAAGCTCCAGGTGTTCACAACATGTACCTTGTTTTCAGATTAGGGGGCAGGACTCCAACTGAGCAGAGGTGAACCACAATTCCTCAACAGATGCCCCAAATCATGCACTCCTGCTCCTTGCGGCCATCAGATTCCATCTCATGCCATCAGATTCTCCATGCTCTCCTTTGCTGAGCATCGTTTGTGTGGACAAACTTATGCACAGTGTGCTATAAACATGGATCCCCCTCTAAATTGTATGTAAATAGCAGAGGGTGATGGTGCTGGGGAGGGGTGCGGGAGGTCACGATTCGGCAGCATGTAGAGAGTCTGCAGAACTAGAACTTTTCATCCCGAGGGGTATGGGATCGATTGACCACCTTGACAAGATGCCCTAAAGTTCTCACCTAGAGGCTGAAGGGTGAGCCACTTGATTTGGGCTGCAATCCTAAAGACACTTTTCTGGGAGTAAGAGCCATTGAACACAGTGGGGCTTACTTTGGAGTACACATGGTTAGGATTGTGCTCTGAACTATTTTTTAAAATGAAAACAAAAGAATCAGAAGAAGCCAAATTCTGCACCCAAGTGCCAAATATTGTAATTCAACAGTCGGAAGGAGGTCCAGGGCCATTATTCTGTTGTGGTATATAGACCCACATTTACGTCCTCAACTGTTCCTATGAAGCAGGATGAAGTTCACCATAAAGCCTGCTATGCGCCCACATCCACCAACAGTGTACAGAAGTGCACCTTCTTAACCTCATGGGCACATGGTGGAAGGGGGCATCGGGGTGCCCTCCCACCAACTTCCACTGTCGGTGAGATATCCAGAGCTGTTGTTGCACTAAAATGTGGGGAAGGGGAATAGGGACACTTCCGCACCATGCACACCTGATTACACCTTGACATCCAAGCTTACAGCTTCTTCAATAATGTATCACTGAGGGCGATCAGATGCCTAATTTTGCTGTCTATTTCTTCTCCAGGGCCCCTTTTGACTTCCTGACCCACAGATCCCCCTTCCCCACATCCACAAGCCAACACTTTCTTGGCCACTACAAAACCCCAAGAGCTTCCCCAACCCCCAAATTTTGCCAGTGCCCTCACCTGCAAGTGACCGAGGGGCTGCGCTGATCTACAGGCACGCGGTGATACGTCCCCACCCTGGGCACCCCTTGGCAGCGCGGCACCTTCCACAACCCACCCGGCTTCCTCCACGGCAGGATAATACCTTAATAAGAGCTGACAGGTCAGCAGTACTGCAGCAGGGAAGCTGGACGAGGCATTAGCCTAATTAGCCTGGGCAGAAGCACGGCTGCTTTCCCCACACCAGGTAGGGAGCTGCATCTAGTTACGGGCAGGTCAGTTGGGAGGGCACGACACCCACAGGGGTTATGCTGACAAGTTGGGTCAGCACCCAATAGTAGCTCCCCTGTTCTACTTTTTTGAACATATCTTGTGCTCCCCTGTGAAAATGTTTTCTTTAAGATCAAGCTGCAAAGGGGTCCAATGTCCAACCAATGTGCTGCTGCACATTGGTGTGCCAGGTGTGCACCACATCTCTCTACTTGCACACATCCTTGCGTACTGCAGGAGCTTGGCTATTCAGAGAGCAACCTTGCAAACTGGAGGAGCTGAACTTGTTGCAGCTATCTGATTTTTTAGTAGCCTCCTGGCTCAAGACAATTCATTTCTGGATCTTTCCATCACATTGCTTTCATTAGAGGCTGTGCAGGGACCCACCAGAAATGGGTCGCGACCCACCAGTCAATCCCAAGCCATTATTGCTTTAAATAAATAGAGTGGCTGGTGTTGAACGCTGTTGGGGAAACACCGAAGCCTGGGAAGAGAGACGTTGACTGTCGCTGCTTCTAACCCCTCTTTGATACTCCACCAACCATCTCCTGTGGGTTTTCTTGGAGCATCACCAGCTCCCCAAATCTGATTTGCTGCAACCCATCTGCGTCCCGCTCTGCAGGGATGAGGTACATCAACCCTGATTGGTTATAAAAAATAGCTCCAGCCCCACCAAGGCCCCCTAACATAAACTGTGATGAGATCCTCTGTTAAACCATCTCAGCGCCACCTTGAGAACCTCCAAAGGAGACTTCAGAGGCTGGGGGTAAGGGTTGGAGCAAGAGCCACAACGGCACATGTTGGCTGACACTAGTGAGGGATGCTCCACTTCTTCATTCTCTAAACAAAACTGGAAGCAACTGTTACCCTAAAAGGCTGGGTACACACACATATACCCCCACCTTAAGATATCAAGCAGCCAAAGGCAATCCGAGGGCACGCTGGGACTTGTTTGCACATAGCTGGAAACATAAAAGTCCTCACCCCCAGGACTGCGCATACTTTGTGGAGGGGAATGTATGTGTTTTCCATGCCTAGATCCTGCAGTGGATTATACAAATCAAATCTTTGCCATTCTGCACTTGCTTCACCTAGAAAGGATTCGCACCCAGGTCTGGCCAAACCGCTCTGATGCTCTAACCACTATGCCATACATATTTCTTCAGCACCAGCTGGATCAAACACAGCTCCGTACTGCATTTCAGCATTTCAGGAAATTGTTGTTTTAACTGGGATGGAGTTTGGGAATACGGGCATTCCCCATTTATCGAACGGGTTAGAAACTAGAGCGCTGTCCAAAAGTGAAAGCTGTTGAAAAGTGGAACCCAACCTTTTTTAGTTTATAAATGTTGCTTTTTTTTAAGTTAACAAATTGCAAATGCCCCTTTTATCTTGCAAATTCCTGCAGCCACATAAGGATTTCTGGAAATGGATTCTTGTTAGCTCCTTCAGGAATGGGATGGGACCTGGAGCTACAACATGGGGAGAGCAATTGTGGCCTTTAGAACAGCAGAGAGAGGTTGAAATAGTGGAACGTGTTGAATGAATGAGTTCTGCGTATAACTGAAAGAGGAGATTGTCAGAAAACAAACCGTCAGAAAGTGGGGAGTGCTTTTATTGCTTGTATTTTTTTTGTATTGTCAGAAACAAACCGTCAGAAAGTGGGGGGTGCTTTTATTGCTTGTATTGTTTTATTACAGAAAGTGGGGGGTGCTTGCATTTTTTTTTTTTGGCCAATCAGCTATCAAGCTTATGTGTGCTTTTAGGACAGGGGTCAGGGAACTTTTTTTACCTTTTACCCCCAAATATATTTAGATACCCCTTGATTTGAAAGGAAGAACATCATTTATTATTATTTATTTGAATTCAAAATTTTATTGAATCTACTCAAAATTTCTTTGACTAGCGGGTGGACTGGGAGGCAGGGCGCAGGACATCACACAGGTGTGTTATACTCATCACACAGGACATCACACAAGTGTGTTATACTCAAGGGCCTGACGCACTCAGGGTGACCAGATCCTAAACTCAAAATGTAGGATATGGTCACCCAAAAGTCAGTTGAAAATATGGACTTTTTAAAAATGTAGCATAAAATGTAGGACATTTTTTAAAAAATCAGGAGAAAGCTCCATTGAAATAGTGGGCTTACTCCTGAGTAGATACCTGGGAATAATGGACAGTCACGCTGCTGAGACACAGCCAGGCATGCATATAGATTCATTTGCATGCCCCGCTGCGTCTTGGCAGCGCTACCATTCATTACCCCCAGGAATCACATATTTACCCCATTTGGGGTAATTTACCCCTATTCCCTGACCACTGTTTTAGGAAGAAAGGCAGGATATAAATTAAATAAATAAATAAATAGTAACACCCCCCAAAATTTCACACTCTTCCCTTCTTCTCAAAGTAACTATTCATCTGAGTAGATGTGGGCATTTTGGCATCATTCTGTGCCAGCACAGAATTTGAGCAGGTAGGGTGTGAGTGCGAATTTATGTCCCTCCAAAGCGCACAGCTTTCCCCTACCCCAAAACTTTAGGATCTTGAAATCAAGGATGTTGCTAATAGTTTCTTACACCCAGAAAAGTGCAAAAGAGAATGAAAAGGGTGTAAAAGAGAATGAGAAGAAAGAGGCACAAAATACTCACCGAGTTAAGGCTACTGACATGGCTGGCGTTGCTCCCGGTGCTGGTGGTGGTGATACGGATGGGGGTGCTTCTTACCCCCAGGGTGAGCTCTATGGGGTGGGGACAAGGTATAGGTATAAGAATAGGTTTCCCAGCGTGGTTGCCCAAAAGGAACGACAGTGCCCAGTACTGCTGACAGCGCCCAGTACTGCTGATGTGAACTACCTCATCCCTAGAGATCTGAACATGATCCAAAAAAACCAGGTTTACAGGCTTCTACTACACCAAAAAAAACTTCAAACTTTCCACTTGATCCCTGAGAAGATGGATTCTAACAAACCCAGCCATGGCAGAGAGTTTATACTACCCAAAATAGGAAAGTTTCCATAACCAAGGACTGCACAAACCTAGCTAAGGATATACTAAAAACTTGGATTGAGAATGTTTTGCAAGACAATCAAACATTACTATTAAATTTTGACTTGATGTTATTATTTTGTATTATGCAACAGGATTGCAATCATTTTTAATATGAGTATTTTTGGGTTCAGAAACAAATTGTCTGAGTTTCCATTATTTCTCATGGGAAAATTCGCTTCGATATACATGCATTTTGGATTACAAGCAGGTTTCCAGAACTAATTATGCTCGTAAATGAATACCATGGAATTTTATTCTCACCAGTCTACACAGGAGGAAGGGTAGATCAGGATCTAAATCTCAGTGTCACTTGCAGTAGATCAACAAGAGATTCCAAAGGCACAATCCAGAGTAACTACGGGAAGTCCTTGCTCAGATGTAAGAACAATTTACTCTGGATTGCAATATGAATTTCCCATACGTTTTCACTAGATGGTGCCGTAACTACGTCGATATAAACGTCTCTTACGTGCTCCTGTAGTTACTCTGGATTGTAGGGCTACTCTTCAAAGCTGAACCACACCAACGAAAACAAAAACAGGGCTCTGTGTGTGATCATTATCATGTACATGGGCTCCTCCCCTCCTTTGGTCTTCACAACAACCCTGTGAGGTAGGCAAGCCTTACCCAAAGCTGTGCCATTGTGCTAACTTGAATTAGAATTAACAACCTGAAAGTTTGGGCGGGGGGTCCTTCATGTTCCTTCCCCGGAGGAATCAGGCAACAAAGATCTTCATGACTTCCAGGATACCAAGAAATTTGGCAAGCAAAAGTTGCAGGGAGAGGAGGTGATGGGGAAAAAAAACTACATTTTGCGCAGAGCCCTAAGTCCTAAACAGCCAGAAATCTGGGATACAGATTCCTTCCCCGCCCCCTGAAAAAATTCATTCTACCCAATTTAATTTAAAAAACCCAGATGTTCCCTTTCGCTGGATTGAACCCACCCTAAAATTCACATTTGGGGAAATCCGGTGGTAGGTCATCCCTTAGCATGCTACCCTTCCTGACCTGACAAACACAAGCAGGGCAATTTGAAGGCACCTTCCCCAGAGCTACAAGACATAACAGACAACAGATCTTTAAGGGATGATAGTGGTGATGGGCAAGCTGGGCGCACCATACATAGGGTTGCCATATGTCCCCCAAAACAGGGACAACCCCAATTTTGGAGGATTGTGTTCACATGCTGGCAAATGGGACAGAGGGTCCTGTCCTGATTTGGTGGAAGAAAATTACGGCAACCTTAGACGTGCAGATTCCACGCTTCGCTTGGCAAGCCACAGGGGCCAATGCAAAGTCATCCCCGGATACCATAACTCCACTCACCTGCCCGCTGGTTCCCTGGCACACCTACAATGTGGCTCCTGACTGGCTGGCTGCGGCCATCCTTGATCTCGATGGTGAAGAGGGTCTTCATGGCGTCACTGGTGTTGGCCCCACCGCCGCGTGCCTGGGACGCCAGAGGGGTGCGGGAGGAAGCGCTCGGCCGGACACTGGACTCTTCTACGCCAGCAGGGCTACCCTTGGCATTTTCAATGGGTTGTCGGGCAGGTGTCAACTTGCTGCCCTGCCATTGGCTACTCTGGTTCCGCCCCCCGGGGCCACCCACCTCTTTAGGGCCGGCCGGACTCTGAGCAGGAGGCCTGACTGGTCCAGGTTTTGCCGGGAAGGTGGTAAACTTTGCTGCCTGCTCCGTGCCAACACTGCAAGTCCCTGCCCGCCTGATGCCATCTTGGAACACTCGGCCGGGTCCCCCACCACTATGGGCTCCACTAGGTAAGTCCGTCCCACGCTGGGAGTTCAGGAGCTGCTGCTGTTGCTGTTGCTGCAGTATACGAGTGCCCCTGGTACCCTCTCCTTTTTGGGGTGTAGGCACAGCACCGGTCTGGGTGGCAGGGTCTGTACTGAACTTTCGAGCGCGCTCCAGCACGGAGCCGGATCTCTGGAAGGGCTGCTCTTGCCGGGGATCTAACGGGAGGGAGAACAAGGAAAAGTACTCATTGGCTTGGGAACACAGAGCTCAGGCAGACCTCAACTGGGAACCCAGCCAAGTCCCTGGATAGAAGGTTCAGGCATGGGTTGCGGGGAGGAGAGAGAGAGAGAAGACCCCCCTCCTTCTGTTCCTCCACACTCACTTCCCATATCTGCTCAGAAAAGATCAAACTCCGAAGGGCTCACCCTACAAGCACTTCCCCACTTTCTGAGCTGATGGTTGGTCCACTTGAAGAGAAGAACCCTGGGATACCCTTACCCTATGCCCACCCATAGAATTAGTATTAGCATCCACCGGTCTCGAAAGACTATGGTATTATGCTCGACGCTGCATGCGAAGCACGAAGGCCTGGATAGATTGATATGGAAGATAGGCTGTTACCCAAGCAGTAAATCCCCCCTCTCCATGCCACTGAAATACTCCAATGGAATGGCAGAGCCGATATGATGGGTTCCAGGTGCGTCACAAGAGTTGGGCTAAGGACAGGAGCTCACCCTGTCTTGTGGGGACCCAAGTCTCAAACCCTGGCCTACTGGTTAACCGGCACAGTGTCTTAACCACTCGCGCCACGCACAGCCCATCCATAGGTGGTATAGACAGTCCAGATCAGCGTGATCAGAACCATCCACTTCAATCAGGTTGGACTTGAGGGACTACCCTTGATCCTGCTCCCCCCAGGATCAAAAACAGCTGTGACTACAACAGGGTGATTGTATGGCTCTAATTCCAGGACACATCCTCTTTCAGCCTTGTGTCCTGGGGAAAAAAATCTTTCTTCTACTCCTTTTCCTTGTGAGCAGAACATGTCCTCTTTTTCCAGAACATGTCCTCTTTTTTAGCCTGTCTCCTGGAAAATTTTTTTCCTCATCCTCCTTTTTCTTGTGAGCTGGCAACACATTAGACTTCTTCCAATCAACAAATTATATATAATGGTATTAAATTTAATAATACATAATCTAGCATTTAGCAGGCCTCCGTCAGTCTTGAAAGACTATGGTATTGTGCTCGGCGCTGCATACGCTGCATGCGAAGCACGAAAGCCTGGGTTGGATTGATATGGAGGATAGGCTGTGACCCAAGCAGCAAATCCCCCCTCTCCACGCCACTGAATTAGTCCAATGGAAAGGCAGAGCCAATACGATTGGATACAGCTGCGTCGCAGAGCTGGGCTAAGGACAGGCGCTCACCCTGTCTTGTGGGGCCGACCCAGGTCTCGAACCCTGGCCTGCTGGTTAACAGGCACAGTGTCCTTACCGCTTGCGCCACCCACAGCCTTGGCATTTACGTGCATTTACGTGAAAGCTATATATCTCTCTATATATGTGAGTATATATAATCTATATACGTATGTGTTTATATGTCATCTGTAAATATATGTTGCTAAGTCTTACGTTTTTCTTGGGTGTCCTACACTTTGGACATTTTGTTTTCCAAAAGGGGACAATCCTAACCATTTCAACTCAAAAGAAAGCCCCATTGGAAGGAAGCCCCATTTGTGTTTCCATTGTGTTCAATGGGTCTTACTCCCAGGAAAGTGTCTTTAGGATTGCAGCCCTGAGCTTCAATAGGCTCCAACTAGCCCTTATCCCCACTAACAAAATCAATCAAATCAATCTATCTATGGCTGCAATCCTACACTTTCCTGGAAGTAAGCCCCATTGAATATAATGGGACTACTTCCGAGGCATAGGATTGCACCCTATCCCTCTATCCATCCATCAATCATATTTATATACCACTTTTCAATAAAACCAACCTCCCTCCACTTTACCCAGAGGGGCAGTTCAATAGGCAGGTTCCCCAGCTGTTCAGGCAACCCCAGACAGCAGGATGATAATGCAACAGATCAAAGGTACCAAGTGGGTCCCCAAAAGTCACCTGTGCTGGGAGTCGGACGTGGGGGGGTGTCACAGTGGGGGGCATCTAAAGGCACCAAGCCCTTGCAGGCATCTTGAGAGGGAGCTGCTTGGTCAGGCATCAAGAACAGGTTGGTGAGGCATGTCAAGGAAGGAAAATATAGTCACGTTAGACAAGATTGTTCTCGGGGTCCCAATCCGAGCCAACAATCCTCTGTAACCCTTCACTCCTGTGGAAAGGACCCCAACCACTTTGCCTACCCTGCTCTGTGCCTACCTTCACAGGAATCTTTTTAACGACAGCCCTGCAAGGAATATCAGTGTCCCAAATTGAGAATTTGTGGCTGAGACAATAGTAGCCTAAGAGCACAATCTTAACCATGTCTACTCAAAAGTAAGTCCCATTGTGTTCAATGGGTCTTACTCCCAGGAAAGTGTCTTTAGGATTGCAGCCTAATTCAAATATGGTTTTCATCTCTAGTCTCATTGTTGATGTCCTACAACAGGGGTGTCCAAACCCTTTTGGCAAGGGGGCCCCATCCTCCCTCTGACACTGTGTCGGGCCGGGAAAAGTTATTTACATTTCAAAATTTGAATAGATTTACATAAATTTACATATAATGGTGTTTTAGAGAGAGATAAGGAGGATTACAAGGCTGGGAGCTGCTCTCCAGGGTTGCCACTGCTGGCCTTGGGTGTGTGTCAAGTTGGGGGGGGGGAAGGCTGCGGGGGGAAAGGGTGACACCTGCCCAGGTGGGAGAGGGAATAGTACCCGCAGTGCCACCAACTCCAACCAGTTCACCCAGCCGGCTGACAGCAGAGTGAGGAAACCCCTCTTCCATTTATTTTATTTTTAAGAAATTAAATGTTAAAATGTTAAATGTTAAAATGTTTGGACATTAAAAATGTCCAAATAAAGCAAAGCCATCTATAATTCAATGGAGAACAATATAAAATATAATATAAATATAAAATTTGATATTAGCCGTAATGCTAAGAGGCAGTCCATTAGTGACCCTCAACCCCTGACTCTGGACAAGACCTTGTGGGAAAAATAAAGTGGGCTACGATAGTAAGGGACCCTCTCAAATGAAAGTTAAGGGACCCTCCGAAATCAGTCCTGCTCCATTCCCTGGAGAACATGCGTAAGATTTTGGGGTGTCACAAGGAAGGGGAGGGAAGTTGCTGGGGCAGACCAGGAAGAGGAATATTTCTGAGGATCCGGAACTTCCCCGGTAGAAGAGGCTCGATCAGAGAGCAAGACGGGTCCCAGAAGCAACACCGGTGCCAAGGAGGTTTTGCAAGCGGCCAAAGGAAAGGAGAGAGGGAGGCACTGAAGACGGAGGCTGGAGACAAGCAGTGGGGCCCAGGCAAGGAGGAAGGAGACTTTCCTGACCTTATTGGGTGAAAAAATGTAAAAGGTCCAACTCTGGGGAGCAGATCTTTCCCTTTCATGGCATGGCAGGCAGGGGGGCCATGCGGAAAATTTCCAACATCACCGGCTGGAGAGGTGGGCGAGGGGGGGGAGGAGGCAGGCCATGCCCCTGAGTAAGGGGTACACCATCTCTGGGTTCCCACGGGGCAGAAGCAGAGCCTCCCCCACACTTGGGTGTAGAGCCAAGGCTTTGGCTCGGCCTCCCTCCCTGGGTGCGTCTTTGTGCCTCCAACCTCTCCATTCCAAGGCAGGCACTGAGCCCACCTCCCTTGGCATTCCCATTGCAGGGCAGGATGGATTCAGGGATGCCAGGGGTGCAAGGCCAGCAATAGCTGAGATTAAATGAGTCCCTGGAGGCTGATCAGTGGGTGACACCACAGCGTCCACACAGCCGCTTGGGCTGGGATTCATGTGCCTTTGTGCCAGGCTGCCAAACGACACAGAAAACCATGGTTCAGACCATTGATCTGTCTACCCCAGCACCATCTAGTCTGATCCTAGTGTGTCTCCAACAATCCAGGGCCATTTTCCCATTGCAACTGTCCAGAGATGTCTCGGGTTGAACTTGGGGACTTTTGCATACTGTGGTATCAACCAAGGGCAGCATGACCTAATGTCATCCTGAGTCTGCCATATTTGCGAAGAGTCCTGGAACGGATTTCCATAGATTATGAGGTTGCACTGTAAGCACGCCATCTTGACCTCAAACATCCAATGCACAAACACGATACACCCATTATCCCAGGTCTTGCACCACCTCCAGACCGCATAGGAAGGGCAGCAGCCCTTACCGTCATCCTCTTTGTCCTCTGTTCGGACTTCCTTTTCGGGGGTTTGCAACTCAACCTAGGGGGACAGAAGGAATTGTGATGAGCTCAGATGCAAGTGTATGGGTGGGACGAACCCCCAAAAGTGGGACAAACCCCAAAAAGGAAGGGGACCTGCTTGGGTCTGAACTGAACAAGCCACTCCAAGTCTGCATGACCTTGTGTTCACAGTCTTGGCCGACAACCTGCATCCATGGGGCTGAGAAGATGGGACACTTCTAGAGCAGAGACCCCAATCCAATAAGAAGCTGATCCCCCCCTCCACACATTAAGTTGGACAAATTTGGGAAACTCCGTTCACACAGGTCACTGAGGTAGCCCCACAATGGCCATAGGGCACCTTCTTGCCCCTACTTCAGGCGCAACCAGATATCACATCTCAGCCCCATGCCAAGGGGACCCACTTAAGTACCTTGCAGTCCTTGTGCTCATTACTCAGGAGTCTCGACCGTGGCTCTTCTGGCTGCTTGGCATCTCCTTCGGCGCCTAGTGTCTCCAATGGCCTTTGCATGGCCTCCTGAGGGACCTCTTCTTTGGGGGACCTCACCCTTTCACTGTCCTCCCCTCCCGAAGCGTCACTAGGGGTCTCCTCTTTGGAAGGGGGGTGAGTTTCTGAATCAGAACCACTGTCATGAGAGCTGGCCTGGGGGCCCTCCGTTCTGGACTCTGGATCGGTCTCTGGGTGCGAGCGGCAGGGGGCCTCGGAAGGAAGCTGGTTAGAGACCGGGTCCAGCAGTAGTAAAGTCACTGATGAAGAATCTGGGGAGAAGAAAAGTGGAAAACAGAAGAAACCATAATGAAAAATTTATTTTATTTACTTATACCACACCTTTCCACCCCATTTAAGAACCATGAAAATTCCTATTTGTAATTTAGTTTCTTCGTATAATGCAAGACAATAGTCTTCAATCCCAAATTAGGGAGCAAAAATACTGGCCTACCTTACAAGGCTGTTGTGAGGATTACATTGATATTGTTTTGTGAAGCAGTTCAAGCCCCCCTGAAGGTGTGGCGCTTGACTTTTCTTAAGTCACAGACTACGTGAGAAGCTGATGAAAGCTAAAGACCTCCCCTCCGACACCCCCCCCCCCTAAAAATCCACCTAAGTGCATGCACACACTATTTTGCTTACACCCAGTTCATGGATCCCTTGATGCCAATTCATAGACACCAGGGTGAAGAATCCCTGTTTTAAAGCAGCACAGAAATGCAGACATTGCAATCCTAAGGATGTCTACTCAAAAGTAAGTCCCATAGTGTTCAGTAATAATTACTTCTAGGGAAGCGTGGTTAGGATTGCAGCGTAGGAGCACAATCCTAACCATGTCTACTCAAAAGTAGGCCACATTGTGTTCAATGGGTCTTACTCCCAGGAAAGTGTCTTGAGGATTGCAGCCTAAATTAGTAGTCAAATCCTATTAGTAGTAAAATTCATCCAACTGAGAAAGTTCCCGATCCTCCATGCCATCTGTCTAATCTGCTTCCCTTCCAAAAATCCTTCCTTCTGCTCCCTTCCACCAGATCCTCACAATGCTCTCCCGCTGTGCACATACTTGCACCCGTGCATCCTAATCCCTTACTCCCGAGGTGCTCCCAACCCTTGCCCTTCACCACCCCCTCCGCCGGCCTAATACTTCCACCACAATGCACGAAAGGTGTGTGCACGCAAAACCCGCGGACACTCACCTGGGACATCCGCAGCCTTGACTTCCCGGTTGTGCTGCTCACTTCGAAATTCCCGGATCTGCGCCCTGATCAGTTCCCGCTCTGCTAACTCCTGTGCTTAAGGAGAGACAAAAAGGGAGGTGGAAGCCCGGCGTCAGCTGGAGAAACTCCAGATTCGGGGGAACCTCACCTGGATCATTTCCATACACACACGCACACCTGTGGCAAGATCGGTTGTACACATTGCTCTTCCCGTCACACATCTTGGCTACCTCTGGCTGATTAAAAATTAGTTTATTCAAAGGTTATGAGTTTTCATTGGGCATTTTTTTTTTTTGGGGGGGGGGGGAGAATGTAGCAATACTGACCTGCAAGAAATATTCTTTGTTTTTAAAGCAAGATCCTTATTGCACAGGTTAGGGGGTCACACCCCAAATTGCAATGCACCCCCCCCCCCCCGCATTGTAGCATCTCGGAGAGACAGACAGACAGACAAAGGTTTGGCACAAGCCAGCCAGAAGAGAGCAACACGGCACACATACGGACACACAAACACACCCACACTCAAGCCCCTTCCCAGGTATCGCTCTCTTCGCTACCACAAGTCTGGGGAACCCTGCAAGACACACACACACCCAGAGTAAGATGCTGCGTTATCCTTTGTGCGCCTGTGTGTAAGGTGGGAGTAGTTGCTAGGCAACGGGATGCAAGCCCCCCATCACCAAATCAGGATCCCTCCTTGCTGCTAAGCAACCATGGGCAATGGTCCCTCTATCTAGTCCCAGCATAGAGTCACACAGTTGGAAGGAACCCACGAGGTCATCTAGTCCATCCCCCTGCCTGTTGCAGGAAATCCTCGTCTAGTGGGGACCCGGGTCTCGAACCCTGGTCTGCTGGTTAATAGGCACAGTATCTTAACCACTTGCACGCTTCTAGTGCCAGATGCTGATCAGCAAATAGATGAGTTTCTTTTTGGGGGGGAGGTTTTGAAAGGTGGGGTGCATTGCCCTAATTCTCACAGGGGTAGTAAATGTCTGAGCTGTAGCAGTTCAAATAAAGCCTACGGAAGGAAGGACTCCACTATGCACAAAAAAAGCATGCATGTAAAAAACTAGCCTCTCAGGAATCACCTAAGCTTCTCCCTGCAAAAGCTTTTTTCTCCCTGCAGGAGCATTGTAGTTTGCATGTCCCCGACCAATAGAGACATACCCTACAATCCAGAGTAACTACGGGAAGACGTAAGAGGCACTTACTCTGGATTGCTCTGTGCATTTCCCATAGGTTTCCCATAGGTGGCACCGCAACTACGACAGCGTAAAAGGTCCCGTAGTTACTCTGGATTGTAGCCTTACTCCAGATATTTGTTGACCATCCCAATATGATCAAGTCTTAGGGACACACACACTAATCTTAGGATGGCTTTGCATAATTAGCAAGGACTAATTTTATTAGTAATTATTAGAAGTGCTTTATTCTGAGGAAAATGTACTCACCACAGGTCATCCCCATTAGCGGCTAAGGGGGAAGGAAAAAGGTGCCAGTATTGAGTACCGTTGTGTACACCAAGGAAAAAAGCCCTGATTATTCATAATCGCTATACTGCTAATTACTATTCTCATTACTATAACATTAATAATTTTATTCAGCAGGATGGGGTGGGCATTGTCTGAATTTTGGGGATCAGGGCTTGGAAAGGTTGGAAATACTGTATTTACTCGAACTAACTCTCACCTTTCCCAGCTGAATTCTGTTTCCAAAATCATAGATTCTATGGCACATTAGATTCAAGTAAATATGTCGTTTGATTATAAGTATAGGGTGCGCATTAGATTCAATGGCGCATTAGATTTGAGTAAATACAGTAATTGCTGCTACCCGAATATTGCCCATAGAAAAATTCGAAACAAATTTCGGGGTTCCTTCTCAAAAAATACACTCAAGGAATTGGGAGGAAAAGTTTACCAAATCAAGACCAGCAAAGGGGTGAGGAGTCCAGCAGGTCCCGTTTCCTTGGACGGGAGCAACACCTAGTGGAAGATCTGGGAAGTGCGGATCCTGTCCGGCTCCGCTAAATGTGCAGACGCCATAGACTCACCTCTGAGACTCTTCCATCTGCAGAGCTCTTCTCCTGTTCCTTGGCCTCGAGAGGGTCCTTCTTGTCCCTACAGCTGTGGTAACCCTTCCCGGTCAGGGCTGTGGTTTGAAAGGAGACAAGCTGTGAGTAGGGGGTGACCCAACCTCATTGATTAAAGATGGGAGCCAGTGATGGCTGGTCCATCTTGCTATATCCCAGATCTGCTCTTCCCGGGAGTCCCGAATCCACAGCATCAATCTGGAACCCATGGGGGTGTCATTGAATACCAGTCACTGAAATCAGTGGCCAGCACTGCCACCACTATGGCAAGCAGAACGTTGGCACTGATGGACCATTTGGCAGACCCAACAGTACTTTCCATACAGGCTTCTTATTGAAGGACAGCATGACAGGTGAGATGCTCGGACATCAATCTACCTAAAGGTACATGAGACCACCACATGCCCCCCGTACAGTCATCGGTCACCATACCCTCAATTTCTTCAGCACGCAGCTTACGGATGGCGGCTCGGATCAGTTTACGTTCCTCGTACTCACTGGCTCCCCGTAGCTGAAGGAGATAAGAGGGCAGGTCAGACATTAGTTGCACACATACCCTGAAGAGCCACCCAGACGAATATAGGTTCTCGGGTCCATGAATCTATGGGTCCACGACTCTGAATTGCCACCCAAGCATTGCAGGGATGCTAAAATAATGAAAGGTATTGGGGAGACTCAGCTTCGAGGACTAAAGCCCAAACTACACTTACCCCAGGTAAACAGACATTATCATAACTACCCTAAGGCTGCAATCCTAGAGACACTTTCCTGGGAGGAAGACCCATTGAACACAATGGGCTTACTTTTGAATAGACATGGTTAGGATTGTGTTCTAAGGCAACAATCATAACCACACTTTCCTGGAGTAAGTACTATTGAACATAACAGGACTTACTTCTGCATTCTAAGTCCCCTACTTATGAATGAGTTGATTAACATATTGATGTTAATGCATGTTTGACCCAGTTTAACCCAATGTAAAAAAGGAAAAAGCTGTGTAAATTTAATAATTAATAATTAATTAACTTATTCATTCAATAATACATTTCCACTTTTCTTCCTACTCAGTTGATCACAAGTCACTCGACGTGCACCACAGACTTGATCTTCTTGCAAAGGCCACAAACCGACAAGGTCAGCCAATATTACGTGGCAGCCGAGTGGCCAAAGCACCCTTAGGAGACTCTGGCAGAGGTGAAATTCAAACCAACGATTCCCAAACTCTAGCTTGATGTCTCGGCTTTGTGCTGCTACCGAGGTGCACTGAGCCAGAGGAACTCACCAAGACTGTAAGTTCCTCCACATCCTGGATGTTCTCTAGCTTCCCCGAGAGAATATCCAGGGATTTCTGCTGACGCTGCTCTTCCTCCAGCTGTCGGGACCTGGTGGTGAAAAGGGGAGTTGGATATTGTCAAGGTGGAGCCTTTGGATGCCATCCACGGTGCCACCAGTAACACAACTTGAGTCCTGACCTCCCCAGCGCATAAGAGCCCTGGTGGATCAGGCCAAAGATCCACCTAGCCCAGCTTCCTCTATCTCAAAATGGCCCATCCTATGGCAAGGAGTGCCACAGGTTAATTACATAGGAAGAGCCTCACTGGATCCGGCCAAAGGTCCATCTAGTCCAGCTTCCTGGATCTCACAGTGGCCCATCTTGTGGCAAGGAGCTCCACAGACTGATAATATCTGAAGAACCTCACTGGATCAGGCCAAAAGTTCATCTAGTCCAGTTTCCACAATGGCCCGTCCTGTGGCAAGGAGTTACACAGATTGATTACATCAGAAGAGCCTCACTGGCTCAGGCCAAAGGTCCATCTAGTCCAGCTTCCTGGATCTCACAGTGGCTCATCCTGTGGCAAGGAGTTCCACAGACTGATTACATTGGAAGATTTTCACTGAGTCAGGCCAAAGGTTCCTCTAGTCCAGTTTTCTGTCTCTCACAGTGGCTCATTCCATAGCAAGGAGTTCCACAGATTGCTTATATAGAAATTTTACTGTTATTATATTTTGTTGATCGTTAGCTGCCTTGAGTGCCCTTCAGGGAGAAAGACGGAATACAAATCTAATCATAAAATAAAAATAAAATGAATAATAAGAGCCTCACTGGATCAGGTCAAAGGACCACCTAATCCAGCTTTCTGTATCTCACAGTGGCTCATCTTGTGGCAAGGAGTTCCATAGACTAATTAAGTCAGAAGAGCCTCACTGGATCAGGCCACAGAACCATTTATGTATGTATGCACGCATGTAATGTCTATCCCGCAAAGCCAAAGCAGCAGCACAGAATAGCCCGGAATAGTCCAGAAAAGCCTAGAATACCCTCTCCACCTCCCAAGCACCAGCTGGACTTACCGCAGCCAGTTCTCCTTATTCTCCTGACGCTCCGCACTCCGCTCCGTCCGAAAGCGCTTTGACGCCAGCGCCTCTTCGTCACGCTCCAACTCCTGTCGCCGAAGTTCCCGGATGGCAGAGCGGATCTGGCGCCGTTCTGCAAGGTCCAGCGTGGCTTCTAGCTGCAGAAGAGAGGGGGATACATACAAAGGGGACGTCACTTTGGGTTCGATAACGTGCGTTATTTACACCATGGGTAGTCAATCTCTTTTCCACCTCTGCTGACCACTCCAAAATTCCAAGCCGGGCACACAATGGACGCAGTGTCCCGGCAAACAGAGTGCGCCACTGTCCCCTCGCACACAGACCGCACCCACTCCCCACTGGCACATGGCCCAATGACTCACGGGCACATGATTGCCACCAAGCCTCTGATAAGATGTCCCCCCTCTCCAACCTCAAGACCCCAGCCAGGCACACTTGTCCAGCAAGAGGGAGAAGGCTGGGTGCGCACTCCGTAAAACCATCAGAGGCAGATGGAACCCATGAGGTTGTATAGTCCAACTCCCTGCCTGATGCAAGTACCTCATATAACTAGTTGGGTCCCAATAGAGTATCATCTTCAAAAGTGGGTCCTTTTTGGGAACCACTGATGGGCTGCTATGTGATACAGGAAGCTGGTCTAGATGGGCCTTTGGCCTGATCCAGCGGAGGTGCTTCTTATGTTCTTAAGAAGACCTTCCAAAATTATGTCCTATCTAACCTCCATATGGCCTATTTAAGTAGAAGTTCTATCTAATCTCCATATACAGGTATTCCCCCTTATTAGACGGGTTAGGGACCCGAGTTCTGGGTATAATTGGATGGTGTTGAAAGAGTGGATCGTCTGAAAGCGAGGATCCCTGTACCCCAGTGGATAAGCATATAAGGGTGAGATCAGACATCTACTTAAGGATGGCGGGGAAGTTTCCAAGATCACACTGAAGCTTCTTAAAGACTGAGCGGAGGAAATTGGCAGGGAGAAAGCCATAGAGGGGGTCGGGAGAGAATCTGGAAAGTCACCTAAGGAGAAGCAAGTGATGTATGATTTCCATTGTTAAAACCATTCATCACCCCCAGTCCTGGTTGGGATCTGTTAGTGATTTATCGGCGGCTTTCACAAATCTGGTCTCCGATCCCCTGTTAACGGATGCCTGGGTCGGCAGCAGGCTTTGAAGCCGTTCCGAATCCGCCTGCGCCTCTCTCGAAGTCAGGACGATTTGTTACTACAGGGCGGATGGAAACAATTCAGAGCTCAGAACGACGACCCTTGTTGAAAGGGAACCATCCGAGCCACGGCTGTGATATTTATGATTTTACAAGGATTTTTTTTCCTCTTAAAAGGGAATAATTCTTTTAAAAGATCAGGCTGCGGGTGGAATGAGAACAGCATGTGCTTTGCACGTGGAAGGTCTCCAGCTCGATCTCTGGGGCCTCCAGAGGAGAGTAAAAAAGAACGAGGGATCAGATGTAGCAGGTGATGGGAAATAAGCCCTTACCTGGAGGAAGTCTTTGTGGCCACCTCTCCACCACTTAGGGATCATGCGCAGTATCATGCACCATCCTTAAGTGAACTCGGAGTATCTCCGAGTATCATGCGCACTCCCCATTGGAATGGCGGCATCAATACTGGAAAGCAGGATATGCTTGGAACCTGCAAAGCCTAATGTGCCCCTCTGAACATCCTGAACCCCCTAACTCTCAATATGAATATGAACCCCCTAACTCTGAATATGAATATGAACCCCCTAACTCTAAATATGAATATGCTCACCTTCTGTTGTGAGCATTTGCGCATGAAATACTCCCATGCGTTAATTTAAGAGGGACTAGATGGCTAAATATGTACACACACATATGTGTGCTCTAGACTGCACATGGACTGATGTGGGCATTTGCCCACATCAACTATTAACATTTTTTATTCTACCAACATACTTGACACACATATGTAAAGACTTGACACACATGTAAAGACTTGACACACATATGTAAAGGTAAGGTAAACACGTACATGTGTGCTCTAGATGCAGACTGCACATGGACTGAACATAACATTAGCCCACATCAACTATTAACATCTTTTATTCTACCGACATACTTGACACACATATGTAAAGGTAACATAAAGACTTGTCACACACATGTAAAGGTAAGGTAAACACGTACATGTGAGCTCTAGATGTAGACTGCACATGGACTGAACATAACATTTGCCCACATCAACTATTAACATTTTTAATTCTACCAACATACTTGACACATATATGTAAAGGTAAGGTAAAGACTTGACACACATGTAAAGACTTGTCACACATATGTAAAGGCAAGGTAAACATGTCGCACATGTGTGCTCTAGATGCAGACGGCACATGGACTGAACATAACATTTGCCCACATCAACTATTAATATGTTTTATTCTACCTACATACAAGACTTGACACATGTACATATTTGATTTTTAAAATCTCAGAATACACATTAATGCACAGAGACTGGGTCCCTCCAAAACAGGTGGTGCAGATTGTATGGCAGGGTGTCACATATGAATATCACATATCTATGATCATGTGCGCACTGTCCTGTTTGAGCACACATGGAATATAATAGCATGCCTCAGAAGGCAGTGAATTCTCCATCACTTAAAGTCTTTAAGCAGAGGCTTGTTAGTCACCTATGGGTGGCATGCCTGTGGATTGCCCACATTGATAGGGGGTTGGACTTGATGATCTCATAAGTTCTGTTAATATGGCTTTGATTATCTCATGTGCTCTGGATATGATGCTGGTATAATGTGAGTAAAGCTGGCCCTTTACATGGTCAGACAATAAATCCGAGAGAGATGGAAGCAGTAAAATAAAAGGATGTAGGATCGATGTTGGAGCCCAAATTAACTTCTGTCGTTGCCCTGGTCCAACAGGTTTGGAGAAGAGCCTGCAAAACCTGCTTCCCAGAAAGGTGGCAAGGACTGTGCCCCATTCTGAGCAACGGCACTGCTTCCATCACTGTCACCTGCAGCGCTCTGAAAATGCCACCCATGCATATTCATTTTGGCTTAATGCCAACCAAAACTCACCCTCAGAAATTCTGTTGACAGATGTCACCACCTGCCGGGAAAAAGCTACCGCTCAGGGGTTAAACCCCTTGCACATGCAGATCCCCTTGTGCATGCAGATGCTTGATGTTCAATAGCATCAATAGGTAGGGCAGGGAATGTGCCCCCTTCCAGACCCTGGAAAGCTGCCCCTAGTCTGAACTGAGAAAAGGCACTGAGTAAAGGGACTCCTCAGGTGAAGTTTCTTCTGCAGGTTTCCTAAATCCATTCAGTTGATCCTGAGTAAAAGAGGGTGCCAAGCATCTTCAGTGGCATAGCTAGAGGCGGTGGAGCAGTCAGTCTTGAAGGGAGTGTGGAAGGGGCCCCTAGCCTCGTCCCTAGAGAGTAAAACATCTCCAGGTTCACCCAGCAGGGGCATGGCAGCTATGCACCCTTTTGTGCCCCTTTATGCAGAGGGCACAAAACTGAGTCCCCCACCAGGAATGTGGAAATCTTGCAACTCCCTCCAAGACTGACTGCTCCACCCCCCTCTAGCTACACCACCAGAGAGATTTTGCTCCTTCCCTCCCAATAGGAATGCTGAGGAATTTGAGAATTTGGATCCCGAGAGCTAATAGCGCCATACTAATAGGAGAGATAGACCAATCCTAGCCACACTTCTCCTGGGAGAAAGCCCCACTGATTCCAATAGGACTTAACTTTTGCATAAGCAGGCATAGGATTGGGCTCCAAGGCTGAGCAAGCACAGGATTTGAAGTGGGTTCAAGTATCCAGCCGCAGCACACCAGCTGGCCTGGCACCTTGCCGATTCCCCTCCACAACCCAGTGCTGGTCCCAAGGTACAGGACACCACTTTTGGAGGAAATGGCCTCTCCCACTTCCTCTACCACGGTCATCCCTGGATCGGAATGGATGGTGGATAGCAAAGGGCAAGAGACAGCATTTCCTTTTGGTCCCAGAGTTCACCACATCTTCAATGACGGATCGTCCCTAGAGAGTAAAACATCTCCAGGCTCATCCAGCGGGTGCATGGCAGCCACTTTCCCGCCCCTGTCCCACATTTAGCGCAAGACTTTTGGTGACTGAAGAAGACTGGAAATGTCCCCACTTTTTCTCTCTCCCCCATCCTAAAAGACCTGGCTGTTGGGGCAGCATAAGCAAAGGCCATTAAGGCCAAGAGTGCAAGGGAGACAGGCTGACTGGCCGGATCAGCGGCATCCAGGGATCTGAGGTAGATGGATTGGACGGGAAATGCTTGGAAAGTCTTCATACTGCCAGAGGGGAGGACGAGGCCAGGTTATGCCGCCCCTGTCCACGTCAGCATCTGGGGGGAGAGACAGCCTGGGACGGGGAATAAAAACAGGCCCTAAGCTGTGGCTACCACTGAGATGAGCCAGATGTGCGAGAAGCCGCAGGACACTTTTAACAGCTGTACTGGTGTGCATGCAGAACCAAGTGTCCCCAGCTGCCCCGTACCCTGGGAAGGATAGGACACACCACTGCTCAGCTGTGCCCACCAGGCAGGAAATTAACAGTTACGGCAAAAGTCTGGCCTGGGGAAACGCAGCGCGTGGACTTGTAAACAGGGACGCTGTTGGGTGGGACAAGCCAAGAAGGTTTGGCAAACAGGCACCCATAACCCAAGTGGGGGGGGGGGAAATCAGGACAGTTGCTTGGAATCAAACTAGCATCAACCCACAGTGTTGTTCCACATCTCTCCCAGCGCATGGTTAAGCGCCCTCCAGCGTGAACAAGGCGAGGAAGGAGAGTTCAGTGGTGAGAGTTCAATGGTGGGAGGTTGAGGAGGATCACGCATGTTTGCCGACACCCACCCCCCGCTTCTTGCATAATCCCAAGCCCAGCTCCTCCAGGAGATGGGGGTGCTGACATTTAATTCAGCCGCTCTAATTAACCAGGCAGGAATCCAAAAGGAAGGGGGAAGCTTTGCTGGCCCCATGCCTGCGGGGGCTGGACGTGCTGGGAACAGATCTAGGTAGGCGCATGCTGAAGAATGGGGTGAAAGGGCACCCCAAGCCCCAATGGCAGCTACCTCAATGCTAGGGAAGGGACACAGGGGTAGGGGGTCCTCTAGGACCAAACAAGGGTATCCTTAAATTCAATTTCTTTTTCCAACTGTGATTTGAAAAAGAGTCCCATAAACAAGAAATAAAATATGAACAAAACTTATCTCCATCTTTCATTCCCAGCATCTGGTAGACCAGCCCTGATCATGGAGTCTCCACTTTGATATCAGGGTCTCTGATTATATTATTATGTCAACAGTACTAGGGTTGGTGTTATTCTGCGTTTAATTAATTTACTGCAGTCCAGGATGTTTAAGAGTGCAATCCTAAGCATGTCTACTCAGAAGTAAGTCCTATTGTATTCAGTGGGATCTACTCCCAGGAAAGTGTGTTTAAGATTGCAGCCTAAATGTTTGATTGTCCAATTGTTTTGTGTGTCTTTCAATCGTTATTGTATTTCTGCTATCATTAGCTGCCTTGGATCCCATTGCTGGGGGAGAAAGGCAAGATACAAATATGATATACAAACAAACAAGCTGGCTAACAAACATACAGGGTTTAGATAGTAGTAGTGATGGTGGTTTAGGAGTTGGAGTCAGACCTGGAAGATGGTGGTTCGAATCCCTGCTTGGCCACAAAGCTTCCTGGGTGACCTTGGGTCAGTCAATCTCTCAGCCGCACCTACCTTGCAGGGCTGTTGTGAGGACAAAAGGGGTGTGTGTGTTTTCCTTCTCAATAAAAACAGCTCTTAGATGACCATCGAAAAATAGCCTAATTTGCATAAATTATAATTGCCGGTGAATTGATCTGGTTGGTCATCTAAAGGCTACCGCTTTCTGAAAGCCATCTCAGCCCCCACATCTTGTGGCAGAGAGTTCCCCCTTTAATTATGAGTTGTGTCCACATTTATGGAGGAAAGGCGGTGCCCTTGTATTTTTCTCCCAAACTCAATTCCCCTCGTAAGCAGATCTCATTTTTAATCTGGCTTCTTGCCACCCCAGGTGGAGTCGGCCACGACGTCCGCAGCAAAGGATGCCAGGCAAGGGGATGCCCATCCAGAATGGGTGGCATTGTGCCAGGGACCTCTTCCATACATAAAAGGGTTCGGCTTGGGTGCATGTGCAAGCTGAGCCCCTTCCCCAGCCAGGTGAGCGCAGAATGGGGAAGGCACATGCTACAGGCTGGAAGAAGTAGCTAAACCCCTCCTGATGTGGGATCCTAAAGGGGGGGCACAATAGAGGCTGCATTCCTTTCCCCACAAACACCCCTTAACTCCCTCTGTGCCCAGCCCACAGGAATGCACTGGCAAAAGGGAGGGGAAGCTGAAGGGAGACTTTGCAAGGGTGGTCAGGGAAGGGGGCAACGGGGCAGAAGAATGCAGGCGTGGGGGTGGATCAGAGGAAAAAGGAAACCTGGCTAAAGGGTTGATGAGAAAGCAATGGAAAAAGGGATGGTTTCTCCTTATAAGGGCTAATCCCCTCTTAGACCAAGTCGGGGTGGAAGCAACTGAAGCCAAACTCTGGTCTGCACACATCGGCAAAGCCACATCAGAGATGTTCCTTCTCCATCCCAGCAGCACAGACCCTACCCTTGCATCTCATCTGGTTAATCTGCCTTCCAGAGGGGTACATGATTCTCTGCGGACGAGTCATCCAAGGCAGTGGTATTCAGGCATTTCAACCCAGGACCCCCTTTCAAATTAAAAAATCGGTCCGGTACCCCATGTCAAACTTACTGGGATGTTCTTCCATGTCTATGTGGAAGTAAATCCCATTGTGTTCAATGAGACTTACTCCCCGGAAAGCCACGTGCCAGATTCCAAGATGGTGAGATGGTGGATTCCACCCTCTTGCAACCCCCCTGACCTGAGGTTATGGACCTCCAAAGTGTGATCTCCACTTTGAAGACCACTGATCTAAGGCAATGCGGGGAGATAGTCACAGCACAACTAACAACCCCTCATCACATCTTTTTCTAATGAGGACTAGAGTTTTGGCTCCCTCCCCCCCAATCGTGAAACCTTGACAATCACAGCTGGAAGCTTGCATGGGGGAGATGTTCCAAGTGTCCACCAAAACCAGGCTGATGAAATGTCATAACCACAAAGGAGGACAAAATCCCCCCCCCCCAAAAAAGTAGGACACCAAAGAAAAATATAGGACAAAATAAAAGCCAAGGTTGCAATCCTAAGCACACTTCCCTGGGAGTAAGACCCATTGAACACAATGGGGCTTACTTCTGCATAAACATGGATAGGATTGTGCCCTAAAACACTCTCATGTATACTGCTTTCATGTAGTCAAATTGACTACAATTTAAACACTATGGCTGCAATCCTAAGCACAGTTTCCTGGGAGTAAACAAACACTGAACATAATGGGGTTTACTTCTGAGTAGACATGCTCAGGATTGTGCCCTATGTTGCTTACTATATTTTAACTATTCCATGTAATTTATTGCATATTAATTACAAGAAGTCTGCATGCAGCCTGCTAACAAGGAAAAGGAGGACACTGTAAATTTTTCTTCCAGGACAAAAGGCTAAAAAAAGAGGACACGTCCTGGAAAAAGCATATATGGTCACAGTCTCCTCGGGACATGCAGGTACCCACTCTTTTTCTAGAGGTAGCTCCTAAGATCAGAGGAGACAACCCATACTTCTCAGCACCCCAAATTTCACCATCTTGGATCATCCCAAAAACAAAGCAGGGGTCTACTCAAGGGGCATCTGAGGGTCTGGGATGCACATTTGAGCCCATCCCGGTACAAATTACTCACTCTTTGGTGCAAGTGGGCTGAAGATTTCCTTCAAGGCATGCCTGGCAGAGCAGGAAGTTTGTGCCCAAAAAACTATTTATGGCTTCCTGTTAGTCAACCATCACACCAGACCTTGAGACTGAACCCATCCATGTTGGCCATAAGGACTCTGGATTTAGTGGGCAAAGTTATAATGGGGGGTATGCATGATCAGGCCCATTTATTTCCCATGAAAATGGCCCATTTATATTCCCAGTATGTATTTCTTTACTGTGGGCCTTTGACAGGGTAGTCAGGATGCCAGGCACCACCAACCTCTGGGGCCGGAGAAGGACAAACAGGCAGTCGCTCTTGTGCAAACAAAACCACCAACGATAACAGCAACACACTGTTGACACAAGAGGCCATTTGGTGTTTAGTTCACCTGCCTCCGACAAGAAGATATGGCCGTCACAACAACCCACGGGATGCCCTTTGATGCAGGAAAAATGGTTGCATGTATGTTTAAAAAAATATTTCAGATGTGCAGAGCGCTTTTCACAATTATGATCGCCAGGATGTGTACAACAGTCCTGCAAGGTAGGCCAATGATCACATCACCATACTGCAGACTCGATACCATAAGACTTCTACCTTGCAGGTATGTCAAGCAACACCAACATCCAATCACTGACATGTCCCAAGACTTCAGAAAACACACCGCGTGTGTAAGGAAATCTCCCCAGGAATGGAGTGCCCCATCTTGGGGGCCATCATAGAGAAGGCCCTTCCCCACATTAGCCATCAAAATATTACCTCCAAATATTGGGGAGCTGAAGGCAAGAGGCGGAGGTCACGGCGGGCAGGATCTGAACCCGAGACTTCTGATTTACTCTCACGGCCACTATTTGGGCTGAAAGGTCTCATCGCCACCCTGCAAGCCGCGCAGTGCTCGAGAGGGAACTGTTCCAAAAGCATCCGTTGCAATCTCCCTCTCCAGGTTTAAATGATGCAGGCCCTGGAGGGCAGGGCAGGGCAACCACAAACAGATTCTGGCACCTTTCCCTTTGCCGAGCAGTAAAAACACCGGGGCCAATTTGGCCGGTCACACAAAAGAGCCCTTGTGCCGAGCGGCAGCTCATTCTCAATGGCAGGCACCTCCTGGGCCCCAGAGCAGGTGATCCACCGCTCTTTTCAAAGCGTGGCCACTTTCCGCACTCGGAATGGGGTCAATTGCATAAAAGACTCCCCAGAAGTATTAAGGAATGGAACTGTTATATAAATTATAATAGTTTTAAATTTAATAAGTAATATAGGCTGCAATCCTAAGCTCCAGTTAGGCCAGCCTAAGCCCAGGCTTAAATCCTGTGCTAACCTAGGGTGTCACAAAAGTGCCATCTGTGCCACTCCAGGACAATGCACAGACATGTGCTTGCCTCCCTACATCACGATGAGAAGACCAATGAATTGCGCCAGCACAGATTAGGATTGCACCCATACTGTTTAAATTGCACCCATAGTGTTCAGATTAAGCAATATCCGTGACAGTTTTCAGCTTTTTATTTTCTCATGTCCTACATTGTTCTTGCGTGCCCTACATTCAGGGGGCCCTTGTCCTCTTTTGGGGACTATGGTCACCCTGGAATTGAAAAAACCCCGTCCACGGAGCAATCTGCAAGTTATGCAGGGCTGGAAAAATAATTTAAATAAATATGTAAATACAATTGAAAAGCACCATAAAGCTTTGATTTGATCCATGATTTTAGAATGACTCAGCAGATCATTAATTTTGGAACAGGACCGGGATAAAATATATAATTAACCTGTCACAAATATGTCACAAATTCCCCGGATGGGCTGCACAAGTCAAAGCGATCCCATTCATTCCAGAATTGAAAGGGAAAGCAAATCAAAACTGTGACTAATGTTTATTTCCATTTTTGGCACACATGTGCATGCACACGCGCACACACACATCCCCATGCAGATAATGAAATGAGCTGGGTGCATGGGGGGCAGAGCTACAAGGACTCATCTGATACCTGTGCCATGTCATCAGAAGATGGTGCAGGCTTTCGAGTAGTGGTTCTTAACCTGGGTTCAATCGAACCCCAGGGGTTCGGTGAGTCAGTCTCAGTAATTTGGTGGAGGTGTGTGTCCATTCTGGGCGCAAGCCAGGGCGCAGTAATATACTTTTGTTATGATGTATACTCTTGTTATTTTTCCGAGTATGAAGGGTTCAGTGAATGCATGTATGAAACTTGCAGGGTTCAGTACCCTCAACAAGGTTAAGAACCACTGCTTTAAAGTATCTTCAAAAGCTCTCTAAGAAGCCACTATCCAACATGTCAAGGAGGTGTTCTGAGCTGTGGAAGACTCAGGGTTTCAGAATATCTCCTGGACTTTACTTCTGGTAGCTTCTGGTCCCATCTTCAAGACCTTCTGAAGACCTCTGGCAACCATGGATCCATAGGTTGGGGGGGCGGCGGATAAGGAGGATCCATAGGATGGGCTGGCGTATAAGGAGGGCCCACTATACTGAATTAGAAGGTCCAAGGGAAGCTTCCTATATTCAAAAATGGTGCATCAGAAGGTACAACAACATCAGCTGTTGATACCGCAAAAGCAGAATTCTGCACATGCGGTTTATTTCAAGCTCCCCATGTCCTTCTCCATATACACAAGGAGGGATATATGCCCAGCTCCGGTTGAATAACGGGACGCAGGTGGGGGGAAAATTAAAGACAGATGGGAACAAAAAGGACCCCTTTCAACAAGCCTGCTATAAGCAAACGGGCTTATCACTCAGGAAAGGATGGGGTTGGGTACCTGGTGCAGACGCAGTGACCGCCCAGGCACTGCCTGTGATCCCCCAACTGGGTTAGAGACCGAACTGTTCCAGGTGTGACGCAGAACCAGGTGATCCAATGCTCACTGCTAACATTTATTTATTTAATACATACCCTCCCTTTCTCACGCAAAGCGAATGCTTCCAAAGTTTTTTTCAATCCTTTTGTCCTAACAACAACCCTGTGAGGTAGGCGAGTCTGAGAGTAAGTGACTGGCTCAAGGTCACCCAGGAAGCTTTATGGCAGAGAGGGGATTCGAACCCTGATCTTCCAGGTCTCTGTCCAACTCCCTAACCATTATATTATCCTAGCTCACATCAGACTCTCAGAGGGTGGCTGGGTGTGTGGTTCAGATTTTGTGGCTGCTCTTCCAGGTAAATACCAAACAGATCAAGAGACAAACAGGCAGAGGTTCACCTGGGCTCACACTCCGTCCCCAACATGCTTTTTCTTTTAAACATGCAAAGCGGTTAATCTCATACATGAGATTTCAAACACTTGAACGAATCGGCTCTACTCGCTGGTGGAGATAGTGCCGTCGAGAATCTTATCTCTCCCCATTGACCCCAAAAACACAGAACAGTCCTCTACTGTCACCTTCTCTTCCCACGGAACAATAATCCTACAAAGGGTGATTTAACAGAGATCACCTTATTGGATTACAGGCAAAATCCAGAGTAACTACCCTCCCTTGCTCCGGTGTACGAACAACTTACTCTGGATTCCAATATGAATTTCCCATAGGTTTTCACTAGGTGGTGCAGTAACGACAGGTGCACATAAAGTCTCTTACATGCCCCCTTAGTAACTCTGGATTTGGGGGTACATTTCCTAGGATCTACCTAGAGAATCCAGCACAGGCTTAGCATCCCTTATCGAAAGTGATTGAGATATTGAATTTTTCCATATTTTGGAATACTTGCATATAGATACAAGAGATCTTGGGTATGGGAACCCAATTCTAAGCACAAAATTCATTCATGTTCGATATATACATAGCCGGAAGTTAATTTTATACAATATTTTTAATAAACGTGTTCATAAAACAAGGTTTGTGCATGAAACAGTATGTGATTTTTTTTTGGCTCACATCCCCTACTAATCACCCTAAATGCCATGGCACGTCTGCAGAGCATTCAAGCACATTGATGTGCCACAGTGAAGGGGTTGAAAGTTCCCGGAATAAAGATTTGTTTTAGTTATATCAGAAAAATGGCCTGAAATATCTGCTCTTGCGGGTGCACGTGACCCTGTCCAAAGCTGTCTTCCAATGAAGTCTGCAAAGAGTACAAGCTTTAGGTCCCGAGGGTGCAATCCTAACCAATTTAGGCTGCCATAACTCACTTGTCTCCCTATTCCCATGGTGGTGTGGTGTGGCCAGCGCATGTCTGTGCGCTGATCTAACCCCTTCAGGAGTGGCACAGAAGTGTCTTACAGACACCTCCAGGCCAACACGGGACTTGTGCTGGGACTTATGACAGTCTAACTGGGGATTAGGATTGCAGCCTTAAGGTGCAATCCCGAGTAACTATGGGGAGTACTTGCTCTGGTGTAAGAACAATTTGCTCTAGATTGCAATATGAATTTCCCATAGGTTTTCACTAGGTGGTGCAGTAACTACAGGTACACATAATGTCTCTTATGTGCTCCCATAGTTACTCTGGATTGTAGGGTTAGTGTCACAAGGAGCTTCTGAGCTCAATTTCAGCAGAACAGGAGATCCAAAGCATGGAACGAGGATCATATATATACATTTCTATTTACAAGGGGATTAATTCAATCCAGCCGTCTTAACTGAAAGCAGTGACGGTTCTTACTGTCAAGTTATGGGCAAAAAAAAGGAAGGGGACCCTTTTTCCAGGGGGATCCTAAGCCACGGAATTCCACCTCCTTCCGCAGCACAGGGTAGTATCTGGAGAAAAACTCACCAGTTTCCGGAGGGCTCCCTCGTCCATGCTCAAAAGCTTTTCCTCGGACATCCTGGCCGTTTCCCCGTCAGTCACCGTTTGCACTTCCCGTCTGGCGGAGAACACCTGAAGCCTCAGACGCCCTTGGGAGCGCCGAGGCCAAGACGGCGGTTAGCGGAGCAGCTGGGCGGCTGTTGCACAAGAGGAATTCTGGAAGAGAACACGTCAGAGGCATGTCAGGGGGGAAGATCTTCTCTGGGGACTTGTTAGAGGCATGTTGAAAAGTTTAGTAGTAAAGACTTCCATGCACCAGCTCCAAATCCACCACTATATCCTCACCCCTGGATCTCTCATAAACTCTAGTGTTGTTCTCCGAAGCATCCCATGCGCCAAACCCCAAATCTAGTGAGCATTTTGGAACATTTTGCCTCACACTGCAGCTTCTGATCACATTGCAAAGAATGTATCTGGACATCTCAAGATATATACCGATTGCGACACCAGCGTTGCAACCCTGAAAACATTTCCTCGGGAATGAGACTTACTCGAGCGAATGGAACTCACGCACATGTGAGCGCATGCATCAGATAGATAATGCAACCCTAATTAGGACTGATTAATGGCAGGACGTTCGCACATGACTGTGTTGTTATCAACATGCACAGGTAACACCAGGGTGGTAAGAATTAAACCGATACCAAGATCTCTCAGCCATCAGGATTTTAAATCCCAGATATACTTGGACCTCGTCATCCTTTCTGCTCATAGCCTACCTAACAAGGGTGTCGTGAAAGCAGAAAGGGTTAACCCTCAACACTTTCAAGGAAGGGTGTGATGCTCTTAAAACAAATACAAAAAAATATTTAGATACAGAGTGTGAAGAGGAACATGCATATTTTTTTCAAAATTGGCAAGCAAATATTAAATGCATTTAGAAATTAATAGTTTAATACACAGAAAATACACACTAGTCTATATCTATACACATAATAGATCAGTTGATTTTCAACCTTTTTAATCTCCTGGCACACCGACCATGTGCTAAAATTGTCACGGCACACTAGCAAACTTTGAACAATCGACAAGGCACTCCATGCTACTGGTGGGGGACTAAATTCCTCAATAATCCTATTAATAATTATTAATAATTAATCCTATTAATAATAATAAATTTGCCCAACTCCCATGGCATACCTATGGTCCACTCGCAGCACACTGAAAATCACAGTAATAGATAATATACAGAGAATTCAACTTCCAATTCTCAAGTCACACTGAACACAAAACACTGAAAACCCTACAGGATCTGACCTTCCATCCTAGAGAGGCAAACAGCCCCAGCATGGTGACATCAGATGCTCTACTCTGGTCAAGCTCTGCCACATCTTTTAAATGTGGTTGCACCAGTGGTTCACCTGAACATGTTCACGCATCATCAGATACCTCGGAGAACCCCCAAACCAAGCCTGTTTCTCTGGTGTAAAGTACTATTTTCCTGCTACAATGTCACAGAACTAGAAAGTATTGGAGAAGCAGGGAAAAAAAAGAAACATTATCTACTTTTTGCTACTTTCTTGGAAGTTTTCTTTATTCTGACCTCCTTTAATCTGGATTAAGGAGCTGTACCAGATCCGGCACCAAGAACCCCCGAGACACGAGTTTTCAACCCCAGGCACCAATTTCACTCCTAGATCCTAAAACCTGCCACCCACTTTGGACTAGGCAGGATACAAACACACCCTTCCCAAATTGGATTAACCACTTGCCGGTCCAATCTGGATTGAACTCCGATTCAGATTAAGGCTGCAATCCTAAAGACACTTTCCTGGGAGTAAGACCCATTGAACACAATGGGGCTTACATTTGAGTAGTCATGGTTAGGATTGTGCTCATAGCTCACCTAATTCTGCTGCACATACCTACCCAAAGCCTTTAATGAACCCTCTAATCTGGATTAAACTCCAATTCGGATTAAACCCCCATCCTGATTGAACCCCAATGCTAACTGAATTTGGATTTAGCTCCTTTCATCCTACCGCACATACCTGCCCATAGCCACACATGAACCATCCAATCCAAATTAAACTCCAATTCAGATTAAATCGTGAATGAACCCCAATTCAGATTGAGGTCCCCAAATGCTGCTGCACATAGTTGCCCGGGGGCAACTCCAATCAAGATTAAACTCCAATTCGGATTAAACCTCAATCCTGACTGAGCTCATTTTAAGCTCTTCTAATTCAACTGCAGCTGCACAGAGCCATCCATTAAACCCCAATTCAGATTAAGCTTCCCCAAACCTGCTGCACATACCTGCCCAGCCATCTATGAACTCTCCAATCCAGATTAAACTCTGATGTGAATTCAGTTTGGATTAATCTAGAGCTGTGCTACCCAGAGCCACTTACAAACCCTGAAATCTGGATTAAACTCTAAGCCGGACTAACCTGGAGTGCAGAGCTGCACGTACCTTACCCATGAACCATCTCTGAACCGTACAATCCAGATTAAACCTCAATTCAGATTAAACCCCAATCTGGATTAAACCCCAATCCAGATTAAACCCCATCTAATCCAGAGCAATGCTGAACATGCCCACCTAGAGCCACCCGTGATCATTCCAATCCGGATGAAAACACACTCTGGATTAAACCCCAATCTGGATTAAACCCTTTCGAATCCAGAGCAGTGCTGAACATGCCTGCCTACATCCACCCATGGTCATTCCAATCCAGGTAAAACCCCAATCTGGATTAAACCCCATCTAATCCAGAGCAGTGCTAAACATGCCCACCTAGAGCCACCCATGATCATTCCAATCCAGATGAAACCCCAATCCGGATGAAACTCCAATCCAGATGAAACCCTCTCTAATCCAGAGCAGTGCTGAACATGCCTGCCTACAGCCACCCATGGTCATCCCAATCCAGATTAAACCCCAATCCAGATGAAACCCTCTCTAATCCAGAGCAGTGCTGAACATGCCTGCCTACAGCCACCCATGGCCATCCCAATCCGGATTAAACCCCAATCCAGATAAAACCCCAATCCAGATGAAACCCTCTCTAATCCAGAGCAGTGCTGAACATGCCTGCCTACAGCCACCCATGGTCATCCCAATCCGGATTAAATCCAGATTAAATCCGGATTAAGGTGCCTCCCCTGGAGCAGTGCTGCACATACCTGCCCCCAGCAGTCCATCCACCCAGCCCGGCTCTCCTGCCAGCGCCTGTGCCTGAGCCCAAGTGGGACCTTCTCCTGCTGAAGCCCCAACTGACTCTGAACCAGCAGTCCGCGCCTCTCTGCCAAAAGTTCCAGCCCAAACTTCTGGCGGCCACGCCCACTTTTCCTGCAGCAGCCAATCACAATGCGCAGTTCGCTCACAGCTGCCCTTGGCTTTCAGCTATTGGCTGAATTCAATTAAGGGCCCGCCCCCTTCGCGCTAGGCATGTCGGGGATTGTAGTTTTTCATGTAGGATCTATAGACAAGTTCTGGTTCCAGGCTGGAGTCCTGGCAGGGCTTGAACCTGGAGAACAAAAGCTCTCCATGTCCTAAAACTGAACCTGGCTTCAATGTTCGATGCATTTTAAATTAATTAATTAATGCATTAACATTAATTAATTAACATTAATTCATTTTTAATTAATTATGTTTGGGTGCCACTTAATGCATAAATTAATATTAATTTGCCACTTAATGCATAAATTAATATTAATATTAATATTAATTAATGCATAAATTAATTTATATTAATTAATTTATTTTTATTTTTTAATATTAATTAATTGTTTAAGTTAATTATCCTAGTTAATTAAGTTTGGGCACCACTTACAGAATGCATAAATTAATAAATGAATTAATTTTATATTAATTAATTTATTTTTATTTTTTAATATTAATTTTTTAAGTTAATTATCCTAGTTAATTAAGTTTTGGCACCACTTAAATAATGCATAAATTAATAAATTAATTTTATATTGATTAATTTATTTTTATTTTTTAATATTAATTAATTGTTTAAGTTAATTATCCTAGTTAATTAAGTTTGGGTAACACTTAAATAATGCATAAATAAATAAATTATTCTATTAATTAATTAATTTTTATGTTAATTATCCTAGTTAATTAAGTTTGGGTACAACTTAATTAATGCATAAATTAATAAATAACTAAATTTTATACTTATTTATTTTATTAATTAATTGTTTAAGTTAATTATTCTAGTTAATTAAGTTTGGTACCACTTAAATAATGCATAAATAAATAAATTTTTTTGAAATTTTTTAAATTATTAATTAATTATTTAAGTGATACCCAAGCTTTTTAGCACCCGCGACCCACTTTCACAAAGGGATCCACAAAGGGTATATTAGACTCTTTTAAAGAGAAATATTAATGTTAATTAATGATAATTAATGCAACGTTTAAATTGCATTACATTGTTGATGTCCAAACTTTTGGGTTCCACTTTCTTTTAACTGATACTCTATCAGGACCCACCTACATTTATCAGACTTTTTTTTTAAAGGAGTTATAGGCTGAGTAAATATAGTAAATACTCATATATAGACTGAGTATAGGATTTGAGTAATATTATGTCAGTATTTAACAGTTTACTACATTGTGATTAAAATATAACAGGCAGCCCAATCCAGAGCAACTAATCTGTCCACATAAGAGCCCTTAGGTTGCCCTATCTAACACTAGGTTGGAGCAACTGCAAGATGCTCCAGCCCAGTTACTCTGAAGGAGGCTTAGGGCAGAGCAAGGCAAGATAGGGTGCCCTAAGAGAGGTGGACCTGCTCTGCCCTAACTGGGGCAGCCTAAGCAGCTCAGGAGAGGCAAGTTGAGGGCATCTTTAGCATTGCCTAGGGCAGAGCAGTTACTCTGAATCCAGAGCCTGTTTCCAAGGCAGAAATGCCTCTTCCAGCCCTCAGAGTTATACCACCTCAGGAGCAGGTATAGTAATGAGTAGACCCATAGGGGTCCATGATAAGGCCTGAGTAAGAATGGCAGTGTTGACCAAAAATCTGAGTTCTTGGCCATCCTAGCTGCAACCCCTGCCTCTCAACCTCAGGATATGGAACAAATTACGGCTGCCCACAAACCTCAGGATACAGCAGGCCACTCCAAGAAGCCCCTTGTATTCACTGCAGAATGTACTGGCATCTCATCAGGGACTCCTTATAAGGCAGGCACCCAGTGGCGTCACCAGACTGGTGCGGCTGGTGTGGGCTGCATTGGGTGATGCGCTCCGTATGGGGTGATGTGCCGGAGGAGTTTGACTGTCCTTTGGCAGGCCCCGGGCGTCAGCACCCCCATTCAGGCCTGCTCCAAGGCGGAGCAGCAGCCAGAAGCTGCCACTTGTCCACGGATCTGGCCTGAACGGCCATCTGAGGTGCACTGCGCAGAAACACACTGAGCATGCCGAACAGCTTCAGAGGAGACTTCCTTAGAGCAGGGAAAGTCCGCACCTCTGCACAGCCATTCGGCCTCACTCAGGAGGCAGAGCAGCAGCCGAATGGCTTCAGAAAGAGTACTGCACAGGCACCAACTCTGACGCCTGCACAGTCTCCCCCGAAGCCAAAAGGCTTCAGAAAAGTACTGCGCAGGTGTCAGAGATGGTGCCTGCACAGTACTCTTTCTGAAGCCAGTTGGCTTAAGAAACAACTGCGCAGGCGCCAACTTTGGTGACTGCGCAGTCCAGGTAGGGGGGCGCGCATCCCAGGGATGACACACAAACTTCTGCACCAGGTGATGTGCAGAGTCATGTCACCACTGTAGGCACCACATCTGTTCCTTGTTCAGTGTGATCTGAGGGGTGTCTCCTCAGGAGCAAGTCTTCCCCTTGTGTCAATTACTTAGCATGCTCGGGAGCAATTAGGGCAGCCCAGGCTTCCTGACTCTCTGGATTCAGCATAACTTTCTGCTCTGGATACAGAATAGTTAGGAGAGTGCAGTTAGGTCGGAGAAGGCTGAATTTGCTCTGGATTGTGTCCATAGACTGCAATCCTAAAGATCTTGGGAGTAAGATCAATTGGGAGTAAGACCCATTGAACACCATGGGACTTACTTTTGAGTAGACATGGTTAGGATTGTGCTAATAAACCCATTGTTTATTATAAAGTATAAAGTAGTGCAATTAGGTAAAAATCATAACATAAACCCATTGTCATATTATTATTATAATTGTTGTATGCGGTAAAATTAAATTATTATTATTATTATTATTATTATTATTATTATTATTATCATTATCATTATTATTATTATCATTATTATCATTATTATTATTATGTCATATTATTATCAAATTACTGATTGTTGTATGCGGTAAAATTAAATTATTATTATTATTATTATTATTATTATTATTATTATTATTATTATGTCATATTATTATCAAATTACTAATTGTTTTATGCAGTAAAATTAAATTATTATTATATGACATATTAATATCAAATTACTCATTGTTGTATGCAGTAAAATTAAATTATTATTATTATTATTATTATTATTATTATTATTATTATTATTATTAAATTACTAATTGTTGTCTGCAGTAAAATAAAATTTTGCACCTGCTTTGTAGCTGTGCATTACAATCACCAGTAAACATTTTTTTAACATCTCAAGCCTTTTAAAATAGGGATGCACATTAGATTCGATGGCGCATTAGATCCGAGTAAATACGGTGCTTGGCTTAGGACCCAGTGGGCCAGTGCAGGCTTACCCTTGGGACAAAGGAACAAATGTTCCTTACCCCAAGGAGGTCATCAGAGGTTACCCCAAACTTCCCATGGGATCCAGCAGGCGCCATGCTGACGCAGCCATGTTGCCTAAAGGAGACTTAAGTTGGATTGGGATCTTAGTTGCCAAGTGTCTGTGTACATGCATATGCATGGATATGTACAGATATCTCTTCATTCTCCTTGGCAAACGATTGCAACTAGCACTCTGGAAGTTTACCTGCCTTGGCACTGTATCAAAAAGGATAGTATGAGTGTGCCAACACATCATTAATCCATATTAAGTCATCGTCTTGAATGCACCTGGACACCTAAGGCAACCAATAAAGGTAAAGTAGCTCTTAGAATTCACTTTTATCTCAGGACAAAAGGTGGAATGGGCTCATTCCATGCCATCTTAAAAGTGCCAGGCAAATTCTCCCACGTCATCTACCCTGTACAGTACATACCACACTTCCCGAAAGGCAACAGTTGAACAACTTTGGTCAAGCGAGAGTTGTAAGCATGCAAAATGGATCCAAACATATTCCGCCATTACAAATTTGAGTGCAAAAATTAAAAGATATTTATGATCTCCCTACAGTATTTATATACCATTTTCAACTAAAAAGTTCATAAAGTGGTTTACAAATTAATAGCTATTGATCAACTGGATCCTACCATGATTTGCCTACATCTAGCTGTAGGTCGGGACCCACCAGGTGGGTCATGATGAACCAATTTCAGATGTGTCCCCATTCATTTCAATGTACATTTTATTTTTAATAGATCTGACTGTTAGATACATTTCAGGAAAAGAATCAGATCTGTACTTTTAACAGGCTTGTAATTTGAATGCTTTTAACAACGATAGTCAATGGGATTTACTCCTGGGTAAGCGTAGATAGGATTTCATCCTTTGAGAATTTTTTGAAAACAGATCAGACACTCTTGGGAGGGTTAGTTCTTTATTTTAAATAAACATTTAAACAATGTAGATACAGATTGCAACCCTAACTACTCTTTCCTGGGAGTAACCCCCAAATCCAGAGTAACTACGGGAGCATGTAAGAGACTTTACATGCACTCAAAGTGACTGCACCAACTAGTGAAAACCTATGGGAAATTCATATTGCAAACCAGAGTAAATTGTTCTTACACCGGAGCAAGGACTCCCTGTAGTTACTCTGGATTTTGCCCTAAGACCCATTGAACACAATGGAACTTATTTCTGAGTATTAGCGCAATCCTAACCATGTCTACTCAAAAGTAAGCCCCATGGTGTTCAATGGTCTTACTCCCAGGAAAGTGTCTCCCAGGAAACGCTAGGTAAAGAAAGAAAGGATGATGTTTACAATTTACTTACATAGAGCACAATCCTAACCATGTCTACTCAAAAGTAAGCACCATTGTGCTCAGTGTGTCTTACTCCCAAGAACATGTGTTCTGGATTGCAGCCTTAATAGATTTCAAGTGCAATCCCCACCATGTCTGCTCAAAAATAAGCACCTTTGTGTTCAGTGTGTTTTACTCCCAGGAAAGTGTCTTTAGGATTGCAGCCTTCTGGGGATGTAAAACATTTTCCTGCTTGATGATGTCACTTTTAACCCCATGACATCACTTCCAAATTAATGACATCCCTTCTTGTGGGTCTTGAGACCCATTGGTCTATATCCTAAAGTGAAATAAAGCCCCTTTCTCCGGAGCAGTTAAGATGACTCTCCATAACACTAGAGGGTGACGTAACTGTGTGGACCCATAACTGCTCTGGATTTAGCCCATTGTCATACTAAAAAGTGTGTTCTAGTGGCTAAAAATGTTTGAAAACCATTGGACCACCGGAATCATATAACCATCCAGAAGTTACAGAAAATGCATCTATGGGTCTTGCGGCACCATATGGATTAACCGCTGCTTTTATTTGATGGATTTCTGTGTAAATGTCTTTCCAGCACCACGAAAGTCCTGGTTCTGACAATGCACAAGTGATTTTCAACTAGTTGTTAACTATGCGGTAATCGCTCAGACGTGAATGTTTTCACTATCTAAATATTTGCAACCAAGTGTTCTTTGTTATCTAGCATCTTAATTCTTTGGACATGGGGTCCCTACAAGCTTTGCCTAGGAGACTAAAACATAATTTGTTTGCTTGCGCACCAGCTCCCTGAAGGTCGGGGAATCACAAACATTAGGCTTCCTGAAGCTTGCACTGATGACCACAGTGGTGTTCCACATAAGGGTATGCATTACCTGGTACAAGAACTCATGGATCCCACCTGTGATGGTGGAACTCTTCCCATACTGACTATAGAGTCATTAGAGGGGTGTCCTTTCCCCTCTTACACAACACCAGAATCAGGCAAGTAAGTGTTGGGAGAGTTAGAAGAAGAAAATGTTTCTTTACCCACAGTGTTGTTAATCTGCGGAACTCCTTGCCACTAGATGCCTTTGGAAGGGGATTTGATGGATTGACCAAGGAAAACTGAGTATTGGGAGAGTTAGAAGAAGAACATATTTCTTTACCTAGAATGTTGTCAATCTGCAGAACTCCTTGCCACTCCTTGTCTTTGAATAGGATTTGATAGATTGATGGATTGACCAAGGAAAACTGAGTGTTGGGAGAGTGACCCTATAATCCGGAGTAACTATGGGAGCACATAAGAGACTTTACATGCACCCGTAGTTACTGCACCATCTAGTGAAAACCTATGGGAAATTCCTATTGCAATCCTTGTTCTTTACACCGGAGCAATAACTCCCTGTAGTTACTCTGGATTGTGCCCTTAGAAGAAGAAAATATTTCTTTATCTAGCATGTTGTTAATCTGTGGAACTCCTTGCCACTACATGCCTTTTGAAGGGGGTTTGACTGATGGATTGACTGAGGAAAAGTGTTGGGAGCGTTAGAAGAAGAAAATATTTCTTTACCTAGTATGCTGTTAATCTATGGAACTCCTTGCCACTACATGCCTTTTGAAGGGGGTTTGATGGAAAGGAAACATCCATTGCGGGTTAGTGGTTTACGGGGGTGGCACAGGATACGGGAATCTTGTCTTGTATGTTCCCTGGTAGGGGGGGCTGCTTAGAAAAAGGCAGGAACAAATAACTATAGCTATACAACAATATTTTTATAACTATATTTGTATTTTGAAGAACGCAAAAGTTTTGCCTGGCTTTGAATTGTGGATTTTTCCTCTAACCGGACCAATAAGGTCACCCCCGGACTTCTCCAAGATCACTTTGAACCTCCCCCCACCCCATTTAATGGAGAAATGGGGATTCACTGGGGGCTACCTGAATCCTCGTCCTGCTCCCATGCAAATGTTAGCAAATGTCTGTCACCTTTGGCCTCCGGCTTATGTTAACAGAGCCTATCAAAGTTGACTTGAAAGGGATGCGCGAGAACATGGGCCACCATGGAACAATCAGATAAAGAGGGACATTGTTGGACACACACACACACACACACACAGACACACACACACACACACCCGTCCTCAGAGGTTGTGTTTTAACCAGATAGTGTCGGAAAGGAAGGGCTGCACTATCATAGCAGGAAACAGTCAATCTCTCGATATGGGGTTGAGAAGGGGCTGGTTCGCAAAGCAGGAAGATGGCCAACAAGTATCTCAACAGGGTTGGAGCAGGAGAACTTCCGAGCAGACCCTTTCCCATGAGTCAGGTCTTGATCACCCCCAATATCATCCCAAGTACAGGGATAAAGGGTCCCATTCTGCCACTGTAAACAACGAAAGAACATTTTATTCCCAGCATTTTCCATCTGTCACTATTCGACTAGTTCTTTTCAGTGTTGTTGACTCAAAAAAGTATGCCCATCCAAGGGTGACCATATGTCCTCTTTTTTCCAGGATATGTCCTCTTATTTGGTCTTGTGTCCTGGGGGAAAAATCTTCATTGGGTACAATCCGAACCACTCAAAAATCCGTGCAATCCGTCTACTCAAAAGTAAACACCATTGTGTTTAATGGGTTTTGCTCCTAGGAAAGTGTCTTTAGGATTGCAGACATTATCCACTTTCTCCTTGTGAGCAGGCAGCATGGAGCCATTTTGTAACATAAATTGTATAAAGTAAAATATATGCAATAGTTTTAAATTTAATAATGTCATATAGGGCCCAATCCTAACCAATTTAGGCCATCCTAACTCACCTGGCCTATCTTTCTGTGATGGTGTGGGGATGTTGGCGTACTGTATATATGTGCACTACCCTAATCCCCTCCAGGAGTGGGGCAGAAGTATCTGTGTGCCACCCTAAGTCAGCACAGGTCTTATGCCAGCCTAAGACAACAATTCTAACCGTGTCTACTCAGGAGTAGGCCCCATTGTGTTCAGGATTGTCTTTAGGATTGTAGCCTTAGTGGAGGTTAGGATTGCAGCCATAATGTTTAAATTAACCATGTGAAAGCAATATACATGAGTGCTTTTAACTTTTTAACACCCTGCCTCATCCAATCCAGCTTTCAAGTACCCACGGGGCATACATGGCATCCTGCAGCAAGAGGGGACAGAAACAGGCCTCGAGCAAAATCCAGAGTAACTACGGGGAGTCCTTGCTCCAGTGTAAGAACAATTTACTCTGGATTGCAATATGAATTTCCCATAGGTTTGCACTAGGTGGTGCAGTAACTACGAATGCACGTAAAGTCTCTTATGTGCTCCCGTAGTTACTCTGGATTTGGGGGCTCCTCAAGGAATGGGGACATTTTGTCCTCATTGTGCATCATGTGCTGGACTTTCAGGAATGAAACCCCTCCAGATAACAAGGACCCACCATCTTCATCTACATCTATTTGTCTCTATTCCATTTGGCTCCTCCTTTGATTTTTATTTAAATGATTTTTTTAAATTTGATTTTTTAAAAATTGTCATTTATATCCAGAGATGGGCTGGCCCCATCCCAAGATCCGGTACACCGGAAGTGGGAGGGGCCAGCCAGGGTCAGGGGGCATGGGCGGGGCGAGGGGCGGGCGACGTCTGTGCATGCGCAGTGCCTGCCCTGGAGTGGGCGAAGCCCACAAGCGTCGGCGCTTGTGCAAGCCTGCCTAGAAGCGTCCTGCCCGCTTCTAGGCAGGCGCGGTGGGGCAAAAACATGGCGGACCATACCGGTCCGCTATGTATTTGCATTTCCCTGTCGCTGGCGGTTCGCTAGCGGCAGGGAAACGGGAAGATCCGGTACGGGCGCGTAGGCCCGTACTGGTAAGTGCCCACCACTGTTTATATCCCATTTTTTATTCAGTAGGACACAAGGCATGATTCTCTGGCTGTCTGTCACCCAAGCGTGTACTGAAAAACACAGACATCCTGAGCTGTTGCATCAGACGTCACCAGATCACACCCTTGGAACGTGGTTGTCTTACCTACTGTTAAGACAGTTAGATCCAGGACAGGATCTTAAGGACAGGACTTTTCTTCCTTATTGTCACTTTGTTGACATTATCCTTAAGAACATCGGGTGCAAAATAATGGCCAGCGTAAGGCAACTTGTCAGCAGATTGTGCGCCAAAATGATTCGGCAGTATCTGGGAATGCAATCTGGATTTTCTGCCAAGTCGAAAAATCTGAATAAAGAAAATCAGAATAAATTATTTCTTAATTCACATTTATATGCCACCCTTCCTCTAAGGAACTCACAGCGTTGTGTATGTGTACATGGTTCCTCCCTTCTTTTGCCTTCACAACAACCCTGTGAGGTAGGCAAGGGAAAGAAGGAATCACTGGCCCATGGTCATCCAGCATGCTTCATGGCTGAGCAGGGATTTGCACCTGGATCTCCCGCATCTAACAGTGCAACTTACTCGAAGTAAGTCCGATGGTGTTCAATAGGATTTACTCCCAGGAAAGTCTGTTTAGGATTGCAGCCTAAGTCCAACTCCCAAACATTTGTACATGGTTCCTCTCCTTCTTTTGTCTTCACAACAACCCTGTGAGGTGGGCAAGGATAAGAAGGAATCACTGTCCCATGGTCATCCAGCATGCTTCATGGCTGAGCAGGGATTTGCACCTGGATCTCCCCGTCTAACAGTGCAACTTACTCAGAAGTAAGTCCGATTGTGTTCAATAGGATTTACTCCCAGGAAAGTCTGTTTAGGATTGCAGCCTAAGGGCACAATCCAGAGTAACTACGGGAGCGCGTAAGAGACATTACGTGCACCCATAGTTACTGCATCACCTAGTGAAAACCTATGGGAAATTCATATTGCAATCCAGAGTAACTTGTTCTTACTCCGGAGCAAGGACTCCCCGTAGTTACTCTGGATTTCACCCTTAGTCCAACTCCCAAACATGTGTACATGGTTCCTCTCCTTTTCTCTTCATAACAACCCTGTGAGGTAGGCAAGGGTAAGAAGGAGTCACTGGCCCATGGTTATCCATCATGCTGCATGGCTGAGCAGGGATTTGCACCTGGATCTCCCCCATCTAACAGTGCAACTTACTCAGAAGTAAGTCCGATTGTGTTCAATAGGATTTACTCCCAGGAAAGTCTGTTTAGGAATGCAGCCTAAGTCCAACACCCAAACAACTACACCAGTGGCTCCCAAACCTTTTTGACTGGTGGCTCCCTTGATCTACTAACTGGACCATTGGCTGTGGCTCCCATTAGAGCTACAATACTGTAAATTGTATAAGGCTATAGGCACAATCCAGAGTAACTATGGAGCGGCACCACCTATGGGAAATTCATAGCGCAATCCAGAGTGCCACTTACGTTGATGTAAGAGGTCCCGTAGTTACTCTGGATTGTGCCATATGTGTTTTTTTGCATGGATTCTGTGGCCCTCCATGGCCCACAGTTTGAAAATCACTGCAAAACAATCTTCTGGCTTTCACGCTAGTATCTCACACTAGCTTTGTTGATATACTTTCAATGGCAAACCACTCCATGTTGACTCAACCTCATATAGGGTTTCAAGTAGGTGACCTTACAAGAGATGGATGGAGCTTCTAAACGCTACGGGTTCAGGCTTTTCTCATCTGATAAACAGGTATACGTCTTTCCCCATGAAAATCTGATAGACCTCGCTGGTGCTCTGTTGCAAGAGTCCTCTGTCGCTGCTCCTGTTCACAGATCCTTCCTTCTGATTCAACGGCTGCACCGAGAACGTTGTGTTTGTGCAACGGCTTGCTTGACCGGTCAGTGGCCCTTTTTTTCCAGACAACAGCAAGAGATCTCTCTTTTCTGTCCTTCCTGAGGTTGGATTTCAACCTTCTTTATACAGGTGTCCCTTGTTATCCGCTAGGGTACTGTTCTTGAACCTCTGTGGATAAAAAAAACAATGGTTGTCCATTGATATACAATGCAATAATTTTTTTTAAAATGCAATTTATGTTGAGTCAAACCCATGTATTTAAAAAATCTGTGTGTCACTAGGTTGTTATATGCAAAAATGCAATATACTCAACATTTAGTACTACATCCTAATCATCCTTTGGTCATGTTATAGTTTTAAGTGTTGTAGGAATATTTACACCCAAGCCCCACAGTGGTTTAGCAGCCAATCCTTTCCCCAGGAAATCCTGGGAACGGCTGTTTTCTCTGATCTCCGTTGGATATACACACAATACACAAACACATTATCAGTCTGTGTGTTTGATCTATGGTATGACACTAAAGAGGAAGGACCCTACAGATTAACCATGCAAACGAAAAAGTTTGGAAAAACAGGGCCAACTTTTGGGTCAAGTGGGGTAGATCAAGAGAATGTGGGCAGGACACCCCATGGCAGTGAATGAGAAGTGTTGGAGGAACCAGCATTTGGAGTATCTGCACCATCCTCTTGTGGGACAACCTTAATTCCAGCTTCTCCTTTGGGACTCACAAGGGAAAGAGACGGCAAGTCATGTATACAATCATGTATACTCCAAAAGTATGTCTGATGCCCCAAATAAAGGCTGGGTTTCCACTTTTAGTACAAGTAAACACAGACAGGGCTGGGGGAATAGCTTTGCTGTCTGATGGGACTCACTCCCCCACCCAGAGCGATCAGATGTCCTGCTTTTCCAGGACACGTCCTTTTTTAGCCTTGTGTCCTGGAAAAAAATCTTAATTGTCCTCCTTTTTCTTGTGAGCAGGCAATATGCAGGCTTCGTGTACTGGTAATTAATAACTTATATGTAATAAACTAGCAGAATTTACTTGTCATTGCGGGAGCAAAATTTCAAGAATATTTGTGGGCCCCAGCCATGGGCCCCATGGGCACTGCAGGGCACCAGGCAGTAGGCATTAGTGGGCAATGGGCATTGCTGGGCACCAATAGGCACAGGGCACTGGAAGGTATCAGGGGACAGTGGTGGACATTAGTCAGCACCAGCAGGCACTGAGCATCACTACCAGGCATCAGTGGGCAGTGGGGACCAGCAGGCACCATGGTATATCTGGCACCACCAAGCTGCAGGTTGGCATCGCCCACCCAACAAGACTTTCTGCATGTCAGTCTATGCCTTACCCTATGATGCAGGCAAGGTTGAGAAACAGTGACTGGCACAAGGGCATTCAGGTAGTTTCATGGCCAATCAGTGATGGCCAGATCTGAATCCAAAACCTTAAGAGAATGATCCTGTGCTCTATGCCAGTGCAGGCCCAAGGAACTCAGGACGGTGCGTACAATTCATGCCTCCATTTGTCCTCACAACAATCCTGCGAGGTAGGCGAGGCTGAGAGGTCATGTTGGAAACTGTGACTGAGCATAGCTCTTCCAGGTCTAACACCAGGACCGCTACACCATTCTTTTTCCACGCAGGAGTCTAACTTGTTTGCCTTATCCCCATCAAGCAATGCACTTTACCCCAACACCCGAATTTTTGGCTGGTGCTCCCCTGGATGTGGGGCAGGGCTGGTATGCAATGCGTGGACAGGTTGCAACTGGAAAGCATCATCTAGCGTGCAAAGATCTCTTCCAAAATGTTGTCCCTCCAGCAAAGCCTGGGATGGTTTTCTGCAGCCAAGCTGGCCCTGCACAGGAAGATATTGTTGACAGATTCCACAAACTCCACACTCGAGCTGTGCCAAGCCCCAGTAACCCCATCAAGGCCATATTCCCTCTCTCTGCCGCCCTTCCTCCAGCTGCCGGACTGCCAAGGAGGCTCATCCACCCACCTAGTGGCCTCCCTTTTCCACCCAGACCCAAGACTGACCTTCTCGCTTTCCTGTGGTTTCCCAGCCCACCCGCCTTCCCTTGTGCAAGGCCAGCATGGAGATCTGACCGTCTATCCCTTTTACCGTGGTTTGGGTAGAGCGAAGGGGGGGCTTGTTTGTTTAAAGAGCAGAGATGTTTCCACTGGAATCAAAAACAAAAACGGAACACATCATGGAAATCTCGCCCTCTCTGGGGCTTTGCTCCACATATAACCCCAAATTTGGTGTAAACTTGGCCTTGACGCTCATTGACCCCTTAACCGTTTCGGTACTGAAGGGACCATCTTTGCTAGGATCGTTTTGGCCTACAAATGACACCTGATGGGTAGTGGATGACACTGCTGAGTGAAGTGATACTCAAACTTTGATTATTATTTGTAATCATTTGTAATTTGATTAATGGATTATTAACGTAATCAAAGATTGCCGTTCGAGGGGCAGGAGATAGGGGAAAGCAGCAACACGATCCTCGCGATGGTGTCCCACTTGAAGCTCTGGAGTCCGAGGAACTCCTCAGGACTCCCCATACCTCTTGGACTATGGCAGAACCTAATTTTATTCTGAAAAAAGTCCCCTTCCCTCTCAAGGGCACGATCCAGGGGGTAGCATCACTGCCCCAGCTCCTCCCCCGCAAAGTCTTACCCTACAATCCAGACTAACTACGGGAGCACATAAAAGACATTACGTGCACCCATAGTTACTGCACCACCAAGTGAAAACCTATGGGAAATTCATATTGCAAACCAGAGTAAATTGTTCTTACACCGGAGCAAGGACTCCCCATAGTTACTCTCAACTGCACCTTAAAAAAAAAAGCAGGCCTCTGTCAGTCTTGAAAGACTATGGTATTGTGCTTGACTCTGCATACGCTGCATGCGAAGGACGAAAGCCTGGGTTTGATTGTTATGATGGATAGGCTGTTCCCCAAGCAGCAAATCCCCCCTCTCCATGCCACTGAATTAGTCCAATGGAAAGGCAGAGCCAATACGATTGGATCCAGCTGGTGTCGCAGAGCTGGGCTAAGGACAGGAGCTCACCCTGTCTTGTGGGGCCGACCCGGGTCTCGAACCTTGGCCTGCCGGTTAACAGGCACAGTGTCTTAACCACTCGCGCCACCCACAGCCCATTTGCACCTTTACTTGGGGAGTAAATCTAGCCCACCACTCTCCTCCTTCCACACTTCATCTTCTGTGTCAGAGACAATCTAGCCTACCACTCTCCTCTCCTCCACACCTCCCTTTCCATGTCACAGACACTCTTGCCCTCCACTCTCACCCACTGGTGTCACTAGGGTTTGCGTCACCCATTAAGGCAGGCCAGTGCATCATTCCAGAAGTGATGCCATTTGCCAGTATGTGAACGCAATCCCAAAAAATGGGGGTTGTCTGTTTTTCGGAACATATGGCAACCCTACACCCTTTGATGGTCCTTCTTTCATAGATGCCCTGGGTAATGAATGTGGTAATGTACCAACATCCTGCCTCTACTGTTTGGGTTTTTTTTTTTTTACTATAACTTTTGCAAGAGTAGAGATATTTCAACACACTTTGGGCGCAATCCAGAGTAACTACAGATAGTCTTTGCTTCGGTGTAAGAACAACTTACTCTGAATTCCAACATGAATTTCCCATAGGTTTTCACTAGGTGGTGCAGTAACTACGGTGCACGTAATGTCTCTTAAGTGCTCCCATAGTTACTCTGGATTGTAGGGCTCGTTTCCTTGTGTTCTACACAAACTTACACATCGATTGATATATAATATTATTTGAAAATACCAAGTTGTTTTTTTTTAAATTGTCATGTAGTGGTGTCACCCCCATGTGCACAACACCCAGTTTGACTCACACCCTGCTAGTGTGGCCACTGTTTTCACATCAGTGGCAAAATATGGACAAAAAGGAGACCAGGGGCACAATCCAGAGTAACTACTGGAGCACATAAGAGACATTACGTGCACCCATAGTTACTGCACCATCTAGTGAAAATTCATACTGCAATCCAGAGTAACTTCTTCTTACTCTGGAGCAAGGACTCCCCGTAGTTACTCTGGATTTCACCCCAAGTCTCCAACTGAATAACTGTCCCTGATGAATGGGAATAATTGGAACATATCCTGCAACGTTCCGCTCGGAGCTGTTATGAAGACCAGATTTCAAAATTTACATTTTTCCAACATTACTAACTCATGCCAATAAATCACACCATTTCACATTTGCAGCTCGGATTGAGCTGGTCCTCCCTCTCGGTGGCATTGCTTGCTTTGAGTGCCAGACATTATCCACCCCTGGCATTCCCCGGCATGATTTTGGCTTGCAAATTCTACCCAAAAAAGCTATTTTTTCCTTCAGTTGGCAGGAAATTCGGATCCGTCCGCAGGCAAAGCCCTCTGCAAATAGAAACCTCAACAGATCACTCATAGCTCTGTTATCCTTCAGCTTCTCCAGAACTCAGCTCTGTTAATATTTCTTTACAGGGTCAAACAACACTTTGTTTCCGCATGTTGCCTATCCGTGCGCTAAATGGGATCAAAGTGTTGGCAAACCAGGTCACATTATGGCTAAAATTAGTTTTTCCTGAGAATAAAAAGGCAGTTCGGTGAGAAAACGGTCAAGAGCAACTTGCTATTTTTGCAAGAGAACGTAAGCACTCTGCGATTTATGAGGTTTTTGGTGCAAGATGAGACAGAGCGTACTTTGGATCAGGAAAGAGCAAGAGAGGGCAAGGTAAGGGCCCAGGTCTGGGAGATGGAGTCTTCCAGGCTGGGGACATTAGGAGATGATCCCCCAAATCCAGAGTAACTATGGGAGCACGTAAGAGACTTTATGCGCACTCATAGTTACTGCACCATCTAGTGAAAACCTATGGAAAATTCATATCGGAATCCACAGTAAGTTGTTCTTACAGCGAAGCAAGGACTCCACGTAGTTACTCTGGATTTCACCCGATGTCACTCAAAAATGTATAAAAATAGCAATAGTAGCTCTGTCAGCAGGAAATAAAATGTAATGATCAGGTTGCCTTCAAAACACATCCCACCTGCTTCGAGAACCAAGCTGTAGTACGGCTGGAGTTGTTGCCATGCCAGATGGGAAGACGGCACAGATGCTCTGTAGGCTCCTGAAATACTGTTGGCCACAAAGGTGTTGTGGATCACCTGTGTATGAAAGAGCTACTCTAGCCCACAGTGCTCTGCTACTCTTCATTTCCAATTCTGCTCTGTACTTAAATACAAGGAGAAGTAAATGACAGCAAATGATGTGCTGCTTGGGAAAGAGTTGGGGCATTTGTCACAGCAAGGTCCCACCAGTGGTGGGATTCAAATAAATTAACAACCGGTTCTATGTCCTAATGAGCATCATGTACTAATGACCATCATCTTAGGACTATGTCCTAATGATCATCATCAGCAAACGATTATAGAGTAGGTGAGCACCTGCTGAAACCCACCTCTGACAGCCTACGGGCAAAATCCAGAGTAACTATGGGGAGTTCTTGCTCCGATGTAAGAACTACTTACTCTGGCTTCCAATATGAATTTCCCATAGGTTTTCACAAGGAGGTGCAGTAACTACGGGTGCACGTAAAGTCTCTTATGTGCTCCCGTAGTTACTCTGGATTTGGGGGTATGTTAAAACAAGGTCATAAGAAGTGCCTCCACTGGATACCAGTGGTGGGCTCCAGCAGGTTCGCACCTACTCTCTAGAACCGGTTGTGAATGAGAATAGGACATAAGAAGTTTATATATAGCCGTTTAAATGTGGCTGCCAGATGGGCATAGAACCGGTTGTTAACTTCTTTGAATCCCATCACTGGCTGGATTAGGCCAAAGGCCCATCTAGACCAGCTTCCTGTATCTCACAGCAGCCCACAAGATGATTTCAGCTGGATCTTTTCCCCCAATGCTGGGCCTTCCCTGCACAATTCATGATTTTTCTTCTGCCAAACATGGAAAATAGGGCTATTTTGCAAATTTTACTTCTTGTAAAATCTAACCAACCTGATCTGAGCTCTTGCTAAAGGTATATTTTAATACTTTTTTGTTATCCCAAATCTCTCCTTTCCATTTCTTTTCAAGCCCAAGTGTTCAGTTAACAATGGCTGCCAATAGCATGTTCATTTCATTTTTTGTACTGCCCTCTAAAACTCCAATTTAGGACATCCCAATTATTGAAGGTCACACTGAACTCTGTCTTCTAACAGTTGTGATTCCATTATAACAGGGGTCTCCAAACCCTGGCCCTGGGGCCAGATGTGGCCCTCAGTGAACCTCCATCCATCCCTTGGCAAGTCCCCTCCATCCGGCTCTCAGGCAAATCCTGCAACCCTCCAGAAGCCGGGAGAGCTCTGTTCTTCACACCTCTGCAGGTATTGTGAGGGCTGGGGAGGCTGCACACACCTCCTCTCTCTGTAAGGTAAGTGCTTATGAACTGGTTTGAAGTTCACCCTCATTGTATGTTGGAAAGTGTTTATGAACTGATCTAATTCATTCATACTTATATAGACCCTATACAGTCCCTCCAAAGGGTGATAGCCACTGATAACCACTCTCCTTCTGCCTTCTTCTTCCTTCCATTCTATCTTATTGAGGGAGATCTGGAAATTGTATACATTCCACAAAACAAGGCAATGTGCACAACTTGGTTATCCAAACCATTTATTCCACAGGTTTCAGCCAGCAGCTGTGTGGCCCTGACGGCTTTCCCCCAAATCCAGAGTAACTATGGGTGCACATAAGAGACTTTACGTGCCCCCGTAGTTACTACACCACCTAGTGAAAACCTATGAGAAATTCATATTGGAATCCAGAGTAAGTTGTTCATACACTGGAGCAAGGACTCCCCGTAGTTACTCTGCATTTTGCCCATAGCCTGACACATGATGGGTTACTCCATATCCTACATTTTTCTTGAGTGTCCTGAATTTTGGAGGGGATTTGTCATCCTTTTTGGTTATGGCTTATGGTCACCCTGCCTTGACAGCCTCATCCAGGAGCTGGAGAAGAAGCAGCAGCTGTCAGCAAATGAACTTCTGGAGGTAAGTCAGTAGCCTTCCCTTGGTCCATGGCTGAATTTGCTAGGTGTTCATTCAGGGCACAAGGCACATAATGTAACAGGGTCAGAAGCCCTCAATCTTTCTTATAACTATCACGATACAACCACTATCATCACTCCCCATAAACAGCCTAAGAAACTTCCGTGGTCCTTCAGAGTAGATGGCTAGACTCGTCAAAAGTCTGGGTGAAGCAATGCAGTGCTTGGAGTCACTACATGTCAAAACTCTATCTTAATTCAATGGCAGCCAGGGTGACCATATTGACCAGGAAAACCTGGATTTGTCTGGATTTTTAGCCTCCTGTCCGGTCCTACATTTTGGCTCCATTTTGAAACTTTGCGATAGTGCACAGTACCCCATCATGTCATATGTTGTTGGATTCGTATCGAAGAGCAGAATCCAATGCAAAAATCAGTTTGGAGATATCTCCTTCCTACCAAAAGTTATGGTCAAAAAACTGAAAAACAAAAACAAAAAATACACTTTTTGGCAATTTTTTTAAGCCGGTAGGAATTTTGGCCTGGGATTAGGAATTTTGGCCCTGGGGTTCAGGAATTTTGGCCTGGGATTAGGAATTTTGGCCTGGGATTAGGAATTTTGGCCCTGGGGTTCAGGAATTTTGGCCCTGGAGTTCAGGAATAATCTGGTCACCCTGATGGCAGCTCAACAGCTGCAGTGAATTTCTGCTAAGTGGGTGTCCTTGAAGAGTATCACCAGGCCTCCTCCCTCACCATCCCCTTGGTGCAAACAGGTGCTGATAAGAGTGGAGGCTTCGGATTGCTTTTTTCTCCAAGATGGGAAAGGCTTGAAAGAAAGTCAGGCCTGGATGTGGAAGACAACAGGAGTATTGAGAGGGCCAGGAAGGACTGTGCAGAATCTCGTTTTGCAAGACACTTCCTGGGAAAGCAACCGGTGAGAGAGAGGAAAAGGGGCAAGAAGAGAGAGATTAGTGAAATAGATCAAGCCTTGTAGGACTACTTTTTTGTAGGACTAGTATTTTGGAGATTCCTGCATTCAAAAGAGTCAGTCTTCCAATCATCCTCTTTGTCTCCAGCACAGAAATGGCTTTGGGGTTGCGTTCCAGATGGTCTCCTCTTCGGTGTGGAGAATCTGCTCAGGTGGGGGTCAATCACTTTGGCAATGTTAATTAATAATACACCTATGGGAAGCAGCTTCCTTTCTCTTCTTTCTTGTGATCTTGAAGGAGACCATCCAAAAGAGCTCGAACTTCATGGTGCAAGAGTCAGGATGTCCATCAGGAGACCTTCATAGTGATGCAGTTGGCCTCTTTCTTGCATGACTATAATCTTGTTTTGTTGTTGGGAAATGCATTATGAATTCATGGGCTAGTCATCCTCCCTTAACTCGTATTGTAGCTCTATTCCAAAAGGAACAGGGCGTTCAGGCCCATAAGCTTTGGAAGGCGAACAGGCAGGCTGGTGGGTAGGGCTCCAGGGCTGAGGGGAGGTGAGACCCTAAGGGCGGGCGGGGGGGGGGCTAACTGATCTACTGGGTCCCCTCCAACTTACTGAGCCTGCTTGGCTATGGACCTGCCTTCCCTGGTAGGGAACCCCAAGGGTCCCTTTGCACATCACACATTCGAGAATGGCAGATTGATCTATATGCTCCAGGAGCACTGGATGGAGATGCAGGTCTTATGTGGGGCCCCTTCTTCCTCCCTCTTCTTTCCTCCCAGGGACTCCCCACTCAAATCCTGCTCAAAGCGCCAAGTTCTAACTTTCCCAAGGACTGAAGGAGGGAGGCTTGGTGGCCGCCTAAGTGGCTGTCAGCCTCCCATCCTTGGGAGCTGGGTGGGGGTTGCAGGAGATCATCAGGACCCCCTTCCTTCCAGAGTGAATGGGAAGATCTAGGTTTCAATCCCCCCCAGCCGTGTGGTTTCTTGGAAGCATTTGCCCTGCCAGGAGGGCCCACAGACCAGGGACTTAGAGCAGTTTTCACCAGGGCTCCTTGAAAGTGGGTCCCAGGGGGTTCAGGGGATCTGGCTCTCAGGGGAGCATCTTTAGGATTGCAGCCTACACTGAGTTTTACTCCCAAGAGAGCAACTTAGTCATGGGGTTGCAACCCCCACACTGGCTCCCAGAGCAGACCCTGGTAACCCCACCATCACAACTCCTCAAGCAGCCCATTCAGGCAAAGGGCACCCGGCTGCCTTGAATAGGCTTTGTGCTGCTCCTCATGCTGCAAGCACCCACTTTCTTGTGCCATTGCAAAGCACATGGCCAGCCCCAGGGCAGATGAGAGAAGGAGGCTGGCTGGGATGGGAATACAGGCACCATCAACCTGTGTGTGTGGGGGGCTCACAGCGGGATGCAGATCTTGGGGGAATATTCCCCGGCCAATCCCCTCCGTTCTCCTACGGCAGCTGGGACACTGGGCCTGTTAACCAGCACGAGCTGAGGATTCCTGCTACAGACAGAGGGTTGGACTAGATGATCCACTGGGTCCCTTCCAAACCTATGATTCTATGTATGTTCTATGTAATGGGCACCCATCTTCTAATGTCACTGAATCCCAAATAACCAGTTCCTCCCACTTCACTGGATGTTGTGGAGAAATGGTTGGTGAGGAGCGGACTACTAGGGTCTGGTGTCTCTCTTTCCAGGGTCTGGTGTCCTTTGTGGAGGTGACTGTACGTTTCACGACAAAGGAGTGGGCTTTGCTGAACCCGAGTCAACAGGCACTGTACTGGGAAGTCATGCTGGGGAATTACGGGATTGCAGCCTCTCTGGGTAAGGATGCCCTTTCTCTCTGGTGGGTAGCAAACAAGGTTGGAATTTTCTCCTCTTATTTCTCACTGTTTGGATTTCCTATGAAAAAATGAGGCAGGAATTTGCGCTGCCTCCCCAACTTTGAAAAAGCCAACTTCAATCCTTTTCTTGGTTTTCTTTTATATCCTGAGCTTGATTTTTCCCCCATTCTGGAGAAAAACCATATTTGTTTTATAAACTATTTTAAACTATTGCAGGTCAGGCAAGTGGTGTCTTAGCCCAAAAAGAAATACAGCGGTGCCTCACATAAAGAACTTAATTCGTTCCAGAGGCCTGCTCTATAAGTGAAACGCTCTTTAAGTGAAGCAGATTTTTCCATAGGAAATAATGGAAACTCAGACGATTGGTTCCACAACCCCAAAAATATTCATATAAAAATATTAACTGGATGTAAAAATGATGACAAAAACACTGGAATTGAATTCAAAACATGCATTCAGTGTGCATGATCCTATGAAGTCTACTTAGGCTGCAATCCTAAAGACACTTTTCTGTGAGTAAGCCCCATTTAACACAATGGGACTTACTTCTGGGTAGACGTGGTTAGGAGGTTGCAATCAAAGGCACTTTCCTGGGAGGCTTACCTGGGCTGCTGCAGGGAGGTTCAAGGTGGTCAGTGGAGGCAGTTAGGGCAGCTGCCTCTGACACTCCCAGGCAACTGCCCCAAGTTGGGGGCAGAAAGAGGCAGCAGCGCTAACTGGCAACCTTCTTAAAGAGCCTCCGCGCAAAGTGTCAGGGCTGAGTAGCACATGTGTCCATAGTGCGCTTGCTTGTTATGTGAAGCGGAACTTATTATGTGAATCAAGTTTTCTTGAAATTTTTGCTTGTTATGTGAAACGCTTGTTAAGCAAGGCACTTGTTAAATGAGGTACCACTGTATTTTAGATTTATATAAAATTATAAATAAGATTCAATGGGAAGTTGTTTGGATATATAGAAACCCTCCTTCTTGTGAGCCAAGAGGCAGCCATTCCACCCCCCCACCCACTTTCACTCCTTCCCACACATCCTGCTTGTGGGGGGAGTGGGGAACGGGGACAGGCCCTGCTGGGGAATGTTCATGTCCAACCATGAAGTTGATTATGTAAGAAGAGCCCAGGATGCTCAGAGGGAAACTTTTCCCAGCAGGGTTTGCCCCCACCTCCCTGGATGGAAGTGGCAGGAGGGTGAGAGATGGGGGAGCAGAGGGTGCTGGTGAAATTTCCCCTCCAAGAAGAGGAGGAGGATTGCCCCCCTGGTAAAAAGAAGAGGCTGCATCTAGATCAACCATTTCAGCCCAGGACCCCTTTTTGAGAATGATCATCTATCCGGGAAGTAATGGCTGGAAATGATATCAAACAGGAAATAACATCACTGTGGTGCCAGGGCTCCCCCATATTGATTTAGAAGTAAATCCCATTGTGCTCAATGAGACTCACTCCCAGGAAAGCAGCCTGAGTGCCTCATTCCAAGATGGTGGTGCTCAATGCCAGAGTCCATGCTGGCAGCACCCAGATTTTTGTGACCCCCCTGAAATTAACTCAGGTCCCACAAAATTGGGACAGGACCCTCTGTCGCACTTGCCAGTATGTGAACACAACCCCCCCCCCCCCATTCAGGATTGTCCCTGTGTTTTGTGACATATAGCAACCCTATCTTTTAGGGAGAGCAAGAATCGTGAGAAAGACCTCCGAGACTCAACACAGACAACACACAATTAACATTTTTAAAAATCCCACAAATATTGGTGTATGCTGTAGGAACATATCAGTTCCAAGGCAGAAGTCCGTATAGCAGAACAGCATGTAGTTCTCAGCTGTCCTCCAAAGTCTGGTGACTCTCCACAGCCAGGGTAGGCCAGGCAGAGTGCAGAGGTTGACTTCCTAAACACCACAACAAAAGCACACTTCACAGGTCCTTCAGGGTAGCCCTGAGAGTGATGACTACCCAGTCAAAAGTCCTGGTGAAGCCATGCAATGCTTGGAGTCTCTGCAAGTCAAATCTGAATTGATTGGCACCTTGACAGCTGCAATGATTTTCTGCTAAGTGGCTGTTCTTGGTAAGTATCTCCACGGCTTCTCTCCTTGCATCCTCTTTGCCCAAAGAAGAGCTGAGAAGAGTGAAGGCTTTACTGGTTTCTTAAATGGCATTTTCCACCTCTTCCTTTGTATTATTTTTTTATTAGTATATGGTGAAGGCTTGAAAAAGAGGCTCAGATCTAGGGTGAAATCCAGAGTAACTACGGGGAGTCTTTGCTCCGGAGTAAGAACAAGTTATTCTGGATTGCAATATAAATGTCCCATAGGTTTTCACTAGGTGGTGCAGTAACTACGGGTGCACGTAATGTCTCTTATGTGCTCCCGTAGTTACTCTGGATTGTGCCCTAAGTCTCCTCTTTACAGGAAGGCAGGACTTTTGAGTGTGCCAGGAAGGGTTTCAGAATCCAGTTTTGCGGGACATTTTCAGGATGGCTGGTGGGGAGAGAGAAAAGGGGGCAAAAAAGAGGGGAGAGGAAAATAATTCAAGCCATGCAGCCACATAAGAGATGGCAACCTTCACTGCACCACTTCAAGTGTCAGGAGATCACAGGTTGGACATGCTCGGTTCGACCCAGATTGCAGATGCGGCGACAAAGGAAAGCTTTGCCTGTTGATTTCGGTCTGCTGGGTAGCATCTCCTGAAGATAGCAGACCACACTGCAGAAGGAAAACTGCTGTCATGAGCCCAATGATGATTGCTAGTTTGCTAGTATCCATGTGGCTGGGCAGGCAAGATGCCAGGGTTGAAATGCTGCTCTCTCCGGTGGAATGATGGATCCATTTGAACTGCTGGGGCTGATCAACAGACTCTCATGTGCGCTGCCACTGCCTCTGTTGGCTCCATCATCACAATATCCTTGTTTGTGTTTATTTGTGGCCACAGAGATAATCCAGCTGTTGCCTATTTCTCAGTCCAGCAGATCTCTTTCCCACTGAGAACCGGGGATGGGAGGTGGCCCTCCCTTCATCACTTGGCAGCTGTTGCAACTTGATAGACGACTCCTGATTCTGCTACCTTCTTCCAGCCCTGAGACATGCCAAATAACCTTTGAGCATGTGCAAAGTACATTTCACTTCCATTGAGACAACTCTGCCATTTCTAACCAGTTCAAGGCATTTCAAATCATTCATATTAATGCCAGCACCAGTTTGCAAAGCCCTGTGCTGGGACCCCTGTGGTGTCAACCTCCTGATGGGGATGGTGACAGCCACTGGTCCTGAAGCTTCAGGAGCTGATACTGCCAATCACTACACCCACCCCTAACACTATTTCAATAATGAGATTTTTTTTAATTGCATTGTAATTTTGTGCTATGTTATTCCAGGCTTCCTTAAGAGCCCAATTTGGGGTGGAAAGGCAGGATCATGTGGGCTCTTCCTCCTCCATTTCACAGGCTTGACTCACAACCCATTTTTGAAGCCCAGTGACTAATTTTTCACCAGAGTTGGCACATCACCAGCCGACCAACATTGGGCGGGTGACAGATGTCGTTTGGGCTCCCTGTTCTCCCAGACACAACAGTCGGAGAGGCTGCTGGTGAAGGAATCCTGGCTGGCTGGGATACACTTAGAGCCCAGCTGTCACACTCCAGGCACAGAAGTCCAATTTGATGAAGGTGCTGATGTGTGAGAGAGGGTGATACTAGTCTATGGTGTTAGAGCTGCTGCCCCATTAAGTCTGGTTCCAGAATGGCCCCAATCTGATGAACAAGGAGCTCAACAAATCACAGAATCATAGAATCCTGGAGTTGGAAGGGACCTAGTAGGTCATTTAGGGCACAATCCAGAGCAAGTTCAGCCTGCTCTGCCCTAACTGCTCTCTCCTAACTATTCTGTATCCAGAGCAGAAAGTTATGCTGCATCCAGAGAGTCAGGAAGCCCTAACTGCTCCAGAGCATGCTAAGTCAGTGACAGCTGGGGAGGGCTTGCTCCTGAGTAGACCCCCCTCAGATCACACTGAAGAAGGAACAGCTGTGGTGCCTACATTATAAGGAAGCCCAGCAGTTCCTGACAACCAGTTACAGCTGCAGTTCTTCTAGTGCAAGATGGATGCTTGGAGTGGCCTGCTGTATCCTGAGGTTAGTGGCTGCCATTGTTGTGCCACATCCTGAGGTTGAGAGGCAGGGGTTGCAGCTAGGCTGGCCAAGAACTCAGATTTTTGGTCAACACTGCCATTCTTACTCAGGCCTTATCATGGACCCCTATGGGTCTACTCATTACTATACCTGCTCCTGAGGTGGTATAACTCTGAGGGCTGGAAGAGGGCATTTCTGCCTTGGAAACAGGCTATGGATACAGAGTAACTGCTCTGCCCTAAGCAATGCTAAACTTGCCCTCAACTTGCCTCTCCTGAGCTGCTTAGGCTGCCCCTGTTAGGGCAGAGCAGGTCCACCTCTCTTAGGGCACCCTATCTTGCCTTGCTCTGCCCTAAGCCTCTTCCAGAGTAACTGGGCTGGAGCATCTTGCAGTTGCTCCATCCTAGTGATAGATAGGGCACCTTAAGGCCTCTTATGTGCAAGGAATAGTTGCTCTGGATTGGGCTGCCTGTCCAAACCACTGCCTGCAGCAGGAAATCCTCCAGAGCATCCCCAACTCATCGAGCCTCTGCTTGAAGATCCCCACTGAGGGAGAGTCCACCACCTCCCTTGGCAATCTGTTTCACTGCCGAACTGCCCTCACCGTCAGGAATTTTTTCCGGATATCGAACCGGAATCTCCTTGCAGTTTGTACTCATTGGTTCTAGTTCTGCTTTCAGAAGCACCTATGAACAAATGAGCCCCTTCCTCCATATGACAGGCTTTCAAATGCTCCAGATGGCCTCCCCTGAAAATAAAAAGGATACAAACAAATTTAAGTGGTTGGTAAAGTGAAATACTATTTTGGTACAGTGAAATACTATTGGTAAAGTGAAATACTATTTTCCTGAGGATCATAAAGTCACTGGGTCCCAAAAGTTTGTGGTTTTTAAGAATTGGGTCCTAGTGCTAAAGTTTGGGCACTATGGCACTAGTAGGATTTCCTGCTACAGGGGTTGGACTAGATGACCTTGTAGGTCCCTTTGATGATTATTTGCATCCTGCTCCCTCAAATAACTCCACCCTTTCTCCTTCTTTACCACTCCTTATGTATGGTGAATACCTGCAGGATGCTCCCATGCCATTCCCCGTGGAGGGAGTAGGAGCTACTAAAGGTAGGGGGCAAGTACCCACACTGTGTCACCTGTCCCAACTTCCCAGTAATTCCCTTTCAAACTCTGGGGTTTTCACAGCAGGATCTAGGTCTGCCTTGCCTCCCCAGATGTGTGCATAAAGATAGCAAGGGCAGATGTGAGATGTGAAAGCCTTTGGATGCAACTGTCTGATGCTTTCTTGAGGCTGTGCAAATCATCACCCCCCTGCAGTTCTCCTGTGATACTCAAAGGAAGTTTGGCTGTTATCAGCATTCCCGGCCCAGTTTCCTGTCCCTCTTGAGTACTATATTTCCCCAGTGTGTGTATGTGAGTGAGCACATTGCCTCCCTAACCAAGAGTCCTGTCTTCCTGTGGTTATGATGTCATAGTGTAGCAGCTCAACAATGGGAGACACACTCCTCTGGCTGTTGCCCTTGGCTCACATCCTGGCCACTCAGCCACATCAGAGCCTTGTCATGTGCTGAGTCACACATGCCTTGCCATGCCTCATCGCTATGTGTTCCTACCTGACAGCAGCATTGCTCATGCGCGCTGGAGTGTACGGTATTTTATTTTTGAATAGCCTCCGGGCTCAAGGCAACTAGTGACTGGATCTTTCCAGCAATTTTTGGGACTCACCAAAAACCAGATCCTGATCCACAGTTTGGGAATCATAAAGTTCGATACAGGACAGTGGCCATGCTGGGATGGAGAAAACCACAGCAGTGATTTTCATCTTATGGTACACAGATAATGCAATAAAATTATCAAGGCACACCATCAGTTATTTGATCATTAACAAGGCACAATGTGTTACTGGTAGGGGGCTCAAATCCCCCAATTGCGTAGTCTCGTGGCACACCTGCAGACCTGCCACTTGGCATCCATCAGTCTTGATAGGCTATGGTATAGTGTTCAATGCTGTATGTGTAGCACAATAATTAATATGAATTAATATGGAGGATATGCTATTGGATATTAATATGGATTAATATGGAGGATAGGCTATTACCCAAGGAGCAAATCCCCCCCTTTTCATGCCACTGAAATAGTCCAATGGAATGGCAGAGCCAATACAATTCCAGCTTTGTCGCAGAGCTGGGCTAAGGACAGGAGCTCACCCTGTCTTGTGGGGACCTGGGTCTCGAACCCTGGCCTGCTGGTTAACAGGCACAGTGTCTTAACCACTTGCACCACCAGCAGCCCTTAGACCTGCCACAGCACACCAGTACGCCACAGGTTGAAAATCACTGAATTTCAGAATAGCAAAGAGCATCACCTGGTGGTTGTTTGGTGTAATCAAGCAGAAAAACAATTTCAACTCTCCACTAACTTTCCGGCATCCTAGAAAATTGTCTTCCTAGTCCAGGGATACCCATGCTCAGGCTTGCAAGAACCTCTCTCTTCTCTTGTGCACAGTGCAAAGACCAGTCTCAGACACAGAGTCGCCAACTGCAAGCACGGCGTTGCACTGTCTGGCTGCCTTTTGTTGGCCTTCCGATTTGCAAAGGGCAAAGCGCTTGCCCTGTTCCCTCCGAAGTCCTGCCCAGAACATTCTCTTCCTTTTCAGGTCCCTTTGCTTTCCTTGCCTCTATCTCAGAGCTCATAAATTTTGCAAGCTGAAGATCCAGTTGTGCCCAAGAAAGGAAGGGTTGGTCGGTGGTTGGAGTCAAGGGGTCAAAGGAGGCTTTACTACTTGCAAACAAAGCCCCTGTAGGGCTGCCCAGATGTTCTTAGGTCTCCGACAACCCCCAGCCCACCTCCCACTGCCCCATGCAGATATCTGCCTGTGGATGACGCAAGCATTTCTGATAACCTCCATCCATTTCTCTGCCTGGACGTCTCACTTCTTTGTTGCATTTTTTCCCATTGTTCCTGCTGTTGGTGGAGCCAGCAGTTGAGCTCTTTAGCCGGATCTTGACTGTTGTAATAAACACATCTTTGGACTTACTGAAGAAAGGAGGAAATTGCTTTTCAGAGGCGTAGATGTTGCAGAAGAGTCCTCACAGAGCATGAAAAATGGTGCTTTTCCAGCACATATGCAAAAACTTTGACACAAGGTTTTGTAGCCACAGCACTTTGTCACAATCCCCTGTAAGTTGCACAATTGTGATATCACATGATGGGCAAAATCCATAGTAACTACGGGGGGGGGGGTCCTTGCTCCGGTTCAAGAACAACTTACTCTGGATTCCAATATGAACTTCCCATAGGTTTTCACTAGTAGGTGCAGTAAGTACGGGTGCACGTAAAGTCTCTTACGCGCTCCCATAGTTACTTCGGGATTTGGGGGGATGTCAGGATGGGGGGGTGTCAGGATGGACACTGTCCCCAGCAGAATTTAGTTTCCACTTCTTATTTTCTAGAAATTAAGCACGGGTTTCATGGGATTAAGATTTCTCCTTGTGCAGCTGTGAACAGTCCTGCCCCCCAAAAACAAAAAGAGACATCTGGAATTCTCCAAATATGAACCAAGACTGAACTAAATGGAGACATTCTTGGACATTCTCTAATCCAATGATTATACGAATCCTGGATTTTTCCACTCAAGCAAGACTCCTGCTTGCGTTTCAGAGTAAACGAGCTGGAGTTGCTAATTCCTGAGGCCATGACATCATCTGATGAAACTCCAGGAACATGGCCAACAAACACCATTAAGAAAACACACCATTTCCCCTACATATTGTGGTTTTGCTCCCTCTTTTTCCCTGACTGGCGTAGCTGGAGGATTGAGTACACGTGAGCTTGCATAAGGGCAAAATCCAGAGTAACTACGGGGAGTCCTTGCTCCAGTGTAAGAACAACTTAATCTGGATTGCAATATGAATTTCCCATAGGTTTTCACTAAGTGGTGCTGTAACTACGGGTGCACATAAAGGGTGAAATCCAGAGTAACTATGGGGAGTACTTGCTCCAAAGAACAAGTTATTATGGATTGCAATATGAATTTCCTATAGGTTTTCACTAGGTGATGCAGTAACTACAGGTGCACGTAATGTCTCTTACATGCTCCTGTTGTTACTCTGGATTGTGCCCAAAGTCTCTTACGTGCTTGCAGAGTTACTCTGGATTTGGGGGCCACTTTCCTCTATGGTGGGATCATTAGACATTACAGTGTTTGTAACTACCCATCTTATTTGCAAGCCAGGGTAAGAAAAGATGGGAACGGGACTCAGAATGGTCTCCTTAACTACACAAATCCTCACCTTTTACAACACGGTGTTGAAGACTTCACATCTGAAACATCAGAGTAGCATGACCCAGCCTTCCCACATAGTGAAGAGCCCTAATTTGTGCACTGATGATCAATTTTGCTGCCCTCTTGTGGCTTATAGTTATCGTTGAGTCTTATATTTTGTTTTTAATGTGATCTCGTTTTGGTTCTTCCCACACATGAACCAAGCACAATTGAACTTTTGTGCAACAATATCACTAGCCTTGCTTCAATGCCAACTGTGTATGGGGGAAAGGTTGGAAAGATCTGGGTTCCAGTCCAGGTCCATAAACTTCTATAAAGCTCGCTGGCTGACGAGACCCATCACCTTCAACTTTACCAATCCCACAGGGGTGACTGCAGTCATGAAATTGATGAAATTTCATTATTAAATGAAATTGTTATTGCCAATGCTTTTATTGAAAAATAAAAGTGGGGTACTCACCATGCAGGTGTGATAAATATGGGGATAGTCACTATGAAGATGCTATTTGTAATCATAGGCATGTCTACTTGGGGCCACAGAGGTGCCAGTACTCAAGAGGTGCTTGTTCTCAGTGTGGTGCACGGAGGCCTACACCTGAGGAGGAGTTGGCCGAGGACCTCATGTGGCTAGATTTCTCCTATGAGGAAGGGGATCCTGAGTGCCACTGTGGAGGGGCTACCCACTATCAGGTGCCACGCACGCCACCACAAGACCGTGAGAGGCATGAACAGGAAGTAGAGCCGGTGCTGAAGAAGACAATGAACCCAGGAGAAGAGAGGAGAATGTGGGAGAGAGTGTGGTTGGAGGAGCAAGAGCGTAAGCAGGAGGTGGCAGACTATTGGAGGGAGAGGAAGGCATGTGCGCCCCGAGAGCCTGGGGGAGGGAGCCCAGGGGGGTTTAGCTTGAGGAGGCCAGGATTGGACTAAGGACCTGCATGGTGGAGCAGGATCCCCCGTCCACCTCGTCCTGAGTGGTGGAAGCCATCTCGGGGGAGGGGACTCTCCACTGTCCTGAGTGGTAGAAGCCACCTGGGGGAAGGCCTGGGAATAAAAGGAGGAAAAGAGAGGGAACCGTGGAGAAGGGGGAAGAACCAGTGAAGAGACGATGAGACTTATGTGATGCTTGTGGCACATACTTACCTGTTTTCGGACTTTGTTGGAGAACTTACCTGTTGAGACGTTTGGGGGATCCACTTGCCGATGGACATGTTGTGAACATTACCTGGGGAACATCCAGACGAACTCAGGGAGCCGAGCAAGGATACTTACCTGGGAATTTACTTAAGGTTGTGATTTGTGTAACGTTCAAGGTTCTAACCTCCAATATGGAAGCCAGTAAAAGTGTCGTTCTTGAAATACCACCTGTGTCTCCATGGACTTATTTCAGTGAAGACATGGTGGTGGGAGGGAGAGAAGCTACTGGGGACTTGGCCCTATCCACTCATGTAACTTCTATCGGTGACCCGCACCACACGCAGTACTGGTGAGTACTCCCTCAAAAAGACCCCTGGTTATTGCTGGTGCAAATGCAACCTTACAACCCTTTTGTGACATCCCAGTCCAGTGGCGTCGGCAGAGCGCTGGTGCCATGACCAGTCTTCTGGTGGTGCAAGTGGTTAAGACACTGTGCCTGTTAACCAGGAGGCCAGCGTTCAAGACCCGGGTCCTCCCAAGACAAGGATTTCCTCCTACAGGCAGGGGGGTGATCCACTGGATCCCTTCCAACTGTATGATTCTATGTTCCATAGGATTGTGCCCAGTGGTGGGCCCCGCCTTACCCAACAACCGGCTCGCCAGAAGTTTTGGGCGGGGTGGGGTCAGGGGGCAGGGATAGGGTCAGGGGGCAGGGTGGGGCTAGGGGCAGACCCCAACCCCGGCACAACGCGCATGCGCCAACCCCCGGCACATGCACAGTGCGTCTCCTCCAGTTGTTCGGCGCACACACATTGCGGCTCCTCCTCCTGGCGTACTGAACTGGTACGGTGGTTTTCTGGGAACCCTGCCGCTACCGGTTTGGTAGTGGCGGGGTCTGGGGAGCAACCGGTTCAGGCGATCCGGCCCAAACAGGCTTGGGCCCATGCCTGATTGCACCTTTATGGAGCCAATGCATTTTAAAAACAAAAATAATCAGGTTTCACTTTTCATGCAACAGCTGCATCAAGATTACTGGGGTCCTAATCTTATGGATGGTTTCTCAGAAGTAAATCCCATTGTGTTCATTAAGGTTTACTCCCTGGCAAGCCTGCACAGGATTGCAGACCACATTGCCAGTCTTGAGACTTGGATTTTGGGTTGGAACAAACTATTTTCCATTTGTTTGGATTCTGATTTTATGACAACCCCAAAAAAATGAAGGTCGAGTTAACATTTAAAATACTAATATAAATAATTTGGAACCTATATTGCTTTGCAGCCTGAGTGCTGTTTCGTTTAGAGCAAATATAAATATCTTCTCATTAAAACAATGTTTCATTTTTTCCTTGAAAACAATTCATAAGGAATTTTGAGTCAGAGAATAACAGTTCTAGCTTGTGCATGTGTATCCAGAAATATGCCCCAATAACTTCAGTGGGGTTCTCTCCCAAGTGTGCCTAAAGCCTTTTCCATGTGCCTTCATTATGTAGCCCTATTTGAAGGGTTGCTATCAGGGATGGGCATTTGGTTGACTTGACTTGATTGCCCCAAGTAACTGTCTGTGACAACTCAAGTCATGAATGCCAATGATCCCAATTCAGTTCAGGTTCGCTGCTGCTGGACTTGGGTAGCATAATCCTAACTAGAGCTGGATCAGGCAGGCTGGCTTTCCTGCGCTGAATCCAGAACACGTTATGGGCCCTTTGCCGCCTACTGTAGAGAAGAGAAAGCTCCGCACCACAGGGAATGGAGGCTTGGATCTGATCTAGATCTGTGGAACTCCATGCCATAGGATGTGGTGATGGCATCTAGCCTCAACACCCTTAAGGGACTGGACAAATTCCTAGAGGAAAGGACCATCACAGGCTACAAGCCATGAATGCATAGATGTGGGTGACCTCCAAATGCCAAATGCAAGGGAGGTGGCCTGGTTGCAGGTGTCTTATGTGTTCCCTGAGGCATCTGGTGGGCCGCTGTGTGATACAGGAAGCTGGACTAGATGGGCCTGATCTAGTGGAGGCTCTTCTTATGTTCTTAACCGACCCACATCCTGTTCTCCCCCAGGAATGTCCTTTATCTGGCAAATTCATATTCTGGACCAATTATTGACAAAGCTACAGTGGTACTTCTCATAACAAGCACCTCATATAACAAGCGTTTCACATAACAAGTATAAATTTCCAAGAAATCTTGCTTCACATGTGTACTATGTGCAAGTGTACTATGGGCACACGTGCTATTCAGCACTGATGCTCCATGTGGAGGCTCTTTAAAAGGGCTGCCAGCCAGCGCTGCTGCCTCTAACTGCCCCCAGTTTGGGGGCAGTTGCGTGGGGGTGCCAGAGGCAGCTGCCCCTAACTGCCCCCAAGTGCCTCCACAGGCCACCTTGAACCTCCAGCAGCAGCCTAGGTAAGCCTCCCAAGAAAGTGTCTTTGATTGCAGCCTCCTAAACATGTCTACTCAGAAGTAAGCCCTATTGTGTTAAATGGGGCTTACTCCCAGGAAAATGTCTTTAGGATTGCAGCCTAAGTAGGCTTAGGATCATGCACATCCACTTCATAGGATCATGCACATTGAATGCATGTTTTGAATTCAATTACAGTGTTTTGTCATCATTTACATCCAGTTAATATTTTTATATGAATATTTGGGGGGTTGTGGAACCAATCTTCTGAGTTTCCATTATTTCCTATGGGAAAATCCACTTCACTTAAAGAGCGTTTCACTTATAGAGCATGCCTCCGGAACGAATTAAGCTCTCTTATATGAAGCGTCACTGTATCTTTATTTTGACACATGGTTATGCTGATCATGCTAATCCAAGGATGAGAAGGGGAATATATGTGTCAAACCTTTCTCCATTTTGTTCGCTACCATTTAAAACCTGTAAGGTCAGCCCAAACTATGGAACTTGGAAAAATCTACCCAAAACTATAAGCCCCTCCAGATTTCTACAGCTGGAGCAAACTGGAGGACTTGGCCTACTCTTATTTGCTGTTCAAATAAAACATTTACAAGCTCATAAAAACAACGAGGTTCTAATATACCTAAGCTCTGAGTCATTGGAGGGCGGCAAGATTTCTCCCAGACCCTAAATAGGGAAATGTTCTGGGCAGAGAGCAAGTCGCATGTGCTATTAGAGGTCTGTTTGGCTGTGATTAATGGCAGAGTCCAAAAGGGCACGTGTAGCTCTTTGGTTGGTGCGGCTGTCACGCACACGTATCTGAGATCTGGAGTCTTTGCTCAAGTACTGATGTGAGGGTCAAGGAAGAACAGCAGCCTGGGTGCTATAGGGTAGAAAGTGACCCCCAGGGTATTAGGGCAATCTTGCTATGGATCTTGATATTCCAGTCTTTTACAAACATCCAGAGCACTTGGAAAGGAAAATGTCCTGTGATGGAATGCAAGCTGGATTTGATTAATCCTAAGCACTCTGGCCCTCGCAACCAGAGGGAAGGTTTAATAAATTTAAGCCTCCCTAGATACTCTCCATAAATCTTTCTCCCTCTTCTTCACTCAACACACATCCTTCAGTTCTTATCTAATGGCTCACACTAGGGAGGACTTCTGTCAGGAACTCCGGCGGCTATGCTGATTTAGTAAGGCTAAGAGGGCGCCATGCCCCCTTTCTCCCCCCAATATATTGAGCCTCTTTGGCAAATCAGCATGTCCCAATTAGGCTTTCCCCTTCAAACAGTTTGCAACATTTGCAGATTGATGGCACTGAGAAGATGGCTCTGTGGTCCCTTATTCCAGCCATTCTCTCTATGCATGCCAAAGCATGGGGAGATGGTAATTGTTTTTGTATAGTCAGCCAGTATATATTTAATATATATATATACTTTTAGTATATATAATGTATATATACTTTTCTTGTGCTATTTCCTGAGAGCAATATAAGCAAGTGTTGTGTAGAGCCAGGGTGTCCAAACCCTGGCCCAAGGGCCAGATGCAGCCTGTGGCCCATAGCAAGACCCATCTATCTGGCCAGTAGACATGCCTTGTAATCTATACGCTTATATTCTATCTTATGTAAATGTATTCATATTTGAAGTGTGGAAAAATTAGATACTGTATTAACTCAAATCTAATGTGCCATCAACTCTAATGCGCACCCTGGACTTATAAGCAAAATACCAATTTACTCAAATTTAATTAAACATCAAATCTAATTTCAGAGACATGCCCTATAATCCAGAGTAATGACATAAGCACATAAGAGACACTACATGCACCCATAGTTACTGCACCACCTAGTGAAAACCTATGGGAAATTCATATTGCTATCCAGAATAACTTGTTCTCACTCCAGAGCAAGGACTCCCCATGGTTACTCTGGATTTCACCATTAATCTGTTAAGCACTTTGGTGTGGGTAAGTAGGCTGATTGCCCACAAAATATGTATGTTTTCCTTCCAACAGAGGAAGGGCCACCCACTAATGGAACGAATATAGTATAAATTGGTTGCCATCAAAGTGTTCTTGGAGCTGGATTAAAGCTAACTGTAAAAACTTTATAAACCTAGAGCTGTGAGTTTGAATAACAAGGTGTTATGGATAATTACAATTAACATTCCAATAAATGTCGTTAGAGGCTCGCACGGGCAAAGAAAACGTGTGGTTCAAACTATTGCAAGCAAATAAGCTGCTATACTCCTGATTTTCTCCAGGAATTATTTACTGCTTGGGGAAACACTGCCATCTGCTGCTGTAGCCTCTGATCAAATGTTGCTAGGGGTGTTTGAAAATGGTTTTATTTTTTCCAGACTTGGAGCACAATCCTAATCATGTCTACTCAAAAGTAAGCATTGTGTTCAATGGGCCTTACTCCCAGAAAAGTGTCTAAACTCAAGTTAGGCTGGCCTAAGTGCTGGCATAAGTCCTGTGCTGAGCTAGGGATTAAAGCTAACAGCAAAGTGCTGTAAGAGCACAGTCCTAACCATGCCTACTCAGAAGTAAGCCCCACTGTGTTCAATGGGTCTTACTCCCAGGAAAGTGTCTTTAAAATTGCAGCCTAAGACACTTCAGCGCCACTTCTGGGGGTTAGACCAGTGTACAAAGATGTGCTTGTCTCACTGCATCACCACGATAATGGGAAGACTGATGAGTTGTGCTGACGTAGATTAGGATTGCACCCTTGGTTATTTCCAAGTCAGAAAGTGGTGTGGTGTGTTTATATTCTAAGTTCTTGCTCTTATTAACACTCAAGAAAATGCACCAAGTGGGTGATATAGCATTGGCTGATGCAACCACAGTATTTCTAACTGGAAAAGTTACAAACTTTTAACATCTATTTTAACTTCTGGAAAATCCTAAACACCAAAATATGGTGTTTGTAATGATATTGGCTTTGGAAGACTTGTAACAGATATCACCAGGGTCACAACTAACTGTTCCTGTGCTCTAGGACAGGGGTGTCCAAACTTTTTCACAGAAGGGCCACATCATCTCTCTGACACTGGGTTGGGGGTCTGGAATAATTATTTCTATTTCAAATTTGAATAATTTTTCTTAATTTTACATATAAGAATGCATTAGAAAAAGATCTGGAGGATTACAAGTCTTGTCCAAGGGCTGGAAGAAGGGGTCACACCACAGGCCACACGGAGTCACATCTGGCCCCTAAGGCAATGTTTGGATACTGTGCTCTGGGATGCTGAGTTTTCTTTGGGAGAATCTCAACTATTTGACAAATTCAGGTCAGAACACTATTTTTTTAAAAATTAACTTCCACAACTTCCTTTAAATTGTTTATTTAGCTATAGTTGAACAAGACTACACTGTTGATGTTAACTGGTTAACTTTATTTTTCCTGAAGAAAATGTAATTTGATTAAAAATAGTACAGGTGTCCCTCGTTACCCATCAAGGTTCTGTTCTGCAACTTCCCATGGATAAAAAAATGGAAAAATAGATTTAAAGACCCACTTCCAGGTTTCTTGCTCCTCCCTTGCTCCTATTGGAATAAGGTTGTGACTCAATAGATGCAGAGGTTTGATTCTGGGACATCCTGATACCATAAATGAGTTAATAAAAGCAGTTGAAAATAAAAATAAAAAGTACTCCTTTAGAATGGTTTAAAAGCAGCTTTTTTTACTATTGTAGAAAGGTAGTTAGCAACTAGAAGTGCAAGGTGCCTGCTGCCTTTACTTGGCTTAGCTGAAAAAATGGAATGATTGCTTCCATGACTGCCTCTCCACAACAGCAGAAAAGCAGTTTTTAAAACTGTAATTTGCAGTGGCCATTTGTATTGAGTCAAATCCATGTTTAAAACATGTTATAACAAGGTTGGATCTGTATGTATCAAACTCATAGCCAGCATTCTCTCTTGCAAATGACTTGTAATTTTATGGTTTCTCCTGTTTTATCGGAATATGTAGACTCCCACAGGCCACAGCACTATTCCAACATTTCTGGAGGTCTTCTATCCCTAGGTACATAGGTGTTCTGTCTTGTGTTTTAGTAACAAAATTGAGTCCACATGTTCTGCTTCTTTGGAGTCAAAGGTATTGAATTAAGTTCTTTGCGCATTCTAGTTTTCAATGTATTGGTGGCTTCGTTCAGTCAACACTGATGTGGATTTGCAACTGCTGCTGTTAATTCCAGTATTTGAGAATGCCTGACTTGGCAAACAACTTGGGGACAGATGATCAGTCAGCATCCTGCTCTTCAGTTTCTTGTATCCTCACAAACTGTAGGTTCAGATTGTCACTGAAGATCATATTTTTTAAAAATCCATAATTGGAGAAGTGTTTTTAGAAAGTCTCTTCTGTTCCACCCAAGAACTGCTGACTATCAGATTACATACATATTAACACTATATAATTTGTCCAAGTGTTTTATGGTTCTTGTGGGTTCTTCATTTGGCAGGAATCTCAACCTGTTTAGATTTCTGCAGCTGTGATTTCTGCATGCTTTGAACATGCTTTGCATACTTTGGGTAGATGCCATCTTACCCTACAATCCAGAGTAACTATGGGAGCACGTAAGAGACATTACATGTACCCGTAGTTACTGCACCACCCAGTGAAAACCCATGGGAAATTCATATTGCAATCCAGAGCAAATTGTTCTTACACCGGAGCAAGGACTCCCCGTAGTTACTCTGGATTGTGCCCTAAGTCTCATATGCTTCACAAAGCAGCTAAGGAAAAAAAGGGGGACAGTATTATATACCCCACAGTTCCTTGCAGGGTGTGAAAAATAATTTTGATAACTGCAACTTTTTTGGTTACAGAGGGTTCCTTTTAATCAGTGGTAGGCTCCAGCAGGTTTGCACCTACTCCATAGAACCGGTTGTTAATGAGAGATAGGACATTTAAATTTAAAAATAGCCATTTAAAAGTAGGTGCCAGATGGGCATAGAACCAGTTGTTAATTTCTTTGAATACCATCACTGGTTTTATTGATGTGGCGTCTCAAAAAGCAGGCCTCCGTCAGTTTTGAGAGACTATGGTATCATGTTCTGCGCTGCATACACTTCATGCAAAGCACAAAAGCCTGGGTTAGAGTGTTATGGAGGATAGGCTGTTACCCAAGCAGCAAATCCCCCTCTCCATGCCACTGATTAAGTCCAATGGAAAGGCACAGCGAATATAATTGGATCTAGCTGGTGTTGCAGAGCTAGGCTAAGGACAGGAGCTCACCCTGTCTTATGGGGCCGACCCTGGTCTCGAACCCTGGCCTGCTGGTTAACAGGTGCAGCGTCTTAACCACTTGTGCCACCCACAGCCAATGGCCTCTCAATGATTTTGGATAATTAATGACAACAGGCTACTATGTAAGACTATCACTAACCATTCAAAATGGTTTAAAATGGACAAGTGCTGGTAGTTGTAACTGGATTGTGCTGGCAGTAACTGAACTGTAATAGTGCTGGATTGCTGGTAGTAACTGAAAGGCTGAGCAACTTCACTGGAACAAGACAGAAAAACAGTTTTGAGAATTCTCTGCTATGCAGATTCATTTCTCTCCATTAAACATAGTCCTCTTCTGAAGGTGGAGTTTGTGAAAACAGAAAACGAGTGCAAACTGACACGCTTGCTTGAATCCATGACTTTTTGGCAAAGAAGAATGTCAGATGTCATAAGTTCATAGTAAATGGATAAAATTAATTCAATTTGCAATGAGTAATATCTTACTAAGATACGTGTTGATGCTAAGAAATATACACAAAGCACTGCACACATAGATAAGATGAGTATAACATATATTCCTTCAGCATGAACACCCAAATTCGTTTTATTCGCCACTATATCCATGCAGTGTACAAATACACAAATATAGACAGAATGAGCATTTTACACATAATCCAGTAACCTACGCATTGCACGCACATCCCCGACAGAATCAAACCACCACATTAACCATCACAAAACAAGGCCGGATGAGGTTTATTTAGGTTCACCAAAAAATAATGCCTCCATTGAAAAAGGTTGAGTGGTTTTTATATAAAATCTGGTTGGTTCTCAGTAAGCTTGCAAATTATTGTCCAGGGAAACAAATGCCATTTCAACCGAGAAGAGCCCATAAAGTGAGCCAGATGAAAGGTGAGAGTTTAAAACAGGGGTGTCTAACCTTTTAGCTTCCCTGGGCCACAATGGAAGACGAGTTGGTTTGGGCCCCACATACGACATTGATGGGCCACACATAATGATAGTTGATCATGCAAAAAACCATAGAAAACATAGGCATACATAGGATGGGCCTCTCAGACTGCAACCATAGACACCTTTACTTGGGAGTAAGCCCCATTGACTTTAACGGGGCATACTTCTTAGTAGGCATGATGCATAGGGTGGGCTGCGATCCTCTCCAAGCTTAACCTTGGAGTAAGTCTCATTGATTATAATGGGGTTTTCTTCTGAGTAGCTATTTCTAGAATTGGGCTCTCAGACTACTTTCCTCAATTTTACTTCTCCTCCTGCTCCTCCTTTCCTGGAGGTCAGTGGAGGAGAAGTTCAAGGAGGCTGTGGGCAGGTGGCTTGTGGGTGACAGGAGGCTTGCGAGACCTGCAGCAGGCAGGCAGCTGGTGCTGCAAAGTCCACGGGCGGCAGCACAGGTGCCCCGTGCAAGGTTGCCAGACCTCCGGTATTCCCCGGATGTCTCCTGCAAAACGCCCCTTTGTCCGGGGCGGGAGAGAGCCTCTCCAGGGTCCGGCATTTGGGCAGCTTCCGCTGGCCCTTTAAATTAAAAAGGCAGGGACTTGGGCCTGGCGCGCACGCCTCCCACTGCCCTCATGAGGCTTCCCCTGCCAGTGGGGACTTGGGGCTGGCGCGCGCACCTCCCGCCGCTCTTCCGCAGCTGCCCCTGCTGGCAGGAACTTACTTCTGAGTAGAAAAGCAGAGAGCAGGGCAATTAAGGCCACCCTCTCATCCACACTTCCCTGGGAGTAAGCCCCATTTACGCTAATGGGCCTTACTTCTGAGTAGACATGCATAGACTTGGGCAGAGTGACCAGATGCCAAACACAAAGTTTCTGAACAGCAAGCCCAAAATTGAGGTGAGCTTGTGTTTGTGTGTGTGTAAGAATGCATGGATGTTTGCGTGCATGTGTGAGAGTGCATGGTGTGCATGTCACTGACATTCCTTGTTTTGCTGCAAATTGCTTTGAGAGTGTCTTACAATTACATGTCTTAAGTCTGACATATGTTAAGTAAAATATGTTAAGTAAAATGTGTGGAAGTAACATGTTGCTGCAGCTTGCTTTGAGGGCATCTTACATGTCTGGGTGAGAATCAGCCATGTTAAAAGGTTTTCAATTTCAAAAATGTTGGAATGAAGCACAGGAAAGCAATACAAGCATTTTTGCTTCATTTTAACATGTCCTACATTTTGTCCTACGTTTTTGGGGTGTCGTACAAATTTTTTAAGTGGGTAGGAATTTTATTAGGAATTTTGGCATGGACTGGGAGGAATTTTGGCCTTCTGGCTGGAATTTTGGGGTTCCTATGCAGGAATTTCCAGTTTGGCGTCTGGTCACCCTGGGCCCGTGTGGAGTGCACCCCTGAAGGTCTGTTGCTTCTAGGCTGCCTGGGAGTGCTCTGAGTGGCCGCAAAGCGGGGAGGGAGAGGAGCTTCCTTCTCTCCTTCCTCACTCTTCTCCTGCCCAATCCCAGACCTAAAAAAAAAAGCAGCACACACAATTTGAATTTGGCAGCCGCCACAAAGCTGGTTTTTCCGGTGGCACAGGAGGGCCACATTAATTTACATCATGGGCTGCGTGTGCACCCCGGGCCGTGTGTTGGACAAGCCAGGTTTAAAACAAACTGAACCAAACTGACATAATTGAGGAGTATGTCATCTGCCACTTTGAAACTGTCTTCATCCAAACATAACTCCAGACATCTATGAGGAAAATTCAGAAAAAATGAGGCTTCAGAAAAAATGAGGCTGAGAAAGGTGTAGCTGACTAAGTACCGATCCCATATGCTCACCACGAGAGGAAGAACAGCTATGAAACAAATGACATTGCTGGAAAAAATACATGTGTGGGATTGGAGCTGGCGGTAATCACGCACCAATCGCATGCACTAGGAGAATGATGCTGTTCGAAAAATGCAGTATATGGCTATCAAGGTTGGAGCTGGAGGTGTCAAGGCTCCAATCTTGTGCAGCCATAAGGAGATGGGGTGGACAGATAAGAAAATTGTGGTGTGAGATGGTCAAATGGCTACCATTTACACCAGTGGAGGGAGGGGGAAAACAGACCAGAGTTGTCAGTAAGTTGAGACTGAGCCAACAATTGAATAATCAAGATGCTATTTTTCTTTTCGAAAAGACACCAGAATACAACATTTGCACTAAAAGGGTGGGGATGGAGGAGGTAAACAGAGGGCCATAGGCACTCCTGAATATAAATTAATAATTAAAGTAAAAATATCAAACCAGTAATAAGCTAATAAAACAGTTTAAAAGTACAGTAATTAAAATAATAGTATATAGACTATTAATATATAATAAAATATTATAAGTGGTCCTTGCTTCTACACAGGCTAATCGCTAGGAGTAGGGATAATAAAAATATTAAAAATGCTTAAAAAATTAATATAAAAATTACAAAATAATAAAGAATAAAGTGCCTTTTACATCATTTTCTGTTGGTCCTATATAAAAATATGTTATAAATCATTTTCTGTTAATAAGGTAAAGATAAAGGTCCCCCGCAGGCAACTGCCAGTCGTGTCCGACTCTAAGGTGCAATGTTCATCCCCGTTTCCAAGACTTTAGCGCCAAGACACTTTTGTGGTCATGACTATACGCCAAGGCGCACGGAAAACTGTTACCTTCCCACCGAGGTGGTCCCTATTTATCTACTTGCACTTGCGTGAACTGCTAGGTTGGCAGGAGCTGGGCTAAGGATGGGAGCTCACCCCATCTGGCAGTACTTGGGTCTTGAACTGCTGGCCTGCTGAGCAGAATTCCAGTCTTCTAACTCTAGTGTTCTAACCACTGAGCCACTGAAGCCCTTTCTGTTAATTCTACATTAAAACATATATGATGTACATAAAATAATATTAAAATAAAAAATAAAAAGTGAGTGGTTTTTCTTCATTTTGTTAGTTCATTAGTTTATTACGTAAAAATAAATAATATTAATTATACTACATATATTACATAATAAAAGTAAATTACATGAATAATAAATAATATTGGTTTATTACATAAAAACAAATGTTGGCTTATTACATAAAAATAAATAACATTCTTTAAATAAAATTTAAAAAACAAGTTTTTTTGTCATTTTCTGTTAATTCTATGAAAAATATTGAATGTAGATATAATAAAAATGTGAGTGAATTTATATCATTTTCTGTTCGTTCTACATAAAAATATGCTATAAAAATAATTAAAAAATTAAAACTTGAGTGATTTTTTGTCATTTTCTGTTAATTCTATGTAAAAATATGGAATACGTTGTGATATTGAATAATTAAAAAGTGTGTGGTTTTATGTCAGTTTATGTCAGTTCTAAATAAAAAATGTATAATATGCTATAAAAATAATAAAAAATAAAAACCTAAGTGATTTTTAATCACTTTTAATCACTGTTAATTCTATGAAAAATACTGAATATTAAAATAATAAAAATGTGAGTGATTTTATATTATTTTCTGTTGGTTCTACATAAAAATATGCTATAAAAATGATAAAAAATTAAAACCCAATTGATTTTTTTGTCATTTTCTGTTAGTTCTATGAAAAATATTGAATATTAAAATAATAAAAATGTGAGTGATTTTACATCATTTTCTGTTGGTTCTACATAAAAATATGCTATAAAAATAATAAAAATTTAAAACGTTGATATTTGTCATTTTCTGCTAGTTCTGTGTAAAAATATAGACTATATTTTAATTTTAATATAAAATAACAATTATATAATTATAACAAAATACAATTTTAATATAAAAATAATAACAAATGAGTGGTCTTATGTCATTTTCTATTGGTTCTATGTAAAAAAATATGTTTTAATTACAATATAAAAATAATTAAAAAATAATATAAAATAATAAATATAAATAAGATATAAAAATAATATAAAATAATAAATATAAATAAGATATAATAATAATAATATGGAATAATAATAAAATAAATAAAAAATTTGGGTGTTTTTGACGTCATTTCCAGCTGTTTGTGTGTAAAATTGTGTCTTGAGGTAAAATCCTGAGGTAAAATCTTCTCCTCAGAAGTGCCATGAAGGGAGCCTGAGGCGAGGAGACCGTTAAGAATGAACCAAAGTGTGACGTCATCAGGCCCGCCGCCATTTTGGAGCCGTTTAGAGTCAGTCAGAGGCCCCTGAGGGAAGCTGTGAGGAAAATGGCGTCGTGGGGTAGGAAAAAAAGGCGCGCGCGGGGGTAGGAGGGGGGAAGAGCAGGAGGAGGTCACGTGACCATCGCATTCGCCCGCGCGCTGAGGGGAGGGGGAGCGGTAGCGGTGAGGCGAATGGAACATTGGAGGTGCGCGAGCGGTGGTAGGCGAGTTCATCACGCGCCAACCGCATGCGCACGCGCTGAGGAGGGGGAGGGGAGGACAATTGCGTCAGGGGACTAGACGGCGCGAGGGGGAGAGAAGGGGCGCGCGCGCGCTCTCGCCATACAGAAATACGTGCACACACACCTGCTCCCTCGCGCTGGTCCCTCAGCACAGGTCACCCGCGACGAGAAAGCTCGGCTCCTCCCACCGCGCATGCGCTCCCTGTCACGTTTTTGTTAACAGAAGATTCCCCAAGGTTTTTAATCTCCGCCCCCTCGACGGAAGTAGCCAATGAGAAATGACCACAGCGGCTCCGTTTGTGACGTCACCGGCGCTGACCAATGAGCTCGAGGCGGCGAGGAGGCCACACCCCCTCTGTGGATTCCTTCAGCGCAGTGCGTGGGGGGACGTGAAGCTGTGCGGACGTGGGGAGGGAGGCTGCCTGTCCTGTGGCGGGAAGGGTGTCGAGCGGGGTGGGGCTTCGCCCTCCTTGTGTCCTGCCCGCCGTGCTTCGTGAGGAGACCAGAGAAGCCCAGAGCGGGGTCCAGCGCGGGGAGAAGAAGCGAAGCCCGCGGCTTCTCTGTAGGGACGAAGAACGTCGGGAGAGAAGCGCCTCCCACCCTAAGGCGCGAGCCGATGCGCGCGATCTGCGTGAAGAGGACTCTGCTTGGCGGGAACGAAGCGCGGGAGCGCGCGCGAGCCTCCTGATAGCTCGCGATTCTAGAAGCTTCGTGTTCTGTTCGGAAGGGGCGGGGGCGGGAGGGGTTGATTACGTCATCGCGTTCGAACCTCGCGCTGGGGGATTGTGGGAGGGGCGCTCATTCTCGCGCGCTCTGTAGGCTTGCGTGCGTGCGTGGGTGAGGGAGGGGCTGGAGCGCTCACTCAGAAGCCATGGCCTTCTCCAACTACAGCAGCCTGCAACGTGCTCAGCTGACCTTCGAGTACCTCCACACCAACTCGTGAGTAGGAGGGGGGAGGAAGGGAGGCAGGAACTGGCTGTGTTCCTCTTGTCAACAGCTGCTAATCCAGTACATCTATACGCACATGCACACACATGTTACATATATGTGTGTGTACATATCCTTAAGTATTTGTCTACACATGTGTTTATGCATGTAATATATATAGGCACGCATTTATATACGTGCTGACACGCATACACACAGGTATGTTCACACAGATTTTGAATCACATCTATTTGCACACTCACACAGCTTTTATATCACACAGATGTTTTCTGAATTCTCACACAGATTTTGCATCAGATATAAGACCCAGTTTGTAAATGCACATGACACATGTTCATATAGATACATACACACCTGCGTACACCCATGTTTATATATGTACATGTACATGCACACACATGTATGCATATTCAGGCATATATATATACACACAGAGAGAGAGAGAAATGCATATATAGGGTACATACGTGATCTACATACATATAGGATTCATTTGATGGAAACACAGCACTAACGTTGGAAGAAGAAGAAGGAAAAAAAAATCCGTGGAATGACATGCAGGACTAAATATGTCGGATTAGATGTTCTGGAAGCCCTCATCGAAGAGCATGTGTGCACGCGCTCTCTCAGTATTCTGTGCAATCCTTCAGCTTCACACATCTGTTGACGTAAGGAAGGGGGAAGACTGAAGTGTGCAAGAAGCAATGGGAAGATGGAACGCTGGATTGAAGAGTTTTTCTTTTATGGCGTTAATTCTAAGGCTGGGCAGACTGTCCATAGCACCACATACCTGATCCAGATGTTGCACGTTCCGTTTCATGTTAATTATTTGAAGACTATATGTTTTGGGTTATTGTGGTGTCTATATATATCAAGAGGTAGGGAGGTCAGTGTTGTTATTGGAATTAGGAGGCATAATTTGTTTCCTAACATTAAGTTGAAAGTAGTAATACTTTCTGGGATCATTATGTTGCATTAAAGTTAGTGTTGATTTGCTATAGTGCTTTGGTTATAATTGGCAGTGTACCTGACCTTGTGCTGTTGTAAAACACTTTACGGCACTTTGGCAATTTTGTGTGTACTGTCAGTATCCAGGCATTTGGATAGCTCCTTTAATGCCTACCAAGGTGATAAAATGGGGTGTCAATTTGAATATGGTTTTTTTCTGAGATGCAGTGGTGTAATTCTATTTAGAACCTGCATCTGTTTGCTAATGCTTGGAAGCAGTTGGTGGAGTTGGTACTGATTTTGTCTCTGACTCCACTCACAATTTCATAGAATCATAGAATCCTAGAGTTGGAAGGGACCCAGTAGGTCATTAGTCCAACCTGTGCCTGTAGCAGGAAATCCTCCTAGAGCATCTCGGACAGGTTCTCATCGAGCCTGTGCTTGAAGATCCCCAGTGAGTTTCTTCTGAGTACAAATGAGAGGGCTGTGGATTTGATTCTTTGAATTGAAGGCAGGATCTACTTGAATGGCAGGATCTACTGGACATTAACATATATGATTTACCATAAGTCCATGTATTATATTCCGTATGATAAGTAAATTGAAAGCAATATTTGAAATCAAAATAGGCACTCCAGCTCCCAGAAGCCTCAGTACATCAGACTGAATCACAATTTAAGTGGTTCCATTGTTTTTTCATCAGCTAATTCAGGGACTGAAGTTTAATATGAAGTTCAGGGGACTACTTTGCAAATAGGACAGGAATTGACTGATTTTTTTTATCAGCTCACCCCTTTATACTATGGGCAGTCGCGAGAAGTTCTAGTTCCTCTTTATTCAGCATTGGTCAGACCTCACCTTGAGTACTGTGTTCAGTTCTGGGCACCTCACTTTAAGAAAGATGCAGCCAAACTGGAGCAAGTCCAGAGGAGAGCAACAAGAATGATCAGTGGTATGGAAGGGAAGCCCTATGAGGAAAGGTTGGGGGAACTTGGGATATTCCGCCTGGAGAAGAGGAGGCTGAGAGAAGACATGATTGCCCTCTTCAGATACCTGAAGGGCTGTCATAGGGAGGAAGGGGCCAATTTGTTCATAGCTGCTTCTGAAAGCAGGACTAGAACCAATGGGTACAAACTGCAAGAGAGGAGATTCCGGTTGGATATCCAGAAAAAATTCCTGACTGTTCGGCAGTGGAACAGATTGCCAAGGGAGGTGGTGGACTCTCCCTCACTAGGGATCTTCAAGTAGAGGCTCGACGAGCATCTGTCGGGGATGCTCTAGGGGGATTTCCTGCTGCAGGCAGGGGGTTGGACTAGATGACCTACTAGGTCCTTTCCAACTCTATGATTCAGTACCAAAATTGATAAGATCCTTTACCTTTGTGTTGTGAAACATAAGACCTGCAAAAGATCCTTATCCAGTCAGCTGGTGACATTTGAGCTGCTAATGAATCCACAAATTGACCCCTGAGCATCACACAGCTGGAAGAAGACATTTTTCATACCAGCTAGAGCCTGGCAAACTGCAGATCGCTGATGGAGTATTGAAAGGATGGACCACATAATAGTTGGGCACCCCTAAGTATTTTCTTTTTTGCCATCAATGAGTCCATGAAGAAAGTGATTAGTTTTGGATGTCACCTGACACTTCCTGCTTAATGATGTCACTTCTTAACCTCATTAGGAATTATGCATCAGCCTGTTATATGAAAGGGGTTTGATGACCCTGATCTACACATTAAATCAACTGCCATTTGAAATCCGATACAGGTATCCCTCCATTTTCTGATGGTTCATTTTCTGACAATCCATCAATTATACCCAGAACTCATTCATTCAATGCCTGTTCCATTCTTTCATCCTCTTGTTCTAAAGGCCAAAATTGCCCTCCCCCATGTTGTAGCTTCTGTTTTAATCCCGTTCTTAAAGAAGTTAATAAGAATCCGTTTGCGGAGATCTTTGTATGACAGCAGGAATTTGGAATATAAAAGGTGGCATCTACAATTTGCTAGCTAAAAAAGCATTGAAAGCAACATTTTGTAAACTAAAGAAGATTGGGCTTTACTTTTCAACTTTTCAACTGTTTTCATTTTTGGACAGTGCTCCAGTCTCTAACCTGTCCAATAAGTGAGGGATGCCTGTATTTAGTGTATAACAGAGAGAGTAGGCTGCAATACCTCAGTGGTTAAAGATGCTGTGCTCATCAACCTGAAGGTTGTCAGGTTAGTGCAGTGATTTTTCAACCAGGACTGCTGTGGCTAGTCCTCAGTTGTGCCACGGGAATTTCGGTTTTCCATTTATTAATAGGAAAACCTGGGGATTTGAAGAGCATGGTGTGCCTTGTCAATAGTAAAAACAACTGAAGGTGCACCATAAGATGAAAAAGGCTGAAAATCACTGGGTGAGTGCTTTGAGACCTGAGTTGCAAAATGGAATTGGCTCCTCTAGATCCTGCCAACCTTAGCAGTTAGAAAACATGTCAATGCAAGTAATAACTCTTTGGTGGGAAATTGACAATGTTCATGGCACACTGATCAGGTTTTCTCAAAATTGACATCGCACAGTGCACTGCAGACAGAAGGCTCATATCCACCAAATGGCTTACTAATCCAAACTCTCACAGTATACCTGTGAACCATTTGCAACACACCAAGGTGTTGTCACATGCTGGTTAAAAATTCTTAGAGTAGAAGATGAATACTGGTGTGCCTCTTTATCTGCGGAGGTTCTGTTACAAAACCCCCTACAGATAGCCAATATCTCCATAAGACTGAAGTCACCAGTTTTGAGCTCTGTTGCTTAGTCTAACCTTGGCAGAGGCTGGAGGCAGATGTTGAGTTCAAAGCACCCTTCATTCTTCTCACCCCATTCTCACCTCAATATGTCCCATTGGAAGGGGCATATGAGTGCATTGGAGCCACTCAGACCTGAACTGCAGATAACTTGAGTCTGTGGATATGGAGGCTGTATGGTCAAGAGAAGATAAACAAATTCAGCCTTCTGTACTTTCTCTTTTGAAATGCAAGCCCCCTGAGCAGGCTTGAAAGCTGGAAGCATTACTTGAAAGATAATCAAATGTAACTAGATTTAATGGAGATCAGTAACACTCTAGTTCCAAGCTAGGGATTGATGCTTAAATATTTTCAGTTAGTTTGAAATAGTTTGGCAAAATTTCATAAAGAGCAGTTAGAACCTGATGATAAATGAGTAGGTGTGATGAAGGGGATGATGAAGGTTTCAGGGTGGGAAGAGGATGAATAGATTTCTTCAGTGTTTAACTACACACACACTCTATGAAATTAATTTTTATCAATGCATTCAACTGGATTTGCAGATTCATTTAACATTTGCCAAATACTCTTTGATTGGAAGCAGCATTCAACGAATGGGAACATTGTGTTATATCAATCTAACAAACTTTTCTGGATTAGCAGTTGTTGACAACGCATTTTTGTGAATAATGTTTACATTCAAACTAACCTTTATATTTGAAACTATAAGGCAGCATTAGAGGCAGAATTCCTGTTTTCTTGAAACTCTTTTATGAAAACATCTGCTTTTAGTAAAAAAAAATCTGCATTTACTGCACACTGTAATCCTTATTGCAGGTTTTAATTTGGTTTTATTTTTATAAAAATAAAACTGGAATGAATTAGTAAGGGTCAGCTGCAAATAGGATATGTTGGCTAATCGGTGTATCTTTGGGGAAAAGGGAAGATTTTTCCCTACTGGTTGAAACTGGAGTAGTACAAAATGTCTTATCTTTTTTGGGTTGGTTTTGGGGAGGACTTGTGAAAACATGTATAGAAGTAATTTTTTCTCATCTTCTCTGTGGTAAAAAGTTATGTTATTTCATACATTTGTTAAGTATCCCTTATCCAAAATGCTTGGAATCAGAAGTATTTCACATACAGTACTGGGTTTTTTCAAATTTTGGAGTATTAACATAATGAGATATCTTGGGCATACATACAGGCATACATCCTGTCCCTTGAATATTCCAGTAATCAGTGAGCACACAGACACATCTCAGGGGTGTGATTATTTCAATGCCCCATGTCGAAGCAGAGTTTTCTACCTGCTCTTGATTGAAGTTCAGAGACTGGCTTTCTTCACAACTCATTCACCCTTTCATGAAGAGGATCTTACAGGTTGTGTCCAGGAAGTGGGGGCTGCATAGAATCCTTACATTTCTTTGAGCAGATCTAGACCTGGTTTCTGAAAGTTTGGCTGCTGTCTGCAAAGGGTTCAGTGCAAGGATCAGGGTGGTTCAGCAAGTCTGAACTTGAATGAGTGGGTGGTTGTGAGATAAGAGGCATTGTTGTGGAGATGCATTTCTTGCTTATCACTAGAACAGATGCACGTTGACACCAGGGACTGCATTCGGGAGACCCAAATGTTGATCCAAAATTTTGGAGCATTTCAGAGAAGGGATACTCAACCTACGTGAAGGATTTTAACATTACATGACATAATACTATCCATACAGCTTCCACAATTCTAAGTAACATGACTGACTCTGTTTGCTATTGCAGAACTACACACGAATTCTTGTTTGGGGCCCTTGCTGAACTTGTAGATAATGCCAGGTATGTGGTTGAGATTGTCCTGCTAAAAAACATGAAGCACTAAGTATCATTTGCAAGTTCCTAAGAGAGGACAGGCGATAGGTACAAAAATGAAGGTAATGTTTTAAGAAGTGCCAGGCTATACGTCACACTAAGCCTGTTTGGTCAACGTGAATGTTGCTCAGTAAACAGCAGCTATTTCAAGGAAGGTGGGCAATCCTGAGTTGGAACTATGCAGCCAGTGTTGACAATACCGAGTTACTGGACCAGTGATCTGACTTACAGATTCTTGGAGTATTTGTGCTCACTAATGGGTGTGCCATGCATATTTAAGAAACAGTTAACGATAGAAAGTATTTTAAAGTCTAGGAGTTCTGATACTTAAATCATCTAAAGACTTTTATCCCAGCTTTCAATCCCAGCTATCCCCTTTTTTCTTAAGATGCTTCTTGATTCGGTCTTTGGTTACTGATTTTGATGTCTTCTTTTATAGGGATGCTGATGCTACAAGAATAGATATTTTTACTGGTAAGATTCTTATTTTTTTGTTGGGTTGCAACTATACTTCTCAGCCAAGAAATACGATTGAAAAGGAGAAAATTTATAATAGGCACATACAATGAGGAAGATTAACTTGGCATCCATCAGTCTTGAAAGACTGGTATCATGCTCGACACTGCATACACAGCACGAAGACCTGACTAGATTGATACGGCAGATAGACTGTTACTCAAGAAGCCAGTCCTCCCTCTCCACGCCACTGAAATAGTCCAATGGAACAGCAGAGCCAATATGATTGGTTCCAGCTGCATTGCAGAGATGGGCTAAGGACAGGCACTCACCCTGTCTTGTGGGGACCCAGTCTCGAACCCTGGCCTACTGATTAACAGGCACAGTGTCTTAACCACTTGCAACACCCACAGCCAGGAAGATTATGTTGAAATTAAATGAAATTTGTTATTTCATGCCGAGGTGCTGAAGATTCCTCAGACTGGCCTCTGCACATTGGGTCAGCCAATCTGGTGATAGCGAATATCTTAATAAGCTTATGAGCTGATCAATCTGGTCATCTGTGAGCTTGTTGATCGTGTCATTTTACCATGCCCTATTAGGGAGATCCTTGCTACCTCCTATCAGCTGGTTAGCAGAACTGTGGCTTATTAAAACATTGCATTATTAGGTTACTATTTTGAAAAGTCCATTTTAATGTTTTTACCCCATTAAAATGCCTTTTTATGCAAACATGGCAGTGGATACAGTTTAAAAGGAGGTTTCAATACAGAAATGGTAAGGATAAGACACTGCTTTAAACACTTCTTAGAGTGGCCTCTTCAGAAGAAACAACTAAATCTGTTCAAAAATAGGCAATTCTTACCAGATATGTTCTACTATTTGTAAGTTATCTATTTTTATTCCTTCTCTACTTGATCATTAGATAATCTTACACTATATCTTAAATTCTTAATAACCCGCCCTTTATAAGAAGAGAAATCCCATCTTCACAGTAGCTTGTGAAACACAAACTATTTTAGTTCTGATTTATGTTACAAGATGCATTGGAAATATATTACCATCAATTACATTCCTAAATCAAGTGAGCATTGTAGAAAGTAGTTGCTGTTGAGATCCTAATTGCATAGCCTCTTGTGTTTGTCTTAGGCTGCAATCCTAAAGACACTTTCCTGGGAGTAAGATCAATTGAACACAATGGGGCTTACTTTTGATTAGACATGGTTAGGATTGTGCTCATAGTGGTATATAGTATTTTGCTCTGCTACATGTATATTTACTTTTTCAAATTTGGAGTGCTTATTCTTTTATAGTACGTCGACAGGACCTGCGAGGCGGATTCATGCTATGTTTTTTGGATGATGGAGCAGGAATGGACCCAAGTAAGTGATAAAATATCTTACTGTTTCATAGATGTTCTATTATATTGCCCCAGAATGAGAACGCATTGGGGAAGGGAGGAGCCAAAAAAAAAGAATGTGTTGGGGGAGGGGGGAGCTTTTGCATGACCAGAAAGAGATTGAAAGCAGCTCAGAAGACTGCTTGCAGCAATTTCACTGCACAAAAGTAGAATGAGCTATTTCCTATACTTTTCCTACAAGTGAAAAGTGATCCTGGTCAAGTGATCCTGGTACACAAGGAATCATGGATAAATGAAAAACCATGGATGCTGGTTACCAATAAAAGATAAGTTTCTTGGACTGAAGAAAGAAAATTGAGATGCACCATGAGAATGTTTTGTTTTCAGATAGCACTGAAATCCTGGTGCTAAGAGATCACTAATTTTTCATTGCCTGATAACATCTGCTCAGCTGTTAAAGACTTCACCATCATGAAATCAGGTGAGAACGATGATACCGACAGATTAAGGCTGCAATCCTAAAGACACTTTCCTGGGAGTAAGACCCATTGAACACAGTGAGACTTACTTTTGGGTAGACATGGTTAGGATTGTGCTCTAAGTTTGATTAGCTACACCATTGTTATACAATGGCTTAGCTGGTACAACACCTAAATTCAAAGAATTTCTATTTTGAAGAAATTTGTCTGCAGCAACTGCGTAAAAAAACTCATTTCATGCTTGAACATAACTACTGTCTGGAAAGATACGCTGTGATTTTCAGAGAGAGGATCATGTTGGTACATCTACATCTGCTACTACGTACTATCCAAATATTTCAAAAATTCTCATCTAAAAGATAACCTCAAAAAACTTTGGATATACAAACTTCCAATTTCTGCTTTACAGTTATAGTTCCAGTTCCAGCCTTTCTTATTCCTGATCAAATGCTCTGAAAATCATGCCAAAATGTCCCATTCTTCTATTCCGTCATCTGAAACTGTGTAGTCCCTGATGTACTGCCTTGGTCTTTGGATTATTCCTTTGACTTTAATACAAGGCAGTTCACGTAGGCAGGCTTTGTCTAAAACTAAAGGATGTTTTTACAATAGCAGAGAAGTTCTACCTTTCAAGAACCAAACAACATCTCATGATGGATTTGTCAACAGTCTGGTTTCACTTCTGGCTACGGTTGTCTTCCATGCTAAATGACAACAGGTCCTCTTTCAGTAAAGGGCAGATGAGACAACCACCTGCATCATAAAGTTTGGCATGTTGGCCACTTTCTGACGCTTCCACCATTCAGAATCTTCTGATTTTGAATTGGCAACCTTCAGATCTTACCTTTGGATTTAGCAGCAGCTCTACCCTCAAGACCAAGCTTCCTGTCCAGTAGAATCCAGTAGAGTACAGTATTCAACATTATCTCAATACTTATTTCACATTTTTCCAATATGTTCAGTTTACCTAATGAGAAGGGGGAGAAAAATATAAAATCAATTGAAGAAAAATGGACTAACAAAAAAAAACCTTTTGAAATGGTTGTTATAGGCAAACAGGAAGGATTTGCAGCCTTTCAATAGTTAAAGCAACGGAACAGCTCAGTTGAAGCGGAGACAACCTTAGGACAATGTCTATAAAGATCCGCAGAGCCCCCTCGTTCAAGTGATAATCACTTCTGGATTGCTGCCTTTAAGATGAAGCACTTGATTCAGCTTGATTCATTGCCTGCCGTATTACCATGGTAACTAATTGCCTTTTTATAACGTGAAAGTAGTTCATCACAGAGATTCATGGAACCAAATGTCACAAATGGGGAGGTTCAACCTGTACTTCTAGCAACTGATGCAGCCAAACTGGAGCAAGTCCAGAGGAGAGTGACAAGAATGATCAGGGATGGAAGGGAAGCCCTACGAGGAAAGGTTGGGGGAACTTGGGATGTTCAGCCTGGAGAAGAGGAGGCTGAGGGGAGACATGATTGCCCTCTTCAGATACCTGAAGGGCTGTCATAGGGAGGAAGGGGCTCATTTGTTCATAGCTGCTTCTGAAAGCAGAACTAGAACCAATGGGTACAAACTGCAAGAAAGGAGATTCCGGCTGGAAATCCGGAAAAAATTCCTGACGGTGAGGGCGGTTCGGCAGTGGAACAGATTGCCAAGGGAGGTGGTGGACTCTCCCTCACTGGGAATCTTCAAGCAGAGGCTCGATGAGCACCTGTTGGAGATGCTCTAGGGGGAATTCCTGCTGCAGGCAGGGGGTTGGACTAGATGACCTACTCGGTCCCTTCCAACTCTATGATTCTATGATGTTCATCCAGTGGCCTTTGAGGCAGATCCTGGTTTTATGTATCAAGTTAATTGAATTGACATAGGAAGAGATGATCTCCAAGACGTAGAGATCCCATGTTATCCCATGTAAATTCCTAGGTAAACCATGTAAAAGATTCCGTGTAAGTTCAGATTAAAATGCAGCATTTTCAGCCATTTCAGTTTTTTAATTGATACATATATACGTGGACACCTTAGTATGGAGATTTTCAACATTTTTCATATCATGGCTTACTGACAAGACACTAAAATTGTTAAGGCTTTTTTTTAACCATTGACAAATCACATCATCCTGCTGGTAGGGAGCTCAAATCTCCCAGTTACCCTATGAATAAATGGTCCTCTCCAAAGTCTCAACACAGACCATTTGTAGTAGTGGTTGAAAATTACTGCTTTAGTAAGTGCGGGTTGCATTATTTTGCAGCAGCTGAAATGAAAGTCATCTGGGACAACCTGATATGTTAACATGTTATAAGAATCTAGCCAGGATGTTAAAAGGATGGTGGATAAACATAATGAGATCCATGTATTTCAAAAGATAATTTAGCAAATGTTGAGAGAGATTCTACAGTTGCCTTCATTTTTTAAAAAAACAAGTTTTTCTTTTTAAAAGAGACCAAAATGACCAAAAAAGAAAGACCAAATAGGATACCATTAAGCCTGCAAACCACTTTCCACGGAGTGGCAGCCGGACTATCAACCAGTCCATAAGCCTTGCTAACATAGTGCAAGTTCAGAGGAGGGTGACAAGGATGATCAGTGGGTTGGAAGACAAGCCTATAAAGAAAGATTGTGGGAACTTCACCTCTTCAATCTGGAGAAGACAAGGCTAAGAAATTATCACATTCTTCAAATACCTGAAGGGCTGTCATATGGAAGAATGGAAGGATCACATTTGTTTTCAACTGCATCCAAAAGTAGAACTAGACCAATGAGTACAAACTGTAAGAAAGGAGATTCTGACTAGATATCAGGAAAAAATTCCTGATGGTGAGGGCAGTTTGGCAGTGGAATAGCTTGCCAAGGGAGGTGATGGATCTTTAAGCAGAGACTTGGCAAGAGCCTGTCAGAGATGCTCTAGAAGGATTTCCTGCTACAGGGGTTGGACTTGATGACCTATTAGATCCCTTCTAACTCTATAAAAGATTTCCTGCCATCATCTGGCTTGATTAGATTCTGTTTTGTTATGTTCTAGGATGCTTCTTTCAGACTCAAGAGTTATGAGATATGTTAGAGAGAAATTGGGGTGCAATCTGAACTTAGGCCGCCATAACTCATCGGTCTTCCCATTACCATGGTGGTGAAGTGAGGCAAGCGCATGTCTGCGTACTCCCCTACAGGTGTGCACAAGTATCCTACACCATTTTTGTGACAGTCAGATCAGCACAGGATTTATGCCAGGGCTTAGGCCAGGCAAGCCTAACTTGAGATTAGGATTACAGTCTTTCACAGTGGCTCTGTGAAGAAGCAGCTTGGGGAATGCAGTGTGCTGACTCCCACGAGGCTGAGCATGAATGGGAAACCCTCTGGACGAAAAGAATGGTATCAGTGGGGAAAGATGATGCTTGCAGTGCTCCAGGAAAATGGCACAGTCCACAATTTCAAAAGGTACTGAAAGATCCAGGAAAGTCTGCAAGCATGTACCCTGTCTTCAAGTGCAAATCATCCTCTAAGACTGAGTTTCAACCTTATCCAGCACTAAAAGCAAGGCACTAAAATTTTCAAGGCACACTATCCAATTTTGAATAATTGAAAAGGCACACCACTCAGCTAGCAGGGGATGGCTTACAAATAAATGGATCCCCTCAGCAAACTCCTGTGACACACCATTTGCAACACATTGGTTGAAAATTGCTGCTTTTGTCACTGAATGTAAACCAGTAACTCTTTTCAAACTACTGTATAATACTAAACAAGTTTAGCATGCATTCATGGCACATAAGATGTCCAAATGATACTTGGTTTCACTCTTCATCTGCGGTGTGACTGGATCGCAGCAACTGTAGAATTACTGGAACAAATAGGAAGAGGGTTGCCTCAAGATGCTTCAGAAAAGAATGCTGTCTCTATTTTGAAATTAACTATGTGTTGAAATTGACCATGTATTCTGCACATCTAATACCCGGTAGGAAATGAATGAATGAAAATGAATGAAAATTTATAGACCTTCAGCCTATAAAATGTGCAGCAGTTCCTCCTCATATTGCCTTTTGAGATGGCTTAGATTAGAATATGAGAAGTCTTCACACTACTTCTGGTTTTTTCCCCCAGGACTTTAACCTAACATAACAACCAGGTTGACAGAGGTTTTTTTAAAACCCTTTGTGTATCTTAATATCTGTTATTGCTATTTACATATTTGAAAGTCTCGGGATACATACGCAATATTCTTCAAAAGGAATAAATGCCAAGAATAAAAATAATTGCATATTCTGGCGGGTGGTAGAGCATCCATTTGACCAGCTAAGGTAGTGCTAAGTGTATCATTAAACTAATGATACATTTTCCCCCAAGCGATGACGTTGGTATTTCTCTCCCTTGTTTTAGATGATGCTGCAAGTGTAATTCAGTTTGGGAAATCTGCTAAACGGTCACCAGAATCAACTCAAATTGGACAATATGGGAATGGCTTGAAATCGTAGGTATACTAATGCCAATCTCCAACATGGGGATGGGAGGGACTGAGGGGATGGGAGGGACAAACAAAATCATATTCAGAAATAAGTGCATAATATTGTATTGTACATTGTGTCCTTCCATTTATTGTTTAAGTCACTTCCACAGATATTGTTTAAGACTGTGTACGAAAATAGCCCTTATTTTGACTCAGGTTTACAATATGTCAGATATTGGACCTTATGTATAAGAATCTCAATTGGAAATGAGATGAACCTTCAAGAGCCAGAAGAACAGCAAAATAGTGTTAATTGCAAGATCAGCCCAGCAGATGGGAACAGAACAGTTATAAAAGTTATTACCCATTTGGTGAGGATGAGTCACAAATGAGCCACCTTCAGCGAACGTGGACAGGTTAGCTGGCAAGATTGTTAACAGCTGGATAACCTGTCTTGGCTTGATTGACAGTTGCCAGTAGAAGCTTGATGGTGCGCAGCCAGGAAGAGAATCACACTGAAGGAAGACATCTGGTGACTAGGGGTTTGATTCTGTGGGTTCCACTCACAGAACAACTACTGTAAGAACCTCATTGAAAAATGGTTTAGTTTTGCTTGTCTGCATGAACCACCTTGAATGCGATGTAAAAACAGAGATGGTATACAAAAATTAATAAGTAAAAGCACTGCCTCATCCCCCACCTTCTGAGACAGTGAAGAAGAATTTGATGATTTGCTACAGTTAGTGTTGTTTTCTAAAACTTTGTTCCTAATGCTTGTTCAGCAACCATTCAATCATCAGGACAGTTAACGCTATTTCTGTAGCCAGAGCTAGGTTGAACTTTTAATGGATAAAAATCTAAAACATCAGCTGCATCACCTGGATTGGCAACCAGTCCTTCATCTAGCTTACTCAAAATGGGATAATAGTGAGTTTCACTTGGGGACTGAAAAAAGCACCTGGCTTAGAACAGCTGGCATACACAACTATATCGGAAGCCATAGGCACCAATCTCTACTGGCTGATTTTAATTAGGAAAGTTAGGCAAGGGTTGAATGAGCAAGTAGATCAAACCATTTATGTTCCCTTGCCCACATGCTTGAGTGATTTTAGCTGAAACTAGTTCCACTAAGAAGCCGGAGAAGACATGAACTGTTCGGTGTGGTAGTGGCTCTACCAACAACAGTCTTCACTAAAGCCTTTGTCACCAATTGAAAAATTACTGCTCAGAGTTTAACAGGTAGTTGTCAGCTAGGCTCCTGTACATCCTTCAGAGCCATGCAATTCTGAAGCATAGGTTCTGGAGAGATGAGGCACCTCTCCTCTCACAGGAGGTGTGGTCTGGAGTTTAAAGCTGTGCCTTGCCAGAAGAAACTTAATGGGAATAATCCTGGCTGTGATTTGGGTGGAAGGCTGTTGTAGCGGATAAACTGTTGTGAGGAGTCAGCAACAAGCTGCTAAGAGGTGGAGGAGTGTGGAGGTCAGCTGCCAAGAATAAATAACATCTGGCTTATTTGTGATTGCTCCTGCTGGAAGCTCTGGTGGCATATGTCAGCAAAAGAACATGATAGCACAGGAAGGAAAACATCTGGAAATGAAGAGTTCAATGACTTAATTAGTGAAAACTCTAAATGGGGTTTGGCGACATCCTGCCTATGTGAACCATTTTGGGGGTCTATCTCGTTATAGCTGAAAAGGCAGTACAGAAATACTGCATAATAAAAATAACCTTCTAGTTTTTTCTACTCCTCTGAGCTATATGTCAAGTCATGTGTGAGCTCAAGTCTCCACGGTACTAGGACTATCAGTATCAAAAATTAATACTTGTCCATTAATGAATTTACCCCATAGTGAGCATGTGCTGTCAGCTTAACTGAGAATCCTCCCTTCTGTTACAGTAGCGATTTTCTACATTTTTCATCTCGTGGCACACTAACAAGGCACTGAAATTGTCAAGGCACACCATCAGTTGTTTTTACCATTGACAAGGCACACCAGACTGTTTAAATGCCCCAATTTTCCTATTAATGTCAGTCCCCAAATTCCTAGGGCACACCTGAGGACTATCTGCGGCACACCAGTTTGCCATGGCACACTGGTTGAAAATCAGTGTTAGAATCTGTGACTGGCCATTCTAAATGCTTTGAAATTGAGTAAAATACATTGGTATAAATTTATAATGCTGCAATTTTTCTGTAGGGGTTCTATGCGGATTGGGAAAGATTTTATCCTCTTCACAAAGAAGGACAACACTATGACCTGCCTTTTCTTGTCTCGTACATTTCATGAGGAAGAAGGCATTGATGAGGTTTGTAAACTTCCTGTGACTTCACAAAACTCAAAACACATGCTATCTACAGCTCCAAGAATAGATACTGTTCCGATGAGCTTTTATGTTGGTGCTTAGCTGAGGTTTTTCCATGTACATTGAATGTAGGGTTTCATAGTTTCTCCCAAATTTGTCTTGTTGATAGCACAACTTCTCCACAGTATTTTTATCACTTTGACATGTTACTGAGTTTTGGAGAATACAACTAATAGTTATGAGCCCATCGAGTCACTTATATACTCCAAGGATTGGCTCTATGCATCTGGATCATTAGAAGCAGGGGTTTTATTAATCTAGGTGAAGTGAGTTCTTGTAAACATGTCTGGAAATACCCTTTTAAACTGCTCTCTCTGCACTATAGGTAATCGTTCCACTGCCTACTTGGAATGCCAGTACAAAGGAGCCTTTGACAGACAACATGGAGAAATTTGCCATTGAGACTGAATTGATTTACAAATATTCCCCCTTCAAATCACAGGAGGAAGTGATGGAGCAGTTTAGGAAAATAACTGGAAAAAACGGTGAGGGTGCATAGATAATTGTGAGAAAGGCAAGGTTGTGAGTAGACACTAAAAAAATGTTCAGAGATTTCAACATGGTAAATTATCTACACTGTTTATATACCACTTTCCAACTAAAAACTTCACAAATTAATTTACAAAGAAAATTTTAAAAATTAATGGCACATGAAAAAACTCCACACCATGTACGATCAATGCAGCATTTATGCTTTTCTGACCAAGAGAGGAATGGGCATGTGAGAAGGTTAATGTCCTTGTGTCTCCATGTTCAGGAACCCTAGTGATAATTTTCAATCTCAAGCTGATGGATAATGGTGAGCCTGAGTTGGATGTGATCTCTGACCCCCAAGATATCCAGATGGCTGAGACTCCACCAGAGGGAACGTGAGTTTGATGCTATTATATCTACTGTCACTCTCTAAGCTGCATGCGAGTGTGTGAATGAGAAGGCAAGCAGCTTGATGGGGCAGGTAGCCAACTCATTTGTTGGTTTGCCCTGTATTTTACCCTGTGTGTTAATTGGGATGTCTGTCTGTGCTGAAGCAAAGTGAAGGTGCAACACTCCGAAATGTTGAGAAGTTGCAGATTGTCCTTCTGGAATGCTTTGGGCTTGAGAGGCCTGGTTTTCAGACACAAGATGCAGAGGTTGAGCCTGTCACAAAACCTTGACTAGGCACCTAGAAATTCAGGACCATGTGGTAGGTCAAGTATAGAAGGCTTGATAAAGTGTTACACTTACCCTGCAACTTTAGTAGAAATGATGTAGTCACCACCTCTCTCCATTCAAGCCTCTTTCAAGCCAGTTTTGATCTTTGTCCTCAGACTAGCTTGCTTAGGATCCCACAGATCTTGGCTGGGTATAACAAGCGGCCATTAGTTACCATCAACACTTGTCTCTCCCCACATCTTCCAACTCATGCCATTTATTCCGGTGAGGGGCAGGGACTCATTTCTCATTTGCACCAGCTTTGGGGAACAACCTTGCTTGCTATTTCTGCACTCTGCCTGGTAGCACAAAGGTAGCACAAAGGTAAAAATTTACTGTATTTACCCAAATCTAATGCACCATCAAATCTAATGTGCACCCCAATTTTAAAAATCATGAGATAAAAAAATTACTTCTTGGCAATTGTAATGTGCAGTTGCACAGTAGATGCAAAATTAAATTTTACTGCATACAACGGGTTATATCACAATATATTGCAACATAGTAATTGTTAAACTTAATACTGATATATACTTAAACTAAAAATACTATTTACTTGAATCTAATGTGCCATCAAATGTAATGCTCACCCTGATTTTGGAGGCTAAATTTGGCTTTTTAAAATGAGCATTAGATTTGAGTAGGGTTTTTTGTTTGGTTTTGTTGGCATTTTGAAGAGATTTCAGCTGCAATCCTAACCACACTTCACTGGGAATAAGTACAAGAGGAGCTTTCTTTTGAGTAGACATGTTTAGGATTGCACTGTTTATCAATTATTTTCTAGTATCTCAAAAGGAGCTTTCTTTTGAGTAGACATGCTTAGGATTGCACTGTTTATCAATTATTTTCTAGTATCTCAAAAGGAGCTTTCTTTTGAGTAGACATGCTTAGGATTGCACTGTTTATCAATTATTTTCTAGTATCTCAAAAGGAGCTTTCTTTTGAGTAGACATGCTTAGGATTGCACTGTTTATCAATTATTTTCTAGTATCTCAAAAGTGTTTCATCGTATGCTGTTAGACCTGTGATGGAGCACATCATGAATCATATGGCCTTTCTCTTTGGGTAGAAATTCAGTGGGTTTTGTGCTTCTTTTCCATTTCAGAAATCCAGAGCGCCGCTCCTTCCGTGCGTATGCTGCTGTGCTCTACATTGATCCCCGAATGAGAATCTTTATCCATGGGCACAAAGTGCGAACTAAGCGCCTTTCCTGCTGCTTATATAAGCCTCGGTAAGAGCTGTAAAGGAGAGTTTTCCTCTCAACCAGGGCTCTGTGTCCTGAAAACTGCGTAGCAGTTCAGCTCCAATGAACGTTTCCCCTTTAAAAATAAAGTCTCTGTTGCAACCTCGTGAATCTTACTAAACTTAAATCCACTTCAGAGGAAGTTAGGTTCCACAGTCAAGATTAAATGAATTAGCAAGTCATTGAGACCATCACTGTTTTAAGGTTGGAGTTGCTCATTTAGTAATAGATTTCTCTTTTCCATCTCTGTCTTCCCTCTGAATCCCCTCTGGCAGGATGTATAAATATGCTTCCAAACGTTTCAAGACCCGTGCTGAGCAGGAAGTGCAGAGAGCAGAGCACATGGCTCGAATTGGTGAGTCTGTGTATGTGTCGCTGGAATGGTTGAGGGTCCTTACAGCTATTAGATCAGTTCAATAAGCTGACTTACAAATCAGTAAATTGCCTGACTTAACCAAGCACTTCTTTCACACTGTGATAAATTACTCCTTAGCAAATAGCTGCATTCACCCATCAATAACTTCCCTTTGAAAAATCATTCCCATACTGATGATTATATCTCTGTTTCAGCGGAAGAGAAGGCTCGAGAAGCTGAAAGTAAAGCTCGTTCATTGGCGCTACGCCTGGCAGGGAACCTCACAAGGGACTCCAGGGTAAAATCTAACTTCTGTGTCTCTGGCTGGTGCCTTACAATTCCAGGCTCCAGGTGGAAGAGGTTGGCAACTTTATGAGTCAAGTAGAAGGGTTGGCAGCAATTGTCAGTCAAGCAGGCAGCAGCATGGGTTATACAAAAGAGCCCAGAATGTGGACCAAGTTTTAAAACATCTAAGTTCTAGTAGCTGAGCATCTGTAATCTTAATGCTAGTATAGCTGTTCCTCTTGCCTTGCTTGGGTTGGCACATAATATTGTCACAGCTCAGCCTGTGTGTTCAACTAAGTGGAGTGCCTGGTGGGATGTGGATGTTTTAGAACAGGGGTATCCTAACCCTGGCCCTCGGCAAACCTCAAGACTCCTCTATCCGGCCCCAGGGCAAGCCCTGTAAGCCACTCCAATAAATTCTTCTATGTAACTTTACTCAAATGTAAATTAGTTTTTTTGCCCCTGATACAGTGTCAGAGAGAAGATGTGGCCCTCCTGCCAAAAAGTTTGGAGAACCCCTTTTCTTAGAAAACCCTGTTTGGGGCACACTTTAATTCCTGTGCTTAGTTCTACACCACCACTACCCCAGGCACTGACACAAGCCATACTGGCTGATCTTGAATAAAGTCACTACATGTCCCTTCAAGCCACATTCAGAAATCAAAGCAGTGACAGAAAAAAAGCAAAGATGAGGACTTCAATATCCCACTGCTTTTCTGTGAACAAATTAAAGCACATGTTTAACTCCTTGTTGGAGATGGTGGAATTTTTTTTAAGTGCTTATTTTCTTTGAATAGTACGGTGTGTGTTTTCCTTTGGAATGTTGAACTGCACTGTAATTTGACAAAGGTAGCTTGTCATCTGCTGGTTATTTGTAGGAAGCCAAGTTTGCAAAGACACTGATTTTCAGAAACAGGCGATGTAGCTTCTCAGTTTCATACAAGATGCTGCTTCATATCCACAGATCATGCTCCGACAAGCCCAGGATATAGCAACAACCATGCGCAGAGAGGCTGATGTCAAGAAGAGGATCAAGGAGGCAAAGCAGCGGTAAGTGGCAGTGCTTGTGCTCCTTGAGGCTTCTAGTTTGTAGCCTTGTTTTTTGACAAAGCAAGTAGCGTGAAGAACTATGTTGTGCCTCAATTTAAACTACTTTTCTCCACTTCCATCATTTAGTATATTTCACTTAAAAATAAATCACTTAAAAATAAATCACATCCATCTGTTGGTGTTCAGGTACTGATTTCTTTGCTCTTCACCAGCTGACTGTTTTCTCTGGAATCTCTGCAGCACCTCTTTCTTGTGTGAGGAACATGAAGCCAGTGGAACACAACAAAGAGACTTGTCTCTCCTTTGATCCCCCACCCCTAGAAAAGCCGTCACATGTTTTGTTAGGGGTTTTGTGTATTTTCTGAAGCAGAATCTTAAATTGTTCTCAAGTTCTGAATCATCTTGTGGCCTGTCTGAGGATTTTCCAACATCTGTTGATCTTGTGCTGTCAAAAAATGGTAGCTGTTGCTTGACTCTAATTTTTCCATATGTCATAGGGCACTGAAGGAGCCAAAAGAACTGAATTTCATCTTTGGTGTGAACATAGAACAGCGCCAGTTGGATGGGATGTTCATTTATAACTGCAGCCGACTGATTAAGATGTATGAGAAGGTGGGCCCGCAGCTGGAGGGTGGCATGTGAGTTCCTTGCAGAGACTTCCTGTGAGTTCCAGCCCTAAATGACAGATGACCTGTTTTCTCTACAATGTAGGCTGACCAGCTTTTCACTATGAAAGCTGGTTCTTTCCTGCACATATCCAAGGCTTGATAAGCCACCAACCAAACACACGGGTATTTATATACCGCCTTTTCAGGTCATCGGATTTTTCTCTGACTTTATTTTCAAGGCAGTTTACTCTGGTAAACTGGTAAACTCAGTTCTAATCCTTGAAAGAGTTTTATAATTGACTGAGATTCTCTATTTCAAGAACCTTCTGCATTCTTAGGTGTTTCCTTTAACATCTGGTCTCACTTCACTGGCTCACTGTTATGCCTCTAGACAGACTCAACTACATCTGCTTTTCTTATTTTCTCACACACTCTCACAGCCCTGAGTCACCATCTCTCCACACACAGCTTCCACGGTTGTTGAGCTGGCAAATTTCAGATCTTAGCTTTGGGCAATTAATTAACAGTGGCAAACCCTCTATATTGGTATTGTTAATGTGGGAAGATTCTAGGCTGCTTTTGCAAATTTTCAGTAGTACTTCAGCAGCATACATTGGAGCCCAATTTGCTGGTGGTTTTTTTTCACTTTTATCATTATTTGTATTTAATCCCAGTCTACTCAGGCATATCCTTCACAGGGTTCATAATTTCTTTCTTGGGAAGGGGAAGGAGGTTTGTCTTTCCATGCCATCTTAGACCAGTGTGCTTCCTTTTTAGGGCCTGTGGTGGAATTGTTGGAGTGGTGGACGTCCCATATTTGGTTTTGGAACCCACACATAACAAGCAGGATTTTGCAGATGCAAAAGAGTATCGGTACTTGCTGCGGGCAATGGGAGACTATTTGGCTCAGTACTGGAAGGATGTCGAGATTGGTAAGGAGGTCTCACCACTGAGTGGGAGTTGGGCAGGATAGGACAAATTCTGCTAAAAGGGAAGGAAGTCTGCATACATAGACCATGAGCAGAAGTAACTGTGTTTTGTTAGTGCTATTTTGGCACTCGGAAAGGGATAATCAAGTTCTGGGATGTCTTTTTCAGCTCAGAAAGGCATAATCAAGTTCTGGGATGACTTTGGCTACCTATCAGCAAACTGGAATCAACCTCCATCAAACGAGTTGCGTTACAAACGTCGGAGAGCCATGGAAATCCCTACCACCATTCAGTGCGGTAAGACAAACCGAGTTTCTACTATTTGGGGACTAGATGTTCAGCAGATTCTGCAGCTTTGCATATGGTGTGTTTGTGTTCTTGTGTTAACAGATTTGTGTCTCAAGTGGCGGACCCTCCCCTTCCAGCTTAGCTCTGTGGAGCAAGCCTACCCAGATACGTGGGAGTGTTCCATGAATCCTGATGCTGATCAGGACCGGTAAGCCCATGAAATGCAGTTATCAGAACGCACTATGAGAACCATACCACAAATCTCTTGGTATTGGCTCAGTTTTGCAGCTGGGGAACTGAACAATAATACATGTGACATAGTGTTGGAATTTTAGCTCCACAACAGCATCATTTCCTCCCCTTGCCAAACTTGCTTGTTGTCTCCCTCTCCAGATGTGACGCTCCTGAACAGAAACAAAAGGTGCCTCTATGTGTCTTTAAGAAAGAGAAAACACAGGAAGAGAAGCAGAAAGAACTGTCAGAGAAAATTCGGCAGCAGAAGGAGAAGCTGGAGGCCCTGCAGGCAAGTTTGGGCACTGGATTTTTTGAGTGGAGGGTGTCACATTTCAAGAGTACATGTTTGGGCCCTCGCTGGTAGAGAGCAGTGGCTGTTGCTAAAGGAAGTCTGCATTTCCAATTCTGTTCCAGAAAACAACCCCAGTCCGCTCACAGGCTGACCTGAAGAAACTACCTTTGGAGGTCACCACGCGACCTGTGGTAGAAGTGAGTGGAGTCTGTCATTGCTTGCCACTTTGTTTTTTCATAGAACCTCTTGCCCAAATTTTTGTTCTTCCTCTCCTTGCAGAATTCAGACTTGAGGAGCAGGCCACTGCGACCACGGTCCCCACCTTTGCCAGATGTCATTAGAAATGCCCCAAGTCGGCCTCCAGCCCCACCACCTCTCTCCAAGCCCCTCAACCAACAGAAAAAGGGGGCCCCTGCTCAGACAGTCATCAGTTCCCCCAAGCCCCTTAGCATCATGTCCAGGGAAGAGTCTAGCATTTCCAGGACCCAATCCCCGACAGTGTCTCCTGGACGGGCTGCATCTGCTGTTGGAAGACCTCCATCAAGACCTGCAGCAATTGGGAAGGTTCCCTCTGCACCACTGCAGAACTCCAAGAACCATTACACCAGGCCCTCCAGTCCAAAGCAGGCAAAGGTGCAGTTGCCACCAAAGAAATCCCCAGCCAAATATCCTCAGACAGAGCCCTCTATCAAGGTGAGGAGGACTATGGAGTGATTCTCATAACAACTTGGGCAAAGTTTCTTCATGAACTTTTTTCCTTAGGTCAGTGGTCCCCAAACTTTTCAAATGGCAGCTCTTTCTCCTGCTGTGCCATTGGCCATTGGCTACAATCCTATAGATTGGATGAATGGATTTGCAAAAATCCTTTAACTCCCTGGGGAGCCATGGCTCATGGTTTGGAAACCACTGCCTTTGAGGCAAGAGAGGCAGAAAAAGGACTGGGTGGGGGGAAATCTGCACTCACGCACCTGCTTTTGTTGAGCTGTATGTTGAGAGTGTGTTTCGAGCAACACCAGCCTGGGTCGGTTGAGGGATAAAAGCTGGTATGGATTAGAATGTTAGCCACACCAGCCATTGGCCATACCAACACAAGCCTGGGTAGGTTGGAAGATGCAGTAAGCCAAGCATCAAGCTTGGTTGCAGCAACAAGCCTATATAGAATCCTGACATTTCCTATAATCTGTGGGTAAATCAAGTTTTGGGGGTGATTATTGCCTCAGTGGATGCAATTCCAGCAGCTGTTCTTGATGCTGCAGCAGCAATGGAATGAAACATTCAATTTCTTAACTGCAAACCTACTTTCTGCTTACCTATAAGATTGACTTAAACACTAGTGTATATATAGTACAGTATATAACAGCAGTTTTTAACCTTTCTCATCTCATGGCACACCAATCAGATGCTAAAATTGTCAAGGCACATTGTCAGTATATTAGGACTATTGTCAAATTACACCATGCTGCTGCTGGGGGGGGGCGCGTTTTCAATTTCTCAACAACCCTATTAATAAATTGTTTAATAAATAAATTGGCCAAACTTCCACGGCATACCCATGGACCACAAATGTGACATGGCACACTGGTTAAGAATTGCTGGTATATACAGTATTTTTATTTTAATAAAGAAGAGCAGAATGGCAGGTTGTTTCTAGCCAAAGCAAAGAGCAAAAGGAGGTTGCATTTCTGAGGGACACTTTAAAAATGAATGTGGCTTCCTTGGGTACCACTGTGTTGATGCTTCTGCATACCTGCCTTTATCAAAAGGGGCAAGAGAGCTTGGTTACTGAGTAACCTAACTTGTAATACTAATTCAGCAGGCTTCAAGCTCCCGGAAGAGAAGCATTGGTGTTGTAGAGGATGGACCCGAGGAGGAGATTGGACCAAAGAAAGACAAAAAGAAGCAGAGCAGACAAGTGACAGTGAAAGAAGAAAAGAAGGACTCCAATGAGGTGGAAGTGGAGGTAAGTGAGCTATGAAGGGAACACCTTAGCTCTTTACAATATCTGGTTTTCTGTTTAGAAGTCTTGCAAGCCACCATTGCTGTTCATTCCCTCCTTCCATTTTGAAACAGAGGCAGTTTAAATTTATAAAAGAGTATGAAAATGGTCTGGGCAAATGATTCTGACCTCTGGGATCTGGCCCAAGTTGGTGGCTGGAACGGACTTGGCTTATCCATTTAAAAAAGGCTATGATACTCAATAATTATGCATATGCCATGTTCTTTTCCTGAAAGCTCATATGGAACAGCTGTTTTCTGTTTAGAGAGAGCTGTCTTGTGAAACTCCCTCCCCTTTGAATTATGATCAGCCTTCCCTCTCTTAACCCCTCTTAGGTGGGGTCTAAAGACCTTTTTATTTTAAAAAAGTTTGAGCTGCTTTTAATCCATCTCTGATTTGATTTTATGCTGACTGTGTGATATTTTATTGTTTTAATTTTATTTTATTACTGATTGTTAGCCACCTTGGGTGGTTTTTGGGGAGAAAGGCAGAGTACAGATCTTACATATACATGTGCAGGAGGCCAGCTGTCATTTCTAATCTAAAGCTGAAACTTGTGTTTTTATTTCTTACGTGAACTCCCTCTGCTTTCAGCTCACAGACAGTCCAGGAGAAGAAGATTTGGCAGAACAGAAAAGAGCACAGAAAGGTAAAAAGCAGAGTTCAGTCTGAGTCTCCCATGATTTTATGTGGTGGCTAGGGTAATAAGGTGGCTAGATTGAGCATCCCCATGAAAGCAGGGAAGAGGGTCTGTGATAAAGCTTGATTTTTATATTTGGATTACAGTGCAGATTAAACACTTGGCTCGGTGAATGCAGCCCTGTTTGCATTCTAACAACCTGTTGTAGTTATGGAGAGTGGCAGTCAAGGTGTCTTATGTAATACATACTAGTTTGATAAGATAGACTAATAGACACGTAGTTTGTCTTAACCTTGATTCTCAATTTAAAAATTTAAAATCAAACCATTGATTCTCAATGGGAAAACTAACATTATCATTGGAATGAGTGTCTGAATTATAAAAGAGTCAAGAAGATTTATCATATACAGTAACAATTTTTGCGTTCTTATTTGGGCACAACTAGTTTCAGTTACAGAATTGGTTTTCTTGTATTACCAAAACTTGTTTAGATCTCTTAAGTTATGTGTTTCTAGCTATACCACTGCCTAATCATTTCTTTTGTCACAATCTAAGCAGTTATCTAATGCAATATGTATTACAGTGCATTAGACCCTAAACTGTGGCTAAACTATTTGTGCTGTGCCAAAAAAATCCTTTTTAAAATCCTTGCACCAAGTTTAATAAACATCAAAATAAAATGATGAGAGAATATACCTTGATAATTCTATTAATGTATACCTTCTGCCATTTGCCCTCCTATCTCTTACAGATAAAGGTCTTAGCGTGGAGGTGCGCGTGAATAAGGAGTGGCACACAGGCCGTGTTACAGCTGTGGAAGCAGTCAAGAACGTCATTCGTTGGAAGGTGAAGTTTGATTACGTCCCTACAGACTTCACCCCAAGAGATCGCTGGTAATGGTTGCACATGGTTGGCATCTCTAGAATTTGTTTATAGATGGGGAAGGAAGGTGAAAGTTCCATCATGCATGCTGGAAATTTACTTTGGATCTCCTAGTAAATGACTCAGTGACAACAACATCTCAATGGGCAGCAGCCATGAAAAAGATGCATTTTGGGCTTGGAGGATAGACACATTTTGCCTTATAGGAAAGGAACTGAAAAGAAAACTGGTAACATTCTATTGCTCTTTTCAAAAAAGAATATATCATAGAACTGGAAAAGGTGCAGAAAAGGCAACAAAATTGTTAAGAGGGCTGGAGTACTATCCCAAAAATTGGGAGATGGGAAGATAGTTTAGGAAAAAAGTGGCTAAAAAAGAACAGGGCATGCGCTCGGTCATGGACACTGGCTGTGTAGAAAGCAAAGAATTAGCAGCCTCCATTCCAGTTCTTATTAAGAATATTCAAGTACAGTATACTTGAGAATACTAAGAATAGTATTCAAGAATATTAAGAATATTCAAGTACAGTTCAACAGTTCACCACTGATTGAAGAGTTTGCTGTCACTTGGAATACTTGTATTAGCACTGTCTTTCTGCATGTTGTGAACAGTAGATTCTTTTGCACCAGCTTGTATCCCATCTCTCCCTGAAAACCTGTATTTTGAGGAGAGGGGTGAGAAGAGGCTATTGAACGGGTCTCTAGTGTGCCAAAGCCTTCCTGTCTCTTGTTCAGGGTAGAGAAAGACAGTGAGGATATGCGCTTGATGAAACCTCCCTCTCCAGAATATCAGATTCCAGGCTCAGCACAGCAGCAACCAGAAGCTCAACCATCTACCTCAGTGTCTGATCGACCTGAGCCAGATACCACTGGCTCCAGCAGCAGCAGCAATCAAGAGACTATAGAGTTGTTAAGCCAGGCGCTTCGGTGAGCCTCTCAGTATTTGTTAGTCACCTCTTATTGCAGACTTCATTTGGTCTTCAGACAGTAAATCTTCCCTTAGATTGTGGCTGCAATCCTAACCCCGTTTGGGCCATGCTCATGGCTTATGGCACTCAAAAGTGCCATAAGCCACTTCTATATCACTCCTGGGGGTTAGATAAGCAAAGACAGGCACTGGCCTCCCCAATTCACCATGGGAAAGAGGAAGTATGTGAGTTGTGCTGACCTAAATTGGTTAGGACTACACCCTCAGTGTGGTAAATGTATGTCAAATACAGTTCCCAGATAATCCCAAATCAAATATGTAGGAACCGTTGAAATTTAAAAGTACGTATGGCATATCTGCTTGCAATTTTATTTTGTTGTACACCACACAAGTGCCTTTCAATAGGGTTGTTTTAGGACATTTAAATTGTCTTATTTCAATGCAACCTGCTTTTTCTGTGTTCTGGTGTGCACACCTGTCCTTAATCTCTAGGGGTGTCCAAACCCCTGGGGCCGAATGCAGCCTTCAGCAAGACCCTTCTATCAGGCCACAGGCAAACCTTGTAATGTCTTTAATACAATCTTATATGTAAATTTATTCAAGTTTGAAATGTAAATCATTTTTCCAGCTCCTGACACAATGTCAGAGAGAAGATGTGGCCCTCCTGCCAAAAATTTTGGATCCCCCTGATCTAGATTGTTTTATTATTTTGTTAGCCACTTTGGATCTGTCTGGAGACAGGCAGGAAATAAGTACACAAACCTGTTGCTTTTTTCAGAAATTGCTTGCGGTACTTCCTGCCTCCGAATTTCCCCATCTCCAAGAAGGAGCTGAGTTCTATGAGTCCCGAGGAGTTGATGGCCTTCCCTTTGGTAAGTCCATTGATGGTCAAGACTTGGATGTGGTGTCACCTTTCTTAAAAACAACTTTCATTTCTGGCTAGCAGGAAATGAAAGAACTCCAGAAGTCAGGCAGACATTCCCTCAAATCCAGATTAACTTAGAGCATGTGAGAGACATTACATGTACCCGTAGTTACTTCACCACTTAGTGAAAACCTATGGGAAATTCATATTGGAATCCAGAGTAAATTGTTCTTACACCGGATCAAGGACTTCCCGTAGTTACTCTGGATTTTGCCCATTTTTGAATCTAACAACTGGTCAGTGGTTTCTTTGATATAGTGAATACTTTGATACTCTGTTGATCTGAGAGTACTCCGATCTGATATTCTGCTGATCTGTCCCACCGGCTAGGAAAATGGAATGGTTGAGAGGGACCAGGTACAGGCAGACTGAGCACAAAGGGTTTTAATTGGTAGTTTAATGTATAAATGTTGTGGCTTCCAGTGTGTTGGAGAGGATACTGTTCAGATAAGCGTTCTGCAACCTCAGTACAGTGGTGCCTTGGTTTACAAGCTTAATTGGTTCCGGAAGCCTGTTTGTAATCCAAAACACTTGTATATCAAAGCAAATGTTCCCATAAAAAAATAATGGAAACTCAGGTGATTTGTTCCATAACCCAAAAATATTCATATAAAATGATTTTTTTGTACTACATTATAGTATTGTAAAGAAAATATAACAAAAATAAAACAAATTAATCTCCACTTAGTGTCTCAGGCTGCAATCTGCTCCCTTTCACAGGAGTGAGTCCCAGTGATTATATAGGGCTAACCTTAGAGTAGATATGCAAGGCTAGGCCTCTCAGGCTCCTTTCCATTGCCCCCTTATACAGAGGTGAGCCCCATTGACTGTAATAGTAGTCAGAAGTGAGCCCCATTACTTTATAGTAGACATGCATAGGCTGTTCTCTCAGGAGAGGCTGAGCAGGCGCTGGTGGAGCCCCATAACAGGCCATATCCTGACTGAGACTATTTTTGCTTGTTAATCATTGGTTGTATATAAAGTTAAAATTTAGTAGAAATGTCTGCTTGTCTTGCAGAACACTCTCAATCCAAGGTTTTACTATATAAGGAGATTCCTAAAAGGAAAACCCACTTTAATCCATTCTGCATTTAGCATCATATGCAACTATGACTGCTATACATATCTCCACTAAGCATGAAGTGGTAATATGGTAAAAGTCTCTCCATCTACTAAGGTCAAATAGCAGAAATATGGTGTTGCTTTTTGTGAAGCTTTAGAACCATGCTTGTGTGTGCCTCCTCCCAGAAAGAGTATTTCAAGCAATATGAGATAGGCCTGCAGAACTTGTGCAACTCGTATCAGACTCGTGCAAATGCCCAGGCCAAAGCATGCGAGGAAAAGCTTCAAGTCCAGGAGCAGAAGCTCACTGAGACCAAGGAGAAATTGCAGAAGCTGAGGACGAACATAGTTGCACTACTTCAGAAAGTGCAGGAGGTGAGTGAACATGAGCAGCTTCCCCCCAAGGCCAGGCCCCACATGCAGTCTTGATCATTCAGTGTTTAAGGATTGCTAGAGAGGAGTATTCCTGGGCCATGAAAGCTCACCTGCTGGGTACAAAACAGTGGTAGCCATATCAAAGCAGGGGAAATGCTCACCTCTCAACATGCTCAGTTCTATGTTGTGGGGCAGATATTGGAGAATGCATCATCGTTAAGTAGTGGCTATGTGTGTAGAGTTCTCTGGCCTGGGTGGGGGAATAAACTTTCAATGAGCAGGGAAATGAAATGTGAAAGGGGGGAGGATTTACATGGTTCTTAAATGGGTGTTTCTTGTTTCATAACCAGGCTGAGTCAAAAAGCAAAGTACTATTAACTCTCCCTCTCTCTTTCTGGTGATTTCAGGATATTGACTTCAACACAGATGACGAGCTGGATGCCTACATTGAAGACCTGATTACCAGGGGAGACTAAGCATCCCTGAAGTTAAAACACTGAGTAATCTGTCCCTGCATCCACTGGGCAATGAACTATGTATAGAAGTTGCAGCCCAGAGCAATGTGTTGAAGATCAGGATCTGGGACGTAGAGACTGTTTACTGTATTAGTGTGCATTGGTGTAAAATTTGTATTTGTGGCTTTTTTTTTACAATGCTAATGGCAGTGCTGTTAAAGGTTTTAACCTTTGTTTGTATAAAAAAAATTTCTAACAGAAAATCACATTAAGCATTGCTTGGTTTTATGGGGGGGCTTCTTCAGTGCATTGCTATAGTTACTTGGAAGATGACCATTTTTGTTACAAAGATGTGTACTAGAACTATTGCACATCTGGCAGCCCAGAAGCAAGCCAGGGACATGCCACAATCCAAGAGCTCTACCACCAGGTGACCCTCTTCTGTCTGAGGGGAGAAGCAGCTCTCTGGCACCAGAGGGCACTGCAGCTCAATACATCTTGAAATTGGCACTGTTTGTGCTGGATATCTCCATATCAAGCTAAACTTTAATAGCTCTGACCAGAACAAGAGTGTCACGGTAAGAGAACTCCATTTTTTTCATTTTAACAAGTGGGGGAGAGGGAAAGGCATTAAAATTGAACTTCTCTGGTTTCAGGGGGACAAAGTGAGCCTGCAAGGCTGAGTGCTGCAGTCATGCTAAGTGCATGGATAGGGGCCATGTCTAAAGGACAGTCATGAGCCCAGATTATTTGGTGTAATATTTTTTCAGTAACAGTGCTATACCTGAAAATGGCAGTAGGCATGATCTGGTTGGTTGAGTGCAGTGCTGCTGAAGATAGCCAAGCAGGGAAGGACCTGGAAAGCTACAGGATGGGAGACTGCAAGCTCATAGAGCCTCTTACAGCTTGACTGACCTGAAAACTGTTGAAAGCTTGGAAGGCATTTCCTGACACCAGACGTGATGACCATGCAGTGAAGGAGAGAAGAGTTCTATGCATTGCCTGTAGAATAATTACCTACCTCACACGGTTATTATGGAGACAAAAGGGTACATGGAAGGAGCCTCAAAGACTACTGTGCAAATGACATTCCCAGCAGTCAGATGTACATGAGCAACACTAGAAACCACCAGAAGCTAAATCCATCTACCACCAGAAAAACTCTGGACTCAGTAAATAAACCCGAAAATGAGCAACTAAAGCATACCATTATAGGCAACTTCTTCAGTGTTTTTACTGTGTGAAACAGTGTGCCCTTGTGGATGGGAGTTTCCTCTAATCCTGGCTTGTCCAACACGCAGCCCAGGATGCAAATTAATGTGGTCTTCCTGCAAGTGCTGGCTGCCACTGGAAAACCAGCTTTGTGGTGGCTTCCAAATTCAAATTTCACATGCTGCTATGTGTACTGCTTTTTTCATGGTTCTGGGCCTGGGCAGGACAAGAGTGAGGCAGGAGAGAAGGAGGCTCCTCCCCCTCCCTGCTTCACAGCCACTCAGCCTAGAAGCAACAGCCTTCAGGAGCGCACTCATGGGTCCCCTTTGCTGCCACCTGTAGACCTCACAGCGCCTGCTGCATGTCCCGCAACCTGCTTGTCATCTGCAAGCCGCCCACCCATAGCCTCCTTGAACATCTCCTCCACTGACCTCCAGGTAAAGAACAGAAGTAAAACTAAGGAAAGTAGTCTGAGAGCCCAATCCTATGCATGACTACTCAGAAGAAAACCCCATTATAATCAATGAGACTTACTCCAAGGTTAAGCTTGGAAAGGATCGCAGCCCATCCTATGCAGCATGCCTACTCAGAAGTATGCAGCCTCGTCTTCTTCCAATGCAGCCCAGGAAAGCTAAAAGGTTGGACATCCTTGCTCTAGTCTGTGCTGGATGTGACATGGGCATTCCTGACCAGTCTGTTGCCAGGAAATTGCCTTTCCCACTGAAGGGGTCCCTATTTATCTACTTGCGTTTGCATGAACTGCTGTGTTGGCAGGAGCTGGGCTAAGGATGGGAGCTCACCCCATCTGGCAGTACTCAGGTCTTGAAATGCTGGCCTGCTGAGTGGAATTCTAACTCCAGCGTTCTAACCACTGAGCAACTACTGCCCTCCAAATAAGATATTATTATGTTTAAGATTTTTTAAAGCAATCATGATGCATACACAGATGGAGGAAGCATAGATGAAGAACACTGACTCCTGCTCTGAGATGTTAATAAAAGTGTCTTTCAAACATTTTGTGGACAATCCTAAGGGAGAACGCTACTTGATAAGACGGACCAGAAGCACCATAGGATGTTTTAGATGAACTGTGCTGCGTGCAAAATTCCCATCCAGGGCAGGGGACCCCTGGAAGATAAGACAAAGTATCTGAGCTGTTCTAACAAAACTGGAGGAGGGGTTGCAGTGAGGTGTCACTTGAGGTCAATCTCAGTTGATTGACAAATAGTGGCAAAGTTGCAAAATAACCTCTTAGAAGATCTTTTCTGCAGGAGAAGCATCTTCTACCAGCCACTGTTCTAAAGCATAAAAGGACGTCTTTTTCTTCGAAGCACAGCTGACTCTGCCACTTCTGAATATCATCAGATAATAGTGGAGCTTTCAGATAAAATTTGGGATTCAAAAGATAGCCTCAGCTTTTGCTGCTATTTTTTTTCTTAAAAAAAATAAAACATCAGCATCAAGCCAAAAAAACAGGAAAAGAAGTCCAGTCTCGAAGGAGGACCCAGCTAGCATCAAGGAAAACAAGTGGAGCTACTCCTGCAGCTGCTAGACACATCTAAGGACAACGAGGAAAAAATAATCTCTTCCCTGGTTCTGATTAAAGACAGTGACAACACTTGAACGCATCTCCCGGAGGGACCATCCAGATGAGGGGAAATGGGACTTTTCCCCCTATATAGAAGTTGTGCAGACTTCAGCCTTTGGACGGGTGGCTTCCTGTGGCAAGGCTGGAACTATCATGATAAGGTAAAAACAAAAACAAGGCATCCCACCCTGTGCCTGAGTCAAGGAAAACGGGACAATTAAAGAGTTGATTCCTGCAAAACATCCAAGGTTATGGGGATGAAGAAGGAAATTTGTTGTAAGTGGCAGAATTATAAAATTGTGTACCTTCCTATGAAAAGAAAAACTTGAAACATCTTATAAATGCATTTTTGTGGAAGAGTTGTAAGCTACAGATATACACAGAGGTATTGTATCTACCCCAACGACCAGCCACTAACTCTCCATCTCTGATTAATTGATGCCTCGTCTAGTCTTTCATTTAAGACGAAACCGTTCATCACTGTACCCCGTTTGAGAGCAATTACTACGTGCTGCCAAGAAGGTGCAGCTGCTTCGATCAACGCTTGGATGTCAAAAGAAAAACACCATTGATAAGACCAGCAAATGAAGCTCTTCATTGTCCCAACCTGAGATCAGTGGGGGTGCTGTCTGGAGGCTTTTTCCCAAGTGCCCCCCTCTCCTCCCCCATAGTAACCCTCCTATATGTGCCGAGGTCTCTCTGAGCCCTGCCAGACATCTGGGTCTGCACCGGCCTTTAGGCTCTTTTAAGAGATAAGCAAAGCAATTCCTTTTTCCTGCCAAACCTCCTCTGCTCTGCAGCTGCCTTCAAAAACACCCATGTTCCCTGCCTGGCAAGAAAGCCTCAGCTGCACCAGGATAGGAGGGGCTGGTCCACATGCTGGGACTAAACCCAAGGGGTTGCCAAGTTGCCTGCTGTGTTGGGACAGTGGAGCCTTGTCAGCCTGGCAATGAACCCAGCATCCCACCTCTGCTCCCTGGGGAAGATGCAGCTTTGAAGGAGAACATGCCAGGCAGGTGTTGGGCAGGGCAGGATTCCCAGGAGAGGCACACAAGGGCACTACTTTGTACTGTCTTGTCCAGTACCCTTCAGCATCTCCAGCCAGCTGCTTGCTCACTGCTTGCTCCCCCTGCCTTTTACAGCAGCGGACCATCTCCTCATTGATGCAGTTTCTTTCTAAGAACTTGTTCCCTCAAGCTCTACCTGTTCCCAGGCACAGAGGCTGGTGGGGAAGGGCTAACCTAGGAGATGTTCTTTAAAAGTCTAATCTGGCACTATGTGCTATTCCAAAGGACAAGGCTTGTAGGGCAGGCTGCCCCACAAGCCATAGGTTGCCACCAACCACACCTAAGATCCATGGGATAGCCTTGAGATAATGCATTAGAAAAAAACATATTTTTGCATTGGATTCTGCTCTTCAGTTCGAATCCAACGACATATGACATGATGGGGTACCAAACACCACTGCAAAGTTCTAAAATAAAGCCAGAATGGAGGACAACGAAGCCCTTTTGGAAGACACCCATACAGGAGGCTAAAAAGAGAAGAAATCCAGAAATTTCAGGTTCTATGGTCACCCTTTTGTGGCCCAGTGACTCTTCTTCAGCCTCACCTACTTCACAAGCATATTGTGAGGACAAATGGAGATAAAGAGTCATGTGCACCACCTTCAGCTGTATGGAGGAAGAATGAAAAAATACAGGGGAGGCATATGTGGCCATGTGCTGAGGGTAGCTGACCTCATGGAGATGGTTAACCTCTGTTGGGGCTATGCTGCTTCCGCCTGTAGGAGATGGAATGTATCTCCATTCCTTCCATCTTTTGGCATGGAGAAGTAGTAGATAAAAAAATACTCCAGCATAGTCATGAGAGGCTAGCCTTCTGTGTGCATGGATTCATTTGCATACAGGGAGGAAGAGATGTTTATCGCCTGATTCTGACCTTTTTCTCATCTTGCCTCAAATGAGGCTCATTCCCCAATCCCTGCTAAACAACTTTAGGACACCTTCCTCAATACAACTCATTTTACCATCTGTTTGCTTCCTTTGACTGGAGTCACAATGTGTTGACAACAAATTTTCTTCCCACTGACTTGTGAATGAAGTTGCTTCCCAGATGGCGTTTGCCCTGGCTGCCTTTAAAAGATGATTGGGTAGCTCTTGGAAGAAAAGTCCATCACAGGTTGCAGACCATGGGTATGTGCCACCTCCAGATTTTTGAAGAACGCTACTTAATACCAGGTGCAAAGGAGTAGTACCAACATGCCAGTGTCTTGTTGCTTTTGTGCTCCCAGGGACATCAGGTGGGTCCCTGTGAGGTCCAGGAAGCTGAACTAGATGGGAGGCTTGTCCTGCTCCAATAGAGCTCATCATCCTATTCACACTTACCTAAACCTCATTGACTACAAGAGGACTTCCTTTTGAGAAGGCATGCATAGGATTGGGCTATAATGGTGCAATCTAAACCTAGGCTGGCAGAATTCATGTTCACATGGGGATGTAGGGAGGCCAGCACATGTCTGTGCATGTCTTTGCACATGTCTGTGTACAGCAATGCCTTTTGTGACACCCCCAAGCCAGCAAGGGACTTGTGCTGGGGCTTATGCTGGCCTAACTGGGGATTAGGATTGTAGTCTAGATCTTCTGTTTATGATGGCAGTATCAATTCCAAGAGTTAGCAAACTTTTTCTTCTTACTGATAATAATAATGGAGGTGTTTGAAAATGGTGTTCTTTAATTTACTTTGAACTAAGCCCATTATGTTCAACAAAACTTAGGCTGTAAACTTGTCGTACCTTTACATTTCATTGGCCTAAAAGAAACGGACATGTCCAACCAACCCCCCCCTCCAACCCCCAGCTCCTTTCCCCCCTTGCTCTAAGAAACTGTTAGAAGTAGACATTTAAATGCGATCTTTAAAATATAAAGATCCCTTGAGAGCAGACAGATCAGTTCATTGTAGGTCTCTCACACACATACACACACACACAGAGGAGGAGGTAGTGTCATAAATGTGTGGGGTGTGATGTGTGGAGACCCCCTCAGTGCATTGCAATAGGTAGGGAAGCTCTGATCTTAGGTGTTAATAGGAGCTTGAGAGGCTCTCAGAGTATCAAAGATCAGTGCTTTGAATGAACCACCCAGAGAACTCCTCAGTAAGTAAAATAAACAGTGGATGTGGGAAAGTAAATATGCAGTAGTTCCCCCCCCCCCCCCAAAAAAAAAAATGTGGGATAGAAGTTGATGGAGAAGGAAACAATTATGAACTGGGGCTGGTGGCAAAATAGATTTTTTCCCCGTCCCTCATGGCTCTCTCTCACAGATTGCACAGTTCATGTGTCTTTGGAATTCCTTTTCTGGCTGCTTCCCCTCTTTAAAATCGACTTTTTATTTTCATCCCATGGGATATAAACTCTTATTATATAGCCAGATGTGCATATGGACTGATAAAGACCCTTATAAGAACATGTCCTTTTAATTCTATGGGTTGGGGGGGGGGGAATGATGTAGAATGTTATGAGCTGAAAGGGGTGTTGGAGCTTATCTAGTCCAACCCCCTACTCTGTGAAGGCAACTGACACAACAGCCCTGATAGGTAGCTGCCCAACCTCTATATACCCACAACGGAATAAATTTCATGCATCTGACCTTCCCTTTTCCACCCAGTTGTGTGATGAGTTAACTGGCACTCTGTATCCTCAGGAGCACTATAGTGTTAGCCCAAATGTGTCAGGGGTATGTGCCCCCAACCCAGTGATGGGCTTCAGGGGGTTCTCACAGGTTCTATATAACGCTTTGCGAATGAGCGTCTGGTTCTGAGAACCAGTTACTAACAGGACATAGAACCTGTTGTTAAGTTAGATTATTAGGACATAGAACCTATTATTAATTTATTTGAATCCCACCCCCAACCCCTATTTGATCAATGCCCAATTTTCAATTTCAACAAAGTTGTGGGGAGACCACCAAATCATCTTCCACCCATCACACCTGATACAGCTAAGGCTGAGTAAAATCCATGAATCTCCAGAGCTAAACCCTATGCATGTCTACTCAGAAGTAAGTCCCACTATGCCAATGCAGCTTATTCCCATGTAAGTGTGAATAAGGACATTGCAGCCTCCATTTATAGGAAATACCATCCTGTCCAGTTAGCAAGTCCCTGTCCACACTTACCTGGGAGTAAGCCCCATTGATTCTAATAGGACTTCTAAGTAGATATGCATAGAGGGTTAACCTCTTTCCTTTCACCAAGCACTTCTCTTTTTAAGTCCCACTGACCCCAACCCACATTATCAAACTGCCCCCAACACAAACCCAAAAACCAGACTCATCTACAAAAGTTTTCCTGAGAAAATTAAACAACAAAAAACTCACAAAAGTTTTATTGATTACAAGAGAGAAGGGAAAACCCGGCCACAGGGACCTGCCCAAGCCCATGGAGATCCCCAGGGGTTGTGATGGCAAGGAGTAGGGTCCGTGGGATGCATGGACAGCACCAAAAAGTGGCCGAAGAGCACAAACCTGTGCATGTTAATTCAGAAATAAGTCCCACTATAGTCAATGAGGTTTTACTCCCAGGAAGGGCTAGGATAGCATCCTGGGCACATTGAAGGGGGCAAAGGAAGTGCTGGGATCTCTCCCCCCCTCCCCCCGAAGAGGTGGTGCAAGTCTGTTACCAAGAGGCTGAAGAAAGGTTCCAGGCATGCGCTGGCTTCTCTACACCTTAGTGCCCACCAGGGAGGGCATCTCAGACTTCTGCGTGTAATTCAGTGGTCCTGTGAGCCTGGTAAATCCCATTATCGTCAATATACGACAGCAGCCTTGGCATGATGATGGGTTGAAAGGAGTATCTTCAGTGTGCCCTTCTCCAGGACATGTCTGCCCAGCATTTGGGGGGTGGGGGCACAGCCTGCTTCTCGAGAGCTTGGTGCCCAGCAGGAAGGACACCTGGTTGGTGGTGTGAGGAAGGAAGTCCATGAAATGTTAATTGGATGGCACCAGCAAGTGGGCATGAGAACTCAATCCTGTGTATGTCCACTCAGAAACAAGTCCCACCATAGTCAATGAGGTTCAGTCCCAGGTCATAGTGGATAGGATGGCAGTTGGGCATGAGGCAAGTGCAGGATGGGGCCAAGGGGATGTCCTTGGTGTGTCATGTGTCTTCTGCATGCATCTCTGTCCATTGGGTTCCCCAGTTTTGCCCTCCACTAGACCTTGGTGCCCAGAAGCAGCAGGAGGGCAGCTTGAACTTCTGGATGGTGTTCTGCAGGAGTTGTGGCATGAGGAATGGAGTCCAGGAAACATTGGTTGGCAACAGCAAGTGGACATGACAGCCTAATCCTAAGCACATCTACTAAGAAGCATGTCCCACCATAGTCAATGAAGTTCAGTCCAAGGTCAGTTGGTTAGGATGGCAATTGGGGGGCATGAAGCAAGTGCCAGGATGGGACCAAGGGAGTGATCCCAGTGCGTGGTGTGTCTCCGGCGCGTATTTCTGTCCACTGGGGAGGGGTGCCCAGTCTTGCTGTAGTGGACCCTCTTTTAGACCTTGGTGCCCAGCATCAGGGAGGGCAACTCGGACTTCTGGGTCTGCCCACTGAGGGTGGAGGAGACAGAGCCTGCCTGGGGGCCCCCTGCACGGGGACAGGCCTTACGCCCAATCCCAAGCAACCCCTTAGCCCGGGCACGAAAGCGGGCATCGAAAAAGGCATAGAGAAAAGGGTTGAGGCAGCTGTTGAGATAGGCCAGGCAGGTGGCGTAGGGATGCAGGCGCAGAAGCAGGGCACGAGCATCGCAGGGCAGGGGCATCAGGCCCACCCAATGCAACACGTACAGGCTCTTGAGCAGGTGGAAGGGCAGCCAGCAAGCAGCAAAGACAGCCACCAGTGCCACCAGGATGCGCAGCAGGCGCCGGCGGCCTTGCTCCTCCTTGGGGGGCTGCAGTTGGAAGTGGCGACGCAGGGCCAGCCCCACAGCGCAGTAGCAAAGGGCCATGAGCAAGAGTGGCAGCAGGAAACCCAGGCCAGTGGTAGCCAAGCTGAGGGTGGCCAGCCAGCGTGCCTCCTCCCGGGGGCTGCTAGCCACAGTGCTGAAGTCCATATCACACTCTATCCGCGTCCCGTCCCCGTTATCCGCTGTTATCCGTGTATCCCTGAGCAGCAGTGCTGGCAACGCCAACACTGCAGCCAGCAACCAGACAGCGGCCAGGGCCAGTGCCCGGGCTGCTCGGGGTCGTGCAGGGGTGCGCTCGGAGCGTGGCAGGGCACGTGCCACAGCCAAGTAGCGCTCCAGACTGAGCGCGGCCAAGCAGAAGGCAGAGGCCAACATGTTCAGCAGCACCAGGTAGCTGCTGGCCTTGCACAGCGCCGCTCCAAAGGGCCAGTGGAAGCGCTGCGCCGTCGAAGCCGCCCACAGTGGCAGGGTCACCACAAAGGCCAGGTCAGCCAGCGCCAGGTGTGCCAGGTAGGTGTCCGCCCAACGCCGCTGTCTTCCCCGGTGACCATTGCCCCCACGCCAGACAGTCAGCAGCACCAGTCCATTGCCAGACAGCCCGAGCACAAAGACCAGCATGTATAGGGCAGGTAGGAGCCAGAAGGATGCCTCCCAGTCCTCAGCATCCCCAGAGTCCTCGCAGGCCTCACTCCAGTTGCCCCAAGCCTCCCATTCCTCCTCATAGTAGTCCCAGGGAGCCTCCGTCCAGGTCTGCGCTGCTTGAGCCATCCTGAGCACATCTGAGGGTCCCTTCCCTGCAGGGCTTTTTATATAGGGTAGGCCCCACCTCCCTAAGAGCAGGGGTGGGGCTAAGCTGGGCCCCCTCCTGAAGGGAGGGGGAGTTTCAGGGAGGGTCTGGTCCAGGCTTCTCATTCAACAGCAAAGCTTACAAGGGAGTAAGTCCCACTGACGAGAGTGGAACTTGCTTCTGAGTAGGCATGCCTAGGAAGGGCTTTCAGTCCTACCTGGAGCATCCCTAGCAGGATGTGAACCTCTGACTTGTGCACACTCTCTGCACTCAAGCTGCAATCCCTAGCCATGCTTACAGGGGAGTAAGCCCCCTCCACAGTAATGTGACTTGCTTCTGAGTAGGCATGCATAAGATTGGGTTTTCAGGTCCTAATCCCTAGCCATGCTTGCGGTGGAGTAAGCCCCCTCTACAGTAATGGGACTTGATTCTGAGTAGGCATGCATAGGATTAGGCTCTCGGGCTGTAATTCCTTTTACAGGGGTGTAAACTCCATTGACTTTTATGGAACCTACTTCTGAGTAGGCATACATAGGATTCCTCTCAGGCTGCAATCCCTAGCCAAGCTCAAAGGGAAGTAAGCCCCATTGACTTTAATGGAACTTGCTTCTGAGTAGGCATGCAAAGTATTGCTCTCAGGCTGCAGTCCTTACACACTTACATGGGAGTAAGCCCCATTGACTTTAATGGGACTTACTTCTGAGTAGGCATGCAGAGGTTGGGGCTCTGCTCCCTGCAGCATCCCCACCAGATTTTCTGCCTTGTGAGCCCAACTCTCTGCTCTGCACTCCCTTAGGCTACCATTCCTGTTCACACTTACCACCAAGTAAGCCCCATTGACTAGGGTGGTACTTGTTTCTGAGTAGACATGCAGAAGTTGGGACTCTCCCTCCTCCTGGAACATCAGCCAGGTTGTGTACATCCCCACATCCAGCAGTTCCTACTGCTGCACAGTCCATTCTCCATGACTCCTTTCCATGTGCTCTGCTGAGCCTGAAGCCTGTGCAAGCAACACCTCCCTTTCTGCACACCTTTGTGACACCCGCAGCCCTTCCATGCACATGTGTTGGAAGGCCCACACTGTGAATAGAAAACCTCTGCAAGTCTAATCCCATTGCATTCAGTGGGGCTGACTCCTAGGAAAGGTGCCTAGGATTGCAGCTGGTGAAATCCAGTTGGCCTGCTGTAGCGTAACCCACATGTACCCCCTTATGCGCACCCCTTAATATTTTCTGTCCCACGTTTTCTTAGCCACACAAAAATGACATCCATTTGGCACCCAATTTTCTCAAAACCGGACACATCGAAAAAATGAATCTGACCTGCTCCATGTAGGGATCCCTTCTTAAGCATCCCTCACCTTATGGCTATTAGAATAATCAGAATATCAGTAATAAGAATATCAGAATAATCATTAAGATTATTTTTAAGGATTAAGATTAAGAATAATCCTGTTGGATTAGACCAAAGACCCATCTAGTCCTGCTTCCTTTATAGCCACCTTGAATATTCTTTTTAGGTAGAAAGGTGGGTTATAGGTAGGTAGGTAGGTAGGCAGGTAGAGAGAGAGAGAGAGAGAGAGTTGCCCACCATATCTATCTACAGTATTTATATACCGCTTTTCAACGGAAAAGTTCACAAAGCAGTTTACAAGAAAATGAAAAAAATTAATAGCTAATTAATAGCTAATGGGTGCTTGTCCCAAAAGGGCTCACAATCTAAAATGCAAAAAGAACACCAGCAGAAGCCACTGGAACAGACATTGCTGGGGTGTGGAGGGCCAGTTACTCTCCCCCTGCTAAATAAAAGAGGAACACCCACTTGAAAGAGTGTCTCTTGCCCAGTTAGCAGGGGTATGCTATGATACTCTTGCACCCAGCATTAAGAGATAACCTACCTCTCAAACCTGGAGGTTGCATGTAGATGTCACGGCTTGTAAACCTTAATCGACTTTCCTCCATAATCCCATTCAATCTCCTTTTCAAGGCCTCTAGGCCATTTACGGCATCCTGTGGCAAGGAGTTCCATGGATTTTGTAATCCTTAATGGACTTTCCTCCATAATCCTGTACAATCTCGTTTTAAAGGCCTTTGGGCCATTACCACATCCTGTGGCAAGGAGTTCCATGGATCACACACCGTTCTCAATTCCTTTTGGTGGTTTGTGAGCAATTACTTGCAAATGAATGGTCTACATCAGGCAGAGATGTTCATTGATGCTCACTTGATTCTGCCCCATAAGTAGTAGAAATTGGGGGAATCCATATAAATTGTTGGGGGTCAATTTGGATTTTCTGCTTTAGCATGTAAATATCTTCGGTCTGAGCTGTCCCTCTTCCCTCCAGCTGCCCCATACCTCCAAAGACAGAAAGATAATTCAGAGTCCCAGGAGAGGAGAACAAGGAAGAGCTGTTTGGTATTTGCTGGGTATTGTGTGGGAATTTTCCAAGCCGGATGCACCATTCATTGGAATAGGTTCTTGGGTGCTCAGCTTCCCCACCCCCATAGGAACCCCATAGCACTGGGCTGTAAATCCTTGCATGCACAGCATCCATCGTGCATATATTAGCTTCAAACACACAACACAACTCTCACTCCAAAATTGCGTGCCTTCAATCCTGTACACAACTGCGATGCATAGAGGGTTGTGTCTTTCCAAATGGCCAATGCCAGATGTTGAACTCCAAATTGTGGGGTGTAAGGGGGAAGCAAAGGATGAGAAAGTCTTCTTTGATATCCCATCCAGATGTTGTTCTCATAATTGAGGCATAACTGCATCTGTGGGAAGCCTCTTTCTTGTAGTCGTCACCTCTGTAGTTTGAGAGAAACACATAGTGCTTCCTTGTACATACCCAACCCCTTTATATACTAACTGGGAACATAGCTTTGCACATGGGGTCTGCTGAAGAGTTACCCATGACTGATGCCCATTGATCAACTTGTCAGCACTTCCTTCGAGACACCCACACTTGTCACTGCATCTTGTGGCAGTGAGTTCCATAAGTTGTGTTGAAAAGCGGTATATAAAGACTGTGTAGAGACAGAGACAGCAACGGACAGACAGATAGATAGATAGTCTTCCTTCCCACCACCCCTCTGCACCATTTGTCTTTCTGGATAACAATGTCGTGCACTTTATAGGCTTCAGACTCCCTAAGTCTGTGATACTCAAGCATTTCGAACCCAGGACTCCCTTTCAAACTTAGAAATCTGTCCGGGACCCCTGTCAAACTTACTGGAAGTAACGCCAGAGCTACTTGGAAGTAAATATTACCATTGTGTTTATTAAGACTTCTCCCCAGGAAAGCACAGCCCCAAATTCAAAGATGATGGATCCCCCCTCTCCCATCTTCCCTGATGTCAGGTCACAACCCCCCAAGGGGGTCCTGATCTCCTACCATAGGCACAATTATTAATCCCCCTTGAATGCTGCGGTATTGATTTCTGAGTAGGCAAGCATAGCTTATTACTTATACACCAGTGCATGTCTGGTGCATCTAAAGCACACCTTTGAATAGATGTGAGTCTTGTGCACACATATTCCCATAAACACCATGCAGTCTGATTATGGGCTACAGCATACAATAATTCCATATATCCTTGAGGCTTGGCTTTCTGCAATCAGGACCCCTTGATTTTTCCTCCTCCTCCACAAGGAACAGAGCAGAGGCAGCCAAAAGGGGTCTTAACCTCTCCTCCCCGAGGTCCTGACAAACCAAGATAATAACCAGTTTGTTTTTCCTTCTCTTGCCTGATGTTTTTCTAAGCCTTGCCAAGTTGGATTCAGCAAGGAAAGCTGACAAGGTGGTGATGATGATGATGATGGCAGAAATCTCCTCTTGGCCCCACCAGCCTTTTTGGTGGCTGCTCTCCAAGATGAGCGCACTCCCAGTTTCTCATGGGAATGGGTGAGCTTGGTCCCACTGGGGACCGCTCCATAGTCTCTGTCATGTTAAACTGCAGTTTGCTCCTCTTGTGTATATAACATATATTTCGGTATATGTTCCCTGCACATAGAAAAGTAGCATCTCAGGGTTTGAGATGTCCTGGCATGCTCGTTTTCTCTGTGCAAGGATTTTCTAATGGAGCATTTAATGAAATGAAAGCAGTACAGGTTTACACCTCAAGCTGTAATTAGGCACTAAAAGTGGAATATATGTATGTATGTATGTATGTATGTATGTATGTATGTATGTATGTTTGTTTGTTTGTTTGTTTGTTTGTTTGTTTATGTGTGTACACATGTCTGTGCTGTATTTACTCGAACATAACGCTCACCTGTCCCAGCCAAATTTTAGTCTCCAAAATCAGGGCTCGCATTAGATTCAATGGTTAATTAGATTCTAATGAATGTGATTTATCTTGATTATGAGTATAGGGTGCGCATTAGATTTGATGGTGCGTTGGATTTGAGTAAATATTGTGTGTATTTTTTTTATTAAATATGTACCCTGCCTTCCTACCCAAAAAAGGGCACCCAAGGTGGCTAACAATCAATAATTTATGCAATAAAAAGTAATATACAACGAATACAGTTAAAAGCAATAAAAATACATTAAATAGAATAATAAAAATAAAATTAAATAAAATTAATTTTATGTAATAAATAAAATTAAATAAAATAATAAATAAATAAATAAAACAATTAAATAATTAAATATAATAATAAAAATAATTAAATTAAATAATTAAATTAAATAAATGAAATTAAATAATAAAAATAATTAAATAAAATAAATCAAATGAAATAATAAATAAAATTAAATAAATAAAAATAATAATAAAAATACATTAAAATTTAAAACATGCCAGGCATCAGCAATAAAAACATGCAAAGACATCACTTTGTGATTACAGCATAAAACGTTACAAGGTCTCAAAGGCTTTTCTAAAAAACCAGGTCTATAACAATAAATAATAGTTATAATCTTTCTAATACCATATTTTTGTTCTGACTCGCTAAAAGTTGATACAATGCATTTTTACGGCCTTCAATCTGGATCAAAAAGCCTGGCCTGCATTAAAGGAATGCTCAAATCCGTTGTACTCGTTTGCTCCTGCCCACTGTGGTTGCTTCCCTAGGATTGCCAACTGTCGAACCAAAGCACGTGCCTCGACCTTAGACACCAATGTGATCCACAGACCCCCGCATTCAGCTGTTTCCCCTGCTGTGTTCCAAACACAGAGATTGTCCTCGTCATTTTTGTAGTGAAAAGATACCCAAACAGGCCACCCGGGTCACTCGGCACCTGGCGACCCGGCACTATTTTTTTTTTAATGGAAGAATATAGCCAGGCATGAAGCCAGTGGAGGTTGGGTGGCTGTTTGTTGATCAACAAGGGCTCCAGATCAGATTTGCAGAGCAGCAGACGGGGTGGTGGTCTCAGCAGAAAGACAATTCCTGGAAGGGTCTGTTTATTTGCAGAAGATAAGCCACCTAGATCATCCCGGGAGGTCATGAATTTCTCTGAGGTTGGCAAAAGCTATTTCAGAGTCGGATGGGGGCCCTGTTTACACAGTGCTTGCTCCCTGAGAGTTAGCACCAAACAGCACAGTGCCTCGTCATCATCACCCACCCTGCCCCACCGACAAAGCCTTCCTAACCCTTGCAAACTAATTTGGGACCAAGGTTGCCAACTGACCCAAAAACAATGCACCTGCCTGCTCCTGTGCTTTTATGGACTGTGTTTGAAAGCACGGTGATGGTCATGCACCTGAACATTCATGCACCTGAATACAGGCCCCCTTGGCCAAGCCTGGGCATGTCTCCCCCATTAATCCTGAAGGGCAATTTGCTTGCAAAGACCCTCTATTCCCAAATTGCCTATGTGCCCCCCAGCACATAACAATCAGCATGATAACAATCTCTTGGGGGGTTGATGGGCACCAGGTGTGAATCTTATTAGGTCCCCTGCCCCATGGCCCCTTCCTTTTTCTAAAGCAGATAATCTCTAGCAAAATACCTGCCTGTTCTTTATACCTGCTGGTCGGAAGGTGGCCTGCTAGTAATTATGGGGACATTTAGAGGATCCTGCAATTAATTTCCTGTGCCTTGGAGGAGAAGAGCAGAGCCATCAAGTGCTGTCGGGAAGGGTTGGGCATGAATAAATTCCAAAGTGGCACATGGTGCTTGTCTCTGAACCCAGTCTCTGGATCTAGACCCAGTTTAGGGGATCTAGACCTAGTTTAGGCAGACCACAAATATGAGTTTCTTGCACATTTGGTGCAATCCGTGGTGGTGTTCTTCACCGCCTTGTTCTTCACCACCAGTAGCACTGTGGGATTTTGTGGGGCACCCGGGAGAGAGAAAATTTTTGCCCCCATTTTTGTTTTGCTCCAAGTTTTGCCCTAATTCTGGTTAACAAATGGGTGGTCTTAAATGTCAGCCCAGCATACGTCTCCGATTTTGGGGGCTGCCATTCCTGGATTTCTCCAGCCAAACAAGAGCAGCAAAGCCCACTTTGGATTTGGAAAAGGAAGCTAGTGGGAAGATGCAAAGACCCCAGATTCTTCCATCAGAGGATCCCTGCCTGGTTGCCTTTGATGTGGGCTCCTCCATCCTACACAGCATTTGGGAAGCACATTTGGCAAGGGAGGAATCTGCACATTGCTCTTGTTTTTCTTAGGGGGGATCTGATTTCAAAGCCCTTAGAATGACTCTAAAACCCAGCAGCAGAACCTGGTCTGCTCTGCCTACCGAGTCTTAGCTGATCTCACCATTTAAGATATACCCTACAATCCAGAGTAACTACGGAAGCACATAAGAGACATTACGTGCAACTGTAATTACTGTTATCACCTAGTGAAAACCTATGGGAAATTCATATTGCAATCCAGAGTAAATTGTTCTTACACCGGAGCAAGGACTCCCCGTAGTTACTCGGGATTGTGCCCATAGGGTGAACCAAGGGTTTGGCCATTAGCTAAGCCAAAGGGCTTTGAATTTCAAGCCAGAATCAGGAAACAATATCTGGTTTATATCTAGCGATCCTGAATATAATCTTTGTCTTTGAAGGCTTTCGATATACCGTATTTACTCAAATCTTACACTCACCCTATAACAAATTTATATTTATAACAAAATCCTAACAATGTCTACTCAGAAATAAGCCCTATTCTGTTCAAAAGGTCTTACTCCCAGGAAAGTTTCTTTAGGATTGTATCCTACGCCTCCTAAATCAAGGAGAGCATTAGATTTGATGGTTAGAGAAAATGTGGTATTTTGATTATGAATATAGGGTGTGCATTAGTTTGGATAGTGCATTAAATTTGAGGGAGGCTGCGATCCTGAGGACACTGTCCTGGAGAAAGATTCATTGTATACAATGGGGCTTACTTTTGAGTAGACATGGTTAGGATTGTACTCTAAATATGGTAAATCTTTGATTTGCAAAAGAGTTTGGCACCTTGAAAACTCCAGACTGTTTTTGTTTTGTTTTCAATTTCATGACCTATATGGTTGAAAAGGGAAATTGTGTATGGGGTTTCCTCAGTTCCCCCCTCCATTCTCTCCACCACATCTTTCCTTGCACTCATTCATCCCGATCAGTTTACAGATTTGCCGAGGTGACTGCCCTGATACTTGTGCTTTGATCCAGCTAATCAGTGTTTATTCATTTATATAAGGTCAAAATGAATTTGTAGTTGCGGATCTGGTCAGTTTCACTCTGTTTTGTGCTGAACGGAGAACGCAATCCTTTATCTTGTGGGATCTTGACAGTGACAAAGTTAAATTGTTGAGGAAACCCAGTTTAAACACACGCAAACATTTTTGGAGCAGTTTCCTATATGGCCAGTTTCACTGAAACCACAAGATGATTCCATAAATTTAATTGCCTGTCAGTAGGAAGAAAATAAATCAATTCTATTATTGGTATTCCGGGTTCTCAAATTATGGGATGGTCACCCCTGGGGGCATTTCAGACATTCCAGGTGCAGGTGGTGATCCTGTGGCAAGTAGAGCTTCTCTTCCTTAAAGGGGGGGGGGGGGTGTGATCAAGCAAATACTTTATAAACCCAAGTAGGGAAACACCTTTGCCAGGCCCAATTTAAATAATAAGATCTTCCAGTATAGGGAGATCTTATTAAATAAATAAATAGATCTTATTAAATAATAAGATCACCCGGTACAGATATTTTGTGCAAAAGGATATTTTTTTTAACCAGGCCCTGGTTAAATTCGCAGTGGGGGGCTTCCGGGGGTTCTCACAGGTTCTATAGAACCCTTTGCTGATAAGTGCCTGGTTCTGAGAAACAGTTACTAATGGGACATAGAACCTGTTGTTAATTTAGGTTATTAGGACATAGAACTGGTTAATTTATTTGAATCCCACCACTGGCCCTATGGTTAAATTTGTCCGTAAATCACACCGTTCCCCAAACGCTCCATTGTTGGTTGACATTCTGCGCTTCCTCCTCCTCCATCCACACAAAATAAACTAATCATGGGGTCTTCCTCTCCCCATGTTGTCCTTATTTTATCCTTATAGCTTCTTTACGAGAGCATCTTCCTGAAGACGGGTAGCGGAAGGCTGGCTCAGGCAGGTCTGGTTCCTGTTTGTGCAATGCCGCCAAGCAGGGGGGCTGCGACCTGCGGTGTGTCTGCATCACAGTGACCCTGACACAGCTTCTCGGTGGCAGTCAAAATAGTCCCCTTGCGGTGCATAACATCCCCCTCTCAATAGAAAGGAGGATCCCACTTCCGGAATAATAACATTTCCCCAACAGTCTATATTTTCCCAATAAGTGGTCATAAGAAAGAGGAAGGAACATGGAGGATCAGGCCCTAAGCCAACACTCATAATACATGATTTTCCTTGGAGGTGGCGTCCTCAAGACAATGTGTTCATGTTATCATTTATTGATTGCTGTCTCCCATCCATCCCCAAACTGACAATTTGAGGAGGAAATAAAATCCTAGAATCCTAGAGTTGGAAGGGACCCAGTAGGTCATCTAGTCCCAACTCCCTGCCTGTAGCAGAAAATCCTCATAAAGCATCTCCGACCTGTCCTTTTCTTATGCAGGACAAATTTAACCACAAAGCTTGGGTTCTCCCCTAAATTTTGTTGAATATTGTATCTTCTTCTTATGCCATATCTGTCGTTGGCCATCATGTTGGCAATAATATTTATATATATATAACCACACGAAAAAGTGCTGCTGAGTTTTGTCCAAACCAAACCAGTTTTGTCCAAGTCCCTTAAATTTTGAAGCTATGATCTTCTTTTGCCTGGACTTCATTTGCCTTCAATCCTTCCCTAGAGGATTAAGTGGAGCATACCAAATTTTTTCTGGGTGTTACATCACATATCCGAGATATTCTGATTTTCATTTTTTAATTGTTTTTATTATTTCTCTTGGCTTTCCCAGGCAGTTTATCACCTCTTTATTCCTGATTTTGAATATTGTGTACCGGTGAATATTGTATACCTGATTTTGAATATTGTGTACCAGTGAATTTGTATATCTGATTTTGAATATTGTATTCTGGTGAATATTGTATACCTGATTTTGAATATTGTATACCGGTGTATAATATCCGGTAGTATATTATACACCGGATATTGTATATTATACTATATACAATAGTATAATGGCTTCAAAATTTAATGCACCACACAATAAATCAATAATGTGTAATTCAGTTACCAAAAGTAAAGCAGGCCTCCGTCAGTCTTGGAAGACTATGGTATCGTGCTCAGCACTGCATACGCTGTGAAGCTGCATTTTGTGCGAAGCACGAAAGCCTGGGTTAGATTATTATGGAGGATAGGCTGTTACCCAAGCAGCAAATCCCCCCTCTCCACGCCACTGAATTAGTCCAATGGAAAGGCAGAGCCAATACGATTGGATCCAGCTGGCGTCTCAGAACTGGGCTAAGGACAGGAGCTCACCCTGTCTTGTGGGGCCGACCCGGGAATCGAACCCTGGCCTGCTGGTTAACAGGCACAGTGTCTTAGCCACTTGTGCCACCCACAGCCTAAAAGTAAAACAGTAATGCGTAAATCAGTGTTCTTCAGCCTGTGGGGCGTGACCAAATTGGGATGACAAATTCAGTGGTTGTGGCGACCTTTCCAAGCCAGCGCAAGAATGGGCTTGGATCCAATCCTATCCATCCCAGTAGACAGCCTGATCAAAACTGGTTTAATTCTGGACAGCCTATTCTCGCTATCTTGCCCTGCAGAATATTACCATCCAGAATCTGTCCTTGATCTTGGATCAGGCTCCTCTTGAGTTCTCGCTGTGCGTACTTTTTTTCCCTTCCAAACTGAATCAGAAATGTGAGTGATTGACAATCATGAGCTTGGGTCTTCTGGTGGATCCATACATTGAGTGTCCATCAAGAGCTTACACCAGCACAATATCCGATTTCCCCCCCAATATAGACCACTCTGTCCTTGAGTGTCTGGAAGGACTGAACATTAACATTTGAATTAACAAATGTTCATGTATTCGCCATAAGTGAAATAAATAAAATAAAATAAAATAAAAAAATAAATGTTTCTCAGCGGACCCTGGAGTCCCTCTGTATCCCTACATGAGCTGGCAGAGCCAGGCTGGGAACGGAGCTGTGAACGTTTCCCACACATGGATTTTGGTCTCTCCTGCTAGCAGGTGAGAGCATGTGTTTTTTTCACAGCATCTTGACATTTTCACTTCCCAGTTAGTTGGAGCCAAATAAAATCTATTCAACTTGTAGGGCTGGTGGACACGGGCTGAGAATTCCCCAGACAAATCTGAATTCCTTAGGCCAGGATTCCCATTTCACAAACGGGTGGGAAGTTTGGGAACTAACTGGGGGGTTGTTTGGAACTATTTTGAGGCTCCAGAGCCTTTTGCTAGCCTTGCAAAAAATAAAATCTGTTGACACATGATGGGTTTGGGCCATTGGAAGCTCTGGGGACAGGCGGAAGGGAGGTGGGAGTCTGCAGGTTTAAGGATTCTCATGTGAAAAATATTTCCATTCCACAAAAAGTTGGAAAACCCAGACCCTGCAGGGTTCTCTGAGTATGACTATTGGTCTCAGACCCCACCTGAGATGTTTGGATGAGGGGTGGCCAAACCACAGGTTGTGCCACATGACTCTTTAGACACATAACATGTGACTCTCAGAAGTACATTGGCAGAACTCCTTTTTTTGCATCACAAATAATATAACTGATAATGACAACATCACAATTAATATATTTAGCCAATATAATATATAATACATTATATCACAATATAATATAATCAGCTACTATAAAATATAATATAGTATGTCACAATATAATATAATCAGCCAATATAATACAGAACATATCACAATATAATCGGGGTGGGCCTGGCCTGGCCTAACAACCGGTTTGTCGGAAGTAGGCGGGCCAGGCGGGGCTCAGGGGGTGGGGCCAGGGTCAGGGGGCAGGGTTGGGGGCAGGCCAGGAGGCTGCGCTGCAGGTGGGGGGAGAGGGGAGGGGCGAGGGGCAGCCTCAACCCTGGCATACTGCACGTGCGCCAAGGTTGGCGACTGTGCTTGCATCAAGCTTGATGCAAGAGCGGTCATGTCCTGGATGCGTCTGCGCTTGCGCCAAGGTTGGCACAGGCGCAGACGCTTCCTGAAGAGGACGTGACCACGCTTGACGCAAGCGCGGTCACGTCCTCTTCAGGATGCGTCTGCGCCTGCACCAATCTTGGCGCAGACGCGTCCTGAACAGGACGTCACTTCGCCTGCGCTGACCTTGGCGAAGATTGACGCAAGCGCAGTGGTGGGAGTAAGTACTATTGAATACAATGGGACTTAGGGCACAATCCAGAATAACTATTGGGAGTCCTTGTTCCAAAGTAAGAACAATTTACTCTGGATTGCAATATGAATTTCCCATAGTGGTGGTGCCACCACTAGGTGGTGCCGTAACTATGGGGTCATGTAACTTATGTGCTCTCGCAGTTACTCTGGATTGTAGGATTACTTCTGAGCAGACGTGCTTAGGATTGCATTGCTAAAAAGTTGTTTTCTCTGCAGATTTTGCAGTATTTTTTAATTTCACAAAAATGAATGAGCAGAAAGTGGTGTCTTGTGTTTTTATTTCGCTCACCACTAATTTTCATTTTCTCTCACCTCTACTGTCCAGGGCAAGTAAATATATTTAAGAATTCAAATGCTTCTTAAGTTTTGTAGAATTTTAAGTCTTCTTAAGATTTCTAAAGATCTGATGCTTATTGTACAGTACGTAGAGCTGTGGGTGGCGCAAGTGGTTAATACACTGTGCCTGTTAACCAGCAAGCCAGGGTTCGAGACCTGGGTCGGCCCCACAAGACAGGGTGAGCTCCTGTCCTTAGCCCAGCTCTGCGACGCAGCTGGAACCAATTGTATCAACTCTGGCTTTCTATTGGATTATTTCAGTGGCGTGGAGAGGGGGGATTTGCTGTTTGGGTAACAGCCTATCCTCCATATTAATCTACCCAGGCTTTATATACAGTGTCGAGAACGATACCATGGTCTTTCAAGACTGATGGATGCCAATGCTATGCCAATGTACAGTACGTGGCTCTTACACTAAGCATGTTTGGCTATCTGGATGAAACTGATATTTTCTTTAAGTCACGGACGTATCTGTACACTGCCCACCGAGTTTTTTTCCATGAAGTGTGGATGTGGATGGACCAAATAACTGACCATTTAAGGTCATGAGATGTTGATGGTGCAAAGCTCCAGGGGAAGCTGGCTTGATAGTGCAATATTTTTGGAACCGAATCCATCCTCTGAGCCAAGAAGAGAGAAGGGATTGAGCCAGAGACACAGATTAGGGCGAAGAGAAAAACAGGGGTAAGCATCCCATTGAGGCTTCCTGCTATTGTGTATCCTAAGGAGTCAGGAGAGGATAGACCTGCATAAACGCTTAAAATACTTCCCTTGGCACTCCGGTCCCGGCCAACACCCAACCACACCAGCTCCCCTTGTAGAAATAAGTGGGAAGGAGGGCAACCGAGGTGGTCAGCACTCATCACCAACCCGTACTCTATTTGATGAAGGTGATGGGCAAGAATAACAGCGCAACACTGGATCTCTTTGGTGATGGAGGAGATCCAGGGAAATGTCTTAAAATGTGCAAACGTGTTAGTCCGGAAACCACTATGATTGATTCAGGCACGAAGGTTATCTTGAAACTTCAGCCACTGCAGAAAACACTGTGCTCAGCATGGCCAACTCAAGGGCAGCAAAGGAGACAATTAAACAAAAAGGGGTTTGGGCTTTCCCCAGGTTGGAGAGTATTTTATTGTCCTGCACAACTAGGGTTGCCATAATTGTCTTCCACAAAATCAGGACAGGACCCGCTGTCGCATTTGCCAGTATCTGAACAAAATCCCCAAAATCAGGATTGTCCGTTTTTGGGGGACACATAGCACCCTTATCCACAACAGAACTGGATTCTGGCACATAATCGGAACGTCAGTCTGGGAAGCTGGAGCGTTGTAACCGCTTTCTGAATGCTTTTGCTGAAAAGCGGTATATAAATACTGTTGACCGATCTCATGGGAAACAAATGGAAAGGTACCTGGAGTCAGTCAGGTCAGGGCCAAATGGAACCAGCACCTCACCCTTTTTCTATCCTTGGTTTGGTTTCATATGCATGATAGCCCACATTTATATCACATCGGGAAAAATCCAGAGCAGTTATAGGTCCACGCAGTTATGTCACCCTCTAATGTTATGGAAAGTCACCTTAACTGCTCCGGAGCAAAGGGCTTAATTTGACTTTAGGATATGGGCCATGCGCCACTGTAACCGCTCCTATGGGGACTATAGGAACAATTCCCTGTAAATTCCCAATCCAAAGTTCCCAATCCATTGGCTGTTCCTGCTCCTCTTGATGTAGTCCTGAAAAACAGACAGTCCCAATTTGGGGGGGCTTGTGTTCACATACTGGCAAATGGGACAGAAGGTCCTGCCCTGAATTTGGTGGAAGAGAATTATGGCAACCCTGATGCAGTCCCATTCTCATTTATTTATTAGATTTAACAAATAAATATTAATTTATTATTTATAATATAATCACTTATAATCATTCATTAATTATTAGATTTCTATCCCTGATGGGCACCCATTTCCACAGGCCCCCCTCTTCATCTGTACAGCCTCACATTCCCACAACTTGGTGGAGTAAAATGTTTCACTCGTCTACAGTTTCTCTTCGACTTATTGCCCTTGTTTTTCTTGAAATCTAGGATGTGGGGAAATATTTAGCCCTGGAGGTGAGAACTTCTCACCAATCCTGATGCATCTGCCTCAGTTGGCCTTAGTGTGGTGGGGGGGGCAGCATCCAGATTCTTCTCATGGTCTCTCCGCCTTCCCGGTAGAAACCACTTTGCAAAATTTCCTCTGCTGGGTGTGTCTTTTGTGTTGTGCGCCCAAAGGGAAATGGACGAAGTGGAGCCAAGGAGATTTGCGGCATTGCCCCAGGATCTTTTTTAATCTTAGGGTGGAGACAGGCGAGGGTTTTTGGGGTGGGGGGAGTAATACATGTGCCTATTGTTTTCCTATGAGTTGAGTTGGCAGCATGTTATACAGCAACATTTATGATGTGAACAAATTACAGTAGTATTTCTCATAACAAGTGCCTCACATAACAAGCATTTCTCACAAGTCTAAATTTCCAAGGAATCTTGCTTCACATAACAAGTTCCGCTTCACATAACAAGCACTTATGCAGCCCTGACGCTACGCACGGAGGCTCTTTAAAAGGGCAGCTGGCCAGCACTGCTGCCTCTGCCCCCAACTTGGGGGCAGTTTCCTGTGGGGGCCAGAGGCAGCTGCCCCTAACTGCCCCCAAGTGCACCCACCAGCCACCTTAAACCTCCCGCAGCAGCCCAGGTAAGCCTCCCAGTAATGTGTCTTGGATTGCAGCCTTCTAACCATGTCTACCCAGAAGTAAGCCCCATTGTGTTAAATGGGGCTTACTCCCAGGAAAGTGTCTTTAGGATTGCAGCCTAAGGAGACTTCCTAGGATCCTGCACATTGAATGCATGTTTTGAATTCAATTCCAGTGTTTTGTCATCATTTTTACATAGTTAATATTTTTATATGAATATTTTGGGGATTGTTGAACCAATCGTCTTGAGTTTCCATTATTTCCTATGGGAAAATCCACTTCACTTAAAGAGCATTTCACTTAAAGAGCATGCCTCTGGAACAAATTAAGCTCTTTATGTGAGGCACCACTGTATGTTCTTAGTTAGGAACGTCACTTTAGAGTGACAGTCAAGGGTGCTTTTGGGAAAGGCCTGGAACAAGTGAGATAGTGCTGTGAAATGTAGACTCTCCAAGCGAGTGGATAGGTATAATTTTAAAAAGGTGTACAGGTCCAACCTTGTTATACACAGATCTTTTTATACACTGATTTGACTCAACACAAACAGCCACTGCAAACCACATTTTGGAAAACTGCTTTTCTACTGTTGTAAATGCAGTCATATAGATTGCCAGATTGCCAAGGGAGGTGGTGGACTTTCCTTCACTGGGGATCTTCAAGCAGAGGCTTGACGAGCATCTGTCGGAGATGCTCTAAGAGGATTTCCTGCTGCAGACAGGGGGTTGGACTAGATGACCTACTGGATCCCTTCCAACTCTAGGATTCTATGATATAAGCAATCATCTTATTTTTCAGTCCCAGAATCAAACCCCTGCAGTTATTGATATCAAATATCTTTGTTGCTTGTGTACTCCAGTCTCAACCAGCTCACTTTTCTATAAGCACCAATCCCAAGTCCTTTATTTATTAAAAAAGGGGGACATTCCAAATTCTGAAAAGAAAAGAAACTTAAACACAGAGGGGAAAAAATACATGCACCTCAAACTTTGTGGATTTATTCAGCTTCTACAAAGCACACACGTCCCTAGATGCAGAGGAGCATCTACATCAGCATCGTGTTTTTTTCTTGGACAGAAGGATGGGCACTGCCACATGGAAACATTGCCAGCCAGTAACAGTCCATATGATCAGTCCATATGTTATGATCAATCCAGGTATGGCAGCAATCATGGCGAAATCAAAACCCAGGGAGGACCATCTACTGGGAACTTCTATGGAATTCCAGTTCAATAAGGAACTTTGCAATTGTGCCAAGAGGGTGTCTTCCTAAGAACATAAGAAGAGCCCTGCTGGATCAAGCCCGTCTAGTCCAGCTTCCTGCAACTCACAGCAGCCCATCCTGTGGCAAGGAGTTCTACAGATGGATTACCTAGGAAGAGCACTGCTGGATCAGGCCAGATCTAGTCTCACAGCAGCCCAACCCTATAAAAAGGGCATCATGACAGTGCCATCTTTTATCCCAACAGGACCCTTGTGTAGCGAACGAGGTGCAAAAAACACAGTCAATCAATGGCAGAGCAGGTTTTTTAAAAACTAGCAGCACAATTCCAATACCAGTTTTCTCGGAAATAAGTTGAACGGTGTTTAATAATGTCTACAAGACCTTCTAAGCTGACAAATACTAAGATCTGGGGTACTTTCTACAGTTATGAACAGAGAAGCTCTACTTGGAGCTACAACGACATAAAGATAAGGTTGCCACATTTTTCTGTAAATAGGGCTCTTGTGCATTCAACGGGCAGGCAGACATTTAGCAGGTGAAACTATTCTTGGCTGTTTGTCGCTTGACTGCTAAAGACACCAGAGCGTCCCTTACCACAAGCAGTCTCCCCGCTGGTGTCCCCACTCTGGATATAAAAAATTGCATATTTTAGAAGACTCGACATTAAAGTATTCATTTAAGTAAGAAAATAGTGGCCTTGCAGCAATGCATGAATTTCACGGAAATCCACAACGCAGGCAAGGTGGTGTCAGTTGCAAGCACTAAGGCGCAGTTCGTCGGCATCCATGCTGGAGCATGTCCATTGAAGGAGTCAAGTGCAGGATTTCCCATTCATACCAATGGAGGGCATGAAGGAGTACATCCCAATAGTCCTTACCCCATATAAATGGCGGGGGGGGGGAGATCAGGATGGCTGTTGGGGTTTTCCAGGTGAAGAAACAAAATGTCTTGAGTACATGGCCGATGTACATGGTTGATATACATGGCCGTGTCCAAACCTTCATCCCACTGCTCCAGATTCCAGCCTTTCCAGTTCAGAACCAATTAGTTCAAACTCGTTGGATCAATATACACTTTTTTGATTGAGCAAAAAATGGTGTCTGCGACTGAATCACCACGACCGAGGAAACGGACCGTCAGACTCCCAACATGTGGCGCATGGATGCAAAGATTTGGGGGGCAACCAACGCAAACCATCCTCTGCCTCTATTCCAAAGTGTGATGCAGGTGAGCATCCACACAACAAAATTTAAAACCAGTTTCAGATGAGCATGAGCTGTCCGTGCAAAAATGGCGACATTTTGGAGAGCGACGCCTGGCCCCATTGCAGAAAACTCTGGAGTTTAATGTTCAAGAGCGGTGACCGTTAAAGATGTGGCTCAACTGCCCTCTACTGGCCTAGTTTGGTCTTCTTCATTCGGTTTATTCATTTATTTATTCCATTTATATTCCACCTTTCTTCCTTAAAAAAGGACACCCAAGGCGGTTTCCTTGCACCGTCTGCAGCTACATATTTTCAATACACTAGCAGGGTAGTTCTCTGGGGTTTGAAAGTTTGCAGGACAAGATCCTTGAATAGACAAAATGAAGAGCAAAAGAATTAAAAGGGTACTTTGTAGGGAGATCGGGAACAAAGAACTGGTGATTACCCTACTAAGATCAACTTGGAGTAGAGATAAGAGAGAGATCTGAGTGCTGACAATACACTCTGAGGAAGGAAACATTGCAAAGAACAATATCCAAAACTAAGCCCACCCCCCCCCCCCCAAAAAAAAAAAAATCCTCAGTCCCACCAATTGAAAGAATTAAAGGATTCATGTCCAGGCCTCAGATTTCCCCAAAATATGATGTGTCTCCAAGAATAAGGAACAGGAATAATTGGATCAGGAGTAAGTTCTGTAATTGGAGGATCAGGAGTAATTGGATCAGCCTTTCTGATCAGTTCTGTCTTTGGGAATCTTGGACAAACAGTGCCTGTTTGGGTCCTTGATCTGGTAATCACAGCTGGACCATCCCTGAATATATTCTCCGTGTTTTATAAGGGAGGCTCAACCACTTGCTCTGGCATCTAATAGGATAGCAGAGGTTGTGAGGTGCAACGGGAAGCTGGTCTTTATTCCGAATCTGTTTTCTTCTCCCTATGTTGAGCGACCCTTCAAGTTCCCAAGGTCTGCCAATACGGACCCAGATCTTAGAACTGATGGGCACCATAAAAAAATCAGCTCACATTTGGGGTTCCCAAGTGGCCGGTTCCCCCGCTGAATCATTCTCCTGTTTTGGTTCTTGGAGATTCAGCAAGAGAAGCGCGCCCACGGACACCGTATTGAGACTCAGCATGCTGACGGCATCCTGCTGAACGGGACCCCCTGAGCTTTGAAGACAGGATGCCCATTCTGAAGGATTCTCAGCCGGCTCACTCTTCAGCGCATGGATGCGCTGGTGCTTGATCAGGTTGGCGCTTTGACCGAAGGCCCTTTCGCAGTGGGGGCATTTAAAGGGCCCGTCGCCCGTATGGATGCGCCGGTGTCTGATCAAAGTAGAGCCCCGACGGAAAGTTTTGTCACAGTGCGGGCACTGGTAGGGCTTCTCCCCATCGTGCAGCCGCTGGTGCCGCATGTATTCCTGTCTGCAAGTGAAGGTGGACTCACACGAGGCGCAAGGGTAGGGCTGTTCTCCAGTGTGGATTCTCTGGTGCCAAATAAATTCTTGCTTGTATCGGAAACTTTTATCACAGCCAGGACACTTGTAGATCTTCTCCCCGGCGTGGCTTCTCTGGTGCCAGGTAAACTCTTGCTTGAAACGGAAGCTCTTCTCGCATTCGGGACACTTGTATGGCCGGTCCCCGACATGGGCCCTTTGGTGCCACATAAATTCCTGCTTATACCGGAAGCTTTTTTCGCACTCGGGGCATTTGTAGGGCCGCTCAACCGAGTGGGTCTTCAGGTGCCACGTCAACTCTTGCTTGAAGCGGAAGTTCTTCTTGCAGGTTCCACATTTGTTGGGCCACTCAGCCCTGTGGACCCTTTGGTGCCACGTCACCTCCTGCTTGTTCCGGAAGACTTTCTCGCACTCGGGGCACTTGTAGATCTTCTCTCCGACATGAGCTTTCTGGTGCCAGGTGTATTCGTGCATGTATCGGAAGCTCTTGTCACACTTGCCACACTTGAAGGGCCTTTCCTCCTTGGGGACGCGCTGGCGGAGGTTGAGTGCCGAACATTGCGCACATGCGCAGGGCTGCGTGCCCACGTGGCGCTGCCGATCCACAACAGCAGGTGGGCTCTTAATGTTGCTGGTCTCACACTCGGGACAGATCTGTGTCGCCTCACCTGTGGGTGCCACAGAGGGGACTCTGCAAGCAGAACGGGCTGGGAAGCATTTCTGGCATTGGGTGCAGATCAGCAACATCTCCTCATGTTGGGCACTGGATTGAGAAACAGGGACATCCACAGGCCAGAGCGTGCTTCCGGGGGCACCTGGATGTTCCATGTGAAATTCCAGGGGTCTTTCCCGCTCATCCACCACAGCACCATTTGGCCACCTGAGCTGAGTCACCCATGGAGGCATTGTGGCCACCCTATGGAGAGCAGGGGTGCCAAGCTGTCCTCTTGACCATGCAGCCAATTCATAGACATGTCCGTTGTTCATGCTCCTCACTGAGGCCTCCTGGCGCACCCCACAGCATGGCAATTCCTCTGGGTTTTCCTCCTTTTTAATCCAGACCTGAGCATCAGCTGCAACAAAAAAGAATTATACATGTATAAAAAGCATACCAAGAGGATCAGCAAGTTGGTGGTAGGTTATTGAGTTCCATTTGGATCAAGATTTGGATTCTAGTATAGAGCCCCTATGGATATGGGGCATGCCCGTACATGGGACTGGGAGCTCATTCTTACTTGGGAAGTCCTGGCCTGAATCCTCCCTTGCCTTTGGGTGCTGGGATCTCCCGACCCATGGCTCTTCCCCTCTCTCGATTCTTGAGATGATGTCGGGTTTGCCAGCCGCAATGCCTAGTGGGCGGAAGCAGACAGTGAGATGGCATTTAATTCCTGAACCTTTGCAGAGTTTCACCCCGGATGACATCTACCCATATTTAGAGCACCCCAAATTCACGGGGCAAACACAGCCCTACTACCTAGGGAAAGCAAAGCCTCGTAGTTCTCCCTCATCACATCCTTGTAGAGGTCCTTCTGCCACTCCGCCAGAGTCTCCCACTCATCGGGGGTAAAATAAACAGCCACTTCGTCGAAAGTCACGGGATCCTAAAAGAGGAATAGAGATGTGGGGAGCAACCTCTTTCAACCCGCTCCCCTTGAGGACGGCCGATTCTGAGATTCCAAGTGAGTTGGCGTCAGGATCTGAGATTTCCCCCTTGCGTAACTCATTCTACAATCTTAATTTTGTGACTTTTATTCTCCTTCTGGGGGAGAAGCAAGAATAAAACACAGGATTCCCCGAAATTGGACTCATTTGCCTCCCCGAACTTGCTCAGGTCTAGGAACCTTCATAAGGTCTAGGAACTTGACTTTTTAAAATTAGACTAGAGCAGGTGAATCCAGTTCTCATTCTGCACTTGGGCAGAATCCATCATCTACACATACGCTCAGCCGGGACCATCGCAGGACTTCTTGATGCGCAAGGGGTGCATCAAATGCTGACTACCTGCCCAGGATGTGCTTGGCCAGGGGTCTCCAAATGTTTTGGCAGGAGGGCCACATCGTCTTTCTGACACTGTGTTTAGGGCCAGAAAACTAATTTACATTTCAAATTTGAATAAATGTACATAAATTTACATATAAGAATGTATTGGGGTGGATTACAAGAATTGCCCTAGGGGACTGGATAGGGGGGTCTTGCTGGGGGACACACTGAAACTCACCGATGGCTGCATCTGGCTCCTGGGCTAGGTTTTGGAGACCCCTGTGATTGGCCAAAGGTGTCAAACAGAAAGCCCATGGGCCAGATCTAGGGTTGCCATAATTCTCTTCCACAAAACTGGGTGTGGGATCCAGAAGAATGGGATCAGAAGTGTAGGATCCAGAAGTGTGGGATCAGAGTTCCCCTAGCACCCAGAGAATTACAGGGCTTGCCCGTGGACTAGATGGAGGGGGCTTGCCGTAGGCTGCACAGAACTTGCCACGGGCCACATCTGACCCCTTAGCTGAAGTTTGGGCATCCCTTCCTTAAACTGTAAGCTCCTAGGGGCACAGACTGTGTGTTTCCATATACCACAAGCCATGTGTGTTAAGAGGCGGCGACGATGGGCACGTGGACAGAAAGATCAAAAATGTCCTACCTGAAAAGTAGAGGTGGAGGTTGCAGCCATCTTTTGTGCCAAACACGACTGACGATGATGATGATGGATGTTGGTCCTGTTCCTGGATATGGGGTGGTGGGAAGGGGGGCTGTCAGTATTGCAGGTCCCTATGGCCGTACAGGGACAAAGCAAACGGATCTGACTGCAGGGAAACCAGAAAAGGGGGGGGGGAGAGAATTAAAGGAGATGCTGGAGTTAAAGGAGTACAGTTTGGCACCAGGCAGGCTTGTCCATTCCAAGTTTCCAAAGGACTTTGAATAAATTTGCATCAGCCTGCATGCAAAAGAGGCCTTTGCTGCAGGGAAAATAAATAAGTGGCCCTGATTTGCATGGAGGGAATGCAGAATGGCTCTCTTTGCCCCTCACCCAAACAGGCAGGGCTTCATTTGCATTGCAATGCAATGGGGAGAGGAGGGGAAGGTAGTTCCTGGCAGGCGGCCTCACTGCAGGGATGGTGGCCTGCCGGTTCCTGGTTCTCCTTCTCAGTTTGGTGCCAATCCTGGTTCTTTTTCCCAGTTTGGTGCTGGGAATTCCAACCCATACCCTCATATGGGCAGGCTCATACCCTACAATCCAGAGCAACTACGGGAGCACGTAAGAGACATTATGTGTGCCCGTAGTTACTCTACCACCGAATGAAAACCTATGGGAAATTCATATTGCAATCCAGAGCAAATTGTTCTTACACCGGAGCAAGGACTCCCCATAGTTGCTCTGGATTGTGTCCATAATCTGTTTTGGACACAGGGATCTATGGGAAAACACATGCTTTGGACACTGGAGCCTATGCACAAATGCACACACATGCACAAGCATCAATCAACATGTGCAGCTTTGTGCAGTTTGTCGCATGCACATTGGATCAATGCGCTTTTGATAACTCTGATCAATCCGAGAGTGTCTCTGGGCATATGCAGAATGCCTTCACCTTACCACTAAGCACATCAGACCACACAGTTCTGGATCTGGGGTCAAACTGAGCCCCCTAACCCTGATTCCTTTTTTGCCAAACTGGCAACCAGCCCTTTGTACACTCCCAGCTGGTTGCGTGCAAATGAGAACCAGGATGGTGTACGTGGTTCTGGTGTTAGATCCTGGTTCGAATCCTCAACCTAGAAAGGTCCTGGCTGACGGGCCAGTCACTCTCAGCCTCACCTACCTTGCAGGATTGTTGTGAAGACAACAGGAGGGACAGAGCCATGTATGTCCTTGAAACAAGGGCGGAATAAAAATGTATGAAATGAATAAATAAATGGGGTGAGGCTCATTGTACTGGTCTTTCCACCCAAACAGATACCAAAGCGTCAGCCCTGCCCATATGATTGCTGACAGTGCGCACGCACATAAGTCCCGACAGAGCTAGAGCAACATGTGAAAGAGTCATGCTCATCCCTTCCTAAAGCAGAGATTTTCAACTTTTTCCTACTCGTGGCACACAGACAAGGTGCTAACATGGCCATCGATTTTTGATGGTACACCATTGATGAGGCACAACATGCTCACACCTCCATTGGTCCAACGGTGGCACATCAGAGCCATAGAGACCTCTAGAGCGGTGGAATAAGGGTCTGGGGAGCACACGGGCATAGGCACTAGAAAACTTGGCAGCCCTGCTAAGTGGATGAAGGAGCCCACCCTTGCCACAGGTTCCATCTACCATTAGTGATGCTGGTGGGGTGGGGTGGGGGAGAAGTGCCATCGATGTCAAGAGCATCATAGCACATGACGCAACTCCCCATGGGCAAAGAGGCATCTCGCAGCAGCGCATCTCCAAAGCCAAGGCCTGGTGTCCAGCTCAGCCATGCAAATGTCATGCAAAGGCCTGAGCGATGCACATCGATTAAACATGCAAATCAGCCACAACCCTCTGGCTCCCGGAAACGTTTCCATGGCTGCTCACTATGCAAAGCACACAGGGCTGGCCACATCGTGGGGCTCAGAAAAGGGGCACCAATGGGACGAGAGAGAGCAGTATTCTGTATTTTGTTCCATATTAATAATTAATTAATATTTGTTTAATATTAATATTTAATATCGGGAGCATTTTGGGAACCAGAGACTATTTGCCGATTTATTTTGCAACGTCGACCAAATACGTCAACCAAAATATGTTTTAATTCGACATTTTAAATGTTTTTAAAAAATTTTTGTATGTGTGTTTTTATCATGTTATTTATTATGACGTTCTTATTATGTTGTAGCCATCTTGGGTCCTCGTGGCAGAGAAAGGCGGGGTTAAAAAAAACTTTAAATAAACAAACAAAATTAATTTAAACAAGATTAATCCATAAGAGCAGCAAAACAGCTCCACTTGGAACTGTAGAAATATTTCGAGATACCCAAAATCAGTGGTTCCCAAACTTTGCAGCACCAAGACCCACTTTTGACCAGGACCCACTTTATGAGACTTTAAAAAGGGAGATCTAGAAGGAAATAATATTTTATTTGATAACCAGAGAAAAAGACCCTCAAACATTTATTTATTATATTTTCACATGCTTGCAAACTTCAGGGGCTCAGATTCTTGCAGCGCAATTTGCAATGATCTTGCAAACTGTAGGAGCTGAACTTTCTGTGCTAAATTATTAGCACCTGCAAGATCAGATTTTTTGAATAGCCTCAGGATCTGATCTTTCAGCATCTTTGGGGACCCACCAACCAAACATCTTGGGACCCACCACTCCTGACTCACAGTACAAAAAGACCCAGGGATTTTCAAGTGTTACCTTTCAATGTCATCCAAATATCACATTTCAAAAACAGGTGTGAAATTTTCACTTATAAATCAAAAAGTATGCCGGTAATTCTAATGCAATACCTAAAAACCTGGACTATCCCTACTCATAAGTAAGTCCTATTTTATTCAATGAGGCCTACACTCAGAAAAGGATGCTTAGGATTGCAGGCTTTATAAATTATTTTTTCTCTACATCAGAATAAGACCAAAGCAACCTCTTTGTAAATTTTTTTGTTGAAAAGTGATATATAAATACTATAATAATAATAATAATAATAATAATAATAATAATAATAATAATAATAATAATAATACTTGAGAAGTATCCCACTGGTGATGTGACAAAAAAAACCAGCATGAAGTTGTTCTCTGTGTTTTACTGTTGATTTTGAATAATAATAATAGATAATAGTAATAAAATAATTAAAAAACAAAATTTTAATATTAATCATTAAATATTATTAGCAACAATAATATTTATTATAGCAAATAATATAACCATTATTATAATATTGATGATTAATGAGAAATTTATCATATTAATGATAAATATCATAAATTATAATATTTATCATATTAATGATAAATATTAATGATAAATCATTAATACTAATATATTTATTATGTTAATATTTATTTTTATTATGTGTTATTTAGGCTGCAATACTAAGAATACTTTCCTGGGAGTAATCCCCACTAAACTCAATGGACCTTACTTCTGAGTAGGCAAGAATAGCATTGCACTGATACAGTATTACATTTTATCAGTGTATAATTTATACACTGATAATTTTATAATATCAGAAATTTTATATTTTATAATATCAGAAATACAGTAATATTATAAAGTGTAATGTAATACTGTAAGAGTGCAATCATCTTTTATTATTTATTCAGTAACAAATAATCTTTTATTATTTTCCTCTCCTAACTCTCCTATGGCTGCAATTCTAAGCACACTTTCCTGGGAGTAAGTGCTATTGGCGAAATGGAACTTATTTCTGAGTAGACATGCTTAGGATTGCACTGTATGACTTGCATGCACTCACCATGCTTGATTCACAATGCAATCCTAGGCATGTCTATTACTCAAAAGTAAATCTCATTGTTTTCAATGGGACTTTTCTCCCATATAAGTGTGCCTAGGATTGCAACCTCAGTCAAGCAATGATATTCTTTTCTTTGGTCTCCAGGATGTGATCCTAGGCACACTTACCTGGGAGTAAGGGCCCAATGAGGCCTCTATTTACCTCTGAGTAGACCTGCCTAGGATTCCACTGACAGTTCCAGGGACTTCATTGGAAGGAAGGAGGGAGGGAGGCTGCTGCATCATAGGATCTCTTTCTGCCCGCACCCCTTACCCACTGCAGTGGAAACCACTTACCCACGAGTATTCCCATGATGAGAGGCCCTTGCAAGGCTCAGGTCCTGTGGATGTTCTCCAGCACCCCTCCAGCTTCCTTTTCCCTCCCCAGTTTTGCCAAAAATTAATTGTTGTTAATCCTGATCCAGATTAAGGAGCACGTTGGATCTCAGCTTTGCAAAGCTTGGAATTTCCAAAGAGGGATTGTTTCCACTGCATTGATCCAGATCCTGATCCTGATCCGGATTAAAGAAAAAATAATAAAAATAATAATAATAACCAGAAAAAAAGCAGAGAGTGGTGGGTGCTGATCCAACAGCTCCTACCCAGCCTGTGACAGCGCAATTGAGTATCCTGGACCTGGGAAAAGGATACAGTTGTTGCTTCCCAGGATCAGGCTGGCTTAACCCCTTCCTCCCCAGGCAAAATCCAGAGCCACAGCAGAGCCACACATCGCCACCCCCTGGTTGGCATCCTGGCTCTCCTGGCAGCAGGAAAGGAAGGATGCCCTCTTTTCCCAGGACATGTCCTCTTTTTTAGCCTTGAGTCCTGGGAAAAAAAAAATAGCCTCCACTGTCCTCTTTTTCCTTGTGAGCAGGCAGCAGGCAGCCTTCTTGCAATTCATAAATTATTATAAATTATAATAATTATCCTTATAATCAAAATATTGCATTTACTCAAATCTAACACACACTTTTTTTCAGCTGAATTTACAGCACAATCCTAAGCATATCTACTCAAAAGTAGACATTTTGGGCTATTGTTTTTACTGTTTTTGTATTGTTTTTAGCTTCTATGTTTTGTTTTTAATTGAATGTTTCTATTTAATGTTTTAATTATGTTTTACTGTAAGATGCCTTGAGTCAGGCTAATGCCCCAGAAAGGCGGGATATTAATTAATTAATTAATTAATTAATTAATTAATTAATTAATTTTAAAAAGTAAGCTCCATTGTATTCAATGGGTCCAACTTCCAGACACTTTCCTGGGACACACTTTCCATTGAACACAATGGCGCTTACTTTTGAGTAGACATGTTTACGTTTGTACTCTTTGTCTCTAAAACAGGGGCGTGTGTTAGGTTCAGCGGTACATTAGATTTGAGTAAATGCAGTATTTTGATTATAAGGATAGGACAGTATTTAGTTTAACTATATGGTACTAAAACTGTGACATAGGCTGCAATCCTAAACACACTTATCTGGGAGTTAGACCCATTGAACACAATGGGGCTTCCTTCTGAGTAAACATGGTTAGGATTGTGCCCATAAATTCATTGTTGTATAAAGTAGTGCAATTAGGGGAAATCATTCTATAAACTTATATGTGTGTATATGTATATATAGAATATGTAAACACACACATATAAATATGTATAGGTATATGGTATGTACGCACACAGACCATACATATGATTCGAGTAAATACAGTATGTATACAGTGATACCTCGCTTAACAAATGCCCCACATAAAGAGTGATTCACATAACAAGCACAAATTCCCTTTGGGATTGCACTCCTCTTAACAAGCCCGCTTCACTTAACAAGCCCCAGGCAACAGCCCCCACGTTGCTCCCCGCTGACGCTCCGCACGGATCCTGTTTTAAAGGGCTGCCGGCCAGCATGCTGCTGCCTCTTACTGGCCCCCAAATACCCCCACCAGCCTCCAGCCTCCAGCAGCAGCCCAGGTAAGCTCCCTATCCTCCATGCAGACTCTTAACCATGAAGTAAGTCCCATTGTGTTCAATGGGGCTTCCTCCCAGGAAAATGTCTTTGATTGCAGCCTCCTCAGCATGTCTACTGAGAAGTAAGCCCCATTGTGTTCAATGGGGCTTACTCCCAGGAAAGTGTCTTTGGGATTGCTGCCTAAGTAGACTTGATAGGATCCTGCACATTGAATGCATGTTTTGAATTCAATTCCAGTGTTTTGTCATCATTTTTACATCCAGTTAATATTTTTATATGAATATTTTGGGGGTTGTGGAACCAATCGTCTGAGTTTCCATTATTTCCTATGGGAAAATCACTTCACTTAAAGACTGTTTCACATAACAAGCATGCTTCTGGAACAAATTAAACTTGTTATGTGAGGCACCATTGTATATGTGTATATATGTGTGCATTTGTGTGTATATAAGCATACCCACACAGTATTTACTCTAATCTAACACTCACCTTTTTCAGCTGAGGTCAGTCTCCAAAATCAGGGTGCACATTAGATTTGATGGTTAATTTGATTTGAGTAAAAACAATACAGTATTTTGATTATAAGTATAGGATAATATAAATATAGGATATAATTATAGGATACAAGTATAGGACAGTATAGGATACTATAAGTATAGGATGCACATTATATTCAGTGGCGCATTAGATTCAAGTAAATACTGTCTGCCTGCGTGGGTGAGTGGATACATATTTATATACGTTCATATATGAACCTATATACATTTTTGGGGCTCCCATCTAGTTTTTGGGTGTATTTTTGCAAAGCAATGTGCCACATGCTTCTCCTTCCTTCTGCATTGATGTTCATGCCCCTCACAGGCATGTGTTCCAAAACGAATCGGAAGTGTTGGTTGTTCTCTTTATGCCACCTCTATGTTCCCCAAGGCCACTGGAATCAGCCGCTCCAGGAAGGATCCACCCTCCTGGTTTTACCTCTTGCTCAGTTCTCCAGTTCAGAGGGCGCCAGTTCAGAGGGCGACGTGCAGGTCCCAATGCCCGCCCTTTCTCTTTTAACCCATTCACTGCTGTAGCCAAGGTCTTTCTTGCCATTTTTAAAAAATTCTCCTTGTTCCAGTTTAAGGATGCCAACTTTTTCAACTAGTCTCTGCTCCTGTGCTTTGAATCAATGCCTGATTTATTGTTAAGATGCCAACTTTTTCAACTAGTCTCTGCTCCTGTGCTTTGAATCAATGCCTGATCTATTGTTAAGGATGCCAACTTTTTCAACTAGTCTCTGCTCCTGTGCTTTGAATCAATGCCTGATCTATTGTTAAAGATGCCAACTTTTTCAACTAGTCTCTGCTCCTGTGCTTTGAATCAATGCCTGATCTATTGTTAAAGATGCCAACTTTTTCAACTAGTCTCTGCTCCTGTGCTTTGAATCAATGCCTGATCTATTGTTAAAGATGCCAACTTTTTCAACTAGTCTCTGCTCCTGTGCTTTGAATCAATGCCTGATCTATTGTTAAGGATGCCAACTTTTTCAACCAGTCTCTGCTCCTGTGCTTTGAATCAATGCCTGATCTATTGTTAAGGATGCCAACTTTTTCAAATAGTCTCTGCTCCTGTGCTTTGAATCAATGCCTGATCTCTTGCCAACTCTTGATGCTCTATGTTAAGGATGCCAACTTTTTCAAATAGTCTCTGCACCTGTGCTTAGAATCACAACCTGATCTATTGCCAGCTCTTGATGCTCTATGTTAAGGATGCCAATTTTTTTAAAGTCTTTGCTCCTGTGTTTAGAATCTCAACCTGATCTCTTACCAACTCTTGATGCTCTTTGTTAAGGATGCCAACTTTTTTAGTTGGTTTCTGCTGCTGTGCTTTAAATCACAACCTGATCTATAGACAACAGCCTTGTGATAGGAAGAATTTTCTTGGTAAGGGCTTTTAAAGACCCTCAGTTGAAAGCACAGGAGCAGACCAAGTTTGTATTTATTGATAAGTTGGCAGTTCTACTTTCATCATCATCAATGTCTTTTGATGATCATCACAATCAAAATGTATCAATCAATTGTGCATAATCAATGCCTTTAAAAATGATGTCGATTTGCTAATTTAAATCGAACTCCTCCAAGGCAGATTCCCTTCTTCCTTTGTGTAGAATTGCTGCAAAGCCTGGACAAAACACACACACACACACAACACACACACATTTGTGTCCCCAATTTTTAGCCTCTCTTAGCTCTTGAGAATGAATTGCATCTTGCAGGGAGGAAAGGGTTAACTTGCACACTTGCTCAGGCAGACATCTTTAGCAGCTGCAGAGACTGCAGCCCCAGCAACTCCTTTGCAGGTAAGCCTGTCCCCGCATTGCATTCACACCTTACGGGTTGCACACCCCAGATCTGGTTGCATATATGGGTTGCAAACCCCAGATCTAGTTGCATTGCAAAGGATGCAGTCAGGAGCTGCTGCACAGACGTGCAACTCATCCTTGCTGCTGTGCAGGACCCCTGAGAGCCTGTATGGAGCCCCCTTTCCCTAGACACGTGTCTCCACCACCCTCTCTGATATTCTGTCTCTGAGAGCTGCTACTGTGTTTCTTCTTTCAGCCAGGAAGTAGCATCTGGAGTGGCTGTACAAAATTAGGCAAAATATTTATTTCATATCACTAGAATAATCATCTGCTCTCTGTATTGCCCCCACAATCTTCTATCTATATATATATATCAAAGAGAAAAGTCACTGACTGACTCACTGACTGACTGACTGATCAACACCCTGCCAAAACCACCTGGCCTAGAAGCGTGAAATTTGGGTGGGTGTTCCTTCCGTGACTGAGAGGTGCATTAAGAACCAATTTGGTGCTTGGTGCCCTGTGCAGTGGGGAGGGGGGATGTTGATTGGAGAGAGGAGGTGCACTGGGGAGGAGGCTGCACATGGAGAGTGTTGCTCATGGGGAGGTGATGTGCATGAAAGTGATGCACATTGGGGGGTTGATGCACATGGGGTTGATGTTCCAGTAGGAATGTTGCACATGCGGGGTTGATGCGCATGGGGTGTGGGCGTGCATGGAGGTTTGATGTGCATGGGGGTTTGTTTTGCATGGGGAATGATGCACATGGGGGGGTTGTTGCACATGGAGGGGTTGATGTGCATGGGGGACTGATGCTCACGGGGGATTGTGTGCAGGGGGGATGTTGCACATGGGGGGGGGTTGATGTGTGTGGGGGATTGATGTGCCATGGAGGATGGCGTATGGGGGAATTTTACTCCCACAATGTGGGCACGCTTTTTGCTAGTCTATAAATATAAAATAGAATCCTAGAATCCTAGAGTTGGAAGGGACCTAGTAGGTCATCTAGTCCAACCCCCTGCCTGCAGCAGGAAATCCCCCTAGAGCATCCCCGACAGGTGCTCCTCGAGCCTCTGCTTGAAGATCCCCAGTGAGGGAGAGTCCACCACCTCCCTTGGCAATCTGTTCCACTGCCGAACCGCCCGAACCAAATCAAAGAGTCACTCAAGTCTAGTCAAAACCATCAGAGCTAGAAGTGTGATATTTGGGGAGGGCATTCCTTCTGTGATGGAGGCACCCACTAAGAACCGGTTTTTGTAAATTCAAACCAAAAGGAGGTGAAAAGGGGTGCAATGTGTTTTCATCCCTATGCTTTACATTGAAGACTGACTGATCATCACCCAGCCTAAACACCCTTCCCTGGATCTGGAAGCATGAAATTTCGGGAGGGTATTCTTCTGTGATATAGCTACTAAGAACCGATTTAGTGGCTGTAGTTGCCTACTGTCCAGTGTGGCACACCAGTGCCCCAACACACCCACTGGTGCCCTCTGGAGCCTGGTGGTGCCCAGTGTCTGATGCCTGGTACAGATGTCCAGTGCCTCATGGTGCCCACTGTCCACTGCGTGATGCCACCAGGTGGTACCCAATGTTCATAACTCACTGCCCATTGGTGCCTGCTACCCACTGCACAGTGGTCCCTGCTTCCTGGTGGTGCCCACTGATGCCTGCTGGCCATTGCACTGTAGTGTCTGATGGCACCTGCTGTTCCCTGCCACTACCCCCTGTAACTGTTACCCTCCTCCAACTTAGCACCCAGTGGATTTGAGCACCCTGGTGAACCACCCCTTGGAGGAGGCAGTAGCCAGAGGCTCATCCACTGCCCCCTAAGGTGCCCAAAGGCTGCTTGCTTCACTCCAATTCAGGCCAAGTAATGACAAGGCTGTGCCTAAAAATTCTGAATATATCCCTGTGCAAGTTTGATCCTGAAAATCAAATGGTCGTTCCTTAAGGAACTGAGATGTATGGTAAATATAGTGAGATGTATTGAACTGAGATCTATCTGTCTGTCTTTCTGTCTAGTATTTAGTATTTATATACTCCTTTTCAACTAAAAGTTCTCAAAGCGGTTTACAAAGAAAATAAAAAAATTAAAAGCTAATGATATAGTGAGATGTACGGTAAATATATTTCTTGCCCTAAAAATATGGAGAGTTGGAGAGATATTTTTCAACACTCATGTTTCACTTTGCTCAACGTGCTTACAACAGGAAGGGAGACTCCTAGGGCACAATCCAGAGTCACTACAGGGAGTCCTTGCTCCAACGTAAGAACAATTTACTCTGGATTGCAATATGAATTTCCCATAGGTTTTCACTAGGTGGTGCTGTAACTACATCGACGTAAATGTCTCTTACGTGTTACTCTGAATTGTAGGGCTAGAAGATGTAAGCATAGGAGTATTGGTGCATCTCCAACCAGACTGATGAAGAATACTGAACACTAAAGAATACTGAGATCTTGCACGTTCCTATATCTAGGGATGTTTGCTTTTTTCTGTTTGGAAACCAGACTAGACACAAACTACTAGCAGTATCTCTGAGCATAAAAGATAATACTGAATTTACTCAAACCTAACACTCACCTTTTTTCAGGCGAATTCAGTCTTCAAAATCGGGGTGCACATTAGATTTGATGGTTAATTAGAGATGAGTAAATACAGTACGTATTTGATTGTAAGTATATTGTGTGTATTAGATTCGAAAGTGCATTAGATTTGAGTAAATATGGTAACTCCTTAGATTGTAAGTATAGTATGTGTATTAGATTCGATGGCACATTAGAGTCGAGTAAATATGGTAACTCCTTGGATTGTACATATAGTATGTTCATTTGATTCGATGGCAAGTTAGATTTGAGTAAATATGTTAACTCCTTGGGTTAAGATGCAATAGATTTGATGGCACATTAGATTTGAGTAAATATGGTAACTCCTATCCTTGCCACAGCACGAAAGAGCCTACAATTGTAGTACCTATATTTTTCCTCAATACACACATCTCCTAGGACTCACACATTGGAGAAAACCTACTAATGCTCTCATTGTGAGAACTTTGAGGTTGCACATGGGAGAGAAACCTTCCAGTTGTAAGACAATCCTGTGGTGCTTGGCCCCGATTCATCCCTAGAGAACCCACCCAGGAGAGAAACAGTATAAATGTCAGAAAAAAATTCAGCATCTGTTTGATGCTGGTTGAACATCAGAGAATCCAGTCCAGAGAGAAACCCTATCAATGTTCAGGGTGCCAGAAAAGTTTCCATTTGGGGTCTCGGAAAATCTCCCAGCTGGTTTGACCCCAGAGGAGCCACTCAGCTGCCCCAAGTGCAAAGGAAATCTTCCAATAGGTCTCCATGCCAAACTCACACCACTTGGATGAGGAATTTGATGCGCACCAAGGGACTGATTTGGCATCATCCGAAGCAGCGTTTCAAGGGCAACTTGCTGTCACCACATCATCTATCATTTTACTTTGCTGCCCTTACTTTGGAGTAGAGAGGAAGCCAGAGTTGAGATTGGATGCATCTGAAAAGCAAGAAGGGAAGGCGATGAGGACATGATCCAGAAGAGGCAGCAACTCAGGATGCCCATCTCCTTAGGTGCAAAAGTGGGGTCTCTTCCATGGCCCCATAGCACATTTCCTAATGGGGATGTTACTCACCCGGCTGGTGCTGGTGTTACCCAGATCATCCTTGAAATTGCTGAGGTCACCCAAGCTTCCTCTGTAGTAACCCAAATTGCCAGCCTTGGGGTCTTGGATGGGATTCTGCAGATGATGAGGCAGTTTTGAGGTGCTGAAACTGTGCCGACAGGTCAATGATGCTGAGCTCAACAAGGCAGAGCCAATGGAGTGGGCGGGATGGGATTTGCTCCTTTCCTGTGCAAAAGAGGGCGCAAACCCCCCAAATAAAGTGCATTGCCATTAGAACAGAATTGCCATATGTCACGTGCAATATGTGTGGGACACACATATTGTCCCAAAACAGGGACAATCCTGATTATTGGGGATTGTGTTCACATATTGGCAAATGGGACAGATGATCCTGTCCCAATTACGTGGAAGAAAATTATGGCAACCCTAATTTAGGTACATCAGGGATAAGATTCAGTTCTGTTTAGGTATGCTTTGCTCCCCTTTTCCTTACCTATTGGTTAATACTAACAGCAACCAATAAATACCCGTATTTACTCAAATCTAACGTGCCATCAAATCTAATGCGCACCCCAATTTTAAAAGGCTTGAGATAAAAAATATTTCTGGGGATTGTAATGCACTGCGGATTGTAATGCAAAATTTAATGTTATTGCACATAACAATGAGTTATATGACATTAAAAATCGACAATAGGTTTTTGTTATGATTTTTACCTAATTGCAGTATCGTAATTAGGTAATATTTATGGTAAATACTATTTATTTAAACACTATTTATTACTTTTTAATTACGATTTATTTACTATTTATTTAGTATAGAACTAAATACTATTCTATTTATTTATTTTGTTAAAATGTTAAGCCAGCACTAAGCTTAACACCATGGGCTGATGGTTCATTAGATTTGAGTAAATACAGTACAGTATTTTGATTGTAAGTGTTGTGTGTGTTAGATTTGATGGCACATTACATTCGAGTAGATATAACTCCCTGGATTGTAAGTATAGTATGTGCATTAGATTTGATGGCACATTAGATTTGAGTAGATATGGTGACTCCTTGGATTGTAAGCATAGTATGTGCACTAGATTCGATGGCACATTAGATTCGAGTAAGTATGGTAACTCCTTGGATTGTAAGTATAGTGTGTGTATTAGATTTGATGGCGCATTAGATTCGAGTAAATATGTAAGCTTTGGAAGGAATCAGGTTGAAATGTACAAAATTTTAAAAACTCTTTTTACCATAATGACTGGTTTCATCTCCAACTCTGATGTCTCCAAGTTTTTGCAAAAGTCCATCAGTTTATCTTGGGACAGATGCCTGCAAGGAAAGATAGCCAGGATAGGAAAGATAGCCAGGATACTAGAGGTAGTAGTAGCAGCAACAGCGAGGATGGTGTAGATCAGGAATGCCAAAACCTCATTTCATACAGAGCATTTGCATTAATGGTGTCTCCCGAGGGCCACAATCCAATTTTTTGCATGTCTACTCAGAAGTGCCCTCCTCAAAATCAAGTGTGCTGCCAGCACTATTGAGCTACTTCTGGGGGTGGGGAGATCACTCAAGGGCCACACGCTTGCCTGCAAAGGATGCATGTAGCCCTCGGGCTGCTAGTTTATGCCTGGTGTAGATGGACTGAGAACTGGAAGTACTGGGTTCAAATCCCCCCTCAGCCTTGAAGCTTCTTGGGTGACTTTGGGCCAGTTGTTCATTCTTAAAATATGGTAGTCCTTCCAAGTTGTGATCGTCCCCCAGTGGTATAGCTACTTGGAGGGAGCCTCACCCCTTCGGAGCCATTCCAGGCAAGGGGAGCAAAACGGAGCCGTATGGCTCCGTTTTGCCCCCCTTGCCTGGAATGGCTCCGAAGGGGTGAGGCTCCCTCCAAGACTTGAGTGCTCCATCCCCCTCTAGCTACACCACTGCCATCACCTAAACCTTTGAAGGCACATGGACATGTGCTTCAGACCTATGTTTTCAAGACCTCTGTATTGAGAAACCTTTGGGAAAAAAGTCAGATCACCACCATAGAAGGTCTACCCAATCTCTGCCTGCTCACTTTTGCAATTCCGTGTCCAGCTCCTCCTTGAACTTGTGGGCCAGCTTGCGGGTGGTCTCATTCTTCCAATGCGCCATGTTACCCTGGATGGCTCTCAGCTCATCGTCCTTCTTTTGCAGCTGTTGGTGCAGCATCAGGTTGGCCTCTGCTTGGTTCCGCTGCAGGGCGGCAATGTCGTTCATGTGTTCCTGTGGGACAGAGGCAGAATTCTAACCATCCATCCATCCATGCATATGGCATGCACTACACTGACTTATGGTAAATCAGATTATTAGTGTCCAGTCCCATCCAGCCATTCAAGGACAGAGTGACCTACAATAAAAAAGTTTCCATAGATCCCCACTGGAGCACTGATATTCAACCTTTTGTATGCCACAACCCCAATACATTGCTAGATCCCAGTCATGGATTTGCACCACTGGGGTGGCGCAGATCTGAGTAGCCTCATTGGAACTACAGTAGCTTTCCTCAGAGTAAGGGGAAATTTGCTTTAGGGTGAGCTGCCGGCTGCCCAAAACTTGCACCTAAATTGATGATGTCACTACTTCCAGCCATGACATCACTTCTGGATTAATGGCATCACTTTCTATGGGTTCCAGTATATTTTTATTCTTAAAAGTGGATCCCAATGCTAAAAAAGTTTGGAACCAGTGCTCTGATTTGCATGCGCACCTGCAGCTGGGTGTTTCTATACACCCAGAGACCAAAAGAGCATAAAAGGCAGGTTCATGCATGAATAGTATTGCCAACGTTTGAGCACCCTTAGAAGGACTTACCTGAACCAACCTCTCCTTCAGGGCTTCAAGAGCAGACTGGCTCTCCAAGCGGAGCTGCTCTTTCATGCGCCTCAATTCTAACTCCTAAAGAGACAGAAGTAGGACCAATTGATGCTCCAACAATTTACCTGTTTACTCAAATCTAATGCACCATTGACTCTAAGAGCACAATCCTAACCATGTCTACTCAAAAGTAAGCCCCATTGTGTTCAATGGATCTTACTCCCAGGAAAGTGTCTTTAGGATTGCAGCCTAAGGCACAACCCTACCTTAAAAGGTTTGAGATTTCAAAAAGTTTACTGGTGATTGTAATGCGCAGCTGCAAAGCAGATGCAAAATATAATTCTACCTCATACAATAAGTTTGATGGTGATGATGATGATAATAATAATAATGACAATCGGTTTATGTTACAGTAATGTTTATGTTATAATAATATACAGGGTGATAGAAACGTAACTCCCTATTTTAAAATACTTATAATTTATGGCAATTTTTGTCTCAAATTTTTGTGTTTGATTTTGAACTTATGAGAACGTAATCTGTAAATTTAATCTGTTTGTATCTATGTTTCAGACTGATGATTTTGTTTGAAATTTGGAAGTCCTACAAACATGGCTGGACGTCTCACCCTGCAGGAACGCGCCCAGCTAGCGGCACGTTACGAAGTTTGGAAATCCGTAGTTCGAGTGCAGAGGTGGTGGAGGACCGTTAGAGGAGTACATGCTCAAGTTGACGCCAAGACCATCAAGAACTGTCACGCAAAACTCATGGCTACGGGGACCGTAGCTGATACGCGACGAAGCGGTCGCCCTTCCAAGTGCAGCAACCAGGAGACAGTGCAAGCGGTTCAAGAAATGTTTACGCGGATCCCAACCAAGTCAATCCGACAAGGGGCAAGGGAAAGCGGAATCTCCTTTCACACAATACGAACGGTGCTCAAGAAGGAGCTGAAATGGCATGCTTGGAAACCGTACTATTGCCAACCACTCTCCGCCGAAGACTGCGACATTCGCACGGAGTTTGGGGAGAACATGCTGGCTTGGTACGAAGACTGGCCAGATCTCTTTAAAAATATCCTCTGGAGTGACGAAGCCGTATTTCACATTGGTGGGTTTGTGAACCGTCACAACTGCCACTATTGGGCAGGAGAAGATCCTCTTCTGACCTCTGAAAAAATGCAGAGTCGGCCCAAAGTCACGGTGTGGTGCGGGATGACTTCGGACAGGATTGTGGGTCCGTTCATTCTTCGCGATGCCATGAGTGCTGAGAGGTACCTTACCCTACTGCAAAATGAAATCTGGCCAGTTATCAGCACTTGGGAGAATGTTGAAGATTTGATTTTCATGCAAGACGGTGCCCCTCCACATTTTGCCGTTGTGGTTCGTGAATGGCTGAATGCCCACTTTCCTGGGAGGTGGATGGGTCGTCGAGGTCCATATGAGTGGCCAGCCAGGAGTCCTGACTTAACACCCTGTGACTTTTTCCTTTGGGGTTGGTTAAAGGAGCAAGTCTACTGCACCAAACCAAAGACTATGGAAGAACTTGAAGGGCGAATACGAGAAGTTACGTCTTCCATTCCACAAGAGTTTCTGGTGAAATCAGTTGACGCGATTCCTGGGCGGCTCAAGAAGCTGGTAGCAAAATCTGGTGCCCATATTGAATTTTAAATAGACTCTAATGCTAAACACTTTCCTCTCGTATCCATTTCTTGTAAAAATTTTAGATAACAAACGAAAATCCGGAAATCCGGAAAAAATTCCTGACGGTGAGGGCGGTACGGCAGTGGAAGAGATTGCCAAGGGAGGTGGTGGACTCTCCCTCACTGGGGATCTTCAAGCAGAGGCTCGATGAGCACTTGTTGGTGATGCTCTAGGGGGAATTCCTGCTGCGGGCAGGGGGTTGGACTAGATGACCTACTAGGTCCCTTCCAACTCTATGATTCTATGAAAATGTACCCATTTTGTGCACCGTCCCGCCATGTGCACCATCACCCCATGCACATCATCCCACCAATGCGCACCATTCCATGTGCACCATCACCCCATGCACACCATCCACCAGTGCACCATCATCCTATGCACACCATCCAACCAATGTGCACTGTCCCATGTGCACCATTGCCCCATACACACCATCCCATCAATGTGCACCATCCCATATGCACCATCATGCCATGCACACTATCCCACCAATGCACCCTGTCCCATGTGCATCATCACCTCATGCACACCATTCCCCCAGTGTGCACCATCCCATGTGCGCCATGACCCCATGCACACCATCCCTCCAATGCGCACCCCATGTGCAACATGTTATATTTGTTACATTTCTTTTACAATATAGTAAACTATGACACTAAATACTGACCTATACTTATAATAAAAATATTGTATTTATTTGAATCTAATGCACCACTGAAATCTAATGCGCACCTTGATTTTTGAGACTAAGGGCAAAATCCAGAGTAACTACAGGGAGTCCTTGTTCAGTGTAAGAACAATTTACTCTGGATTGCAATATGAATTTCCCTTAGGTTTTCACCAGGTGGTGCAGTAACTTTGGGTGCACGTAAAGTCTCTTACATGTTCCTGTAGTTACTCTGGATTTGGGGGTAAATTCAGCTGAAAAAGCTGCACATTAAATTCAAGTAAATACTGTATTTGTTAGTGTTTCAACACACCCTTTCATGAAGACTCAGACTCGAATCAAATTCCTATGTACCTAGCCAGTAGTTTCTGGTCTCCCATCCAAGGGGAGACCCAAGCTAGCTGATTCTGTTTAGCTTTTTCTTGATGACTCCACTTTTAGACCATACTGTAAAGAGGGATGTGACCATTTTATCCACCTAGCATGGATCTGCCTGCTCTGATCTGCCAGGTAGCATTTACTTTGGGCCACAAGGTCTGCACCACCCACCTTCTCCTCCTGGATCTGAAGGACATGGCGCTTCTGCATCTCCACCTTATGCTGGAGATCTTGAAAGTGGTGCTTTGTCTCTGTGCTCAGTTCTTGCAACGCCTGCATGGCTCGACTGGTGGAGAGGAGACCAGGGCTCCTTGGGAGGAAAAATAAGATGGCCTGCATTGGAACTCCCACTTTGGACTCCATTGTTCGATCGATAGATAGATCAGATCAGATAGATAGATAGGATAGACTGATTGATTTCAGGGGGGTCCCAAAAATCTGGGTGCTGCCATCTTGCAGTATTCAAGCTGCGATCCATACTTTTTTGAGAGTATTGCTGCAATCCTAAACACATTTTCCTGGGAGTAAGACTCATTGAACACAATGGGACTTACTTCTGAGTAGACATGGATAGAATTGCGCTCTAAGTCTCACTGATGTAGACTTCACTTTTTTGGGGGGGGAGGGTTTCCCTCAGACCATTTGTCATTCTCAGAAGGGGTCCCAGGGTGATATGCTCGAGAACCACTGCCTTAATTGTACCCATGCGTCATCCAAGGGAGGCTGGGCATGCCGGACTTTTTAGGAAGCAGATCCTGGAGCCGCTGGCAGGCTAAGGTGACCTCCCTGGCTAGGGAGCGATCGGCCCATTCCATGTGAGCCTGAGACTCCTGCCCACGGAGGGACATCTCGCTCTGTTTGGCCTGCAAGAGTCGTAGATCCTCTTCCACCTCCTGCAGCCTCATCCTCATCTGTTCTTTCTCATGCATCCTTTCCTAGGTGGAGGGAGGGAAAAAAATGCACTACATACCACTGTTTCCATTATGCACTGTTAGTATTATTACAAATTAGTAAGTAATTTATTATTATGTTCTTCAACCAGCACATACAGAGATATTAAAAAAACACAGAATTCCATCTGTGTCCACTTACAACAGTGGTTCTCAGTCTTCCTAACGCCGTGACCCCTTTATAAGTTCCTCATGTTGTGGGGACCCCCAACCATAAAATTATTTTCGTTGCTCCTTTATAACTAATTTTGCTACTGTTATGAATCGTAATGTAAATATCCGACATGCAGGATGTATTTTCATTGTTACAAATGAAATGTGTGTTCCATGCACACATGGAACACAGTGGGATTTATTTCAGAGTAGGCATGCATAGGATTGGGCCCTGAGTCTACAATCCTATCCACATTTACATGGGAGCAAAGGTCCCCCTGACTATAATGGGATTTATTTCAGAGTAGGTATGCATAGGATTGGGCCCTGAGGCTGTCAGTCAGCTCCAGTGCGCGCGCAGCTACAGCCAGAGGTCTGGTAAACCTGGCCTGGCCCCCTGCACCAGGGATCTTTAGGCGACCCCCAGGAAAGCTCTAGGCGACCCCAAAAGGGTCCCGACCCCCACTTTGAGAAACACTGACTTACATGAATATTAAATGTAGAAAAACTACATTTTATTACAAATTATTAACACCGTAGAAAAGATGGAGTGGATCCCAGGATGGTAAAGTGGTTTGGAAATTGGACTTACGGCATGGTTCAAATCTCTATTCAACAGACACAATTCTTGCATGACTTTGGGGCAGTCGCACCTACCTCACAGGGTCGTTGTGAGGACAAAAGGAACAACCTGTGCCACCCTTAGCTCAGTATAGAAATGTGAAAATAAATAAATTTCAGGCTTGGTTACAATACAGGATGTTGCATGTTGGTCCTGCCCGAGGCTGGTGGGTTTTGAAGAGCGGTGACCTCACAAGTAGGAAGACCCAACTTCACCCCCTGTACCCTCACCTGTTCCATCTCCTCCCGCAGCCTCCTCAGACCCTCCGCTTTCTCCTCCTGCAACTGCTCCCGGAGTTCCTCTATCGCTGCCTGTTTCTCACACTGGAAGGAACAGATTTGGGACTCCAGTTCCTGGTTTCTCTGTGACAAAAGGCACCAGGAAAAAAAAACTTTCTAACACACCAACCTTCAGCCCTCTTCTTCATCCTCACCACCAATCCAATTCCACTTGGAAAATGGGTGGACTAAAAAAGATTGCAAAGGTCACCAGGACGGTGCAAGAAGTGAATAAAGAAAGGGTGGCTGTTGCAGTGCTGAGCCTGTGGAACTCATGTTGGCTGTGATCAGCCATCTGATCCTGCAAGCTTTCCATAGAAGAGACACTGACCTTGCTGAGGTCAGCTACTTTGACCTGTAAATCACAACTGATCGTCTTCTCTTTCTCCAGAGCATTCTGGAGATCTGCCTGTGCCCTCTGGTGATGTTCCTCCAGGGTCTCCCGCTGCACCCGCAGGGCTGCCCGAGCGCTCTCTTCCCACTTCTCTTTTTCCTGGAGCAGGGAGTTCTGAACCTGAGAATTGGGCAGGGGTGAATTAGTAGTTGGCCTATAGCAGGGAGGATCACTGTAACAAAACAGCCATGGATCTTGCTTACTAGATGTTTGCAAGCAGGGAACGGAGGATCCCCTTTGTACCTAAGATATGGGGCAGTGGGTTCAAGGTTCACAGCCATGGATCTTACTAGATGTTTGCAAGCAGGGACTGGAGGAGCCCCTTTGTATGTAAGCTCTGAGGCAGTGGGTTCAAGGTTCACAGCCGTGGATCTTGCTAACTAGATGTTTGCAAGCAAGGACCGGAGGAGCCCCTTTGTAAGTAAGATATGGGGCAGTGGATTCAAGGTTTACAGCCATGGATCTTGCTAATTAGATGTTTGAAAGCAGGGACTGGAGGAGCCCCTTTGTATGTAAGCTCTGAGGCAGTGGGTTCAAGGTTCACAGCCGTGGATCTTGCTTACTAGATGTTTGCAAGCAGGGACTGGAGGAGCCCCTTTGTAAGTAAGATATGGGGCAGTGGATTCAAGGTTTACAGCCGTGGATCTTGCTAACTAGATGTTTGAAAGCAGGGACCGGAGGAGCCCCTTTGTACGTAAGATATGGGGCAGTGGATTCAAGGTTTACAGCCGTGGATCTTGCTAACTAGATGTTTGAAAGCAGGGACCGGAGGAGCCCCTTTGTACGTAAGATATGGGGCAGTGGATTCAAGGTTCACAGCCGTGGATCCTGCTAACTAGATGTTTGAAAGCAGGGACCGGAGGAGCCCCTTTGTACGTAAGATATGGGGCAGTGGATTCAAGGTTCACAGCCGTGGATCTTGCTAACTAGATGTTTGAAAGCAGGGACCGGAGGAGCCCCTTTGTACGTAAGATATGGGGCAGTGGATTCAAGGTTTACAGCCGTGGATCTTGCTAACTAGATGTTTGAAAGCAGGGACCGGAGGAGCCCCTTTGTACGTAAGATATGGGGCAGTGGATTCAAGGTTCACAGCCGTGGATCTTGCTAACTAGATGTTTGCAAGCAGAGACCGGAGGGTCCCCTTTGTTTTTATTATGTTGCAGCTGCCTTGAGTCTGCATGGCAAGAAAGGTGAGATAAAAATATAATAATAATAATAATAATAATAATAATAATAATAATAATAATAATAATAATAATATTTGGGGCAGTGTGTTCAAGGCTCATGGCCATGGATCTTGCCTACTAGATGTTTGAAAGCAGGGACCAGATGGCACATGTCATGGCACATTTCGCCAGATGACTCATGACATGGCACATGTAGCCATGTGGTTGGCCAGACCCCAACTGCAGCAGCACCCCATTTAGGCAGGGGAGTAAAAGATGCCCTACACTTTACCATCTCCTTGCCCTCCTGCTTCAAGTTCCACTCCTGCTGATACATGGCCTGCCTCTGCTGGATGAGTTCAGCATCTTGGTCCTGAGTAGGAAGGAGTAATAAAAACCAGAATTCCAGTGTTTCTCTTCCCCCCCCCCCCCAAGTCATACTGGTGTCACACAACACACACACCGAAGTAATGAAACCAACATTATTATGATGCATGATAAAAATTTAGAAGCGGAGATAAAGCATGGCCATGGCTGGCCAGAACCACAGGATGTTTAAGACATGCTCAAGAAGAACTGTCATCTGGTGATAAGACACCAAGGAGCCTCCTTGGGCAAAATGTGCCACCTTTGTGGGGTGGCCACCAAGAAGTTACATGTCCCACTATCACATTCCTAACCTGTGCTTAGGCCGGCACTAATCCTGGCACAAATCCCATGTTGGCCAAGGGATGTCACAAAAGAGGGCACTTCTGTGCCACTCCAACAGGGTTATGCCAGTGCATGGACATGTGCCAACCTCCCCACACCACCGTGGGAATAATGGGTGAACTATGCTGGCCTTAATTGGTTCAGATTGTACCCAATCCTTGCACCCAGTATACCCAATCAGGTATATTTCAGGTCATAGCAGGGTACAAAACATTGTGAATCATTTACCTCTATGGTCCTGCGAAGGTTTTCTAGATCCTTCTGGAATGTGGCGGCTTGTCCTCGGAGGGCATCAGCTGTTCTTTCTGTAAACTGAGAAAACAAAAGGGGAGAGCCGTTATATGGAATAAGCAATAAGCATTTAAATTCATTTTTTAAAATTTTAATAAAAATAATAATTTATAATATTTATAATTTATAATAATAATGTAATAAGTTTTAATAAAAAAAACTTTGTATTTTAATAAGCAGTATATTACTGCCTCCTTTGTATTTTCTTTGGGACTTTTATGGGGATGGCGATTCCCACCTCCTGCATCATTTGTTGCTTCTCCTGCTTCATCACCTCCTGCAGCTGATTCACCTCTGTTTCCTGCAAACAAAAAAGAGATCTCCATATGCTTTACCACAACCACAACCTTTTTCTAGAATCTATAGAGAACCTGCTATAGGTGCCTTGCTCAGCAATAAAAAGCCAGAACTGCCACTCTTCACCCTCATACCCAAGAACATACCCATAGGACATACCCATAAGAACATACCCATAGGACATGTCTGCTAAGGAAGGTGGGGTGGAACATAGGACAAGAGTCCTAAGGAAGGTGGGGTGGAACATGGGACAAGGGTGGATCGGGAGGAACATGTTTTCCTGAACCAAACCGCCAAGACAACACTACTGGCGACAGTCTCACCTTCTTCAGCTGAAGCTCTCGCATCCGTTGCATGTGCTCCTGCTTCAGGTCCTCAATGGAGGAAACCTGTGCCTCTTTTTCAGCCTCCAGGGCAGAGACAGCCTTGCGCAGCCTTGACAGTTCCAGCTCCTTCTCCGACAAGACCTTCTGCAGGGCTGAGATCCGCAACTCCAACCCCTGGATCTGCCTGTCCAGTTCGCTCGCCACTTGCGCAACCTGTGCTTGGGAGAAAGGGGGGTCCATGAAAGTCCCACAAGTGGGTGCCAGCCTTACCTGGGTCATGGCACCCCTGAATTCTTCCCAGATCAGCTGCCATCATGAAACCCCATGAGATCCAAATGGTGGCATCCAAGAGAACAAGTAAGAGGGACTACAGGGATCATCCCACGGCACCCCTTGAGGGTGCCATGTTGCCCTAAGTTGTCACAACACATTTTCAAGAACCTATGTATATGTTCATCTGGGCATGGTGACTGGTTTTCCCACAGGCATGAACCTGAACCCCACACAGAATGCCCACCTCCTGTAGGTGCGCAGACTGGGCATCAGCTGATTCCTGCTCAGCTTGGCACTTCTGGAGCTGAAGCTTCAAAGAAGAGAGGTTGTCCTCCAAGTGGCGCACCTGAACCTTCAATGCCTCCCGCTTGGTGGCCAACCGAGAAACCTGTGGTGAGTGGATTATGGACCTCTGACGTCAGGAGAGAGCAAGGCTCAGCATTTTCAAATTGGGACCCTCACACGCCCTCCTGCTTCCATGCGCTTCTTCCGGGGTGTTTGGACACTCCATACTCACTTCGGCCTGGAGGGCACTATACTGGCTGCACTGCCGCCTCAATTCGCTCAGTTCCTCCTCTGCTTTCGGAAGCTGCCGCAAGCAGGCATCTCGCTTGTATTCCAGGAGCACAAGGTCGGCTCTAGACAACATGGAAAAATTCAGGTCGAAATGCGCCAGGGGTGGGTGCGCAGGTGGAGATAGTACATGGTTCCTCAGGAGACGCTCTTGGAAGTGGAGCGCAAGAAAGGTGCATTTTCTTGTGTTTTTCTTATGGGTACCCAGCTCTTTTGTGGCTCCAAATACTGAAGTTTAGCAGTCATCAGAAGCCAAGGAGGGCAAAGTGGCTGACCTTAGATGCCTTCTTTATGTGGGCAACGTCATGGTCTGGGCAACCATGCTCTGATGTGGACAACCATGCTCACTCCCCGATACTCCCTCACCACATACCTGGCCTCATCCACTTTTTCCTGGTTCTCTTTCAGGTGTAGCTCCAGCCTTCTGGCCTCTTTCTGGCTGTCCTCCAAGGTTTCTTGTAGGGTCTTGAGTTCCATAGCCATGCGCTAAGGAAGAGGATATATACATGTATGTACATGGGGATATAACACTCATTGCTTATATATATACTGTTATAGATTTGTACTTTTAATCTTATTGATATCTTGTATAAGCTTTGTATTTTGTATAAATATATATATTTCACCCACACACAACTTTGTACTTAGATGATAGATAGATAGATAGATAGATATACTTTTAATAATGATAGTCAATGACAGTCAATAGATCTGTACTTTTAATCTGATCAATATTTTGTATATCATTTGTATTTTGTACATATATTACACCAATACTATATGTATTTTGTACATATAGTACACATAACTTTGTACATAGATAGATAGATAGATAGATAGATAGATAGATAGATAGATAGATAGATAGATAGATATGCTTTTAATAATGATAGTCAATGACAGTCAATATATCTATACTTTTAATCTGATTAATATTTTGTATATCATTTGTATTTTATATAAATACATATATTACACCCACACATACCTTTGTATATAGACAGACAGACACCGGTAGATAGATATGCTCTTAATAATGATAGTCAATGGAGCTTACTTGGGTAGGATTGCAGATTGTTAAAAATCTTCCTGCTTGGTGATGTCACTTCCAGCCATGACATCACATTTCCAGATTAATGACATCATTTTTGGTGAGTCCCAACAGATGGTCGTTCTTAAAAAGTGGATCCCAATGGTAAAAAGTTTGGGAACCACTGGAATAAAAACTCGCCTGGAAGGAAAACCTACTGACTCTAATGGGCTTGCTTCTGAGCAGACATTGGTAGGGTTGGTGTCTGGAGCTGTTACCTCTTTCTGCTGGAGAAGGCTGAGCAGGGACATGTCCTCCTCGTGGATCTGAACCTTTTTCTGTGCCAGCTTTTCGTCTCCCGTGTCCAATTCCTGGGAAGCAAAGCCAAAACATGTCACATCTCCTTATCTGTCAGTAGATGTGGCCACCTGTGGATCTCAAGTCATAGGACTCAAGTCCCACCTTCTGTAGTTTTATGACGGACTCCTCCAGTCTCACCAGATTGGTGACAAAGTCCTCATCTGATGGGTCTTCTCTGCCGCGCCCAGTGATCAAAGAGGCTTCCTAAAGAGAGACCACCGAAAGTCGTCCACGAGTGGTCACTGATGATGGCCCAAGACTGAGTAGGGTGGGCATCTTGGCCAGCTTTTATGGCCACATAAGTTCAGCAGCCCTCACCCCTTGCCAGAGACTAATACGGGTCTACCAAGTCAATCTGGGTAGGTATTGTACCTTCCCACTCCTTGTCAAATATGCCACAGATGTCACCTGGCTGATGCCTGCAAGATCTGGGCATACCAGATCTTTGTGGAATTATTATGGAATTATTTGGGCTTACCGTGGCACTTTGGAATGCCCCGTTCTTGGTGCCCTTCCAGCCAGGATCCACTCTTTTGCTCTGAGTCCACTTCTTGGGGCTGCTTCTTCTCCAGAACATCGCAAACCCATCACTCTCTTCTTTCTCTTCTTCTTCCTCCCCCGTATCACTAGAACCCAGATCCCTGGAAAAGCACAAGAAACTGGTACTTTTTATGGTGTATTGAGATGGCTGTGTGCCAGCAGGTTCTTGAAAGACTGGCAGAAGAAGAACAGGGCAAGGGGTCAACCTAAGCAGGAATACCCCAAAGATTCACACACACACTCACCCCAGCAAGTCCTTTGGTGGTGAGCAGAGCTTCCTGGTGTGTCCACTTGCTGGAGAGAAGAAGAACAGGTGATCCCAGGAATTCATGCAAGGTGGGGGAACAGGGGAGGCGGCAATTTTCTATACTATAAATGTGGCAATTTTCCTACCACCACACCTATGAATGCCACAATTCTTTTACCAAGGAACTCTTACCAAGGAACCAATGCCACAATTCTTTAACCAAAGTCTATGCCATCCACTACTACATGATGCTGAGGGCTCTTCCTCAGCTGTGCGCTCCTTTACCTGTCTGTAGGGACTGGGATCCTAAAGGGCTTTTGCTTGGGACCAGCCTACATCGGATGACGATGATGATGATGACGGACCCTTACCATGCTGACGGCCAAGGACCCTGCAGAAATGTCCCTGCACGCTCTCCGTCCTCACCGAATCTAAGTCGCTGTCTATAGTGACCTCGTCAAAGCTCTTCACAGGAACACCTGTAATAGGAGAGATCGTAATACTGCCTAATTGGGTTACATAGCTCTCCCCTCCCTCCATTCATTGCTTGATCCTTAACCCCGCTTCCAGCATCTCCTATCATCTTCCTCTCACCTGCCACCCATTTGCCCCCAGCACACTGCAGGTGACCCATATTCCGGTGGGGCTCGTGATTCTGAGCTCCCAAATTGCCACCTGCAGGGGAAACAAGAGATGTGTGTAGTAAGATTGGTTTTTAGAGGCTCAGGTTATATAAGGTGCCTCTGATTTTTTTATTGTTATAATTTTACTGTACATTTTAAAATTCTTTTCTAATAAAGTATTTAATGATACTTTTAAATGTCAGATTTTATGTAATACAATTTTTATATAAAATATATTTTATGTAATATAATTTTATATATTTTTATATGAAATATGCTATTTTATATATTTTATGCTATTTTTATATATTTATGCATTCTTTTATATGAGCCACCTTGGGTCCCCTAGAGGAAGGAGGGATACAGACAGACAGACAGACAGACTTGTACAGTTCCTTTCTGGATTAAACTTTCCTTCTTTATTCCACTTTCAGTGTCGATATAGCTTTTTTTAATGACAAGTGATTCATGGGAAAAATTGTATAGATGCCATGCAACTCACACTTCATCAATCCTGGAGCACCGTCACACTTTCTTTCATGGACTTTCATGGTTCGGCTCTTTCTCCTTTTCATGCAACACTCCTTACCAGGGTCTAGAGCCTCTCTTGCAACCCCATCTACCCAAGTGGTAATCCCAAGCCCTGGCAGAGCTGGCTTGGTCTTCTTGTTAACATCACACACTATCACTGGAGAGTGTGGATAGCCATCAACGCTCCCAGGACAGTCACTGGACAACCACCAAGGTCCACCTCTGGCCTTGCCACCAGAAGATTGCACACAATTCTGGGGCGCTTGGAAGGTGCACAGACAAGCAATGCCTGGCACACCCTTTTGGCAATCAGATGGTCCCTTCTGTGGGCAGCTCTGCCCATCTGTGCTCAGTGGAGTTTCAGAACCTGGGACAATCATTCTGGAGGTTACGTTGGGAACCTGGAGCAGATGGGAAGGCCCCAGATCTTCAACAAACAAGGGATTGTTTGAGTTTTTCTGAGTGTCCTGAACCCAGTCATAGGAGACATCCTTGTCTTCAATCCTCTGCTGTGATCCCAATAAGTCCTCATGTTTCCGAATTTTCAAGAACTTCTCTTCTGAGCACATAGATCCATGCCAAAGAATCTCATTCCTTGCTGAGCTGTCTCTGATGTTACCCACTGGGATATCATAGGTCTCCTGATAATGAACAGTGTGCTCAGAGTCATCCAATAGGACTCCAGCAGCAAGTGCATCCTCTTCCCCGCAGGAACACAACAAGGGGTCCACCAAAACATCCTGGAACTTGGCCACAAAGTCTTCTGTGCACACAGAATCTGTTTCACTGTGGCCTCCTGCAGGCCCGTCCAAGTCAAACAGACAATCCAGTGGCCACCAGTCACGTTCCTCCTTCCAAAAGGATGAGTCTTCCTCGATAAATGCTTCACTGTTCTTGATCCCAAAACCTCCTAATCCCAGATCTGCACAGAGGAGGAAGGAAACAAAGAGTATCTGTGACATTTGCTCAACTGGTTGGATGGCAGTGCAATCCACAAAGGACGTCTCCGTTTGGATAGAAGATCTTGCAAGGGTCAAGGAAAGCCATGCACGGAATGTGTATTCTCCTCTGCTGGGTCTAATTTGTGGTCAGATCCAGTGGAGTTTCTGTGTTAAGGTTGGTGCAGCAAATACATCCAAGACAAAGCGATTTAATGTGGTACCCATCAACACAAAGCGAATTAGGCTACAATCCAGAGTAACTACAGGACCTTTTACACCAACATAGTTACGGTGCCACCTATGGGAAACCTATGGGAAATGCATAGAGTAATCCAGAGTAAGTGTCTCTTACATCTTCCCATAGTAGGGCTAATGTAGCCCTGGATTGTAGGGCTAATGTTGCACCAGTTTTCATGGACTACAGTCCACTCTGACACACAGAAAGTTAAATTCCGAGTATGCTGGTGCATGTTGATGGCAAACATACTCGAGGAACTGGTTCCAGGCCACCAGGAGAGAGTAATCACTAAGAGGGGATTTGACCCCTGGTCAAGTCCAGCATCTATGCCCTGTTCATGAAATGGTGACAAATTCTACCCCTGTTCACTCCTTCTCTTTCCTCAGTTTCCCCTATGTCAAAGGTTCCCAAACATACAGTGGTCATGGTGCCCTTCCATCATGGCAGCCTATTCTACCCAACTCCCTTCCCCAAGTGCCACCATCTTGGACAGGGTGACCATATTTACGGTTGCCATAATTCTCTTCCACCAAATCGGGACAGATTTGCCATTCTGTGAACACAATCCCCCCAAATCGAACTGTCCCTGTTTTTCAGGATATATGGCAACCCCACCGCACGTCTCCCTTTTCCAGGACACGTCCTGGATTTGAGCCTTGTGTCCTGGTAAAAAACTTCAGTCTCCTCCTTTTCCATGCGACCAGGCTGCATGAAATTAATAAATTTCTTATTGTATTTAATAAATTATATGCAATAAATTATAGGTAATAGTTTCAAATTTAAGAAGTGATGTAGGGTTTAAATTGAGCACATGAAAGCAATATATAGGAGTGTTTTCCATTTTGTTATGTCCTGCATTTTTCTTGGTTGCCTTACATTTTGCGGGGACCCTGTCCCCCTTTTTGGTTATAACGCTGATCACGTTGATCTTGGCCATGCTGATCTTGGCCACATGAGATACATGATCCAAGATGGTAGTGCCTGGGATGGCGGTGCCATTTAAACCGCTTTGTGAACTTTGTGGGTGGGATGGGATGGGTGGGATGGATGGATTGATGGATGGGATGGATGGATTGAGATGGGCACTGCCATCTTGGATCACACAAGAGGCAAATAGAGATGTTGCATGGCTGCTATCACTCATACAACAGAAGAACGGCACGTTCACCCAAAGACATCTAAGAGGCAGTTTAAGTAGGAGGAAGGAACCCAGGACCATCTTTAACCCAAAAGGACTCACCTGCTGCAGAGGAGTTGCCCTCATTTTTATCGAGAGAGGTCATCCCATTGCTCTTCTTTGCTACCCGGGGTCCCTGTGCCTACAGGACAACAGACCCCCAAAATTAGAGGAGAATTTAGCAACACAGGTTAGAACGCTCACACAAAACACAACAGGTACTACAGGACTACTACAGGTAGTGGTACAGAAATGCAAACTGTAAGCAATTCTACAAATGAGCTGTAAAAGAGCTGTAGCATTCTATAGCTGGCTAAAGTGGACCTTTCTAACAACATTAGAAGAGCCCTGCTGGATCAGGCCCATCGAGTCCATGTATGCGACTATGGAAAAACTGAGAAGCTGCTTCCTAAGTTGGTGTCATAGTTGGGTTCACATTCTTAGTGCACATGCACCATCTAGTGGGACAATCTAGGATAACTGTTGTGCTCCTTGAGGGTCCCAGTTGTCCACTGTGCGTTCGTGCGTGCGAGCGTGCGTGCGTGCGTGCGTGTGTGTGTGTGAGAGAGAGAGAGCGGTAGGGAGCTGGACTAGATGCACCCAGGCCCTGATCCAGCAGGTTCTTCTTTGTTCTTCCCTAGAAGTGTGTAAAAACATTTTTTTTTTGCAGATTTTGCTGTTTTCCAAAGAAGCGGTGCTGTGTTACTGTTTTATAGTAACATGCACATGTTTTATAAATTACTAGCAGAATGAGCCCAATATTGTGGGAGTAAAATTTCCAGAATATTTGTCAGCTCCAGAAACAGCTGGACACTGGTGGCACTGGTAGGCACCAACAGGCATGGGAGGGTACCAGGGGGCAGTGGCAGGTAGCAGTGGGCACCATCTGGGAGCGGGTATCCCTACGAGGGACCAGTGGGCACCAGATGAACACCTGGCATCCCTAACAGGCGTCAACAGCCAGAGGACACAACTGTGCAGTGGACACTCCTGGCAGGCAGGAGGGCACCACCAGGTAGTGGGAGCCAGTGGGTAGCAGGCACCACCAGGCACTAGTAGACAGTAGACCCAGCCATCCCTACTGAGCACCAGGCATCTTTACCAGGCATCAGGCACCACTGGGCATCCCTTCTGTGCACTAGCGGGCAGTAGGCAGCAGTGGGCAGTGGCAGGCACTGGGCATCATCTGGCCTCCCTACTGAGCACCAGGCATCCCTGCTGGACACCAGGCACCGAGTACCACTGGAGACTGGGCACCAAATTGGTTCTTAGTAGGTCCTTGCATCACAGAAGTAATATGTTCCCCAAATTTCATTCTTCTAGGTGCAGGGGTTGGGGCTGGGTATTGATCAGTCAGTCTTCATATTATAGGGATGAAAACACTTTAAACCCCTTTAAAAACCCTTTTAAAAACACTTAGGGGTTAAATTTCTAAAAATTGGTTCTTAATGAGTGTTCCTATCATGGAAGGAATACCTTTCCCAAATTCCATGCTTCTAGGTCTAGGTGTTAGGACAGGGCTTGGACCAGTCAGCGATTCTTCAATGTAAAGTATAGGGAGAAAAACGCATTGTGCCCCTTTTTACCCCCTTCTGGTTTGAATTTTCAAAAATAGGTTTTTTAGTGGGTGCCTTCATCATAGAAGGAATACTGTACCCAGACTTCATGTTTCTAGGTCCAGTGGTTTTGGCTTGGTGTTGATGAGTGAGTGACTTTTCAATTTAATACGTATATATAATGTAATTACAAATATAGTAATTATAATGTATGTAATCATCGCTTTAAATGTGTACTAGGTAGGTGATATAGGTGGTATAGCACCAGCAGATGAGCCACATGAATGGTGTTGGAGAATATGTACAGGGGTTAGAGAATGGTTTGATTAGTAGTTGTCTTAAGGGAGAACTTCTTGCTCATGCCACACCCATTGGTTCCTGTCCCACAAATTGCCCTTCCTCATACCCCACACCTACCTGTAGCTGGCTGAGCTGAGTATCGATAGCATCCAGTAGGTAGTCACAGTGGTCCTTAGCCCAGGAGCCTGATCTTTCAGGAGGAAGAAGAAGGGGCTGTTCCATCAGCACTGGTATTTGCCTCTAGAGAACACACGGGCATGTACAGCCAAAGCAATCAAGGCACCACTTCTGAACCTGAAGTTATAGAGTTTTGCACATCATGCCACAGTGCACCTGTCTATGCTTCCTGTGGGGCTGAGTGTAAGCGTTTGAAGCATCCTGAGCTTAAGAAACTCTCTGCCACATGAATCATAGGCATCCTTCACCAGATGTGTCCTGAGCTTATGGAACTCTCTGCCACTTGTAGGCTTCCTTCACCAGATGTGTCCTGGGCTTATGGAACTCTACCACATGAAATGCAGGCTGGACAAATTGCAGGAGAAGCAGAGAGGTTTACTAAAAGGGTCGGGCCTCTCCATGGTCAGAGGTCATTCCTTGGAACTAACAAGGTCTGTAGATAGCCCAACTGCAGGCTTCCCAGGACTCCCCACAGGAGGCCACATTAGGGTGGAGCCAGGACAAGGCGGCTCTTCTTTGGAGTTGGATGAAGGCATCGCCACCAAGTAAGTTCCAAACATTTTTGCCATTTTTTATTTTTTCAAAACTTTGCAATTTTTTTCAGCCTTTGTAATTAAAACTTGCAAAACGGGGAGAGGGGGAGGGGGAATGATGCCTCAATCTTTGCATTCACAGCATGTCTGCCTGCGAAGGAAGAGGAGCCTGGCAAGCAGTCTGGGAGAAGGGGTGGACTCCCCTAGCAGAACAAAGGTCCACCACCAGGGAAGAGTTGAAGGATCTGGGTCCTAAGAGAGGGGTCTGTGATCCTGATGATGCACCTGCAGTGTGGGATCTGGGTGTTCGACTCCCCCAAACTGTCATGCTAGTGGGGAAGGGCACCTGCTGGAAGGGGGAACAAAATTGGGAGAAAGGGGAAGGCCCATTAGATGGGTCCAATGGAGCAGTTAGACTGGGACCCCAATCTACTTGGCAGGTAGATCTGGGTTGTAAGTTGGGCAGAAGCCAAATCTATTTACTATTAGTAGTAGTAGTAGTAGTAGTAGTAGTAGTAGTAGTAGTAGTAGTAGAAGAAGAAGAAGAAGAAGAAGAAGAAGAAGAAACAGCAGCAGCAACAGCACACAATAACAATAATGTGGCCACTTTCCAGGGCTCTGCATGCATTATAGCTGTTACATCACACAGTCCTAGACTCTTGGGAAGGGTCTGACTTGTGATGATATTACAGAAACCAGCATGGGAAATTGTTTGCTGTGTATTACTGTTGCTCTTGAATAAAATAATAGTATAATAAAGTATAAAGTAAAATCTTATTTATCTGTTTGTTTCCTGCCTTTCTTCCTAGGAAGGAAATCCCTAACCCATACAAAATACAGTTAAAAGCTAGATAAAATTTAATCCCATCCACCCAGCAAACTTTGGCCACTGGTGCCAGTTATTGAACTGGGATCCCACTTGGCTGACTTAAGGTGGGGGTCATCATGCCCCCCCCCCAGCACCCCTGCTCACCTGCCATCCTCTCCACTCCCTGCAGGGCAGCCTCAGCAGTGCACTTGTTGCAACCTTTGGAATGTCCCGGGCCAGGGTCGCCCAGCAACCATGGAACACAGAGCAGTTCCAGCCTCCTGATTGGCTGGCTTGGGCATCCGTCTCCTAGCAACGCTAGCAACGCCTTCCCGGGATAACATCCAACTGGAGGCGGGAAGCCAAAAGGATGGAGGGATGGAGGGAGGAGGGATGGAGGGAGGGATAGAAGAGGCTCCTCCCAGACTCAGATCCTCCTTTGCCAGGATGTCTCCTCTTTTTCCCTGTGAGCAGGCAGCAGGCAGCCTTCTTGCAATTCATAAATTATATGGAATAGTTTTAATAATATTATTTTATAATTTTAATAATAAGTAATATAGGCTGCAATCCTAAAGACACTTTCCTGGGAGAAGGACCCATTGAACACAATGGGGCTTACTTCTGCGTAGACATGGTTAGGTGGCTGCAATCAAAGACACTTTCCTGGGAGTAAGCCCAGTGGTGGGCTCTAGAAGGTTCGCACCTACTCTATAGAAACGGTTCTTAACAAGAGATAGGACATATAAAGTTTAAAAATAGCCATTTAAAAGTGGCTGCCAGATGGGCAGAGAACCGGTACTTAATTTTTTTGAAGCCCATCACTGAGTAAGCCCCATTGAACACAATAGGGCTTACTTTGGTGTAGACATGGATAGGATTGTGCTCTAGGGCTACCCTCCGCTGAAGACCTTCAAAGACTTATGGACCATTTTAGCAAGGCCTAACTTTGGACTAACAATCAGCTTGAAGAAAATACAAGTCATGGGTCAGGGTGTGGATCCACCTCCCTGCATCACTAATTCTGAACACGAACTGGAGGTTGTCCATGACTTTGTGTTCCTTGGCTCAACTATCTCTGACGCTCTCTCCTTAGATACTGAGCTGAATAAACATATTGGTAAAGCGGCTACCACGTTCTCCAGGCTTAAAAAGAGAGTATGGCTTAATAAGAAGCTGACAGAACATACAAAGATCCAGGTGTATAGAGCCTGTGCATTCCCCTGTACGCCACCCAATGCACATCAACCCTGCATGCGCATCCTCGTAACCACACCCACCACCCAGGTTGTTGCCCTACCCACAGCCTGGGGATGGTGCACTGACCTCCCGCACTGAGTGAGGCGAACCCTAGTGACACCCCTGTTAGTTTTCTTCTCATCCTGAGAGCGCCTGTTTCTTTCCTGTGGTTTCTGGTGCTGGGAGATGTCTGAGAAGGTCATGAGAGCAGGATCTTCAGGGGGCCAGAACTGGGTGGCTTATCACTGACTGATTGGATATTGTAGTTGTTGTTCCATTGACTATTTTGCTGTCATTGCCTATTGTCAGTTATTCATTAGTCAATAGCCAGAAGCTGTCACTCTTTACAGTTGGATGGCATGAAAATTCCTGCTGGAAGTTTGAAGAGCAATTGAGGAAATTCTGGAGAACATCAGAAGAGCCTTCTCTGGATCAGGCCAATGGCTGACCTAATCCAGCTTCTGCATCACACAGCAGAGCACAGAAGAGACCTGCATACAGGTGCATCTCCACAGACAGTCCTCATGGCCTGCAGCCTGTGATGGTCCTTCTCATAGGAAATGATCCAAGCTGGGTGTCAGGTGGGAAGCCTGGAAGGTGACTCCTGGGCAGAGACTCCCTTTTGCTGCCCCTGACAAAAAATCAGGGTGACCACATGACCGGAAAAACTCAGATTTCTCCGGATTTTTAGCCTCCTGTCCAGTGTCCTACATTTTTGCTTCATTGTCCTACATTCTGGCTTCGTTTTTGAATTTTGCAATGGTGCAAGGTACCCCATCATGTCATATGTCGGTGGATTTGTATTGAAGAGCAGAATCCAATGCAAAAATTAGTTTTGAGATATTTCCTTCCTATCAAATGTTATGGCCAAAAAAACAAAGAAAAAATATAAAAACAAAAAAATACATTTTTGACAATTTTTAAAGTGGGTAGGAATTTTGGCAGGGGGGTTCAGGAATTTTGGGTTTGGCATCTGGTCAACCTGCCCAGAGTGGCTCCAAAGGGGGGGGGGCTGCTGCTTTCACAGTGCAGGGAGGCTCCCTGCAGGACTCAGTGCTGAGCCCCCCTCTAGCTACGCCACTGGAGATGCTCAGCATGCAGAAGGATCTGCTGGTTCTGCACACAAATCAGGGCTTCTCCCCTCCAGGCAGGTCTACTCGGAAGTAAAACCCTTGCAGTCAGTGTCCTGCCCCCTTGCCGGATCTACAACAGAGTAGAACAGGCTGGGATCCGCTTCCTTCCACCTGCAGGCAGAGCTGGGCGGTGGTGTAGCTGGAGGGGGGCAAAGGAGCTATGCAAGTGGGGTGAGGGCAGGAGGGAGCACAGGGGCAGCCTGGACAGGAGGAGGAGGGTAGATCTTCCTCCTTCTGAAGCGATCCTTCCCTCCTCTACCTGGTACTGTGAGGGTTAAGATGGGGGGGGGGCAGGAGAGGGACAGCCCCTTCCTGGACTGCCCTCCATCCCTTCCTCTTTCTTTCCTTCCTTCTCCTGAATCCTTCTGGAGACCAGCAGGAGGGTCAGTTCTGGGGGTGGGAGTGGAGGGGTTGGGGGGAAAGAATTGCCCAGGCTGGGGGCACTGATGCTGATGCCAGGGGGGAGGGAGAGCCGATGGTGGCAGGGAGTGACAAAGGCAGAAGCCAAGCCATGGGATGGGGGCAGTGAAAGTGGTGCTGAAGACCCCCCCCCCAATCCAGAGCCCCTTTCCTGCCCTTGGAGCAGGAGGTGGAGGTCTGGGAGATCTGGTATCTCCCTCCCCCCAGCCAGCCCCACTGCAACACCCACAGAGTGGCATCCAACAGACAGCGGGGCTTGGCTGTGCAGGACTTCTTTGCATGGCAGGCACCCACACTAGGCACCACCCGGCAGCTCTGGGCATCCCTGCCGAACCCCACCAAATGGTTTCTTATTTGATGCTTGCATCATGGAAGGAATACCCTCCCCTCATTTCCTGCTTCCAGGTTCACTGTTTGGGGCTGAATGTTGATCAGGCAGTTAAGTTTACGGCAAAATCTCTTGCACCTCTTTTCACCCCCTGCCAGTCTGAACTTCCCAAAATTTGTGGGTGCCTGCATCACACTCCCCAAATATCACGCTTCTTGCTCTGGGGGTTTTGGCTGGGTGCGGATGAGTTAGAGAGTGAGTGATTCATTCGTTGACTCTTCAGTTTTATAGTGTTTTATTTGTTGTCAACATCTTTCAAAAGGTAACGGTGTCCCCCACAGTCGTGCTGTTCGTGACCCACTGTAGGGTGCGATGCTCACCCCCATTTCTGAAGCCTTGAGAGCCAGAGTTGTCCAAAGACACATCTGTTGTGATGGGGCTGTCATGACTGAAGAAAGCGCATAAAATGCTGTTTTACTTTCCCACTTAAGGGATATCTGTTTATCTACTTGTATTTACATGCTTTCAAACATTGGCAGGAGTTAAGGACAGGATCTCACCCCATCTTGTAGGACCCACATCTTGAACCCTGGCCTGCTGATTAACAAGCCCTTGCCTGTTACCACTTGCACCACCACAGCCTTTGTCAACATGTTTAGTGTTTGCAATAAAAATCATCAGGAAAACCTGGTCATTGCAGCTGAAGAGGACCCTTCCAACCCCTTCCTGATCCAGAAGACCCAGAGTTTGGAAGACTGGTGCTTTCAGAAGATGGAACTGAGGAGGACGTAGCAGGGGGAGCCTCTCAGCAACTGTGCAGGGAAGATCCAGCCCCGAACGACTGCGCAGCAGAGAGGAATTCTGTCAAATACCCACAAATTTCCAGGTGTGTTTCTCAGTGTCTCTCCTTTCCAGAGAGCAGATATATTTACCTTTACTGGCATAAAATAAATATCTGCAGAGTCTGGTATAATATGTAGTACTTATTATGGGGTCAAAGAAAAGAGATTCATTGACTGAGCCCATCTTCAATTCCTTTGGTGGATCACACAGTGAGTCAAGCCATACATGACAGATGTGTATGCAAGTATGCTTGACTCAGGTGGTTGTATCAAAGTCAGTCTTAAAGTACATGATTGGGGGGACACATGATTGAAACATACAAATGATGAAAGAGGTGGATAGAGTGATGCTCTTTTCCCTCTCACATGACATCAGAAGTAGGGGACATCCACCAAAATTATATGTTGGGAGAGTTAGGACAGACAAAAGAAAGTATTTCTTGACCCAGCATGTAGTTGGCCTGTGGAACTCCCTGTCATAGGAGTTGGAGATGGTATCTAGCCTCAATGCCTTGAAGAAGTGATTGGACACATTCCTAGAGAAAGAACCGTCACAGTTTACAAGCCACGAGGGGTGAGTGTGGAGGTGGGCAAACTCAGAATGCCAGATGCAGGGGGAGCACCTGGATACAGGTGTCACGTGTGCTCCCTGAATAGGCATCTGGTGGGCTGTTGTGAGATACAGGAAGCTGGACTAGATGGGCCTTCCAGCGGAGACCCTTCTTTAAATACATGGATCAGGGTCTCATGTGCCCCTGCCCCACAAGCACAGAGTTCAGCCCTGCCCATCTCCAGGCATTCAAAGCTGGCTTGAAGAACACTTAATGGAAAGACATGGTTTCTGAGATGTGAATGTGCCTGCTGTGCGTGGGGGTCTCTGAGGAAGTCTCCATATTTTGGTCTAGTTCTGCATGTTCTTGGTACGTGCAGGTGCAGTGGTGAGCAGGTTTTGAGAGCATCTGAATAGATCTCATGTCAGAATAATGTTCTTAAAGGTGCAGTTCTGGTCAGCTGAAAAACAGGCATGTGCCAATATTGGAGGAACCCGGCTCATGCTAGCAGGACACGCAGCGTGGTCACCCTAAGATCCTGTATGGAATTGATGCTTGCACCCTTTCCATTTCTGCACTTGATGCTGATTGCCAGATTGGAACTGCAAATAGGAGCCATGTCGTAACCTTAACATTGGGTAGAGGAGTTGTCCTGGTGGGTAGAAGAAGCACATTTCTAGAGGTCAATAGGCTTCCCCAGGTCTGAAGTATCTGCTGCCAAGTAGAGGTTATCACAAAGCTGCTGAAGACATCAACTGTGGTGGGCAGAAGGACCAAAGCGCTGGTCAGGAGGACCACCAGGAGTCATTGGTGATACATTTTTCCTCAAAGTGGCAGGAAATGATTTCTGAGACAGGAGGAAGATGGAGAGAAGGTGGATCAGGAAAGTGGGGGTGAGGATGGTGCAGGCCCAAGAAAGTGCAGGGATGGTGAACCAGGCTGCTGCTGGATCTTGCTGTGAAAGTCTTTCAAGATCCTCTCCTCCTGCTCTGGAAAGTCTCAGGTGGTTCTCCTCAGATCAGTGCCAGTTATTTGTCTAGTCCAGTTCCGAGTGTACCCATAGTGGCTGCTGGAGCTTGACACTGGGAAAGAAGCAAATGTTTCCTTCCACGACCTTGACTAGACCTCCAGTTGCCTTCTGACAGCTATGCTATAATATGGCAGAGGCTGTTTAGCTCCTGCTGTACCAAGGAGTTGCAGACCCCTGAGAACTGGGTGTTGAATCAGGGTCTGTTACCCAAAATAGCAGAATTCTTACCCTGAATCTCCTCTTTGAGGAGGAAGGAAGGAGGGCACTCAGCACTGCACAGGTTGCTCCTCCACCCCGAGGAGGCAGGCTGGACTTGGACCTCTCTTTCAGGGAGGGCACCACATGGCCCCAGTCAGTGAGCCAGAAAACACCCCTCCCCAGACATACTATAAAGATGTGCTAGAAAAATGGCTTAGGACAGCATAGCATACAGACAATAGAATAAGCCAGGAAGCAAAACAGGCAGAACCTGCCAATACCAACCAGCCTCGCCAGATCAGAATATCTGGCTGGGTGAGTGATAGAGGTGGCAGAAAAGAGTTAATGCACAACCTCCTCAACCTCTCCAGATCCACGTATTTAAAATCTAAAGTGTTTAGGGGTGGCCTTTGAGATACACGGATGGTATAGATTGTAGGTGTAATTCCGTGAAGGCCTTCCTCAGATTGACAAAGTTAGTGAGGTCTAGTGTGGGTGGATTTAAACAAGCTATAGATCTGGGGAAAATGTGAGGCTTTCAGGAGGGTCCTGTCCTGCTCATTGTCTTATTTGAATAACCACTCTGTCAGCAAAGGCTTAAGATCCTAAAAACCTAAGTATCCGTAGAAAGGGAGTTGGCAGATAACAAGAAATGAACTGAGCTGGCCCAACCACCGCACTTGAATGGTTCCTCCAGACATAATTTCGGGAGGCGTTTGTCTGGCATATCCAGCACTCTTTTATAGTAAGAAAGAACAGAAAGCCTTGCTCTGGCCCTGATAGAGACCAGGTCAGCTTCGGCTCAAAGAAAGGCTGCAGGGGTACTGTTATGAGAAGTGCTCTCTTACAATATTATACATTTTATTAATTTAATATTATAAATGTGTTGCCAAAGTGTCTCATTTCCCTTCCCCCCTCTTTCATTTCTAAACATACCTTTGGGGCCTACCAGCCACTAATCCTTTCTTCTTTGTTAACTACTCTGCCATTTATATGCCAGTGTGCAAGTCAGTTGGAAGCATGGTCTTATTGTTCTCCTTGCCAGCCACATGGTCACTTCCCCGTTCTTTCTCTTTTCAAATTTTGACCACACTTAGCTGGATGGGTTCTTCTTTATTTTCTGATTGGGTGATGGCGTCTGCCAGCCTTCCCCTTCCTGTAAGGTAAACAGCCTTCCTGGACCTAGGTTATAAAAAGCCATGCACCCTACTGTTCCCCTCTTTTTCTGTTTGGACTCTCTTCCTGGACCCTCCTCCCATCTGGATAGTGGCATGGCTTGAAAAAAAGGTAGATATTGCTTTCCCCTCTCTTCCCCTTTCCTTTGCTCCCCCTTCTCCTTGGTACACACTATGTAAGAAACAGGTACACTTCACTCTCATGCTACTGAATGTATGTAATATTGGTTTATGCTTTATGACAATAAAATCTGCATCTTTGTGATAAGTTTTTCTTAGTGGTTCCCTTTCTAAATAAAGGTATCCCTCTGCATAACGCTGTTTAGAGTCCTGCCTAGATCCTGTATAGTAACCAAAGAGAAGCACAAGCTAATTTCCCCATTTTTACTGCTCTCTTGGTAACAGTACTGGATGGAAAATATATCTCAGAAATTTATTCTGTATAATTTCAAGGATATATAACTTGTGCTGATTAATTCCATATAAAATTTGGGCAATAACTTTCCCAACAAAGACCTTCAGAGCCAGGGGTCCTAGCTTACCTCCCCCAGTATGAAAGAATTGGATTATAGAAAATCCAATCTCTGTGCCAAGGTATTGATCTCTGTGCCAAGGTTGCAACATGTTGGAACTATGGGTTTCAGTTAACTCTTATCAAATAATAGCAAAAAGCATACCCGTGTTGCGGGAGTAACATTTCCACATACGACATCCCACCACAACGCATCAACACCCCATGCCCATCATCCCCCCATGCGCATCAGTCCCCCATGTGCATCATCCCCCATGTGCCTGAACTCCTCATATGCAACATCCCCATGCGCATCAGTCCCCATGCGCATCATCCCCCAGCGCATCATCCCCCCATGCGCAACTTCTCCCCATGCGCAACTTCCCCCCATGGGCACCTTCCCCCATGTGCAACTTCCCCCATGCGCATCATCCCCCATGAGCACCTTCTCCCATGCGCAACTTCCCCCATGCACAACTTCTCCCCATGCGCAACTTCCCCCATGAGCATCTTCCCCCATGAGCACCTTCCTCCATGCGCAACTTCCCCCATGTGCAACTTCCCCATGCGCATCAGTCCCCCTTGCGCAACATCACCCCATGCATAACTTCCCCGCATGCGCAGCATCCTCGCCAGTGCAACCTCTTCCTCTGAATAACATACCCCAGTGCACCTGGCACCAAGCACCAAATTGGCTGGATGTTGGTCAGTCTCCCATGTTAAGTATAGGACAGAAACACGATGACCCCATTTCAGCCCATTAAGGGTTAAATTTCTCCACTTGGTTTTTGGTGGGAGTTCAGGTGACAGAAGGATCCCTCCCAGAATTCCATCTTCCAGTCCCAGCAGTTGGGGCGGAATGTTGATGAGTCAGCAATTCTCCAATGCAAAGTATAGGGAGGAAAACGCATTGCGCCCCTTTTCACCCCCTTCCGGTTGGAATTTCCAAAAACCAGTTCTTAGTGCACCCTTCCGTCACAGAAGGAACACCCAGCCCAAATTTCACGCTTATAGGCCCAGCGGTTTTGGCAGGGCGTTGATGAGTCATTCAGTGAGTCAGTCAGTGACATTTCTCTTTTATATATAGATAACACCTAGATATTTAAAACTGGGACCTGTTCTATTTTATGGGTGCCAATGAACCCATTATAGACAGGGGACGATGACCAGAAACAACTATTTTTGACTTATCTTGGTACTTATCGTGACTTATCGCGACTTATTTAACTTATCGTGATCTGTAGTGCTCAATCCTTTCCTGAAACCCGCCTGCTCTTGGGCGAGGACATTATTTTCCTCCATCCACTTAGACAGTTTTAAGAGCAGGAAACAGGAATAGATCTTGGAGCTGATATCCCAAAGAGAGATGGGATGGTAGTTCTGGGGATTATTGTTATCCCCTTTTTTATAAATGGGATAAACTATACTTAGTTTCCAGCTCTCTGGAAAAATGCTGGTATTGTTGATGTATGTGAAAAGTTTGGCTAAGACTGGGGCCCCCCAATCAGAATTGTTTTTGAAAACCTCGGGTGGTAGCATGTCCATGCCATGGGCTTTATCAGCAGCAAGAGATCTAATAATCTCGGTCGCTTCCATTGCTGTGACTGGAGGCCAGTTTGGCATAGAGGTTAAAAAAGATGAAGGGAAACTGGAGAAATAATCTCCTGGATTGATATTCATGTCAAGGATGTGACTAAAATAGGTGCACCAAGTATCAACAGAAATAGAGTTGTTGATATTACAGTTGCGATGAGAATCTTGAAGGGAGATGAAAGACCAAAACTTCTGCTCATCCTTTTCATTGCAGGCCTTGCTCGGCTCTTTCCACTGATTAAACATATACAAATACTTTTTGTGTCCGAGAAGATTTTTATACCTAGAGCAGGCCTGGGCTAGAGCAACAATATCAGCAAAGGTTCTATGCAATCTGGTCCATCGTGCCAAACAGGAGAGATGTTTCTTAGTTTGTCTACGTTTAGCGTCAGACCATCTACTCCCAGGTCTACTTCGTTGTGTGTTTTGAGGTTTGATTACTAGCAGGGGATTTATACTCCACACTACCATTTCTGCTGCCCTCCCATGTGCTAGAATGGCCAGAGCTGATAGGTTGTAGATCTAGGTTTGGCTTGGCTCTTATTTCTCCGTCAGTGGCAGACACTGGATTGAAATGAATGCAATCTACAAGCCATTTAAGAATGAAACTGGTCACGGATCAGCCCCACACTAAAAAACTATAGGTTTTAGCTTTTCTTAAGAGGCCCTCCTCTGGTGGTCTAACTAAGCAGCCTCCATGCCAGGACCAGTTCAGGCTGGAACATGTCAAGCAGCCACAACTGTGCTCTTTCTCCACAACAGCTCACTGAGAGATAGTCTCTGAGTGAAGCTGTGATCCTGGATCTCATTTCCAGGGATCGAGTCAGTGGCAGGGCATCCATTGGTCTTTGCTTTGGACAAGACAGCTCCAGACTTGTGCTTTAGAGATGCCACTAACATTGCACTGCTAATCAGGATTCTCTTTCTGTTCCAGACACCAATGGGGGATTGGAGGGAGCCAAGTAGGGGGTCCTTGGACATGGCCTTGCTTGAAGAAGAGGCACAGCCTTTGAGAAATCAAGACGGAGCAGGGAGGGAGGAGGAGAGACCGACCACTGGCTGGAGGAGAGAACTTGTTGTCTGTCCCCATGAACTAAAGATCAAAGAGGAATATTCCAAAGTAAGGGAAAGTAAGGAGATTCCTCTCCATGAAGCAACTAGCAAGAGGACACCTTTTTCTTCCAAATTTGCGCTTCAGGACAGATCAGAGAAGAAGGAGAACATCAAGGAATGTAGAAAGAAGTTGGACTCTCAGGATTCTGGCAACTTCAACATCCTCCCAGTCAGATCAGAAAAAGACACTGAAAATAAGGTTAAAAAATGTGCTCACTGTGGAAAGATCTTCAAAAGTAAATCCAACCTTTTAGCTCATCAAAGAACCCACACAGGGGAGAAACCTTATAAATGCTTGGTGTGTGGAAAGAGCTTCAGTCAGAATGGAACTCTGACTGTGCATCAAAGAACCCACACAGGGGAGAAACCCTATAAATGCTTGGAGTGTGGAAAGAGCTTCAGTCAGAATGGAAATCTGACTTTGCATCTAAGAACCCACACAGGGGAGAAATCCTATAAATGTTTGGAATGTGGAAAGAGCATCAGTCACAATGGAAGTATGACTGCGCATCTAAGAACCCACACAGGGGAAAAACCTTATCAATGCTTCAAGTGCAAAAAGAGCTTCAGTAGGAGCTCAAACCTGACTAGGCATCAAAGAAGCCACACAGGGGAGAAACCATATATGTGCTTCGAGTGCAAAAAGAGCTTCAGTAGCAACTCAGAACTGACTGTGCATCTAAGAACCCACACAGGGGAGAAACCATATAAATGCTTCGAGTGCAAAAAGAGCTTCAGTAGCAGCTCACATCTGATGGTGCATCAAAGAACCCACACAGGGGAGAAGCCATATAAATGCTTGGAGTGTGGAAAGAGTTTCAGTCTGAATGGACATCTGACTTTGCATCTAAGAACTCACACCTGGGAGAAACCATATAAATGCTTTGAGTGCAAGAAGAGCTTCAGTAGCAGCTCAAACCTGACTAGGCATCAAAGAACCCACACAGGGGAGAAACCATATAAATGCTTTGAGTGCAAGAAGAGCTTCGGTAGCAGCTCAGACCTCATTGCACATCTAAGAACCCACACAGGGGAGAAACCATATAAATGTTTCCAGTGCAAAAAGAGCTTCAGTCACAATCGAAGTCTGACTGTGCATCAAAGAACCCACACAGGGGAGAAGCCATATAAATGCTTCGACTGCAAAAAGAGCTTCAGTCACAATCGAAGTCTGACTGTGCATCAAAGAACCCACACAGGGGAGAAGCCATATAAATGCTTGGAGTGTGGAAAGAGCTTCAGTCTGAATGGAAATCTGACTTTGCATCTAAGAACCCACACAGGAGAGAAACCATATAAATGCTTCGAGTGCAAAAAGGGCTTCAGTAGAAGCTCAGACCTGACTAGGCATCAAAGAAGCCACACAGGAGAGAAACCATATAAATGCTTGGAGTGTGGAAAGAGCTTCAGTCGGAATGGAAGTCTGACTTTGCATTTAAGAACCCACACAGGAGAGAAACCATATAAATGCTTGGAGTGTGGAAAGAGCTTCAGTCGGAATGGAAGTCTGACTTTGCATTTAAGAACCCACACAGGAGAGAAACCATATAAATGTTTGGAGTGTGGAAAGAGCTTCAGTAGCAGCTCAGAGCTGACTGAGCATCAAAGAACCCACACAGGGGAGAAACCATATAAATGCTTCAAGTGCAAAAAGAGCTTCAGTAGCAGCTCAGAGCTGACTGTGCATCAAAGAACCCACACAGGGGAGAAACCATATAAATGCTTGGAGTGTGGAAAGAGCTTCAGTCTGAATGGAAATCTGACTTTGCATCTAAGAACCCACACAGGGGAGAAACCATATAAATGCTTCGAGTGCAAAAAGGGCTTCAGTAGAAGCTCAGAGCTGACTGTGCATCAAAGAACCCACACAGGGGAGAAACCATATAACTGCTTCGAGTGCAAAAAGAGCTTCAGTAGAAGCTCAGAGCTAACTGTGCATCAAAGAACCCACACAGGGGAGAAACCATATATGTGCTTCGAGTGCAAAAAGAGCTTCAGTAAAAGCTCACAGTTGACTATGCATCAAAGAACCCACACAGGGGAGAAACCCTATAAATGCTTGGAGTGTGGAAAGAGTTTCAGTCAGAATGGAAATCTGACTTTGCATCAAAGAACCCACACAGGGGAGAAACCCTATAAATGCTTGGAGTGTGGAAAGAGCTTCAGTCAGAATGGAAGTCTGACTTTGCATCTAAGAACCCACTCACGAGAGAAACCATATAAATGCTTGGAGTGTGGAAATAGCTTCAGTCTGAATGGAAGTCTGACTTTGCATCTAAGAGCCCACTCAGGGGAGAAACCATATAAAGGCTTCAAGTGCAAAAAGAGCTTCAGTAGAAGCTCAGAGCTAACTGTGCATCAAAGAACCCACACAGGGGAGAAACCATATATGTGCTTCGAGTGCAAAAAGAGCTTCAGTAAAAGCTCACAGTTGACTATGCATCAAAGAACCCATACGGGGGAGAAACCCTATAAATGCTTGGAGTGTGGAAAGAGTTTCAGTCAGAATGGAAATCTGACTTTGCATCAAAGAACCCACACAGGGGAGAAACCCTATAAATGCTTGGAGTGTGGAAAGAGCTTCAGTCAGAATGGAAGTCTGACTTTGCATCTAAGAACCCACTCAGGAGAGAAACCCTATAAATGCTTGGAGTGTGGAAAGAGCTTCAGTCTGAATGGAAGTCTGACTTTGCATCTAAGAACCCACTCAGGAGAGAAACCATATAAATGTTTGGAGTGTGGAAAGAGCTTCAGTGTGAGCTCTAATCTGAATGTGCATCAACAATCCCACCAACAAGAGAAACCACAGAACTGCCTTGTTTTTCGTCTCATGAACTAATGTACAAATCTGAGAGAAGGTTTGATATATGACTTTAAAATGATGCTCCTATGAATTTAAGAAGCCCCTCCATTGAATCAGGCCTAAGGTCCATCTAGTCCAGCTTGCTGTGTCTTACAGCGGCCCAGCTGGCCTTGCACAACTGTACAGGACACAATTTTACCATAATTGCACACAGTCCTGCACAAATTGTACAGGATTTGTAACTAGTGGGCCACTTTTTCCTTTTCTTCACAGTATTGATCTTGACCTGATCTGTCCGTGTGTTTCAGGCCAGGTTGGAACTGTTGATCACTCACTGCTAGAGAGCATGTTCTGAGTAGAAGCCATGCAGATTTTATTTCCCGGTTACTGAAAGGTTTTCCCATCAAAAAGTAACTAGAATTCCTACCAGATGGAAATCCTACTATCATGCACAGTGTTGCCAAGTTTCTATCACCCATGATGAATGTCCCCAAAAAGGATGGTGAGAGACTGTCATCCTCTTCTCCATGGGTTAGGAGAGACAGTGCACAGGATGACCAGCTATAAGGGCTCCAGATATAAAGATGGGAACACATTTAATTTCCTGAAAGCATATAAGAAACTGTCATTAGGATACAGTGAATAATTCACCTTCCCTAACCCTGGTACTGGGAAGGTGTGGGGGGGACATAGGAACATGGGGGGGGGGACATGGGAATGGAGGATGAAGCAGCAGGAATTGGGAGTGTGTGAAAGGAGAAGCCAGCCAAGGAAAGAAATGAACTGGACAATGATCCAAAGGAAAGGAGGGGTGTCCAAAGAGTGGGCCTGGTTTCCAGAGACCCTTGAGTTCCAGCCAGCACTGGGGCAAGCTGTTGCATGTCCCTTTCCCCAGAGTCAAGGGCCAGAGGTGGGGTGAGGGAGAGACAGTCTGACTGGAGAGAGACTGGGAATGCCCTCTGCAGACCCTTTCTGGCAAGAACTACTTGCCAGCAGAGCAGAACTGGAATGAGTCCCCTCGTCTGTCACTCTGCTTCTCCCCAAGCTGGGCAGCCTCTCAGTATTTCTCAGCCATAATAAGTAGGAACGGAGCCTCTCTGTACTGAAGGAGCCCCCATATCTCCAGAACAGAAGAATCCCACCAGACTTGGTCGCAGTCTTTGGAACAGCTTCCTTCACAAACCATATTAGGCCAGGCCGTTCATTTCAATGGATGCCTGTTTTTGAACTTGTGTGTTTGTACTGTTATTGTTGTGATTCCTACAGTTTTCAACAATAAAGTCTGCCTCTCTCAGTGGTTGTCCACAATGGAGAAATTCTTCCTGGATTGGGTCTGAGGTGGATCCAGGAATTTTATTTGGTGCAAATTTATATTCCTGACAGAGATGGGCCCAGCCTATCCCAAGAACCGGTTCCCTGGAAGTGGGCGGGGCCAGGCCAGGTCAAGGGGCATGGCCGAGGTCAGGGGGCATGGCAGGGGAGAATTTAAAGGGGAAATTTTTTAAAAATCTAAATTTTTTTAAAAAATAAGTTTTTGCTTGTGCCCCCCAGCAACCTTAACCACACTTTCCTAGGAGTAAACCCCATTGACTGTCATGGGACTTACTGCTGAGTAGACCTGCATAGGATGGGGCTCTGATGCTGCAGTCCTCTCCACACTGGCCTGGGAGTAAGTCCCATTGACAAACATGGTGTTTACTTCAGAGTAGACACGCATAGGATGGGGCTCTGTGGCTGCAGTCCTCTCCACACTCAGCCTCCCTGGCCAGCCAGGAGAGGCTGATGCTGGGACAGCGCAGGACAACATCACCTATGTGAATAGTCCCCATGCGCCACGTCCCCCCCATGCGCATCAACATCCCCCATGCGCATCAACATCCTTCCATGTGCATCAAAATCCCATGCACACCATCCCACAGGAGCAGTATCTTCCCATGTGAATAAAACCCCTGTGTGCGTTGTCCCATGAGCATCAATGCCCATGAGCATCAACCCCTCATGCACAACATTCGTCTATGCACATCGTCTTTTCCAGTGCATCAGGAAACCCCCTCCTGGATCCCCCTCTGGCCTCCTAAATGAAATCCCTTCCCTGCTTGGACGCCACTCAGTGGGGCTTTAATTAGACAGCCTATGATTGTGCCCTCTTTGCCTCCAGGTCCAGGGAGAAGCCAGTTGTGCCACACTTTCCTGTGAGTAAGCCCCAGTGGATACAATGGGAGTTGATTCTGAGTAAGCAGAGGATCTGGTCCCTTTTCTCCTCCTGGTTCCTTTCCTCCTGCCATTCCTACTGCTGCAAACTTGGAAAGATGCAGGCTGGTATCCTATACTATTTCCTGTGAGTAACCCACAGTGGATACCGTGGGAGTTGTTTCTGAGTAGACAGCAGCTGGTTTCCATACATAGATCTCACACACAGAGATGGGTTCTTTTTTAAGTTGCTCCAAAAGACAGCAGTTATAGTAGATAAAACCAGCTGTCAGAATTTATTAGGATTTATTAGAATTTTATTGGAATTATTTGATACCTAAGAGATCATTCTGTAGGGTCCCTACCCAGGCAATTCGCAGGCAGGCAGAAACCTTCAATCAACATCCACAGGCTCCCTAGAGAAGGGATGATGACGTCACAATGCCCTGCTACTGATTCTCAGGAGTTTTGTAGTTTTCAATAATTAGCCTACTTAAAGACTTGTAAAGCCTGCCTATCTAGACGGGAAATCCCCCCATTGTCCTCAGCTGACCCTACAGCGCTAGAAAGAGCGCTAAATATGAAATAAAACGGAAGCAGCTTTGCGAAAGGAAGGAGGACTATGCAACGGAGATATTGACCATCAGACCAGACGGAAGGACTTGCCTGAAGCCCCGAGATTATAACATTTAAATAAAAATTTTACTTCTTTCTTCGTGTGTGAACGGAAGCCCGGATGGATCAGCAAAATGTAGAACCTATACGTGCTAGATAACGGTGAACGTCCTCCATTGTAAATTGTGTAATCATGTTTTCTACCACATTCTGTTCCTTTTCACCACCCAGGAAACCTCTAGAGATAAAATCTTTTCTGTATGAATTTCTCTTGTCATAAACAGAATAATCTCTTTATATAAAGTTTGCCTACGTGACAGTTAAGCTATAAAAAGTATGTGCAAATGTGTAAGGGGGTCTCAGTCTTTTTGTGGGGCAGAAACTCTGTCCGACTGTAGTCCAGAGCTCCTAATAAAAATATCTTTTGCTTGCATGAGCATCTTCTGAGTTTTCCTGATACTACCACTCATATTCACATAACACAGTGACTCTCAGTGAATATTAGTCATCCTTGGATATAAAGGTTTTTCTTTTCTGTTTTACTGAACAGTATTTTACAGTGTTTTATTACTGTACTGAACGCAGTCCTGCTCTCCTCCGTTTGCCAGTGTCAGTGTTCAGGGGATTGGCCCAGCAGGGTGCCCTTTCCTTTCCTCCTTGTGGTGGAGACCGTAGGGTGCCATTTTGTTTCCCTTTTCCCTCCAAGCTGCCACTGTGTTCCCTGTGTTCACTGTGTAGATTCAGAGTCTGAGGACGCTCTCCCTCCTCCAACAATAGTGACCTGTGGCAAGGGCAAGATGGTGGAGAGACGTGGAGGCTCCAAGTGTCTCGTTCTCCATGTTCTGCAGTGGCCCAAATGAGTCTCAGGGGTTCATCCCTCATAGCTTTTGCCTCAGCGAAAGTGAAATAATCACAAACTTCAGTAATTTACCTCACGTTTCTGAGGAAGGTTGGGTAAATGCTGAGGTAAAACTGTTGGGAAAGTGCTTGGTTGGGTAAGTGCTGAGGTAAAACTGTTGGGAAAGTGCTTGGTTGGGTAAGTGCTGAGGTAAAACTTGGGAAAGTGCTTGGTTGGTAAGTGCTGAGGTAAAACTGTTGGGTAAGTGCTTGGTTGGGTAAGTGCTGAGGTAAAACTGTTGGGTAAGTACTTGGTTGGGTGAGTGCTGAGATAAAACTGTTGGGTAAGTACTTGGTTGGGTAAGTGCTGAGGTAAAACTGTTGGGTAAGTGCTTGGTTGGTAAGTGCTGAGGTAAAACTGTTGGGTAAGTGCTTGGTTCTACTTCAGGTAAGTGCTTGGCAGTGGCCTCAGGTAACTGTGCAAGGCGTAGCCTCAAATACCAGGGGAGCACATGCCAAAAGTGGTCAGTAATCTTCATTATTTACCTCAGGAAACTTAGGCCTTTGCAGATTTCAGAAGCAGAACTCCTGGTGGCTGCATTTGCTGGAAGAAGGTCCAGAAAAGCCATGTAGGAAGAGAGTTGAAGTCATGCTGAGAGAGTGTAAAATGGTGTATTTAAAAAACAAAAACCCAAAAGCACTAGACCTGTAAGTCTGAAGGTCTGCAGATGGGTGGTTGGAGGCCTGGAAAACTTCACACTCTGGCCTGGCCGATTTCTCCCCAAGCCTGGAAGTATGCTTTAAAAGAATTAACTTTACCCAGGTGACATTCTCCTATCTGGCTTAGGAATTGGGATGTTGACGCAGAATCCCTGTTAAAATGGCAGTCCTGCCTCTGGTGGGCAGCAAATGCTCCGGTGGAGTCCTTGACTGTGTGTCAAACAACAGGGATAAAGGGACAGTTTGTTTTCCTTTCTGTGCAGGAAACATTAACCTTGGCATTCGTCATTTTGGAGCAGAGATGATTGTTTGGCCTATAAGGACCCTCTCATTTAAAAACTGAGTAAATTTAAATTGCACGACCTCACACCAGAGTCCTCCGAGTGTCCATCTTTCAACTAGTCCTCCAGTCAGGATGAAAGCAGAACTAACAGATGCCTGCTGATCAGATACCGGGTGCTGGTGTAGGTAGTCGCCCCAACTTTCCTCTCCAGTCACTCTTAGGAGTTTTCTTCCCGGCCTTGCGTGCACCAGTGTTCTGGTGCAGCATAGTCCCCAGGGTTCCACCGTCTGAGGGGGGGCAGATTGGGCAGAGCACAGCCCCGAATCTTGCCACTCCTCCATCTGAGGGATCTCCAGGGGTTTCTCCAGGGGATCAAGTGGCTTAGGTCACCTGGCTTAGGGTGACCAAACATTCTATTTTTCCTGGACATGTCCTCTTTTTCAGCCTTGAGTCCTGGGAAAAAATATTTTTTCTAAATTTTATTCAAAAAGGAAAAAAGAAAAGAAAAATACAGTGGTACCTCTCATAAAAAGCGCCTCACATAACAAGCATTTCACTTAATAAGTATAAATTTTCAAGAAATCTTGCTTCACATAACAAGTTCTGCTTCACTTAACAAGCAAGCGCACTATGGGCACACACGCTATACAGCCATGACGGTCCACGTGGAGGCTCTTTAGACGTGCTGCCAGCCAGTGCTGCAGCCTCTAACTGCCTGCAACTTGGGGGCAGTTGCCTGGGGGTGCCAGAGACAGCTGCCTCCAACTGCCCCCACCGACCAGCTTGAACCTCCAGCAGCAGCCCAGGCAAGCCTCCCGGAAAGTGTCTTTGATTGCAGCCTCCTAACCATGTCTACTCAGAAGTTAGCCCCATTGTGTTAAATGGTGCTTACTCCCATTAAAGTGTCTTGGATTGCAGCCTCCTAACAGTGTATACCCAGAAGTAAGCCCCATTGTTTTCAATGGGGCTTACTCCCAAGAAAGTGTCTTTAGGATTGCAGCCTAAGTAGACTTCATAGGATCATGCACATTGAATGCATGTTTTGAATTCATTTCCAGTGTTTTGTCATCATTTTTACATCCAGTTAATATTTTTATATGAATATTTTGGGGGTTCTGGAACCAATTGTCTGAGTTTCACATAACAAACATCTCTCCGGAACGAATTAAATTTGTTACGTGAGGCACCTCTGTAGTATGAAACACTCTGTCCTACTTTTGTAACTCTTGGTAGTCAAGGAGGAGGACAGGATAGATTCTGGCCTGATCACAAATCTTTGAAGTTTTTTTGCCCTACGAAGTACAGTCTTAATAGGAATTATTTGTTTTCTCCGCTTTTTTTGGAATTGGGGAAAGGGAACAGGCCCTATAACCCTTGTTGCTTCCTATGGTCCTCCATTTAGAATGTGCTTAGCATCCCACACTTTTTGAGATACAAGTTACGAAAGTGGAAAGATAATTACTGAACTGATACTGAATTTTCCACCCAGGATGGAAGTCCAAGCAGATGTGCAGAAGGAAAGATGTAGTTGTAGTGGAGAATTAGGAACTGTCAGTTTAGGAAAAAACTGTTATTTACAAAAAAAAACAGGCATCTGTCAGTCTTGAAAGACTATGGTATCGTGCTGAGTTCTGCATATGCTGCATGCGAAGCACCAAGGCCTGGGTAGATTGATATGGAGGATAGGCTGTTACCCAAGCAGCAAATCCCCCCTCTCCACACCACTGAAATAGTCCAATGGAAAGGCAGAGCCAATACGTTTGGTTCCAGCTTAGTGACAATGCCAGCAGGCTCAGGTCCTAGCAGCTGAAGCCAGGAAGCAGGAGGGCAGCCCAATGGAGACGCCAAAGGAAGTTAAGCCCCCCCTTCCTGGGCGCCCACGCTCTCCCTCCTGAGGAAAGGTTCGGGGAGCAGATGGGGCCTCTAGGACAACCAGTGGGTTGCTGTGCCCCCCTCACAGAAGCCTCTTGACCGGCAACCCCTCAAGGGAAGGGATCATGACTGGCCGCTCCCTGGGCTCCAACCAGGGAGGAGGGACTGAGGAGGGATGACACCTGCAGTAGTAGGAAAATGTCCCCCATTTCCCCAAAGGTAGGGGCCAAGAGACTCTACAGCCACCTCAAGGGTGGGAGTCAGCAGAGCTGACAATTTTCAAGCCGACCTATCCGAAGGCAAGGCCAGTCTGGGGACCTTGGGGAGCATCCCCTCCAGGAAGACTTTCGACTGACCCTGCCTTCCGGAGGGCCTGGCATCCCAAGAGAGAGGCTGACCCCACCATGGATGTACCACTGGAGAATGTCTTCTTGCAATTTGCAGTTTGCTAGCTAGAAAGCATCAGAAGCAGCATTTGCAGAGTCTGGTCCATAACCTGTCAGGTAAGCAGGAATGCAAGTAGTTGAAATGGGAATGGTTCAGAGGAGAGCAGCCAAAATGGTTCATGGTCTGGTACAGCGCAAGACAACATCCCCTCTACAATACAGTGCCACTGGAACAGACATTGCTGTGGTGAGGAGGGCAACATACTCTCCCCCTGCTAAATAAAAGAAGCTCTCACTTACAGAGGGCCTCTTCCCTGGTGTGTAGGGGTTGGGCCCCTGAGAAAATGTGGAGCCCTCGGAGAGAAATGTAGGTCGACCCAATAAAGGGGGAGTCCTGGGCTCTAATTAACCCATTAAAATCCTCTTCATGTCTCCAGAAGCTGGTCTGCCATATCAGACCATGAAGGCTTTGATTTGGAGGGGAAGCCTCTCCAGCTCTGCTGTCCACTGAGTTTCTCTTTGGTTTTTCCTTCTATTTTTTACTTTTCTTTTCCTTTTCGAAAAACTAATAAATTTTTAAAAAAGGTTTTTTCCCAGGACACAAGGCTGAAAAAGAGGACATGTCCTGGAAAAAGAGAACATCTGGTCACCCAAACCAGGTGTCTAAGTATCTGGAGAACATCTGGCACACACCAGAGGTATGGGAGACAGTGAGACAGGTGAGGCAGTGGCCCCTATGGGAGTCTTTCCAAAAGTGCTAACATGTGAGGTGCGCAGGAAGGTACAACTCACACAAAGACTCACCTATGAGGACATATGATCACCTATGACATATGAACATATGAACTGCTGCAAGATTTGACTGTGGGTTGATGCAGGGACTGCAAAACTCTGCACATGGTCAGAGGCAGGCTTTCTAGGTTGACAAGGGGGGGACTGAATTCTGCAGGTAGCCCATCCTCCTTTCAATCAAGCCCTATTCCCTCCCCTACAACATGCCCAACCTCATGATAAGCCAATGGGAGTGGAAATAGGGGTCTGCCCATCAAGGACTGAAGAGACCTGCATCCAGGTGTATTTGGATGTTGGCCACAGACAGTCCTCATGGCTTGGAGCCTGTGATGGTCCTTCTAGGAACTGATCCAAGCCGGGTGTCAGGAGGGAAGCCTGGAGTGTGACTCCTGGGCAGAGACTCCCTTTTGCTGCCCCTGCCCAGAGTGGCTCTAAAGGGGGGGCAGGACTCAGTTCTGCGCCCCCCTCCAGCTACGCCACTGGAGATGCTCAGCATGCAGAAGGCTCTGCTGGTTCTACACATAGATCAGGGCTTCTCCCCTCCAGGCAGGTCTTCTCGGAAGTAACCCCCTTGCAGTCAGTGTCCTGCCCCCCTGACAGGTCTGCAACAGAGTATCCAGGCTGGGATCCGCTTCCTTCCACCTGCAGGCAGAGATGGGCGGTGGTGTAGCTGGAGGGGGGAAAGGAGCAATGCAAGGGGGAGTGAGGGCAGGAGGGAGCAAAGGGGCAGCCTGGACAGGAGGAGGAGAAGAAGGCTAGACCTTCCTCCTTCTGCAGAGATCCTTCCTTCCTCTTCCTCCACTCCTCTGCCTGGCACTGCGAGGGTTAAGCTGGGGGCAGGAGAGGGACAGCCCCTTCCTGGACTGCCCTCCACCCCTTCCTCTTTCTTCCCTTCCTTCTCCTGAATCCTTCTGGGGGCCAGCAGGAGGGTCAGTTCTGGGGGTGGGAGTGGAGGGGATGGGGGGAGAGAAGAGCCCAGGTTGGGGGTGCTGATGTTGATGCCAGGGGGGAGAGAGGACCGATGGGGGGGGGGAGGTGACAAAGGCAGAAGATGGGATGGAGCAGTGAAAGTGGTGCTGAAGACCCCCTCCCCCCCAGTTCAGAGCCCCTTTCCTGCCCCAGACAACAGCTGCCTCTGTTCTGCCCGGAGCTGGAGCAGGAGGTGGAGGTCTGGGAGATCTGGCATCTCCTTCCCCCCAGCCAGCCCCATTGCAACACCCACAGCCTGGCATCCAACAGACAGCTGGACTTGGCTGTGCAGGACTTCTTGGCATGGCAGGCACCCACAGTAGGCACCATCAGGCATTGCTGGGCACTGGGCATTCCTGCCGGGCACCACACCAAATGGGTTCTTATTTGATGCTTGCGTCACAAAAGGAATACCCTCCCCACATTTCCTGCTTCCAGGTTCACTGGTTGGGGCTGAATGTGGATCAGGTTGATTCCATTTCTGGTGGTTTTGGCTGGGCACAGATGAGTTAGACAGTGAGTGATTCAGTCAGTGACTCTTCAGTTTTATAGTGTTTTATTTGTTGTCAACATCTTTCAAAAGGTAAAGGTCCCTCTTGCGCTTTATAAAATAAATAAATAATTTGTCCCCCACAGTCATGCTATTCATGACCCACTGTAGGGTGCAGTGCTCATCCCCATTTCTGAAGCCTTAAGAGCCGGAGTTGTTAAAAGACACATCTGTGGTGATGGGGCTGGCATGATTGCAGAAGGCGCATGAAACACTGTTTTCCTTTCCCACTTAAGGGATATCTGTTTATCTACTTGTATTTACATGCTTTCAAACATTGGCAGGAGTTGAGTTAAGGACAGGATCTCACCCCATCTTGTAGGACCCGCATCTTGAACCCTGGCCTGCTGATTAACAAGCCCTTGCCTGTTATCACTTGTACCACCACAGCCTATGTCAACATGTTTAGTGTTTGCAATAAAAATCATCAGAAACCTGGTCATTGCAGCCAAAGAGGACCCTTCCAACCAGATCCCTGGCAGATACTTCCTGATCCAGAAGACCCAGAGATTGGAAGATTGGTTCTTTCAGAAGACGGAACTGAGGAGGACGTAGCAGGGGGAGCCTCTCAGCAACTGTGAAGGGAAGATCCAGCCCCGAATGACTGCCCAGCAAGAGAGGAATTCTGTCAAATACCCACAAATTTCCAGGTGTGTTTCTCAGTGTCTCCCCTTTCCAGAGAGCAGATATATTTACCTTTATGGGAATAAAATATATATATCAACAGAGTCTGGTATAATATGTAGTACATATTATGGGGTCAGATAAAGAGATTCATTGACTGAGCCCATCTTCATTCCTCTGGTGGATCACACAGTGAGTCAAGCCATACATGACAGATGTGTATGCAAGTATGCTTGACTCAGGTGTTGTAACAAGGTCAGTCTGAAAGTACATGATTGGGGGACACACACATGATTGAGTCATACAAGTTATGAAAGGGGTGGATAGAGCGATGCTCTTTTCCCTTTCACATGACACCAGAACTAGGGGACATCCACCAAAATTATATGTTGGGAGAGTTAGGACAGACAAAAGAAAATATTTCTTGACCCAGCGTGTAGTTGGTCTGTGGAACTCCCTGCCACAGGAGATGGTGAAGGCATCTAGCCTCAAAGCCTTGAAGAAAGGATTGGACACATTCCTAGACGAAAGAACCATCACAGTTTACAAGCCATGAGGGGTGTGTGTGGTGGTGGGCAACCTCAGAATACCAGATGCAGGGGGATACAGGTGTCACACATGCTCCCTGAGTAGGCATTTGGTGGGCCACTGAGATACAGGAAGCTGGACTTGATGGGCACCAAATGCTGATGGCCAGATTGGGACTCCAAATAGGAGCCATGTTGCAACCTTAACATTGGGTATAGGAGTTGTCCTGGTGGGGTGGTAGAAGCACCTTTCCATAGGTCAATAGGCTTCCCAAGGTCCAAAGTATCTGCTGCCAAGTAGAGGTTGTCACAAAGCTGCTGAAGACGTCAACTGTGGTGGGCAGAAGGACAAAAGCGCTGGTCAGGAGGACTGCCAGGAGTCACTGGTGATACGTTTTCTGGTAGATATAGGCTGCTGGTGGATGTTGCTGTGAAAGTCTTTCAGGATCCTCTCCTCCTGCTCTGCAATGTCTTAGGTGGTTCTACTCAGATCAGAGCCAGTTATTTGTCTAGTCCAGTTCCGAGTGTACCCATAGTGGCTGCTGGAGCTTGACACTGGGAAAGAAGCAAATGTTCCCTTCCATTACCTTGAGTAGACCTCCAGCTGCCTTGTGGCAGCTATGCTATAATATGGCAGAGGCTGTTTAGCTCCTGCTGTACCAAGGAGTTGCAGACCCCTGAGAACTGGGTGTTGAACTCTGAATCAGGGTCTGTTACCCCAAATAGCAGAATCTCCTCTTTGAGGAGGAAGGAAGGATGGCACTCAGCACTGCACAGGTTGCTCCTCCACCTCCACGAGGCAGGCCGGACACAACTAAAAAGATGTGCTGGAAAAATGGCTCAGGAAAGAGTGTAAGACAACATAGCATACAGAGAATAGAATAAGGCAGGAAGTGAAATAGGCAGAACCAGCCAAAACCAACCAGCCCCTCCAGACCAGAATCTCTGGCTGGGAGAGTGATAGAGGTGGTAGAAAATAGTGCACAACCTCCTCAACCTCCCCAGATCCACGTATGCAAAATCTAAGGTGTTTAGGGGTGGCCTGGAATCTGCCTTTGAGATACGCGGATGGCATAGTTTGTAGGCGTAATTCCATGAAGGCCTTCCTCAGATTGACAAAACTTAGCGACTAGAGATATTGTGGTCTGGTGTGGGTGGATTTAAAAAACCTATAGATCTGGGGAAAATGTGAGGCTTTTGGGAGGGTCCTATCCTGTTCATTGTCTTGTTTGAATATCCACTCCCTCAGCAAAGGCTTAAAATCCCTAAAAACCTAAATATCTGTAGAAAGAGAGTTGGCAGATAACAACGAGTGACCCGAGCTGGCCCAACCACCACACTTCAATGGTTCCTCCAAACATCATTTAGGGAGGCCATTGTCTGGCATGCCCAGCATTCTTTTACTGTATGAAGGAACAGAAAGCCTTGCTCTGGCCCTGATAGAAACCAGGTCAGCTTCGGCTCTAAGAAAGGCTGGATGGGACTGGATGGGGGGACTGGATGGAAGAGCCAAAATATATCTCAGAGATTTATTATGTATAATTTCAAGGATATATAACTTGTGCTGATTAATGTCGTATAAAATTTGGGCAATAACCTTCCCAACAAAGACCTCCAGAGCCAGAGTTACTAGCTTACCTCCCCCAGTATGAAAGAACTGGATTATGGAAAAGGTTGATCTCTATGCCTATCTATCTACATCTATCTACAGTATTTATATACCACTTTTCAACTGAAAAGTTCACAAAGCGGTTTACAAGAAAATGAAAAAATTAATAGCTAATTAATAGCTAATGGGTCCCTCTCCCAAAAGGGCTCACAATCTAAAATGCAAAAAGAACACCAGCAGAAGCCACTGGAACAGACATTGCTGGGGTGTGGAGGGCCAGTTATTCTCCCCCTGCTAAATAAAAGATGAACACCCGCTAGGTTGCCAAGGTTGTAACATGTTGGAACTATGGGTTCCAGTTAACTCTTATCAAATATAACACCCAGATATTTAAAACTGGGACCTGTTCTATTTTATGGGTCCCAATGAACCCATTATAGACAGGGGATGATGACCAAAAACAACAACTTTTGACTTATCGTGGTGCTTATCGTGAGATATAGTGACTTATTTGACTTATCGTGATTTGTACTGCTTAATCCTTTCCTAAAACCCGCCTGCTCTTGGGCGAGAAACCCATGGCGGTAGCATGTCTGTGTCAGGGGCTTTATCGGCAGCAAGAGATCTACTAAGCTTGGTTACTTCCATTGCTGTCACTGGGGGCCAGTTCAGCATTGAGGTTAAAAGAGAGGAAGGGAAACTGGGGAAATAATCTTCTGGATTGACATTCATGTCAAGGATGTGACTAAAGTAGGTGCACCAAGAATCAAGAGAAACAGAGTTGTTGATATTACAATTGCGATGAGAATCTTGAAGGGAGATGAAAGACCCAAATTTTTGCTCATCCTTTTCACTGCAGGCCTTGCTCAGCTCTTTCCACTGGTTAAATATATACACATTTCTTTTGTGTTTGAGAAGATTTTTATACCTACAGCGGGCCTGGGCTAGAGCAAAAACGTTGGCAAAGGGGAGAGATACCTTTTGTTTTGTCTACATTCAGCATCAGACCATCTACTGCCAGGTCTAATTCGTTGTGTGTCTTCAGGTCTGATTTCTACTCCATGCGACCATTTCTGCTGCCCTCCCATGCGCTGGAATGGCCAGAGCTTGGAGCACATGACTCCAAAATGGAAAAATGGGTTGTAGATCTGGGTTTGGCTTGGATCTTATTTCTCCTTGAATGGCTGACATTTGATGGAGATGAGTGCGATCTACAAGCCATTTCAGAATGAAACTGATCATGGATTAGCCCGACACTACAAAACTATAGGATTCAGCATTTCATAAGATGGGAGCATGACAATAAAGGTGCTGACAGGACTATGAGGGTCTAGGAGGAGGCCCTCCTCTGGTAGTCTAACTAAGCAGCCTCCATCCCAGGATCAGTTCAGGCTGGAACAAGCAGCCACAATTGTGCTCTTTCTCCACAATAGCTCAGTGAGTGAAGCTGTGATCCTGGATCTCCTTTCCAGGGACCGAGTCAGTGGCAGGGCATCCATTGGTCTTTGCTTTGGACCAGACAGCTCCAGACTTGTGCTTTACAGATGCCACTAACATTGCACTGCTAATCAGGATTCTCTTTCTGTTCCAGACACCAATGGGGGATTGGAAGGAGCCAAGTAGGGGGTCGTTGGACATGACCTTGCCTGAAGAAGAGGCACAGCCTTTGAGGAATCAAGATGGAGCAGGAGAGACCAACCACTGGCTGGAGGAGAGAACTCGTCTGTCTCCATAAACTAGATATCAAAGATGAATATTCCAAAGTAAGGGAAAGTAAAGGGATTCCTCTCCATGAAACAACTAGCAAGAGGACAACTTTTTCTTCCAATTCTGCGCTTCAGGACAGATCAGAGAAGCAGGAGAACATCAAGGAATGTAGAAAGAAGTCTGACTCTCAGGATTCTGGCAATTTCAACTTCCTCCCAGTCAGATCAGAAAAAGACACTGAAGAGAAGGTTAAAAAATGTGCTCACTGTGTAAAGACCTTCAAAAGTAAATCCAAACTTTTAGCTCATCCAAGAACCCACACAGGGGAGAAACCCTATAAAAGCTTGGAGTGTGGAAAGAGCTTCAGTCAGAATGGAAGTTTAACTTTGCATCAAAGAACCCACACAGGAGAGAAACCATATAAATGCTTTGAGTGCAAGAAGGGCTTCAGTACAAACTCAGAGCTGACTGTGCATCTAAGAACCCACACAGGAGAGAAACCATATAAATGCTTTGAGTGCAAGAAGAGCTTCAGTAGCAGCTCACACCTGACTAGGCATCTAAGAACCCACACAGGGGAGAAACCATATAAATGCTTCGACTGCAAGAAGGGCTTCAGTACGAACTCACAGCTGACTGTGCATCTAAGAACCCATACAGGAGAGAAACCATATAAATGCTTTGAGTGCAAGAAGAGCTTCAGTACGAACTCAGAGCTGACTGTGCATCTAAGAACCCACACCGGAGAGAAACCATATAAATGCTTCGAGTGCAAGAAGAGCTTCAGTAGCAGCTCACATCTGATGGTGCATCAAAGAACCCACACAGGGGAGAAACCATATAAATGCTTTGAGTGCAAGAAGGGCTTCAGTACGAACTCAGAGCTGACTGTGCATCTAAGAACCCACACAGGAGAGAAACCATATAAATGCTTCGAGTGCAAGAAGAGCTTCAGTACGAACTCAGAGCTGACTGTGCATCTAAGAACCCACACCGGAGAGAAACCATATAAATGCTTCGAGTGCAAGAAGAGCTTCAGTACGAACTCAGAGCTGACTGTGCATCTAAGAACCCACACAGGAGAGAAACCATATAAATGCTTTGAGTGCAAGAAGAGCTTCAGTAGCAGCTCACACCTGACTAGGCATCTAAGAACCCACACAGGGGAGAAACCATATAAATGCTTCGAGTGCAAAAAGAGCTTCAGTCAGAATGGAAGTTTGACTTTGCATCAAAGAACCCACACAGGGGAGAAACCATATAAATGCTTCGAGTGCAAAAAGAGCTTCACTAAGAGCTCACACCTGACTGTGCATCAAAGAACCCATACAGGGGAGAAACCATATAAATGCTTCGAGTGCAAAAAGAGCTTCAGTCGAAATGGAAGTTTGACTTTGCATCAAAGAACCCACACAGGAGAGAAACCATATAAATGCTTCGAGTGCAAAAAGAGCTTCAGTACAAACTCAGAGCTGACTGTGCATCAAAGAACCCACACGGGAGAGAAACCATATAAATGCTTCGAGTGCAAAAAGAGCTTCAGTCGAAATGGAAGTTTGACTTTGCATCAAAGAACCCACACAGTGGAGAAACCATATAAATGCTTCGAGTGCAAAAAGAGCTTCAGTACGAACTCAGAGCTGACTGTGCATCAAAGAACCACACAGGAGAGAAACCATATAAATGCTTTGAGTGCAAGAAGAGCTTCAGTACGAACTCAGAGCTGACTGTGCATCTAAGAACCCACACCGGAGAGAAACCATATAAATGCTTCGAGTGCAAGAAGAGCTTCAGTAGCAGCTCACATCTGATGGTGCATCAAAGAACCCACACAGGGGAGAAACCATATAAATGCTTCGAGTGCAAAAAGAGCTTCAGTACGAACTCAGAGCTGACTGTGCATCAAAGAACCACACAGGAGAGAAACCATATAAATGCTTCGAGTGCAAAAAGAGCTTCAGTAGGAGCTCATGGCTGACTGTGCATCAAAGAACCCACACAGGGGGGAAACCATATAAATGCTTCGAGTGCAAAAAGAGTTTCACTATGAGCTCACACCTGACTAGGCATCTAAGAACCCACACAGGGGAGAAACCCTATAAATGCTTCGAGTGCAAAAAGAGCTTCAGCCTGAATGGAAATCTGACTGTGCATCTAAGAACCCACACAGGAGAGAAATCCTATAAATGCTTGGAGTGTGGAAACATCTTCAGTGTGAGCTCAAAGCTGAATGTGCATCAATGTTCCCACCAAGAAGAGAAACAATAGAACTGCCTTGTATTTCTTCTCATGAACAAATGTACAAATCCTAGAGCAGGATTAATATGATTTTAAAATGATGGTCATATGAATATAAGACCCTCCATGGAATCAGGCCTAAGGTCCAGCTAGTCCAGCTTTCTGTCTCTTACAGCGGCCCAGCTGGCCTTGCACAATTGTACAGGACACAACTGGACCATAATTGCACACAATCCTGCAAAAAAATGTACAGGATTTGTACCTAGTGGCCCACTTTTTCTTTTTCTTCATAGGTATTGATCTTGACCTGATCTGTCCGTGTGGTTCAGGCCAGGTTGGAACTGTTGATCCCTCACTGCTAGAGAGCATGTTCTGAATAGAAGGCCATGCAGATTTTACTTCCCGGTTATTGAAAGGTTTTCCCATCAAAAAGTAATCAGAATTCCTACCAGATGGAAATCCTACTATCATGCTCAGAGTTGCCAAGTTTCTATCACCCATGATGAATGTCCCCAAAAAGGATGGTGAGAGACTGTCGTCCTCTTCTCCATGGGTTAGGAGAGACAGTGCACAGGATGACCAGCTAGAAGGGCTCCAAATATAAGATGGGAACACATTTAATTTCCTGAAATGGTAGCATAGAAGAAACGTGGGGGGGATTTTATGTTTTACTAAGTTTATTTTTACCTCTTTGAGCAACTTTGGAATGTGAAATGTTTTAGCCTCTCTGCATTATATGCAAATGCTGCTAATGCCGACGTGTGTTCCAATTCCGCAGTAGCCTCCTGGGGCAGAGGATTAAGATCGGTGAAATGCTTGCCCATATGAAGAGAGCCCTGGCACTGAGTGAGGCAGCCATGGAAGCCCGGAAGGTATATGATGAAGCACCAAAGGCTTGCTCAGTGAAAAGCTCCACCTTACGATCCTTAGAGTCCTTGGGGAGGGCATCAGAGTGAGAGGCGAGAGCAGAAGTGGCACCCAGGCAGTATCAGGCTTCCAAGAGAGGAAGCTCGAATTTTCCATGGCCTCAGGGACAAGGGCATAGGTCTAGGTAGGAGGCCTGCCGGGGTCCTGGAGTCTGGCTGGATTGGCCCCACTTCCTCTCAATGAGCTCCCTGAAAAAGGAAGCATAAGAAAACCCTGTACCTCCTCTACCACAGGTGGGAATCTTCCTAGATCCTCCTCAAAGTACACAGGGTCCTTCTGAGCCAGAGACTGGGAGGATCCTGCATGCTTGGCCCTCTTGGCAGGAGGAAAGGTTGGAGACCGAAGCCAGATGCCGAGAGGATCCTGAAGGCTTGGCCCTCTTGGCAGGGGGCCAGCTGGCCCAGGAAGATCCTCAACTGGGGCCAGAGGAAAGGTTGGAGATTGATGCCTCCAGAAATCCCAGCAGTGATGGAAGGCTCTATATGGCCCCGCAGCAGCGATGTAGGGTCAGCTCCACCCATAGACAGAGAGGGGCAGCTGCAGAAGGAATGAGAGACATGAAGATCCAAAGCAACCAGGACTGCTGAGAGGGAGAGGGAGAGAGAGAGAGCAGAGTGCATAAGCCTGTCTCCTCTTCTGCAGAGACCCAGAATGGCAGGCAGGGGGAGTGCACAGTGAAGCCTGGAGACTGTCAGGCAGAACCAGCTGTGAGGGAAACAACTAGGACTGCTGAGAGAGAGAGGGAGAGAGAGAGAGAGAGAGCAGAGTGCATAAGCCTGTCTCCTCTCCTGCAGAGACCCAGAATGGCAGGCAGGGGGAGTGCACAGTGAAGCCTGGAGACTGTCAGGCAGAACCAGCTGTGAGGGAAACAACCAGGACTGCTGAGAGAGAGAGAGAGAGAGAGGGAGAGAGAGAAAGAGGGAGAGAGGGAGCAGAGTGCATGAGCCTGTCTCCTCTCCTGCAGAGACCCAGAATGGCAGGCAGGGGGAGTGCACAGTGAAGCCTGGAGACTCTCAGGCAGAACCAGCTCCTTCTGAGGGAAACAACCAGGCCTGCTTTGGAAAAAAGGCGGGAAAAGCCAGGTCTGAGGAAAAAACCACCTGAAGTAAAAACCAGCCAGAATAAACCTGGTTTCCTCCATTGTGACTTCAAAGACAAATGGTAGCATATAAGAAACGTGGGGAGATTTTATGTTTTACTAAGTTTATTTTTAGCTCTTTGAGCAACTTTGGAATGTGAAATGTTTTAGCTTCTCTGCATTATATGCAAGTCACAGGTAGTTTGCTTTTTTATCTATGTTTATTTCTAACTTTATGTTTCTATTTTTGGATATTAACTGTACATTTAATCCATCTGAATTTTCACACATGCTAACATTCATTTATTTTCTATGCTAGTCTATGACTGTCATTAGGATACAGTGAGTAATTCACCTTCCCCTAACCCTGGTACTGGGAAGGTGGGGGTGACATGGGAACATGGGGGGGACATGGGAATGGAGGATGAAGCAGCAGGAATTGGGAGTGTGTGAAAGGAGAAGCCAGCCAAGGGAAGAAATGAACTGGACAAAGATGCAAAGGAAAGGAGGGGTGTCCAGAGAGTGGGCCTGGTTTCCAGAGACCCTTGAGTTCCAGCCAGCACTGGGGCAAGCTGTTGCATGTCCCTTTCCCCAGAGTCAAGGGCCAGAGCTGGGGTGAGGGAGAGACAGTCTGACTGGGAATGCTCTCTGCAGACCCTTTTGGGCAAGAACTATTTGCCTGCAGAACAGCCTGGCTAGAACTGGAATTAGTCCCCTCGTCTGTCACTCTGCTTCTCCCCAAGCTGGGCACCCTCTCGGTATTTCTCAGCCATAATAAGTAAGAACAGAGCCTCTCTGTACTGAAGGAGCCCCCAAATCTCCATAGGAAGAACAGAAGAATCACCACCAGACTTTGTGGCAGACTTCGGAACAGCTTCCTTCACAAACCTTCTTAGGCCAGGCCATTCATTTCAATGGATGCCTGTTTTTGAACTTGTGTGTTTGTACTGTTATTGTTGTGATTCCTACAGTTTTGAACAATAAAGTCTGTCTCTCTCAATGGTTGTCCATAATGGAGAAATTCCTCCTGGATTGGGTCTGAGGTGGATCCAGGAATTTTTTGGGTGCAAATAAACATTCCTTAGTCCCCAGAAGTCCTTTGAAGGGCCTGGAGTCTCCCACTAGGAGCTTCTTCCCTCTCCACAGCCAGACCCAATCTTAGAGAGAGGCCTCACCTGAACATCCCATGTGGCTCCCCATTGAGGGGACTGCCAGGTGTGTGGGGTTTCCAGCATTGCTGTTCTCTGTAGGAGGGAGGAAGAGTGCTCAGAACTGTCTGGGTTGCCCTTCCCCCCACATGAGCAGGTCAGATGAAACTTTCTCCCTCTAGGGGGAAGGCACCCATAGGTCCCAGTTCCATTCGACCTCTGGCAGAGCAGGACGTGTTTCTGGAGCACTCTGCTCCATTCTCCCTCTTTTTCTTCTTTCTTTCTCTCCTTTTTCTCTCTCCCTCCTCCTCTGTCCTGTCTCCCACTACTGGCTCCGATGACAGCAGCAGGAGGGGAACCAGCGCCAGCTCAGGCTCCTCACCAGACCATCTGTTCCAGCCCCAAGCCCCCCTCACTCTGGAAGGGGGAGTGCCCCAAGAAGAGCCACCGGAGCACGGCTAACGTCCAGTCGGCCCAGTGGCAGCAGAAGGAGGGAGAAGGGTTGCGGAGCCCGGGGATCGCACACTTCTGAGCACCGCCCCCAACTCCGCTTGACTAGCGCCTCGCAGGCACAGAGGCGGTGTGGTTGGGTGTGTCCTGTGGAGGAGTGTCCCCGCGCCTGCCTGAGGGCAGCATGGTGCGCTGCAGGCTGCAAGCCCAGGCTTTCCCAGGCTATCTCCCATTGGAGGAGATCTGCAGAGCGGCCTGTGAGGGCCTGCAGGCAAAGGGCTGCAGCCGGTTAGCATGCACGGGAAGCAAGGAACCAAGCTTTTCCCACGCAGACGCCATTTTGAGACCGTCAGGTCAGTGGCCATTTGGTAAAGGTATGACTGGGTCGGCCCTGGAAAAGGGAGGTACCTCCTAGCTCTAAAAGCCCCATTGCCCTGTCTTCTGCCTCACTGTCTAGAATGATGAAAGAGACGGTGGAGGAGATCTTTGAATCCAGATTTAAACAGTTGATGGCTTCTCAAGATGAAAGGGTTCCCTATGTGTCTAAGAAGGCCAAGCGTGGGAGGTCTGCCCGGGTTCCCACATGTGATTGGTCACCATGTTCTGAGGTGGACTCTGAGGGGTCCGACGTGGATGATAGGGGTTCTAAGAGGGTTAAGGGGTTTGAGGCCCATCTTACTATTGACCCTGATGAGGACTTGGAATCACCTCTTCCGAATCGGACAGGGAGGAGGGGGAATTGTCTGGGGATGATGTGGAAGCTGTTCCTCACCCCAGTAAGGTGGATCTGTTGTGCCCCCCCCCCCACCCTGGAGCTCTACCCAAGGGTGCTCACAAAGTCTGCTGCAGCCATGGATCTGTCGGTCACCCTTGGAACCACTAGGCATAACGACCCATTCTCCAGAGCCAAGTCCCTTAGGCAAGGCCCGGCCAAGCCCTTTGTAGTGCTTTTTCCAGAGCAATTGGAAAAGGTTTTCTCCTCTGCGTGGGAACGCCCAATGTCATCTAAACATAATTCCAGGTTCTTGGATAAGCGTTCCACTCTTCCAGATGCCATGATGTCCAGGATCAGGGTTCTGGTGGTGGATGGGCCAGTGGTCTCGCTTTCTTCCCCTGCCTTGTTGCCTTCTGAGGGGGAAGAAGGTCCCGAAGAGGGTTGCGATAAGCGCATTGACACTGCTCTTAAATGCTCCTCTGAGGCTTCTTCCCAGGGTTTTAGGGCCTCCGTAGCCAATTCTATATTTTCACAGGCAGCCTATATATGGGTGGAGGATCTAGCTGCAGATAAGACCATTCCAGGCAGAGTATGATGTTCCCTGAAGAAATTAGCACTGGTGACTGCGGCTTCGGCTGACTGCGCCTTTGATTCTCTGGCGCTTTCTGCTAGGGCCATGGCCTCGGGGGTAGTAGCCTGCAGGAAGTGCACAGTGAAGCCTGGAGACTGTCAGGCAGAACCAGCTCCTTCTGAGGGAAACAACCAGGACTGCTGAGAGAGAGAGAGAGAGCAGAGTGCATGAGCCTGTCTCCTCTCCTGCAGAGACCCAGAATGGCAGGCAGGGGGAGTGCACAGCGAAGCCTGGAGACTCTCAGGCAGAACCAGCTCCTTCTGAGGGAAACAACCAGGCCTGCTTTGGAAAAAAGGTGGGAAAACCCAGGTCTGAGGAAGAAAACTACCTGAGGTAAAAATGCAGCCAGGATAACCCGTTTCCTCCATTGTGATTGCAAAGGCTGTCCTTCAACCAGGGCTCCAACGTGCTGCCAAGACAAGCACTTCCTGGGGCTTGGTTGTTGCTGCAAACCCTCTCTTGCTGCAGCTGCCTGGGGCCCAATGCCTGTGGAGTGCTGTGGAGCGCTATGGTCAGGCAGACCCCTCTCCCAGGATGGCTACACCCACATCAAGCCTAACCTGGGAGGGTGAAACGTCCCACCGACTGTGAGGTGCGACAGTGGCAGGCACCCAAGCGGGAGTCCCTCCCTGTCCCCCCAACCAGGCTGGCTCAAAGGCCTCCATGGAGGCTGAGAGAGGGGGCGGAGGACAGAGGCTGCTTCCCCTCAGTGAGCCAGGCCCTGGTAGTGGGAGGGGAAGAACAAAGGGGCTTTCCTAAGCCCACTGGCCGCCTGAAGGCAGGCTCGGGCCCCCTCATTCTGGTGCCTAGCAGCTGAAGCCAGGAAGCGGGAGGGCAGCCCAATGGAGACGCCAAAGGAAGCCAAGGCCCCCTTCCTGGGAGCCCACGCTCTCCCTCCTGAGGAAAGGTTCGGGGAGCAGCTGGGGCCTGTAGGACAACCAGTGGGTTGCTGTGCCCCCCTCACAGAAGCCTCTTGACCGGCAACCCCTCAAGGGAAGGGATCATGACTGGCCGCTCCCCGGACTCCAACGAGGGAGAAGGGACTGAGGAGCGTTGACACCTGCAGTAGTAGGAAAATGCCCCCCATTCCCCCAGAGGTAGGGCCAAGAGACTCTACAGCCACCTCAAGGGTGGGAGTCAGCAGAGCTGACAATTTTCAAGCCGACCTATCCGAAGGCAAGGCCAGTCTGGGGACCTTGGGGAGCATCCCCTCCAGGTAGACTTTCGACTGACCCTGCCTTCCGGAGGGCCTGGCATCCCAAGAGAGAGGCTGACCCCACCATGGATGTACCACTGGAGAATGTCTTCTTCCAATTTGCAATTTGCTAGCTAGAAAGCATCAGAAGCAGCATTTGCAGAGTCTGGTCCATAACCTGTCAGGTAAGCAGGAATGCATGTCGTTCAGATGGGAATGGTTCAGAGGAGAGCAGCCAAAACGGTTCATGGTCTGGGACAGCGCAAGACAACATCCCCTCTACAATACAGTGCCACTGGAACAGACATTTCTGTGGTGAGGAGGGCCACTCACTCTCCCCCTGCTAAAGAAAAAAGAACCTCCCACTTGAAGGAGGGCCTCTTGCCCAGTGAGTAGGGGTTGGGCCGCTGAGAAAATGTGGGGCCCCTGAGAGAAATGGAGGTCCCGACAAAATAAGGGGGGGTCCTGGGCTCTAATTATCCCTTGAAAAAACTCTTCGTGTCTCAGGAAGCTGGTCTGCCATGTCAGACTCTGAAGGCTTTGATTCGGAGGGGAAGCCTCTCCAGCTCTACTGTCTTCCGAGTCTCGAGAAAAACTAATAAATTTTTTTTAAAGGTTTTTTTTCCCAGGACACAAGGCTGAAAAAGAGGACACGTCCTGGAAAAAGAGAATCTTTTTGGTCACCCTAAGCCATGTGTCTAAGTATCTGGAGAACATCTGGCACACACCAGAGGTATGGGAGACAGTGAGACAGGTGAGGCAGTGGCCCCTATGGGAGTCTTTCCAAAAGTGCTAACATGTGAGGTGCGCAGGAAGGTACAACCCACACAGAGACTCAGGTGTGTCCTTGAGGTGAAGTAGAATTTCCAGGAGGCCTTGAAAATCCCAAATGACAAACATCTGACTTCTGTGACTCTTAAGGAAAAGGTAATGAAGGTACAGTGGTACCTCTCATAAAAAGCGCCTCCATAACAAAGTGTATCATATAACAAGTATAAATTTCCAAGAAACCTTGCTTCACATAACAAGTTCCTCTTCACTTAAGAAACAAGAAAGCTATGGGCATGCATGCTATGCAGCCCTGACACTACTTGCTGAAGCTCTTTAAAAGGGTTGCTGGCCAGCACTGCTGCATTTAACTGCCCCCAACTTGGGAGCAGTTGCCCCGGGTGGCAGAGGCAGCTGCCCTTAACTGACCCAAGTGTCCCCACCGGCCACCTTGAAACTCCAGCAACAGCCCAGGAAAACCTCCCAGGAAAGTGTCTTTGATTACAGCCTCCTAACCATGTCTATTCAGAAGTGAGCCCCATTGTGTTAAAAGGGGCTTACTCCCAGGAAGGTTTCTTTAGGATTGCAGCCTAAGTAGACGTCATAGGATCATGCACATTGAACACATGTTTTGAATTCAATTCCAGTGTTTTATCATTTTTACATCCAGTTTATATTTTTATAAGAATATTTTTAGGGTTGTGGAAACCAATTGTCGGAGTTTCCATTATTTCCATTATTTCCTATGGGAAAATCCGCTTCACGTAAAGAATTTTTCACATAACAAACATGTCTCCAGAACGAATTAAATTTGTTATGTGAGGTGCCCCTGTATATTTCATGTGCTTAATTGTGTTTAATTCATGTGCTTTCATGTGAACATATATTTCATGTGATTTCATGCGCTTAATTTAAACACTATGATTATTAAATTCAAAACTATTATATACAGCATCATTGATCACATGTAATTTGTGGATTAGAAGAAAGCTACATGCTCACAAGAATATCCAATTAAGAATATACAATTATGACAATTAAGCAAGGCGAAGAGGACATGTCCTAGGAAAAAGGACATATGATCACCTATGACATATGAACATATGAACTGCTGCAAGATTTGACTGTGGGTTGATGCAGGGACTGCAAAACTCTGCACATGGTCAGAGGCAGGCTTTCTAGGTTTACAAGGGGGGGGACTGAATTCTGCAGGTAGCCCATCCTCCTTTCAATCAAGCCCTATTCCCTCCCCTACAACATGCCCAACCTCATGATAAGCCAATGGGAGTGGAAATAGGGGTCTGCCCATCAAGGAGTGAAGAGACCTGCATCCAGGTGCATTTGGATATTGGCCACAGACAGTCCTCATGGCTTGGAGCCTGTGATGGTCCTTCTAGGAACTGATCCAAGCCGGGTGTCAGGAGGGAAGCCTGGAGTGTGACTCCTGGGCAGAGACTCCCTTTTGCTGCCCCTGCCCAGAGTGGCTCTAAAGGGGGGGCAGGACTCAGTTCTGCGCCTCCCTCCAGCTACGCCACTGGAGATGCTCAGCATGCAGAAGGCTCTGCTGGTTCTACACATAGATCAGGGCTTCTCCCCTCCAGGCAGGTCTACTCGGAAGTAACCCCCTTGCAGTCAGTGTCCTGCCCCCCTGACAGGTCTGCAACAGAGTATCCAGGCTGAGATCCGCTTCCTTCCACCTGCAGGCAGAGCTGGACGGTGTTGTAGCTGGAGGGGGGAAAGGAGCAATGAAGGGGGAGTGAGGGCAGGAGGGAGCAAAGGGGCAGCCTGGACAGGAGGAGGAGGAGGAGGAGGCTAGACCTTCCTCCTTCTGCAGAGATCCTTCCTTCCTCTTCCTCCACTCCTCTGCCTGGCACTGCGAGGGTTAAGCTGGGGGCAGGAGAGGGACAGCCCCTTCCTGGACTGCCCTCCACCCCTTCCTCTTTCTTCCCTTCCTTCTCCTGAATCCTTCTGGGGGCCAGCAGGAGGGTCAGTTCTGGGGGTGGGAGTGGAGGGGATGGGGGGAGAGAAGAGCCCAGGTTGGGGGCGCTGATGTTGATGCCAGGGGGGAGAGAGGACCGATGGGGGGGGAGGTGACAAAGGCAGAAGATGGGATGGGGCAGTGAAAGTGGTGCTGAAGGCCCCACCCCCCGCGAGTTCAGAGCCCCTTTCCTGCCCTAGACAACAGCTGCCTCTGTTCTGCCCAGAGCTGAGGTGGAGGTCTGGGAGATCTGGCATCTCCCTCCCCCCAGCCAGCCCCATTGCAACACCCACAGCCTGGCATCCAACAGACAGCTGGACTTGGCTGTGCAGGACTTCTTGGCATGGCAGGCACCCACAGTAGGCACCATCAGGCATTGCTGGGCACTGGGCATTCCTGCCGGGCACCACACCAAATGGGTTCTGATTTGATGCTTGCATCACGGAAGGAATACCCTCCCCCCATTTCCTGCTTCCAGGTTCACTGGTTGGGGCTGAATGTGGACCAGGTCGATTCCATTTCTGGTGGTTTTGGCTGGGCGCAGATGAGTTAGACAGTGAGTGATTCAGTCAGTGACTCTTCAGTTTTATAGTGTTTTATTTGTTGTCAACATCTTTCAAAAGATAAAGGTCCCTCTGGCAGGGGAGGAAAGGCGCGATATAAAATAAATAAATAATTTGTCCCCCACAGTCATGCTATTCATGACCCACTGTAGGGTGCAGTGCTCATCCCCATTTCTGAAGCCTTAAGAGCCGGAGTTGTTAAAAGACACATCTGTGGTGATGGGGCTGGCATGATTGCAGAAGGCACATGAAACACTGTTTTCCTTTCCCACTTAAGGGATATCTGTTTATCTACTTGTATTTACATGCTTTCAAACATTGGCAGGAGTTGAGTTAAGGACAGGATCTCACCCCATCTTGTAGGACCCGCATCTTGAACCCTGGCCTGCTGATTAACAAGCCCTTGCCTGTTACCACTTGCACCACCACAGCCTATGTCAACATGTTTCGTATTTGCAATAAAAATAATCAGAAACCTGGTCATTGCAGCCAAAGAGGACCCTTCCAACCAGATCCCTGGCAGATACTTCCTGATCCAGAAGACCCAGAGATTGGAAGATTGGTTCTTTCAGAAGACGGAACTGAGGAGGACGTAGCAGGGGGACCCTCTCAGCAACTGTGAAGGGAAGATCCAGCCCCGAATGACTGCCCAGCAAGAGAGGAATTCCGTCAAATACCCACAAATTTCCAGGTGTGTTTCTCAGTGTCTCCCCTTTCCAGAGAGCAGATATATTTACCTTTATGGGAATAAAATATATATATCAACAGAGTCTGGTATAATATGTAGTACATAATATGGGGTCAGATAAAGAGATTCATTGACTGAGCCCATCTTCATTCCTCTGGTGGATCACACAGTGAGTCAAGCCATACATGACAGATGTGTATGCAAGTATGCTTGACTCAGGTGTTGTAACAAGGTCAGTCTGAAAGTACATGATTGGGACACACACACATGATTGAGTCATACAAGTTATGAAAGGGGTGGATAGAGCGATGCTCTTTTCCCTTTCACATGACACCAGAACTAGGGGACATCCACCAAAATTATATGTTGGGAGAGTTAGGACAGACAAAAGAAAATATTTCTTGACCCAGCATGTAGTTGGTCTGTGGAACTCCCTGCCACAGGAGATGGTGAAGGCATCTAGCCTCAAAGCCTTGAAGAAAGGATTGGACACATTCCTAGAGGAAAGAACCATCACAGTTTACAAGCCATGAGGGGTGTGTGTGGTGGTGGGCAACCTCAGAATACCAGATGCAGGGGGATACAGGTGTCACACATGCTCCCTGAGTAGGCATTTGGTGGGCCACTCAGATACAGGAAGCTGGACTAGATGGGCACTAAATGCTGATGGCCAGATTGGGACTCCAAATAGGAGCCATGTTGCAACCTTAACATTGGGTATAGGAGTTGTCCTGGTGGGGTGGTAGGAGCACCTTTCCATAGGTCAGTAGGCTTCCCCAGGTCCAAAGTATCTGCTGCCAGGTAGAGGTTGTCACAAAGCTGCTGAAGACGTCAACTGTGGTGGGCAGAAGGACCAAAGCGCTGGTCAGGAGGACCACCAGGAGTCATTGGTGATATGTTCCCACTCAGAGGGAAGAGTGGCAGGAAGTGATTTCTGAGACAGAAGGAGGATGGAGAGAAGGTGGATCAGGAAAGTGGGGGTGAGGATGGTTCAGGCCCAAAAAAGTGCAGGGATGGTGAACCAGGCTGCTGCTGGATCTTGCTGTGAAGGTTTTTCAGGATCCTCTCCTGCTCTGGAAAGTCTTAGGTGGATCTACTCATATCAGTGTCAGTTATTTAGCTAGTCCTGTTCCGAGTGTACCCATAGTGGCTGCTGGAGCTTGACACTGGGAAAGAAGCAAATGTTCCCTTCCATTACCTTGAGTAGACCTCCGGTTGCCTTGTGGCAGCTATGCTATAATATGGCAGAGGCTGTTTAGCTCCTGCTGTACCATGGAGTGGCGGACCCCTGAAAACTGGGTGTTGAATCCTGAATCAGGGTCTGTCACCCCAGTTAGCAGAATTTTTACCCTGAATCTCCTCTTTGCGGAGGAAGGAAGGATGGCGCTCAACACTGCAGAGGTTGCTCCTCCACCCCCAGGAGGCAGGCCGGACATTGACCTCTCCTTCAGGGAGGGCACCACATAATCCCAGTCAATGAGCTAGAAAAATCGTAACACCCCTCCCCAGACATACTATAAAGATGTGCTAGAAAAATAGCTTAGGATAGTGTTAGACAGCATAGCATACAGAATAAGCCAGGAAGCAAAATAGGCAGAATCAGCCAATACCAACCAGCCCCGCCAGACCAGAATCTCTGGCTGGGAGAGTGATAGAGCTGATAGAAAAGAGTATAGAGCACAACCTCTTCAACCTCCCCAAATCCACGTATGCAAAATCTAAGGTGTTTAGGGGTGGCCTGGAAGCTGCCCTCGAGATACGCAGATGGCATAGTTTGTAGGCGTAATTCCATGAAGGTCTTCCTCAGATTGTCAGACTGACAAAAGTTAGCGAGTAGAGATATTGTGGTCTAGTGTGGGTGGATTTTAAAAAGCTATAAACGCGGGGGAAATGTGAGGCTTTTGGGATTCCCCCATGCGCAACTTCTCCTCATGCGCATCTTCCCCCCATGCACATCAGTCCCCCATCCGCATCAGTTCCCATTGCACAACATCCCCCATGTGCATCATTCCCCCATGTGCGACTTCCCCAATGCGCATCAGTCTCCCATGCGCATCAGTCTCCCATGCGCAACAACCCCCATGCTCATCAACCTGCATGTGCAGGTCAGTAGAAATAACATCCTTGAAATAGAAATAACATCTAGATATTTAAAACTGACCTGTTCTATTTTATGGGCTCCAATGAACCCATTATGGACAGGGGACGATGACCAAACAACTACTTTTGACTTAGCGTGGTGCTTATCGTGACTTATGTGACTTATCGTGATCTGTAGTGCTCAATCCTTTCCTGAAACCCGCCTGCTCTTGGGTGAGGACACGATTTTCCTCTATCCACTTAGACAGTTTTAAGAGCAGGAAACGGGAATAGATCTTGGAGCTGATGTCCCAAAGAGAGATGGGGCGGTAGTTCTGGGGATTATTGTTATCCCCCTTTTTATAAATGGGATAAATTATACTTCCAGCTCTCTGGAAAAATGCTGGTATTGCTCATATCTGTGAAAAGTTAGGCTAAGTGTGGGGCCCACCAATCAGAATTGTTTTTAAAAACCCCAGGCGGTAGCATGTCTGTGTCAGGGGCTTTATCGGCAGCAAGAGATCTACTAAGCTTGGTCACTTCCATTGCTGTCACTGGGGGCCAGTTTGGCATAGAGGTTAAAAGAGAGGGAGGGAAACTGGGAAATAATCTCCTGGATTGACATGAATGTCAAAGATGTTGCTAAAATAGGTGCACCAAGTATCAACAGAAACAGAGTGGTTAATATGACAATTGCGATGAGAATCTTGAAGGGAGATGAAAGACCAAAACTTCTGCTCATCCTTTTCACTGCAGGCTTTGCTCAGCTCTTTCCACTGATTAAACATATACAAATACTTTTTGTGTCCGAGAAGATTTTTATACCTAGATTTTTATACCTAGATTTTTATACCTAGAGCAGGCCTGGGCTAGAGCAACAATGTCAGCAAAGCCTCTATGCAATCTCATCCATCTTGCCAAACGGGAGAGATGTTTCTTGGTTTGTCTACGTTCAGTGTCAGACCATCTACACCCCGGTCTAATTCCTTCTGTGTTTTGAGGTTTGATTACTAGCAGGTGATTTATACTCCACGCGACCAATTCTGCTATCCTCCCACGTGCTGGAATGACCAGAGTTGGAGCACATGGCTCCAAAATGGAAAGATAGGTTGAAGATCTAGGTTTGGCTTGGCTCTTATTTCTCCTTGAATGGCTGACATTTGATGGAAATGAGTGCGATCTACAAGCCATTTACGAATGAAACCGGTCACAGATAAGACCCACACTACAAAACTATAGGATTTCACATTTCATAAGATGGGAGCATGACAATAAAGGTGCTGACAGGCCTCTGAGGGTCTAGGAGGAGGCCCTCCTCTGGTGGTCTAACTAAGCAGCCTCCATGCCAGGACCAGTTCAGGCTGGAACATGTCAAGCAGCCACAACTGTGCTCTTTCTCCACAACAGCTCACTGAGAGATAGTCTCTGAGTGAAGCTGTGATCCTGGATCTCCTTTCCAGGGAACAAGTCAGTGGCAAGGCATCCATTGGTCTTTGCTTTGGACCAGACATCTCCAGACTTGTGCTTTAGAGATGCCACTAACATTGCACTGCTAATCAGGATTCTCTTTCTGTTCCAGACACCAAAGGGGGATTTGAGGGAGCCAAGTAGGGGGTCCTTGGACATGGCCTTGCTTGAAGAAGAGGCACAGCCTTTGAGGAATCAAGACGGAGCAAGGAGGGAGAAGGAGAGACTGACCACTGGCAGAAGGAGAGAACTCGTTGTCTGTCCCCATGAACTAGAGAACAAAGAGGAATATTCCAAAGTAAGGGAAAGTAAGGAGATTCCTCTCCATGAAAGAACTAGCAATAGGACGCCTTTTTCTTCCAAATCTGCGCTTCAGGACAGATCAAAGAAGCAGGAGAACAAGAAGGAATGTAGAAAGAAGTTGGACTCTCAGGATTCTGGCAACTTCAACGTCCTCCCAGTCAGATCAGAAAAAGACACTGGAAAGAAGGTTACAAAATGTGCTCACTGTGGAAAGACCTTCAAAAGTAAATCCAACCTCTTAGCTCATCAAAGAACCCACACAGGGGAGAAACCCTATAAATGCTTGGAATGTGGAATGAGCTTCAGTCTGAATGGAAGTCTGACTGTGCATCAAAGAACCCACACAGGGGAGAAACCCTATAAATGCTTGGAGTGCGGAAAGAGCTTCAGTCTGAATGGAAGTCTGACTGTGCATCAAAGAACCCACACAGGGGAGAAACCCTATAAATGCTTGGAGTGCGGAAAGAGCTTCAGTCAGAATGGACATCTGACTTTGCATCTAAAAACCCACACAGGGGACAAAACCTATAAATGCTTGGAGTGTGGAAAGAGCTTCAGTCACAATGGAAATCTGACTGTGCATCAAAGAACCCACACAAGGGAGAAGCTATATAAATGCTTGGAGTGCAAAAAGAGCTTCAGTCAGAAGGGACATCTGACTTCGCATCTAAAAACCCACACAGGGGAGAAAACCTATAAATGCTTGGAGTGTGGAAAGAGCTTCAGTCATAATGGAAGTCTGACTGTGCATCTAAGAACCCACACAGGGGAGAAACCATATAAATGCTTCAAGTGCAAGAAGAGCTTCAGTCATAATGGAAGTCTGACTGTGCATCTAAGAACCCACACAGGGGAAAAACCCTATAAATGCTTGGAGTGCAAAAAGAGCTTCAGTAGCAGCTCAGACTTGACTGTGCATCAAAGAACCCACACAGGAGAGAAACCCTATAAATGCTTTGAGTGCAAAAAGAGCTTCAGTCAGAATGGAAGTCTGACTGTGCATCTAAGAACCCACACAGGGGAGAAACCCTATAAATGCTTCGAGTGTAAAAAGAGCTTCAGTCAGAGCTCACAGCTTACTGTGCATCAAAGATCCCACCAACAAGAGAAACCATAGAACTGCCTTGTATTTGAACCTTAGACTAGTTTTGATATATGATTTTTAAATGATGCTCATATGAATATAAGAAGACCCTCCATTGAATCAGGCCTAAGGTCCATCTAGACCAGCTTCCTGTGTCTTACAGCGGCCCAGCTGGCCTTGCACAACTGTACAGGACACAATTGTACCATAATTGCACACAATCCTGCACAAATTGTACTGTAACTCGTGGCCACTTTTGCTTTTTCTTCACAGTATTGATCTTGACCTGATCTGTCTGTGTGGTTCAGGCCAGGTTGGAACTGTTGATCACTCACTGCTAGAGAGCATGTTCTGAATAGAAGCCATGCAGAGTTTACTTCCCGGTTACTAAAAGGTTTTCCCATCAAAAAGTAACCAGAATTCCTACCAGATGGAAATCCTACTATCATGCACAGTGTTGCCAAGTTTCTATCACCCATGATGAATGTCCCCAAAAAGGATGGTGAGAGACTGTGGTCCTCTTCATGGGTTAGGAGAGACAGTGCACAGGATGGCCAGCTATAAGGGCTCCAGATATAAAGATGGGAACACATTTAATTTCCTGAAATGGAAGCATATAAGAAACGTTGGGTGATTTTATGTTGTTTATTTTTAGCCCTTTTAGCAACTTTGGAATGTGAAATGTTTCAGCCTCTCTGCATTATATGCAAGTCACAGGTAGTTTGCTTTTTTATCTCTAAGTTTATTTCTAATTTTCTGTTTCTATTTCTGGATATTAACTGTACTTTTAATCCATCTGAATTTTCACGTAGTGCTATCATTCATTTAATTTCTATGCTGGTCTATGACTGTCATTGGGATACATTGAATAATTCACCTTCCCCTATCCGTGGTACTGGGAAGGGGTGAGGGGACATAGGAACATGGGTGGGGGAAAACATGGGAATGGAGGATGAAGCAGCAGGAATTGGGATTGTGTGAAAGAAGAAGCCAGCCGAAAGGAAAGGAGGGGTGTCCAGAGAGTGGGCCTGGTTTCCAGAGACCCTTGAGTTCCAGCCAGCACTGGGGCAAGCTGTTGCATGTCCCTTTCCCCACAGTCAAGGGCCAGAGCTGGGGTGAGGGAGAGACAGTCTGACTGGGAATGCCCTCTGCAGACCCTTTGGGGCAAGAACTATTTGCCTGCAGAACAGCCTGGCTAGAACTGGAGTCCCCTCGTCTGTCACTCTGCTTCTCCCCAAGCTGGGCAGCCTCTCAGTATTTCTCAGCCACAATAAAGTAAGAACTGAGCCTCTCTGTACTAAAGGAGCCACCATATTTCCATACGAACTTTTGTGTTTGTACTGTTATTGTTGTGATTCCTACAGTTTTGAACAATAAAGTCTGCCTCTCTCAGTGGTTGTCCATAATGGGAAATTCCTCCTGGATTGGGTCTGAGGTGGATCCAGGAATTTTACTGTGTGCAAATATACATTCCTGATCCCTGAGAAGTCCTTTGAAGGGCCTGGAGTCTCCCACCAAGAGCTTCTTCCCTCTCCTCAGTCAGACCCAATCTTAGAGAGAGGCCTCACCTGAACATCCCATTTGGCTCCCCATTGACGGGACTGCCAGGTGTGTGGGGTTTCCAGCATTGCTGATCTCCTGCTAGCTCCTGCAAGGCCCCAACACCACCTTTGGCAACCTGGGAGCAAAGCTTGCTAAAAACATTAGCTAGAAGAGCAAGGAGAATCCCATCCCTTTTGTAACTGCAGAGCATCCTTGTCCAAGGAGCACCAGCCTTTGGCTCTCTACTCAGTTCTCTCAATCCTAAGAAATGTCTATTTGCAATTTGCTATTTAAAAAGCATCAGAAGCAGCATTTGCAGAGTCTGGTCCATAACCTGTCAGATAAGCAGGCATGCATGCAGTTAAAATGGGAATGGTTCAGAGAACAGCAGCCAAAATGGTTAATGGTCTGGGACAGAGCAATACAACATCCCCCATGTATATTGTCCCCATGCGCAATGTCCCCCCATGTGCATCATCCCCCCATGTGCATCAAAATCCCATGCACACCATCCTGCATGCACAACATCTGCCCAAAGCTAAAAAGCTCCTGACCCAGCTGACTAGACGGACAAGACATTATCGTACAACCACAAATCTTGACTCCCTGTCTCTTGCTCGTTCAAACTGTAAAAAACTTGCTAAACAAAAAAAGAAATTGTATTTACAATCCCAATGGAACGAGCTGAGCAAAGCCTGTAATAGAAGGAACAAACAAAAGTTCTGGTCCGTAATTTCACTCCATAACCCAGATTCTAATGGCAGTTTTAATTACTGCATCCCCGCTCCCCTATCTTGGTGCTCCTATTTTGGTACCGTCTTTGACAGCGACGCTAACCCAGAGGATCACACTTCTTCATCCTTGTTGATCTCTTACCCAGTATGGCCCCCAGTTTTAGAAGAGAAAGTGATTGAACACATTGATTCACTTGCTCCAGATAAAGCTCCTGGTAGGGACATGATCCCTCCTGAGGTTTTTAAAAACAACTCTGATTGGTGGGCACCAATTCTGGCCAAACTTTTTACTCATATTAAGTCTACCAGGACTTTTCCTGCAAGTTGGAAAAAGAGTATTATTTTCCCAATTTACCAAAAGGGTGACAAAATGAACCCTCAGAATTATCGGCCTATTTCTTAACTGGATATTAGTTCAAAAATCTATTCCCTCTTCTTAACAAATTGACCAAGGCCAGTGGTGGCTCCAGCAGGTTCGCACCTACTCTATAGAACTGGTTCTTAACAAGAGATAGGACATAAGAAGTTTAAAAATAGCCATTTAAAAGTGGCTGCCAGATGGACAGAGAACCGGTTCTTAATTTCTTTGAATCCCATCACTGACCAAGGCTACAATCTTAAACACACTTTCCTGGGAGTAAGACCCATTAAAATCAACAGGGCTTACTTCTGAGTAGATATGGTTAGGATTGTGCGCCAAGTGGGTTGAGGATAATATGCTATGTCAAGAACAAGCTGGTTTTAGGAAAGGACACAGCACTACTGATTAAATTTTTGTTTTACACCATCTAATTGCGAAATATTCCGCTGGGCCACATAAACGGCTCTTAGTAGCCTTTATTGATTTCTCTATTGACAGTCTCTAGAACCCGTCTATGGGAAAAGCTCAATCAATCTTGTGCGTAAGATCCAGATCAGAGGGTTTTACGCCACTGATCTATCAGACTACCCGATACCTCCTGGGTCAGCCTGCGCACCCCTTCCTCAGGAGTGCTCAAATCTTAGCACCTTAAAACGACAATCAAACAACAATTGGGTTTGTCAATTCCCAATTGGCCGCAAGTGTTTCACCCCAGTCTCGGAGCCACTTGCCTGACACCCCTTTACTTATTAAGGGAATGCCCTAAAAGAACACAGACTGAAATCAGCCTTGGTCCACCTTAAAACCAGTCAGGCTCCTTTTAAGCCTCTCTGCCGAGCAAGGTGATACACTGAAAGGATTAAAACTCTTGGAAGTCTTTTTACATTTTATTTCAAACAGGCTTAGGTGCACAAGATACAATTAGCTTCTAACAAAACAAACAATACTAAAGTCTCTAAGCTCTTACACTTACTACCCCGTTGCCTGCTGAGAGACTGCTCCGACTTCCACGATGGTTCAAGGTTCCTTTCCCAAAAGCAGTCTGCCTTCAGCAGCGTGATGCTTGCTTTTTATCTCATTACTTCAAAACGTTTCAGCTGACCCCCCTGGTCACAAGATCTTACTCCTTGATTCATCTTCTGCAGCTGAGAGCTCCGAATGCAATTTCCCCAGGTGCAATAAACCCCAATTACTTTGTTATATGGTCTTCTTCCTTCCCCTGATAAGGAGCTTCTCTCTAAACTAACTCTGGGAACAACTGACTCCTCCTCGTTCTCATGCATTCCTTTATACAATAAACATTCACTTTGATCCCAGATGAAACCATTTGGTTGCTCTCCTCCAAATCCCAGCTCCCCTATTCAACATGGCTTCACTTTGGTTCACGGACACCCCAATATTCCAGATCTTCTTTACAAATCTAATATTGACAAGAGACTCCTTTTCCTAATACAACAGCTTTACTCTAACACCTCGATGAGGGTTAGGATTAACGGTGAGGGAAGGTTAACGGAAGCCATTAACACCACTAGAGGGGTCAGACAGGGTTGTTTGCTAGCCCCCTTGCTTTTTAATTTGTCTTTGAATGATACAGTAAGCACCTTGCTACATCCTACTAACTTCCCCCCTTCTATTGGCAATTACAAGATCGCAACCTTGATGTATGCGGATGATATTGCGTTATTATCTCTTAACAAGAAAGGTCTTGTGCGGATCCTCAAGGAATTATTTGAATTCAGGAGCAACTGAAGGTGAATTTTCATAAATGAAAATTCAATTTATAATTCAAAATTCAAAATTCAATTTATTTTGATAAATCAAAATTCAATTTGATAAATCAATATTAGTATCCTAATAGTTGTTTTTGGAAATCGTTCTCCAATTAAAACTGGTCCATCGGACCCCTTAAGATAGAACAGATGCCAGTTTTTAAATACTTGGGAGTTCTCTTTGACAAAATATCTGCTAGGATCTCAGATTCAACATACAAAAACACAGGCTCAGGAAGCAACCTTTGCATTAATTAATTAAATCCTTTCCTTCCAGGGGAGGTAACTTGGGTCCTCCTGCTCTCAAGGTTTTTCAAGGCAAGGCGATTCCGCAATTATTATATGGTATTGAGATATGGGGAATCAATCAGCACAAATTATGCAGGCCTCCGTCAGTCTTGAGACTAAGGCCACAGTCCAGAGCAAGTTCAGCCTGCTCTGCCCTAACTGCTCTCCTAACTATTCTGTATCCAGAGCAGAAAGTTATGCTGCATCCAGAGTCAGGAAGCCTGGGCTGCCCTAACTGCTCCATTGCATGCTAAGTAATTGACACATGGGGAGGACTTGCTCCTGAGGAGACACCCCTCAGATCACACTGAACAAGGAACAGCTGTGGTGCCTACAGTGGTGACACGACTGCGCATCACCTGGTGTGGAAGTCTGTGCATCACCCCTGGGATGCGCACCCCCTCACCTGGACTGCGCAGTCACCAAAGTTGGCACCTGCGCAGTTGTTTCTGAAGCCAACTGGCTTCAGGAAGAGTACTGCGCAGGCACCATCTCTGATGCCTGTACAGTACTTTTCTGAAGTCTTTCGGCTGCTGCTCTGCCTCCTGAGTGAGGCCGAATAGCCGTGCAAAGGCGCGAACTTTGTCCGCTCTACGGATGTCTCCTGAAGCTGTTCGGCATGCTCAGTGTGTTTCTGTGCAGTGAACCTCAGCTGGCCGTTTGGGCCAGCTCCAAGGACAAGTGTCAGCTTCTGGCTGATTCTCCGCCTTGGAGCAGGCCTGACTGGGGGTGCTGACGCCCGGGGCCTGCCAAAGGACAGTCAAACTCCTCCGGCACATCACCCCATACGGAGCGCATCCCCAATGCAGCCCATACCAGCCGCACCAGTCTGGTGACGCCACTGGGTGCCTGCCTTATAAGGAGTCCCTGATGAGATGCCAGTACATTCTACAGTGAATACAAGGGGCTTCTTGGAGTGGCCTGCTGTATCCTGAGGTTTGTGGGCAGCCGTAGTTTGTTCCATATCCTGAGGTTGAGAGGCAGGGGTTGCAGCTAGGCTGGCCAAGAACTCAGATTTTTGGTCAACACTGCCATTCTTACTCGGGCCTTATCATGGACCCCTATGGGTCTACTCATTACTATACCTGCTCCTGAGGTGGTATAACTCTGAGGGCTGGAAGAGGGCATTTCTGCCTTGGAAAAAGGCTCTGGATACAGAGTAACTGCTCTGCCCTAGGCAATGCTAAAGATGCCCTCAACTTGCCTCTCCTGAGCTGCTTAGGCTGCCCCAGTTAGGGCAGAGCAGGTCCACCTCTCTTAGGGTACCCTATCTTGCCTTGCTCTGCCCTAAGCCTCCTTCAGAGTAACTGGGCTGGAGCATCTTGCAGTTGCTCCAACCTAGTGTTAGATAGGGCAACCTAAGGGCTCTTAGGTGGACAGATTAGTTGCTCTGGATTGTGCTGTTAGACTTGGAGTGGTGTGAAGTATCCAAGCTTCCAAACTGGCAGGTTTATTGTTATCAATGAGATGGGCAATTGGGGGCCAGGATGTATACATGATATGATGTAATTTAGTGTGAAGTAATTGAATCCTTAATTAAGGATGGACAAATCGAGTGTCAAAATGTCAGTGAAGTAACTATGCTCAACCCCAAATTGCTGTAAACTGCTGTAAAACTGTGAATGTTCTAGAGAATGTTGTGGAGTGGGGTATAAAATCAACTGTATTTCTTTGTTCTGGGCTCTCATCCTTTGCATGGCCATGGGTGGCCTGGCTTGCTGGCTGCAGGAGCAAAGCCGGATGGGAGACATGAATAAATCGATTCTTTGCACATTTCTGTACTTGTGTTTCTTTGGTGTCAACTTCTGTAACACCCCCTCCAGGAAGACTTTCGACTGATCCTGCCTTCCGGAAGGCATGGCATCCCAAGTGAGAGGCTGACCACACCATGGATATACCACTGGAGAATGTCTTCTTGCAATTTGGTAACGAAAAAGCATCAGAAGCAGCATTTGCAGAGTCTGGTCCATAACCTGTCAGATAATCATAGATCATAGAATCATAGAATCATAGAGTTGGAAGGGACCTAGTAGGTCATCTAGTCCAACCCCCTGCCTGCAGCAGGAATTCCCCCTAGAGCATCTCCAACAGGTGCTCATCGAGCCTCTGCTTGAAGATCCCCAGTGAGGGAGAGTCCACCACCTCCCTTGGCAATCTGTTCCACTGCCGAACCCCCCTCACCGTCAGGAATTTTTTCCGGATTTCCAGCCGGAATCTCCTTTCTTGCAGTTTGTACCCATTGGTTCTAGTTCTGCTTTCAGAAGCAGCTATGAACAAATTGGCCCCTTCCTCCCTATGACAGCCCTTCAGGTATCTGAAAAGGGCAATCATGTCTCCCCTCAGCCTCCTCTTCTCCAGGCTGAACATCCCAAGTTCCCCCAACCTTTCCTCGTAGGGCTTCCCTTCCATCCCACTGATCATTCTTGTCGCTCTCCTCTGGACTTGCTCCAGTTTGGCTGCATCTTTCTTCAAGTGAGGTGCCCAGAACTGAACACAGTACTCAAGGTGAGGTCTCACCAATGCAGAATAAAGAGGAACTAGAACTTCTCGTGACGTGGAAGCTCCAGTCCTCTTAATGCAACCTAAAATGGCATTTGCCTTCTTTGCAGACACATCACATGCTGACTCATGTTCAGCTTGTGATCCATGGTGGCGACTCCAAGATCCCGCTCACATGTTGTGCTGCCAAGCCAAGTATCCCCCATTTTATACCTATGTTTTTGGTTTTTATTGCCTAAGTGCAGAACCTTCCACTTCTCCCTGTTGAAATTCATTCTGTTTGTTACAGCCCAGGATTCCAGTTTATCCAGATCCTCCTGGAGGTTTCTCCTTCATGTCATGTGGGACCTTGTCAAATGCTTTGCTGAAGTCAAGATAAATGACATCCACAGCATTGCCATGTCCAGTAAGCTCATAACCCGATCGAAAAAGGAGACCAGATTTGTCTGGCAAGATTTATTCTTGGTCAATCCATGCTGGGTTCTTTTGATCACCGAGTACTTGTCTAGATGTGCACAAATTGTGTGTTTTATGATTTGCTCTAATATCTTGCCCGGAATTGAAGTCAAACTGACTGGTCTATAATTTCCCGGGTCTTCTTTTTTCCCCTTCTTAAAACTTGGGACTACATTTGCCCTCTTCCAGTCCAGGCCCTTCTCCACTCCTCAAGGATTTCTCAAAGATGATCGACAGAGGCTCTGCAAGGACATCTGCCAGTTCCTTCAGAACTCCAGGATGCAGCTCATCCGGTCCAAATGACTTGAATTCATTTAGGCCAGTTAAGTGGTTTCGAACCAGTTCTCTGTCAATCTTAATCTGCTGTTCTGCACCATCCATGTTTTCATTACCTCTTTGGGGATGTAAACACATCCCCGAATCAGTCAATGATCCCGCACCCCCATTTGCACAGCCCTCCTTCTGTGAATAGACGGATGCAAAGTAGGAGTTGAGCAGCTCCGCCTTCTGCTGGTTTCCAGACACCTGCTGTCCATCCTTGTCCAAGAGCAGCCCCAGCCCCTCGTCTCTCCTCCTGTTCCTCTGGGCATATCTAAAGAAGCTCTTTTTGTTATCTTTGACTCCCCTGGCCAGCCTCAGCTCATACTGAGCTTTAGCATCCCTGACCCCCTCCCTACAGGACCGGGCTACCTGCCTGTACACCTCTCTGGTGATCTTTCCAGTCTTCCACTCTCTTTCTTTAACTTCAGCTGATCCCCAAGTTGCCTGTGGAGCCAACCTGGTTTTTTTAGCATTTTCCCCCCTTTCTTTTTTATTGGAATTGTTTCTGACTGTGCTTGTAGAAGCTGCCTCTTGAGGAGCTCCCACCCATATTGGGCCCCTTTCCCCACTGGATCATCAACCCATGGGATCCCACCTATGACTCCTCTAAGCCTGTTGAAATCAGCTTTCCTGAAATCCAACATATAAGTTTCACTCTGCACTCTTTTTATTTCCCACATTATTCTAAATTCCAGCAGCTCATGATCGCTTTCCCCTAAAGTTCCCACTATGTTGACCTGATCAACCAGTTCTTCACGATTTGTTAAGATCAGGTCAAGGATGGCCCCTCCCCTTGTCGTCTCCTCCACCTTCTGGACCATGAAGTTATCTTCCAGGCCCATCAGGAATCTACTGGAGCTTCCATGTTTGGCTGAGTTTGTCTCCCAGCAAATGTCTGGGTAGTTAAAGTCCCCCATTACTACTACCTCATATTTCCTTGCAACGCCTGCCAGTTGCTCCAAGAAGACATCGTCTACTCCTTCTCCTTGGCCTGGCGGTCTATAGTAGACGCCCACCACAATGTTTTGTTTCTTATTTTCCCCCCTTACTTTTACCCAAACACACTCCACAGGGATATCCGGACCACTCTCCTGGATTTCAGAGCAAGTATATATGTTCTTGACATATAAAGCTACTCCGCCTTCCCTTTTGCCACTTCTGTTCCTCCGGAACAGCTGATAGCCTTCCAATTGTGTGTTCCAGTCATGGGAGTCCCACCAAGTTTCAGTTATTCCTATCAAATCAAATTTCCCTTCACTTGCTAAAAGTTTGAGCTCATCTTGTTTATTTCCCAGGCTCTGTGCATTTGTGTAAATGCAACGTAAGCCCTGGAGGTTGCAACTCAATGCATTTCCCTCCTTTTTTGTAAGGCCAGCCCCCTCTAAAGATTTTTGAGTTACAGTTGTGCCCTGGCAATTCCCATCCAGAGCATTTTCCTTATTCCTAGGTTCCCTTTGGACGTAACCCAAAGCAGGAATAAGCAGGAATGCATGTAGTTGAAATGGGAATGGTTCACAGGAGAGCAGCCAAAATGGTTAATGGTCTGGGACAGCGCAAGACAACAACCCCACTACAATACAGCCACTTGAAGAGACATTGCTGCGGTGAGGAGGGCCAGTTACTCTCCCCCTGCTAAAGAAAAGAGAAGCTCCCACTTGAAAGAGGGCCTCTTGCCCAGTTAGTAGGGGTTAGGCCCCTGAAAAAATGTGGGGCCCCTGAGAGAAATGATGGTCCCAACACATTAAGGGGGAGTCCTGGGCTCTAATTAACCCATTACAATCCTCTTCATGTCTCAAGAAGCTGGTCTGCCATGTCAGACCATGAAGGCTTTGATTCTGAGGGGAAGCCTCTCCAGCTCTGCTGTCCGCCGACTCGCTCCTTGGTTTTTCCTTCTATTCTTTTCCTTTTGTTTTCATTTTCTTTTTTCCTTTCTGAAAAACTAATAAATTTTTTTAAAAGGTTTTTTCCCAGGACACAAGGCTGAAAGAGGACATGTCCTGGAAAAAGAGGACGTCTGCTCACCCTAAGCCAGGTGTCTTAGTAAGTAAGTAATAGTAACCTTTATTGGCACTGTAAAAACATCCATACATAAAGCACAAAAACAGTCAAAGCACTACCAAACATAAAGAGCAAGAGGACCATCCAGAACGTGATAAGTTTACTTTGATCATCATAGCTATATAGCGAGCCAGCTGTTCGATAAAGTCAGCATCTTGCATTTCAAAAAGTAGTTTGATGTTCCACTTATCAGCAAGGTGGGGATTCGAAATCCACAAAGGGATTAAATAGCGCTGTCTGCTCCAGGCATGGCAAGGACAATGAAGGATTAAATGATCCAGGGATTCCTCACATAACAAAACGTTTCATATAACAAGTATAAATTTCCAAGGAATCTTGCTTCACATAACAAGTTCCGCTTCACTTAACAGCAAGCACACTATGGGCATGCATACTATGCAGCCCTGACACTACTTGTGGAGGCCAGAGCTGCTACCTCTAACTGCCCCCAACGTGGGAGCAGTTGCAGGGGGGTGTGAGAGGCAGCCCCCCCTAACTGCCCCCACTGGCCATCTTGAATCTCCAGCATCAGCCCAGGTAAGCCTCTCAGGAAAGTGTCTTTGATTACAGCCTCCTAACCATGTCTACTCAGAAGTAAGACACATTGTGTTAAATGGTTCTTTTCCCAGGAAAGTGTCTTTAGGATTGCAGCCTAAGTAGACTTCATAGGATCATGCAAATTGAATGCATCTTTTGAATTCAATTCCAGTGTTTTGTCATCATTTTTACATAGTTAATATTTTTATATGAATATTTTTGGGTTGTGGAACCAATCATCTGAGTTTCCATTATTCCTCATGGGAAAACACGTAAAGAACGTTTCACGTAACAAACATGCCTCCGGAACGAATTAAATTTGTTACGTGAGGTGCCACTGTATATTTCATGTGATTAATTGTGCTTAATTTATGCGCTCTGATTTGCATATATATTTCATGTGCACATATATTTCATGTGATTTCATGTGCTTAATTTAAACACTATATGATTACTAAACTCTAAACTGTTGTATACAGCACCACTGATCACATGTAATTTATTGATTAGAAGAAAGCCACATGCTCACAGGAATATCCAGTTAAGACAATTAAGATTTGTGACCAGGATGCAAGGCTAAAAAAGAGGACATGTCCTGGAAAAAAGAGGGTTAAGATGGGGGGCAGGAGAGGGACAACCCCTTCCTGGACTGCCCTCCACCCCTTCCTCTTTCTTTCCTTCCTTCTCCTGAATCCTTCTGGGGACCAGCAGCAGGGTCAGTTCTGGGGGTGGGAGTGGAGGGGATGGGGGGAGAGAAGAGCCCAGGTTGGGGGCGCTGATGCCAGGGGGGAGGGAGGCAGTGACAAAGGCAGAAGCCAAGCGATGGGATGGAGCAGTGAAAGTGGTGCTGAAGACCCCCTCCCCCCCAGTTCAGAGCCCCTTTCCTGCCCCAGACAACAGCTGCCTCTGTTCTGCCCGGAGCTGGAGCAGGAGGTGGAGGTCTGGGAGATCTGGCATCTCCTTCCCCCCAGCCAGCCCCACTGCAACACCCACAGCCTGGCATCCAACAGACACCTGGACTTGGCTGTGCAGGACTTCTTTGCAAGGCAGGAACCCACAGTAGGCACCACCAGGCAGTGCTGGGCACTGGGCATCTCTGCCGGGCACCACACCAAGTGGGTTCTTATTTGATGCTTACATCACGGAAGGAATACCCTCCCCACATTTCCTGCTTCCAGGTTCACTGGTTGGGGCTGAATGTGGATCAGGGTTAAGTTTAGGGCAAAATCCCTTGCACCTCTTTTCATCCCCTGCCAGTCTGAACTTCCCAAAATTGATTCTTAGTGGGTGCCTCCATCACACTCCCCAAATTTGACGCTTCTAGCTCTGGTGGGTTTGGCTGGGCGCGGATGAGTTAGAGAGTGAGTGATTCAGTCAGTGACTCTTCAGTTTTATAGAGTGTTTTATTTGTTGTCAACATCTTTCGAATGTAAAGGTGTCCCCCACAATTGTGCTATTTGTTACACACTGCAGGGTGCGGTTGTCATCCCCATTTCTGAAGCCTTTAGAGCCCTAGCCTGTTCCACCTGCGCCACATCAGCCTATGTCACCATGTTTAGTGTTTGCAATAAAAATCATAAGGAAAATATGGTCATTGCAGCCGAAGAGGACCCTTCCAACCCCTTCCTGATCCAGAAGACCCAGAGATTGGAAAATTGGTGCTTTCAGAAGACGGAATTGAGGAGGACGTCGCAGGGGGAGCCTCTCAGCAACTGTGCAGGGAAGATCCAGCCCCGAACGACTGTCCAGCAGAGAGGAATTCTGTCAAATACCCACAAATTTCCAGGTGTGTTTCTCAGAGTCTCCCCTTCCCAGAGAGCAGATATATTTACCTTTATGGGAATAAGATAAATATCTACAGAGTCTGGTGTAGTATGTAGTACATATTAAGGGGTCAAAGTAAAGAGATTCAGTGACTGAGCCCATCTTCAATTCCTCTGGTGGATCACACAGTGAATCAAGCCATACATGACAGATGTGTATGCAAGTATGTTTGACTCAGGTGGTTGTACCAAGGTCAGTCTGAAAGTACATGATTGGAGGGGACACATGATTGAGACATACAAATGATGAAAGGGTAGGCATCATCCCTGAGTGGGCATCCGGTGGGCCGTTGTGAGATACAGGAAGATGGACTAGATGGGCCTTCCAGCAGAGGCCCTTCTATGTTCTTCAAGTACATGGATCAGGGTCTCATGTGCCCCTGCCCCACAAGCACAGAGTTCAGCTGTGCCCATCTCCAGACCTTCCAAGCTGGTTTGAAGAACACTTAATGGAAAGACATGGTTTCTGAGATGTGAATGTGCCTGCTGTGCTTGGGGGTCTCTGAGGAAGTCCCTATATTTTGGTCTAGTTCTGCATGTTCTTGGTACGTGCAGGTGCAGTGGTGAGCAGGTTTTGAGAGCATCTGAATAGGTCTCCTGTCAGAATAATGTTCTTAAAGGTGCAGTTCTGGTCAGCTGAAAAACAGGCATGTGCCAATATTGGAGGAACATGGCTCATACTAGCAGGACACGCAGTGTGGTCACCCTAAGATCCTGTATGGAAATGATGCTTGCAGCCTTTCCATTTCTGCGCTAGATGCTGACTGCCAAATTGGGACACAAATTAGGAGCCATGTTGTAACCTACCATGTTGGGTATAGGAGTTGTCCGGGGTGGGGGTAGAAGAAGCACGTTTCTAGAGGTCAGTAGGCTTCCCCAGATCTAAAGTATCTGCTTCCAGGTAGAGGTTGTGAGAAAGCTGCTGAAGACGTCAACTGTGGTGGGCAGAAGGACCAAAGCGCTGGTCAGGAGGACCGCCAGGAGTCATTGGTGATACATCTTCCCTCTGAGTGGCAGGAAGTGATTTCTGAGACAGGAGGAGGATGGAGAGAAGGTGGATCAGGAAAGTGGGGGTGAGGATGGTTCAGGCCCAGGAGAGCGCAGGGATGGTGAACCAGGCTGCTGCTGGATCTTGCTGTGAAGGTTTTTCAGGATCCTCTCCTCCTGCTCTGGAAAGTCTTAGGTGGTTCTACTCAGATCAGTGCCAGTTATTTGTCTAGTCCAGTTCCGAGTGTACCCATAGTGGCTGCTGGAGCTTGACACTGGGAAAGAAGCAAATGTTCCCTTCCATTACCTTGAGTAGACCTCCAGCTGCCTTGTGGCAGCTACGCTATAATATGGCAGAGGCTGTTTAGCTCCTGCTGTACCAAGGAGTTGCAGACCCCTGAGAACTGGGTGTTGAACTCTGAATCAGGGTCTGTTACCCCAAATAGCAGAATCTCCTCTTTGAGGAGGAAGGAAGGAGGGCACTCAGCACTGCACAGGTTGCTCCTCCACCCGCAGGAGGCAGGCTGGACTTGGACCTCTCCTTCAGGGAGGGCACCACATAGTCCCAGTCAATGAGCTGGAAAAATCATGACACCCCTCCCCAGACATACTAAAAAGATGTGCTAGTAAAATGGCTCAAGAGTGTTAGACAGCATAGCATCCAGACAATAGAATAAGCCAGGAAGCAAAATAGGCAGAACCAGCCAATACCAACCAGCCTCACCAGACCAGAATCCACCAGTCATTAAGGCCATGTCTTATCGGATGCTGTGGGCCGAGTGTCATCCCTCCTTTCTCCTTCCTCCTAGAAGAGGAGATTCATGGTAAGAATTCCACTTTCTTTCGAAGGAGGGAATGCATTCATCACTGGAGGGGATGTCACAGAGCTGTCTCCCTACTAAGGGTGGGGAATCTGGCACCCCTAGTGGGACACCACCTTCTCCAACACCCTGCAGCCAAAAGCAGCCTCGGCTGAGGCCGCCTGATGAATTTGGTAGTTCCCTGAACCATTCAGTTGCCCTTCCATCTTGCTGAACTGCTGCCGGCTCAGACAGTCGGTGGCCACATTGGAAGCCCCTGCAAGATGTTCCACTCTTAGTGATAGGAGAAGGTTCTCTGCCCAGGTCAAGGCAGACAGGCCTCCTTCATCAAGGACTTGGACTAGGTTCCCCCTGATGGTTCAAGATAATCCTTCACCATCATATTCTTCATTCTTACTAAGAACATGGGCTCCCTGGAGAACTTAGTGAAACTGCACCAGAGCCCCGTGAATGGCCCTTCCTCCTAGAAGAGGAGATTCATTGTAAGAATTCCACTTTCTCTCTTTCGAAAGAGATGTGACTCATCTCGCACTCATCACTGGAGGAGATGTGACAAAGCTCCAATGTGAACTCCAGCCAATTGAAACTATGCTTGACCTCCTGAGGGGACCAGAGAAGATTGTCCCCCCTCCCAGGTGGGCACCCTGAAGACTGTCTTCATTTTGTGAAGAGGTTTGAAGGGGTTGATAGAATCGAGACCAGGTTGTTATCTTGTTAAGACAAGATACCAAACGGCCTCATAGCCTGGCCTAATCCATCAGATCCACTATAAAATTTTCTCTGACCTCGACATAGGATTCTTAAACCCTTAATCAGGGTCTGTTAATTAAAATTCCAGCCCTCCCTCAGTATGCCAGAGAGAGAACCAGTGACTAGATCATTCCTGTTATTTGGAGGGGGGATGATGCTTTTGCAGTTCTCTCCAAACCATGTTTTCTATACTCTTTTCTTCCCACCCTTTTCATCTCCACCCCTCACCATTTTCCATACTTCCTAATCACTTTGGAAGAATATCTTTCTCCCACCACAGCCTCTTAGAGGTGGCACAGACAGAATCGTACCCTGTGCCTTCACTTAGGACTGCACACCACACGTGCCAGCCTGCCTCTCTTTGGAGGGGGATGTTGAAGATGGAAACCCATCCAGGCTTCACAGCATCTGTGATCTGCACTCAGCTCTGGTTGTGCAAAGCATTAATTCCTTGATCTGCACACAAGGCAGGGATGGGGGAACAAAGAGAAGAAGGAAAAGATGGGGAGGGAGATGAGGGACCAAAGGGATGTGATGGTTGCAATGCAAGAACTTTCAGGCTTCAAAGGCATGTGCAGCAGTGGCCCAAACTACCTTTGGATTATGATGCTATAGGCCTTATCCGAACTGAAAAACCCCAGAGCAATTAAGGATTCAGAAATTGCAGTGCCACAATTTACAAAGTTGTAACGGATGACCTTGGCAGCCCTTGCATACAAAGAGGTCATATATGTAACATGTGAATCAATATCGGAGAGTAGATAACACACAATTCAAAAGGGATTTCACAAATGAATGGAGGCCAAAATATGGCCCAAGAATCTCTGGCTGGGAGAGCGATAGAGGAGGCAGAAAAGAGTAGAGTGCACATCCTCCTCAACCTCCCCAGATCCACATATGCAAAATCTAAGGCGTTTTGGGTGGCCTGGAATCTGCCTTCGAAATACACTGACAGCATAGTTTGTAGGTGTAATTCCGTGAAGGCCTTCCTCAGATTGACAAAGTTAGTGAGGTCTAGTGTGGGTGGATTTAAACAAGCTATAGATCTGGGGAAAATGTGAGGCTTTCAGGAGGGTCATATCCTGTTCATTGTCTTATTTTTATAACCACTCTGTCAGCAAAGGCTTAAGATCCCTAAAAACCTAAATATCTGTAGAAAGGGAGTTGGCAGATAACAACGAATGAACCGAGCTGGCCCAACAACCACACTTCAAGGGTTCCTCCAAACATAATTTAGGGAGGCTGTTGTCTGGCATGCCCAGCACTCAACAGAAAGCCTTGCTCTGGCCCTGATAGAGACCAGGTCAGCTTCAGCTATCAGAAAGGCTGCAGAGGGACTGGATGGGAGAGCCAAAATATATCTCTGAAATTTATTCTGTATAATTTCAAGGATTTATGACTTGTTCTGATTAATGCCATACAAAATTTGGGCAATGACCTTCCCAACAAAGACCTTCAGAGCGGGGCGGGGGGGGGGGACTTGCTTACCTCCCCCGTATGAAAGAATTGGATTATAGAAAAGCTTGATCTCTGTGCCAAGGTTTTAACATGTTGGAACTATGGGTTCCAGTTAACTCTTTTAATAGAAAACCTAGATATTTAGAAACTGGGACCTGTTATGTTTTATGGGCACCAATAAACCCATTATAGACGGGAATGATGACCGAAAACAACTACTTTTGACTTATCGTGGGTCACTTTCAGTTGTTCCTGGAGGCGAAACTCATCTAGTTTCTTTAGGATTGTAGAGAGACCATTCCTATTTTGAGAAAGAAAAACAATATCATCTGCATAGAATAAATTAGCAATCTTTCGCTTACCGATAAAAGGGGGGAAATAATCAGGACATTAAAAAATCAGAAACAATGTTTTTTAAATTTAGGCTAAAAAGAAGAGGGGCCAGCAGACATCCTTGATAGACTCCTCTGGTGCTGCGGATTGGTTTCGTCAACCTCCCTTCAGAAGTTATCTTAACCCTCAAAGAAGTGCTATTGTATAATTGCTGAATCTATATATATAAAAGAAAAAAGTCACTGACTCACTCACTCACTCATCAACGTCCTGCCAAAACCGCCAGGCCTAGAAGCTTGAAATTTGGGATGGGTGTTCCTTCCATGACTGAGGGCTGCACTAAGAACCAATTTTCGGAAGAGGGTGAAAAGGGGCGCAACGGATTTCCTTCCTTTACTTTGCATGGAAGAATTGATGACTCATCAACATTCCACCCCAACCCCCAGACCTGGAAGTATGAAATTCAGGGAGGGTGTTCCTTCTGTCACATGACTACCCAACAAGAAACAATGTGGAGAAATTTAACCCTTAAGGGGCTGAAAAGGGGTGCAGCGTGTTTTTGTCCTATACAGTGATGCCTCACGTAACAGAATTACGTCCCAGTTCTCTATCAATCTTAATCTGCTGTTCTGCACCATCCATGTTTTCATTACCTCTTTGGGGATGCAAGCACATCCCTGCACCAGCCAACGATCCCCCACCCCCATTTGCACAGCCCTCCTTCCAAGAATAGACAGATGCAAAGTAGGAGTTGAGCAGCTCTGCCTTCTCCTGGTTTCCAGACACCTGCTGTCCATCTTTGTCCAGGATCAGCCCACCCCCTCGTCTCTCCTCCTGTTCCTTTGGGCATATCTAAAGAAGCTCTTTTTGTTATCTTTGACTCCCCTGGCCAGCCTCAGCTCATACTGAGCTTTAGCATTCCTGACCGCCTCCCTACAAGACCGGGCTATCTGCCTGTACTCGTCCCTGGTGATCTTTCCAGTCTTCCACTCCCTATACTTCTCTTTCTTTAACTTCAGCTGATCCCCAAGTTGCTTGTGGAGCCAACCTGGTTTTTTCAGGTTTTTTCCCCCTTTCTTTCTCATGGGAATTGTTTCTGACTGTGCTTGTAGAAGCTGCCTCTTGAGGAGCTCCCACCCATATTGGGCCCCTTTCCCCATTAGATCATCAACCCATGGGATCCCACCTATGACTCCTCTAAGCCTGTTGAAATCAGCTTTCCTGAAATCCAATGTATAAGTTTCACTCTGCACTCTTTTTATTTCCCACATTATTCTAAATTCCAGCAGCTCATGATCGCTTTCCCCTAAAGTTCCCGCCACGTTGACCCGGTCAATCAGTTCATCACAATTAGTTAAGATCAGGTCAAGGATGGCCCCTCCCCTTGTCATTTCCTCCACTTTCTGGACCATGAAGTTATCTTCCAGGCCCATCAGGAATCTACTGGAGCTTCCATGTTTGGCTGAGTTTGTCTCCCAGCAAATGTCTGGGTAGTTAAAGTCCCCCATTACTACTACCTCATATTTCCTTGCAACGCCTGCCAGTTGCTCCAAGAAGACATCGTCTACTCCTTCTCCTTGGCCTGGCGTTCTATAGTAGACGCCCACCACAATGTTTTGTTTCTTATTTTCCCCCTAACCTTTACCCAAACACACTCCACAGGGATATCCGGACCAGTTTCCTGGATTTCAGAGCAGGTGTATATGTTCTTGACATATAAAGCTACTCCGTCTTCCCTTTTGCCACTTCTGATCCTCCGGAACAGCTGATAGCCTTTCAATTGTGTGTTCCAGTCATGGGAGTCCCACCAAGTTTCAGTTATTCCTATCAAATCAAATTTCCCTTCACTTGCTAAAAGTTCCAGCTCATCTTGTTTATTTCCCAGGCTCTGTGCATTTGTGTAAATGCAACTTAAGCCCTGGAGGTTGCAACTCCATGCATTTCCCTCCTTTTTTGTAAGGCCAGCCCCCTCTAAAGATTTTTGAGTTACAGCTGTGCCCTGGCAATTCCCATCCAGAGCATTTTCCTCATTCCTAGGTTCCCTTTGGACGTAACCCACCCCCTTCTTATTTAAAGCCCTCCTGATCAGGTTGGCCATCTCCCGTCTGAAGACACTCTTCCCCCAACCCGTAAGATGTAGTCCATCCTTTGCTAGGAGTCCTTCCTCAAGGAAGTTCATCCTGTGATCCCAGAATCCAAATCCTTCCCGATGACACCATTTTCGAAGCCAGCTATTGACCTGAAAAATCTTGCTATCTCTCTGAGGACCTTTGCCAATTACTGGGAGGATGGATGAGAATACCACCTGGGTATCCCCCAGAACCTTAATCTTCCTCCCCAGAGCTTCATAATCCCCAACTATCTTTTGGAAAGTTTCCTGAGCAGTATCGTTTGTTCCTACGTGGATGAGTAAGAATGGGTGGCGATCAGCAGGCGTGATCATCCTCAGTAGCCTCTCCGTGATATCCCGTATCCTGGCACCAGGGAGGCAGCACACCTCACGGGAAAACGGGTCTGGTCGGCATACAGCTTCCATGCCCCTCAGGAGAGAATCTCCAATCACCACCACCCTCCTTCGTGTTCTCCTTCTGTGTCTAGCTTCCCCCACACTAACTGGTTGTGGCTGCTGTCTATGAGGGGGATCTGTAGGCATGCCAGTATGGGCAATGCCAGGATCCGGTGTAGGTGTGCTAGCAAGAGGAACTTCTGCCAGCATGGTGGAATCTGAGAGACTCTGGAAAGGTTGTATAGCTCCAGTGGTTCTCGACTGCTCCTGCCCTTTTTTCTCCTGACTGTCACATGTCTCCACAAAGAGACATTGTTTCTGGGGTCCCCACTGGTGTCATCCCTCTGGAGAAGTTCCGTGTGTGTTGCATCAAGGAACTCCTCAGATGCCTTAATTTGACGAAGGGTGGAAACTTCACCCTCCAATGCTGCCACCTTCTCCTCCAACAGTGCAACCAGTTTGCACTTGCAGCATTGATAATCCCCGGGGTCCTTGGGCAAGAAGACAAACATGGCACACGTGGTGCATGTTACGACAACTGCGCCCTTCCCTTCCATCTCCTGTCAACTTCACAAGTCCTCCTTGCTCACAGGCTCCGGTCCACAGGATCGTGCCTCAGGCCCTGATGCTGCCCTTGAAAGCTCCTCCCACCAGGCAACCAGCCAATGAACAGCTAGCAGGAACTCAGCACTCAGCCAAGCAGCCCCCCTCCTCCACTCACCTGAGATTCTGTGCTCCTCTCAGCACTCCTCAGAAATGGAGGCTGAACTAGGAACAGGCCCTAATAAAGCCCTACAAAGCTCCTCCCACCAGGCAACCAGCCAATGAACAGCTAGCAGCAACTAAGCACTCAGCTAAGCAGCCCCCCTCCTCCACTCACCTGAGATTCTGTGCTCCTCTCAGCACTCCTCAGAAATGGAGGCTGAACTAGGAACAGGCCCTAATAAAGCCCTACAAAGCTCCTCCCACCAGGCAACCAGCCAATGAACAGCTAGCAGCAACTAAGCACTCAGCTAAGCAGCCCCCCTCCTCCACTCACCTGAGATTCTGTGCTCCTCTCAGCTCTCTTCAGAAAAATGAGCTCTAAAAGCCCCATTGCCCTGTCTTCTGCCTCACTGTCTAGAATGATGAAAGAGACGGTGGAGGAGATCTTTGAATCCAAATTTAAACAGTTGATGGCTTCCCAAGATGAAAGGGTTCCCTATGTGTCTAAGAAGGCCAAGCGTGGGAGGTCTGCCCAGGTCCCCACATATGATTGGTCACCATGTTCTGAGGTGGACTCTGAGGGGTCCGATGTGGATGATAGGGGTTCTAAGAGGGTTAAGGGGTTTGAGGCCCATCTTACCATTGACCCTGATGAGGACTTGGAATCACCTCTTCCAAATCGAACAGGGAGGAGGGGGAATTGTCTGGGGATGATGTGGAAGCTGTTCCTTACCCCAATAAAGTGGATCTGTTGTGCCCCCCCACCACCTTGGAGCTCTACCCAAAGGTGCTCACAAAGTCTGCTGCAGCCATGGATCTGTCGGTCACCCCTGGAACCACTAGGCATAACTACCCATTCTCCAGGGCCAAGTCCTTTAGGCAGGGCCAGGCGCCAAGCCCTTTGTAGTGCTTTTTCCAGAGCAATTGGACAAGGTTTTCTCCTCTGCATGGGAACGCCCGATGTCATCTAAACATAATTCCAGGTTCTTGGATAAGCGTTCCACTCTTCCAGATGCCATGATGTCCAGGATCAGGGTTCCGGTGGTGGATGGGCCAGTGGTCTCACTTTCTTCCGCTGCCTTGTTGCCTTCTGAGGGGGAAGAAGGTCCCGAAGAGGGTTGCGATAAGCGCATTGACACTGCTCTTAAATGCTCCTCTGAGGCTTCTTCCCAGGGTTTTAGGGCCTCCGTAGCCAATTCTATATTTTCACAGGCAGCCTATATATGGGTGGAGGATCTAGCTGCAGATAAGACCATTCCAGGCAGAGTACGATGTTCCCTGAAGAAATCAGCACTGGCGACTGCGGCTTCGGCTGACTGCGCCTTTGATTCTCTGGAGCTTTCTGCTAGGGCCATGGCCTCGGGGGTAGTAGCCCGCATGAATGTTTGGTTGCGCCACTGGCAGGGGGACGCTGGGTCTATATCAATCAATCAGTTTATTGCATTGCTAAAAGCCATTACAATTAACTTAGAAAATACAAGTATAACAATATAAAAATATGATGATAAACATATCCTAAATTTTACAAGGCTCAACATCATTGAATTTGCAATATGAAAACATACAGGATTTATCATTCCATGTCTCCAAAAGATTCAGGATCAAAACAATGTTTGTAACACTTTAAGATGGATAGACATAGCTGCTCTAGCTTATAGTGGAGTCATATATGTGACTGGAGGGTCAATATCTGCCAATAGATAATATGTTATTAGTAAAGAGTTATCAAATTGGATAGAGGCTAGAATAGGACCTAAAAATCTTTGTCTAGGCTGTGTATACAGGCGACAGTGTAAGACGTCTTCTATGGCTCCTGAGGCACAGATGCAAAATCTGCTGTGCTTGGGCATGGCTAGATATCTGCCCTCCCGGTAGGCTGTTGGCATAGTTTGGAATCGTAATGCAGTGAAGGCCATCCTTAAATTTGCATGGGTTAATGTATAAAGATAATGAGGTCTCAAGTGTGAGAGTTTGATCAGGCTGTAAATTTGATCAAACTTGGAATCATTCAGGAGAGCCATGTCTTTTGTATTGTCTTGGGTGAACAGGAATTTTTTAAGAAGTGGTTTGAAATCTCCAAAAATGTAAATATCTGAAGAAAGGGAGTTTGATAATAATATGTCTTGTACTGATTTGGCCCAGCCGCCTTTTTTCAATTGTTCTATAAAGCACAGTTTTGGGAGGTGGTTGTCCGACATCATCAATAGCCTTTGGTAATATGAAAGAATGGCCATTTTCGCTCTGGCGTCAATAGAGACCAAATCGGTTTCTGCTCTGAGGTGTGCAGCTGGGGTACCTGGGGCAAGTATATATCTCAGGAACTTATTCTGGATAGGTTCCAGAATATTCAGGAACTCAGGAGGGCAAGTTCCAGAATATTCAGGAACTCAGGAGGGCAAGTATATATCTCAGAAACTTATTCTGGATAGGTTCCAAGGTAGCTATCTTGGAGCTGTTTATCCCCCATACCTCCACACCGTAGAGAATTTGAGGTATCACTTTCCCTACGAAGACCTTCAGCGCAGGAGGGACTAATTTGCCTCCTCCCGAGTGGAAGAATTTAATAATAGAGAGTGTGGATCTTTGCGCCAAGTTTTTTGTGTGCTTGTATTGCACATTCCAATTTAATCTGTTGTCAAATAAGACTCCCAAATACTTATAGGATGAAACCTGTTCTAAGTTATAGGACCCAATGGGCCAGGTGGCGGCGGTTGAATATTTTCCAAAATCAACCACCTTAAACTTTCCATGATTTAATTTGAGTTGTTCTTGAATGGTAAACTCATGCAGTTTCTTGAGAAGTCTCAACAAGCCTTTTCTGTTGAGGGAAAGAAGCACGATGTCATCTGCGTATAGAAGGATTGCAATTTTCCGATTCTCAATAGCTGGAGGGAAAAAATCGGGGTGTGAAACTTCTGCAACAATGTTATTAAGGTATAGATTGAACAAGAGCGGGGCAAGCAGGCAACCTTGCCGGACTCCTCTTGTGGTGTTAATTTGTTTGGTCAATCTGCCTTCAGGGTTAAGTTTGACTCTTAAGGAAGTGTTGGTATATAGCTGTTGGATCAGGTATAGAAGTCGCTTATCGATATTGGTACTATCCAGCTTTTCCCAAAGGCGGGATCTTGACACCGTATCAAAAGCTGAAGAAAAGTCTATGAAGGCTGCATAAAGACGCGTCTTTGGTTTGATCGCATATTTTTGGATCAAGTGATTTAAAATGAAGATTTGGTCGGTAGTGCTGAACCCTTTCCTGAATCCTGCTTGTTCCTGGGCTATGGTGTTGTTGTCTTCAGCCCAGGATGACAATTTATCAAGCAGAAGCCGTGTATATATCTTGAGACTGATGTCTAGGAGCGAAATAGGGCGGTAGTTCTGGGGGTTGGTGGTATCCCCTTTCTTATGGATTGGAAATATGATGCTTTGTTTCCAGCTGTCAGGGAAAATGCCAGTATCATTAATGTGGGTGAAAAGTTTTGCCAGAATTGGGGCCCACCAATCCGGGTTATTCTTATAGACCTCAGGGGATAATAAGTCAATTCCTGGTGCTTTTTCTGCTGCTAAAGTAGTAATAATCGCCTTCACCTCGAGATCAGAGATAGGTGGCCATTTCGGCAGCGTATCTAACGAAGTATGAGAAGCATTGGAAACACAAGTTCCTGTAGTGTTGGTACTATCAAAAATATTTTCGAAGTATAAGCACCAGTTGTCAGGAGAGATTGGAGGTGTGATATAATTGCATTTAGCATCTTTTAAAGAGATAAGTGACCAGAATTTGCGTTCATCTTTGATCTTACATGCGGCACTAAGTTCTTCCCATTTAGATAACATGTAACGCTTTCTTTTAAGTCTAATAAGGTCTTTGTACCTGTTCCTTGTCGCGGCTAGGGCCTCGCAATTAGTGGGTGTTCTATGCTTCCTTGTCGATCTCGCTAGACGTAAGAGAAGCTTTTTAAAGGACCTGCAGTCAGCATCATACCATTTGTGCCCAGTACTGGTAGGGGGCGGTCTACTAGATTTAATTACTAATAAAGGTCGCAGTGCCGCGACCTTTAGGCCTACTATGGCCTACTATGGGATCCTGAATGTACTATGGGATCCTGAATGTTCAGAAGAATATCCTTTTGTAAATCAAGCATAGTCCGACTCCCGAGCCGCTCTTTAATGGCCGTATCGATTGAAAGGGACCATTTGGCACGCTTTCCTAGAATGAGTGTATCTTCCTCCTGTTTTGAGGGAGTCCATGGTTTAAGGTCATTAACTGCAGAAAGCGTTAAACAGACTGGGAGGTGATCACTCTCCGGACGTGCTAAAATGTCATAGTGAGCTATCAGAAAAAGTAAGCTGGAGGAACAAAAAATATAATCAATTACTGAAATAGGTCTACAGATTTTTTGAAAAGTAAAATAACCGCGGGATTTATCTAGAGAGCTGCCATGTAGGCAGGTTAATTGAAAGGTTGACATAAGGCCTATAAGACTACTGCCCTGTGAGTTGACCACAGTATCTTGGGAGAGGTGCTCGGGCCAGAAGACGTCGTGGCAGTTAAAATCTGCAGTGCATGGTCCCGATCCAACTCTAGCGTTGAAGTCACCACAGATCACATATGTGGCAGTTGGGAAGTTGATCTCACAGGAAGTGAGGGCCTCTTCAAGTCGGCGCCAGAAGGGGGCTGAACTCGAGGCTGTCCCTGGAGGGCAATAAGCATTAATGCAGATCAGGACTCCTGAGCCCAAGCCCCAGTTCCCTGTAATCATGACCGCTAAAATCTGGTCATCCCCAAAAATGGTTTCAGCTTTCATGTCCATTTTTTCATCGACAAATGTCACCAATCCTCCACTTGCTCTACCTCTAGAGGCAAGTTTTGTAGCAGGCTGAACAAAGGCCTTGTATCCTCGTAGAAGGTAAGTAGTGGGGTCCAGGTCCAAAGACCAGGACTCCTGTAAGCAGATGACAGAGAACTTGGCAAGAAAGTCCATACAATCCGGGTCCAGAGTTTTAGTCCACCACCCTGCTATGTTCCATGATATAAAAGTGCGGGAGCAGGGCAGGTTAGAGTTAGGGTGTCATAAGGGGCGTTCCACTGGGGAAGAGGCCTGAGTAATATCTGAGCCCTGAGGAGAAGGTGGCTGTAAAACGGTAAGTCTTTGTTGCTTTTGTGTAAGTTGCGCTGCGGTAAACTCCTCTGGAAAAAGCACTTCCATCAGGCTGGTAAAATGTGGGTCATTTTTAAATAGGGCCCCCGGTCTCATATCCAGTGGAAATTCAGTAGTCGGAGAGGAAGATAAAAAAGCATCAATATTTTCCAGGCCAGCTAGGTGCACCGACTATAAGACTACTGCCCTGTAGTCTTCTGCACCGACTCTTCATCACTCTCTTCTCTTCTGCACCGACTCTTCATCACTCTTTCTCTTATTTCCAGGAGAGTGGGCTAAAGAGTCACAACTATCCGTGGCCAAAATGGCCAGATCTATATTTCTGATATCTCTGTGGCCTAGGTCATAATTAAGTGGAGCCGGTGTAATATTGGGCTGGCTCTTCTTAATATGCGGTATAGTGTCCTTGACTATATCGTCAGAAGCCACATTAGTGAGTCCAGGGGATGGTTGTTGGACTCTTTTAGAAAGCAGGGGGCCAGGGCAATTATCACTAATTGATACCTTGGATGATACCTAAATGGACATTTAGGTTGATACCTAAATGGACGTTGTTCAGGCACGTAGGAATTACCGGAGATCCTTTGAGACTCTGTGCTCTTAAAGAGTGTTACAGGAGGATTAGTCTGCCTGAAGGCCCGTTGTGGGTGAATATTCAGTGACTCAAAAAGCGTACGGTGTTTAATTATTTCTTTGGGGGTCCTAGCTGTAGCAAAGGATAAATAGAGTCTCTTGTAAGATACATTGGCCAGGTTGCTATGAGAGACTGAGGGGGCCGAGATAGATGGTAAATAAAAGAATTTCTGGATCTCGGCCGTTCTAATATGTTGTTTTAAGATCCAGGATAGAGACTTGGCAATTCAATTTCTATTTGTCCACCAGTGTACTTCGCTGCTGGGGTAGTTCAGTACAATGTCCATAGATAGTAATAATAATTGTGAGTTTTCCTGTCCCCCTCTGGTGACTGGTGTCACGCCTCCCTTACCTTCTAGACGTAGTCCAGGTGCAGTTGCCGGAGGGGAGTTGCCTCCTTGATCTTGAAAAGCATTCCTAAGTTGAGCCAGGTCTTGCATCTGTTGGTTCAACTGGTTCATCTTTTGTAAAAAGATTTGCAATTTTTTGTCCATAGCACTAAGGTTTCCAAGCAAAGCTAACAATGTGTGAGCAGTGATCAGGCAAGCTTCACCCGGGTTTCGTTGAATAAAGCCATAGGTGGACTTGTCCTCCCCTCCCTCCTTATTCAGATTATCAGAGTTGAAACTAGCCCCCAGACTAGCATTAAGGGAGTTCTGGCTTCTGTCTAACTCTTCTGAGGTAGATAAATTTCCTGCGGCCAGCTCATCCATCAAGGTCTTTGTCATTTGGACAGGAGAAAAATTATTAGTCGACTCACTCCCTCTGTGTTTATTCCCCTCAGGTGTGGGTAGATGTCCAGGATTGGAACGAGGGGAGAGGAAGAGTTCCATCGAGGGTTGCTCAGAAGCAGCACCTCTCTTGGCTGATTTCTTCCTGGCCTTGGGTTTCATCGGACTGGTAGATATTGTGGCCTTCTTTTTGGTGGGACGAGGTCTCTCATTTCTGGATCTCAATAACATAGTGTAGTCTCTTTAAATCCTCCCTAAGTCTATAACTGTAAACAGTGTTTGCCTGTCCGTGCTATCTCAGCTGGGATAAATGGTTTTCAAAAACAATTTCAGCAGAATAAACCTGCTAATGAGCAGGGAAAGCCTTAACTGCGGGTTGTTATTAATAAAATCCAAAGGAAAAAAGATAAAATAAAATTTAAAAAAATACCATCTAAAGCTTTAAAATTAAAATAAGTTAAAATCTAGGAACTGGAGCAGTGCAAATAAGTTCCTACCAGTAGCCATCTTGGATCCTCCCCCATCGCTGGGTCTATATCTCGATTGGTGGCTGCACCTTCAAGGGTGAGAAACTGTTCAGAGAGGCTCTTGAGCCTCTTCTGGTTGAGGATAAGGATAAAAGGAAAGTCCTGGTATCCGCCAAAAAGGAGGCTCCCAAGAAGAGCCAGTCCTTTCATCCTTCAGGCTTTTCCCTCAAGGAGGGTGGAAACAAGCAATGGGACAAAGGGAAGTCTGCCTTTAAGCCCAAGCCTGGTCCCTCCAGTCCCTCCCAGGGATCTAAGTCCCCAAAGCATTCCACATGACACTTATCTGGACCCGTCTCTTCCCCCAGTCGGAGCCAGACTATTGCATTTTGCAGACAACTGGGTCTTGATGACCACGGATTCTTGGGCCCTTCAGGTTGTCCACAGAGGTTACTCTCTGGAGTTCCTGAGGCTCCCCAGGGATTGATTCTGGCCGGCCCCCCGGTCAAAGGATCCTCTACGGCACCATTTACGGATGGAGGCCATTCAACGCCTCATTCAGATAAAGGCAATCGAACCAGTCCCAATCAACCAGAGGGGCATTGGGGTGTATTCTGTGTTCTTCCTTGTCCCCAAGCAGAATGGCAACTGGCGAGCCATTCTGGACCTAAAGTGGTTAAATCACTTTCTCCCCAAATGGAAATTCAAAATGGAAACATGGAGGTCCATTGTGGCCTCCTTACAACAAGGGGACTGGTTGGCCTCTGTAGACCTCACAGAGGCTTACCTACATGTACCGATCAGGAAGGAACACAGAAGATACCTCAGGTTCTGTTATGGAAGGCAGCACTTCCAGTACAGAGCCTTGCCTTTTAGGTTGACGGTGGCACCACGGGTCTTCACCAGACTGTTGGTGACCTTAGTGGCCCATCTTCAGTGTCAAGGGGTGGCCCTCCATCCGTACTTGGACAATTTGCTGATTCGCTCCCCTTCCCGGGAAAAGGCCTTGCAGGACATTCAGTTGACTCTCACCTGTCTTCAGTCCATGGGGTTCCTAGTCAATCAGGAGAAGAGCAGTCTCATCCCAACTCAGAGTCTGGTTCAACTCATCTGCTTCCAAGAGATCCTCCACATTCAAACTGTATGGGGCCACTTGGAAGAAATTTAGAACCTGGTGTTTGCAAAAGGGTGTATCCCTTCTATGGTCCAAGACTGTTCATATCCTAGGGTTCTTACAGGATGGTGTGGATATGGGTCTTAGCGGCAGTACACTGCGCAGACAGGTAGCAGCCTTGGGTAGCACTCTGGGGGTGTATGGGGGTAGAAGACCTACAGATCACCCTTATATCAAGTGTTGGGATGGCCAAAATCAAGTGAAGGGGATGGCCACATCAAGCTAAGGGGATGGCCAATATTAAACCGCCGCCAGTGCATAGGTTCCCTTCATGGGACCTTCTCTTAGTACTGAATGCCCTGAAGCATGTCCCTTTGAACCCCTGTCAACCACTGACCTCAACCATCTAACCTTTAAGACTCTCTTGTTAGTTGCAGTGACATCGGCAAGAAGAATTTCAGAGCTGGGTGCTCTTTCAACTAATCAAACCTCTCTCTGTTTCACAGGGATAAGGTGGCTTTGAGACCAGATCCATCTTTCATCCCGAAGGTTAACACCTGGTTCCATAGAGCACAGGACTTGGTACTGCCATCTCTGTGTCCCAAACCTTCTTGTCCAACTGAACAGGAGTGGCATAGGTGGGTCTTTGAAGTATTATTTGGATAGAACCACACAAATTAGAAAGACAGACTATTTATTTTGTTCCACGGTACAAATGTGGGCAAGCGTGCCTCCCATAGTACTCTGGCGAACTGGTTCAAAGGGGCTATCCGTTTGGTGTACTCATGCACAGGGAAGACTCCTCCATCTGGCATTACTGGAAGTGGCATTACTGCCCATTTGGCAAGAAGGAGAATCCCATCCCTTTTGTAAGTGCAGAGCATCCTTGTCCAAGGAGCACCAGCCTTTGGCTCTCTACTCAGTTATCTCAATCCTAAGGAATGTCTTTCTGCAATTTTCCAGCTAAAAAGCATCAGAGCCCCATCCCAAATGCTGCTGTTTGAAGGAGCTGGTAGTAGGGTCACAGGCGCTAGGGCCCACAAAAGGACTACTGCTGGGAGCGGGCCTTGGGTTTGGATGGATGACATACCCTGACTGGAAGGGTCCTCTTCTTGTCTTTGGATTCCACAAGATGTGGTTCCAAACAGTCCGCAAACCACTTACCCCCTTGAAAGGTAAGCCCATAAATACCGAGTAGGCTGAGAGAACAAAATCCCAGTTCTGGAGCCAGGTGGTATGTTTCACCGGAACCTTGGCCGGTAGCCTCCTTCGGCAGAGGATTAAGATCGGCAAAGTGCTAGGCCCGTATGAAGAGAGCCCTGGCACTGAGTGAGGCAGCCATGGAAGCCCGGAGGGCATCTGATGAAGCACCAAAGGCTTGCTCAGTGAAGAGCTCCATCTTACGATACTTAGAGTACTTGGGGAGGGCATCAGAGTCAGAAAGGAGAGCAGAAGGGGCGCCCAGGGCAGCAACAGGGGCTTCCATGAGAGGAAGCTCGAAGCGTTCCATGGCCTCAGGGACAAGGACATAGGGCTCGGTAGAAGGCCTGCTGGGGTCCCTACGTCTGGCTGGATTGGCCCACTTCCTCTCAATGAGCTCCCTAGAAAAGGAAACCTAAGAAAACCCTGCACCTCTACTTTCCTCAGGAAAGTACCTGAGGTACTTTCTCTACCACAGGAGGAAGGGCGGTCACCCCCAGGTGGGAATCTTGCTAGGTCCTCCTCAAAGTCCGCAGGGATCCAGCAGTCTTGGACCTCTTGGCCCAGGAAGACCCTCAGTTGGGGCCAGAGGAAAGGTTGGACACTGAGGCCGGAGCTGCAGAAATCCCAACAGTGATGGAAGGCTCTATAGGCCCTGCAGCAGCGATGTAGGGTCAGCTCCACCCATAGATGGAGAGGGGCAGCTGCAGAAGGAATCAGAGAAATGAGGATCCAGAGCAAGCAGGCCTGCTGAGAGAGAGAGAGAGAGAGAGAGAGAGAGTGCATGAGCCTGTCTCCTCTCCTGCAGAGACCCAGAATGGCAGGCAGGGGGAGTGCACAGTGAAGCCTGGAGATTGTCAGGCAGAACCAGCTCTGAGGGAAACAACTAGGACTGCTGAGAGAGAGAGAGAGAGAGAGAGAGAGCAGAGTGCATGAGCCTGTCTCCTCTCCTGCAGAGACCCAGAATGGCAGGCAGGGGGAGTGCACAGTGAAGCCTGGAGATTGTCAGGCAGAACCAGCTCTGAGGGAAACAACTAGGACTGCTGAGAGAGAGAGAGAGAGAGAGAGAGAGCAGAGTGCATGAGCCTGTCTCCTCTCCTGCAGAGACCCAGAATGGCAGGCAGGGGGAGTGCACAGTGAAGCCTGGAGACTGTCAGGCAGAACCAGCTCTGAGGGAAACAACTAGGACTGCTGAGAGAGAGAGAGAGAGAGAGAGAGAGAGAGCAGAGTGCATGAGCCTGTCTCCTCTCCTGCAGAGACCCAGAATGGCAGGCAGGGGGAGTGCACAGTGAAGCCTGGAGACTCTCAGGCAGAACCAGCTCTGAGGGAAACAACTAGGACTGCTGAGAGAGAGAGAGAGAGAGAGAGCAGAGTGCATAAGCCTGTCTCCTGTCCTGCAGAGACCCAGAATGGCAGGCAGGGGGAGTGCACAGTGTAGTCTGGAGACTCTCAGGCAGAACCAGCTCCTTCTGAGGGAAACAACCAGGACTGCTGAGAGAGAGAGAGAGAGAGAGAGACAGCAGAGTGCATGAGCCTGTCTCCTCTCCTGCAGAGACCCAGAATGGCAGGCAGGGGGAGTGCACAGTGAAGTCTGGAGACTCTCAGGCAGAACCAGCTCCTTCTGAGGGAAACAACCAGGCCTGCTTTGGAAAAAGGCGGGAAAACCCAGGTCTGAGGAAGAAAACCACCTGAGGTAAAAATGCAGCCAGGATAACCCGTTTCCTCCATTGTGATTGCAAAGGCTGTCCTTCAACCAGGGCTCCAACGTGCTGCCAAGACAAGCACTTCCTGGGGCTTGGTTGTTGCTGCAAACCCTCACTTGCTGCAGCTGCCTGGGGCCCAATGCTGTGTGGAGTGCTATGGAGTGCTATGGTCAGGCAGACCCCTCTCCCAAGATGGCTACACCCACATCAAGCCTAACCTGGGAGGGTGAAACGTCCCACCGACTGTGAGGTGCGACAGTGGCAGGCACCCAAGCAGGAGTCCCTCCCTGTCCCCCCAACCAGGCTGGCTCAAAGGCCTCCATGGAGGCTGAGAGAGGGGGTGGAGGACAGAGGCTGCTTCCCCTCAGTGAGCCAGGCCCTGGTAGTGGGAGGGGAAAAACAAAGGGGCTTCCCTAAGCCCACTGGCCGCCTGAAGGCAGGCTCGGGCCCCCTCATTCTGGTGCCAAGCAGCTGAAGCCAGGAAGCGGGAGGGCAGCCCAATGGAGTCGCCAAAGGAAGCCAAGGCCCCCTTCCTGGGCGCCCACACTCTCCCGCCTGAGGAAAGGTTCGGGGAGCAGCTGGGGCCTCTAGGACAACCAGTGGGTTGCTGTGCCCCCCTCACAGAAGCCTCTTGACCGGCAACCCCTCAAGGGAAGGGATCATGACTGGCCGCTCCCCGGACTCCAACGAGGGAGAAGGGACTGAGGAGCGTTGACACCTGCAGTAGTAGGAAAATGCCCCCCATTCCCCCAGAGGTAGGGCCAAGAGACTCTACAGCCACCTCAAGGGTGGGAGTCAGCAGAGCTGACAATTTTCAAGCCGACCTATCCGAAGGCAAGGCCAGTCTGTGGACCTTGGGGAGCATCCCCTCCAGGTAGACTTTCGACTGACCCTGCCTTCCGGAGGGCCTGGCATCCCAAGAGAGAGGCTGACCCCACCATGGATGTACCACTGGAGAATGTCTTCTTGCAATTTGCAGTTTGCTAGCTAGAAAGCATCAGAAGCAGCATTTGCAGAGTCTGGTCCATATGGAATGAATTAAATTTGTTATGTGAGGTGCCACTGTATATTTCATGTGCTTAACTGTTCTTAATGTATATGCTTTCATGTGCATATACATTTCATGTGCACATATACTTCATGTGATTTCATGTGCTTAATTTTAACACTATATGATTATTAAATTCAAAACTATTATATACAGCACCGTTGATCACATGTAATTTATTGATTAGAAGAAAGCTATATGTTCACAAGAATATCCAATTAAGAATATCCAATTAAGTCAATTAAGATTTTTTTTCCAGGATGCAGGGCTAAAAAAGAACTGCTGCAAGATTTGAGTGTGGGTTGATGTAGGGGCTGCAAAACTCTGCACATGGTCAGAGGCAGGCTTTCTAGGTTCAGGGGGGGACCGAAATCTGCAGGAAGCCCATCCACCTTTCAGTCAAGCCCTATTCCCCCCCTATAACAAGCCCCACCCCATGATAAGGCAATGGGAGTGGAGATAGGGGGCTGCCAATCAAGGAGTGAAGAGACCTGCATCCAGGTGCATCTGGCACTTGGAAGTTGTCCACAGAGTCCTCATGGCCTGCAGCCTGTGATGGTCCTTCTCTAGGAACTGATCCAAGCTGGGTGTCAGGAGGGACGCCTGGAGTGCGATTCCTGGGCAGAGACGCCCTTTTGCTGCCCCTGCCCAGAGTGGCTCTAAAGAGGAACTTCTGCTTTCACAGTGCAGGGAGGCTCCCTGCAGGACTCAGTGCTGTGCCCCCCTCCAGCTACGCCACTGGAGATGATCAGGTGCAGAAGGCTCTGCTCTTTCTGCACACAGATCAGGGCTTCTCTCCTCCAGGCAGGTCTACTCGGAAGTAACCCCCTTGCAGTCAGTGTCCTGCTCCCTTGCCAGGTCTGAAACAGAGTATCCAGGCTGGGATCCGCTTCCTTCCACCTGCAGGCAGAGTGTAGATGGAGGTGTAGCTGGAAGGGGGCAAAGGAGCTATGCAAGTGGGGTGAGGGCAAGAGGAGCGCAAGGGCAGCCTGGACAGGAGGAGGAGGTGGAGGCTAGACCTTCCTCCCTCTGCAGAGATCCTTCCTCTTCCTCCTCTCCTCTGCCTGGCACTGCGAGGGTTAAGATGGGGGCAGGAGAGGGACAGCCCCTTCCTGGACTGCCCTCCACCCCTTCCTCTTTCTTCCCTTCCTTCTCCTGAATCCTTCTGGGACCAGCAGGAGGGTCAGTTCTGGGGGTGGGAGTGGAGGGGTTGGGGGAAAGGAAGAGCCCAGGTTGGGGGCGCAGATGCTGAGGCCAGGGGGGAGGGAGGACCGATGGGGGGTGGGGTGACAAAGGCAGAAGCCAAGCCATGGGATGAGGGCAGTGAAAGTGGTGCTGAAGACCCCCCCCCCCAGTTCAGAGCCCCTTTCCTGCCCCAGACAACAGCTGCCTCTGTTCTGCTCAGAGCTGGAGCAGGAGATGGAGGTCTGGGAGATCAGGCCTCTCCCTCCCCCCAGCCAGCCCCACTGCAACACCCACAGCCTGGCATCCAACAGACACCTGGACTTGGCTGTGGAGGACTTCTTGGCATGGCACACACCCACAGTAGGCACCACCAGGCTGCACTGGGCATCCCTGCCGAACGCCACACCAAATGGGTTCTTATTTGATGCTTCTATTCTGGATTATTCTAGTAATAACAGTTTTAAAACTATTGTTCCTTTGTTTATAATTAGACCGGAATCAATTCTCTGCTGTAACCATCCATAAAAGGTTTTCCACTTATCTTCCCTCATTAAATCTCCTTTTAACCTTTCTGATAGGTTATCTGTTTCTACCATTTCATATAATTTCAACAATACTTTTTCTAATTTTGGTACTTCTTCTGTCTTCCACCCTTGCGCGTATAATATTCTTGCTGCAATTACAATTTGTATAATCATATATGTATCTTCTTTTATAAATTGAATAGGAATCATATTAAGTAGAAATAACTCCGGAGTTAAAGGAATTACATAGCCTAATATACCTTCTATTATATCTTTCATTAATCTCCAATATTCCTTAATCTTTCACATGTCCACCACATATGATAGAAAGTACCTTGTGTTTTCCTACATTTCCAACACATATTAGAGATTCCTTTATACATCTTTGCTAATTTAACAGGTTCTAAATACCATCTGAAAAACATCTTATATAAATTTTCTTTATATGCGGTAGCCTTCGTCAATTTAATGTTTCTCCTCCAAATCTCATCCCCATTTCGTAAGCCTTTGGAGACAGAGTTGTCCAAAGATATGAAATGCTCTTTTCCTTTCCCACTGAAGGGATATCTGTTTATCTACTTGCATTTACTTGCTTTCAAACACTGGCAGGAGTTGAGTTGACAGGATCTCACCCCGTCTTGTAGGACCCACGTCTTGAACCCTGGGCTGCTGATTAACAAGGCCTTGCCTGTACTTGCGCCACCACAGCCTGTGTCTATATATTTAGTGTTTGCAATGAAAATGATAATGAAAACCTGGTCATTGCAGCCGAAGAGGACACTTCGAACCACCTCCTGATCCAGAAGACTCAGAGATTGGAAGACTGGTGCTTTCAGAAGATGGAACTGAGGAGGACGTAGCAGGGGGAGCCTCTCAGCAACTGTGCAGGGAAGATCCAGCCCCAAACGACTGCCCAGCAGAGAGGAATTCCGTCAAATACCCACAAATTTCCAGGTGTGTTTCTCAGTGTCTCCCCTTTCCAGAGAGCAGATATATTTACCTTTATTGGAATAAGGTAAATATCTACAGAGTCTGGTATAATATACAGTACATATTATTGGGTCAAAGTAAAGAGATTCAATGACTGAGCCCATACAGTCATTGACAGTGAGTCAAGCCATTCATGACAGATTTGTATGCAAGTATGCTTGACTCAGGTGTTGTACCAAGGTCAGTCTGAAAGTACATGATTGGGGGGGATACATGATTGAGACATACAAATGATGAAAGGGGTGGATAGAGTGATGCTCTTTTCCCTCTCACATGACACCAGAACTAGGGGACATCCACCAAAATTATATGTTGGGAGAGTTAGGACAGATGAAAGAAAATATTTCTTGACCCAGCATGTACATGGTCTATGGAACTCCCTGCCACAGGAGTTGGTGACGACATCTAGCCTCAATGCCTTGAAGAAGGGATTGGACACATTCCTAGAGGAATGAACCGTCACAGTTTACAAGCCATGAGGGGTGTGTGTGGAGGTGGCCAACCTCAGAATGCCAGATGCAGGGGGAGCACCTGGATTCATGTGTCACTGAATAGGCATCTGTTGGGCTGTTGTGAGATACAGGAAGCTGGACTAGATGGGCCTTCCAGCAGAGGGCCTTCTATGTTCTTCAAGTACATGAATCAGGGTCTCATGTGCCCCTGCCCCACAAGCACAGAGTTCAGCCTTGCCCATCTCCAGGCACTCAAAGCTGGCTTGAAGAACACTGAATGGAAGGACATGGTTTCTGAGATGCGAATGTGCCTGCTGTGCTTGGGGGTCTCTGAGGAAGTCCCTCTATTTTGGTCTAGTTCTGCATGTTCTTGGTACATGCAGGTGCAGCGGTGAGCAGGTTTTGAGAGCATCTGAATAGGTCTCCTGTCAGAATAATGTTCTTAAAGGTGCAGTTCTGATCAGCTGAAAAACAGACATGTGCCAATATTGGAGGAACGGCTCATGCTAGCAGGACACGCAATGTGGTCACCGTACGATCCTGTATGGAAATGATACTTGCACACTTTCCATTTCTGCACTAGATGCTGATTGCCAGATTGCGACTCCAAATAGGAGCCATGTTGCAACCTTAACATTGGGTATAGGAGTTGTCCGGGGTGGGGGTAGAAGAAGCACCTTTCCAGAGGTCAATAGGCTTCCCCAGGTCCAAAGTGTCAACTGCCAGGTATTGGTAAGAAAGCTGCTGGAGATGTCAACTGTGGTGGGCAGAAGGACCAAAGCACTGTTCAGGAGGTCCGCCAGGAGTCATTGGTGATACGTCTTCCTTCTGAGTGGCAGGAAGTGATTTCTGAGACAGAAGGAGGATGGTGAGAAGGTGGATCAGGAAAGTGGGGGTGAGGATGGTTCAGGCCCAGGAGAGCGCCGGGATGGTGAACCAGGCTGCTGCTGGATCTTGTTGTGAAAGTCTTTCAGGATCATCTCCTCCTGCTCTGGAAAGTCTTGGGTGGTTCTATTCAGATCAGTGCCAGTTATTTGGCTAGTCCAATTCCGAGTGTATCCATAGTCGCTGCTGTAGCTTGACACTGGGAAAGAAGCAAATGTTCCTTTCCCTTACCTTGAGTAGGCCTCCAGCTGCCTTGTGGCAGCTATTCTCTAATATGGCATTGGCTGTTTAGCTCCTGCTCTACCATGGAGTGCCATACCCCTGAGAACTGGGTGTTGAATGCTGAATTCAACAGCATTCATGTTGAATGCTGAATTCTGTTACCCAAAATAGCAGGACCTCCTCTTTGCAGAGGAAGGAAGGATCGCACTTCCTTGGAACATGAAACATGTTGGAATTGCACATGTTGCTCCTCCACCTCCATGAGGCAGGATGGACTTGGACCTCTCCTTCAGGGAGGGCACGACATAGTCCCAGTCAATGAGCTAGAAAAATCATGATATCCCTCCCTAGACTTAATTAAAAATATGTGTTAGGAAATGGCTCAGGAAAGAGTGTTAGCCAGTATAGCATACAAACTATAGAATAAGCCAGGAAGCGAAATAGGCAGAACTAGCCAATACCAACCAGCCCCGCCAGACCAGAATCCACCAGTCATTAAGGCCATGTCTGATCCGATGCAGTGGGCCAAGTGTCATCCTTCCTTTCTGCTTCCTCCTAGGAGAGGAGATTCATGGTCAGAATTCCACTTTCTGTCTTTGGAAGGTGGGAAGGCACTCATCACAGGTGGGGATGTGACAGTGCTGTCTCCCTACTAAGGGTTGGGAATCTGGCACACCTAATGGGACACCACCTTCTGCAACACCCTGCAGCTAAAAGCAGTCTTGGCTGAGGCCACCTGATGAATTTGGTAGTTCCCTGAACCATTCAGTTGCCATTCCATCTTCTGAACTGCTGCCAGCTCAGCCAGTTGGTGGCCACATTGAAAACTCCTGCAAGATGTTCCACTTTACATGATAGTAGGAGGTTCTCTGCCCAGGTAGAGCAGAGAGGCCTCCTTGGTCCAGGACTTGGACTAGGTTCCCCCTGACGGTTCAGGATAATCCTTCGCCATCATATTCTCCATTCTTACTAAGAAATTACACCAGAGCCCCATGAATGCCTTTCTTTGGAGGGGGATGTTGAAGATGGAAACCCATCCAGGCTTCACAGCATCTGTGATCTGCACTCAGCTCTGGTTGTGCAAAGCATTAATTCCTTGATTGGCACACAAGGCAGGGATGGGGGAACTAAGAGAAGAAGAAGGAAAAGACAGGAGGGAGATCAGAGACCAAAGGGATGTGATGGTTGCAATGCAAGCACTTTCAGGCTTCAAAGGAGTGGTGCTGTGATTATGAATAAGGCATGTGCTGCAGTGGCCCAACTGCAGGGTGCACACTTCTCCCCCCAGCCACAGGTTTGTGGAGTCTCTGCTTGTTGCTTTCAACCAAAGCCTCCTCTGGCCTCAGATGTCATCTGACGCTTTGACCTCCACTCCACACTTTCATAATTTACAAAATAGGGTTACAAGAAGCACAATTAAACTTCTGAACAACAAGAAGGAAATGACCAGTACATTTGGATCATGACCCTATAGACCTTATCAGAACTGAAAAACCCCTGAGCAACTGAGGATTCAGAAATTGCAATGCCAGAATTTACAAAGTTGTATGCAGCCCTTGCATACAAAGAGGTCATATACGTAACATGTGAATCGGCATCGGAGAGTAGATAGCACACAATTAAATGGGATTTTCCAAATGAATGGAGGCCAAAATATGGCCTTAGCATCTCTGCCTGGGAGAGTGACAGAGGAGGCAGAAAAGAGTACAGAGCACAACCTCCTCAACCTCCCCAGATCCAGATATGCAAAATCTAAGGTGTTTAGGGGTGGCCTGGAGTCTGCCTTTGAGATACGCGGATGGCATAGTTTGTAGGCGTAATTCAGTGAAGGTCTTCCTCAGATTGACAAAAGTTGGCGAGATCTAGTGTGGGTGGATTTGAAAATGCTATAGATCTGGGGAAAATGTGAAGCTTTCAGGATGGTGGTATCCTGCTCATTGTCTTGTTTGAATATCCACACCCTCAGCAAAGGCTTACGATCTCTAAAAAACTAAATATCTATAAAAAGAATGTTGGCAGATAATAACGAATGAACCAAGCTGGTCCACCCACCACACTTCAATGGTTCCTCCAAACATAATTTAGTGAGGCATGTCTGGCATACTCAACAGAGAGCCTTTCTCCAGCCCTGATAGAGACCAGGTCAGCTTCGGCTCTAAGAAAGGCTGCAGGGGGTCCGGATGGAAGTGCCAAAATATATCTCAGAAATTTATTCTTTATAATTTCAAGGATATATAACTTGTGCTGATCAATACCGTATAAAATGTGGGCAAGATTCCCAACAAAGACCTTCAGAGCCAGGGGTACTAACTTACCTCCCCCATTATGAAAGAACTGGATTATAGAAAAGGTTGATCTCTGTGCCAAGGTTGTAACATGTTGGAACTATGGGTTCCAGTTAACTCTTTTATCAAATATAACACGTAAATATTTAAAAGTGGGACCTGTTCTATTTTATGGGCACCAATGAACCCATTATAGACAGGGGACGATGACAAAAAAAACTACTTTTGACTTATCATGGTGCTTATTGTGACTTATTTGACTTCTTGTGATCTGTAGTGCTAAATCCTTTCCTGAAACCCGCCTGCTCTTGGGCAAGGAAATTATTTTCCTCCATCCACTTAGACCCGGGTCCTCAAACTATGGCCCTTGGGCCAGATACAGCCCCTAGGGTCCTCAATCTGACCCGCGAGCTCACGCGGCACCGCCGCACTGCAGGAGTCTCTCCACAGCTGGCCGGGGGACTCAAGGGTGCCCATGCGGCACCACCACGCAGCAGTGGGGCCGGGGGGCTGAGGGATGCGGCCAGTGGGGCCAGGATGGGGCAGGGCAGGCTGTCTGTGTTCTGGGGAGCTCTGCCTGCCTGCCCACCTCGGGGTGCCAAGTGACTTGGAAAACCAGGACTACCCTGTTTGGGGGTGGCATTTATCTCTGGGCAAGTTGGAGCAGGCTCCTGACTCGATTTGTTGGAAGAGACTTCTGGCAATCCTCCTCCCATTTCCATAGCGCCCCCCAGTTCTTGGTTTTATTCTCTGGGCTCCAGAGATCCAGAGACCCAGAGATTTTTAATTTTAAAAAATTAATTAGGAATAAATAAATTAAATAGGAAATTAAATTAATTAAATTAAACTAATTAATTAATTAAACTATAGTCCGGCCCTCGACAGTGTCTGTGGAACAGTGAACCTGCCCCCTGTTTAAAAAGTCTGGGGACCCCTGACTTAGACAGTTTTAAGAGCAGGAAACGGGAATAGATCTTAGAGCTGATATCCCAAAAAGAGATGGGACGGTAGTTCTGGGGATTATTGTTATCCCCTTTTTTTATAAATGGGATAAATTATTCTTTATTTCCAACTCTCTGGAAAAATGCTGGTATTGTTGATATACCGTATATACTCGAGTATAAGCCAACCCTCGTATAAGCTGAGGCACCTAATTTTACCACAAAAACTGGGAAAACTTATTGACCCGTTTATAAAACGAGGGTGGGAAATGCAGCAGTCTCTGGGTTGGCTCTGAGGCTGCTGTCCTATCTACACTTTCCCAAGCGTAAGCCCATTTACTATAATAGTACTAAGTTTTAAGTAGTTATGCCTAGCATTGATACAAGGTTACAATCCTTTTACACTTTCCTGGGAGTAAGCCTCATTGCTCTAAGAGGACTTACATCTGGGTAGACATGCCTAGGGTTGAGCTCTCATAGTTAACTCTCATACAAGCCCTGATCACTAATCAGACTAAAGTGCAAGGTATGGAGCCAGTGATGGGGAGTAAGCCCCGTTGACTTCAGTGGGACTTACTTCTGAGTAGACCTGCCTAGGACCAAGCTGTGAGGCTGCAATGCTATGCACACTTTCCTGGGAGTAAGCCCCATTGGCTCTAATGGGACTTACTTCTGAGGAGACATGCCTAGGAGGGGGCTCTAAGGCTGCCATCCAAACTTTCCTGGAAGTAAGCCCCGTTGACTTCAGTGGGACTTACTTCTGAGGAGACATGCCTAGCATTGGGTGTGGATGCAGGCAGGACTGCTAAATAAATTGGTTGTGACCAGAAAAACCTGAACAGAAAGGGTTAACTAACATTTCTCTCACATGGCCGGCCCCCCTGCTTGCCCCCCTGCTCATCTCTATGGGAAGCAGACACTGAGGGAGGGAGCAGGAGGGAGAGCTTTCTTACATTTTTAAAGCCTTTTTAAAGGCTTTCTTGAAACTTTCCACAACTTTGCACCAACAAAGGCTCCAGAAGAGGTGAGTACTTTATTTAGAATTTTGCCTAACCCGAGTATAAGCTGAGGGGGTTTTTGGGAGCATTTTTTGGGCCCAAAAACTTCGGTGTATACGTGAGTATATACGGTATGTAAAAAGTTTGGCTAATACTAGAGCCCACCAATCAGAATTGTTTTTAAAAACCTCGGGTGGTAGCATGTCCATAAATAAAAATAATAAATGTCCATGTCCATGATTATCAGCAGCAAGAGATCTAAGAAGATCAGTCGCTTCCATTGCTGTGACTGGGGGCCAGTTCAGCATAGAGGTTAAAAAAGAGGAAGGGAAACTGGAGAAATAATCTCCTGGATTGATATTCATGTCAAAGATGTTACTAAAATAGGTGCACCAAGTATCAATAGAAACAGAGTTGTTAATATTAGAATTGCGATGAGAATCTTGAAGGGAGAGGAAAGACCAAAACTTCTGCTCATCCTTTTCACTACAGGCCTTGCTCAGCTCTTTCCACTGGTTAAACATATACAAATTCCTTTTGTGTTGGAGAAGATATTTATACCTAGATTTTTATACCTAGAGTGGGCCTGGGCTAGAGCAACAATGTCAGCAAAGCCTCTATGCAATCTCATCCATCTTGCTAAACGGGAGAGACGTTTCTTGGTTTGTCTACGTTCAGCGTCAGACCATCTACTCCCAGGTCTAATTCCTTCTGTGTTTTGAGGTTTGATTACTAGCAGGTGATTTATACTATACACTACCATTTCTGCTGCCCTCCCATGTGCTGGAATGGCCAGAGCTTGGAGCAGATTGCTCCAAAATGGAAAGATAGGTTGTAGATCCAGGTTTGGCTTGACTCTTATTTCTCCTTGAATGACTGACATTTCATAGAATCATAGAATCATAGAGTTGGAAGGGACCTAGTAGGTCATCTAGTCCAACCCCCTGCCTGCAGCAGGAATTCCCCCTAGAGCATCTCCAACAGGTGCTCATCGAGCCTCTGCTTGAAGATCCCCAATGAGGGAGAGTCCACCACCTCCCTTGGCAATCTGTTCCACTGCCGAACCGCCCTCACCATCAGGAATTTTTTCCGGATTTCCAGCCGGAATCTCCTTTCTTGCAGTTTGTACCCATTGGTTCTAGTTCTGCTTTCAGAAGCAGCTATGAACAAATTGGCCCCTTCCTCCCTATGACAGCCCTTCAGGTATCTGAAAAGGGCAATCATGTCTCCCCTCAGCCTCCTCTTCTCCAGGCTGAACATCCCAAGTTCCTCCAACCTTTCCTCATAGGGCTTCCCTTCCATCCCACTGACCATTCTTGTTGCTCTCCTCTGGACTTGCTCCAGTTTGGCTGCATCTTTCTTAAAGTGAGGTACCCAGAACTGAATACAGTACTCAAGGTGAGGTCTCACCAATGCAGAATAAAGAGGAACTATAACTTCTCGTGACTACAGGCCGTTTAAGAATGAAACTGATCAGGGATCAGCCTCACACAACAAAACTATAGGTTTAGCATTTATTCAGATGGGAGCATGACAATAGAGATGCTGACAGGCCTCTGAGGGTCTAGGAGGAGGCCCTCCTCTGGTGGTCTAACTAAGCAGCCTCCATGCCATGACCAGTTCAGGCTGGAACATGTCAAGCAACCACAACTGTGCTCTTTCTCCACATCAGCTCACTGAGAGATAGTCTCTGAATGAAGCTGTGATGCTGAATCTCCTTTCCAGGGACCGAGTCAGTGGCAGAGCATCCATTGGTCTTTGCTTTGGACCAGACAGCTCCAGACTTGTGCTTTAGAGATGCCACTAACATTGCACTGCTAATCAGGATTCTTTTTCTTTTCCAGACACCAATGGGGGATTGGAGGGAGCCAAGTAGGGGGTCGTTGGACATGACCTTGCTTGAAAAAGAGGCACAGCCTTTGAGGAATCAAGACGGAGCAAGGAGGGAGGAGGAGAGACCGACCACTGGCTGGAGGAGAGAACTCGTTGTCCGTCTCCATAAACTAGAGATCAAAGAGGAATATTCCAAAGTAAGGGAAAGTAAGGGGATTCCTCTCCATGAAACAACTAGCAAGAGGACACCTTTTTCTTCCAAATCTGCACTTCAGGACAGATCAGAGAAGAAGGAGAACAACAAGGAATGTAGAAAGAAGTCTGACTCTCAGGATTCTGGCAACTTCAACATCCTCCCAGTCAGATCAGAAAAAGACACTGAAGAGAAGGTTAAAAAATGTGCTCACTGTGCAAAGACCTTCAAACGTAAATCTGTACTTTTAGCTCATCAAAGAACCCACACAGGGGAGAAACCCTATAAATGCTTGGAATGTGGAAAGAACTTCAGTCAGAACGCACACTTGACTTTGCATCAAAGAACCCACACAGGAGAGAAACCCTATAAATGCTTGGAGTGTGGAAAGAGCTTCAGTCAGAATGGACATCTGACTTTGCATCGAAGAACCCACACAGGAGAGAAACCATATAAATGCTTGGAGTGTGGAAAGAGCTTCAGTAGCAGCTCAGAGCTGACTGTGCATCAAAGAACCCACACAGGGGAGAAACCATATAAAGGCTTCAAGTGCAAAAAGAGCTTCAGTAGAAACTCAGAGCTGACTGTGCATCAAAGAACCCACACAGGGGAGAAACCATATAAATGCTTTGAGTGCAAAAAGAGCTTCAGAATGAGCTCAAACCTGACTGTGCATCAGAGAACCCACACAGGGGAAAAACCATATAAATGCTTGGAGTGTGGAAAGAGCTTCAGTCAGAATGGAAATCTGACTTTGCATCTAAGAACCCACACAGGGGAGAAACCATATAAATGCTTGGAGTGTGGAAAGAGCTTCAGTCGGAATGGAAGTCTGACTGTGCATCAAAGAACCCACACAGGAGAGAAACCGTATAAATGCTTGGATTGTGGAAAGAGCTTCAGTAGCAGCTCAGAGCTGACTGTGCATCAAAGAACCCACACAGGAGAGAAACCATATAAATGCTTCAAGTGCAAAAAGAGCTTCAGTAGGAGTTCAGAGCTGACTGTGCATCAAAGAACCCACACAGGGGAGAAACCATATAAATGCTTTGAGTGCAAAAAGAGCTTCAGTCAGAGCTCACAGTTGACTGTGCATCAAAGAACCCACACAGGGGAGAAACCATATAGATGCTTCGAGTGCAAAAAGAGCTTCAGTCAGAGCTCACAGCTGACTGAACATCAAAGAAGCCACACTGGGGAGAAACCATATAAATGCTTCAAGTGCAAAATGGTCTTCAGTAGAAGCTCAGAGCTGACTGTGCATCAAAGAACCCACACAGGGGAGAAACCATATAAATGCGTGGAGTGTGGAAAGACCTTCATTAGGAGCTCAGGCCTGATTTTCCATCAAAGAACCCACACAGGGGAGAAACCATATAAATGCGTGGAGTGTGGAAAGAGCTTCAGTCAGAATGGAAATCTGACTTTACATCTAAGAACCCACACAGGGGAGAAACCATATAAATGCGTGGAGTGTGGAAAGAGCTTCAGTCTGAATGGACATCTGACTGTGCATCAAAGAACCCACACAGGAGAGAAACCGTATAAATGCTTAGAGTGTGGAAAGAGCTTCAGTAGCAGCTCAGAGCTGACTGTGCATCAAACAGCCCACACAGGAGAAACCATATAAATCCTTTGAGTGTAAAAAGAGCTTCAGAATGAGCTCAAACCTGACTGTGCATCAGAGAACCCACACAGGAGAGAAGCCATATAAATGCTTCAAGTGCAAAAAGAGCTTCAGTCAGAGCTCACAGCTGACTTAGCATCTAAGAACCCACACACAGGTGAAACCATATAAATGCTTTGAGTGCAAAAAGGGCTTCAGTAGGAGCTCAGGCCTGATTTTCCATCAAAGAACCCACACAGGGGAGAAACCATATAAATGCTTGGAGTGTGGAAAGAGCTTTATTCAGAATCGAAATCTGACTTCGCATCTAAGAACCCACACAGGAGAGAAACCGTATAAATGCTTGGAGTGTGGGAAGAGCTTCAGTGTGAGCTCTAATCTGAATGTGCATCAATGTTCCCACCAACAAGAGAAACCACAGAACTGCCTTGTTTTTCGTCTCATGAACTAATGTACAAATCTGAGAGGTTTGAGATATGACTTTAAAATGATGCTCCTATGAATATAAGAAGACCCTCCATTGAATCAGGCCTATGGTCCATCTAGTCCAGCTTTCTGTCTCTTACAGCGGCCTAGCTGGCCTTCCACAATTGTACAGGACACAACTGTACCATAATTGCACAACTCAATCACACTCATACTAGATTTGTAATTAGTGGCCACTTTTTGCTTTTTCTTCACAGGTATGGATCTTGACCTGATCTGTCTGTGTGGTTCAGGCCAGGTTGGAACTGTTGATCACTCACTGCTAGAGAGCATGTTCTGAATAGAAGGCCATGCAGATTTTACTTCCCAGTTATTGAAAGGTTTTCCCATCAAAAAGTAACCAGAATTCCTACCAGATGGAAATCCTACTATCATGCACAGTGTTGCCAAGTTTCTATCACCCATGACGAATGTCCCCAGAAAGGATGTTGAGAGACCGTTGTCCTCTACTTCATGGGTTAGGAGAGACAGTGCACAGGATGACCAGCTAGAAGGGCTCCAAATATAAAGATGGGAACCCATTTAATTTCCTGAAAGCATATAAGAAACGTTGGGTGATTTTATGTTGTTTATTTTTAGCTCTTTTAGCAACTTTGGAATGTGAAATGTTTCAGCCTATCTGCATTATATGCAAGTCGCAGGTAGTTTGCTTTTTTATCTCTACATATACAGTGGCGCCTCACGTAAAGTATGTTTCACGTAACAAACAAAAATTTCTCTGGGATTCTGCTTCACGAAAAGAAAGTGCTTCACATAAAGAAAACATTTGTTGGCAGTTGGGGCAGACACGCTGGCCGGCAGCCTGTTTAAAAAGCATCAGGGCTGCCTAGCGCACCTGCCCATAGTGAAAGCAACATTTCTGCGCTGTTCCTCCTGTGGCCGGGCGTCTGCTGGGCAGAGGGAGAGAAGAGCAGTGGAGAAGAGGGAAGCATAGCAGGGCTAGCGAGGGAGATATAGGCTCCGGATGGAGAGGAGAAAGTGGGGAGACACTTTGAAGGTGTCTTGGATTGCAGCCTCCTAACCATGTCTACCCAGAAGTAAGCCCCCATTGTGTTAAATGGGTCTTACTCCCAGGACAGTGTCTTTAGGACTGCAGCCTAAGTAGACTTCATAAGATCATGCACATTGAATGCATGTTTGGAATTCAATTCCAGTGTTTTGTCATCATTTTTACATCCAGGTAATATTTTTATGAGAGTATTTTTGGGGTTATGGAACCAATCATCTGAGTTTCCATTATTTCCTATGGGAAAATCCGCTTCACGTAAAGAAAGTTTCACGTAAAGAAACTGCCTCCGGAACGAATTAATTCTGTTACGTGAGGCACCACTGTATTTCTAACTTTCTGTTTCTATTTTTGGATATTAACTGTACTTTTAATCCATCTGAATTTACACGTAGTGCTAGCGTTCATTTAATTTCTAAGTTGGTCAATTACTGTCATTAGGATACAGTGAATAATTCACCTTCCCTAACCCTGGTACTGGGAAGGTGTGGGGGGGACATAGGATCATGGGGGAGGGGAATTTGGGAATGGAGGATGAAGCAGCAGGAATTGGGAGGGTGTTCAAGGAGAAGCCAGCCAAGGGAAGAAATGAACTGGACAAAGATGCAAAGGAAAGGAGGGGTGTCCAGAGAGTGGGCCTGGTTTCCAGAGACGCTTGAGTTCCAGCCAGCACTGGGGCAAGCTGTTGCATGTCCCTTTCCCCAGAGTCAAGGGCCAGAGCTGGGGTGAGGGAGAGACAGTCTGACTGGGAATGCCCTCTGCAGACCCTTTTGGGCAAGAACTATTTGCCTGCAGAACAGCCTGGCTAGAATTGGGATGAGTCCCCTCGTCTGTCACTCTGCTTCTCCCCAAGCTGGGCAGCCTCTCAGTATTTCTCAGCCATAATAAGTAGGAACGGAGCTTCTCTGTACTGAAGGAGCCCCCAAATCTCCATACGAAGAACAGAAGAATCACCACCAGACTTGTTCACAGTCTTCAGAACAGCTTCCTTCACAAACCATCTTAGGCCAGGCCATTCATTTCAATGGATGCCTGTTTTTGAACTTGTGTGTTTGTAGTGTTATTGTTGTGATTCCTACAGTTTTGAACAATAAAGTCTGTCTCTCTCAATGGTTGTCCATAATGGAGAAATTCCTCCTGGATTGGGTCTGAGGTGGATCCAGAAATTTTATTAGGTGCAAATATACATTCCTGACAGTGATGGGCCCAGCCTAGCCCAAGACCCGGTTCCCTGGAAGTGGGCGGGGCCAGGCCAGGTCAAGGGGCATGGCTGAGATCAGGGGGCGTGGCTGGGTCAGGGGGTGTGGCCAGGGAGAATTTAAAGGAATTTTTTTTAAAATCTAATTTTTTAAAAAAAAATCTATGTTTTTGTTAGTGTCCCCCAGCAACCTTAACCACACTTTCCTAGGAGTAAGCCCCATTGACTTCATGGGACTTCTGAGTAGACCTGCATAGGATGGGGCTCTGAGGCTGCAGTCCTCACCACACTGGCCTGGGAGTAAGTCCCATTGACAAACATAGTGCTTACTTCAAAGTAGACATGCATAGGATGGGGCTCTCAGGCTGAAATCATACCCTCACTGGCCTGGGAGTAGGTCCCATTGATGAACATGGTGCTTACTTCAGAGTAGACATGCTAGGATGCTCCCAGGCCACAGTGCCAGCCTTCCATCCACACTTTCCTTGGAGTAAGCCCCATTGACGATCATGGTGCTTACTTCAGAGTAGACACATATAGGATTGGGCTCTGAAGCTGAAATCATACCCTCACTGACCTGGGAGTAAGCCCCATTGACGAACATGGTGTTTACTTCAGAGTAGACCTGCATAGGATGGGGCTCTGAGGCTGCAGTCCTCTCCACACTCAGCCTCCCTGGCCAGCTGGGAGAGGCTGATGCTGATGCTTCTCAGCCTCCCCGGCTGGGAGAGCTCCGAACTGGTCCACATGGTTCTGGGGGCCCCCAGCCGCTGCCGGCTCGCCAGCGGCAGGGGATTGGGAAGAACAGGTCCACGAGAACCTAAGCGATCCCCCTTGTGCCCACCATTGATTCCTGAGCCCCAAGAAGCAGAGAGAGGCCAGTTGTACCACACTTTTCTGTGAGTAAGCCCCAGTGGATACAATGGGAGTTGATTCTGAGTAAGCAGAGGATCTGGTCCCTTTTCTCCTCCTGGTTCCTTTCCTCCTGCCATTCCTACTGCTGCAAACTTGGAAAGATGCAGGCTGGTATCCTATACTATTTCCTGTGAATAACCCACAGTGGATACCATGGGAGTTGTTTCTGAGTAGACAGCAGCTGGTTTCCATACATAGATCTCACACACAGAGATGGGTTCTTTTTTAAAGTTGCTCCAAAGGACAGCAGTGACTCTCAGTGAAAATTAGTCATCCTTGGATATAAAGGTTTTTCTTTTCTGTTTTACTGAACAGTATTTTACAGTGTTTTATTACTGTACTGAACGCAGTCCTGCTCTCCTCCGTTTGCCAGTGTTCAGGGGACTGGCCCAGCGGGGTGCCCTTTCCTTTCCTCCTTGTGGTGGGGACCATAGGGTGCCATTTTGTTTCCCTTTTCCCTCCAAGCTGCCACTGTGTTCCCGGTGCTCTTTCCCTCAGGGACACTGTGGTCTCTCAGGAGGAGGCGGGAGGTGGTGTTAACACCAGAACCCAGATTAGATTCAGAGACTTAGGACGCTCTCCCTCCTCCAACAATAGTGACCTGTGGCAAGGGCAAGATGGTGGAGAGACGTGGAGGCTCCAAGTGTCTCGTTCTCCATGTTCTGCAGTGGCCCAAATGAGTCTCAGGAGTTCATCCCTCATAGCTTTTGCCTCAGCGAAAGTGAAATAATCACAAGCTTCAGTAATTTACCTCACGTTTCTGAGGAAGGTTGGATAAGTGCTGAGGTAAAACTGTTGGGAAAGTGCTTGGTTGGGTAAGTGCTAAGATAAAACTGTTGGGAAAGTGCTTGGTTGGGTAAGTGCTGAGGTAAAACTGTTGGGTAAGTGCTTGGTTGGGTCAGTGCTGAGATAAAACTGTTGGGTAAGTACTTGGTTGGGTAAGTGCTGAGGTAAAACTGTTGGGTAAGTGCTTGGTTGGTAAGTGCTGAGGTAAAACTGTTGGGTAAGTGCTTGGTTCTACTTCAGGTAAGTGCTTGGCAGTGGCCTCAGGTAACTGTGCAAGGCGTAGCCTCAAATCCCAGGGGAGCACATGCCAAAAGTGGTCAGTAATCTTCATTATTTACCTCAGGAAACTTAGGCCTTTGCAGATTTCAGAAGCAGAACTCCTGGTGGCTGCATTTGCTGGAAGAAGGTCCAGAAAAGCCATGCAGGAAGAGAGTTGAAGTCATGCTGAGAGAGTGTAAAATGGTGTATTTAAAAAACAAAAACCCAAAAGCACTAGACCTGTAAGTCTGAAGGTCTGCAGATGGGTGGTTGGAGGCCTGGACAACTTCACACTCTGGCCTGGCCGATTTCTCCCCAAGCCTGGAAGTATGCTTTAAAAGAATTAACTTTACCCAGGTGAAGTTCTCATATCTGGCTTAGGAATTGGGATGTTGACGCAGAATCCCTGTTAAAATGGCAGTCCTGCCTCTGGTGGGCAGCAAATGCTCCGGTGGAGTCCTTGACTGTGTGTCAAACAACAGGGATAAAGGGACAGTTTGTTTTCCTTTCTGTGCAGGAAACATTAACCTTGGCATTCGTCATTTTGGAGCAGAGATGATTGTTTGGCCTATAAGGACCCTCTCATTTAAAAACTGAGTAAATTTAAATTGCACGACCTCACACCAGAGTCCTCCAAGTGTCCATCTTTCAACTAGTCCTCCAGTCAGGATGAAAGCAGAACTAACTGATGCCTGCTGATCAGATACCGGGTGTTGATGTAGGTAGTCGCCCCAACTTTGCTCTCCAGTCATGCTTATTTTCTCATCCCGGCCTTGCGTACACCAGTGTTCTGGTGCAGCATAGTCCCCAGGGGTTCAACCGTCTGAGGGGGGGCAGATTGGGCAGAGCACAGCCCCGAATCTTGACACTCCTCCATCTGAGGGATCTCCAGGGGTTTCTCCAGGGGATCAAGTGGCTTAAGTCACCTGGCTTAGGGTGACCAAACATTCTATTTTTCCTGGACATGTCCTCTTTTTCAGCCTTGAGTCGTGGGGAAAAATATTTTTTCTAAATTTTATTCAAAAAGGAAAAAAGAAAAGGAAAAGAAAAATACAGTGGTACCTCTCATAAAAAGCGCCTCACATAACAAGCATTTCACTTAATAAGTATAAATTTTCAAGAAATCTTGCTTCACATAACATGTTCTGCTTCACTTAACAAGCAAGCGCACTATGGGCACACATGCTATGCAGCCATGACGGTCCACGTGGAGGCTCTTTAGAAGTGCTGCCAGCCAGTGCTGCGGCCTCTAACTGCCTGCAACTTGGGGGCAGTTGCCTGGGGGTGCCAGAGACAGCTGCCTCCAACTGCCTCCAACTGCCCCCACCGACCAGCTTGAACCTCCAGCAGCAGCCCAGGCAAGCCTCCCGGAAAGTGTCTTTGATTGCAGCCTCCTAACCATGTCTACTCAGAAGTTAGCCCCATTGTGTTAAATGGTGCTTACTCCCATTAAAGTGTCTTGGATTGCAGCCTCCTAACCGTGTCTACCCAGAAGTAAGCCCCATTGTTTTCAATGGGGCTTACTCCCAAGAAAGTGTCTTTAGGATTGCAGCCTAAGTAGACTTCATAGGATCATGCACAATGAATGCCTGTTTTGAATTCAATTCCAGTGTTGTCATCATTTTTACATCCAGTTAATATTTTTATATGAATATTTTGGGGATTCTGGAACCAATTGTCTGAGTTTCACATAACAAACATCTCTCCGGAAGAAATTTAATTTGTTACGTGAGGCACTTCTGTAGTATGAAACACTCTGTCCTACTTTTGTAACTCTTGGTAGTCAAGGAAGAGGACAGGAGAGATTCTGGCCAAATCTTTGAAGTTTTTTTGGCCTACGAAGTACAGTCTTAATAGGAATTATTTGTTTTCTCCGCTTTTTTTGGAATTGGGGAAAGGGAACAGGCCCTATAACCCTTGTTGCTTCCTATGGTCCTCCATTTAGAATGTGCTTAGCATCCCACACTTTTTGAGATACAAGTCAGCAAAGTGGAAAGATAATTACTGAACTGATACTGAATTTTCCACCCAGGATGGAAGTCCAAGCAGATGTGCAGAAGGAAAGATGTAGTTGTAGTGGAGAATCAGGAACTGTCAGTTTAGGAAAAAACTGTTATTTACAAAAATAGCAGGCATCTGTCAATCTTGAAAGACTATGGTATCGTGCTCGGTGCTGCATACGCTGCATGCGAAGCACCAAGGCCTGGGTAGATTGATATGGAGGATAGGCTGTTATCCAAGCAGCAAATCCCCCCTCTCCATGCCACTGAATTAGTCCAATGGAAAGGCAGAGCCAAAACGTTTGGTTCCAGCTTAGTGACAATGCCAGCACCAAAGCAATGGCTGAATCCATTCTACACGCCTACATACCTGTGGACAGGTAAGAGTGAAGTACTGGAAATGTGTTATGGGATGGGGACAGAAATCTGGTTTGACTCAACTAATTTGAACATAGTAGTATTTAATGTCTATGGCTTTCCATAAAATTATTACTAGAAGCAATAAGATTTGTGCTTGCATGGCTGTGACTGAATGCCACTAAAGAGCACCAAAGCACAAACGCCAGTGAGTTGGACTCTCCCTCTCTCAGTGACAGTTTCCCATCTGGAGCAGATTCCCATTCTAGCCATTTTCTGAGTTTAGCTGCTCTGATCTGGAGAGCAGGAGAACCTCATGTAGCTTGCTGTTACTATGGCCCTACATAAAAATACATCACTATATCATGTCACTATATTAATTAATTAATTAACTTCTATATTAATTCCTTGGTGGAACACCTGACCAAACCTGAGTTACATCCTCCCAAAATTACTTATAGACATCTTTCCCTGTTATTATATGCGGATGATGCAGCTCTAATTTCCAGAACTCCTGTGGGTCTGAGGAAAGCCTTACAGGCTTTGGCAACTTGCTGCCAAAACTAACTATAACAAAACTAAGGTAGTGGCTTTTGGGGAAAGAACCAATACCTTTGTTTGGAAAATAAATGAGCACCGGATTGAACAAATTGCTCAATTTAAATATTTGGGGGTGATATTCCAAAATAAGTACTCTAGGAATGCTCATGACACTAACCTGGCCCTAAACGCCCAAAGAAGTGCTTCAGCTGTAATTCAATACATCAAAACAAAAGGCGGTAACTCTGTCCTGGCCGCTCTTAAGCTATTCCGTTCTAAAGTTCTGGCTCAGCTATTATACGGCTCACAGCTGGAACTTTCCCTAATATAAAAGTGTTGGAAAGTGTACAGTCTACATTTCTGAAGGCAATTTTAGGTGTCCCTAGAGATGTTTCCAATGCTAGGATCCGGCTGGAGATGGGGCAGGTCAAAGTTGAAGCAATGATCAATGACTTTATCATTTTGGCTCAGGTTGTTATTTAATTCAGAAGACATTTTCACTCTAACTTAAGGGATGGTTTGCACTATGGCTGGCTGAAGAACACTGGAAAGGAATTAGCTCAGTTGGGGCTCTCAAAGATTGATTTGCCCCTCTTGGGCCTTGAGTGGGCAAGAACAGTTATCAAGCAACGCATACTTGACATCAAAAGGAAGAATGACCTGGCAAATGTTGTTGATCCCCTTGTCAAACTAGATCTTGGACCTCAGACTATGGAGTTGTACCTGTCCCACCTAAACATACATACCCTACAGGAGGTTATGTCCCACCTGTCCCACTTAGAAATACATAACCACAGGAGTGCTTTCAGTTTCAATGCCCTACCCTCTGCTGTTGTAGAGGGATGTTACAAAAAAGTCCCCTATCATGAACAGATTTGTCCCAGGCTGTGGTCTGGACGAGACTGAGACTTTGGAACACGCATTACTGCTTTGTACCTTTTGTAAAGACCTGCGAATCTCGCTCAGATGTCCACTGCTGACCAACTCGCCTGGGAGATCCAGCCAACAACTTTTGTATATGCTTTTGGCGGATGGAAACTCAGCCTCTGTCTATGCTGTTGCAAAACTCCTTGCTGCTGCCATGAGATCTAGGAAGGCCATTAGGAATGTCACAGAATAAGCATTGTCAGTTATTTGTTGCATTGCTTTTTTAATTACTTAAATATGGCCTATTTTAGGATTTTAATCCATATTTTAGTCATGGCTAAAGATGTTAGGGCACATAACGTCCCTTTGTACTTTTATAGTATACTTTGATAGTTGCTGTGTTTATATTATTATTTTACACTCTCATCTTTGGACGCATTTGTAACTAAGCTGACTATTGTTTATCTTGTGCTGGTCAAAGACCGTAATAAAGGCATTTATTTTTTATTAAGAATATCCAGTTAAGACAATTAAGATTTTTTTCCAGGATGCAAGGGTAAAAAAGAGGATATGTCCTGGGAAAACAGAGGACATATGATTACCCTGATTTTGGGGTGCAAGACTTAGATGCACTTCAAGTTGAACTGCTGCAAGACTTGAGTGTGGGTTGATGCAGGAGCTGCAAAACTCTGCACATGGTCAGAGGCAGTCTTTCTAGATTCACAAGGAAGGGGGAGAACTGAAATCTGCAGGGAGCCCACCCTCCTTTCAATCAAGCCCTATTCCCGCCCCTACAACAAGCCCACCCCCATGATAAGCCAATGAGAATGGAGTTAAGGGTCTGTCCATCTAGAAGAGTCCTGCATCCAGGTGCATCTGGAGGTGCATCATAGAAGACACCTGCATCCAGATGAATCTGTGATTTAGAGGTTCCCCACAGACAGTCCTCATGGCCTGGAGCCTGTGATGGTCCTTCTCCTAGGAACTGATCCAAGCTGGGTGTCAGGAGGGAAGCCTGGGGTGTGACTCCTGGGCAGAGACTCCCTTTTGTTGCCCCTGCCCAGAGTGGCTCCAAAGGGGGTGGGGGCTGCTGCTTTCACAGTGCAGGGAGGCTCCCTGCAGGACTCAGTGCTGAGCCCCCCTCCAGCTACGCCACTGGAGATGCTCAGCATGCAGAAGGCTCTGCTGGTTCTGCACACAGATCAGGGCTTCTCCCCTCCAGGCAGGTCTACTCGGAAGTAACCCCCTTGCAGTCAGTGTCCTGCCCCGCTGCCGAGTCTGCAACAGAGTATCCAGGCTGGGATCCACTTCCTTCCACCTGCAAGCAGAGATGGGCGGTGGTGTAGCTGGAGGGGGGGAAGGGGGTATGCAAGGGGGTTGAGGGTGGGAGGGAGCGCAGGGGGATCCAGGACAGGAGGAGGAGGAGGAGTGTAGATCTTCCTCCTTCTGCAGAGATCTTTCCTTCCTCTTCCTCCTTTCCTCTGCCTGGCACTGCGAGGGTTAAGTTGGGGGCAGGAGAGGGACAACCCCTTCCTGGACTGCTCTCCACCCCTTCCTCTTTCTTCCCTTCCTTCTCCTGAATCTTTCTTGGGACCAGCAGGAGGGTCAGTTCTGGGGGTGGGAGTGGAGGGGTTGGGGGGAGAGAAGAGCCCAGGTTGTGGGCGCTGATGTTGATGCCAGGGGGGAGAGAGGACCGTTGGGGGGGGGGGAGTGACAAAGGCAGAAGATGGGATGGGGGCAGTGAAAGTGGTGCTGAAGCACCCCCCAGTTCAGAGCCCCTTTCCTGCCCCAGACAACGCCTGCCTCTGTTCTGCCCAGAGCTGGAGCAGGAGATGGAGGTCTGGAAGATCTGGCGTCTTCCTCCCCCCAGCCAGCTCCACTGCAGCACCCACAGCCTGGCATCCAACAGACAGCTGGACTTGGCTGTGCAGGACTTCTTTGCAAGGCAGGAACCCACAGTAGGCACCACCAGGCAGTGCTGGGCACTGGGCATCTCTGCGGGGCACCACACCAAATGGGTTCTTATTTGATGCTTGCATCACGGAAGGAATACCCTCCCCACATTTCCTGCTTCCAGGTTCACTGGTTGGGGCTGAATGTGGATCAGGCAGTTAAGTTTAGGGCAAAATCCCTTGCACCTCTTTTCAATCCCTGCCAGTCTGAACTTTCCAAAAAATTTTCTTAGTGGGTGCCTCCATCACACTCCCCAAATTTCACACTTCCAGCTCTGGTGGTTTTGGCTGGGCGCAGATGACTTAGACAGTGAGTGATTCAGTCAGTGACTCTTCAGTTTTATAGAGTGTTTTATTTGTTGTCAAAATCTTTCAAAAGGGTAAGGTCCCTCTTGCAGGGGAGGAAAGGCGGGATATAAATTAAAATAAATAAGGTGTCCCCCACAGTCATGCTATTCGTGACCCACTGTAGGGTGTGGTGCTCACCCCTTTTTCTGATGCCTTTAGAGCCGGAGTTGTTAAAAGACACATCTGTGGTGATGGGGCTGGCATGACTGCAGAAGGCGCATGAAATGCTGTTTTCCTTTCTCACTGAAGGGATACCTGTTTATCTACTTGCATTTACATGCTTTCAAACATTGGCAGGAATTAAGGACAGGATCTCACCCCATCTTGTTGGACCCTTGTCTTGAACCCTGGCCTGCTGATTAACAAGCCCTTGCCTGTTACCACTTGCGCCACCACAGCCTATGTCAACATGTTTAGTGTTTGCAATAGAAATCATAAGGAAAACCTGGTCATTGCAGCCAAAGAGGACCCTTCCAACCCCTTCCTGATCCAGAAGACCCAGAGATTGGAAGACTGGTGCTTTCAGAAGACGGAACTGAGGAGGACGTCGCAGGGGGAGCCTCTCAGCAACTGTGCAGGGAAGATCCAGCCCAAAACAACTGCCCAGCAGAGAGGAATTCTGTCAAATACCCACAAATTTCCAGGTGTGTTTCTCAGTGTCTCCCCTTTCCAGAGAGCAGATATATTTACCTTTTTGGAATAAAATAAATATCTACAGAGTCTTGTGTAGTATGTAGTACATATTATGGGGTCAAAGAAAAGAGATTCATTGACTGAGCCCATCTTCAATTCCTTTGGTGGATCACACAGTGAGTCAAGCCATACATGACAGATGTGTATGCAAGTATGTTTGACTCAGGTGGTTGTACCAAGGTCAGTCTGAAAGTACATGATTGGGGGGGACACAGGATTGGGACGTACAAATGATGAAAGGGATGGATAGAGTGGATAAAGCGATGCTCTTTTCTGTCTCACGTAACACCAGAACTAGGAGACATCCACCAAAATTATATGTTGGGAGAGTTAGGACAGACAAAAGAAAATATTTCTTGACCCAGCGTGTACATGGTCTGTGGAACTCCCTGCCACAGGAGTTGGTGACGGCATCTAGCCTCAATGCCTTGAAGAAGGGATTGGACACATTCCTAGAGGAAAGAACCGTCACAGGTTACAAGCCATGAGGGGGATGTGTGGAGGTGAGCAACCTCAGAATGCCAGATGCAGGGGGAGCACCTGGATTAATGTGTCACTGAATAGGCATCTGTTGGGCTGTTGTGAGATACAGGAAGCTGGACTAGATGGGCCTTCCAGCAGAGGGCCTTCTATGTTCTTCAAGTACATGAATCAGGGTCTCATGTGCCCCTGCCCCACAAGCACAGAGTTCAGCCCTGCCCATCTCCAGGCACTCAAAGCTGGCTTGAAGAACACTGAATGGAAGGACATGGTTTCTGAGATGCGAATGTGCCTGCTGTGCTTGGGGGTCTCTGAGGAAGTCTCCATATTTTGATCTAGTTCCACATGTTCTTGGTACGTGCAGGTGCAGTGGTGAGCAGGTTTTGAGAGCATCTGAATAGGTCTCCTGTCAGAATAATGTTCTTAAAGGTGCAGTTCTGGTCTGCTGAAAAACAGGCATGTGCCAATATTGAAGGAACCCGGCTCATGCTAGCAGGACACGCAGTGTGTTCACCCTAAGATCCTGTATGGAAATGATGCTTGCACCCTTTCCATTTCTGTGCTACGTGCTGATTGCCAGATTGGAACTCCAAATAAGAGCTTGTCGTAACCTTAACACTGGATATAGGAGTTGTCCAGGAGGGTAGTAGAAGCACCTTTCCAGAGGTCAATAGGCTTCCCCGGGTCCAAAGTATCTGCTGCCAGGTAGAGGTTGTCACAAAGCTGCTGAAGACATCAGCTGTGGTGGGCAGAAGGACAAAAGCGCTGGTCAGGAGGACTGCCAGGAGTCATTGGTGATACGTTTTCTGGTGGATATAGGCTGCTGGTGGATGTTGCTGTGAAAGTCTTTCAGGATCCTCTCCTCCTGCTCTGCAATGTCTTAGGTGGTTCTACTCAGATCAGAGCCAGTTATTTGTCTAGTCCAGTTCCGAGTGTACCCATAGTGGCTGCTGGAGCTTGACACTGGGAAAGAAGCAAATGTTCCCTTCCATTACCTTGAGTAGACCTCCGGCTGCCTTGTGGCAGCTATGCTATAATATGGCAGAGGCTGTTTAGCTCCTGCTGTACCAAGGAGCTGCAGACTCCTGAGAACTGGGTGTTGAACTCTGAATCAGGGTCTGTTACCCCAAATAGCAGAATCTCCTCTTTGAGGAGGAAGGAAGGATGGCACTCAGCACTGCACAGGTTGCTCCTCCACCTCCACGAGGCAGGCCGGACACAACTAAAAAGATGTGCTAGAAAAATGGCTCAGGAAAGAGTGTAAGACAACATAGCATACAGAGAATAGAATAAGGCAGGAAGTGAAATAGGCAGAACCAGCCAAAACCAACCAGCCCCTCCAGACCAGAATCTCTGGCTGGGAGAGTGATAGAGGTGGTAGAAAATAGTGCACAACCTCCTCAACCTCCCCAGATCCACGTATGCAAAATCTAAGGTGTTTAGGGGTGGCCTGGAATCTGCCTTTGAGATACGCGGATGGCATAGTTTGTAGGCGTAATTCCATGAAGGCCTTCCTCAGATTGACAAAACTTAGCGACTAGAGATATTGTGGTCTGGTGTGGGTGGAGTTAAAAAACCTATAGATCTGGGAAAAATGTGAGGCTTTTGGGAGGGTCCTATCCTGTTCATTGTCTTGTTTGAATATCCACTCCCTCAGCAAAGGCTTAAAATCCCTAAAAACCTAAATATCTGTAGAAAGAGAGTTGGCAGATAACAGCGAGTGACTCGAGCTGGCCCAACCACCGCACTTCAATGGTTCCTCCAAACATCATTTAGGGAGGCCATTGTCTGGCATGTCCAGCATTCTTTTACTGTATGAAGGAACAGAAAGCCTTGCTCTGGCCCTGATAGAAACCAGGTCAGCTTCGGCTCTAAGAAAGGCTGGATGGGACTGGATGGGGGGACTGGATGGAAGAGCCAAAATATATCTCAGAAATTTATTATGTATAATTTCAAGGATATATAACTTGTGCTGATTAATGTCGTATAAAATTTGGGCAATAACCTTCCCAACAAACACCTTCAGAGCCAGAGTTACTAGCTTACCTCCCCCAGCATGAAAGATCTGGATTATGGAAAAGGTTGATCTCTATGCCTATCTATCTACATCTATCTACAGTATTTATATACCGCTTTTCAACTGAAAAGTTCACAAAGCGGTTTACAAGAAAATGAAAAAATTAATAGCTAATTAATAGCTAATGGGTCTCTGTCCAAAAAGGGCTCACAATCTAAAGTGCGAAAAGAACACCAGCAGAAGCCACTGGAACAGACATTGCTGGGGTGTGGAGGGCCAGTTATTCTCCCCCTGCTAAATAAAAGATGAACACCCGCTAGGTTGCCAAGGTTGTAACATGTTGGAACTATGGGTTCCAGTTAACTCTTTTATCAAATATAACACCTAGATATTTAAAACTGGGACCTTTTCTATTTTATGGGTCCCAATGAACCCATTATAGACAGGGGATGATGACCAAAAACAACAACTTTTGACTTATCGTGGTGCTTATCGTGACATATCCTGACTTATTTGACTTATTGTGATCTGTAGTGCTAAATCCTTTCCTGAAACCTGCCTGCTCTTGGGCGAGAAACCCATGGCGGTAGCATGTCTGTGTCAGGGGCTTTATCGGCAGCAAGAGATCTACTAAGCTTGGTTACTTCCATTGCTGTCACTGGGGGCCAGTTCAGCACAGAGGTTAAAAGAGAGGAAGGGAAACTGGGGAAATAATCTCCTGGATTGACATTCATGTCAAGGATGTGACTAAAGTAGGTGCACCAAGAATCAAGAGAAACAGAGTTGTTGATATTACAATTGCAAAAACTTTTGGTCATCCTTTTCACTGCAGGCCTTGCTCAGCTCTTTCCACTGGTTAAATATATACACATTTCTTTTGTGTTTGAGAAGATTTTTATACCTACAGCAGGCCTGGGCTAGAGCAACAACGCTGGCAAAGGGGAGAGATGTCTTTTGGTTTGTCTACATTCAGCGTCAGACCATCTACTCCCAGGTCTAATTCGTTGTGTGTCTTCAGGTTTGATTTCTACTCCATGCGACCATTTCTGCTGCCCTCCCATGCGCTGGAATGGCCAGAGCTTGGAGCACATGGCTCCAAAATGGAAAAATGGGTTGTAGATCTAGGTTTGCCTTGGCTCTTATTTCTCCTTGAATGGCTGACATTTGATGGAGATGAGTGCGATCTACAAGCCATTTCAGAATGAAACTGATCATGGATCAGCCCGACACTACAAAACTATAGGATTCAGCATTTCATAAGATGGGAGCATGACAATAAAGGTGCTGACAGGCCTCTGACGGTCTAGGAGGAGGCCCTCCTCTGGTAGTCTAACTAAGCAGCTTCCATCCCAGAACCAGTTCAGGCTGGAACAAGCAGCCACAACTGTGCTCTTTCTCCACAATAGCTCACTGAGAGATAGTCTCTGAGTGAAGCTGTGATCCTGGATTACTTTCCAGGGACCGAGTCAGTGGCAGGGCATCCATTGGTCTTTGCTTTGGATCAGACAGCTCCAGACTTGTGCTTTACGGATGCCACTAACATTGCACTGCTAATCAGGATTCTCTTTCTGTTCCAGACACCAATGGGGGATTGGAAGGAACCAAGTAAGGGGTCGTTGGACATGATCTTGCCTGAAGAAGAGGCACAGCCTTTCAGGAATCAAGACGGAGCAGGGAGGGAGGAGGAGAGACCAACCACTGGCCAGAGGAGAGAATTCGATGTCTATCTCCATAAACTAGAGATCAAAGAAAAAAATTCCAGACTAAGGGAAAGTAAGGGGATTCCTCTCCATGAAACAGCTAGCAAGAGGACGCCTTTTTCTTCCAAATCTGTGCTTCAGGACAGATCAGAGAAGAAGGAGAACAACAAGGAATGTAGAAAGAAGTCTGACTCTCAGGATTCTGGCAACTTCAACATCCTCCCAGTCAGATCAGAAAAAGACACTGAAGAGAAGGTTAAAAAATGTGCTCACTGTGTAAAGACCTTCAAAAGTAAATCCAACCTTTTATCTCATCAAAGAACCCACACAGGGGAGAAACCCTATAAATGCTTGGAGTGTGGAAAGAGCTTCAGTTGGAATAGAAGTTTAACTTTGCATCAAAGAACCCATAGAGGAGAGAAACCATATAAATGCTTCGAGTGCAAAAAGAGCTTCACTATGCGCTCACACCTGACTAGGCATCAAAGAACCCACACAGGGGAGAAACCATATAAATGCTTCGAGTGCAAAAAGAGCTTCACTATGCGCTCACACCTGACTAGGCATCAAAGAACCCACACAGGGGAGAAACCATATAAATGCTTTGAGTGCAAAAAGACCTTCACCATGCGCTCACACCTGACTAGGCATCAAAGAACCCACACAGGGGAGAAACCATATAAATGCTTCGAGTGCAAAAAGAGCTTCAGTAGCAGCTCAGAGCTGACTGTGCATCAAAGAACCCACACAGGGGAGAAACCATATAAATGCTTCGAGTGCAAAAAGAGCTTCAGTACGAACTCAGAGCTGACTGTGCATCAAAGAACCCACACAGGAGAGAAACCATATAAATGCTTTGAGTGCGAAAAGAGCTTCACTATGAGCTCACACCTGACTAGGCATCAAAGAACCCACACAGGGGAGAAACCATATAAATGCTTTGAGTGCGAAAAGAGCTTCAGTACGAACTCAGAGCTGACTGTGCATCAAAGAACCCACACAGGGGAGAAACCATATAAATGCTTTGAGTGCAAAAAGAGCTTCACTATGAGCTCACACCTGACTAGGCATCAAAGAACCCACACAGGGGAGAAACCATATAAATGCTTCGAGTGCAAAAAGAGCTTCACTATGAGCTCACACCTGACTAGGCATCAAAGAACCCACACAGGGGAGAAACCATATAAATGCTTCGAGTGCAAAAAGAGCTTCAGTACGAACTCAGAGCTGACTGTGCATCAAAGAAGCCACACAGGGGAGAAACCATATAAATGCTTCGAGTGCAAAAAGAGCTTCACTATGAGCTCACACCTGACTAGGCATCAAAGAACCCACACAGGGGAGAAACCATATAAATGCTTCGAGTGCAAAAAGAGCTTCAGTAGCAGCTCAGAGCTGACTGTGCATCAAAGAACCCACACAGGGGAGAAACCATATAAATGCTTCGAGTGCAAAAAGAGCTTCAGTAGCAGCTCAGAGCTGACTGTGCATCAAAGAACCCACACAGGGGAGAAACCATATAAATGCTCCGAGTGCAAAAAGAGCTTCACTATGAGCTCACACCTGACTAGGCATCAAAGAACCCACACAGGGGAGAAACTATATAAGTGCTTCGAGTGCAAAAAGAGCTTCAGTAGCAGCTCAGAGCTGACTGTGCATCAAAGAACCCACACAGGGGAGAAACCATATAAATGCTTTGAGTGCAAAAAGAGCTTCATTATGAGCTCACAACTGACTAGGCATCAAAGAACCCACACAGGGGAGAAACCATATAAATGCTTCAAGTGCAAAAAGGGCTTCAGTAGCAGCTCAGAGCTGACTGTGCATCAAAGAAACCACAGAGGGGAGAAACCCTATAAATGCTTTGAGTGCAAAAAAAAGCTTCACTATGAGCTCACACCTGCCTAGGCATCAAAGAACCCACACAGGGGAGAAACCATATAAGTGATTCGAGTGCAAAAAGAGCTTCAGTAGCAGCTCAGAGCTGACTGTGCGTCAAAAAACCACACAGGGGAGAAACCCTATAAATGCTCGGAGTGTGGAAACAGCTTCAGTGTGAGCTCAAAGCTGAATGTTCATCAGTGCATCAATGTTCCGTCCAAGAAGAGAAACAACAGAACTGCCTTGTATTTCTTCTCATGAAAAAATGTACAAATCCTAGAGCTGGATTAATATATGATTTTAAAATAATGATCATATGAATATAAGAAGACACTCCATTGAATCAGGCCTAAGGTCCAGCTTTCTGTCTCTTACAGCGGCCCAGCTGGCCTTGCACAATTGTACAGGACACAACTGTACCATAATTGCACACAATCCTGCACAAATTGTACTGTAACTAGTGGCCACTTTTGCTTTTTCTTCACAGGTATTGATCTTGTCCTGATCTGTCCGTGTGTTTCAGGCCAGGTTGGAACTGTTGATCACGCACTGCTAGAGAGTATGTTCTGAATAGAAGGCCATGCAGATTTTACTTCCCAGTTATTGAAAGGTTTTCCCATCAAAAAGTAATCAGAATTCCCACTATATGGAAATCCTACTATCATGCACAGTGTTGCCAAGTTTCTGCCACCCATGATGAATGTCCCCAAAAAGGATGCTGTGGTCCTCTCCTTCATGGGTTAGGAGAGACAGTGCACAGGATGACCAGCTAAAAGGGCTCCAAATATAAAGATGGGAACCCATTTAATTTCCTGAAATGGAGGCATATAAGAAACGTTGTGGGATTTTATGTTGTACTAAGTTTATTTTTAGCTCTTTGAGCAACTTTGGAATGTGAAATGTTTCAGCCTCTCTGCATTATTTGCAAGTCACAGGTAGTTTGCTTTTGTATCTCTAAGTTTATTTCTAATTTTCTGTTTCTATTTTTGGATATTAACTGTACTTTTAATCCATCTGAATTTTCACGTAGTGCTAGCATTCATTTAATTTCTATGCTGGTCTATGACTGTCATTAGGATACATTGAATAATTCTCCTTCCCTATCCCTGGGTACTGGGAAGGTGTGGGGGACATGGGAACATGGGGGGGGGCATGGGAATGGAGGACAAAACAGCAGGAATTGGGAGTGTGTGAAAGGAGAAACCAGCCAAGGGAAGAAATGAACTGGACAAAGATCCAAAGGGAAGGATGGGTGACCAGAGAGCAAGGAGAATCCCATCCCTTTTGTAAGTGCAAAGCATCCTTGTCCAAGGAGCACCAGTCTTTGGCTCTCTACTAAGTTCTCTCAGTCCTAAGGAATGTCTTTCTGCAATCTGCAAGCTAAAAAGCATGAGAGCCCCATCCCGAGCACTGCTGTTTGAAGGAGCTGGTGGTTGGGTCACGGGGAGAGTACTGGGGCCACGAAAGGACAGCTGTTTGGAGCGGGCATAGGGTTTGGATGGATGAAATACCCTGGCCGGAAGGGTCCTCTTCTTGCCTTTGGATTCCACAAGGTGTGGTTCCAAAGAGTTCCCAAACCCACTTACCCAATGGTAAGCCCATAACCACCGAGTAGGCTGGGAGAACAACATCCCAGTACTGGAGCCAGGTGGTATGTCTTACCATAATCTAGGCTGCCAAAGACCTGGCGTCAAACTGCACTGCGTTGATAGCTGTGTCTACTGCAAATGCTGCTAATGCCGACATGCGTTCCAGTTCCTCGGTAGCCTCCTTGGGCAGAGGATTGAGATCAGCAAAGTGCTTGGCCCATATGAAGAGAGCCCTGGCACTGAGTGAGGCAACCATGGAAGCCTGGAGGGTATCTGATGAAGCATCAAAGGTTTGCTTAGTGAAGACCTCCACCTTATGATCCTTAGAGTCCTTGGGGAGGGCATCAGAGTCAGAAGGGAGAGCAGAAAGGGCACCCAGGGAAGCAATAGAGGAGTCCATGAGAGGAGGGTCAAAGCGTTCCATAGCCTCTGGGACAAAGGCATAGGGCTCGTTAGAAGGATCCTGCAGGCTTGGCCATCTTGGCAGGGGGGCCAGCTGGCCCAGGAAGATGTTCAGTTGGGGCCAGAGGAAAGGTTGGAGAATGAGGCCAGAGCTGCAGAAATCCGGGCAGTGATGGAAGTCTCTATATGGTCCTGCAGCAGCGATGTAGGGTCAGCTCCACCCATAGATGGAGAGGGGCAGCTGCAGAAGGACATGAGGATCCAAAGCAAGCAGGAATGCTGAGAGAGAGAGAGAGAGAGCAGAGTGCATAAGCCTGTCTCCTCTCCTGCAGAGACCCAGAATGGCAGGCAGGGGGAGTGCACAGTGAAGCCTGGAGACTGTCAGACGAACCAGCTCTGAGGGAAACAACAAGGCCTGCTGCGAGAGAGAGAGAGAGAGAGAGAGAGGAAGCAGAGTGCATAAGCCTGTCTCCTCTCCTGCAGAGACCCAGAATGGCAGGCAGGGGGAGTGCACAGTGAAGCCTGGAGACTGTCAGACGAACCAGCTCTGAGGGAAACAACAAGGCCTGCTGCGAGAGAGAGAGAGAGAGAGAGAGAGGAAGCAGAGTGCATAAGCCTGTCTCCTCTCCTGCAGAGACCCAGAATGGCAGGCAGGGGGAGTGCACAGTGAAGCCTGGAGACTGTCAGACGAACCAGCTCTGAGGGAAACAACAAGGCCTGCTGCGAGAGAGAGAGAGAGAGAGAGAGAGAGAGGAAGCAGAGTGCATGAGCCTGTCTCCTCTCCTGCAGAGACCCAGAATGGCAGGCAGGGGGAGTGCACAGTGAAGCCTGGAGACTGTCAGACGAACCAGCTCTGAGGGAAACAACAAGGCCTGCTGCGAGAGAGAGAGAGAGAGAGAGAGAGGAAGCAGAGTGCATAAGCCTGTCTCCTCTCCTGCAGAGACCCAGAATGGCAGGCAGGGGGAGTGCACAGTGAAGCCTGGAGACTGTCAGACGAACCAGCTCTGAGGGAAACAACAAGGCCTGCTGCGAGAGAGAGAGAGAGAGAGAGAGAGGAAGCAGAGTGCATAAGCCTGTCTCCTCTCCTGCAGAGACCCAGAATGGCAGGCAGGGGGAGTGCACAGTGAAGCCTGGAGACTGTCAGACGAACCAGCTCTGAGGGAAACAACAAGGCCTGCTGCGAGAGAGAGAGAGAGAGAGAGAGAGGAAGCAGAGTGCATGAGCCTGTCTCCCCTCCTGCAGAGACCCAGAATGGCAGGCAGGGGGAGTGCACAGTGAAGCCTGGAGACTGTCAGACGAACCAGCTCTGAGGGAAACAACAAGGCCTGCTGCGAGAGAGAGAGAGAGAGAGAGAGGAAGCAGAGTGCATGAGCCTGTCTCCTCTCCTGCAGAGACCCAGAATGGCAGGCAGGGGGAGTGCACAGTGAAGCCTGGAGACTGTCAGACGAACCAGCTCTGAGGGAAACAACAAGGCCTGCTGCGAGAGAGAGAGAGAGAGAGAGAGAGAGAGAGAGAGAGAGAGAGAGGAAGCAGAGTGCATAAGCCTGTCTCCTCTCCTGCAGAGACCCAGAATGGCAGGCAGGGGGAGTGCACAGTGAAGCCTGGAGACTGTCAGACGAACCAGCTCTGAGGGAAACAACAAGGCCTGCTGCGAGAGAGAGAGAGAGAGAGAGAGGAAGCAGAGTGCATGAGCCTGTCTCCTCTCCTGCAGAGACCCAGAATGGCAGGCAGGGGGAGTGCACAGTGAAGCCTGGAGACTGTCAGACGAACCAGCTCTGAGGGAAACAACAAGGCCTGCTGCGAGAGAGAGAGAGAGAGAGAGAGGAAGCAGAGTGCATGAGCCTGTCTCCTCTCCTGCAGAGACCCAGAATGGCAGGCAGGGGGAGTGCACAGTGGAGACTGTCAGACGAACCAGCTCTGAGGGAAACAACAAGGCCTGCTGCGAGAGAGAGAGAGAGAGAGAGGAAGCAGAGTGCATGAGCCTGTCTCCTCTCCTGCAGAGACCCAGAATGGCAGGCAGGGGGAGTGCACAGTGGAGACTGTCAGACAAACCAGCTCTGAGGGAAACAACAAGGCCTGCTGAGAGAGAGAGAGAGAGAGAGAGCAGAGTGCATAAGCCTGTCTCCTCTCCTGCAGAGACCCAGAATGGCAGGCAGGGGGAGTGCACAGTGAAGCCTGGAGACTCTCAGGCAGAACCAGCTCTGAGGGAAACAACTAGGACTGCTGAGAGAGAGAGAGAGAGAGAGAGAGAGCAGAGTGCATAAGCCTGTCTCCTCTCCTGCAGAGACCCAGAATGGCAGGCAGGGGGAGTGCACAGTGGAGACTGTCAGACAAACCAGCTCTGAGGGAAACAACAAGGCCTGCTGCGAGAGAGAGAGAGAGAGAGAGAGAGAGAGAGAGAGAGAGGAAGCAGAGTGCATGAGCCTGTCTCCTCTCCTGCAGAGACCCAGAATGGCAGGCAGGGGGAGTGCACAGTGAAGCCTGGAGACTCTCAGGCAGAACCAGCTCCTTCTGAGGGAAACAACCAGGCCTGCTTTGGAAAAAAGGCGGGAAAACCCAGGTCTGAGGAAATAAACCACCTGAGGTAAAAAAGCAGCCAGAATAAACCTGGTTTCCTCCATTGTGATTGCTGTGGGTGGCGCAAGAGGTTAAGACGCTGTGCCTGTTAACCAGAAGGCCAGGGTTCGAGACCCGGGTCGGCCCCACAAGACAGGGTGAGCTCCTGTCCTTAGCCCAGCTCTGTGACGCAGCTGGATCTAATTGTATTGGCTCTGCCATTCCATTGGACTAATTCAGTGGCCTAGAGAGGGGGATTTGCTGCTTCGGTAACAGCCTATCCTCCATAACAATCCAACCCAGGCTTTCGAGCTTCGCATGCAGTGTATGCAGCGCCGAGCACGATACCATAGTCTTCCAAGACTGACAGAGGCCTGTTGATTGCAATGGCTGTCCTTCAACCAGGGCTCCAGCGTGCTGCCAGGACCAGCACTTCCTGGGGCTTGGTTGTTGCTGGAAACCCTCACTCACAGCTGCCTGGGGCCCAATGCCCATGGAGTGTTGTGAGGTGCGCCAGTGGCAGGCACCCAAGTAGGATCCCTCCCTGTTCCCTGAACCAGGCTCAAAGGTCTCCATGGAGGCTGAGAGAGGGGGTGGAGGGCAGAGGCTGCTTCCCCTCAGTGAGCCAGGCCCTGGTGGGGGAAGGGGAAGAACAAAGGGGCTTCCCTAAGCCCACTGGCCGCCTGAAGGCAGGCTCAGGCCCCCTCGTTCTGGTGCCTAGCAGCTGAAGCCAGGAAGCGGGAGGGCAGCCCAATGGAGACGCCAAAGGAAGCCAAGCCCCCCTTCCTGGGCGCCCACACTCTCCCGCCTGAGGAAAGGTTCGGGGAGCAGCTGGGGCCTCTAGGACAACCAGTGGGTTGCTGTGCCCCCCTCACAGAAGCCTCTTGACCGGCAACCCCTCAAGGGAAGGGATCATGACTGGCCGCTCCCCGGACTGCAACGAGGGAGAAGGGACTCAGGAGCGTTGACACCTGCAGTAGTAGGAAAATGCCCCCCATTCCCCCAGAGGTAGGGGCAAGAGACTCTACAGCCACCTCAAGGGTGGGAGTCAGCAGAGCTGACAATTTTCAAGCCGACCTATCCGAAGGCAAGGCCAGTCTGGGGACCTTGGGGAGCATCTCCTCCAGGTAGACTTTCGACTGACCCTGCCTTCCGGAGGGCCTGGCATCCCAAGAGAGAGGCTGACCCCACCATGGATGTACCACTGGAGAATGTCTTCTTGCAATTTGCAGTTTGCTAGCTAGAAAGCATCAGAAGCAGCATTTGCAGAGTCTGGTCCATAACCTGTCAGGTAAGCAGGAATGCAAGTAGTTGAAATGGGAATGGTTCAGAGTGTTATGGAAATATGAGTGGAAATATCAGGAAGAACTCGGAAGAGGCTTATGCAAGCAAAAGATATCTTTATTGGAGCTCCAGACTACAGTCGGACAGAGTTTCTGCCCCACAAAAAGACTGAGTGCCTAGCACACTTTGCACATAATTTTTATAGCTTAACTGTCATGTAGACAAACTGTACATAAAGAGATTATTCTGTTCATGACAAGAGGATTCATACAGGTAAAGGTTTTATCTCCAGTGGCTTCCTGGATGGTGAAAAGGAACAGAATGTGGTAGGATTTATGATTACACATTTTACAATGGAAAACATTCACTGTTATCTAGTACGTATAGGTTTCACATCTGGCTGGTCCATCCGGGCTTCTGTTCTCACACGAAAAGGAATTAAAAATTTTATTTTAATTTTATTATCTTTTGGACTTCAGGCAAGTTCTTCCGTCTTATCTGATAATCAATATCTCCGTTGCATTGTTTTCCTTCCTTTCGCAAAGCTGCTTCCATTCTGTTTCATATCAGGGCTTTCTTACTAGCGCTCCGGGGTCAGTCGAGGACAAAAAGAGGGGATTTCCCTAGTGGTTCCGTTGAGATAAGCAGGCTTTAGAAGTCTCAAGTGGGCTTAATCACCGCTAACCACAATAATGCTTTGATTGACAGCACTCAATGGGCAGGCATTGTGACCTCATAATCCCTTCCTGGGGAGCCTGAGAAAGTTGACTGAAGGCTTCTTGCCTGTAAGCGAACTGCCTGGGACTCATAGTATGAATTTAAAAGTATCAAATAATCTAATAAATTCTAGTAAATTCTAATAAATTCTAATAACTGGTTTCTGTCTACCATAAGAGGAGAGCAGCCAAAATGGTTCATGGACTGGGACAGCGCAAGACAACATCCCCTCTACAATACAGTGCCACTGGAACAGACATTGCTACGGTGCGGAGGGCCACTTACTCTCCCCCTGCTAAATAAAAGACGCTCTCACTTAAAGAGGGCCTCTTGCCTGGTGTGTAGGGGTTGGGCCCATGAGGAAATGTGGGGCCCTCAGAGAGAAATGTAGGTCCCGACACAATAACGGGGGAGTCCTGGGCTCTAATTAACCCATTAAAATCCTCTTCATGTCTCCAGAAGTTGGTCTGCCATATCAGACCATGAAGGCTTTGATTTGGAGGGGAAGCCTCTCTCCCTCTGCTGTCCACTGAGTTTCTCTTTGGTTTTTCCTTCTATTTTTTACTTTTCTTTTCCTTTTTGAAAAACTAATAAATTTTTAAAAAATGTTTTTTCCCAGGACACAAGGCTGAAAAAGAGGACATGTCCTGGAAAAAGAGAACATCTGGTCACCCAAACCAGGTGTCTAAGTATCTGGAGAACATCTGGCACACACCAGAGATATGGGAGACAGTGAGACAGGTGAGGCAGTGGCCCCTATGGGAGACTTTCCAAAAGTGCTAACATGTGAGGTGCGCAAGAAGGTACAACCCACACAGAGACTCAGGTGTGTCCTTGAGGTGAAGTAGAATTTCCAGGAGGCCTTGAAAATCCCAAATGACAAACATCTGACTTCTGTGACTCTTAAGGGAAAGGTAATAAAGGTACAGTGGTACCTCTCATAAAAAGCGTCTCCATAATAAAGTGTATCATATAACAAGTATAAATTTCCAAGAAACCTTGCTTCACATAACAAGTTCCGCTTCACTTAAGAAACAAGAAAGCTATGGACATGCGTGCTATGCAGCCCTGACACTACTCGCGGAAGCTCTTTAAAAGCGCTGCTGGCCAGCGCTGCTGCATTTAACTGCCCCCAACTTGGGAGCAGTTGCCGGGGGGGTGCCAGAGGCAGCTGCCCCTAATTGACCCAAGTGTCCCCACCGGCCACCTTGAAACTCCAGCAGCAGCCCAGGAAAGTGTCTTTGATTACAGCCTCCTAACTATGTCTACTCAGAAGTGATCCCCATTGTGTTAAATGGGGCTTACTCCCAGGAAAGTTTCTTTAGGATTGCAGCCTAAGTAGATGTCATAGGATCATGCACATTGAATGCATGTTTTGAATTCAATTCCAGTGTTTTATCATCATTTTTACATCCAGTTTATATTTTTATATGAATATTTTTAGGGTTGTGGAAACCAATTGTCTGAGTTTCCATTATTTCCATTATTTCCTATGGGAAAATCCGCTTCACGTAAAGAATTTTTCACATAACAAACATGTCTCCAGAATGAATTAAATTTGTTATGTGAGGTGCCTCTGTATATTTCATATGCTTAATTGTGTTTAATTTATGTGCTTTCATGTGAACATATATTTCATGTGATATCATGCGCTTAATTTAAACACTATGATTATTAAATTCAAAACTATTATATACAGCATCATTGATCACATGTAATTTGTGGATTAGAAGAAAGCTACATGCTCACAAGAATATCCAATTAAGAATATCCAATTACGACAATTTAGTTTTATTTCCAGGAAGCAAGGCAAAGAAAGAGGACATGTCCTGGAAAAAAAGAGGACATGTCCTGGGGAAAAAGAACATATGATCACCTATGACATATGAACATATGAACTGCTGCAAGATTTGACTGTGGGTTAATGCAGGGACTGCAAAACTGTGCACATGGTCAGAAACAGGCTTTCTAGGTTGACAAGGGGGGGACTGAATTCTGCAGGGAGCCCATCCTCCTTTCAATCAAGCCCTATTCCCTCCCCTACAACATGCCCATGATAAGCCAATGGGAGTGGAAATAGGGGTCTGCTCATCAAGGAGTGAAGAGACCTGCATCCAGGTGCATTTGGAGGTTGGCCACAGACAGTCCTCATGGCTTGGAGCCTGTGATGGTCCTTCTAGGAACTGATCCAAGCCGGGTGTCAGGAGGGAAGCCTGGAGTGTGACTCCTGGGCAGAGACTCCCTTTTGCTGCCCCTGCCCAGAGTGGCTCTAAAGAGGGGGCAGGACTCAGTTCTGCGCCCCCCTCCAGCTACGCCACTGGAGATGCTCAGCATGCAGAAGGCTCTGCTGGTTCTACACATAGATCAGGGCTTCTCCCCTCCAGGCAGGTCTACTCGGAAGTAACCCCCTTGCAGTCAGTGTCCTGCCCCCCTGACAGGTCTGCAACAGAGTATCCAGGCTGAGATCCGCTTCCTTCCACCTGCAGGCAGAGCTGGACGGTGTTGTAGCTGGAGGGGGGAAAGGAGCAATGCAAGGGGGAGTGAGGGCAGGAGGGAGCAAAGGGGCAGCCTGGACAGGAGGAGGAGGAGGAGGCTAGACCTTCCTCCTTCTGCAGAGATCCTTCCTCTTCCTCCACTCCTCTGCCTGGCACTGCGAGGGTTAAGCTGGGGGCAGGAGAGGGACAGCCCCTCCACCCCTTCCTCTTTCTTCCCTTCCTTCTCCTGAATCCTTCTGGGGGCCAGCAGGAGGGTCAGTTCTGGGGGTGGGAGTGGAGGGGATGGGGGGAGAGAAGAGCCCAGGTTGGGGGCGCTGATGCTAATGCCAAGGGGAAGGGAGGACCGATGGGGCAGTGACAAAGGCAGAAGCCAAGCGATGGGGTGCAGGCAGTGAAATTGGTGCGGAAGACCCCCCCCCCCCGTTCAGAGACCCTTTCCTGCCCCAGACAACAGCTGCCTCTGTTCTGCCCAGAGCTGAAGTGGAGGTCTGGGAGATCTGGCATCTCCCTCCCCCCAGCCAGCCCCATTGCAACACCCGCAGCCTGGCATCCAACAGACAGCTGGACTTGGCTGTGCAGGACTTCTTGGCATGGCAGGCACCCACAGTAGGCACCATCAGGCATTGCTGGGCACTGGGCATTCCTGCCGGGCACCACACCAAATGGGTTCTTATTTGATGCTTGCATCACAAAAGGAATACCCTCCCCACATTTCCTGCTTCCAGGTTCACTGGTTGGGGCTGAATGTGGACCAGGTCAATTCCATTTCTGGTGGTTTTGGCTGGGCGCAGATGAGTTAGACAGTGAGTGATTCAGTCAGTGACTCTTCAGTTTTCTAGTGTTTTATTTGTTGTCAACATCTTTCAAAAGATAAAGGTCCCTCTGGCAGGGGAGGAAAGGTGCGATATAAAATAAATAAATAATTTGTCCCCCACAGTCATGCTATTCATGACCCACTGTAGGGTGCAGTGCTCATCCCCATTTCTGAAGCCTTAAGAGCCGGAGTTGTTAAAAGACACATCTGTGGTGATGGGGCTGGCATGACTGCAGAAGGCGCATGAAATATTGTTTTCCTTTCCCACTGAAGGGATAACAGTTTATCTACTTGCATGTACATGCTTTCAAACATTGGCAGGAGTTGAGTTAAGGACAGGATCTCACCCCATCTTGTAGGACCCGCATCTTGAACCCTGGCCTGCTGATTAACAAGCCCTTGCCTGTTACCACTTGCACCACCACAGCCTATGTCAATATGTTTCGTATTTGCAATAAAAATAATCAGAAACCTGGTCATTGCAGCCAAAGAGGACCCTTCCAACCAGATCCCTGGCAGATACTTCCTGATCCAGAAGACCCAGAGATTGGAAGATTGGTTCTTTCAGAAGACAGAACTGAGGAGGACATAGCAGGGGGAGACTCTCAGCAACTGTGAAGGGAAGATCCAGCCCCGAATGACTGCCCAGCAAGAGAGGAATTCCGTCAAATACCCACAAATTTCCAGGTGTGTTTCTCAGTGTCTCCCCTTTCCAGAAAGCAGATATATTTACCTTTATGGGAATAAAATATATATCAACAGAGTCTGGTATAATATGTAGTACATATTATGGGGTCAGATAAAGAGATTCATTGACTGAGCCCATCTTCAATTCCTTTGGTGGATCACACAGTGAGTCAAGCCATACATGACAGACGTGTATGCAAGTATGCTTGACTCAAGTGGTTGTAGCAAGGTCAGTCTTAAAGTACATGGTTTGGGGGGACACACATGGTTTGGGGACACACACATGATTGAGACATACAAGTTATGAAAGGGATGGATAGAGTGGATAGAGCGATGCTCTTTTCCCTTTCACATGACACCAGAACTAGGGGACATCCACCAAAATTATATGTTGGGAGAGTTAGGACAGACAAAAGAAAATATTTCTTGACCCAGCGTGTAGTTGGTCTGTGGAACTCCCTGCCACAGGAGATGGTGAAGGCATCTAGCCTCAAAGCCTTGAAGAAAGGATTGGACACATTCCTAGACGAAAGAACCATCACAGTTTACAAGCCATGAGGGGTGTGTGTGGTGGTGGGAAACCTCAGAATACCAGATGCAGGGGGATACAGGTATCACACATGCTCCCTGAGTAGGCATTTGGTGGGCCACTGAGATACAGGAAGCTGGACTTGATGGGCACCAAATGCTGATGGCCAGATTGGGACTCCAAATAGGAGCCATGTTGCAACCTTAACATTGGGTATAGGAGTTGTCCTGGTGGGGTGGTAGAAGCACCTTTCCATAGGTCAATAGGCTTCCCAAGGTCCAAAGTATCTGCTGCCAAGTAGAGGTTGTCACAAAGCTGCTGAAGACGTCAACTGTGGTGGGCAGAAGGACCAAAGCGCTGGTCAGGAGGACCACCAGGAGTCATTGGTGATATGTTCCCACTCAGAGGGAAGAGTGGCAGGAAGTGATTTCTGAGACAGAAGGAGGATGGAGAGAAGGTGGATCAGGAAAGTGGGGGTGAGGATGGTTCAGGCCCAAGAAAGTGCAGGGATGGTGAACCAGGCTGCTGCTGGATCTTGCTGTGAAGGTTTTTCAGGATCCTCTCCTGCTCTGGAAAGTCTTAGGTGGATCTACTCATATCAGTGTCAGTTATTTAGCTAGTCCTGTTCCGAGTGTACCCATAGTGGCTGCTGGAGCTTGACACTGGGAAAGAAGCAAATGTTCCCTTCCATTACCTTGAGTAGACCTCCGGTTGCCTTGTGGCAGCTATGCTATAATATGGCAGAGGCTGTTTAGCTCCTGCTGTACCATGGAGTGGCGGACCCCTGAGAACTGGGTGTTGAATCCTGAATCAGGGTCTGTCACCCCAGTTAGCAGAATTTTTACCCTGAATCTCCTCTTTGCGGAGGAAGGAAGGATGGCGCTCAACACTGCAGAGGTTGCTCCTCCACCACCAGGAGGCAGGCCGGACATGGACCTCTCCTTCAGGGAGGGCACCACATAATCCCAGTCCATGAGCTAGAAAAATCGTAACACCCCTCCCCAGACATACTATAAAGATGTGCTAGAAAAATGGCTCAAGAGTATTAGACAGCATAGCATACAGAATAAGCCAGGAAGCAAAATAGGCAGAATCAGCCAATACCAACCAGCCAGAATCTCTGGCTGGGAGAGTGATAGAGCTGAAAGAAAAGAGTATAGAGCACAACCTCCTCAACCTCCCCAGATCCACGTATGCAAAATCTAAGGTGTTTAGGGGTGGCCTGGAAGCTGCCTTCGAGATACGCAGATGGCATAGTTTGCAGGCGTAATTCCATGAAGGTCTTCCTCAGATTGTCAGACTGACAAAAGTTAGCGAGTAGAGATATTGTGGTCTAGTGTGGGTGGATTTTAAAAAGCTATAAACCCGGGGGAAATGTGAGGCTTTTGGGATTCCCCCATGCGCAACTTCTCCTCATGCGCATCTTCCCCTCATGCACATCAGTCCCCCATCCGCATCAGTTCCCATTGCACAACATCCCCCATGTGCATCATTCCCCCATGTGTGACTTCCCCAATGCGCATCAACCCCCATGCGCATCAGTCTCCCATGCGCAACAACCCCCATGCTCATCAACCTGCATGTGCATCCCCGCATGCGCAACTTCCCCATGCGCATCAATCCTGCATGCGCAACTTCCCCCCTTGCACAACATCCCCCGTGCACATCACCACCATGTGTAATGTCCCCAATGTGCAATTTCCCCCATGTGCATCAACCCTACATGCGCAACTTCCCCACATGTGCATCAACCCCATGTGCAACATACCCCATGCACACCATCTCCACATGCGCATCAACCCCATGCGCATCAACCCCCCCATGCACAACTTCCCCATGCACAACATCCCCGACGCGCATCATCACCATACATAACGTCCCCAATGCGCAACTTCCCCACATGTGCATCAACCCCCATGCGCAACATTCCCCCATATGCATCAGTCTCCCATGTGCAGCTTCCCCCCATGCACAACATCCCCCATGTACAACATACCCCATGCGCACCCTCTCCACATGCGCATCAACCCTCCTTGCGCAACTTCCCCCATGTGCATCAACCCACATGCGAATCAGTCCCCCATGCACAACTTCCCCAATGCACATCAACCCTGCATGTGCAACTTCCCCCATGCACATCAACCTCATGTGCAACATTCCCCCATGCGCATCAGTCCCCCATGCGCAGCTTCCCCCATGTGCAACATACCCCATGCACACCATCTCCACATGCGCATCAACCCCATGCGCATCAACCCCCCCATGCACAACTTCCCCATGCACAACATCCCCGACGCGCATCATCACCATACATAACGTCCCCAATGCGCAACTTCCCCACATGTGCATCAACCCCCATGCGCAACATTCCCCCATATGCATCAGTCTCCCATGTGCAGCTTCCCCCCATGCACAACATCCCCCATGTACAACATACCCCATGCGCACCCTCTCCACATGCGCATCAACCCTCCTTGCGCAACTTCCCCCATGTGCATCAACCCACATGCGAATCAGTCCCCCATGCACAACTTCCCCAATGCACATCAACCCTGCATGTGCAACTTCCCCCATGCACATCAACCTCATGTGCAACATTCCCCCATGCTCATCAGTCCCCCATGCGCAACTTCCCCCATGCGCATTAGTCCCCATGTGCAACATCCCCCACATGCAACATCCCCCATGCGCATCAACCCCCCATGCACATCTCCCCATGCGCATAAATCCCCGTGCACAACTTCCCCCACATGCAACATCCCCCATGCGCATCAACCCCTCATGCACATCTTCCCTTGCGCAACATTCTCCCCAGTGACACCTCTTCCTCCAAACAACGTTCCCCCAGTGCATCAGGCACCGAGCACCAAATTGGCTGGATGTTGGTCAGTCTTCCATGTTAAGTATAGGACAGAGCAGGTTTCCCCCCTTTTAGGCCCTTACAGGTTAAATTTCTCCACATCGGTTATTGGTGTGTGTTCATGTCACGGAAGGAACACCCTCCCTGAATTTCACGCTTCTCAGTCCAGGGGTTGGGGCAGAGCTTCCCTTAATCAACAATTATTCAATGTAAAGTATAGGAAGGAAAATGTGTTGCGCCCCGTTTCACCCCCTTCCGGTTGGAATTTCGGAAAACTGGTTCTAAGTGCAACCCTTGGTCACGGACGATGACCACAAACAACTACTTTTGACTTAGCGTGGTGCTTATCGTGACTTATGTGACTTATCGTGATCTGTAGTGCTCAATCCTTTCCTGAAACCCGCCTGCTCTTGGGCGAGGACATGATTTTCCTCCATCCACTTAGACAGTTTTAAGAGCAGGAAACGGGAATAGATCTTGGAGCTGATGTCCCAAAGAGAGATGGGGCGGTAGTTCTGGGGATTATTGTTATCCCCCTTTTTATAAATGGGATAAATTATACTTCCAGCTCTCTGGAAAAATGCTGGTATTGCTCATATCTGTGAAAAGTTAGGCTAAGTGTGGGGCCCACCAATCAGAATTGTTTTTAAAAACCCCAGGCGGTAGCATGTCTGTGTCAGGGGCTTTATCGGCAGCAAGAGATCTAATAAGCTTGGTCACTTCCATTGCTGTCACTGGGGGCCAGTTTGGCATAGAGGTTAAAAGAGAGGGAGGGAAACTGGGGAAATAATCTCCTGGATTGATATTCATGTCAAAGATGTTACTAAAATAGGTGCACCAAGTATCAAGAGAAACAGAGTTGTTAATATTACAATTGCGATGAGAATCTTGAAGGGAGATGAAAGACCCGAACTTCTGCTCTTCCTTTTCACTGCAGGCCTTGCTCAGCTCTTTCCACTTTTAAACATATACAAATTCCTTTTGTGTTGGAGAAGATATTTATACCTAGATTTTTATACCTAGAGTGGGCCTGGGCTAGAGCAACAATGTCAGCAAAGCCTCTATGCAATCTCATCCATCTTGCCAAACGGGAGAGACATTTCTTGGTTTGTCTACGTTCAGCGTCAGACCATCTACTCCCAGGTCTAAGTCCTTCTGTGTTTTGAGGTTTGAGTACTAGCAGGGGATTTATACTCCACGCGACCAATTCTGCTATCCTCCCATGTGCTGGAATGGCCAGAGCTTGGAGCAGATGGCTCCAAAATGGAAAAATGGGTTGTAGATCTAGGTTTGGCCTGGCTCTTGTTTCTCCTTGAATGGCTGACATTTGATGGAAATGAGTGCGATCTTCAAGCCATTTAAGAATGAAACTGGTCACGGATAAGACCCACACTACAAAACTATAGGATTTCACATTTCATAAGATGGGAGCATGACAATAAAGGTGCTGACAGGCCTCTGAGGGTCTAGGAGGAGGCCATCCTCTGGTAGTCTAACTAAGCAGCCTCCATCCCAGGACCAGTTCAGGCTGAAATATGTCAAAGATCCACAACTCTGCTCTTTCTCCACAACAGCTCACTGAGAGATAGAGCACAATCCTAACCTTTTCTACTCCAATGTAAGCCCCATTTTGTTCAATGGATCTTACTCCCAGGAAAGTGTCTTTAGGATTGCAGCCATACCCTACAATCCATAATAACTACGGGTGCACGTAAGAGACTTTACGTGCACCCGTAGTTACTGCACCACCTAGTGAAAACCTATGGGAAATTCATATTGCAATCCAGAGCAAATTGTTCTTACACCGGAGCAAGGACTCCCCGTAGTTACTCTGGATTTCGCCCATAGTCTCTTAGTGAAGCTGTGGTCCTGGATCTCCTTTCTTGGACATGGCCTTGCTTGAAGAAGATGCACAGCCTTTGAGAAATCAAGACGGAGCAGGGAGGGAGGAGGAGAGACCGACCACTGGCTGGAGGAGAGAACTCGTTGTCTGTCCCCATGAACTAGAGATCAAAGAGGAATATTCCAAAGTAAGGGAAAGTAAGGAGATTCCTCTCCATGAAGCAACTAGCAAGAGGACACCTTTTTCTTCCAAATTTGCGCTTCAGGACAGATCAGAGAAGAAGGAGAACAACAAGGAATGTAGAAAGAAGTTTGACTCTCAGGATTCTGGCAACTTCAACATCCTCCCAGTCAGATCAGAAAAAGACACTGAAGAGAAGGTTAAAAAATGTGCTCACTGTGCAAAGACCTTCAAAAGTAAATCCAACCTTTTATCTCATCAAAGAACCCACACAGGGGAGAAACCCTATAAATGCTTGGAGTGTGGAAAGAGCTTCAGTCTGAATGGAAATCTGACTTTGCATCAAAGAACCCACACAGGGGAGAAACCCTATAAATGCTTGGAATGTGGAAAGAGCTTCAGTCAGAATGGAAATCTGACTTTGCATCTAAGAACCCACACGAGGGAGAAGCCATATAAATGCTTTGAGTGCAAAAAGAGCTTCACTACGAGCTCACACCTGACTTTGCATCTAAGAACCCACACAGGGGACAAACCCTATAAATGCTTGGAGTGTGGAAAGAGCTTCAGTCAAAATGGAAGTCTGACTTTGCATCAAAGAACCCACACAGGAGAGAAACCCTATAAATGCTTGGAGTGTGGAAAGAGCTTCAGTGTGAGCTCAAAGCTGAATGTGCATCAAAGATCCCACCAACAAGAGAAACCATAGAACTGCCTTGTATTTGAACCTTAGACCAGTTTTGATATATGATTTTAAAATGATGCTCATATGAATATATGAAGCCCCTCCATTGAATCAGGCCTAAAGTCCAGCTAGTCCAGCTTCCTGTGTCTTACAGCGGCCCAGCTGGCCTTGCACAATTGTACCATAATTGCACACAATCCTGCACAAATTGTACAGGATTTGTAACTAGTGGGCCACTTTTTCCTTTTCTTCACAGTATTGATCTTGACCTGATCTGTCCGTGTGTTTCAGGCCATGTTGGAACTGTTGATCACTCACTGCTAGAGAGCATGTTCTGAATAGAAGCCATGCAGATTTTATTTCCCGGTTACTGAAAGGTTTTCCCATCAAAAAGTAATCAGAATTCCTACAAATGGAAATCCTACTATCATGCTCAGAGTTGCCAAGTTTCTATCACCCACGATGAATGTCCCCAAAAAGGATGGTGAGAGACTGTGGTCCTCTTCTTCATGGGTTAGGAGAGACAGTGCACAGGATGACCAGAAGGGCTCCAGATATAAAGATGGGAACACATTTAATTTCCTGAAATGGAAGCATATAAGAAACGTTGGGTGATTTTATGTTGTTTATTTTTAGCCCTTTGAGCAACTTTGGAATGTGAAATGTTTCAGCCTATCTGCATTATATGCAAGTCGCAGGTAGTTTGCTTTTTTATCTCTAAGTTTATTTCTAACTTTCTGTTTCTATTTCTGGATATTAACTGTACTTTTAATCCATCTGAATTTTCACGTAGTGCTAGCATTCATTTAATTTCTATGCTGGTCTATGACTGTCATTGGGATACATTGAATAATTCACCTTCCCCTATCCGTGATACTGGGAAGGGGTGAGGGGACATAGGAACATGGGTGGGGGAAAACATGGGAATGGAGGATGAAGCAGCAGGAATTGGGATTGTGTGAAAGGAGAAGCCAGCCGAAAGGAAAGGAGGGGTGTCCAGAGAGTGGGCCTGGTTTCCAGAGACCCTTGAGTTCCAGCCAGCACTGGGGCAAGCTGTTGCATGTCTCTTTCCCCAGAGTCAAGGGCCAGAGGTGGGGTGAGGGAGAGACAGTCTGACTGGGAATGCGCTCTGCAGACCCTTTCAAGCATGAACTATTTGCCTGCAGAACAGCCTGGCTAGAACTGGAGTCCCCTCGTCTGTCACTCTGCTTCTCCCCAAGCTGGGCAGCCTCTCAGTATTTCTCAGCCACAATAAAGTAAGAACTGAGCCTCTCTGTACTAAAGGAGCCACCATATTTCCATACGAACTTTTGTGTTTGTACTGTTATTGTTGTGATTCCTACAGTTTTGAACAATAAAGTCTGCCTCTCTCAATGGTTGTCCATAATGGTTGTCCATAATGGAGAAATTCCTCCTGGATTGGGTCTGAGGTGGATCCAGGAATTTTATTGTGTGCAAATATACATTCCTGATCCCTGAGAAGTCCTTTGAAGGGCCTGGAGTCTCCCACCAAGAGCTTCTTCCCTCTCCACAGTCAGACCCAATCTTAGAGAGAGGCCTCACCTGAACATCCCATTTGGCTCCCCATTGACGGGACTGCCAGGTGTGTGGGGTTTCCAGCATTGCTGATCTCCTGCTAGCTCCTGCAAGGCCCCAACACCACCCTTGGCAACCTGGGAGCAAAGCTTGCTAAAAACATTAGCTAGAAGAGCAAGGAGAATCCCATCCCTTTTGTAAGTGCAGAGCATCCTTGTCCAAGGAGCACCAGCCTTTGGCTCTCTACTCAGTTCTCTCAATCCTAAGGAATGTCTATTTGCAATTTGCTATTTAAAAAGCATCAGAAGCAACATTTGCAGAGTCTGGTCCATAACCTGTCAGATAAGCAGGAATGCATGCAGTTGAAATGGGAATGGTTCAGAGAACAGCAGCCGAAATGGTTAATGATCTGGGACAGAGCAATACAACATCCCCCATGTATATCGTCCCCATGCGCGATGTCCCCCCATGTGCATCAAAATCCCATGCACACCATCCTGCATGCGCAACATCTGCCCAAAGCTAAAAAGCTCCTGACCCAGCTGACTAGACGGACAAGACATTATCGTACAACCACAAATCTTGACTCCCTGTCTCTTGCTCGTTCAAACTGTAAAAAACTTGCTAAACAAAAAAAGAAATTGTATTTACAATCCCAATGGAACGAGCTGAGCAAAGCCTGTAATAGAAGGAACAAACAAAAGTTCTGGTCCGTAATTTCACTCCATAACCCAGATTCTAATGGCAGTTTTAATTACTGCATCCCCGCTCCCCTATCTTGGTGCTCCTATTTTGGTACCGTCTTTGACAGCGACGCTAACCCAGAGGATCACACTTCTTCATCCTTGTTGATCTCTTACCCAGTATGGCCCCCAGTTTTAGAAGAGAAAGTGATTGAACGCATTGATTCACTTGCTCCAGATAAAGCTCCTGGTAGGGACATGATCCCTCCTGAGGTTTTTAAAAACAACTCTGATTGGTGGGCACCAATTCTGGCCAAACTTTTTACTCATATTAATTCTACCAGTACTTTTCCTGCGAGCTGGAAAGAGATTATTATTTTCCCAATTTACAAAAAGGATGTAAAAATGAACCCTCAGAATTATCGGCCTATTTTTTTATTGGATATTAGTTCAAAAATCTATTCCCTCTTTCTTCTTAACAAATCGACCAAGGCTACAATCCTAAACACACTTTCCTGGGAGTAAGACCCATTGAAATCAACGGGGCTTACTTCTGAGTAGATATGGTTAGGATTGTGCTCCAAGTGGGTTGAGGATAATGTGTTATGTCAAGAACAAGCTGGTTTTAAGAAAGGACACGGCACTACTGATCAAATTTTTGTTTTACACCATCCAATTGCGAAATATTCCGCTAGGCCACATAAAGGGCTCTAACCCTACAATCCAGAGTAACTACGGGAGCACATAAGAGACATTATGTGCACCCGTAGTTACTGCACCACCTAGTAAAAACCTATGGGAAATTCATATTGCAATCCAGAGTAAATTGTTCTTACCCCAGAGCAAGGACTTCCCATAGTTACTCTGGATTGCGCCCTTAGTAGCCTTTATTGATTTCTCTTTTGCATTTGATGCAGTCTCTAGAACCCGTCTATGGGAAAAGCTCAATCAATCTAATATTGAGAAGAGACTCCTCTTCCTAATACGACAGCTTTACTCTAACACCTCGATGAGGGTTAGGATTAACGGTGAGGGAAGGTTAACGGAAGCCATTAACACCACTAGAGGGGTCAGACAGGGTTGTTTGCTAGCCCCCTTGCTTTCTAATTTGTCTTTGAATGATACAGTAAGCACCTTGCTACATCCTATCAACTTCCCCCCTTCTATTAGCAATTACAAGATCGCAACCTTGATGTATGCGGATGATATTGCGTTATTATCTCTTAACAAGAAGGGTCTCCTGCGGATCCTCAAGAAATTATTTGAATTCAGGAGTAACTGAAGGTGAATTTTGATAAATCAAAACTAGTTGTTTTTGGAAATCGTTCTCCAACTTAAAACTGGTCCATCGGACCCCATAAGATAGAACAGGTGCCAGTTTTTAAATATTTGGGAGTTCTCTTTGACAAAAAGTCTAAGTGGGCTTGTCTTGTGGGGCTGACCTGGGTCTCAAACCCTGGCCTGCTGGTTAACAGGCACAGCTGTCTTAACCGCTTGCGCCACCCACAGCCCAACAAGGCAATTGGCAAGGCAAGCCCAAGGCAAGGTGATTCCACAATTATTATATGGTACTGAGATATGGGGAATCAATCAGCACAAATTATATGCTCTAGAAATTGTACAAAATAAATTCCTAAGACATATTCTCGCCCTCCCTCCTAGTACACCCTCAGCTTTTCTCAGAGCTGATGTTCGAGTTGGAAGGGACCTAATAGGTCATCTAGTCCAACCCCCTGCCTGCAGCAGGAAATCCCCCTAGAGCATCCCCAACAGGTGCTCGTCGAGCATCTGCTTGAAGATCCCCAGTGAGGGAGAGTCCACCACCTCCCTTGGCAATCTTGGCACCATGTTGATGTGGTTTCCATCAGTGCAAGAGCCAGTTTATCAATACTAACCTATTATAAGAGGATTTTGAATATGCCTGACAATCCCCTTCCCAAACTTTGTTTTGAAGAACGATGGAAAATCGGTGGATGGGCCAGATCTGTACACTCGATGCTGTCTGCTATTTCTCTTTCTACTGACATCTTTTTTTGCCAAATTCAAGTATTTGTTAAGAGATTGGATATATAAGCTAGACAATGAAAAGGATCTTATCTCTTTGAAATCCTCAAGATTGTTTTCAGTTTTATTGTCTTTTATTTGATGCAGTCTCCAGAACCCGTCAATGGGAAAAGCTCAACTCTCCACTCTCTTACTTTCCCTAACCTGAGGAGGGCCTTTACGGCATTACGTTTTCAAACTATGCCCTCCGCATGTATTGAAGGCAGATTCTTTGCCATTCCCCTTAGATTGCCCTTGCCAGGCCCCTTAGATTCTGCATCTGTGGGGCTGGTGAGATGGAGGATGGACTGCATTACATCCTCTTCTGCCATCTTTATCATGTGCCTGGGTTAAGATTCCTAGCGCCTATTTTGGCCTCATGGCAATATGAAAATCCAGTATCCATGGTATGTAGTCTTCTGTCAGATCAAGACCCACATGTCACATACATGACAGCCTTGTTTGCTAGGACTGCCCAGGTTATGAGTTGCAGATCCTCCAATGTTGTTCTCGCTGTTTAAGCTTTCTAAGAGGGGCTTCTAAGCTTTGTTTTCTTGTTTTAAACTATAAATCCTGTGATTTTAATCTTGGTTCTAATCTTATTGTCATCTCAAAGATTGTGATGACTTTTAGTCAAACAAATAAACGATGACTTGACATCTGCCCATGTGAATAAAACCCTTGTGTGCATTTCCCCCCATGAGCATCAATCCCCATGAGCATCAACCCTTCATGCACAACATTTGTCCATGCGCACCATCCCTTCCAGTGCATCAGGAAACCCCCTCTTGGATCCTCCTCTGGCCCTATGGAGTAAATCCCCTCCCTGTTTGGATGCCACTCAGTGGGGCTTTACTCTGATTAGATAGCCTAGGATCGAGCCCTCTTTGCCTCCAGGGAGAAGCCTGGAATACCACACTTTCCTGTGAGTAAGCCCCAGTGGATACAATGGGAGTTGATTCTGAGTAGACAGCACCTGGTTTCCATACATAAAGTTGCTCGAAAAGACACCAGTGACTCTTAGGCTGCAATCCAGAGCAAATTCAGCCTGCTCTGACCTAACTGCACTCTCCTAACTATTCTGTATCCAGAGCAGAAAGTTATGCTGAATCCAAAGAGTCAGGAAGCCTGGGCTGCCCTAACTGCTCCAGAGCATGCTAAGTAATTGACACAAGGGAAAGACTTGCTCCTGGGGAGACACCCCTCTGATCACACTGAACAAGGAACAGCTGTGGTGCCTACAGTGGTGACATGACTCTGCACATCACCTGGTGCGGAAGTCTGTGCGTCATCCCTGGGATGTGCGACCACTCCCCCACCTGGACTGCACAGTCACCAAAGCTGGCGCCTGCGCAGTTGTTTCTGAAGCCAACTGGCTTCAGAAAGAGTACTGCGCAGGCACCATCTCTGACACCTGCGCAGTACTTTTCTGAAGGCTTTTGGCTTCGGGGGAGACTGTGCAGGCGTCAGAGTTGGTGCCTGTGCAGTACTCTTTCTGAAGCCATTCGGCTGCTGCTCCGCCTCCTGAGTGAGGCCGAATGGCTGTGCAGAGGCGCGGACTTTCTCTGCTCTAAGGAAGTCTCCTCTGAAGCTGTTCGGAAGCTCAGTGTGTTTCTGCGCAGTGCATCTCAGATGGCCGTTCAGGCCAGCTCCTCAGACAAGTGTCAGCTTCTGGCTGATTCTCCGCCTTGGAGCAGGCCTGAATGGGGGTGCTGACGCCCGGGGCCTGCCAAAGGACAGTCAAACTCCTCCGGCACATCACCCCATATGGAGCGCATCCCCAATGCAGCCCACACCAGCTGCACTAGTCTGGTGACGCCACTGGGTGCCTGCCTTATAAGGAGTCCCTGATAAGATGCCAGTACATTCTACAGTGAATACAAGGGGCTTCTTGGAGTGGCCTGCTGTATCCTGAGATTTGTGGGCAGCCGTAGTTTGTTCCATATCCTGAGGTTGAGAGGAAGGGGTTGCAGCTAGGATGGCCAAGAACTCAGATTTTTGGTCAGCACTGCCATTCTTACTCGGGCCTTATCATGGACCCCTATGGGTCTACTCATTACTATACCTGCTCCTGAGGTGGTATAACTCGGAGGGCTGGAAGAGGACATTTCTGCCTTGGAAACAGGCTCTGGATACAGAGTAACTGCTCTGCCTTAGGCAATGCTCAACATGCCCTCAACTTGCCTCTCCTGAGCTGCTTAGGCTGCCCCAGTTAGGGCAGAGCAGGTCCACCTCTCTTAGGGCACCCTATCTTGCCTTGCTCTGCCCTAAGCCTCCTTCAGAGTAACTGGGCTGGAGCATCTTGCAGTTGCTCCAACCTAGTGTTAGATAGGGCAACCTAAGGGCTCTTATGTGGACAGATTAGTTGCTTTGGATTGGGCTGTTAGTGACTATTACTCATCCTTGGACATTTTCTGTTTTACTGTACAGTATTTTACAGTGTTTTATTACAGTATTTGTGTTCTGTATTATTTTATAGTGTTTTGAATTTGGTTTCAGTGTTATGTCATCATGTTAACATACAGTTAATATTTGTATATGAATTTTTTGGGTTCTGGAATCAATCGTCTGAGTTCCCATTATTTCCTAGCGGAAAATCTGCTTTGTAAGAAGTATACTTTGTAAGACAAACTTGCTTCCAGAACGAATTAAATTTGTCTTACAAGGCACCACTGTATAGGACAAAAACACATTGCACCCCTTTTCAGCCCCTCAAGGGTTAAATTTCTCAATATTGGTTGGTTCTGGTGGGAGTTGATGTCAGACGGAACACCCTCCCCAAATTTCCCGGTTCCAGACCCAGCAGTCTGACCAAGACCATGGCTGAGTCAGTGAGTAAGTCAGTGACTATTCAATTTTATAGACAGTATAAAATTAGAAGAAGCAGTCCCCTTGCCATGCCCCCCCCCAACTTGGCAGTGCAGAGTTTGGGGCTGGGTTTGATCAGTCTTCAGTGTTCATTTATGCCCCAAACACTTTGCACTCCCTTTTCTCCCCCTTGAGGGTTAAAATGGCTATTTAGTGGGTGGTCACATCATGTAAATAAAGAGTACTCTTGACATGGATACTCAGTGGTTTTGGCTGGGCGTTCATGAGTCAGTAAGTGAATCAGCCTGCAATCCTAAGCGCACCTTCCTGGGAGTAAGCCCCATTGAACTTAATGTCACGTACTTTTGAGTAGACCTGAACAGGATTGCTCAGTCAGTGAGTGTCCCTCCAGAGGCTCCTGTGAATTCAATCTCTTCAGTGTAAAGTATCAAGGCAGTCCAGACCCCCCCAGTTCTGAGGCTCCCAGGTGGATCCCCCTGCAAGGCGGTCCAGTCCTTGAACTCAGGAATAGCCTAACTCTTTTCCTAACCCTTTTCCTAAACCTAACCCTTTTCCTTCTTCCTTTGGCTTTTCCATCCACCTCAGGCTGACCATATGCCCAGAATTGCCCGGACAGGCCCGGAATTTGCGTCCTGTCCGGGCATGGGAGGGCTTGTCCGGCAATCAGGGGCCTCATGTTGTGCTTTGTGCCACATAAAAAGCTGTTCGGATTGGTGTGCGTCTAGCACTGCCGTCCGAGCAGCCCTCGTGTCAAAGAGAGGCTGTGCACATTTGCACATGTGCACAGCCTCTCTATCCGTGTCCGCTGCCTTGTTTTAACCAGTAGAAAACAAGTTACATTTTAAAAAAGAGTCATAGAAGTCAGTTGTTTGTCATTTGGGATTTTCAAGGCCTCCTGGGAATTGTAGTTCACCTCAAGGACACACCTGAGTCTCTTGTACCTTCTTGCGCACCTCACATGTCAGCACTTTTGGAAAGACTCCCACAGGGGACACTGACTCACCTGTCCACTGCCTTTGACCAGATGTTCTCCAGATACGAAGACACCTGGCTTAGGGCGACCAGACGTTCTCTTTTTCCAGGACGTGTCCTCTTTTTCAGCCTTGTGTCCTGGGAAAAAACCTTTTTAAAAATTCTATTAGTTTTTTAAAAAGGAAAAAAGGAAAAGGAAAAGAAAAAATAGAAGGAAAAACTGGAGAGACTCAGCAGACAGCAGAGCTGGATAAGCTTCCCCTCAGAATCAAAGTCTTCATGGTCTGATAAGAAGAAGATTTTAATGCGTTAATGAGAGCCCAGGACTTCCCCTTTATTTTGTCGGGACCTACATTTCTTTCAGGGGCCCCACATTTTCTCAGGGGCCCAACCCCTACTCACTGGGCAAGAGGCCCTCTTTCAAGTGGGAGCTTCTCTTTTACTTAGCAGGGGGAGAGTAAGTGGCCCTCCTCACCGCAGCAATGTATGTTCAAGTGGCTTCTGCTGGGGTTCTTTTGCATTTGGGATTGTGAGTCCTTTTGGGACAGGGACTCATTAGCTATTAATTAGCTATTAATTTTCTTGTAAATAGCTTTGTGAACTTTTTAGTATATAAATACTGTAGGCAGAACATTGTGGCATCCTGTCCTCTTTAGCACTTTTAACATCTGGTCTCCCTGAGTCCTGCTCACCAGGCAGGTGGGTCCCGACTACACTTTGGGGGTCCCGTTCCAAGATGTTCCAAGAACCCTGAGCTGGTGATACTTGGGGGTACGTGGAAGATGCCCCTCGCTCCCAAAATCTCCTGGGGTATGTTCCACATAAACACAAATTTCTCTAGGATTCTGGTTCACGTAACAAACACACTCTTTGGTAGTAGGGGCAAATGTGCTGGCTGGCAGTCCTTTTAAAAAGCATCAGGGCTGCCTAGTGCGCCTCCCCATAGCGAAAGAAAAATGTAAGACCAAAAAACCGTTAAAAACATTTTTACAGTAAAACTTTGGATTGAGAGTATGTTGCAAGGCAAGCAAACAGTTCTAATAAATTTTGACTTGATATACAAGCGATGTCTTGTAAAACAACCCAAAAACAAAATCCTGGCCCAGGCTAGGATCTGCCTGTACCTGCTCAGCCCCTCCTTAGAGACTAGCCCATGCAAGTCTACTCTGACGTAAGCCTATTGCAGTCAATGGGATTCACTTTGATGTACAGGGGAGGTGGGGAAAAGGAACCTGAGAGACCGAGCCCTGCATGTCTACTCTAAAGTAAGCCCTATTATATTCAGTGGTGCTCACTCCTGTGTAAGAGGTGGCAGATTGCAGACTTGAGAGACCCAAGTGCAGGTTAATTTGTTTTATTTTTCTTTCTATTTTATATTTTCTTTCTTATTTTGTATTATAATCATTTTTATATCAATATTTTGGGTTGTGGAACAAATCTTCTGTGTTTCTATTATTTCTTACAGGTAAATTTGCTTTGATATACAAGCGTTTTGGATCACAAGCATGCTTCTGAAACAAATTATGCCTAGACACCAAAGTACCACTGTATATTGACGTCGTGTGGTTAATTTATACATATTATTTAATTCAAAACTATATTTGATTATATAGAATTTATTAATTAGAAGAAGGCTTGACAAGCACCTGTTGGGGATGCTCTAGGAGGATTTCTAGCAGGCCGGGGGTTGGACTAGATGACCTACTGGGTCCCTTCCAACTCTAGGATTCTAAGGCTGCAATCCTAACCATGTCTACTCAAAAGTAAGCCCCATTGTGTTCAATGGTGTTACTCCCAGGAAAGCGTCTTTAGGATTGCAGCCTAAGTGCTGCCTGCTCACAGGAAAAAGGGGAGTATTTCCTTTGTATTTCTAAAAACAGTGGATGTCTGCTGGGAAAACTAGGATGTCTGGTTTTCTTGGGTGTACCCCTTGCACACACCTCCATGAGTGGGGTGCGGGGAACAACCAACCTGATTCTTTTTAAAGACTCATGTAGGGCCTACCCCAGATGCACTGGGCTTGGGTCAGACCCCAATCATCTCCCCATTTGCTCCATCAAAAGCCACCCCTTTACCTAAGCCCTTTATTTAGCTGTCTTTTGTCTCTTATTCTGTGAATTCATAAAGAAATGGGGCAAACCTTTAAGAGTGATGGGCTATAGCACCAGCCGTCAACTAACTAAATCATTTACCCCCTCTTCTAAGGGAGGAGATCAACACTACACAACACAGGTGGGTTGCCCTTGGTACCATACCCACCATGGTCCCCCATATCCACTGGACTGTCCTTGGTCCCCCATATCCAGCATGCCTGTCCCTTTCTCAATGTTCCTCCCCCCCCCCCCCATACACACACACACCAGTAAAAGTAACAGATCTCAGCCCAGAGCCATTTTAAAACTCCTGAATCCACATTTTTATTACTATGTAAGCAAAGAGGAATCCACTCACAAGAGGTTTGTTCAAATTAGAATTACATTCAACGGCATTTACAGTTGGATGACATTAAAAACCTCCAGTGGGAAGGAAGAGCAAGACTCCGAGACAGGCTCACCTTATACTTAAGGGACATTTCCAGAGTTATTTCCACCCCACCACCGCCATCCCCTTTTCCCAAACCTGGGGTCCCTGACATGGGTGCAGCATCTAAAAGAAAGGGGGAAAATAGGAGGAAAAAAAGACACTTGTGCATGTTTTCTTGCATTGCCAGCAAAGGGGAGTCCAAGCCCCAAATTCCCACACAAGCAAGTCTGTCGTTCCCCTACAATGCAGCGTCTTAAATACAATCATTACAACATTTCTTCCTGTATAGTCAGAGCTTTTCAGATTTTTAAACAATAGTAAAAGGCAGCCTTTAGGGATGAGAGGTTGCTCTGTCCCTAACTCACTGTCACAAACCCCATGACAAGAGAAGGGGTTTGTACCCCCCCTTTACTCCCCCAGCCTCTCATTCCAATGTCACATGTACAATCAGTTCATGTTTCAATCTTGGGGGCCACAACCACATCCAGACCCAGTTATCGCCAAATCCAAGGTGGGGCAAGGGAATGGCCCCAGCTCTTGGCTACCATTTGTGTAGGATCAAGTACATAAAGGAAAATAGTGGATACAGCTGGGTTTTCCTGCTCACAGTATAAATGCTGAACTAGGTTAAAGGAAAAAAATAAAAATAAAACAAGAATCCTGACATCTAACTTTTATTGTTACATCATTAACAAACTGAACCTGAGAACAGAAAAAAAACTGTCTTCAGGTTGATCAACATTTACCCAAAAGTGCATCTTGTGAATTGGGGCACGTTAAGCAGCTTGGAAATTGCACACAAGGGTGCCCAGCAGTGTAAGTTAATCCAATCCGTAACCTCGGCTTGGGTAGAGTTGGGCAAAAAGATGCCCGGCTTGCCCACAAGAGCTTCTCATGCCGCAACAAACTAATTCTATCCTGTGAATCACTCCCATCCTTAAAGATTGTGTAGGCTGCTTCTTAGTTTGAGACACAGCAACTACAACACTTCAACCCTGTTGTTAGATATCTGGAGAAGGCAGAAAAGCCAAAGATGGTACAACCATCAACCATGGTTAAAGGTACCCTAGTTGTTGATACCCCATCAGCTAGGATGAGCATACTTGTCTTCAACCTCTGCTCAAAAAGGTGAGGCAGGTTTTCCATAGGTGGCAAAAACCTAGCAAACCTCTTTAAGAAGATTGTGGAGCAGGAAAAAGAGCAATCTAAGGGCAAAATCCAGAGTAGCTACGGGGAGTCCTTGCTCCGGTGTAAGAACAATTTACTCTGGATTGCAATATGAATTTCCCATAGGTTTTCACTAGGTGGTGCAGTAACTACGGGTGCATGTAACGTCACTTACGTGCTCACGAAGTTGCTCTGGATTTGGCTGATAGTGTGCACGCCCTCCTGACCCCCCCAGGCAAACACTTGCTGTATCACACCACCTTCTTGGAAGACTACAATCGTCTCTAGCCTCCATCAAGACTGGTGCAGACTTCACACTACTTGTGTGTACAAAACAAGGCCAACTAAAAAAAATGCAATCACACTAGAATGTATTTATTGTCCAAATTAAGTGCCAACCAATGCATTTTGGGCACCGAGATTCATGCCCAAGGACCAGGCGTCCTCAAATCATATAAAAGCAACATTACAATCTGTTTGGAGGAATGAGAGTAAGGCTCCTGGGAGTAAGACCCATTTAACACAATGGGGCTTACTGTTGAGTAGACATGTTTAGGATTGTGCTCTAAGTATTACTTCTGTTAAGAAAAAAAATAGACAGGATTAAGACATGTTGGACTGAAATACATAGGAATTTGCAGTGGTTTTTAATGGACTTCTGGCAGGATGCTGACAGTTTTAGGGCTCTTCAAAAAAAACCTACAAAAAACACCATCACACATGATTTGGTTTAGGATACAGGAGCAACAGAAAGGATTCTGATGAAGCACTCTGGAAAAGGGATACCAGGGAAGGTTTTTTCAAGTTTAAAAAAAGGAAGAAGGAAAACACTGCTCTGAATGCTACTGTTAGGCTCAGTGGAGTCTTTAGGATCCACAAAGGTATTATTGGTTCTTTAGGATCTCCTCTTGATGGAACATTTGGACAGGGCCGGCCCATCCATCGAGGCACATGCCTCGGCTACATGTTGGCAGGGAACACTTCCTTCACCAGTTCATTTGCCTCCACTGGTCCTCCTCCACTGCGGGACTGGAAAACGGATCAAAAGGAAGAAGAGATGTAGAGGATACCAGTAGTGAAGACCACTTTCCTCAATCTGCATTCCTTCTTCTGCTTTGCCCACCTAATTCCAATTCCAATACAGGGTGGAGGAAGAGGACTGGCTGGCACATCAGCCGGTAATAGGAAAACCACCTAGCCCCCTACCTTTGAGTCTCAATACTCTGGAAGCATCTCTTGTGCAAGGCAATGCAAGCCTGTTTATTTTAATAGGGCTACTCTTTTGACTGCTGAGCCAGTGCAAAATATTAGCCAAGGACATACAATCAAGCGCTGTCCTGCTTGCTAAACCTGCTCCGATCGCCTTGCACAGAAGTACTTCCCGTTCTTTTTCCAGTTTTAAAAAAACCAGCCGTCTACCCTGGAAGAAAAATCAACATTTATTGTACATGTTTGTTATCATTAAAAAAATTCAGACACATCTCTCTGTCTTCATTATTTTTTGTTCTCTAGTTATGTACCATATAAATTTAAACAAAATATTTTTATATGTATATATATTTATATGTATATAAATTAGGAGCCGATAAATAATAAAAGATTAAAGGGTACACTGAAATCAGTGGTGTCAGCGCACTGATATTTGATCACTATTGTTACATTGTCCAAGCTATGCTTATATATATATATATCTACATACGTGTGTTGTGTTGTGTGTGTATCGATATATCAATCAATGGTTTAGCAGTGGTTGCTGGAGTGTTACAAAGGAACTATCAACACAATCCCTTTTGCGGTCTGGGGGAGAGGGTTGGATCTGGAAATTCATTATTGCTTTTTTCTTCCCCATGGGTGCAACTGGCCATTAACATTCAGCTGGCTCCCCACATCACATGCAGAAGGATGTCAAGCCACAGGAGGTATGCGTGGCCAGATCTACCTATCTCCAAGTCGCTTCAAAAGCCAACGCCTTTGGGAACCTTACATGCTCAAGAGAACCATCTGTCCCAGTGAGATGTTGTCCCCGCTTTCCGGGGTGATACCAAGCAGTCATGGATTCTGGAGGCCAGGCAATGGGAAGGAAGAACATGCAATTCAGGTATGGACAGCTGCTACCCTGTCCCCTAACCTAGGACTATGCCCAGCTGACTGGAGTTCCAATGACCATGCACAGTTCTGGTTTGGGGAGAAAGATGGACCAGGCAGGGAATGATAGCAGCTAACAAGCAGGTACAGATACCTCCATGGAATGAATATCTGGGAGGGGTGTGTGGAAACACTGTGGCTTGTCCTCAAACAAGGTGGGAAAGGAATGGAAGGTGAGAATGCTGAATGCTCGTATCTGGATTTGTTAGCATGTGGACTGCTGCCCTCATCAGACACTGCAGTTTAGTTGATTCAAAGAGAGCAGGACACATGTCCACATCTCATCTTTCTCCCACCCTCTGGTTCACCAGGTTTCTTTACGTCACCCAAAGAGGGTGACATGAAGGGAGAGGGGTGTATGTGCTTTGAATACGAATGGCGCCAGTAAAACTCATAAGAGTGGTCCTAGAGGACACATGGCCACATGCCCACCCACACGCTGGCAGGGCTTAACTGCCCCGCAGCCTGCTGCAGCCACTGGTAAGTCTGTGTCTGAGGTCTGTGTAAAGTCTGGACCTTCCGAGTAGTGGCAGTGAGGGACAATGACCAACACAGCCTAGTAGTTAAGTGGGCCAGGAGAAAGCTGGTGGTAAAGAGTTGGATGACAGGTAAATCTCCAATTGACATCTGCCTAGGTTACCTGGCATGTACTCACAGGTGTGTACCAGGATGGATGCAAAGGTGTGCTAATCCAAGTTCGCTCTCTTGCCTTCCTCCAAAGCACCATAGCTAATCCCCCCTGAAAAATCTTTTGAAAGGACACTCTCCACCCCCCAGGATTGCAAGGAACTCCTATAGGGCCCTGTGCTGTCTCTGCTACTGAGCAAAGGCTCAAGTCCTTGGAAGCATTCTCTAGAAGCCAGAAATGAAGGTTACTTATCATTACTTATTATGTCCTTATTAATTATTTTCAGAAACCAAATGCTCTCAACAACAGAATCTTTGCAGAGAGAGTTGATTCTAAACAAGAAGTATTAACAAAAATATTGCCTGTTAATTGGAACCAAGTACTCCAAAAATTAAAGGACATTTAAATCAACCTATCAGGGAACTTCTCTACCCTTCCCCAAACACAAGATCCCTAAATAAGTAGAGAAAGAGGGCCACCTCCTTGCAAGCCCTTCATTTTTCTCTCTAGAATTCAGAGACCAGCTATTGGAGTGGGTCACAAAGCTGCAGCATCTTTAGAAAAATAACCTGAATTACCCGATCAAAGTCCCACACACAAAGGAGAAAGAAAATAAAAGAATCAGGAATTTTTTTAAAAAAGAAAGTACATTGTTTAGTATAATGCATGCATCTTTGGAAGTCAGGGCCGTGGTCAATAAAACCAAGACCCCCAAAATATAAAGTAGGCTGCAATTTCTGACACAGCAATAAATAAACCAGATTTAAAATAGGAATCAGATCCAATATCTCCTCAATCCTAATTGTTAGCTAAAAAAAGTCACTTGAAAAAAATACCATTTTATTAGTGCATAAAAATAGTTCGGAATCCCTGTTTGGTTGTCTTGTGATCTTTCAGATTTTGTTTAAGCTCTGTGTGTTTCTTTGAAGCGTGTGGGTCAACCGCAGGACACTGTCTGGAGTGCTCAAACTGCTGGCTCCTCTTCTTCCAAGGCAGGATGGAGAGCCCCACCAGCACCGGTCAGCCCGGCAGAAGAAAGGGGGCAGCTCAGAAGATACTGGGGCACATACTCCAGTCCTTTTCCTCCTTTGCTTCCCAGTAGCCTCCCTTATAGATGCAGATCAGCTCCCCTGTGATGGGGTCTACCTTCCTTTCAAACCACAGAGGGATGTAGCCTTCGTAGTCTTTGCCTGTAAGGGGCAAGGGAAACAGAAACACGTATTAGCAGGTGCCAATCAAACACAGCCTGAGTGCATTCATTTGGGGCACATGCAACAGCAGACTCTTCAACCTTTCCCACAGATTCCTAGGTACGGCTGGCTGACCAGGGGGGCTCTGGCTCCCTTGGAGGTATATTCTGAACCACTCCCACCTTCCTCCAGGGCCTCCACCGCTTCCGCTTCTCGCCTGCGCCGCACAGCCCGCTGCTTCTCTTCGAGCCTCTGTTTCTCCACGTTGGCCTCATCCCACTTGCCGTTCTCCATGAGCCTCTGGTCAGGCCTTAGCCGACTGTCTGTGGGGGCCAGGCCTTCCTCTGGCTCGTTCAGGGTCAAGGCTAGGTTGGAGAAGTAGTACATGTTTTCTGCATTCTCCCTGGAGGAGGAAAATCCATGCTCAATTTAAGTATGTGTGTCCATGTGGGGGAGCAAAGGATGGCTTTGATGGGTGCAAATAACAATGTTAGGTTATCTGAGGTTCTTTTCCCTGGACTAAGACATCTGTCCCCTTATAGACCTGTTTATTAGCAGGGATTGGGGCATCCTGCACCACTGCTGTGGCAGAAGACAACAACTATGGAACTTGGCTACTAACACTCTCTCCCACACACAAATGTAGCTTTTGGATGTGATGTTTGGGGTGGCACAACAATAGGGTGTAGATTTGGGTAACTGCAGGACTGTCTAACTGCATCTCTTTTTATTGTCTTACATAAACTGCCGAGAACAACAGGACAAGGTGAAAGAAGAGACGCACATCCACTTATTGTGCACATCACACCCAGTGGATTTTGGGTTTTGCAAGGAGTGCTTGGGTGAGTGACCACCACAGTGGTCTCTGCAATTAAAGGTGCCTCTTGGTTGCAATTAAAGGTGCCTCTTGGTTGTGGGAAGGAGTCAGAGCATCTGGAAGAAGCTGACAGCTAATGCTGGCAGGACCTATGCTTCGGCAGCTAATGCCACAACCACCACTCCCTTCTCCAGCCGCATCCGGGCAGCCTGACCGTGCGGAAGCCCTACAGGGAAAACTCACGGAAGGGGGTACTTCTTCCACAGGACCTTGGGGGACAGTGTCTGGTAGATCGTCTTCTGCAGCTTGCCCTCCGAGCTGGAGCTGCCGTGGGTGCTTTGCACTATTTTGGAGCATTCCATTTTCTCATCCCATGTGCCAGACATGACGTAGTGCGCCTTGCCGTCCACATCCATGACCACACCTGTCACCTGTGAAGACACGCCAGGAGCTTGTTAAAGGAGCTCCACAGACTCTCAGTTTCCAATTGTTGCTGTAAACCAGCCTTCAGAACCAGAATCAAAGTACACAAGAAGCCCACAGGAAGCTCAAAGTTGGCCATCATTTGCCAGCAGGCCAGTCCTACGTGGCCAGAGACTCAGAGAGAGAGAGAGAGAGAGAGAGAGAGAGAGAGAGATCATTGCTATGTCTTAAACAAAATAATTATATTCAGATTACACAATTAATCTGTTGTTTCTGGGTGCCCCTGGATGCTTATTTTTTACAAGCTAAGTTCATACCTTACCACCATGACTGTTATTATTTCCACTATATATTTTGGGGACCGATGTGTTTTGGAAACTGCTACAGTCTCTGAGTTTTGCAACAACACAAATGGCTTACCTTTCGGGGCACGTCTCTAGAGAAATAGCTGTAGGGGGTGAACTTCAGTTGGCATTTGTCTTTTGATTTATGGTTTATGATTTCTATTTCTCCAGACTGAGCCAAAAAGAGAGAGAAAGAAAGAGAGAGAGACTGATTTGCAAAGAGATCACAGAGGGAACTACTGCTATTCATCCTTTCCCCTCTTGTAAGATGGATCACAACATTATTTAAAGATTTTTTGAATCCTTTTGATCAGAGGAATCCTGGAGAGGGAGAGATAATAATATTTGAAAATGATGCGAGTAAAGGTAAAGGGGTATAAAAAGGTGAGGTAAAGGTGTCCCCGGCTGGTCGTGACTGACTCTAGGGTACGACACTCATCCCCTTTTCTAAGCCTTTAGAGCCAGCATTGTCCAAAGACTCTTCTGTGGTCATGGGCCAGCATGACTGCCAAAGGCGCATGCAACACTGTTTTACCTTCCCACTGAGGTGGTACCTATTTATTGACTTGCATTTACATGCTTCTGAACTGCTTGGCAGGAGCTGGGCTAAGGACAGGACCTCACCCCATCTTGTAGGACCCAGATCTCAAACCCTGGCCTGTTGGTTAACAGGCACAGTGTCTTAACCACTTGCGCCATCACAGCCCAAAAGGGATATTGAGTCCCTTAATTCTGAGGCCGATTCCTGCATTCACTTCTTAGGCCCTTTTTATAACCTGGTGGCTATAAAATAGTATTTCCTTTCCCCAAGCAGAGGAGGGCTCAGATCCTGGGGGCCCAGCTAACCTTCCCCTATGGAGCTCATCTGGGCACGCAGAGGGTAAACCCTCCTGTGGTCCCTCCAGTCTCAAACCTTGGCTCAATTTTCAACACTCAACTACTTCTCTGCACCACTTACTATTTTTAACACACTGTCACAAACACAGCTCTCCAAGAGCTGCTAACCTGGTCAATCCAGAGCTTGCCTACGATGATGTTGTGAACGGTGGAGGTAACTTTCCTCCAGACGTAGTGGTTGCCACTGGAGTGGAATTCCAGATGGATGGCACCTGTTGGGGAAGGGAACAGAGAGGGGGGAATAACTCTGCTTAGTTAGGGTATTTCAAAGCCATATCCCTGCTTTCCCAACCCTAAATACACATTAAATGTTGAGCGACCGTTGGAGTTCTCGTTACCCAGTGGCATGATGGAAAGGTATTTGCCCCGAAACTTGCTCGCAATGGTGATTTCCTGCCACAGCGTCCAGCCTCGTCGGGAATACACGTGATGGGCCGCGGCTGGTGGGTGATGGCTCACCTGAACATCACAAGAAGACGTTAATCCTGACAATGTTATCCCAGAATAGAATGGTCAAGTATGCACCACATTGGTAGTTTATGTAACAGAGAGGGACAGTGAGGAAACATGGCAGCCAGTGTTGGGGGGATAACAACTCCAGGATGTTGCAGTGTTTCAGGAGATCCAGGTTCAAATCTTTGCTTATTCTGCAATCTTAAATACACTTTCCTGGGAGTAAGACCCATGGAGAACAATGGGGCTCACTTCTGAGTAGACATGGTTAGGATTGTGCTCTTAGCCACAAAGCTTCCTAGGTGACCTTGAACCAGCCAGTCTTTCTCTCAGTCTCACCCATATTACAGTTGTAAGGAAAAAAAGAGGGGAGGAACTATGGATACAACCCTGAGCTCCTTAAGAAGGGTGGTATAAAAAAGGGACAAGACAGAAGGATCTGATCCACTCTGCCTCATCATACAACATTTATTTTAGTTTATCACATTTGCATCCTGCCCTTTTTTCTCTAAGGAACCTTCACAGTGGGAAAATTTGGAGCACTTCTAATTTCAGCCTCACAACCACCCTGAAAGGTAGGCTGGGCTACAAAACAACGCCTGTTGTCAACTCAATTGTGCTTCCCAGCTTCTGGGGACTGAGCTGCCCGACTGAACTCAAACAACCTCCCTAGTCCAAGCCTAGCGCTCTGCTTGCGACGCAACCCGGTCTCTCCATCCCTTCCCTCTTACCTGCTCACAGAGTGAACGGAAGCCGAGCTCATCCAGGCGGTCCAGCTCAAAGGTCTCGCCAAGGAGCGGGTTGAACGGCTTGGCTGTCCTGTGGACTGTCGTCGAGTAGGAAGACACCGAGAAAGCGGCAACGAAGCACATCTGCTCTACGGAGCTCTCACACTTGACGGCTTTGTCGAGCAGCTCGTGGTATTCGAGGTCCTCTGTGAGCCTCTGCAGCATGGACAGTGGTTCGTTGAAATTTACCTGGGTTGTGAAAAAGGACAGGGCTGGTGAGGCTCAGACTTGCATAGCAGAAAGTTAATGTGTTCCAACACAGCTCACATCACAGTCCCTCACAACACAGCTCACACCATAGACTTCTTTCTTTCCAGTAGGGGGCAGCACTGAGCTGTGGTCAAGGCTAGACCAGGGATCTGGGCTCTAAAATGGGAAACTGTTTTCATCTCACGGCACACTGATAAGACACTAAACTGATCAAGGCACACCTTGTCTGCTGGTAGGTGACTCAAATCCCCCAACTGATCCTCCCCAAATTCCTGTGGCATACCTATGGACCATCCATGACACCTAGGGTAACCATAATTTGCACCCCATAACCGTGCAGGACAAGAAGAGGGTGATCCAGGACAAAGTTACATATAGCCCTTCTCTGGTTCTCTCCAGCTGGATTCTCCCAGCTCAGCAGTAGCCCACCTGGTTCTCCCCAGCTTAGCACCAGTCCAGCAATGCATGCACCAGCCAAGCCCAGGTTGGCACGTGCGCAGAGGGTCCCTGACTCGGTGCTGGGCAGGGAAACTGCAGGCAGCACTCAGGTGTTTCTTGATCCCGGTTCCCGAATGGGTTATGACCCTTGGACGCAGTTATCACCCTGATTTCCGGGTGATATGGCAACCCTAACAGCACATCGGTGTGCATGGCATAGTGGTTGAGAATCACTGCCCTAAACCTTCTAGCCTTGTCCCAAAAGCAGGTGGCTCACTAAAGCAGCAACACAGGAGGCACCACCAACTGGTAGCAATAACCAGCACCTCCGGTGTGCATGTAAAGAGAAGTGATGTCAATATCTGCATTTTAAAATATTTGTTTTTAAAAAAACTCTTAAGAGTTTTCTGCAATCCAAAATGCAAAACAGAGCTGGGATCATATGACAGGGATGACCTGCTTCCAACTCTTCCTTATGTAACATGTGTGGTGTGAGAGCCAATTACACACAAATTACTGTGAGTGGACAGTCGCTACGAAGAGCACAGGCAACAGCCGCGCCCCTGAGCTGATCCTGCTAGGAAGCAGCTCTACTGCAGGACTGGAAACACAGAAGGAAGCATTCAATTACTGCCTGATTAAAAATATCTGATCATTGTAAGCACAGGCACTGCTGAAGGCTTGTGTGCAGCTGGAACGCTGCCTGCGTTGGCCAGCGTTCCAGATGCTCAGAGCCTGAGGCTCTCTGCCTGTCAAGGCCAAGCTTCTCCCTACAATAGGAACCCATTTGCTCGGTGGCAGAAGCTGTGCTAACTTGCGAGTCTCCCAATGGTTCTCAGGCACATGACTTTGGTTCTCCCAATGGTTCTCAGGTACATGATCAGCCTTCAAACGGTGGCCCTGTTTACCAATGAGAAAAGGAGGATGGGGTCTTGCTCAAGGGCACAACTACTGCTTATTGCACACAGGTAGGACTGCCATAATTGAGAGCACCCCTGCTGGAGTTGATCACACTGGATCTCAACCTTCAGGTCGTGCTCAGCCAACCAAACCAGTAACCACTGAAAAAAGTTTTGATAGGGTCATTTAAGGCAGCGACCAGTGTCTCGTCATGCAGGCCAAGAGCCTCACCCTACTGCTGACAAAAGGGGGCAGGGTAGATGCACAGGAGGAACCACCTACAGGCATGGGGATCTTGGACAGTTCTTTGCCAATGCAGTTCTTCATTATACTCCAGAGGTTAAGGCTGTAATTGGGCTTGTCTGGAATGCGAGAACGTCTCCTCTTCTTGGGGACGACATCTTTGCCCAGAACATCAAAGTTGGGCTGGTTGGAGCACTCAAACACCTGGAGAAAGCAGAGCCACACAAGTTTGGCCAATGCCACAGCTTTGGGATTTTCCATCCCCCTCCCACCTGTACACTGATGGAGGTGTTCGACTCATCAGTCATTCTTAAAAATATCACTGGGGACATGGGTGGGTGGCTGAGGGTTCTTTGGCTACAGCTTTTTCATCAGGTGAAACCCAACACCAAGACACACGTTTGAGGTCTTCCATCGTCTGAACACTTCTCCCCACCAGAAAATAACCTCCCACCTTCATAGCTTGGCCCAGATGCACTCACGGTATCCTCCAAGTTCCAGTCATCTGCACGGCCCTCGCTTGCTCCACTCAGGTTGCTGCCGGTGCGCCTTTCGACAACACACAGAGGACAGCAGCAGGTGAGAAGGGACATCATAAACTAAGCTCTTTCTCAATAATTCCCACATTTATAGCACAACATGCCACCAAGAGAGTCAGAAAGGTGGGGATTCCAATATGCAAATATACTGCGCTGCAGTCCAACAGACACAGCTTCTCCGACCTCGTCTCTTCCCCAAACCTAGATGATGAAGGTATAGAGGAGCAGGCAGTTCTGGTGTAGTCCAAAGCAGAGCTGTCTGCATCCAAGAAAATAATTCCATCCCCAACCTGGAGAGTGAATGCTGCTGGCCTACTAAATTAGGGAATAGCCTTTCAAATTTTACATGGCAAGCCAATCCAATACCTCTCAAAATGGCTGACACTGAAAAGGGTACCCTGAATATTGCCAATGCTTCCCAAAGTGGGGGGAAAGTACCCACCTGTGATGCTTTGTCAGATCCGCGGCTACTGCAATGAAACCCTGTGTGTCCTCCATGGCATCAAAGTACTCCGTGTCCTCATCTTCGTCACTAGGCTCCGCTTTGACAGACTGCACGCTCCCTACTGCCAGAGAATGGCATGCTGTGAGTGGCCCATGCCAGCACACCATGGCAGTAAGCTGGAAAGCAGTGGGGCCTTGCACCAGCTTCATAACTAAATTAAAATACAGGCACTCCTTCACTCCCATAAAAGTCCCATGCCAGACACCCTTAAGTAAGTAAAGCCATTAGTGCTGACCACTTTGCAGAAGGAATTTTGCTCTTTCAAGATGATAAGAGATGACAAACCCACCTTTGGGCACATGGGTGACAGTGTTTGAGGCAAGGCTTGGGGCTCCCCTGCAGGCCCGTTCCAAGTTGTTGTGCTGCTTGGCTAATTGCTCGATGGTTTCCTCCAGGTGGATCCGCTGTTCTCGCTCATACTGGAGCGCCCGCTGCCATTTCCGGCTATGAGTCTCCGCTAACTCCAGGAAGTCCCGGCAGGCCTGCGGAGAAGAACCATAGAATCCTAGAGTTGGAAGAAACCTAGTAGGACATCTAGTCCAACCCCTTGCCTGCAGCAGGAAATCCTCCTAGAGCAGTGGTTCTCAACCTTCCTAACGCCGTGACCCCTTTATAAGTTCCTCATGTTCTGGGGACCCCCAACCATAAATTTATTTTCGTTGCTACTTTAGAACTGTAATTTTGCTACTGTTATGAATCGTAATGTAAATATACGATATGCAGGATTATTTTCATTGTTACAAATGAAATGTGTGTTCTGTGCACACATTGAACAGAATGGGATTTATTTCAGAGTAGGCATGCATAGGATTGGGCCCTGAGGCTGCAATCCTATCCATATTTACATGGGAGTAAAGGCCACCCTGACTATAATGGGATTTATTTCAGAGTAGGCATGCATAGGATTGGGCCCTGAGGCTGCAATCCTATCCACATTTACATGGGAGTAAAGGCCACCCTGACTATAATGGGATTTATTTCAGAGTAGGCATGCATAGGATTGGGCCCTGAGGCTGCAATCCTATCCACATTTACATGGGAGTAAAGGCCCCCCTGACTATAATGGGATTTTTTCAGAATAGGCATGCATAGGATTGGGCCCTGAGGCTGTTAGTCAGCCCCAGTGTGCCCGCAGCTACAGCTGGAGGTCTGGCAAGCCTGACCTGGCCCCCTGCACCAGGGGTCCTTTGGCGACCCCCAGGAAAGCTCTAGGCGACCCCAAAGGGGTCCCGACTCCCACTTTGAGAAATGCTGTCCTAGAGCATCTCCAACAGGTGCTTGTCGAGCCTCTGCTTGAAGATACCCAATGACGGAGAGTCCACCACCTCCCTTGGCAATCGGTTCCACTGTCGAACCGCCCTCACCGAAGAGGAAGCACAAGAAGAGGACACCGGTCAGCTGGGGATGGGGTGCTCTGTGGCAGCACTGCAATTCCACAGTTCATCGATGGGAGAGAATAGTCAGTACCGGTTATCTTGTAACTAGCCCACCCTGAACTCTATACAATTTTATTTTTCTCAGGCCCTAAATACAGGCACCCCCCACTTATTGGACAGGTTAGGGACTGGAGCACTATCCAAAAGTGAAAACTGCTGAAAAGTGGAACCCTGTCTAAAGCCTAAAGCCTATTTAGGAAAGCTTAAATAACATGCTTATTAACACATAGGCCAAAGTATACAACAAATTACAGTAAGAGACACATAATAGCTCTAGGGAACCAATTCAATGCCATACCTTAATGAGACCTTGAACAACACTAAAGCTCTCAGGCCAGTGTTGATCTCTATTGGAGCTGGTTTTTATAAATCCCTCTGACCTGGGCGCTGCTTCCTCTCCTTAGGCATTAAGGAAGTCCTGGCAAGGTGAGGAAGGGGCTGCTTCATGCCAGTGATGAGCTCTATAGGAACCAGAGTTATAAGTTCCCTTCCTGGCCTGTAAATTTCTTATTTTGTGGAAGACAATGGAGGGAGCAGCAGGGTTGCCACTTGTCCTGAAAAACAGGGACAATCCCAATTTGGGGGGATTGTGTTCACATACTAGCAAATGAGACACAGAATCCTGTCCCAATTCTGTGGAAGAGAATCATGGCAAAACCAGGGAGCAGTATAGATGGGAGCCACATACCTGTCATGGCTCTGCTTTTCCTTTACAGCCTTCAATGCACCATCACATTTTTAATGGAACCCATCGTGGAAACTGAGCACATCCATGTATTAAACCTTCACTCAGATGAATAACTGGGAGAGGGGCTTGTTGGTGCAGAATTTTGATACTGGGGACAACGCATAACTCACCCACACAGGATCATCCGTGTTCCTTCCTACACTCTCCATCATGCATGTGGGACACACAGGAATGCCAGCTGCTTTTTCCAGCTCTTAGTGAAGCTGGGTCCAGCCAGCCTGACAATCCCCTGGGTGGCAATTAGACACAATGCAGCAAGCTGTGCCTGACAATTTAAAAGCTCTTCCTTCACAGGTACAACAAGGCAGGACAGGCTCCTGGGTAAATGGCTCATTGCAAATATGCAAGCAGGTCTACGGATAAAACCCTCGCATTGCCAGTTTCAACATAATCAGAATAAATCATAAGATGGAATCTCAGCTGTTTAAAGCACGAGCCTGCTCCACCGTGAAGACTTTTTCTGCCCCGAGTTTAATCAAGTCTCCTTGGGAGAAGCCCACTGAGAAAGGGAATAAGTTGCAGAGCTTTTCGTATTTATTCATATTTATTTATTACTTCAACTATTTCTGTCCTGCGCTTCAGGCATAAGTGCTGACCAGATGGCAAACAATCTAAAAAAAATATTGCATGTATTTATTCAAAACTAACATGCACCTTTTCCAGCCAAATTTAGTTTCCAAAATTAGGAATGCACATTAGGTTTGACGATGCATTAGATTTGAGTAAGTACAATATTTTGATTATAAGTATGGGTCAGTATTTAGTTTAACAATTTACATTTTAATAAAAATGTAATATAAACCCATTGCTGTATAAAACAATGCAATTGTGTACAAATCATAATATAAACTCATTATCATATTTTCATATAACTCATTTTTTATGCAGTAAAATTAAATTTTACACCTTACACCTGCTTTGTAGCTGTGCGGGCTGTGGGTGGTGCAAGCGGTTAAGACGCTGTGCCTGTTAACCAGCAGGCCAGGGTTTGAGACCCGGGTCGGCCCCACAAGACAGGGTGAGCTCCTGTCCTTAGCCGAGCTCTGCGACGCAGCTGGATCCAATTGTATTGGCTCTGCCTTTCCATTGGACTAATTCAGTGGTGTGGAGAGGGGGATTTGCTGCTTGGGTAACAGCCTATCCTCCATAACAATCCACCCCAGGCTTTCGAGCTTCGCATGCAGTGTATGCAGCGCCGAGCACGATACCATAGTCTTCGAAGACTGACGGAGGCCTGCTTTTTTTGCAGCTGTATATGATCACCAGTAAACATTTTTTTTAATCTCAAGCCTTTTAAAATCAGAGTGTGCATTAGATTCGATGGCACATTAGGTTTGAGTAAATACAGTAATATAACTGATTCAAACACACAATAAAAAGGAAACACAGTAGATATGAAAATACTGCAGCCAAACAAAAATCAGAGTCAGCCAGAAATAAAAAAGTTACCCAAGAAAATAAAAAAGATTTTGGCAGGGTACCAAAAAGACCCAAGAATCAATGGGGTGGCAACGCCAAGCCTATTTGCTATTATCTTTTTAAATTCTATAATTCTTAATGGTTTTCTTACAACTGTCTCTTTCCTGTTACAGACTTTAAAAGGCTCTTCAAGGAAGCTCTATAATTACAGGTGATGTTCTCAAATGTATTATTTGAAAACATTCCTTCCCCCACAACTGGGAATAGCTGATAATTTCCATATTAATGCTCTGACAAACTAGGAAGAGGGAAAGGGGTTTACTGCCTCTCTCGAGGCTGACTGTTCCTAGCGTGGGGATGACATCTTTTAACAATCAATTGTTTTTATTATTTATGAGAAGCCTAAAAACACAGAAAAGAGGAAAGCCCGACCGATGGATTCATAATCCAATTTGAGACTTGTTTTCTTGGGCTGTGATGACAGCAAAATACAATTAGAGATAAGTGAGCTGAAATAAAAGGAGTCCTTAGACATTACTTTAAGAGAGAGAAAGATAATAAACAGATGAAAAATGGATGGCTAAACATTGCCCAGATTAAGTAGCTAGAAGCACAATTTTAAAAGTACAAAAATGCAAAATGGAAAAAGAGAAGTAACAAGCAAGAGGGGTAACGTTACCGATGAATAGTAAGAGCAAAGCACTCTACTCAGAGAAACATATCGGCCATAACCCCCAAAAATGTGTGAGTGAGTGGGTGAATAAATGAAGCTGCAATCCTAAGCCCCAGTAGGGCTGGCATAATTCCTGGCACAAGTCCCATGCTAGCCTAGGGTGTCACAAAAATGCCATAAGGAACTTCTGTGCCACTCCTGCGGGGGTTAGGCCAGTGCATAGACATGTGCTGGCCTCCCACACCACAACAGGAATGGGTGAAGTGTGCTGGTCTAAGTTGGTTAGGAATCTGTCCTGAGTGAATAATGTAGTATGACAGTGAGGGCTCTCTGTTAATCTTACCCACCCAGGACCCCGTCTTCCAACTCCTGCCCCTCCTCACCACCCTCTCCATGTCCCTGTAATGCTCTCCCTAGCACTGTTACTATATCTTCAAGTTACAATGAAGCCGGGCACTAGTGAAAGTAATTTTAGCACCACTGCTAAAAACCTGAGCAGGGCTGGCAGACCATCTTCTGGACTTAACAAAATGAAACGTTGTGTTAGCTACGTTTGAAGGTTGACCGCAAAACTTGGCTAATAGGGACATCTGAAAAGGAATAGACCAAAGAACCAAGGCCATCACATATTGAGGAGAATGAAAGAAATGGTCCCAGATTGTTAAGACGGATGGAACAGGAAGACAAAGGTCTGGAGAAAAAAATAAGAAGTTCTTATTTTTGGAAAGATTTTGTTCCAGAGGGCAGGCAGAGAGTCATGGAGAGATAGCAAGAAGGTCAGATGAAATGTGAACAAAGAGACGGTGACAGACGGGAGACAGGAAAGGGTAATGGAATCTCATCAGCACAGATGTGGTAATTTTAGGCAGACGGGCACTTTCCAAATGACGGGAAGGTCAGCACACTGATCTGGTTACCCACCATCCCAGCAGCAACATGTCATCCCAATACGACAGTGTTGCCAAGGTGTCGAGTGTGGCACTGATCTCATTAGCCTGCTGCTTGTCCAGGCGGTGCACGGTGACGTCCACAGAAGGGTTGCAAAGCAGAATTTATGTCTTGAGGCAGCATGTTCTGTCTGTCCCTCCCTGATTTTCATCTCAATAGATCCCATCGTGCCAAGTGCGCTCTCTTGGCACAGGAATTTTAATAACTCTTCAGGTAAAAGGCACAGTCCTGGGTATGCGGTTTGCTTCAACTACATGTTATACAACAAGTTGCCATACCAGTGTGGAATGCAATGAAAGACCGGCTCCATAATGAAGTTTGTTGTTTGTACCTACTGCTTTAACCAAGGTAGGAATTTTCTAAAGCAGTGGTACCCACACTTTTTCACCAGGTGGCTCGTTGACCTAGTGGGCTATTTGGCTGAGGCTCCCCAATAAGACAACAATCCTATACACATTGTATAGGGCAACAGGGTTTTCACAGGGATTCTGCAGCTTCTAGGGGACTTCCACCAGCACTTTCCCTAATTAAAAACTTATCAGACTGAAAAATAAAAAATAAAGCACGAAAGGAGCTGTGCTTGAAGCAAACATTGCTTTCTTGTGAGACATCTCAACATACACAAAAGCAACACAGGCTCAACCCTAATCAGTTTAGGCCAGCACAGCCTACCCATCTCCATGGTGGTGTGGGTGGAAGTTGGTACATGTCTAGGCATTGACCTAAGCCCGCCAGGAGGCTTGGGAGTGTTGCAATCCTAACCCGACTTTTGTGACACTCCCAGACCAGCAGGGGACTTGTGCCAGGACTTGTGCCAGCCTAACTAGGGGTTAGGATCAGTCACCTATTCTGTTCCCTTAGTGCATTCTCCAGGACACCATCTATTTCTATGACCATCTCTGGCAGGGCAAAGAAGCACCACCAGAATTGTCCAGGAAAATGAAACAGTTTTGCCCCATAACATCACTGGGAGTAAACAACGGTACCTTAAGCGTCTGGACCCATCTGTCACTTGAAGACAACAGAAATACTAGCAGAGCTGATGTCTTGGCAAGGTGTCCAGAAGCTCTGGCGCACCAATTTAAAGCCACACCTTAATGAGACCAAGAAAGCTGGGCTCATTAGTGTCGCTTGGGCCAGTTACCTTGCTTGGCTTCTCTAAATGTTGCTCACAAGATCAGATCAGTGCCTTGTGTGACCCTCGGGGCGTCCGGTTTGCGCACATGAGCTCAGAAGAGCTTTCCGTGGTGCTGACTCCTGTGTACGGCTAAGCACCCTATTTGCTTTTCACTGTCACAATGTGTTCACTTTAAAAGGGACACTCACAATGGGTGGCACCAAGTGCTACTGCATGTGATGACGGCAGCCCAAAACACACCACAATGCTTTACCTAGCATCTTTACCAGCTTGACTGAAGCATTTGTAACCCTATTTTGAAGAAAGCTACAAGCCAGAGAGCTTTCTGACAATTACTGGCTACTATCAAATGAAAGATTCAAAAGGCAGGTGAGCTGATTGGTTGTCTAGGTTGGCAACCTTTGCACGTATTGCCAGCACTCTGCAACAGGAGTAATGTCAGTGATCTACTGACTGAAAACCACTGCCATGCATACATCCTGGCACACTCCCTTTGAGGTCAGGTCTTCAGCTACATGCACTGATCAGCTTAGGAGAGAGCAGGCAACATCTAGAGTTTTATGTCATGCATCAACATAACATGAATTTGAGAAAAGTCTTGACAGGTCAGCCTAGGGAGCCTGATGGGCAGATGTTCAGCAGGTGAAGATGCTCGTCACGCCAGGTACTTCACTGGACCTGCAGGCAGAGTCCTTTAGGAGGATGCTAGATCCTTTTGGAAACATTACAGGATGACAAAAATGATCAAAAATAAAGAGACTTTTTGGTTGTTTCCTTCAGCAAGCGTGATGCTCACAAAATTTTGATCTTGGAGACTTCTGGTATGACCAGCATCTTTGTTAACTTGAGATGCAGAGAGGGCCAGGTTTATACTTTGAAGAGGGGTCGGTAGAAAGTCTGCTTATTTGCCTGGTCTATTGGGCTCTCTTCCCAATGGACACTCCCCAGTGGACGCTCCGTATGGGTCCTTTGAACTATACGGCATTCCTCTGAGACCTAAACTCCCATACACAGTGGCTGGAAAGGACCTTGCACGGCTCCCATTTTCAAGGGCAGAACGAGCAGCCTTTCATCAGCCACAGACTTAAAGAATCTATTTCTGGACATAATTAACAATCATCTGTTCTCAGAGAAACTGTAACCGATAAACATCCATGCTGTTGTTTTTTAAAAGAAGCTATAACATCTTTTCTTACAATCAAGATCACATTTGTTTGCAAGGCTGCTGGTTCCTGGATTAATACAGACCCTAACAACTTCCAGCACCCTGCCCCTTGGACAGAGTATCCACATTTCCATCACATTAACTATCTGGCCCCACACACAGCATACCCCAAATTTGTCCTCACCTCCCCATAGTCTCCCCAAATTTGCCAGATAGTGTTACTGGAGGAGGAAGAAGCACCATCCTGGGATTTGCAAGTGCAGGGCTTTTGGCACTATGTACCATGCTCCGAACTGAGTTCATTGTCTCTCTACAATGGAATTTATATTTACAGACTGTTTTGATTTCATTCAACCTAATACAGCCCCCTTCAAGCCATTAATATTTTTAGACTGTGGACTCCTTGGGGATAGGAGTATTATTAACACTCAGAAAAAAACTGTAAGCTGTTCCAGGGCTGTGGCACAGAGTTGATCATAAATCAAAATAGAAACTCCCCATGTGCTCTGCCTAGCAAAAATTAGACTGCAATCCTTCTTTCAAGTAAAGGAAGGTTTACAAGAAATAAAATGCAAGGATGCTGGATTTACTTCACCCCTTCCCCATAACACAGCACTGCTCTGGCAGATCCTTCCCCCCCATCCAATTCATGTAAATTCACTGTGATCGCCATCACCTTCTGTCCATTGCACGCCTCTAATTGCTGGCAAATGGATGGTCTGTTGCCATGCTGCACACATACTCCTTGCTCCTTTCCTCCTAGGAATGCAGGTGTCCTCACTACTCAAGAGCCAACAGAGAAGAACCAGCACAGGAGTTGTGCATCAGGCAGGGTGAGGAGCGACAGCACTTGGATGTCCAGCTGCCTTGCCTGGCTGTTAAAGGCAGATAAGCCAATCACATATACACCGCCCTGTGTAACACTGCACAGGAAATATATCTTGAAACACAGAACTTTGGGAGAAGCTGCAAGGGCCGTTTAACTAGGTCAGACCTCAAAGGGGGTAACACAAGCCACATGCTAGGCATTAAGTGGAGCATAGCATGGGTGGCGCGGGGACTGCAACCAAACACTCCGGCTGAAACAGCAGCCTAGTTAGATCAAGGTGTGTCTACAAAGATAACTTATAAGCTGATAAAGGGAGAGAGAAGAGGCGTAACAACTCAGCAGAGGATGGAAATACTGTAATCAGAATTGCTTGGCGCATGTTTTCATTTCCAGAAGAGGGACTTAGTGAAGAGCAGTTCCTTTACCCAAGTTGTGAACTGCATAGATTTAGCAACGGGATTCAAAGAGCACCAGACGTGGAAGTGAGGAGACAATCCAAACACTGGACTGTTAACAGATTCGGCAATCTGCCCTTAATCTGCAAGAATTCAGTGGAGATCCAAATGTTCCTCCTTCTGTGGCAAGCAGCAGGTTCAACCCCACCCACCACGTCATCCTGGAGACCCAATGATTTAGAGAGGACCCTTCAAACCACTGCAGGTGCTTCTCGGCCACAGGCTCTTCTCCTATGAAGAAGCTGGAATAGTATGGCAGATAGAGATTTCTATGGGCACAGCCATTGCAGCGATATCAGCTAGCGAATCAATACTGCTGTACTGTAATATCAGGGCTGCCACTGGATTAAAGAAGGCTTAGTAAAGCAATTAAAGATGTTTAAGTCAAACAGCTGCATACATTCATACAAGTCTGCTGTATAGGAAGCCACTAGTTTGGGACAGCTAACTTGGGGGGTGGAGGAGTCAGGCTGCTTGAAATTCAAGTACCACTGAGCTCACCTGTAAGCTTTTGGTCTGCTCAGATGTTTCCTGTGCAAGGCTCTGGTGGTAGGATTGGTGCTTGGATTCCTTGAAGAGGTGGTGCAAGAATTGGCATGTTTGTATCTAACTTCTTCTGCCTGTCTGACAATTTGGTTTTATGACAACCAGAAGCCGGGCGCTCTCTGGGTCTTGCCGAAAGGGCAATGCGGATCTCTAATAAAAGCGCCATGTCTCTTAGGAGCGCTTTACATTCCAAAATGGCTTTAGTGCTGCTGGCAAAGCTGCAGGTGGTGCCACTTCAATTTCATTTCTCCAAAAATATTATACCTCACTGTATTCCTGTAATGCAATCACCAAGTGGTGGGAAAGAAATCACTTACTTTTATGAAGTCTATTAAACAAAAGGCCGATGTTAAGTTAATCTCCAATATTAACTCAGTGGGCTATTCCAAATCAACTATTCTGGTTTTAGTTACATAGGAGGGAACCCTGAAAGCAGGAGTCTCCAAACCCCAACTCGGGATCCAGAAGTGGCTATGGTGAACCTCTAACTGGACTGTGGCCAGCATCTTGTCCCCTACAACCCTCTGAACCAGCTGATCCAACTTGACTGGAGCTGTGATGGCGTAGTGGGGAAAAATTGGGGTTCATTCAAGTGTGTGCTTTATATCTATGCTGTGTTGGTGCTGTGGATTGGCTGTGGGTGGCGCAAGTGGCTAAGACACTGTGCCTGTTAACCAGCTGTGGGTTTGCTGTGGGTTGGCTGTGGGTGGCGCAAGTGGCTAAGACACTGTGCCTGTTAACCAGCAGGCCAGGGTTCGATTCCCGGGTTGGCCCCACAAGACAGGGTGAGCTCCTATCCTTAGCCCAGCTCTGTGACGCAGCTGGATCCAATCGTATTGGCTCTGCCTTTCCATTGGACTAATTCAGTGGCGTGGAGAGGGGGGGATTTGCTGCTTGGGTAACAGCACATCCTCCATAACAATCCAACCCAGGCTTTCGTGCTTCGCATGCAGCGTATGCTGCGCCAAGCACAATACCATAGTCTTTCAAGACTGACGGAGGCCTGTTGGTGCTTTTAGAAATCCTGGAAATTTGAGCCCATTTATTCATTAATCTGGGTTCTAACTCTGGTCTATTTAAATTTTATATTTAAATTTTTTTTCTGGCCCTCAGCCCTGTGCCAGATGTGGCTCTTTGGCCAAAAAGTTTAGAGGTCCTGCCCTAAAGGGATGATTTCTGTGCATCACCTTTGCAATTCAAAAAGGTCGGAAACTTGCTACTCTTATATTAAACAGAAACCAATGAGGAAAGAGCCGGTGGCCAGTCAATCCTGCTCCTGGACATCCATAAAGCATCAGAATTATCTTCATCTGCTTCTCTAGGATGATGAGAGGAACTATTCTGCGCACATTCAAAGCTGCCTAGGTGTGATGCCAATAGGGTGTGATGCTAGTTTGCCTCCTCATGGTGCACCCTGCGTAGCATGAAAGTGTTAACTAAACAGCTAGCAACAAAGCAGCAAACTACATGGAAGAATTGGCAGTTGGCAACATCAATATGGAACTGCTGGCTCTCAAAATACATGGCAATGGAACACTAACATCTGATTTACTGTAAGTCCATGTATTTACCATACGCTAAATAAATAAATCCAAGCTGCCAGTAGGTAGTACATCCAAGCCCCTGCTTCTGTTAAGTTGTAACACCTGCGGTTGAAAGAACCGGGTTCACCTACTGCAGAAAAAAACCCTAAAAAGAGTGGCTGAGTGCCACAGAAGAGCTCAGCTCTCGCCCTCGAATTCTGCCTGCAGCAGAGCGTGGGGGCAGTTGTTCCGCAATTGCTACAAGCCGACACAGAGGATTATGGAAGGAACACAATGGCAAATCCTTCTGCGGGGCTTATGTTAACAGGGGCTGTTTCAATCTCCTTGCCTCCTTAATGCTGGATGCTGGCTTGCAAGGGGGAGGTGAACCAAAATGTACTGGGGTGTGAAAAAAATAGGAAGCCTCTTCATTAGCTAGCTGCAAATTAAACTGCCAAAGCAAACAGCCCCCATTTGCTTTCAGAAGGCACAGGGTGGTGGAGGAGGTGAGCATAGCTAGAGTACTTGCCTTTTCTACCAGGGAGGGGCACCGGAACTGCTCAGTGCTCTTATTTACTAACAAAGCCTTCCAGCACGTCCCTTCTCTGGTTCAATTACTGCGTTGGTGGGTGGTGGATGCAACCGGATTACCAAAAGACTACTAAGCAATTCCACAAGTTGCTTCCCTGCACACCCATCCAACTTGGATTTGGAGAATATCAGACTGACAACCTTAAATGCACAGGTGTTCTCAAGAAGTCTTGCCACACAAAGTGGTTTTGCTCTTGGGCAAAAACATCACTTTGTAACAGAGCTGGCCTGCTCAAATGGCCCACGTTCTTGCCTTAGGAACATTCACCCGGTGGCCAGTTGACTATAGTGGGGGCCAAGCCTCGGTGATTGAGCACTGCTTTGCATACATGAGGTCCTGGGTTAAAACCTCCAGGTAAGACTGAGAAGGATCCCAGCCAAGATTAACTTAAGATGGACTTGGCATAAGGTAATATGGGGAAAGAAGGGAACATACCTAAACTCACAGGTCAGTCCCAAACAAAAGTTGGGCTGATATCCAGAGTTGCTTTGGTTCATAAGATCCAGGTTCAAATCCCTCCTTGGCTATGAAGCCTCCAGGGTGACCTCAGGCTCTCTCAGCCTCACCTACCTCACGGTTGTTGCAAGGACAAAAAAGGAAGAAAGGGACCATATGCACCAACCTGAGTTCCTTGGAGTATAAACATTTATTAACAAAACCATTCATATTTATTTTATTAATATTTATTTATAAATAAGTAGCACCACTAAATTAGCAGTGGCTGGTAAGGCCTCAGTTTTATGTGCTGCTACTCACATCCTGGGGCACAACATTAGCTTACATTAGCAAATCAAATGCCATCACTCATATATGCTGGAGCGTTTAAAACAGGCTGCAGATCTAATTGCTGATGCTTCCTCACCATCATTAGCAGTCCTTAATCTCCGATTAGAAAGTGCTGACTCCTCTCCGCTTCAAATAAAAGATATAAATGGATAGCAGCATTTTCACAAGCTCAACAAGGGGCCTGGCTCAGCGTTTTCCCTTTCAGCCTTTGGGCAGCGTTCAAGCGTTTACAACCCTACTGGGTCACCCACTTGCCTGGGATTTGACTCTATCCTGCATGGCAAACAGCAGTGGGGATTCTTCTCCCAGCATTTAACAGGTTTCACATCCTTGGAAAGAGAGATCATGGATCCATTAATAATAGGGCAGCCATACCCAGTTCTAATTTCTTCCCTCCTAGTCCAGATCTTAGTAGGATTGTGCCAACAGGGGCAAAAGGAATGGAGTGGGTATGTGAGATACAACCAGATAGTGGAGGCTGTGATGCCATTAAAGAATTAAAGCCCTTGGGAAACTGCAAAGGCCTTTGACAAAAGCATGTACAGTCATGTTCGGCACAGTTATTCTTCTGCTAACAAGATTTTGGATGGCAGAGAGGCTTAGAGATTAGGCGGTACCAGGAAGCAGAATGCAGCCTACTTTTCTTTTATTAAATTCACAACTTGAAGAGGTTTATAATTTGAAGGGCAGAATATACCATTTTTAACATAAATAAATCACACAGAGTTGTGAAGCTGTGACACCTTACCACTAACTTTGCAGCAACTCCCTCTCCAGGTATTCCTCAAGTTTCCAAGCTTGGCATTACCAGTAACAGATACAACAGCCATTTTCAACTACAGATGTGCCACAGATGGTCCACAGGTATGCCATAGCAGCTGGGGGGTGTGTGTGTGTATGTGGGCCATTGGGGGATTTGAGTCCCCTACCAGCAGCATGCCAATGGTTAAGAAAAGAGGTTCTGGTTAGAGATCAAGATAAAATTCCTGACGGTGAGGGCAGTTCGGCAGTGGAACAAATGGCCAAAGGAGGTGATGGATGCTCCTTCACTAGGGATCTTTTGCAGAGGCTCGACAAGCGCCTGTTGGAGATGCTCCAGGAAGATTTCCTGCTATAGGTAGGGGGTTGAACTAGATGACCTATTAGGTCCCTTCCATGATTCTATGAAAATAATAATTATGTGCCTTGGTGATTTTAGCACAGCAAAGATGGGCCCTTGGCCTGATCCTGCAGGGTTCGTTTTATGTTCTTAAATGAGACAGGGCACTGAAAGCACCACCAGGCAGTGGGAGCACCACAGAAACACATCTACAACTTCAAACCCTCCCGTTCAGACCACTGAAGGTTAGAGCATCAAAATCTAATTTAGTTGGAAACCTATTTTCAGTGCCACCCACAAGACTTTTTAACTTCCAAACCAGTTTCCTCTGCCGCGTTCTAGCAACATCTACCCTTACCTTCTGCCTACTAAACCATCCCCAAAGGTTTCTCGGAATACTCTGTGCAGCTTGTCTATTTATCCTTCTAATTGGTTCCTCCGTATCGCGACACCTCCCACACCACCTCCGCACCAGATTGCCACTGCCACCTTGGCACCCCTTCCCGATTTTCTCCTGGCTCACAGAACCCAAAGGCAAACATGTTTCCTAATTTAGACCTTAACTTCTATGGTATGAGCGAACAAGATGATTGTCTTGTTTCCATCACTATATCTGTTCCAGAAAAACAACCCCTCCATTGACCTAGCAGGGTACATGCCATTTGTTGCAGATTGGAATCATGAATATGCCAGGTGGTGCATGTCTGCATATTTTTAAAGAGAGATTTAGGGCAGGGTGTGTAGGGGGAATCCTCTGGGGGATCAAAGTAGGAAAGGAGAGGGGGAGGACAATACTCCCACTGGAAAACCTGATTTTTTTCTGGCAGCAACCCCATACCAAATGAATCAATTCTGCATTTGCTAAAAGCTCAGTCACAAAGAGATGAGCTATTTGACCACCTATTTTTTATCTACCCACAATACTCTTTGGTCTTTCCATTTCCAGAAGCACCAAGATAGTTACACAGCTAGGATACCACAGAGATATTCCAACCACAAACTGCCCTGATATGGCTTGGTTTTAAGTAGATTGTGTTTCTGAAATAAAAGTAGCCTCTCTTCTGCTCCTGCACAATAATACTGCTTATCAGAGATGCAACAGAATGGATTACATACCCCGAGAGTGGACACACCATGAACTAACCCAGTGTGAGGATATGTGTTTAATTTTACTGAGGGCTAAAGCACTCTGCATTGTCAAAAGAAGGTTGCTAGAGCTGTTGCTCCCTCTGAAGTGCTCTATGACGTTGTAGATGCTACTGCTAACACCAGTTTTGGGGATTCAGGGTTAGGCCCAGCCAGGTGGAACCCTTCACCTATACACCCCTTGGCCAGGAAGAAATTCAGAAGGAAAAGAAGGGCGGATGGGTCGTAAAGGAACAAGATTTAACTGTTGGCGGTTTTGGAATGACAGAGCCACTTCTGCACTATCAGTCTTCTGAACACTCAATGCACTACACCAGCCTCAGACACAATAGCTCATAACAACTCTGTGATATCTGTGTAACAACTACCCATATTTTGCAGGTCAGCTTGGACTGCAAGCCTAACCCATCACAGCTAGCAAAAGCAACAGAGCTGGTACCCATTGTTATTTATGCTGCGTACTGGCCACGGATCCATCTGGCTGGGGTGTGCCCCTGAATCCTTGCAGCAACAGTCAGCCACCACAGCTCTCCCTGCCCCCACATTCACCAGTATTGGAGGTGCAAGGCGCTACTACTCTCCATCACTCAGCAAGGTTTTGGGGGGAATGTGGTCGTGGCATAGGGTTACCCCAAGCAATCTGGAACAGGCATTACAAATCAGGGGCTTGAACCCAGGTCTCTTTGGACAACAGGGCATGCAAAGAGTGCATGCAACTTGCTCGCTCACAAATATTTCATCCCTTTTATTGTTGCCACTAACCCCTTGCAAAAATCCTTGGTAGTTACACCTGCGTCGACAAAGAGCGGCTTTGTGCGGTCCACAACAAGCAGGCGTGCCCCACTTACATTAATCATAGCATTGGAAGTGATCCTGAAGAGGGTGGCTCGCTCGTTGACGGCTTTGATCTTCTCCCCACTCTCGGCAGGCAGCTTCAGGTTCTCCAACTCACTCAGGGACCTCTGGAGGGCTGCCCCATGCTTTGCGATGAGGTCATTGCAAGTGCTGAGATCCTCCAGCTTACTGGAGAGGTTTTTTAGAGTGCTGTGCAGTTCGCTCTTGTCAGACTGAGATGCTGGTTCCTCATCACCGGAGTCATCTGTAAAGGGGGACGGTGGTGGCAGTGAGGGAGGGAGGCACAGACAAAATGTTTCCATGGTTACTAGCTGGACTATACTAAAAAAACAAAGCACCGACTCGCCTACCGAAAAGTGGAGAGTGACCCCCATTGGCACAGTGTGCCCGTTTTCCTGGCTATACAGCGGTACCTCGCATAACAAGTGCCCCACATAACAAGTGATTCATATAACAAGCACAAATTCCCATTGGGAGTGTGCTCCACTTAACAAGCACCTTCACCTAACAAGCACCAGGCAACTGCCCCCCAAGTTGCTCCACACTGATGCTCTGCGCAGAGCCTGTTTTAAAGGGCTGCCAACCAGCACGCTGCTGCCTCTAACTTCCCCCAAGTTCCCCCACTGGCCTCCAGCAGCAGTCCAGGTAAGCCCCCATCTTCCATACAGCCTCCTAACCATGTCTACTCAGAAGTAAGCCCCACTGTGTTCACTGTGTTTGTTAGTTATGCTGCGTACTGGCCACGGATCCATCTGGCTGGGGTGTGCCCCTGAATCCTTGCAGCAACAGTCAGCCACCACAGCTGGGTTCACTGGGGCTTACTCCCAGGAGTGTCTTTGATTGCAGCCTCCTAACCATGTCTACCCAGAAGTAAGCCCCACTGTGTTCAATGGGGCTTACTCTCAGGAGTGTCTTTGCAGCCTCCTAACCATGTCTACTCAGAAGTAAGCCCCACTGTGTTCAATGGGGCTTACTCCCAGGAGTGTCTTTGATTGCAGCCTCCTAACCATGTCTACTCAGAAGTAAGCCCCACTGTGTTCAATGGGGCTTACTCCCAGGAGTGTCTTTGACTGCAGCCTCCTAACCATGTCTACCCAGAAGTAAGCCCCACTGTGTTCAATGGGGCTTACTCCTAGGAAAGTGTCTTTAGGATTGCAGCCTAAATAGACTTCATAGGATCATGCACACTGAATGCATCTTTTGAATTCAATTACAGTGTTTTGTCATCATTTTTACATAGTTAATATTTTTATATGAGTATTTTTTGGGTTGTGGAACCAATTGTCTGTGTATCCATTATTTCCTATGGGAAAATCTGCTTCACATAAAGAGTGTTTCCCATAACAAGCATGCTTCTGGAACGAATTAACCTTGTTAAGTGAGGCACCACTGTAGTTGCGCTGAAAAATCATTATGCACAGAAGAGATTTTCTTCTGGAAGGAGTTTCTCCTTCTTTCAAGCACCTTAGCCATGAATTTAAATTTATAAATAAATATATTTAAATTTATAAATAAATTTATAAATAAATACATATAAATAAATACATTTAAATTTATAAATAAATAAAAATAAATAAATTTATAAAGAAATGCAGAACTCCACTGAATTTGGAAGGAATATCCCAAGCAGGATCCTGTTAGACAAGAAGCACAGCTGTGCTACCAAAGCATGGACATTGAGTCCCAACAACTGAAGTAGGGTTGCCATAATTCTCTTCCACAAAATCAGGACAGAACCCTCTGCCCTTTTGGCAATATGTGAACACAATCTCCAAAAATTGGGATTGTCCCTGTTTTGGGGGACATATGGCAACCCTAAACTGAAGGGATATGAAACAAGTTTAAAACCTTTAAGGTTCAAGAACTGGAAACTCAATTGGGTTCCATATCCAGGGTGCAATCCTAACCTAGGACAGCAAACCTCATCAGTCTTCCCATTCCATAGGGAGGTAAGCGCATGTCTGTGCACTGGCCTAACCTTCCCCCAGTAGGGGGGTTAGTAGGGCGGTTCTGCACCCAGTAGTGGTGCAGAAGTAATGTAAAAATATAATTTTTATTTTATTGGTTGAATAAAATATATAATTTTTTAAAAAGGAATGGTACTTTTGCGATACCTCCAGGCCAGCCAAGGACTTGTGCTGGGACTTATATCCGCATAACTGGGGGGTTAAGATTGCAATCAGCTCTGCCCTTTCCTTGAAAGGGGTTAAGACACCCCAAGTTTAGTTTTTCTAAGACCCCACAATAATTTTCTTGACAAAACAGTTACAAGAATCATTTGGGGTTGGACCCACTGCTGCACAATGCTACAGACACCTGACAGTGCAAGGGTGTGTTATAGGACGTCATATGCAAATCCAATCTTCTATCTGACTCAGCGCTCAGAGGTCACAGAGGTAGATGCCGACGTTTGGAAGTAATTAAAGCAGAAGGTGAGATGAATCGCAGCTGGGAGAGGGAGACCAAATCCCAATCTTCGCAGCCGTGAGCAAAAATGCCAACCTTGAAAAGGTTGACAAAGATAAACAGTCAATTCTGAGGTTTCAGAAACGTGATGGGCACAAGCGTACGTGCACAGCTGGGATGCGATGACGCTGGCACAACCATCTGTGGCGATCAGGATGTGCCTCTGGAAGAAAAGGCAGCAGAGAGTAGGCAGAAATTGCCCAAAAGCTAAGGATATGTAGACTTCTCTCCCTGCCCTCAATGCCAGTGACACATTCCTTCCCCCCACTCCCAAACACCAGATTGCAAGGTCAGTGGGAACGAATGGCAATTATTTTGTTATCACAACCAACACAGAAGCTCCAATAGTGAAACCCCTTTTGCGAATCCGGCCATCTACTTGCTAAAAATGCTCCAGGTTCAGTCTCTAGTGTTGTAATCCTAAACTCCAGTTACGCTGGCTTAAACCCTGTCATAAGTCCTGTGCTGACCTGTGGGAGTCACAAAAGTGCCATAAGACACTTCTGTGCCACTCCGTGGAAGGGGTAGGTCAGTGCACATGCACTTGCCTCCCTACATCACCAGGGGATTGAGAAGGCCAATGAGTTGTGTATGCCTAGGTTAGGATTGCACCCTTGGAGTCTAAACATTTCAGCATAGGGTGGGTATACATCTGGAGCCACAGGTGGATAAAAAAAAATACAGGAAAGGGAGGTTGTTGAAGAAGAATTAAGCACATGACATCCCACCCACCACTTTACTTCTATCTCAATGGTACTCTTAGGTTTATCTCAAGGGGGACATGCATGTTTAAAAGCCATAGCTAAAAATCGAAGTGTAGCTCCACAGGGGAGAGATCACAGCAGGCAGACAGGCAGGCAACCACCCAGATGAGGTGGAGATGAAGCAAGATTCAGAAAGGCATGAGATTCATTAGACTGGGGGATAAAGACGAAGTACAGCTGTTTTGAAAAGGTTTTGGCTGAGCAGGAACTACATTCCTTTGCAAAAATAAAAATAAAATAAAATATCTTTGTTTCCTGTGCTCTGTTGCCAAGACAGACAAAAAGCAACCTTGCCAGAAGCTAAATGAGATCATCATTTTATACAGGGCAGAAATTGCACCAAAACTTGAGGCTCAAACATTTCTCTGGACATCAAAACAGGATAACTCTTAGCGTCCTTCCCACCCCCCCCCCCAAACCAACAATTTCCCAAGATTATGAACAGGAGAATAAGCAGTAATGACTTCAGGCTGGACTACAGTGTTCATGTTTGGCTGGGTATCCAGAACATCAACCCCCTCCATGCAACCTGTACATCTTCAGGTCTGTTAGTTGATGATCCAAACAATGTAATTAGAAGGAGAAAGTCCATCTGCCTCCTGTGCAAGAACAGAGCCGAACTGAGGCAGTAGGAGATCAATGCTACTTTGCTAAGCCTAGGATAGTTCAAATGAGGACAACGTCCTATTCACAGCGAGGCTTGTATAACCGCTCCAGCAATCAGAAACTTCAAGCTCCAGAACACCGATCCTTGAGTTCAGAGGCTCACCAATGGGTAAGCAACTAATTTACACCAAAGGAGCACAAAGGTGCACTGTCAATCAATCAATGGCAGAGATAGAAGTGAAAGAGCCTTATCCAAAAGAATGTCCCCAATCAGACCATTTCCAACTTCTCTGAAATGGTTTGTGGACATACTATATGCATAGGAAAACTGAAAAGTATTCCTTGGAAGCCAAGGATTGGATATGGGTCCTGCTTTCATGCTCCTGTTATGACTTCCTACTAGGGCTGCTTAGCCATTTGCCATAGCTTATGTGGCATAGAAGTAACCACTGGCTTGCTCACCATATTCATATAAAAAGTAAGCAACAGCAACCACAAGGCTTGTGAAGGGGCAGATTCAAACTTGCAATCCTAACCCCCGGTTAGACTGGCGTAAGTTCCAAAACAAGTCCAATGGGGGTGTTGCAAAAGTGTTGGAAGGCATTCTGCCCCACTCCTGGGGTGTTAAGCCAGTTCCAGACATGCACCAACCTCCCCACACCACCACAGGAACGGGAGTACATTGCTGGTCTAAACTGGTTAAGATTGCGCCCTGGGGGTGGGGAAGCATGAGCACTACCTTAACTCCACAGCGTAGGTCAATTAAGTGGGTAGAAGTGGGCTCCTGCTTGAACTTTGACCCCCATGGAAGAGGTTTGCTGAGTAGGTAGACTTGCACTGCAATTCTGTTCCTGTCTACTTAGAAGTAAGTTCCACTGAATTCAGTGGGGCTTACTACAAGGAAAGAGCTCTTAGGATTGCAGCCTTGGTCTCCCACCCAGATTGGAGCCTCCTATCTGGAGTTGACTTGAGTTGACCTGGGCTCTTGCCCGTATTTAGGCTGCACTCCATCTTGCTGAGCTTGAGCAGTGTATGTGGGAACCACACGCCCATCGACCCCCCCCCCCAGTGGATCCACCCCTGGGCTTGTGATACATTTCCAGAGAACTTCTCAATGTTGCACCATTTGAGCTAAATAGACTGGAAACAAATCAGAGTCTAGTAGTAACCTAGCCTAGATGCCTAGATTTCAGGTGTGTTCACCATGTCCTTGGGCCAGACCCCAACACAACATAGTAAATTAACAATGTGGATTTTTTCCCCCATTCCATCTACTATTATGGTGCATCTTAGGACCACACTTATAAAGAACCATGCTTTGGTTTTTATCTATAGGATAAAATATATAGGATGCCACAAACCTGAAAGAGTTGGCATCCTATTTGGCATCCAAATAGGGACTACCTGCCTCAACGGAAGGCCAACAGCTATTTTTGGACTTGCAATGCTATCTAATCTCTTGTGTACAACGCGTCAGAAGCTACTAGCCCTACGAGTCTGTTAGACGCATTTCCAGCCTGTTGTCTCAGAAATGCTACCAGGAGCATCTCCATTCCAGAAACTGTGGTGCAGGAAATCTGTTAAGAACTGCCAATACATCATCATTTCCACTGCTAAAAATTCTTCCGCCCTTCTTCCTATTTATCCCAATTCTTAGGACTACACAAAACAAACACAAAAAACGCTTCATTTCCAGTCTGTTGAATAATCCCACACACATTCCTACATCAGCGCAGAGATTTCCAGTTCATTATAAACACAAAAATAATCTACTCTGCTCCCCCCCAATTGTTTCCTTTTTTCTTTTTACAGCTGATGAGTTCAGTCAATTGTGTGGGAGGAGCGTTTTCAACAAACTCTCCATCTGCACTGTGACGCCTATGCGTAAATATCACAGATATTTACAGATATGGAAGAGACAAATAGGTATCCAGGGATCATCTGTGGGTTAGAAGACCCTAGAGTTAAAAGGTTGCTGCAGACTTCCCCAGACAAGCTACAGCTAGACATTCCTGGCATGTCTTTGACCTGCAAGAGCAATGGGCACAAATTAAAAACAGTGTTTCTGAAATTATAAGTGGCTGCCACACAAATTGCAAGTGACAAGATTGGACACTGTCGCTGATTTTAATTAACTGTGATTTGACCCAGTGTTGTGGGCGTCAAACAGCCTGTGGAAGAAAAATATATAAAGTGGATTTCTGGGGGCACAAAATGTGAGATTAAAGTAAACGGGTCCCCAATTTAGCGCTCAGTAGAGAGGGGCAGATTTTAGCATTGACAGCGCACTCAACAACAAAAAAACCAGTATGGCTACAGTCCAACAAAGAGTCGGATTTAAATTGAAATCTGTTACCAAAACAATGTTCTGAGCATTTAAGTTTTTCTCCAGAAATAACATTCTCTGTATGATCTCTGAACCTGCAGGGACTCTGCCCTGAGTTGGTTCTGCAAACACTACAGAACCGAGATCCCAATCCTATGCATGCTTACTCAGAAGAAAATGCCCTTATGGTCAATCCTTTGGGATAAGATTTTAGATGCAACATCTAATGCGGCCACATTCTCACATATATATACCTAGTTTCCTGATTTCCTCCCCACTGTTTCTATCAGAATTAACATTAGTCATCTATCTAAAGGAGGAATCTTCCCATTTTTCATCTCATTTTTAATAGCTATGAATACTAAATGGAAGCAAGCATGCATTTTTAATAGCCTGCTCTCCCTGTTTCATATACTTAAATGCCTCATTTTTAATAGAGCCCACAAATAATGGTAGAGGTAGAATTCTTTTTTTCTGCTTCGGAGACTTGAAATTTAATGGAACCAACAAACAATACAGAACAGGACAAGTTAAACCATTTCTTGTCACTACAGAACACCTAATAGTGGCAATTTTTTTCTCCTTCACAGTTAATGCCCGTTTGGCTGTTTGCAGAAAATCAAGATACAAAAATAGAAAGTGATTTCTCACGATGCACGGGAGGCACCTCTTTGCGTCAGCACTTTTGAGCGCAAACAGGAGGGATGGAGAAGGCTCAGCACAAAAGACCAGGCCTGACCCTGACACTGCACAGATGGGACCCCGACAAGTGATGGTATGGCACAGACAGACAAAGCCACCTCCTGTGGATATTCTATGCTTGCACAGAAAAATAAATCTGTAGGGATCCAAAACTGGGGTGGTCTTGGTTATCAGTTATTATATGAGCCCCTCTTCAGTTAAAAAATCCTATACCCCCCTCCTATACATAGTACATGTCACATCAGTATGGCCCACACTTCAGGTTCCAGAGACATTTAGAAGCAGCAACCTAGATGCCACTTCAGTTCACCACCACAACAGCAGGGAAACTTCCTGTACAATCATCACAAACCATCAAGGACTTTAAGGCTTGAACCAGAAAACAGTTAAGGGTCTAGACCAGGAGTCTGAAAACCCCAGCCCGGGTGCCAGAAGTGGCCTATGGCGAGCCTCTAACCGGTCCATGGCCAACCTCTGGTCCCCTAAAAACCCCAGACCCAGCTGACCAACAGAACTCAAGCAGTGATAGTTCAGTGGGGGAATAGGGGTTCATTTAATAAGTGGGAGCATTTTCTGTGCTGTGTGTTTGTGCTTGCAGAAATCCTTGGAATTTGATCCCTTTTATACATTAACCCAAGTTTCATCTCTAATCTGTTTATTTAAATTCAATATTTCAAAAAAGAATTATCCCTCAATATTGTGCCAGGTATTTGGTTTGGTTCTTTGACCAAAAAGTTTAGAAACTCCTGGTCTAGTTCATGAGCTCCAAGCACTCTTCAGAAGCTGAAGGAAAGAGGAATACATGATATCAGAACCTCTGATGGGCAAGATTTGGTTCATCTACAGTGGTTCATGAGCATAATAAGTTCTGAAAACATACGTGTAATCCAAAATGCTTGTATATCAAAGTAAATTTTCACCAAACAAAACCCTGATAATGGAGGGTTGACAATTTTAGCACCTTATCAGTGCTAAACAATTTTAGAATCTTATCAGTGTCTTGACAATTTTAGCACCTTATCAGTGTACCACAAGATGAACAAAGTTAAAATCAATGAGGTGGCATGTGTACAAGCGACAATCAGCGTTTGGTTTGAGAACAACACTGACAAGACACCCCAGGAAACTGGGACAAGCGACACCAGGACATGTGTATCCCTTTGCAGCTCCAAAGTTTCAGCACTTGAGCAACTCCCCACCTGTAGTTTGCCCTTCAGATATTATTCTCCTGCATGTGGATATCTAAGGCTGTCTGTCTTTCTCAAGCTTTTCTAATTGGGTCGCCGAAGATAAATTTTTAATCATTGTTCAAATACATTTTCCACCCGTAGGCCCTTCTCGGGTTTCACCATCTAATTAAAACACAAGGCACAAGGAACAGGTCAACTGTCTCTTGCTGGGGACAGGGTGGGTGGGAATGTGAGGGAGGAAACTCCCAGTAAAAGAGGGGATCTCAAACTGAATTGAGGACCAGCCAGTCTGTGTAGCTGAGTGCCCAGTATGCCATTAAGTGGCACTGATCTCAATAAGCCTGTGACTGACAACCGGAAAAGTGTGGGCAGCCTACAACCCTTAAAAGTTGGCACCCACAAATTATTTTTATTAAAAATATTTGAAGAGCCACAGTAATTTCCTCTCTACGTGTAATTAAAATGCAAGATTAAATTCTAATTATATAATGCACAGATTGCATGCGTGTATACAGGAACATTATGTAATAGGAGGACACAAATAGTGACTGACCTCCACCACATTTGGAAAACTATAAACAAAACAAACTCTGTGATGGAAAGAAACACATCTTGTTACCCCTTTCAAGTTACAAGAAAAAGCACATCTTGCACAGGTGTCATGTTAGTCAAGTGCAAAGATTTTCAGTCTTTTTCATCTCATGGCACACTGGGAAGGCGTTAAAATTGTCAAGGCGCACCATCAGTTGACCATTGCCAAGACACACCATGCTTTTGGTAAGGGGCTCAAATCCCCCAAATAAATGAGCTTTCCGAAAATCCCGTGGCACATCTGCAGACCATTCGTGGCACACCAGTGTGTTATGGCAGTGGTTGAAAATCACTGGTCTAGTGCAAGCAAATGCAAGAGGCCTAAAGCACCACAAAGACCAACGTATTTATTATGGAATGAGTTGTTTCTGGCCAGACTACACTGCATCACGGACAACAGGAGTTTTTTAAACTGGTTGTAAAGAACAAAATATTCCCAACCCCTTGTATGTGGAGCCCTTTGCACACAGTGAAGCACTGTAAAATTGCTGGATGCCATTGCAGTGAGAGGGTCCAAAAACATGGACCATCAGGAATGCCCTGAAAAACTTTCAATAGGTTTGCTTGAATACACATTTTTCACTTTATTCCAAAAAAAAATATTCTTTTCAAAATTAAACGCCACACCAGCAAAATTTCATAGTTGGTCAACATCACATTCCTTCTGAAAATGATACATTTTCACCTGCGAGCATTAAGGGCACTCTAATATGGGCTAACAGGAAACCTTTGGGTGACATCTAGACTTTTAATATGGGTTGATCCAAAATTTGCCACTTGAGTCAGGCAAAAGTGCACAGCAGGAAGAGAACATGGAACATGAAACAATGCAATGCTTACAAATGACATGGGGGTTTATAAGCACTAAGAATCTAAATGTACTAAAAATCTAGATGCTCCTCGATCAGAAAGTGGGGATTTGCCTATCTGAGACTCGTTCCCTCTAAAGGTCAGAGTCAGGTACTTTGATCAAAGAGCAGTTTCACACACTTGCCATAATTCTCTTCCACAAAATCGAGAGAGGACTCTCTGTCCTATTTGCCAGTATGTGAACACAATCACAAAAAAATCTGTTTGTCGGGACATATGGCAACCCTATTCCTATGCCAAAGGCATGCTAAGCCCTATGGAAATACCGATGGGCTGCTTTTTAGCATCTCTGCAGGAATTGTTTGTTTCTGTTGGTTTATATATGGCATGAGATTACTAACCAGTTTCTGCAGCTGCAGTGTACCCAAGCTGCAAGATGCAATAGAAGATAACCTTCCCTATATAATCACAACCAGGTATGACAAAAACATAATTCACAAATAACCCCATGCCTTTTAGTGCCGATGGCCCCGGACGTTTGACTGAATTGATCATGCAGAAAAATACCAGGAGTGAAAGCCGGAGGGGATAAATGCAGGCCTCCGGGAGAAAGTCCGGGGAAGGCCAACTAACCCTTCTTAATTTTATTCAGGCAGCCGGAGTTGCAGAAGGAGCGTACGGATCCTGTCTCCCAGCAGCCCCTACCCTTCATTCCTGCGCCGGATGGTTCTGGACATTATATTAGCCTGAGTCTGATTGAAAACAAAACAAAAAACACACACGAACACTTAATAATATTTAAGAAACGTCCTCATTCAGCAATGTGCTGGGTGCTGCATTGCTATTCTCAGAGAGGCACCTTCCACATTACATATTCCGGCCACATGCTGCTCAATCTCTCTCTCCCTCTTTCAATGCTTTCAAGCCCCATGGATCTCCCAGCAACCATCAAGCCGGCCTCATTATACCACAATGCACCACAGCTTACTTCAGAGCAATAAAGCAATGCTTAACTCCATCAATGCTGGATGTACAGAAGGTCCCTCGGAAAGCAACGGGAGAGGGAAGGAACAGAACTGCGGATAAACATAAGCTAAGATGCTCGGCTGCGGCTTCCCCTTTACGGAACGAGATATTGGAAAGTCACATGGAACGCTAGAGGATGCCAAGGTTATCTGGGAAGAGCCCTTTAAATTCTACTAGAGGTTATTTTTAGGATGCTTGCTTATTATATGCATCAACGCTGCTTTTAAAAAAGTGTGGCACACGAAAAAAGTGCTTGGCGCACTTTATACTGTGTCGCCTTAAGCGCCTTGACCGTCAAAGGTTCAAAAAACAGGGTATCCGCTTCAAAAAAACAAAAGGGCTGAATCCTCACCTCTCTTGTGCATAAAGGGTTTGGGCTTGCCTAATAAAAGAACGAATCTGACAGGGCAGGAGAGAAAATGCTGAATAAATCTCTCAACAACATGACCTACGGTAACCACACAATTAGATCACTGCAATATCCCACAGCAAAAGCATACTTGCTGCTAAACGGCAGCTTGGGGAGTTCAGGGGAACAGGAAAGCGATGGATGAATGTTGTTCCTGCAGGAAAAAAGTGTCCCTGAATACGACCCAAGTAAAACAATACTTGGGTAAAAACAAGAGCCCTAAAAACAATAGCCCAAATGAAGCACCATACAAGTTGGGTTAGGTTTACATTTAATGATCTGATTCTCCCAAGATCAGTTGAAGGCAACTGGTGGAGAAGAAGAAACACTAGAGTAATGATTAAATATGGACTAGGAAATACTATAATGTCTGATAAGCATCTTGGGCATATTCAGGAGCTAATTATATAAGAACATTAGAAGAGCCTCCACTGGATAAAGGCCAAAGGCCCATCTATTCCAGCTTCCTGTATCACACAGCGGCCTATCAGATGCTTCATGGAGCACATATGATACCCTCATCCAGGTGCTGCCCCTGCATCTGGTATTTTGAGGTTGTCCTCGAAATGTCTGATGAGGGGTGGACCTTGATGAAGTCAACAATATGCAGCTCTTATACATACACACTGTATATTATATATAAAGTCATCAATATGCACCTCTTTTTACATAAAAGCCTTAACTTGTGTTAAAGGTGTCCGCATCATCTGGTCAATATTCTGTGTCAATCAAGCAGGCTGAGGAGATGCAACTCTCAACATTCCAACTTTTAACTGATAACAGGCCAGGAGTGAGAAGAGCATAAGGGGTCAATTGAGGAGACCAACTGAGGAGAGAGGTGGAAAAAGAGCATTTAGATGCTAGAAATATGGGTTTGTCTCTTGAATCTGCAAGTGACAGCTGCAGGTTCTTACTAGTCTATACTTGTGTCCCTCATTATCCATTAGGGTTCCATTCCAGAACCTCAGTGGATTAAAAAAAAATCCTTGTATTTAAAAAAATGGAAAAATAGGTTGAAAAGCCCAGTTCCAGGTTTCTTGCTCCTTTACTGCACCTAATGGGATAAGGTAGTGTCTCAATATCTGCAGGGGTTTGATTCTGGGACTGAAGAATAGAATGACTGTTTGCAGGCATGCCTCTCTACAACAATAGAAAAACAGTTTTTATTACTGTGGTTTGCAGGGGCCATTCATGTTGAGTCAAATCCATGTATAACAACTTCCGTGTATCGGTGTCTATATAAAATTGAATAGTTGCTGACTGACTCATCAAAGCCCAGCCAAAACAGCTGGACCTAGAAGCATCACTTCTTTCTGCGATGTAGGCACCCACTAAAAACTGATTTTTAGAATACCAGAAGGGGATGGAAAGGGGTACATGTTTTCTCCCTCAAAGCATGAAATTTGGGGATCATACTCTGTGATGCAAGGACCCTCTAAGAACCAGTTTGATGCCCGGTGATACCTGATGCCACTTGCTGGTCAGTGGTACCTGCTGTATGATGCCCCATGTCACCCAGTGATTGGAGCCTAGTGGTGTGTGGTGCCTGGTGGTGCCCATTTGGGATGTATGATGTCCAGTAGTGCCTGCTGCCTGATTGTGTGTAGTGTGTGGTGCCTGATGGTGCTCAATGGCACCCTGTGCCCGCTGGTGTCCTGCAGTGCCCACTGGTGCTCAGCCATGCTCAATGCCCACAAATATCTTTAAATTTTACTCCTGCAACAACAGGTTCATTCTGCTCGTTTATTAATAAAAATTAACAAAGGTTCAACCAGACTGAATTCAAAACTAAATACAGTGACGCCTCACATAAAGAATGCCTCACGTAAAGTATGTTTCACGTAACAAACAAAAATTTCTCTAGGATTCTGCTTCACGTAAAGAACATGCTTCACGTAAAGAACACATTCGTTGGCAGTTGGGGCAGACGCACTGGATGGCAGCCTGTTTAAAAAGTGTCAGGGCTGCCCAGTGCACCTGTCCATAGTGAAAGCAACACTTCCATGCTGTTCCTCCTGTGGCCGGAGGGAGAGAAGAGCAGTGGAGAAGAGGGAAGCAGCTCAGGGCTAGCCAGAAGGGAGCAGGAGAGAGAGAGGCTCAGGATGAAGAGAAGGAGAAAGTGGGGAGACACTTGGAAGGTGTCTTGGATTGCAGCCTCCTAACCATGTCTACCCAGAAGTAAGCCCCATTGTATTAAATGGGGCTTACTCCCAGGAAAGTGTCTTTAAGACTGCAGCCTAAGTAGACTTCATAAGATCATGCACATTGAATGCATGTTTTGAATTCAATCCCAGTGTTCTGTCATCATTTTTACATCCAGTTAATATTTTATATGAATATTTTGGGGGTTATGGAACCAATCGTGTGAGTTTCCATTATTTTCTATGGGAAAATCCGCTTCACGTAAAGAATGTTTCACGTAAAGAACATGCCTCTGGAACGAATTAAATTTGTTATGTGAGGCGCCACTGTCTGCCGAAAGGCAAGTCCTAAGCACCTCTACTCAGAAGTAGGTCCTGTTATAGTCAATGATTCCAGGTAAGTGTAGATAGGATGGCAGTTTAAGTTATTAATGTCAAGGTACTCCTGAAATCCCTCCCTCCCATGAGCAAAATTATGACTTTTAGCTCATTCTACAGAATATAACAGCTTATGCTTCTCAGAAATATCCCACTCGCGTCATGAAACGCTCCTGATATTTACAGTGCTGCAAATACCTCTCCTCCCTTACCCAAAAGACCAAGAATGCTTTGCAGTTGCTCAACTCCCATTTTCCCATCGTCAGACCAAGAAAATATAGGCTTTGCATCTATATGGTTCATCTCTTGAGAAAGGTGAGATTTCTGGGTCCATATAACCGTTCAAATTGCCCTTTTGCCAACAGGGAATGTGACACCAGTTCCCTTGATGCCTTCAAGAGCTATTGTTTTCAGAGATGGAAAACAGAGAAGGGGGAATTAAATATCTGTATAATTCTAAAGGCCTACCGGAGTCTGTTTGTGTCCAATTCCATTTCTGTTATCACATCCAAGCACCTTTACTGCACAATATGATATCAGACTGAGGCCCCAGTTAGGCCAGCTTATAAGTCCTACCACAAGTCCAGTACTGGCCTGGGGTTGTTGCAAAAGTGTCTTAAGCCACTTCAGCTACACTCCTGCAGTTTAGGTCAATGCACAGCCATGCACTGACCTCCCTACACCACATGAGAATGGGGAGCCAGTGAGTTATGCTTATTTAAATTGGTTAGGATTTAGATGGACCCTGCACCTTTTCTCCTCAGATCCAAACAGGGATCGCCATGCTTGTTGGTGAATCAAACATTTATTGTGATATGCACATTTCTGGACCATGTTCCCAAACTGCATTAAATATGTTTCTTCCCTATTATTCCCAAAGGCAGATAGAGATGCATAATGGTTTGGGCCACTGTTTCTCAGACTGTGGGTTGGAAATGAATATACAGAATGGATTATAGATGGCCATAAAAATCTTAGGTCTTAATACCTATTATTGTTAACAATTATACTGAAAGTAATTGCAAGTATAAGGCCAGATACGGACCCCAGAAGTTCTATATCCAGTCCTCAGATCTCCCTGCCTCATCATCAGCTGCTGAGCTGTGCTGAGGTGTCACCACTGGAGGGACAGACCTCTGAATATCTCATATTTTAAGATTATCCATATTTGCCTGTTTTCTGTTATTTCTTTTGTGAGATGCAGGCTAAAAACAGCTTTACTCACAACTCACAATAGACTAATTAGAATTGGGTTAAATACACTTGATTGTGGTCTTCCCCCACCCCTTTAAACATGTTGCCCTTATATGCTTTTTCAAAATTTTACAAAGTGTCAAAGGGGAGAAATTTATATGAAATGAAATTCAAAATATCATGTACTTGGGAGGGAGCCAATTAGAGCGTAAAAGCTTTCATGTAACCGATTCATATAATCCAAGGGGATTCATATAATCCGAGATCATTTGAAATTGACAAAAATCCACATTACATTTGGATCGGATCCCAGATAAGCCACACACCTCCTATTGCTATTAGCTTTAAAATAATATTATAGTCAGGCTTTCCCTGGGTTACATCAACCTAGAAAAGCCATAATGTATGATGCTTCGTTCAAGGTTGATGTCCACAGCAAATGCAGGAAACTATAGTTTGGAGCCATATCAATGCAATCTTCCTTTTGCTATTCATTCCTCAGCATTGTGGCCATCTTAATATTTTCAAAAACTGAAGCCACCAATAACCACCACCAGAGTCTTGGTTTCACAGGTTTGGTCACATGATATATACAGTATATATAAGCCATTTTTAAGTTGCCACAACCAACTCATCCCCATTAAACAGAGCTACTATCCTGGAAAGCAAAAGGCAGGCTTTGCTGTGGAACAGGATGGAAAGAGATAAAGCAATTTCAAACTGATATTCAACCTAATTGTATCCTGTTTCTCTCCAGTATAATATAGGAGCATATAGGATCTCATAGATACCCCACAAACATTTCTTCCTCTTCCAAGAACCCCATCCCTGACGGAATTATTCAGTGTCACGTTTAATCAGTGTTACATTTTAAAATCAATGATTTTTAAAGGAACCTGGGCTAACAGAGCCAGAGATAGCTATCCAGAGGAGACACAGTGCTGCTTCCTGGGTATATGATACAGGGGTGATTATTCCTGTTGCAGGAAGTATCAAAATTTCCAATGCCTTCTCTCTGCAAAGGTACCTGCTCTCTTCCAGCCCATCTCCCAAACCCCACCCGACCAAGCAGCAGTAAGCAATCCCAAGCTTTTCCTGTGGGTAATGACCATCTCCTTCCCCCAGACTGCTCCCCCCCCCCAAAAAAAAAATCCCCCAAAGCTTGCTCAGACACCTTTCTGACCTTGCCATGTGATGGAGACTTCGCTCTGATGGGGCCGCAAGCAGAGGTGACCCATAAGGTTAAGGCACATCTCCCCCATCGACAGCTGAGAGGAGAGGGGTGGCTTGAGGGGGGAGGGGGACCCAAGGCTTCTGGTGCAGTCCAGCTTCACAGCGAGACTGGGAACTAAATGCTTACTCAGAAGCACTGCCCAGACAAGTGGACACACAAGCTGGAGAGGCAAAGTAATACAAAAGGGGTCCTAGCATGGAATCATAGGTTTGCCTATGTTCCCCCATCCACCCACCTGCTCCCTAGTGTTCCTCCAGAAAGGGGCACCATCATCCAGAGCTCTATGCAAAAGAATGAGCAAGCAGAGTTGGAAAAAATCCACTTGCTTTCTCTCTTTCCACCTTCTGCTTTGTGCATGATCATTTTAGCTGGCTTGCAAGAGGAACAAACCTGAGGAGGAAGCAGCTTCAAATATGGGCTGAGAGCACCTAGAAATATTAGTGGGGACACACTGCACTACTCCAGAATCTGATCTCCAGTGCCTGTTTTAGCCCAATCCCCTCCCCTCTATACCTTTGCACAACAGATGCTCCTGGGTTAAGGAGAGGAGCTGGAAGAAGGGAGAGGGAGAAACCAACACCCTCCCTGTATTTTGCTCTCAAGGCAGGGGCAAAGCTAGGAATGGGGACCACACTACGTGATTGCTGCTACTCACCCAGCTGGTTCTGCCTGAGCGACTGCAGGGAGATACATCAGTCTTCCTCGTAGCGGTTCTCCAGTCCTGTGCTTTGCTTGCTAAGAAATCCAGGCTAAAGGAAAGGCAAACTAATCACTGGATAGAGAGCTACAAGCACTGTGATGCCTCTCCACCCATCAAAGAGGCAGCAGCTGCTTGGCACTGCTGCTGGGGGCTGTGGTCTGATCAGCACCACGGACAGCTGCCAGGCGGGTCTCCTAAAAAGCCACAGGCACCAGCTCAAGGAGAGGAGCATTGTTTGGGCATCATGTGCTCTGCTTGGCACTAAGCAGCCCCACCCACCCTATTCCTTCCTCCTGGTTTTGGAACCACCATCCAAACTCAGGGAGAAGCACAGTCCTAGTGAATTTTTTCTCCCACTCCCCAAACCCACAGAGGGGGACAAACATTCAAATAAAAACTGATTATCTTATATGTTAAAGACCTCCAAAAGCAGAGTATTACAGGGAATACTGTAATACTTTAATTATTTTTGCGGTAAATAGCTTGGGCTGTTAATCTTTTCTGACATACATTTTTCAGGTTAAGGATGGCCATGATTAGTGATTGTTTTTAAGGGCTCCGCAAGCCACTACCTGGACATATTTTGAAGCGTTCATTAGATCACTGCAACATGGACACACCCAAAAATCTACTGGAAAAAACACAGCCACTTGCACAAAAAAACCAAATGAACAGATAAGAAATTCCAATGAACCATTTATTTTTTGGTATCTTTAAAAAGGAGTGTTTCAAATTGTGACACTGAAATTATATTCATTTGTATGTGTTGCTGCCAAGACGGCTATTTCGGTTCATGGAAAACTGAAAACACCCCCATAGTTATACTAGCTTAGACCAACCTGGAATAGCACCACAAAATTTGCAATCAATGTGCAATTTGCAGAGTGCGCAGGTCAGCCAAGATGGTGTTATTTCCCTTCAGTTGGGGCTATTCTCCTTCAGACTACGGGAGTGGGATCATATTTTAGAATTACTCCCCCATGCATCAGTATGTAATACATACTGAAAAACATCAGTATGTAATAAATGAGTATTTTGGAAGAGTTCAGTTTATAAATCTCCCTGATTAACTGATAATTAAAACTCTCCAGTTGGACTTGAAGTAAAACAATCCAGAATTTTACCACCTCACTCCATGTAGTGTAGACTCAAGTCTTAAAAAGCAAGATGAAGGCAACTATCACAAAACTATAAAGAATTGGACCTTATCCATTCCATATTGGAGGAGGTTAACTGTCTGTGTAGTGTTTCGAGTGGTTTTAAAAAGTGTGCTAGAGCTGTGGTTCTCTAGCATGTCAGCTGGGACTCCCTTCTGAGAATGACAATCTATCCGGGACGCTCCCAGAAGTGGTGACATAGCTAGAAGTGACATCAAACTAGAACTGGGGTGCCAGAGATCCTCCATGTCTATTTGAAAGTAAGTCCTGTAGCATTCAATGAGACTTACTCCCAAGGAAGTACGGATTGCAGCCTGAGTGCCCTATCCTCTGCACGTCTACTCAGAATGCCAGTTTCCAGATTTCTGCAGTATCTATTTTGCAGGTAGTATCCAGATTTTTTAAATCCCCCAGGGAGTCCTGATCCCCAATTTGAGAATATTAGAGTGTCATACTAACAGGATCTGGCCCTTTACTGATCATCTCTCAAGCCAGGGGTCATGCCAATGCATATATTAAGGATGTAGCAAGCGCTTTTCAGTTCAGTTCCTTATACCTGCCACTGAATATTTAAAGACGAAACCATCAGCAGAGGGAAAAGGGTGGGTTGTGCAACTGCCACTCAGAGAACTTGTTACAGAAAAACAACCTGTCCTTCATAATCTTTGTGCAGTCATGCAAATGACAGTTAAATGAGTTGCCTTACCTAAAGGAGGGTGCAAAAAAATCCCTTGTGTACAAGTTATCAGCTCTATCATATATCCAGGGAGCAGTGGGGTCACCCATGTTACAACCCTGTACATTTTTTGTGCAAGAAAACATCCATTGTAACAAGTCAGGATTAAGATTCTTACGAAGCAATATTCAAGATATCTAGTTCAGTGTCCAAGTACGAGGGGTACTGTACCCATGGATTCAGTTGTCCATGGACATGGTCTGCCTCCCAACATGTGAGCCCTCTCCAGAGGCAAGGGAAGCAAGGCTTCCCTTGTCTCCAGAGGATCTGGATAAAGGGCACCGTTATTCAACCTGAATCCACAGTGTTGGCTATCCGTGGGGGAATCAGGATGAGGGGGGCACACTTGTAACTGTTGATAAAAAATATATCTTTGCTATTTATTCTACTGCTGTTTTCTTTATTTAGGAGACAGAAAAAACAGACTGTATCAAAGTGCACAGTGTAAAATATGAGTGTTTGTCTCTCCTATGCATTGCAGCCAGAATTTAGGCCACTGTAGGGAACATATCACAGCCACCATCATAGGAGAGGCGAGGAACTCTCCCTGGAATACCCAGGGATTCATTTGCAAAGCAGCTTCTCTTCAACCTCAGCAGGGTCTATGTGCTTTTCCTTCTCTTATTTAGCAACTGCCTCTTGATCAAGCGCCAATGATGCATGGACATTCACTCAAGTCACTGGAGTCTAGTATGATCAAGAGTGGTATCAAAATAAATAGCAAGGTTTTTATTTTAATGGCCTTATGCATATGTACTTTAGATGCCTCTGGCGGAAGACCTCAAAACAGTATTTTTCAAAATAATTAGTCAAGCGAAGGCACGGATGGGGCCACCGCAGGAATGGTGTACATCCTAAACGCAAAGCAGTGCTTGCACCGCAATTTGGGAGATGAGACTAGGGAAGTGTATGGAGGTACAGACGATTCGGGGAGGGAAGTGAAGGCAATGGTAACAGTTCATTGAAAGGGGATAGTGCAGGCTTGGAGAGATGGGCCTGAAAAGAGTCCCCAAGGGACACATGGGTTGGGGGATAGAAAGAACTCTCAGTCCACATCACACACTCTTACTGGCTACAGCTGACAATTCATTACCCTGCCCAGTACTGTCTACACGTATCAGAATTATCTCACCACCTTGTTTAATGAGGAAATGTCTCCATTAGTACCACAGACTCCCGTCATCGTTCAGCAGGAGAAGTAATAAATTAGGTATTTACTGTTCTTTCTCCTCTCCTCTCTGCTTTCTCCACCCCTCCTCCAGATCTCCTCTTTGGCTGTAAATACAACTTTAGGTTCGTGGCAAGCAGGCTTATTCATGTCAGGAAGGTGAAGGGGGCTGCTTGCACTCTTTCCCCCATCCCCCAAAAATGTGACTAGACCAGTTGTCAAGATGACCCATACATTCCAAATTAAGCATCCTTGAAAGCCACAGATATGAGTGTTTAAGCATTGCTCCCTCCCACACAGTGATGTTGCAACTGAATTCCACACAGGGAAAAAAATTGTTCAATGGTATGCTAAAAACCACCATCTGTCTGGTGTACTAAAATCAGATTCCCAGATGCTTCTGGTGCAAATTGAGCCACTGAATTGCACCCACATTCAAGCCTCCCTCTTTCCAAAAAGCAAAGAGCAAGACATGGATAAAAGCAAGAAAAACAGTCCTACAAGTGCTGTTCTTAGCAGAAGTTAGAGGGATGATCAGCACACTTTGTAGTGATAGTTTACCCTACAATCCAGAGTAACTACGAGAAGATGTAAGAGGCACTTACTCTGGATTGCTCTATGCATTTCCCATCAGTTTCCCATAGGTGGCACCATAACTATGTCAGTGTAAAGTTCCCATAGTTACTCTGGATTGTTGCCTTAATTATGGAATCCCTTTCTTGGGGGTGTTAAGAACTACCCCCTCTCTCACGGCCTTCAGCAAGGACTCAAAATGTTTGTCTCGCATTTGATACTTTGTTAGGTTCAAGCCACTGGAGGATAACATTGCTAGAATAGGGATTACTGTCATTTTCCTGCAACTGATAAGACAAATCAATGTGTAATTATTTGCTGCTTAATCATTTAAGACATGCGGGGTAGGAAGAAACGTGCATGAAAACAGCAAACTTAAAAAAATTCACTACCCAAAGCAACTGCTTCAGTTGTGTCCCTGTTTATGATGTGTTGTTTCCAGGAACTGACGTACTGCTATTTTAAAATCCAGTTAAGAATTATCATCCACGCAAACCATAAAACGGCAGCACAGCCTAATAACAAGCTAGTCATTTTTTTGTTATTGTTAAAACTACTTCACTACTGCAAGGCTGCCCTCTGCAGTTGTATTTTGGCACCTTACATCTCATGCTGTGTTTTCATTCTTTGAAAACTGTCCTGTACGTGCACTAACCATATCCTATTTATTCCCTGCCTTTCCCATGCCAACACAAAATGCCAAGGGCAGCTTATCAGAATTTAGTTCCTTCCCTCTTACTGTTCTCACAACAACCCTGTAAGGTAGCAGAAGTTGAGTTTCATGGCTTTTCGTGATTAACATTTGAACATTATGCAGGTTCAACTAAAAAGCAGCCATTTGTACTGAATGTTAGGTCATGATCAAGGCATACTAATGTTCAAAATAGATTTCAGATAGAAAAGCCCTCTTCTCTCAGAGTCATGCTTAAGGTATGTATACTTTAAGGAGCATTTTCCAGGCATTGGTTAGGTTATGCGCTTCACAACATGCTGTGTGGCTTGAGGCCTAAACTGCCTTTTTTGTCTGCATATTCATCCCTTGGTTGCAATGGAAGATGCTGAAGATGGTTAATCGAAGACTCATCTACTTGACTCAAAACCACAGAAAAATGAAATAAATTTATAAAGTAGGAGCCTACATTTATGAAGCCTGACTTTTAACACCCTACTTCTCCAATTAAGAAATGATGGTTTCTCAGGCATGGAGGCCAAAGAACAAAGGATTAGATTCTTAAAGAAATCTTAAAGAAAATGGCCTGCATTAGCCTTCAAATACCCATTTTCTCAAATAAAGACAAATTCCTCCCTCCTCGTCAACAATCAAATTCATGAACAGCTGCCAGAAGGAAAGAAGCACCATGTTGGTAGCGCTGTACACATTTTTAAAAAAACAAAAAAATGGATTACGGGCAAAATCCAGAGCAGTTACGGGTCCACGCAGTTACATCAACCTCTAGTGTTATCTTATGGAAAGTCACCGTAACTGCTCCAGAGCAAAGGGCTTAATTTGACTTTAGGATATGGGCCTAAGTTCAAAAGAGGGCAACAAAAATGGTGAGGGAAGGGTGTTGGAAATAATTATATGAGGAACAGTTAAGAGCCTGGTATGTTTAGCCTAAAGATTAAAGGGTATATGATACTCATCTTCAAGAACCTGAAAGGCTGTCACACAGGAAGAGGACTCTTGAGGACAAGGTTGGAAACCAAGTATGGAAACTACAAGGAAGTACTAGACGTGGACTCTCCCTTGTGAGTGGTTTTCAAGCAAAAGCTGAACCCCATCAGGGATGCTGTAGCAGTTACTAGCACCGATAAATGGGGTGGGACAGGTTGACTAGACGGAAACATCCCCAATGTTTTCATCTCTAGGTAACCAAAGCTGCAACCCATATGCTCCAGTTCAACTTTTTGAAAAGCTTCCTACCTGCAGAGGCACAGCTGTGTTCTTGATGTTCTTCACAGCTGTACCTGGTGCAGAACCACTTCTCAAACCACCTCCCCCCATAAAACCAGGCCTCCATCAGTCTTGAAAGACTATGGTATCGTGCTCGGCACATCGAAGCACGAAAGCCTGGGTTGGATTGTTATGGAGGATAGGCTGTTACCCAAGCAGCAGATCTCACCTCTCCACGCCACTGAATTAGTCCAATGGAAAGGCAGAGCCAATACGATTGGATTCAGCTGGCGTCGCAGAGCTGGGCTAGAGACAGGAGCTCACCCTGTCTTGAGGGGCCGACCCGGGAATCGAACCCGGGCCTGCTGGTTAACAGGCACAGCGTCTTTACCGCTTGCGCCACCCACAGCCCAAAAGCATGATAAAAAGGGATTGGATGCTCAGCAAATCAGGCAAAACCTTCTCTTAGCAGCCTGGTATCTTCGGTGATCTTTGCACCTTAAGAAATGCAGGTGGATGCTAACAACGAACACCATCACACAGAATTCTGTAGTCCCCAAGCTGTAAAACTTGACCCCTGCTTTGCAGACTGCAGATACAATCCTGTTCCAGCAGGTCAAGACAGTGGATTGATGAGGTTGTAAGTTAATGCTTTTAAGAATCCTTCCTTAGTTCTCAGTCTTCAGGGTCACCGGAAGAATTACTATGGGATGGAACTGCTGTCTTAAGTAGCCTGTTTCCTCCCTCCTTATAGATAAAGATCATGAATGAAACATGGGGTAACAAGAATCATGTTTTAAAAAATTTGCAATGCAATCTTAAGCATGTCAACTCAGAAGTAAGTCTTAATGCATCCAATGGGGCCTACCCCCAGGAAAGTGTGTTTAGGATTGCAGCCTTAGAGAAAATTTCACAGAATTTCTCTAACTCATGGCTCTGTATCTGGAATCTCTCACTGCACACAATATCATGCTTCAGCCAACATTTCAATAGTGTTTTACAGACAATTATGGCTAAAGATGGACAGGTGATTGCTCAGCCCCATGGTTTTTCTTGTAAAAGACACCGTAATTCTCTTGTTTCATTTATTTTATTTATTTTAAATATTTATATCCCGCCTTTCCTCTCCTACAAGAGGGAGCCCAAGGCGGCTAACAACAGGATAAAACACCATTAACAGCAAAACATTTGCTGTTAATATCTGCATGAAACCACTGAATAAGGTCATCTGGGGAGTATGTGGCTGTTAATACATTCAAATTACATCTAGTTTGTCTTCTAAGTTTCACAGGAAAGAAGTCAAATTGCAGCCTAGTAATGAACCAGATGCAGACCAATGAAACTCAACCCTGATTAGGAGGAGTTTGCTGACTAATGGGTCATTACCTGGTGTTTTAACATGTTCTTGAGAAAAAGACTGCCCTTGAAATGATGAGTATTTTTTGCTCTGTCATCAATAGCCCTAACAGCACAATACAATTTTTAAATACAAATTCAAAGAATTGGTGCTTACCTTTATTAACCTACGTTAGGTGTAGCTAGGATTTGAATTCAATGTGATTGTTTTTGCTCCCTCTCTGCACCATGATGGCCAAGAGGCCGGCCCTTCCTAATACCTTCCTAGTTCTAGGTACTGTTTGAAACCCCCCTAGTCATTTTTCCAGCTTCTTTTCTGGGGAGCAGAAGTAACCCCCTGGCAAATTTTTACCACCGTTGCCCCTCCTGACTTTTGGAAGTTTCTTATTTCCTTTTATATTCATCATAACTGTTTATTTAGCTCTTTTTATGAATGGAAATTACAAAGATTGTGGATATTATGATTTTGTCCATAATACTGTACATATTCTGTACATAAATACGTATTTTTGCCTAGGGTTGCCAATTAGATACAATTCAAGCATGTACTTCTGTTTGCTTTTTCTCTTGCCTTTGAAAAAAGCCATTTCAGCCTGCATTTTACTGACCATTTGCTCATGTTGTCTTCACACCTTTGATTGCTATCTATGCACATGCTAATGAACAAGTCCTCTTTGCCTTGAGGTAGGACTCCCCCATTGTTCATGGGGTTCCTGACCCTGTTGATGATGTGGATGTTTCTCCTTTCCAAGGCTCTTTCCCCCCTACGTTGGTGAGGTGTTGGTTTCACCTTCCAGGGATAGCTGCATCTCCTGAATTTTATTGTTCGCTTTCCTGTTGATTTCAACAGGAACAGAGAACACATGCAGAGAAGTATGGCTTATCCAACAAGGGCCACATCTATGGGTTTTCTAAGCCAAATGTGGCCCTCGGGCTCTTGTTGGACAAGCCTTTCAGTCACGGAACTGAACTGCTGAACTTTCCAACAGTGACTCAGAGTGACTCTACGGTGCCTATATTTCCAGTTCAGCTCATAATTAATGCTCATAGGTCTTTCTTTTTCATGAAAACATAAGGCAATGTGGAGGCGAGTACTAATTTTCAGTGATTTTGGTTTTACTTGCTGTATGATTAATAAATGAGGATTTTTTATTATTGTCTCTTTGAACATCCTAATGAATATCACTTAACACTTTAAGAGTGTTACAACTGAGTTAATTAGGTGCTTATGAGTTTTTGAACAGTGGAATTTTGTGCGCACTGTGCCCAACAGTTGAGTCAAACAGCTACGCTTGACGAAGGGTTAAAGGCCTACGCAACTCAGGATGCAGCTACTTGAACAACCTGTTCCCCTTTTCCTAATGAGATACCGGTAACTAGAAGTCCTTACTAGTTCAGGACAGCCAACCCAAACTCTCCCCCATATATATTTCTGAATTATAAGCACCACACATGTGCCACCCCCTCCTCCTTTACACACACAGATGAATTCAGAGCTTTCTAGTTAAAACTGCACATTCCTTTGAATAAAAGGTTTAAGGAGATTCTGGGAAGCTAGGATATGAAATAAAGATTGATCCTGGTTTGAAGCTGTGATTTTTGACACTGGAGAAAACTAAACCATTTCTGCCCATTCCACATATATATGATCCCTGTCGCATATATGTAATGTTGGGCAGAATTGGTTTAACAAACCAGTATGTGTTGAATCCAGTGCATGAAGGAATACGGGCATATTCACAAGCCAAACATGGTTAGTTGGATCAGCTGAACAAGGCCATAATTAGTATCCCTATTTTGAGGCTGGGTACAAGTGTGTGATCTGCCTGTTCTTAGTACTGAAAATAAAACCAACAGTGCCATCTTATGGTCTAATTTCCACCTAACAGTCTCAGCTTCCCTGTCCTGCAAAGCTTAGTGGTCTGAAGTGTCATACAGAGGGCTGAAATCAGCATTCATGGTGCCTGGTCAGGGCTGGAAGTGACATCAATAAGCAGATAATGGCCAGAAATAAGCTCTGAAGCCTCAAGTAGATCATTTTTGGATAGTAAGGGAATACACTATAACTTGGTACACATAGGAGATGATGGCCAAGAAGAAAAAGGAGAACAAAGGTGGCACGACAAAAAATTTTACTAGGTCCGATATCGGGTAAATTGTCAATAACCTTCTTCATCGTTTACACCCACCAAGATGAAGAAGTGTGATTATCCTCCTACAATATACAAAATGGCAACTTGAGCAGGAAGGGTTAAAGAAAAAGACACCATGATTTCTGGAATAATATGACAGCAATCAAACAAAATTCTTGGTTGTTAACTAAAAATGAAAAAGGGAACACAAATAAAATAAACCACAAAAGATTACAAGCATGCAACGTTTATTGACAAACAGCAGAGAAGGTGGGGTGTTAGATGTGTGACATTAACTCAGACAATGGCATTAGCAACACTGGAAAAAAGTGAGGAAGCATGAACACAGCTGTTGAGGTGGAACACAACACAAAACATACAACACAAAAGTGCAATGGTTTACAGTGGCCAAGGGACATGAATGCCAAATTAATACATACAATGTTGTCAGTAAAAAAAATGTTCAGCCAAATATGGCTGTAATACAACATGCTATATTCAATGGGACAGAAGCTATGTTAAGAAAAGACAAAGTATTACACACAGATACAATTATTTATATTCACCAAGAACACTACGAGCACAGAACGATTGCTGAAATAAATTGTTTAGATTGAATGTGCTCTGTCCTAGAGAGCTATTGTGCAAATTCATTGTAGAAAGTGTGGCAGCAAGAGGAAAACCTTGCTCTACGAACACTTTTGAAATTAGAGATCCCCACATCTCTAATTTGTTCTTGCGTGGGTGAAGGTGACTTTCATCTCTGAATTGCAATCCCCTATATTAGACAAGTAGCTTCTTAAAACCTGGAACCACTTAAGATGTGCAGGTCAGGAAATTAAGGAGTAGAAAAAGCTTATAAAGTACAGGCCTCTACACCAGGGGTGTCTATACCCTGGCCCAATGGGGGTCCCAATCCAGCCCCCAATAAGGCACCACATCTTCAAGGCCCCACCGAAGACTACCTGGAGCCCACTCTGCCCCAAGCATAAGTGACTAGTTATGAAAGTCGCAGAGGCACAGAGCGGGGGGACTGTAGAACAGTGCCTGTTGCTGCCCCAGGGTTTCCGGTTCCCATGCTTCAGCCAGGTCACAACCCTGGAATCCAGTGGCCACCCAGAAAAACCGGGGATATGGCAACGCTAGGAGGAACAGGAGGTTTGTTGTGCTTTTCCTTGCCATTCACTGCTCAGCCGGCAGATCTCAAATCTGCAGTTCCCATAGCTGGGTTTTTACCCAGCTGGTATACCTAACCAGGCCAGGGGGCAGATCATTCACCCCAAAATGGGGTCATTCACTGTTTTTGTGGGGAAATGGCATCCCTAACTGAACACACTAGGATTTACTTCTGAGTAGACATGAAGGAGCTCTGGCATCACAGCGATGTCACATCCCAGTATGTTTAACAGGGGGTTCCAAATAGATTAAGTTTGAAAGGAGATCTCGGGCTGAAATGCCAGAGTATACCACTGCACTAGAGAAACAGTTATCTAGAATGCAAGCTGGTGTGCATGGCTGCCACTAGAGGGCAGTCTTGAATCACTAGAGCTTATTACAGCTATCACAGATACCCCATCCCTCGCTGAACGTGAGCGCACGATCAGAAACCAAGACGATGCCCTGACGCTGCAAGGCAATCCAGAGCCTTGAACAACTAGCAGCACTGCAGGCTGAAGCAAGATCAAGAAGTTTTCATCAGAGACTAAGAAAGCAAGGAAAGCAGCCCCAGCTGACCCTGTCACCACACAAGAAACTTCTGCTGCACAGTTTGCATCCAAAGCAGACAACAGAACTAACCAGTGTGCTGAAAACAAGGTGCTTAACAGGAGGATTTGTGTGGCATAATTAAAAAGGGCAACAGGCTGCCACACACAGGGATGGCTCTCCACAGCTGCTGGGAAGCAAGACTCCGCAGGATGTTCTCATGATCTAATGCCGAGAATGCGAAACATTCTGTGAAGTCAGCAGGAGTTAACCACAGGCTCCAACGGTGCTAAAAAATCCTAGGGCGGCCTGCTTGTTTATTTTTAGTGCAAGATGTAGGCAAAACAAGGTCCGATGGTCCTTAAAGAGGATTATAAATCCCTCTAATCCATGTTATGAGATTGCTCTTCTTTAAAGCAGTATGAAATGGGGGCTTTCTGAAACAGAGCCACAGTGATGAGAAGCTGGCAATAGCAAATGCAAGGCTCTGCATGAAGGAAGAGGGCCCAGTGGGGATCAGTTCTCTGAATTTGAAGACAGCAAGTTCAGCAACTACATGTGTTAAAGGGGAGCTGCCATATTCTGGGGACAAACCAGAGGACTAGTTGTTGCAAAAAAGGGTCAGAGAAGATGCCTCAGATGACCATTTTCAGACTTAAAACTGGATGGACTTATAGCCGTAACAAGCAAATTGTGTGCACTTATTACCTTGACACTTTTAAATGTCACTATTTTCATCACTGAAGTAACTTGAAACTGTATCCCCATTTAAAAAAAAGACACACACTGATGTATATTAATCTTGAGTTTTCAGGCTGCTGTTGGGGGGCAGTGATAAATACCAAAAACTACCTTTCTTTCGTTAGTCAGGTGTGCTGTTTAGGTTAATTATTTTGTAAACGGGGAAGCATTCTGGTGACAAATGCTTTCATTTTTTTAACTGACTGGAAATTTGTCTTGAGATCATTTTAAGATTATTCTATAAAGAAGCCTGTCAGATATTTTACCCACAAAGAGTAATTTCAGAAGAAAGGAGCTCACTACTGTGTGCTGTATCCAAGGGAATGAAAATTAAACTTCACTCAATGAGCATTCATACATTATGAGTTTACTAAGATGAAATGGTAGACCTGTAGTCTAGTTTTTTAAAATGTTGATCCTGGCCTCTTCCTGATTCAAGTATTTGCATGGTAAACTTTCTTGCCAATTTTATCCATGCAAACTTACCTAAATATGTATTTGTGCCTTGCAGAACCAGCCTGCGCACATTCAGCACTAACACTAAGCTTAGAATTCCCAGTCAAGACACAAAAAAGGAGCAGAGACTTGAGAGCCTCTTTCCATGCGCTGCACAAAGCGCCAACTCTACCTGACTGGTTATTTCTCATTCGAATGGCTTTGGCTTTGGCCAGCTCCAGAGCAGTGACCCAACGTTGCCGTTCCACTTCCGAGCTAGCCTTCAGATGGTACGTTCTTCCTCCGTTGGACAGCACAATGTTACAAGAGTCCTCAGTGTCGATGTGAGCTGTTGACAGGTTGATAGTTCCCCGGCAGGTGTGAGCCATTTCAGCTTGAGTCCTGCAAAAAAACAGGGAATAAGAGATGATTTCATAAACTGAAGGAGATAATACTAACCAAGAAATATTACCCCTGTCAATATTACCCATGTTTTAGGCATCAAAAGCTGACTTTGGGAATACTGATTAGTGCAGTGGTTCCCAAACTATTTAGCAGTGGGATCTTAAGTCAAAAGAACCAGAGTTTTGAGCGTGCAAATTTCAGAAGTCCATTTCTGGTGATTTAATGCAAAGCTATTTTGCCTATTTCCAACTAGACATGCAAATGAGCATATCTATGTGTCCCAGAAATGCAGAAACTGCCTCATCTCTTGCTAGGCACCAAGCTGTAAGGCTGCCCTTCAGCAGCAGCCACCCCAGCGTTCAGCCAGATTCTCCTAGATATTGCTAGCACCTCAGAGATTGCGTAACAAGATGTAGGCGGGTTTGCAGAGTCTCGAAATCTGAGCTAATCCTAGCCTAGCATCTATGGGGAAAACATTATGTTCTGGATTCCAATACATAAGATGACAAAGAGGCAGTGGAATATTCATCCTCAACAAAAGCATTGCTATTTATTATTGGTGTACTTTGCACCTTCAGCAAAAGAGGACTCAGTGAAAATGAGCTTTTTTCTCCTTAAGTTACATGGGATACAGTTTTACAAAGTAGTTGCCTAATCCTCATTGATTCAGTTAAAAGCAAAGATACCTGGGAGACTACTAGTAGGAAGGTGTGAACTTGAAATCTATATCCTGGACCCAGGCCAATCAGTTAATCATTTAAGGTACTGATACTAAAAGTGGGGGTCCGGTCCTCTTTGGGGAGTTGCAACCTCAGTTTGGGGAGGAGTTATGAGAGGGTGGGACCTGCCATCTTGCAATCCAGCTTTCCTAGGAGTAAGCCTCTTTGAACACAATGGGACTTCTTCCAAGTAGACATGAAGAAGCTTTGGCATCAGGGTGATATCACATCCTGGTATTCAAACAGAGGGTCCCAGACAGATTTTTAAGTTTGAAAGGGTGTCCTGAGCTGAAATGCCCGAGTACCACTGATTTAAGGTCATCATAAATATCTTTAATTCGATCCGGAAGCATAGTAGCAACCATTGAAAGTGATATTACTCTCACCTTCCCATGCACAAGATCCCACTAGAATTTCATGTAAACAGGATATAAAATTCAGGTTTTTTGTTATGCAGCAGAAAGATGTCCTTGACCAGAATCTGATTACATGCACTTAACTCTTGCCTGAATCATTTGGTGGTGCTGGAGTTTTGGTTTAAAGCTTGAGCCAAGGTCAGACTGAATTTGTTAAATGTTTCACTCGTTTTGTTTTTTTCAAAATAGGAATGCAGTGTGGAAGGGTAATTACTGTTAATTTCTATTAATATCAGTGTTTTGAGTGTTCTTCAACACTCAAGTGTTCCTACTAGTGTTCCTATTAATATCAAAGTGTTCCTATTAATATCCTATTAATATTAGTGTTCCTATTAATCCTCCTTTCTAACCAACACCTGATCCAAATGACAACCATTTGAAACAAGAATTAAAAAATCTATTCTTGATCTATTGTGGAGCTTCAAGGGCTTTGAATCTAATTACTGCTGCTACGAAACCCCCACATTGTTCTCATTTTTTTTGCAGATCCATCCTCATCACAGGATGCCTTCAAGTCTCTGGAGATGCTGTGTCACAGGACTCTTTTTTGCCTTCACAATAATAGAGCAGAATGATTAATGGCTTGGAAGAGGCAGCCAGGTGTTCAAATCATGCACAGCAAGAACAGGCTAAATTTGTCCTAATTTATCTCCCCAGCTCCTTCACCTATAATGCAAATGTTGGTTTAAAGAAAGTAATACTCTATGGGTACTTAATTTTAAAATTTTAAAGTCCCATGTTCCTTACAATGCTACTTGCTCCTTTATTATATTCCTACCTGTTTATTACAATTCAAAGAAAAAACACCTGACAGCCTGAGATAAGGCAAGCAGAATTAAAGAGAACAGTAAGAACATAGGCAGAGCTGGTGGCAACTATTTCAAGCTGGGAATTTGAGAGCAACTAAGATCTGTTTTCTTTGTAACTAAAAAAAGGCAGCCCCCTACTACAGGCACCCAAATTTCTTGAAGGAAGGGTTGAACTATCTGTAATCTTGCACTATAGAACTAGCACTGTGAAGGGTTGTCATAAAAACTTAGGCCAAAATCCAGAGTAACTATGGGGAGTCCTTGCTCCGATGTAAGAACAACTTACTCTGGATTCCAATATGAATTTCCCATAGGTTTTCACTAGGTGGTGCAGTAACTATGGGTGCATGTAAAGTCTCTTACATGCTCCCGTACTTACTCTGGATTTGGGGGTTAGTAAAACCAATTACTGGTGCCTTTGTATACACATCGAGGATCGGCGGATAGAGGAGGGAGTTTTTCAGTGTTACCAGGTACTGTACAAGACTTCTGTATAACTATTTCAAGCATACATTTGTAATTATGATGACAAGACAATGTTCTCTAAACATATGAAACACTTTCAAATCAGAATCCACACTTATTCCCACTTTCATTGCCTCTTCTGCACTCCAGCAGAATACTTGGATATGCGTGCGCACACGCACCCTGGGCATGCTGCCACCCAGATGGTCTCTGGGAACCTTCGGTCATCTCCACCAAGGGTAACAATTGTATTTTTATTACTTGCTGATCTTGCAGCTCTAGTCTCTCTCAGCTGAGAGGGAAACAGCTGTACGTTTATATTAGAAGAGTTTGCTTCTGGCTGACGATGTTGAAATGTAACAGTATGTACTGCATTATAGCGTTTGCTTTTGCACTTCTCTAGCAGAATTATTCAAGTTGTTCATGGAACAATTAGCACTGTTAGGTTACTGATGAAAATTTTCTTTAAAACTTCTCCTAACTTTAAAGCAAATCTTTTCCAAAGAATCAGCAGAGCATTGATAAGCCATGTTTAAAAAACACAATGATTTAGAGGTTGGTGTTCTTCCAGCAGCCCAAAAATATATACTCCAAGTTCCAGCAGACAGAACAGAAAATACAACTCCAGCATATTAAATCAGAAGGTTTCAGGAAGGAGGAACCTGTTGCCCCACTATTGGCATGAAATCAAACCTATATATCCACTGAAGTATTCAGTCATTCAAACTAGATCTTGCAGGTCTTAGAAATCTTGCAGGTCAGCACAGCATCCTGGAATTAGATCATGGGTAGCAGATGTTTCATTTCCTCAGACCTTATAATTGAGAAGCCACAGTGTGAAAGGTTGCTTCCTCAGTCTCAACCCTGACACAGAAGGGATGAAAAGTATCTGCTTACCCACATATCCTTTTTTCTACAGCGCACTTCCCTGCTCATCAAAACCTCAAGGTTCACAATTTGCCAATTACACAATCTCAGCTCCTAACAGGTACCCTCTGCACAGTCACCTGTTAAGAATTTTAGACAAGCCCAGACAGAATGAGTAGCCAAAGGAATATCGCATGCCAAACGTCTCCAAAGGCCAAACAAAAAAGCATCACACTCAACAAAGCATCAAAGCTGGAGATGGTGAATAAGCCACACTGCTTCCAGGATCCCAAGGTCTGCCCAAGGTGTCAACAGAAATTAGAATCCTCTCCAGCTTCTGCAAGTCAAATCATGATTGGAGCCACGTCCGGCCATCCTCAAGGCACTAACATTTTACACCACAGCCTTTTAAGAGAATGGAAATATTTGCCAATTATAGTAAAAACTTGGATTGAGAGAGTTTTGCAAGACAATCAAACATTTCTAATCTTTTTACTTGCTATACAAGTGATGTCTTGATAAACAAGTGAATAGTCCCGGCTGGGATACAGCCTGTTTGCAGCCAGGACCTTCTCAGCCTCTCCTGAGAGACCAACCTATCCATGTCTGACATAAGCCTATTACAGTAAATGGGGCTCACTCCTATGTAAGGGGGGCAAGGGAAAGGAGCCTGAGACACCTAGCTTTGCATGTTTACTCTAAAGCAAGCCCTATTATAATCAGTGGAGTTCACTCCTGTATAAGGGGGGTAGAAGACAGCCTGAGAGACATTTCAGGAGGTTTCACGAGGTATTTTGAAAATACTGCAAATATTGTGCAAACAGATCAGCTCTCTTTCTTGATCTTATGCCCTATAAGAGTCATAGTCTTAAGACAGAGGTATATATATGTGAAGAATCAGTTTTTTCAATGTCTTATAAGCTCTGAATTGTATTTGTTTCCAGTTTAAAAGTGGATCAACCCCATCTATATTATCTATACAATGCATTAAATATTGGCAGGAGTGTCTATTCAAGGAACACGAAGAACTTAATTATGTACTCTTGTACAAACAACCACCTCTACACATTATGGGATTAAACCTTTCAGTGTGAGTAAAGGGGCTTGGAACACAACGCAGGGAGAGTGTTGCCAAGCAAGAGTTCAAGTTCAGAGTTATTGATCTAGCTCCCTGGCATCTTTCCATAGAAAACTAAGTCAATGAGTCAAAAAACAGGATAGCCCAACAGGAGTATAGCAAAACAGAACATACGTATCTCTCAAAATCTTAACACACCATACATTTAAGAACACTTACCGTAATTTGATTGTGCATCTAGCCTCTTACGTAGCGTTATTAAGAGTAAGAGAGTAACGCCTCTTACATAGCGTTATTAAGAGTAAGAGAGATTCCGCAAATTGCTAGTTTTGAAATCCTACAAGTGTTTAGAGGTAAAGGTGTCCCCGCAGGTTGCCCTCATGATGGACTCAAGGGAGCGGCGCTCATCCCTGTTTCTAGAGACATAGAGCCAGTGTTGTCCAAAGATGCTTCTGTGTACATGTGGCCTGCATGGTGCCTATTTATCCACTTTCATTTACATGCTTTCAAACTGCTAGGTTGGCAGGAGCTGGGCTAAGGATGGGAGCTCACTCCATCTTGCAGTACTTGGGTCTCAAACTGCTGACCTGCCAATTTTGACAAGCACAGTGCCTTTAACGGAGGATTGCCATAATTCTCTTCCACAAAACTGGGATAGGACCCCCTGTCAAAATGCATTCCCCGAGCACCAGGACTGTCCCGGTTTTCCATGACATATGGCAACCCTACTTTAACCCCAGAGTTATTTCTGACAACACTTTTCTCCAAACTATGCAGCCCGAATAAACATGAATCAGAAGTTAGTGTCCTTGTATTCCCCAATGCAACAAGGGCACCAGACAAAGCAAGCATTCTCAAGGCTTTCAAATGAATATTTTCTGTGTTTCAAGTAAATATTGAGCATGATGTCAGAGCATGTGTAGTTAGCTCTTTATTAACATTTGGCAAGTTGTTGGCTATTAATACCACCAGCAGCCTGTTCCTGAATGTTTGCAAAGTCAAATGTTTGCTGACATCAGATGGCAGGCCGGGCACAGTTGGAGGCTCCTTCAAGGACTCCCGTGGCACAGAGGACACTTCTCAAGATTAAGCAGTTCCATCCAAAGTCAACCTGTAGCTTCAACTGATTCTTTTTACAGATGGTTGCCAACGCCATGCCACATCACTCATTCCACAGATATATATGTGTTTAATTAAGTTATGAAAATAAATTGCACAGACAATTCTTCCCTCCCACCAGCATCTTAAATTGAAGGGTCATTGTACTGTTTGCTACAATTACTTTGCAATGCAATGGAATACTTTGCTTTCCCTTACAGAGGACCTCAGTGCTCAATGGATGGCCACATTTACCACAATACCGCTGATACGCAAGCATCCACCCATCCAAAAAAGGACCACACTCACCCACAACTTATGACCATGTGGACTATAATAGGTGACCAAGTCTGAATTAAACACCAGAGAAACCAGGGTCAGAAGAGGAAGGCACTGGTCACCTGAGGATCCCCAACTACTTAGTTAAAATAAAGGACCACGTTACCATAATACTCTTTATAAGCCAGCATGCAGAAACCCCTTAATGCTACAACGGATGGCCACGTTTACCACATCACCTCTAATAAACAAGCACATGCATAAATGGTACACTGCACAAACCCACCTGTCACAAGAAGTACTATAATTCTCCTAATAAGCAAGCACATACATAGACATTACATATATGTGCACACCTACAAACGCTTTACATAAACCACCACCCCCAAATGATACCATAATTCCCCCAATAAGTGAGCATACCTATTGATCCTGTACTGTATAAACCCACCCCAAAGGTACTGTAATTCCCCTAATAAGCAAACACACCTATACATACTGTAATGTACAAATCCAACCACCCCAAATGTACCATAATTCCCCTAATAAGTGAACACACCTATGCATATTGTAATGTACACAAACCCACCCACCCCAAACATACCATAATTCCCCTAATAAGCAAACACACCTATACATATTGTACTGTACACACTCAGCCACCCCAAAGGTACCATAATTCCCCTAATATGCAAGCATACCTATATTTACTGCACACAAATTCACCCACCCAAAAGGTACCATAACTCCCAAACAAGCAAGTATATCAAACCGAAATACCCCAAGGGTACCATAATTCCCCTAATATCAGTGATGGGATTAAAAAAAAATTAACAACCGGTTCTATGCCCATCTGGCAGCCATTTTTAAATGGTTATTTTTAAACTTTATATGTCCCATCTCTTGTTAACAACCGGTTCTATAGAGTGGGTGCGGACTTGCTGGAGCCCACCATTGCCTAATATGTGAGCATATTTATATCTATACCTCCATGATTTTAACAGAGCCTATTTTGTATAAACAAACACACCCAAAAAATACTGTAATTCCTCTAATAGGTGAGCATATTTACACCTCTAGCCATACATCCTGTACTGTATAAACCCCCCCACCCAAAAGGTACGTAATCCCCCTAACAGGGGAGCATATTTACATCTCTAGCCATGCATCATGTACTGTATAAACCCCCACCCAAAAGGTACCGTAATCCCCCTAATAGGCGAACATATTTACATCTCTAGCAATGCATCCTGTACTGTATAAACCCCCACCCAAAAGGTACCGTAATCCCCCTAATAGGCGAACATATTTACATCTCTAGCCATGCATCCTGTACTGTATAAACCCCCACCCAAAAGGTACCGTAATCCCCCTAATAGGCGAACATATTTACATCTCTAGCCATGCATCCTGTACTGTATAAACCCCCACCCAAAAGGTACCGTAATCCCCCTAATAGGCGAACATATTTATATCTCTAGCCATGCATCCTGTACTGTATAAACCCCCACCCAAAAGGTACCGTAATCCCCCTAATAGGCGAACATATTTACATTTCTAGCCATGCATCCTGTACTGTATAAACCCCCACCCAAAAGGTACCGTAATCCCCCTAATAGGGGAGCATATTTACATCTCTATCCATGCATCCTGTACTGTATAAACCCACCCAAAAGGTACCGTAATCCCCCTAATAGGCGCGCGGTGTCCCAGTGCGGTAGTACCTATAGTAGCTGAGCAGGCCGTTGCTGAGGACGAACCAGCGGCGCTGGTAGCCCTTCAGGTAGTTGGTCCACTTGAAGAGCCAGCCCCTGTGTGTGTCGGGGCCGAGGGCGCCCGGGGGTGCGGGGGCGGCGGTGGGGCTGGGCGCCAGGCCCTCCAGCACCGACCCCGCCAGGCTCATGGCGACCAGGACCCGCGAGGGCGGCGCGGGCGGAGGCTGCTTGCAGGCCAGGCAGGGCACCGCGCTCAGCAGGGACACCAGACCTCGGGTGCCGGCGCTGCACGACGCCGCGGCCTTCCCCATAGGCGGCACCGCCGCCTCCACGCTCTCCCCGCCTCTCCTCAGCTCGGCCGCCAGGGCTGAGGCCACCCAATGGGCGTGGCCCTGAGGGGGAGCACGTGACGCCCAGAAGCCACGCCCCTTCCAAACCCTCAGGACGCTCCCCCGCAGCGCCGACAGCAGGGAGGCCGATGACGTCACCCCTTAGCCACGCCCACTTGCTGAGCAAAGGGCGGGACTTTCTATTCCCTGTCACGTGGCGAGCGGCTCTTCTCTCGCACTGAGAGCTCTCAGGGGCGGAGCCTGAGGGAATAAAAAGTGGGAGGGGAGAAAAAAGGCGGGAAGCCGCGCGCGCCTCATGAAGTTTCTCCTCAGCAGACTGAGGCAGTGGCCGCCATTTTGTTAGGGAGGCCGCCATTTTGTGAGGCGAAGCCCTCAAAGCACCAAATAAATAAATAAAATGTAAATCCATAAAAATAATTTTTAAAACTCTTTATGGAAATAAAATACGAAAATAAATTGAGTTTGAATTTTTTTTAAATTTTATAAATATTTTAAAAATAAAATATAAATCCATAAAAAATAATTTTGAAAAAACATATAAAGTTTCTTTTATTTTTAAGTGATGTAAATATTTTTAAAAATATAAATCCATAAAATAATTTTTAAAATTATACAAATAAAATAAGAAAATAAATTGAGTTTTAATTTTTTAATTATATAAACATTTTAAAAATATTTTTAAATATAAAATAAAAATCCATAAAATAATTTAATATAAATATAATTTTTAAAAATATAAGTAAAGTAAGTAAACAAGTGAAGTTTACTTATTTTTAAAGATATAAATCCATAAAATAATTTTTAAGCTGTTTATATAAATAAAATAAGAAAATAAATTGAGTTTTAATTTTTTAATTATATAAACATTTTAAAAATATTTTTAAAACTAAAATAAAAATCCATAAAATAATTTAATATAAATACAATAATTAAGGCTGCAATCCTACGCGTGTCTACTCCTAAATAAGCCCTATTGAGTTCAATGGAACTTACTCCCATGAAAATGTTTTTAGGGTTGTAGCCTCAATGAGTTTTATTTTATTTTTAATTATCTATATATTTTTAATTATTTTAATTATTTATATATTTATTTTATATAGATATCTATCTATATATTTTTATATATTTTTTATTTTAATTATCTATATATTTATAATTATCTATATATTTTTAATTATTTTTAATTATCTATATATATTTATATCTATATATACAGTGGTCCCTTGACCACTCACTCTTTGACTTTACTCACTCTTTGACTTTACTCTTGACTTTACTCACTCTTTGACTTTACTCACTCTTTGACTTTACTCTTGACTTTACTCACTCTTTGACTTTACTCACTCTTTGACTTTACTCTTGACTTTACTCACTCTTGAGTAAAGAGTGACTTGAATAAAGAGTGTCTTGAGTAGAGAGCAAAATTTTCTCAGACTTGTTGACTTGCGTAAAGAGCACTGTCTTGGGTAAAGAGCACTTCTGAGGAAGTTTGGAATAGGCTTCCATGGCAAGGGAACCCACAGGAGGGACGAGGGGACTAGCTTGAGATACAGTGGGGTCCTGGGCAAAGTTTGGAATGGGCTTCCATGGCCAGGGAACTCGTAGTGTTACCTGATTTCAATTACTTAAACAAGGATCTGAGAAAGCGGAGTGAGGTTCAAAAACTTTATTCAGCTGAATGGCCAAAATGGTTGAGCAACTCGGCTCTGGACACTTTGGCCATGAGCATGGTTTACATTCCAACTTTTATAGTTATGGTCATCAAAGCACAGCAAGAGGCGGGGCTGCTACATAGTTCCTGAGCATACCTTCTAACTTTCGTTTCTCTGACTTAAAGTCCTGAGCATAGCTTTTAACTTTCGTTTCTCTTAACTTCTGCTACACAAGTAATTTTGAAAATTTCCCCTAAAACAGGAACTCACTTCGCAGTTGCGGTTAAACTTCAGAGGCCCTCAACCCACTATCTGTTTGTGGATAAGCTTCAAAGAGCTTTGCAGTGAACGCGAGCACAGGGTCTGATGAATATATTTCTGCTAAAGGTCCAAGCATTAATCAATGCCTATAAAATGAATGCTTTGATCATATCTCACATTTCCCCCCTGAAATTTTCACAGTTACTGTAAAGTTGCATAGCTCTCTGGGTTAACTTTCAGTAATTCATAATGTCCCTTGACTACTATTAATTGTACATCATTAATCTGAGACCTTACAAAAGACATCAATCGGTTTAGTATACAGGGTCCAAATGTTAAAAGCAACAGTAGAATAACTATTGGTCCTGTTAAGGTAGAAAGCAGGGTGGTATGCCAGGGGGACCGATTAAACTAAGACTTAATCTATCCTTGCTGGCTTTCTTTTTCCTTTTTCTGGTTTTTTAACCCTTCTCTGAGTTGTTTCATGGAGTCCTGAACAACCCCAGAGAAGTCGGCATAGAAACAGCATTCTTCTTTAAGGGCTACGCATAGGCCTCCTTCCTGGAGAAACGACAGATCAAGTCCCCTTCTGTTCTGCAGCACCACCTCTGATAAAGATGTAAGTGATTTCTGCAAGTGGGAGACTGAAATCTCTATTCGCTGTAAATTCTTATTAATTGCTTGCCTTAATTGGCTGTATTGCTTATTTTTAGCTGGTTAACTGGCACAGGTAAAGTAGGACTAAACATCTCAGCACTTTGATTTTTTGTATCTTTTAACACTAGGTTGGGTTTCATCGCCACTGGGGCATGTAGGGTGGATTGCAACACCTTTATAGTAAATAGACTTCTTTCATCATGTCCTGTGTTTACATATAGTCGTATTCCCTAAGTAACTCCTAGACTCCATTGTTTATACTTTCTTTTCTCGGTTGTGAAGGATATTTTGACAGGGTTGCATGGTCTTAAAGAACCAACTCTGTATTTGCTATAAACACAACCTGGGCTTTTCTTTACCCTGTGTATGTTAATCAGGTCATTTTTAACTGATGGAGTCCACCATATGTGGCCAGTTGACACACAATCCCAAGTTGCACAGAAATACTGGTTAGGTCCCCCACATTTTTGCTTATATGCCTTTTCTTTTGTACCCTGGACAGACATAGAAATACTTGTGTGCTCTAATATACTTAGCGGGATATTCAGAACTAGGGAATATGACTCCTAGGTCCACACTGAGCTCGGGGAACCACTGATCTGGAGGTGTCACTTTAGTAATTTTGCTTACAACATCTAAATGTGAATCAAGTACCACCCAAGTCACACTCAGAGGCTGATGAACATTCCCTAATACTGATAATATGCATAACCAAAGAATCACAATACTTCGGTGAGGGACCCATGGAAGATTCTACGCCGAGTGCTCCTGGTCTATGCTGACATGGGTCTACTCACCCTGCTGTCTTCTGGAAAGGTGGCACGCGTGTTGGGCAGCTCAGCAGTCACGCGCCATGCTTTCCTTGGAGATCTTCATTTTTAATCCATTTGTTTCAGAAACCTTCCACTGGGTTGGCTCTGGAACTTTTTTATTTTACTAAAATTAATCTAGGCATTTACTCTAATACAAAGTCTTTTGGAACTATTTTATGCACTGGATCTATTATTTTAAATGGAATGGTGGTATGCAAATATTTTCTGATATCAACCAATGCCTTTCTTTTAATTTTGTACTGACTGTGGGGGTTTCTCTTACAAACCTTTTTTAATTCTTTGCATACAAGACGAAGGTGGGGGACACACAATAGAATGAATGGACACAGGGGTTTTTGGGTCATACACTGACCATTCTTTTAATTTCCTGCTTTATTTTCCCCTTGTGAAGCCCATTATTCATCTTAGGGCATTAGATTCCTGGTTATGATTGGAGTATATTTACATATTGCCAGAACCTGGGCTGCGGCTTTCCTTTCAGCCAAGACTGAAACACTTGCTTGAATATTGTTAATTATTATTGTAAGAATACACCGTAGCCTGGCTTTATTTTGATTAACACTGGAGAGTGATTCTGTACTTTTCAGATCCTTTAATTTTCTGCTTAAAATCTCAAAGGGACTTTTGCAACTACATCCTCCTCATCCTTTCTTAGAGAGAGAGACTTTCCAGTATCACACAACACAGCATACATTCCCATCAGGGGAGTTGGAGCTTTTAGGGTACACACAACGTGCTCCTTCTCACCAGGGATCGTAAGGTGTGTCTTTTCTCTCAGGTGAAGTTAACCTTGCTTGCAATTTATAAAGGAGGTCTTGTAGTTTGCTTGTTGTTGTATTATTTAATATTTAAAAATTTTGCTTGTAGTCTTTCAATTTATTTCTTTTTTAGCTATTAAGGGATATTAATATTATGCTTAGCTAGCATTGACCTTCGCTTCTTCGCATAGTGCCACATTTAAAATCTTGGGAAACCAATTGCTTCTGGCTGAGCCTCTGCCCCAATTTTTCAGCAAATATTAAGATGGGCTTCAGGCCAGATTACTCCGAGAAATGGGCCAAAGACCTTGATGCTTTTGGGCTTTAGCGACACATGCTGTTTTTTTTTAAACTTTGTACCTGAGATGAGGGTCCTTTACTTGGACAGTGTAAACCTCAGGTATTTTAACATTAGACCCGGGTCAGCCCCATAAGACAGGGTGAGCTCCTGTCCTTAGCCCAGCTCTGCAACGCAGCTGGATCCAACCGTATTGGCTCTGCCTTTCCATTGGACTAATTCAGTGGCGTGGAGAGGGGGGATTTGCTGCTTGGGTAACAGCCTATCCTCCATAACAATCCAACCCAGGCTTTCGTGCTTCGCATGCAGCGTATGCAGCGCAGAGCATGATACCATAGTCTTTCAAGACTGATGGAGGCCTGCTAGCCTTTGTCTTATTTACCCCTTATAGCCATACTATTTAATGTATTTTTAAAGTCAGCAGCCTGCTGGCATTTTCTTTAGCTTTTTTTTTAGTTACTAATACATTATTAATATGCTGAAACACTAACTCAAAGGATGTTTTTTATCAAACTGATTGTTACATTCCTTGTCTTTACTCCTTATCTTTTTGCTGCTGGACTGCTTATTTTAACAATATATTTTGAATCTATCTATATTGCTTTTAGATTTAGGTTTAACTCGTTTATATTGTCTGCTTCATTTTAAATTTAACATACTATTTTTAGAGTTTTATAATTTACTTTTACTTTAACACACATGCTGTATCCTAAGATATAGCACAGCTTCTATGTCACATAATACATAAAAAATACATATTAAATAAATATAACTATCTGATCTACACCTCCTCGATCATTCTTCCGGTTCTTCTCCAACCCATATCTCAATTTGTCCCTGGTTTTGCTTCATCTTTCCCTCAAGCTTACCTGTGCTAAATAAAACAATTAATTCATTACTTAAAAGTTTTGTTTGTGTTTTTTTTTGGTATTACATTTAGCACTTTATAAGTACACTTACCCTCATTTTGTCTTATGAGAGTGGTTGTTCCTTTTTTATTTTTATTTAATAATATTTTTTCATTCCCATTCACAATTAATGATGTTTTATAATTGTTTTTGAACCTTGTAATTTTTAAGAAATTAGTAAAAGGTTAAACAAAATTAAGCAGAACAGGGTAACACCACTTATTCTTTTACTAAAAACTTCAAGTTTAGAACATTTTGATGTTATTAATTAGCTAACTCTTTATAAGAGTGCTTTTAGCTTTTAACTAATTAAATAATTTTAACTTCATTCTAGATTTTACTAAATTATACAAATTACTAAATTCACCACATACATTTTATGTTATATTGAAGGTCTGCCCATCCAAGGACTTATTCTTTTATGAGAAAGTTGATCAGGCTCCCTCAAATGTCCATGGTTCGGCCCACCTTCAAATGTAACTTTATTTATTTATTTATTTATTTATTTATTTATTTATTTATTTATTTATTTATTTATTTATTTATTTATTTTTAAAGGAAAATACCCAATTAATACACATAGTCAAGCAGTATCCTACAATTTTAAGTCCTTTCAAGAACAACTCTTGGTACTGCTTCAATACTGTTTTTCCTTGTTCTGTTGCATGATCCCAATTAGGATCTGGGGCAGGAATACAAGTTGGAACTACGATCACATAATTTTTATATTGTTTCCTTTCTTTTTGGCTTCCTTGTGCCTGTTCTCAGTAGCTTATACGCAGCTTCTCAGCTGAGCCTACTGCAGAATTGTGCTCTGTACTTTTTTATTTTTTATTTTATCTTTCTGGTGCACCTGCAACCTCCTTCCTTTTTTTGTTTTAAAAGGGTGTTTCTTACTGCTTATGGTGTGCGCGCCCCCTTGAACTAAATACTTTTCGTGGGCATCAATACTTACTCCATCGGTGAGCCTTTTGGACTCGTTTTAGATTTCTTTGGTTTAACTTTAACAGCAACTACGAACACTTTTCTGGGTGGTCTATCTATTTCACTTAAATCTAATGTCCCTCATTTAGGTCCTCCCCGGCCTCTTTGCCATACACTGGAGGACTTTTTTTGGAACAAGACCCACCCATGACGAACAATACAACAGGCAAGAACACAAAAGGAAGGGGAAACAGACGGAACAGTGAAGGGGTCTGTTCAGTTCACAGTTAGGGAGAATCAATCGCGCCCCCCTTGGTGACCAGTCTCCTTGAGGAGGTATGAAAATGCACCAAGAAGGTCACGCAGATGCTGGCTGAGAAGAAGCTTTACTCTCCACCTGCAGAAGTCTCCTTCTTTCGGTGTCTCAGATTCCTTACATGTTCATTCACACACACAACCTCCCAGTTACCTGGGGTCACAGGACCACTGGCTATGGTCTATAGCCGCACTGGCTGTAGCCGTCCTGAACCCCTGGGGTGGCTGACCAAGCTCACCCTCTCTCTTTCCCCGGGGCCCCTTATGCTATACCTAGTCCGGACTTCTGGAGCGCTCTTTCTGGTCTCAGTCCGTTTTGTCCCAAGTCGGGGAACGTCCGCTCACCTGGGTCTCAACGGCCCTCTCCCAGGACTCCCAGTACAAGCAGACCGGTGGCGCCAAAGTCGTGTGCGAAGGACACCAGGACGCAGGTGATGCGGAGGCTCTCCTGGTAGGGAGGCAAAAACGCCACAAATACCTCCCTCAGGATCCGAGTCACGGCACCAGGAAAAATGTTACCTGATTTCAATTACTTAAACAAGGATCTGAGAAAGCGGAGTGAGGTTCAAAAACTTTATTCAGCTGAATGGCCAAAATGGTTGAGCAGCTCGGCTCTGGACACTTTGGCCATGAGCATGGTTTACATTACAACTTTTATAGTTATGGTCATCAAAGCACAGCAAGAGGCGGGGCTGCTACATAGTTCCTGAGCATAGCTTCCAACTTTCGTTTCTCTGACTTAAAGTCCTGAGCATAGCTTTTAACTTTCGTTTCTCTTAACTTCTGCTACACAAGTAATTTTGAAAATTTCCACTAAACCAGGAACTCACTTCGCAGTTGCGGTTAAACTTCAGAGGCCCTCAACCCACTATCTGTTTGTGGGTAAGCTTCAAAGAGCTTTGCAGTGAACGCGAGCACAGGGTCTGATGAATATATTTCTGCTAAAGGTCCAAGCATTAATCAATGCCTATAAAATGAATGCTTTGATCATATCTCACAGTGGGAGGTCCAGGGGGAGCACCCTGAGCCAGGACTGTATGTGGGATCTGTGTGTGGTGGCGTGGAAGGTGGTGCCTTATCAATGTTCTGGTGCTGCTCCACATCAAATGTTAAAGTGGCACAAAAAGACAAAGATTCAATTCAGCCAATGGATAGCAGTGACTCCATTAGTGACTGTGAAAGAGCACAACCCTAAACATGTCTACTCAGTGTCCAATGGGTCTAAACCTGCCCAATGGATCTTACTCCCAGGAACGTGTCTTTAGGATTGCAGCCAAAGTCATCCCCCTCTCTGTAACTTTCACACCAGCCATGAAGGTTTTCTAAGCTACAGTACAGTTCAGTACTGGACAGTATTTTCTTTATGTTTCTGTTATGTGTTATATTTCTTTTATTTTAAAAAAGCTTTTTAAATGGGGCAGAGGTTGGGGGGAAGTTTTATTGTTCTATTTTTATATTGTTTTTAACTAAAGCTTTTAGCCTGTTTTATTGTTCTTATTGCACTTTAATCTAATTGTATTTTAATTATGTTTTAATCTTTATTTATGATCATTTTAATGGTGTTTTACTCTGATTGTTGTCAGCCGCCTCGGGCTCCCTATTGAGGTGAGGAAAGGCGGGATATAAATTAAATAAATAAATAAATAATGTGTCATATTTCTGTTTTGTGTTACTGTATATTACAGTGTTTTGTAATCATTTTTATAAACAGATAATATTTATATATGAATATTTTTTGGGTTGTGGAAACAATTGTCTGAGTTTCCATTATTTCCTATTGGAAAATCCGCTTCACATAAAGAGCATTTCGCATAACAAGCATGCCTCTGGAATGAATTAAACTTGTTACGCAAGGCACCACCGTCTGTCTGTCTGTCTGTCTGTCTGTCTGTCTGTCTGTCTGTCTGTCTATCATCTAGCTAGCTAGCTATCTCTATCTATCTACCTACCTACCTAGATAGATAGATATAAATTTAAAACATATATTTAAAATATTTTATTAATATACATATTTTATTTTGTTTTATATTTTATTTATATAAACAGTTTTAAAATATATTTTTTACAAAAAAAAACATTTCATGGATTTATATTTCATTTATTCTAAATCAATAAAATAAAAAAATATTGTATAGGTTGTTTAATAATATATAAATCACATATTTTTTAAAAAGCTCAAAACTATAAATAAACCAAACAAGCTCAAATAATAAAAATAACACTGCTGTTCCCCCTCAGACTGAAATCCTCTCCATACACTTCTATTTGGTTTCCTTCTGTTTCTGAATGACTGGCTGCAATCCTAAAGACATTTCCCTGGGAGAAAGATCCAATGAACGCGATGGGGCTTACTATTGAGGAGACATACCCTACAATCCAGAGTAACTACGGGAGCACGTAAGAGACCTTACGTGTACCCGTAGTTACTGCACCACCTAGTGAAAACCTATGGGAAATTCATATTGCAATCCAGAGCAAATTGTTCTTACACTGGAGCAAGAACTCCCCGTAGTTACTCTGGATTGTGCCCATAGTTAGGATTGCAGCCGTAGTGATCATGCTATACAAAGGATTCCACTGTCCCATGTCAGATTATCACAAACAGTGCATATACTTGGTGTGTATTCGGTTTCAGCAAAGATTTGCTTCACACAGAAAATGTATTTATTATGTTGCAAAAGGAGAAAGTCCAATAATGTGACATCTCATAACACCCATAAGGAAGAGGAAGTGAACAAAAAAGGCGTGTGGAAAACACCCAGCAGATCAATACCAGATAAATTCTTGCGTGTATTCAGCTTTAACAAATATTTGCTTCACGGGGGCCATCTGCCCAAAAAGAGAAAAAAACCCAAGGAGGACTCACATAACTCCATAAGAAAGAGGAAGCAAACCCAAAAGGGGTGTGGAAAAGACCCTGCAGATAAATACCACCTGTTTGTCCTTCCAAAAACCAACAGCGTCCGTCTTTGTGCAGCACTCATTTTTCATTGGAAGTAACTTATTAGTGGTCAAGGTCTGGAGGCATCACCCAAAGACCATGAGGGGCTTCCTTCAATGCCTGCTGCTGCTCTTCTGCCTGCAAGGAACCTGCTCAGGTACTTTGGAATGGAGACCTCATAACTTTAATTATCTTAATTATCTTAAAAATTACCATTAATTACCATTAGCCATTATTTTTTTAACATTTTCTTTGCAATCCGCATTGTGAACCTTTTGGTCGAAAAGTGGTATACAAATATTGTAGATAGATTAGAAAGATTAGAGAGATAGATAGACAGACAGACAGACATTCTAGCCCAGCACTCTCGTCTTTTCAAATCCAATAAATGAGAGGTGGGAGTGTGGACAAGAGGTGCACATGCCTGACCAACCTATGTTTGGCCTCCTGGATAGGCTGATCCTCCTCTTGTACCGCACTTGGGGAGGGGAGATCTAGTTTTTGATGCTCTTCTTCTGGCTGACGGATCCATCCAAGTGACACATACCCTTCCTTTTTCTCCAGCTATCCAGTGCAGTGTGATTCCAGGCGCATTAGTGCAGATCGATGCTGGCAACGGACAGGTCTTTGGAGTGAACAGCGCAGACATGATTTATACCTTATATGGAACCTCATGGGTACAGGTGCCAGGAGCCTTACGTCACGTTACAGTCGGCCCTGCAGGAGTCTGGGGTGTGAACAGGAATTTTGAAATCTTCAGACTGGCAGGGGCTTCCTGGACTAAGGTTACAGGTATTGTAACAGTGATCCATATTGGTATACATTTTATGGTGATATTGTGACAATGTGCAAACACACAGTGCTCCATTTACACAGCGAATGTTGGACCGCAAATAATTTTGGATTGTAAGGGCAAAATCCAGAGTAACTAAACGAAGTCCTTGCTTCAGTGTAAGAACAACTTACTCTGGATTCCAATATGAATTTCCCATTGGTTTTCACTAGGTGGTGCAATAACTACAGGTGCAAGTTAACGTCTCTTATGTGCTCCTGTAGTTCCTCTGGATTTGGGGGTATGTACCTTAAGCTACCTATAGTGCCTTAGAAATCACTTTATTACCTATTTGCTTACTCCACCCTGCAAAGGTTTCCCAAACTGCCCATATTTCTTTTCCCATATACAATATTTACTCAAATTTAATGCGCAGTAAAATCTAATGCACACCCTGACTTTAAATGGTTTGAGATTTAAAATGTTGACTGACGATTGTAATGTGCAACTGCAAAGAAAGTGCAAAGTTTAATTTTACTGCATACAATGAGTTATATGACAATAATAATATGACAATGGGTTTCTTATGATTTTTACATAATTGCACTACTTTATAATTGCACTACTTTATTAATTGCGCTACCTGTACAACAGTGGGTTTATGTTACATTTTTTATTACAATATACTAAACTTAACCTAAATGCTGACCTATATTTATAATCAAAATATAATATGTACTTGAATCTAATGTGCCATCGAATCTAATGTGGACCAAGATTTTGGAGAAATAGGCTGCAATCCTAAAGACACTTTTGTGGCAGTAAGTCCCAATGAACACAATGGAGCTTACTTTTGAGTAGACATGTTTAGGATTGTGCTCATAGCCTACAATCCTAGAGACACTTTCATGGGAGTAAGACCCATTGAGGCTTTCTTTTCAGTAGACGTGGTTAGGACTGTGCTCTTAACCCAGCTGAAAGTGAGAGTGTTAATTTTGAGTAAAGAGGATAATTCAATTTCCTTTTGATGGGTTAGACTTTTAATCAGCAGGTTACATTCTGTTTAGTAACTGCCGTTGGATGCAGTCCTATCCATGTTTACTCAGAAGTAAGCCCCATTGTGCTTAAGGCAGTGGTGGGCTTCAAGGGGGTGGGCTTCAGTGGTTCTATAGAACCCTTTGCTAATGAGCATCTGGTTCTGAGAACCAGTTATTAATGGGACATAAACCTGTTGTTAATTTAGGTTATTGGACATAGAACCTGTTGTTAATATAGGTTATTAGACATAGAACCTGTTGTTAATTTATTTGAATCCCACCACTGGTTTAAGGGATCTTACTCCCAGGAAAGTGTGCTTAGGATTGCAGCCTTAGAGCAAAAATCCTAATCATGTCTACTCAGAAGTGAGCCCCATTGTGTTCAATGGGTCTTACTTCCAGCAAAGCATTTTAGGATTGCAGTCTTACAGTGCAATCCTAACCATGTCTACTCAGAAGTACTATTTTGTACAATAGTACTTACTCCCAGGAAAGTGTGGTTAGGATTGCAGACATTGTCCATTTTTAAAGATAATTTAAATTATGGTTTAGTGCACTCCACCCTACAAAAACTATGTAATGTAAGAATGTAAGTGGTTCATTTATTTCTTGATCCCACCTGGAATGCCCCTGTTTTCACCTGTTTTTCAGGGTTGCTCAAACAGATTGATGCTGGTGGAAGCCAGTTCATCAGTGGAGCCAACATGAACGATGACATATTTTGCCTGTCCAAATCATCAGCCGTCTCTGCAGATGGCAGTTCATCGTTGCCTTGGACCCACATTGATGGAAAACTGAAATACTACAGCTGTGGGCCACTGGGATGCTGGGGAGTCAACTCGGCGGATAGTATCTTCCACCGGCATGATGTCATGCCAAGTTCCTGTTACGGATCCAAATGGGAACATGTCAGCGGTTCACTTTCCATGATCGAGGTTGGGACAGATGGCTCTGTGTATGGAGTAAACAGATTTGGACAGGTTTTTCGCAGGTACAGTGTGGATTGGGCCCCTATTGAACGTTACATGCCTCCGATGCTCAAACTAGCACTAAGATTCCAGTGCCATTCTTGGGCCAAACTAGTTGTGACAACAACAGCCCCATTTCATTAAATGGGCTAAAATCATGACCTCCTCACTGCAGCTAGACAGGTCTTGGCCCAGTCAATGCCAAGACATGCCAAGGAAACAGTCCCTTACTTTGATGAGGTCTCTGCAACTGTCCCCCCCACCACATCACAGGATGCAGTGTGTGTCCTGTTGGCATGGCTGTTATGAGTGCTGAAGATGCCAGTTTGATGGAAAGGATTTCAGCTTTTTAATGATTCAAAGCAAGAGCAAAGGTCTAGAGCAAGCCACATTTTGGTACACACATGTGCTCTAAAATGGCTTTTAATGTGGACTATAAGCTGCAGGGGAATGAGAGGTCCTGATATCCAGAACTGTACCAAACGCAATCTGCACCCATGGCACACCATGACATCATGATGCGCATGCACCATGGAGACGCATGCATACTGTGGCCACATCACCTACTGGAAATCTGCCAGTGAGGGTGCTGAATCTCTTTTGGTTCCTAAGAGGCACGGGGTGGTCAGTGCCTTCCCGCTGAGAGACCCAGTGCCTGTGTCATTAAGTCTGATGGGCACAAAGAGGGTCTGCACCCATATCACCCCCATGATATGACCCCCACCCACTCCCTCTTCCCATGCAGTAGGAGAGGGAGTGACCCAGGTGGTGTGTGTGGTGGCCAGCCCCTTTTCTTTGGCTATAGCTTTGATATTGGAATATCTCTTATTTCATTGTATTCTGTGTGAAATTACACACCAAAATTGTTATATGGTATTACTCAAAATTAACAAGCTTTTTAAAATTTTGACCAGTAGTGGTGTCACCACCATCCAGGTCATCCTTTGCGGCCCAAACCCACCACTACACTAACACCACTACCTAGAATGGTTTGATGTCAGGTCACAAATAACCATATTACTGGGTTCTCTCAAGCAATTTCTTTTATTCCAAATGTCACTCCATTGACTTCAAATATGAGTGCAAAAATGGCACCTGTGCAGAGAAGACTTAAACGCTGCTTTTCTTGCAGGGACGGAATCATGGCTTGTAATCCTATTGGAACCGGATGGACACTCATAAACATCAGTGTTGAAAAGATCCAACATGTGACCTACGATCTGAAAATTCTTTGGGCTTTGACTTCCAAGGGGCAGATTTTGAAATGTCCAGTTTAACCAGTCTTTCCTAGCCCCTTCCTTGAACGACCAGATCTCTTCCTTCTATTCTAGCAAACGTTGCCTTAACATTGTCAGTTGTGAAAGAAAGAAAATTAAAAAGTAGTCATTGAGGCAAAAATTCTCATCCTTTCCTTTTACTTCAGTTGCATTCCATGTCTTCAGGATCAAACTGGATATCCAGTCTTGTACGAGGGGAACAGTGTATGGGTCCAGTGATGGGCTTCAAAGAAATTAAGAACCGGTTCTCTGTCCATCTGGCAGCCACTTTTAAATGGCTATTTTTAAACTTTATATGTACTATCTCTTGTTAAGAACCGGTTCTATAGAGTAGGTGCGAACCTGCTGGTGCCCACCACTGTATGGGTCCTAGAAATTCTCTGTGTGGGCAGAGACTTCAATTGACCTTCGCTGGCACGCACCAAGGGAAAGTCTTGGCGGAGGTCAATTGAGGTCTCCACCCACACAGAGAATCTCTAGGAGCTCCATCGGAGGATAATTATCTTCACGTGAATGTGCGTTTATTTTTTTACAATTTCAGCTGCGGCTAGCCGCGTCTAGCCGCTACTGCTCCTAACGCCCTCCAAGCGCCCCCTCCAGTGTCCCCTCCAGATGGCTGGACACAGAGAGGGTCTCCCAATCCTCCCAGACCCCCGCCGTTTTCTGGGCAAATCCAGCCTAGGCCGGACACGTGGTCAGCCTGCTGTAAAAGAAATATTAATTTTTTTAATGAAATCCTATGTTCATCTTGTTAATGGAGAATAGTGAACTCCATGATAGAATAGGATAAAGGATTCTGGGAATGTGGTAAAGTGTGTTTCTGTAGGAACCAAAAGGGAGTTTCAGTTTTAAGGAATTTTTGGGGCGATTTCTTAAGGAGGGAAAGTCTTGAGTTACAGCAGCTCTTGGGAACAAAGGACTCCTTTGGTGCCAGGGGGGTTTTAAAAGTCTCTGTTGGGAGGGGTGAGAGAGACTGCTCATGTGCTAGAAGAATAATGGAGGAAGAGGAGGAAAAAGACTCCTCTTGGAGTCTTAGATTTCTAGACAAACAAAGCAATGTCCTACTCTTAACTATAAGCTAATGCTCTCAGAAGGATGTTGGTGTATTAGGCCAGGACGAGCTTAAGCTTAAGCCAGTTTTCTTATTTCTGAGTGTTGGAACTAGAATCTTTGTATGGATGTTGATTGCCTAAAATCTCTTAGAATAAGCTTGTATTTTAATTTACAAAGCCTATTCTTTGGCATCCTTGTGTGAGAAGGGTTAATGAATTGGCTAATTCATAAATCAGACAGTAGGATACTCTCAAGGGAGATCCCTAGCTGGGCTGATTCAGCACTCCGCAGAGTGGGAGTTGTAGCTCAGGCAGGGGGATGCTCAAAGGATGAGATTCCTAGCTGTAGGAACAGAAAGGTCAGGTGTAAGCAAAGTAAGCTTCTCCTGGGAGAAGCAGCAAGGTATGCTGCTCTTGTGAAATCCTCACTGGGGGCTTCACACGGAGGTGGTGGCCTGCCGGGGACTCAGGGTGACCAGATGACTGGAAAAACCCGGATTTGTCTGGATTTTTAGCCTCCTGTCTGGGTGTCCTACATTTTGGTGTCATTGTCCTATATTTTGGCTTCATTTTGAAACTTCATGATAGTGCATAGCACCCCCTCATGCCATATGTCGTTGGATTCGTATTGAAGAGTAGAATCCAATGCAAAAATCAGTTTTGAGATATCTCTTTCCTATCAAAAGCTATGGTCAAAAAACAAAAAGTACATTTTTTGGCAATTTTTTCATGTAGGTAGGAATTTTGGCTTGGATTAGGAATTTTGGCCTTGGGATTCAGGAACTTTGGGTTTGGCATCTGGTCACCCTGGCCGGGTTGCAAGTCCAGCAAGGAGAGTGGAGTGGCAAAATGCTACTTGCAAGTAATTCAAGGTACTGTGTTATTTGGTAGCTCCAGGGAAAGGAGCTAAGGATTGCTGATCAAGGGGTGATGTTTTAATAAAGTATAAAGTAGTCCCTGGATCAGCCGTAAAGAAGAGGAGGCTGATAACCTCCCTCTGAAAAATATACTGACGTCTGACACCTCCCCATAAGGAAGAGGAAGCAAACAAAAATGGGGTGTGGAAAACACCCTGCAGATAAATACCACCTGTTTCTCCTTCCAAAAACCAACAGCGTCCATCTTTGTGCAGCACTCATTTTTTATTGGAAGTAACTTATTAGTGGTCAAGGCCTGGAGGCATCACCCAAAGACCATGAGGGGCTTCCTTCAATACCTGCTGCTGCTCTTCTGCCTGCAAGGAATCTGCTCAGGTACTTTGGAATGGAGACCTCATATCTTAGAAATTACCATTAGCCATTAATTTTTTATTTTGATCTAAATAAAATCCCCCCTCTTGATCTAAAAACCGCTCCCTCCCTCAAAACTTTTTGGCTTGGCCTAAAAACATTTTTTAATAGAACAGCCTTCTGAGCTTTTTAGTCTTCTGGTTTTTATTATGGTTTTGATCAGTGTTTTATTGTAGATGTTTTATATTTATTGCTTTTAAGATACCTCTTTTAACTGTTCTAATGTATTGGAATTTAATTGTTTTTATAGATTGCTTTGTAAGCCATGCCTTGGGTGCCTCTGGGAGAAAGGCAGGATACAAATAAAGTTTATTATTTATTATTATTACTTTTATAAATAGTTTTGTGAAGTTTTTTAGTTGAAAAGTGTTAGATAGACAGACAGATAGATTTCAAAAAAGAGTGGGAAAGTGTGAGAGCCGTTCTAGCCCAGCACTCTCATCTTTTCAAGTCCAATAAATGAGAGGTGGGAGTGTGGACAAGAGGTGCACATGCCTGACCAACCTGTTTCGCCTTCTAGATAGGCTGATCCTCCTCTTGTACCGCACTGGGGAGGGGAGATCTAGTTTTTGATGCTCTTCTTCTGGCTGATGATCCATCCAAGTGACAAACACCCTTCCTTTTTTCTAGCTATTCCATGTGATGTGATTCCAGGCGCATTAGTGCAGATCGATGCTGGCAACGGACAGGTCTTTGGAGTGAACAGTGAAGACATGATTTATACCTTATACGGAAGCTCATGGGAACAGGTGCCAGGAGCCTTACGTCACGTTACAGTCGGCCCTGCAGGAGTCTGGGGTGTGAACAGGAATAATGAAGTCTACAGACTGGCAGGGGCTTCCTGGACTAAGGTTACAGGTATTGTAACAGTGATCCATATTGGCTTACATTTTATGGTGATATTGTGACAGCACATGAACGCACAGCGTTCCATTCACAGAGACATAGAATCCTAGAATTGGAAGGGACCCATTAGGTCATCTAATCCAACCCCCTGCAGCAGGAAATTGTCCTAGAGCATCTCTGACAGGTGCTTGTCAAGCCTCTGCTTGAAGATCCCTAGTGAGGGAGAGTCCACCACCTCCCTTGGCAATCTGTTCCACTGCCGAACCGCCCTCACCATCAGGAATTTTTTCCGGATATCCAACCGGAATCTCCTCTCTTGCAGTTTGTACCCATTGGTTCTAGTTCTGCTTTCAGAAGCAGCTATGAACAAATGAGTCCCTTCCTCCATTCACACAGCCTGCAAATAATATTGAGCTGTAAGTACCTTAAGCTACCTATGTTGCCTTAGAAATTACTTTATTTCCTTTTTGCTTACTTCACCCTGCAAAGGTTTCCCAAACTGCCCATATTTTTAATGCCCATATTTCTTTTCCCATACACCATATTTACTCGAATTTAATGCACCATAAAATCTAATGCACACCCTGACTTTATCATTGGCATCCTTCAGTCTCAAAACACTATGGTATCGTGCTCTGATTGGAGGTCCTAAAACAGCATCTGGTGTGGCTAAAAAGGTGGATTCGAGAGTGGCAGTCCCTTCCACACTGAGGACAGATAAAGTCTGTCCCCTGCCCAGCCCCTGAGCTTCACTGCTTCCAGGTCTGTCTCTGCTTCAGCCTGCCGAGCAAGTGTCTCTTCGAATTGGAGAAGGCCATGCTGCATCTTTTGCCTCCAACCTGAATGATCAGAGGTGAAAGTTTCCCAGCTGTTGCTGTCCATTCCCAAGGCCTTTAGATCCCTCTTGCAGATGTCCTCATATCGCAGCTGTGGTCTCCCTCTAGGGCAGTGTTTCTCAAAGTGGGGGTCGCCTAGAGCTTTCCTGGGGGTCACCTAAAGACCCCTGATGCAGGAGGCCAGGTCAGGCTTGCCAGACCTCCAGCTGTAGCAGCGCACACTGGGACCCTGACAACCTCAGGGTCCAATCCTATGCATGCCTACTCTGAAATAAATCCCATTATAGTCAGGGGGGCCTTTACTTCCATGTAAATGTGGATAGGATTGCAGCCTCAGGGTCCAATCCTATGCATGCCTACTCTGAAATAAATCCCATTATAGTCAGGGGGGCCTTTACTCCCATGTAAATATGGATAGGATTGCAGCCTCAGGGCCCAATCCTATGCATGCCTACTATGAAATAAATCCCATTCTGTTCAATATGTGCATAGAATACACATTTCATTTGTAACAATGAAAATACATCCTGCATATCGGATATTTACATTACGATTCATAACAGTAGCAAAATTACAGTTATGAAGTAGCAATGAAAATAATTTTATGGTTGGGGGTTCCCACAACACGAGGAACTTATAAAGGGGTCACGGCGTTAGGAAGATTGAGAACCACTGCTCTTGGGCGTTTTCCCTGCAGTAATTTTCCGTACAGGAGATCTCCATCAGCCATTGTCATGACATGCCCAAGCCAGCATAGACATCGCTGTTTCAAAAGTGTATACATGCTAGAGATTACAGCACGTTCCACGACTGCGTAATTTGAAACTCTGTCATGCCAGGTGATGCCAACAATACCTCGGAGACAGTGCATAGGGAAGGTGATCAGCTTTCTCGCCTGTCGTGCATAAAGGGGCCAAGACTTGCTGCAGTACAAGAGTGTGCTCAGGACGCAGGCTCTATAGACCTGGATTTTAGTATGTTCTGTATGTTGTGTTCAATGGGTCTTACTTGCAGCAAAGTGTGTTTAGGATTGCAGCCTTACAGTGCAATCCTAAGCATGTTTACTCAGAAGCAAATACTATTTTGTTCAATAGTACTTACTCTTAAGAAAGTGTGGTTAGGGTAGCAGTCACTGTCCATTTTTAAAGATAATTTAAATTATTGGTTTAGTGCACTCCACCCTACAAAAAACTATGTAATGTGAGAATGTAAGAGGTTCATTTATTTCTTGATCCCACCTGGAATGCCCCTGTTTTCACCTGTTTTTCAGGGTTGCTCAAACAGATTGATGCTGGTGGAAGCCAGTTCATCAGTGGAGCCAACATGAACGATGACATATTTTGCCTGTCCAAATCATCAGCCGTCTCTGCAGATGGCATTTCATCTTTGCCTTGGACCCACATTGATGGAAAACTGAAATACTACACCTGTGGGCCACTGGGATGCTGGGGAGTCAACGCCGCAGATACTGTCTTCCACCGGAAGGATGTCACGCCAATTTCCTGTTACGGATCTGATTGGCAGGCTGTCGGCGGTTCGCTTTCCATGATCGAGGTTGGGACAGATGGCTCTGTGTATGGAGTAAACAGATTTGGACAGGTTTTTCGCAGGTACAGTGTGGATTGGGCCCCTATTGAACGTTACATGCCTCCGATGCTCAAACTAGCACTAAGATTCCAGTGCCATTCTTGGGCCAAACTAGTTGTGACAACAACAGCCCCATTTCATTAAATGGCTAAAATCATGACCTCCTCACTGCAGCTAGACAGGTCTTGGCCCAGTCAATGCCAAGACATGCCAAGGAAACAGTCCCTTACTTTGATGAGGTCTCTGCAACTGTCCCCCCACCACATCACAGGATGCAGTGTGTGTCCTGTTGGCATGGCTGTTATGAGTGCTGAAGATGCCAGTTTGATGGAAAGGATTTCAGCTTTTTAATGATTCAAAGCAAGAGCAAAGGTCTAGGGCAGTGGTTCTCAATCTTCCTGACTCCGTGACCCCTTTATAAGTTCCTCATGTTGTGGGGACCCCCAAGCTTAAAATTATTTTCGTTGCTACTTTATAACTGTAATTTTGCTACTATTATGAATCGTAATCACAGGTGGGCTGATGCTGGTTCTGACCGGTTCTGTAGAACCTGTTGTTAATTAGAGGCTGTCGTTAATTGGGGGCCGTCATCTTTGACTTGCATGCAAGTGTGTTTGAATTTCTCTTAAAGGGCCTCTGGAAGCTCTCCTCCCTCCTCCCCCTCTCCCTTTCTCCCTCCCTCCTTCCTCTCTCCCCCCTCCCCTCTCCCTCCCCTCTCTCCCCCCTCCTTCCCTCCCTAAGGTTATCTTTTAATTTTAAAATACAAACAGTCTGTTCCCTTCACCATCACAGCACATTCAGACTCTGACTACTGCGATGGAAGGTGTTTGCATCACTGTTAGCACCAGGCTTTAAAGTCAGAGTGAAGAACTTCTTCACGCCCCAAACCTTTGAATGAGGCTATTCAGGAATCCTGACTTTGCTAAATACCTTATTTTGATTAAAAACCTTATTTCTAGCAAGTTTTCAGAAGTTATTTCCTGGTGCAGTTTGCAAAGCATGCTGGGTACTCACATGCAAATGAGCAGCCTCTCTGCAGATGCTGTTTTTTTGAATCAGGCATTTGATGGGCAGCTTTACTAAGGGGTCCTTGGGAGGGAATAGAGAGGCCGCCATACAAACCTCTGGGCGGCTGAGGTGAGTAATAGCAGCAAGCCTCCCTCCCTCCTTCCCTGGGTGCCTTTGCAGCCCAGTACTAGGCATGGAGAACTACTTAGTACTACCCAGTACTACTCAGGAGTAAGCCACACTGTATAGTAGAGGACTGCACACCGTGGCCAAAATCCTAGCCACACTTTCCTGGGAGCAATTCCCATTGACTATCATGGGATTTCCTACTGAGTAGCATAGAATTTGAGGCTACTTTCCCATCCAGACTTTCCTGAGAGTAAGCCCACTGACAATAATGGGACTTACTTCTGAGGAGATTGGCAGAGGATTGGATCTCTCCCTCCAGCCCTGTTCCTCCAGCCCAGTCGACTTTCCTGAGAGTAAGCTCACTGTCTATAATGGGATTTTCTACTGAGTAGACATGATTAGGACTGGGTTCTGAGGCTGCAATCATATCCACACTTACATGGGAGTAAGCCCCACTGACTAGAATGAGAGTTACTTCTAAGTAAGCCTGCATAGGATTGGACTGTAAGGCTAAAATCCTGACCACACAGTTTTGGGAGTAAGCCCCATTGACTTGAATGGTACTTACTTCTGAGTAGACACAGTTAGGATTGGGCTCAGGCTGCAATCCTATCCACACTGTGGATCTTTTGCTCCCCCCCCAAGAGATCTCCCCACCTCATCCTGCCCCTCTGAGAAATCTCTCCACCTGAGATTGAGAGCAGGAAGTATGGGGGGTACCTGAAGAAATAGCCCCAGTTCCCATCCTGCCCCCCGATGAGCCCACTCCACTGCCTACTCTGAAGTAAATCCTATCCTAGTCCCATCCTAGTCAATGGAGCTTACTCCCAGGTAGGTGTGGATAGGATGACAGCATCAGAGCCCAATTTTTTGCATTCCTGCTCAGAAGCAAGTACTGAGTGACCATATGTCCTCCTTTCCCAGGACAGGTCCTCTTTTCACTCTTCTGCCTGGGAAAAAATCTTCATTGTCCTCCTTTTCCTTATAAGCAGGCAGCATGCAGTTCCCATCCTGCACCCCCAGGAGCCCAGTCCACTGCCTACTCTGAAGTAAATCCTATTAAAGTCAGTAGGTTTTACTCCCCTGTGAGCATAGGAGTGTAACCTCATCACTGTCTACTCAGAAGTAAGTTCCATTATAATAATGAAGCTTACTCCCTGGAAAGAAGCTGGTTTCTAAGAGCTTGTAATCCTATGCCTGACTACTCAAAAGTTAATCCCATTTCAATCTATGAAGCTTACTCCCAGGAAAGTGTGCAGAGGAGTGCAGCATTAGAGCCCAATCCTATTCTTGGCTACTCAGAAGTAAGTCCCATTAGAGTCTGTGGAGCTTACTCTCAGGAAAGTGAATAAGATTGCAGCCAGAGGCTGGTTACTAAGAGCTCAGTCCTTTGCTTGACTACTCAGAAGTCCTATTATATTCAATGGAGCTTACTTACAGGAAAGTGTGGACAGGATTGTAGCCTTAAGTAGTGGCTTAGAGGCAAACCTCAGCCTGCAGAGGGGACACCACAGACTCTGGTCCTAAACTGTAGATCAGTGTTTCTCAACCAGTGGTATGAGTACCACCAGTGGAACTTGTGGTGTGTCTGCTGTATTAGGCACCTGGATGCAAGTGTCATATGTGCTCCCGGAGGCAGCTGGTGGATCTCTGTGTGATTCAGGAGCTGGACTAGATGGGTCTTTGGTGTGATCCAGTGGAGGCTTTTCTTATGCTTTTATGTTCTTATTTGTGGCACACATTCCCCCTGAGAGCACAACAAATGCATAGGAATAAATTACACAGAACCCAGGGGCTTAGTACTGATTGATGCCGTCACAAGTGATACAATTTTTTTTGTAAACTAAGGGTTAAGGTGGCATGCCCCGCCCTGCCCCGCCCCCTGACCCAACCTGGCCCCACCCACTTCCGGAGAACCAGTTGTTAGGGCAGGCTGGGCCCACCACTGATCGTAATGTAAATATCCGATATGCAGGATGTATTTTCATTGTTACACATGAAATGTGTGTTCTATGCACACATTGAAAAGAATGGGATTTATTTCATAGTTGGGCCCTGAGGCTGCAATCCTATCCACTTTTACATGGGAGTAAAGGCCCCCCTGACTATAATGGGATTTATTTCAGAGTAGGCATGCATAGGATTGGGCCCTGAGGCTTTCAGTCAGCCCCAGTGCGCACGCAGCTACAGCTGGTGGTCTGGCAAGCCTGACCTGGTCCCCTGCACCAGGGGTCCTTAGGCAAACCCCAAAGGGGTCCCGAGCCCCACTTTGAGAAATGCTGGTCTAGGGCAAGCCACATTTTGGTACACACATGTGCTCTAAAATGGCTTTTAATGTGGACTATAAGCTGCAGGGGAATGAGAGGTCCTGATATCCAGAACTGTACGAAACGCAATCTGCACCCATGGCACACCATGACATCATGATGCACATGCACCATGGAGACGCATGCATACTGTGGCCACATCACCTACTGGAAATCTGCCAGTGAGGGTGCTGAATCTCTTTAGGTTCCTAAGAGGCACGGCGTGGTCAGTGCCTTCCCGCTGAGAGACCCAGTGCCTGTGTCATTAAGTCTGATGGGCACAAAGAGGGTCTGCACCCATATCACCCCCATGATATGACCCCCACCCACTCCCTCTTCCCATGCAGTAGGAGAGGGAGTGACCCAGGTGGTGTGTGTGGTGGCCAGCCCCTTTTCTTTGGCTATAGCTTTGATATTGGAATATCTCTTATTTCATTGTATTCTGTGTGAAATTACACACCAAAAATGTTATATGGTATTACTCAAAATTAACAAGCTTTTTAAAATTTTGACCAGTAGTGGTGTCACCACCATCCAGGTCATCCTTTGCGGCCCAAACCCACCACTACACTAACACCACTACCTAGAATGGTTTGATGTCAGGTCACGAATAACCATATTACTGGGTTCTCTCAAGCAATTTCTTTTATTCCAAATGTCACTCCATTGACTTCAAATATGAGTGCAAAAATGGCACCTGTGCAGAGAAGACTTAAACGCTGCTTTTCTTGCAGGGACGGAGTGACGGCTTGTAATCCTCTTGGAACGGGATGGTCAGACATAAACATCAGTGCCGATAAAATCCAACACGTGACCTATGATCTGAAAATTCTCTGGGCTTTGACTTCCCAGGGGAAGATATTGAAATGTCCAGTTTAACCAGTCTTTCCTAGCCCCTTCCTTGAACGACCAGTTCTCTTCCTTCTATTCTAACAAACGTTGCCTTAACATTGTCAGTTGTGGAAGAAAGAAAATTAAAAAGTATTCATGGAGGCAAAAATTCTCATCCTTTCCTTTTACTTCTTTTTACTGTTGCATTCCATGTCTTCAGAATCAAACTGGATATCCAGTCTTGTACAAGGGAAAAGGGATGCTGACTTTCACTCTAGGGCAGTGATTTTCAACCTTTAGGATCTCATGACCAACTGCTAAAATTGTCAAGGCAGACCATCAATCTTTGGACGAGTGACAAGGCACACCATGCTATTAGTGAGGATCACATCCCTCAACGACTCTATTAATAAATTATATTTATTTAATCTATCTATCTATCTATCTATCTATCTATCTATCTATCTATCTATCTATCTATCTATCTATCTATAAGAGAAAAATCACTCACTGACTGACTCAATGACTGACTCACTCATCACCGCCCTGCCAAAACAGCTGGGCCTAGAAGTGTGAAATTTGGGGTGGGTGTTCCTTCCGTGAGGAAGAGGTTGCACTGGTGAGAATGCTGCGCATGGGGGGAAGTTGCGCATGGAGAAAGTTGAGCATGGGGGAAGATGCACATGGGGGAAGTTGCGCATGGGGGGAAGTTGCGCATGGGGGAAAAGTTGCGCATGGGGGTTGATGCGCATGGGGGTTGATGCGCATGGGGGGAGTTGCACATGAGGGGTAGATGCACAAGGGGGGAGGTTGCACATGAGAAGTTGCGCATGGGGGTTGATGCACATGGGGGGAGGTTGCGCATGGGGGTTGATATGCATGGGGGATTGATGTGCATGGGGGAAGTTGCACATGGGGAAGTTAGGCATGGGGGGTTGATGCATATGAGGGGAATGGCATAAGGGGGAATTTTACTCCTGCAACGTGGGTACGCTTTTTGCTAGTAAATTAATAAATACATTTTGTCAAACTTGCACGGCGTATTTGTGGACCACTGATAGCACTCTAGTATGCCAGGGCTGAAAATCACTGGTCTAGAGACTGAGATACAAGGTTGAGGTGTAGATCAGTAGATCTTGGGTGATACAGTTTTTGAGGAAGCACACACACACACAGACAAACAAGCCAAGTGTAAGGGAAGCCAAAAGGCTAAGGGGAAAATCCAGAGTAACTACGGGAAGTCCTTGCTCTGGTGTAAGAACAACTTACTCTGGATTGCAATATGAATTTCCCATAGGTTTTCACTAGGTGGTGCAGTAACTACAGGTGCATGTAATATATCTTATGTGCTCCTGTAGTTATTGTGGATTTGGGGCTAAGTGGGAGAAAGTGAGTAGCACAGTGGTTAGCATAGCATCAACAAGTCTATCAAGTGGTTAGTGGTTGATGCCTAGTGGTTAGCATCAAACAAGGAGTCTCTGATCTTCTTATCTACTGAGGATAGTGGTAGTTGAGTTGCCACCATTGTCTCATAACGGCCAATATAAAGGGGGTGCCTTGGAAAAGCCTCTCCCCCAAGTAAACAAAAAGGGTTTCCCCCAAACAGTGTCCAAAGGTGAGCAGCCAAGAGGCATGGCAATCTAGCCCCTCTCCCAAATGAATGTGGACCCATCTGGACAACCAGTACAAGTATAAAGGCTGCAACCTTCCATACTTTCCTGGGAGTAAGTCTCCCAGGGGAGATAACACAATGGGACTTACTTCTGAGTAGACATGAAAATGATTGGGCTGAAAAAGCTTATGGGTATTAACCGAGTTTAATTAAAGGATTTTGAAACCAGGGCCAGCTGAAGCTATTGCCTCCCCACCGCCTCACCCCTTACCTGGTTCCATCCTCTATGCAGTCTCTTAAGTCAAAGCAGAAAACTGATGCTCAAACAGAAGAGTGCAGTGATCCGGCTCCCTTATCTTGCTCCTTCCTCTAATAAACTCAGTGAAGGAGAAGCTGTGCAAGGAGGAAGCCAGACCAAGGCCATAGCTGGGGGTGGGGGGAGAGCAGGGAGGAATTTCCCCCACTCAAGCCAGCAGTTTCCCACACTCCCTGGTGTTGAGTTACAGATCTTTACTTCCCTTTACTTATCCTTTCATTTTGCACTCCAGAATAGACCCAGCATAGCTGCCCCCCCACCTCTGGCTACGGACCTTGGCCGGACTGCAGTGCCCCCAAGATCAGAAATCCAGTTAGAGTGGAAAATATACTGGGAAAACTTATATGGGGCACTTAACATGTTTTGATATCAACTGCAGCATTCCTGAAAGATGTTTTCATGGCACTACAGTGTATAAAACTCTCATATACATTATGTTATAGTTTTAAATTAAATAATAAGCAATACAGTATAGTGTTTAAACCAGTGATTTTCAATCTTTTTCATCTCATGGCACACTAACAAGGCACTGAAATTGTCAAGGCACACATCAGTTGTTTTTACCATTGAGAAGGCACACCAGACTGCTCAAATCCCCCAATTTTCCTATGAATGAATGTCAATCTCCAAATTCCCACGGCACACCTGAGGACTATCCGTGGCGCACCAGTGTGCCACAGCGCACTGGTTGAAAATAACTGGTTTAAACTAACCACATAAAAGCACTATATAGGCATCCCCCACGTTCTGATTGTTCCACTCTTTCAACAGGCCTCCATCAGTCTTGAAAGACTATGGTATCATGCTCGGCACATCGAAGCACGAAAGCCTGGGTTGGATTGTTATGGAGGATAGGCTGTTACCCAAGCAGCAAATCCCCCCTCTCCACGCCACTGAATTAGTCCAATGGAAAGGTAGAGCCAATACAATTGGATCCAGCTGGCGTCGCAGAGCTGGGCTAAGGACAGGAGCTCACCCTGTCTTGTGAGGACCCAGGTCTCGAACCCTGGCCTGCTGGTTAAAAGGCACAGCGTCTTAACCACTTGCGCCACCCACACACCTTTCAGTTATACCTAGGATTTATTCATTCAGCACATGCTCCACTCTTTCAACCTCTCTCTGCTGATATAAAGGCATGTCTTCCCTGATATTGATTTACATGTGACACAGTGATCAAACTGTTTGGGGCATCAAACTGTTTTTTCTTATGTCTTTTTTCGGTAAATAAACATCATTCAAATACATTATTCAAATACAAAAGATATTCAATGCCCACAGAATCCAAAAAGTGGGGGATGCCTATATATGAGTGCATTTATCTTTAATTTTGTCATGTTCTTTATTTTTCTTGGATGTCCTACATTTTTAGGGGGGCTTGTCCTCTTTTTTGGTTATAACATATAATCACCCGGGGGGGGGGAGCGGAAATATCTTGCTTCATTTGAATGTTCTGTCCTCATTTTGCAGTCTAGTGCAAAATGTCCAAACCCCAGATCGAGGGCCTGGCGTGGCCCGTGGTGAGCCCCAACGTGGCCCCCAGCAAGACCCCTCTTTCTGGCTCTTGAGCAAGCCTTGTAATCCACTCCAATGCATTGTTATATTGCAAGTCTTGTAATACACTCTAATGCAGCGTTTCTCTAACTGGGGGTCGGGACCCCGTTAGGGGTCACCTAAAGACCCCTGGTGTAGGGGGCCTTGCAAGGTATTTTGCATCTTTTTTTAATTTGTAATTAGAAATAAATATTTCACAATATATGATTAAATATTATTTTATGATTAATCACTATGCTTTAATTATGTTCAATTTGTAACAATGAAAATGCATCCTGAATATCAGATATTTACATTACGATTCATAACAGTAGCAAAATTACAGTTATGAAGCAGCAAGAAAAATAATTTTATGGCTGGGGGTCCCACAACATGAGGAACTGTATTAAAGGGTCACGGCATTAGGAAGGTTGAGAACCACTGCTCTATAAAGCATTCTTATACTGAATCCAATGCAATTCTGTAAATTTATGTAAATTTATTCAAATTTGAAATGTAAATTAGTTTTCCAGCCCCCAACACAGTGTTAGAGAGATGATGTGGCCCTCCTGCCAAAATGTTTGGACACCCCTGATCTAGTGTTTCATGGAACGGATTCAACATGCACTTGTGATACTGTGTCACCACCTTCTGGATACTTCACTATTGCACTGCTAAATACGTGATCTCTGTGTATGGCCCCTATCCTAAAGTCAAATTAAGCTCTTTGCTCCAGAGTAGTTAAGGTGACTTTCCATAAGATAACACCAGAGGGTGACGTAACTGCGTGGACACGTAACTGCTCTGGATTTTGCCCTATGTCTCCATCTGTTGACACTGCAATAACTTAAGAAGGAAGATCCACAAAGTATACACTGCAAACAGGATCTCCACAAAACAATAACACAGACATCCAAGTAAAGGTAGACAAGAGCTGTGTCCTCCTTTTCCTTCTCATCAGATAGCATCTAGTCCTCTTGTAATTCATAAATTATATGTAATAAATAGACCACAATTCTAACCTGCAGTTAGGCTGGCATAAATCCCTGATATAGGTCCTGTGTTGACCTGGGGGTGTCACCTCTTCTGCCCCACTGCTGGGCATGTGCCAACCTCCCTGTACCACCATGGGAAGATATGCCAAGCCAGCCTAAATTGGTCAGGATTGCACCCCAAACTTTTCAAATTGATAAAGGGCACAATCCAGAGTAACTACAGGATCATGTAAGAGATATTACGTGTACTAGGTTACTGCACCATCTAGTGAAAACCTATGGGAAATTCATATTGTAATCCAGAGTAACTTGTTCTTACTCCAGAGCACGGACTCCCTGTAGTTATTCTGGATTTCACCCATAGTGTCTCAATTGACGACATGTAAGCAATACATATTAGTGATTTTAGCTTTTATTTTGTCATTCCTGCATTTTTCATGGCTGTCCTACATTTTGAGGGGAGCCTTGTCCTCTTTGGGGTTTATAACATCTGTTCACTCTGTCCACATCATCGAGATGTACTGACCATGCTGTCCCATGTCAGATCATCACAAACTGTACAGATACTTGTGTGTATTCAGCTTTAACAAATATTTGCTTCACGGGGGCCATCTGCCCAAAGAGAGAAAAAACCCAAGGAGGACTCACATCACCCCATAAGAAAGAGGAAGCAAACCCAAAAGGGGTGTGGAAAAGACCCTGCAGATAAATACCACCTGTTTGTCCTTCCAAAAACCAACAGCGTCCATCTTTGTGCAGCACTCACTTTTTATTGGAAGTAACTTATTAGTGGTCAAGGCCTGGAGGCATCACCCAAAGACCATGAGGGGCTTCCTTCAATGCCTGCTGCTGCTCTTCTGCCTGCAAGGAACCTGCTCAGGTACTTTGGATTGGAGACCTAATATCTTATTAATTACCATTATCTTAAAAATTACCGTTAATTAATTACCATTAGCCATTAATTCTTTTAAAAAAATTTCTTTGTAAACCCCATTGTGAACCGTTTGGTCAAAAAGCGGTATATAAATACTATATATATATATATATACACACACACACACACTGTATATATACTGTGTGTGTGTATGTATGTATGTATATATATATATACACACACACACAGAGTATATATATATATATACACACACACACACATACACACAGAGGTATATATATGTATTTATATAAATATAAATAGATATAGTGGTGGGTGGAAGGAAGGATGATAGACAGACCTATCTGAAGACTCACCCATCTGTCTGTCTATCTATCTGATATTAGATAGATAGATAGATAGATAGATCTATCTATAGATCTCAAAAAGGAATAGGAAAGTGAGAGAGCCGTTCTAGCCCAGCACTCTCATCTTTTCAAACCCCATAAATGAGAGGTGGGAGTGCGGACAAGAGGTGCACATGCCTGACCAACCTATGTTTGGCCTCCTGGATAGGCTGATCCTCCTCTGGTATTTCACTGGGGAGGGGAGATCTAGTTTTTGATGCTCTTCTTCTGGCTGATGATCCATCCAAGTGACAAACACCCTTCCTTTTTTCTAGCTATTCCATGTGATGTGATTCCAGGCGCATTAGTGCAGATCGATGCTGGCAACGGACAGGTCTTTGGAGTGAACAGTGAAGGCATGATTTATACCTTACACGGACGCTCATGGGTACAGGTCCCAGGCGCCTTAAGTCATGTTACAGTCGGCCCTGCAGGAGTCTGGGGTGTTAATATGGGTAACGAAATCTACAGAATGGTAGAAGGTACCTGGACGAAGATTGCAGGTATTGTAACAGTCATGTGATCCTTATTGATATGTATATGTGTTACCTCTGACATGCCAGTTGAGAAGCATTTCATGTAAATATTGTGACAGCATGTTTTGGTGAAATACTCAGCCGACAGATAGTGTTGGGCTGTAAGTAGCTTAGAGAACAATTCTATGCCTGTCTACTCACAAGTAAGTCCATTATATTCAGTGGGTCTTACTCCCAGGAAAATGTGTTTAGGACTGTAGCCTTCAGCTACCTATGTTGCATTAGAAATTACTTTATTCCCTTGCGGCTGACTCCACCCTACAGAAGTTTCCCTGGAGAAGCTGCACTTTTAATGCCTCCTGTTTCCTCATATACCGTATTTCCCCCCCACACCTGAGAATGCTGTTTGGTTCCTTATCAGTTGGCTCCAGAGCCTCATATGACACCCTTTCTCTCCCGCCCCAAGGGATCTGATGCAGCATTCCTAATTTTCAGTGCTTCCCCCCCCTCGAAATAAAGGTGAGGGTACTCACCATGGCGCAGTTGGCTTGGTGGTTTAAGGCGCTTTGCCGGTCAATCTGAAGATCAGCAGGTCAGCGGTTCGAGACCAAAGTACTGCAAGATGAACTCGCATCCTTAGCCCAGCTCCTGCCAACCTAGCTGTTCGAAAGCATGCAAATAGGTAGATAAACAGGTGCCACCTTGGTGGGAAGGTAATAGCTTTCCATGCACAGTGACCAGTGGTGGGCTTCAGGGGGTTCTCAGAGGTTCTATAGAACCCTTTGCTAATGAGCGCCTGGTTCTGAGAACCGGTTACTAAAGGAACATAGAACCTGTTATTTTAGGTTATTAGGACACAGAACCTGTTATTAATTTATTTGAATCCCACCACTGATGCAAGCCACATGTCCGTGGAGTCATCTTTCGACAACGCTGGCTCTATGGCTCTAGAAACGGGGTAAGCACTGCACTCTCGAGTTGGTCATGACCAGCAGGGCAACCTGCAGCGGACACCTTTACACATCATGAAGATGTTATTTTTGATAGCAAGTCCACTTGGGGGGCCACAGTGGTGCTGGTACTGGTGAGTAGCCCCTCAAAAGACTTCCACTTAAGCATTTTGTAGAAAAACCAGAAGTCCTCTGGAGATGAGATGCCCTTTGGAGGCCAGAGGATGCTCTGCAAAGCCTCCCTGGCCCTCAGAAGGGTTCAGGATTGTGGACAGGGTGTGGCAGCAAGGGGTGTGGATGGCGGTACTACCTCTAGAGGCTTCTCGGGCATAGTGCATGGGGGAATTTGCCCACTGACCCCACCATAGGAATGCCATTGTTTTCAATTGCTTTTCAGGGTCACTCAAACAGATTGACGCTGGTGGAAGCCAGTTCATCGGTGGAGTCAACACAAACGATGATGTATATTGCCTGTCCAAACCATCAGCCATTGCTGCGGATGGCAACTCTTCATTGCCTTGGACCCACCTTAATGGAAAGATGAAATGGTACAGCTGTGGGCCACTGGGATGCTGGGGAGTCAATGCCGCGGATATTGTCTTCTACCGGAAGGATGTCACGCCAAGTTCCTGTTTTGGATCTAATTGGCAGGCTATCGACGGTTCACTTTTCATGATCGAGGTTGGGACAGATGGTTCTGTGTATGGAGTAAACAGTGCTGGACACGTTTATCGCAGGTACAGAATAGATTGGGCCCCTGATGAAAGCTATACTCCCTCCTTATGCTGAAGGAACCAGCACTGAGTTTCCAGTGCCGTTATCGAGACCCAAAAAGGGTAACCATATAGAATGGAGGAGAGTGCCTAGGATTCTTCCCAAATTTCTTGCCAGTGGTTGTAGAAACAAGTAGTGTCACTAGGGTTTCCAACGATCCTGTGTGTGAGGCCAGCATGTCACCCTTCCCATGCAGTGGCCCTGGATAGTGGTGTTATGATGTACCATTATCCCACCTGCTGGTTTTTTGGCTTTAAATTTGATGGAATAAAGTGATGGCAGTGCAGTTTGCTTCATGGCATTCTGCATGTAATTATACACTGTAAATATAATATTGTAAATGTAAATATATAGTGTACACAAATATTCAACCTAAACACGATGGTATCATTCAAAAGTACTAGGATGTTAAAAATTGTGGCAGTAGTGGTGACATCCCTTTCAGGCCCACCCAAATACCACCACTATCTAGTAAGGTTTTGACATCAGGTAATAATAACAATATTATTTGGCTATATAATAATATACAGTGATGCCTCACCTAAAGAGCTTAATTTGTTCCAGAGGCCTGCTCTTTAAGTGATACGCTCTTTAAGTGAAGCAGATTTTTCCACAGGAAATAATGGAAACTGACGATTGGTTCCACAACCCCCAAAATATTCTTATAAAAATATTAACTGGATGTAAAAATGACGACAAAACACTGGAATTGAATTTAAAACATGCATTCAATGTGCATGACCCTATGAAGTCTACTTAGGCTGCAATCCTAAAAACACTATCCTATCCATTTACACAATGGGGCTTACTTCTGAGTAGACAGTTAGGAGACTGCAATCAAAGACACTTTCCTGGGAGGCATACTTGGGATGCTGCCAGAGAGGTTCAAGGTGGTCAATGGGGGCAGTTGTGTGGCACCCCCAGGCAACTGCCCCCAAGTTGGGGGCAGTTAGAGGCAGCAGTGCTGGCCGGCAGCCCTTTTAAAGAGCCTCCACGTGGAGCGACAGGGTTGCATAGCATGCGTGCCCATAGTGCGCTTGCTTGTTAAGTGAAGCGGAACTTGTTACATGAAGCAAGACTCCTTGGGAAATTTTTGCTTATGTGAAACGCTTGTTAAGTGAGGCACTTGTTAAGCGAGGTACCACTGTATTATATTCTTGTGGAAGAAGTTTATTTTTATTCCATTCTTCACTCCCTTGTCTTCATATATGAATGTGCCACCTATATAAAAAACTGAATTTTAGAGAGAATTTGTTTTTCTTGCAGGGATGGAATCATGGCTTGTAATCCTGCTGGAACCGGATGGACAAAGATAAATATTCAAGCTACAGGATCAGATGCTTATGATAACATCAGATATGTGACTTATGACCTTGAAATTTTGTGGGTTTTGACTTCCGACAGGAAGATTCTGAAATGTCGGGTTCAACGAGTCCCTTCATAGCCTCTTCCTTGAATGACCAGTTCTCTTCCTTCTACTTTTGCAAATCTTGCCATAACACGGTCAGTTGTGTCAAGAGAGAAAAATAAAAAATACAGTAAAACCTTGGATTGAGAGTGTTCTGCAAGACAAGCAAACATTTCTAATAAATATTAACTTGATATGCAAGTGATGTCTTGATAAACAAGCAAAAAAATAATCCCAGCTAGGATTTGGCTTGTTTCGGCGCTCCACCAGCACCTGCTCAGCCTCTCTTGAGAGACTAGCCTGTGCATGTCTACTCTGAAGCAAGCCTATTGCAGACAGTGGGGCTCACTCCTATGTAAGGGGGCAATGGAAAGGAGCCTGAGAGAAAGGAAAGGAGCATGAGAGAACCTTGGGTGCAGTCCTAAGAAATTTAGGCTGGCCTAACTCACATGGCCTATCTTTTTTTGATGATGAGGAAAGGTTGGCGTATGACTGTGCATTGGTCTACCCCCCCCCCCCAAAAAAAAAAGTGGTGTAGTGCATTGGTCTAGCCCCCCTTCCCCAAAAGTGGTCTTACTGCACGTTTGTGACACACGCATTTTCAGAAATGACTAATCTGTTTCCCGAAGGGTGGAGGGCAGATAAGTAGGTCAGCAAGTGCTCCCATGCAAAACTCTAAACTTTATTCACTTTTATTTATATATTTAACAATTCTAAAGTATTTACGTCTTTGCTTTGACAAAAAAATGAAAAATATAAAGGAGCAACTCTGCTCCTCTTTAGGAGCGAAGGGTTATATATACACAGCTATGTGGAGATACTTCCTGCTTTACATACAAAGAAAAAAAATAATATTAATAAAAAAGTGCTTCATTGATCCAAAAAGACTACGAGCTGCAAGCGGTTTATTCACACTGTACATCACAGACCCCAAAAACCCGTATCAGAACCTCTTGGCACCTGTCATTGTGAACTGAAGAATGTTAGGCCTTAAATCTCACCACCTGCTCCTACCACTGAACCACACTGCCACCACGTACCACTCAGTAACAGCTCCCTTCACAATCTGCTCTCTGCTTGTCCACCTCCCTGGCCAAAAAGTACAGACTGGCTCTGTAAGTGCCCCCACCGACCCTTGCTCTGGCTGGGACCGACCTCTGCAAAGCACTATGCAGAATTGCTGCATATTCACTCCCAGTACACACCACTGTATAATTCAAAAGTCAAAATGGAATGAGATTTTGCCTTGCATCTCCCCACTGGGACTAACGGCCAGTGCCAAGAAGCCAGAAAAGGTGCTCACGTCCTTTCTGCACAAGCCACTTGGAAGCATGATTATCATCCCCAAATGCTTGCTTTGTATTATGTGTTTTAAGTGACACACAAAAACCGGGGGGGGGGGGGGAGAGAGTGGAAGCATCATGAATAAACATACTGATGCCTCGATCCTCTATGGACCTACCGGGTATGCCAAGATAGCTTCCAATGTGAAGGTATCGCATAAGGTCTCCGGTACAAGTCCTTATCTTTTTAAAAAGATTGATTTCACAAAGGGTCTCCTCGTGATGCTGCCCTCTCCATGCTGCCCCCTTAGCATGTAGTGAAGCTCTATAATGTGCTAGTGTATTGTGCAGGGAGTCTCCATACCGCTGACAATGCACGAGAGAGCCATGTAGAGCCACACTGCTTATTCAGAGCCCCAGCATGGGGAAGATCAGCGTTAGAAAATATGTAGATGGGTCCTAATTCTGGGGAGGGAGCGAAAAGGAGGCAGTGGAGGTACACTGTTCCTCGATGGGTGGTTTCAGCTTAGGCATTAAGCTGGGATCAATGTGATCAATAGCTCCCTTGCTGGCTTGCTTGCCCTCCAACCTCTACTACCAAAGCTAGGAAGCTTAATGATATAAATTCATTTTTTAAGGGGGTGTACAAATACAAAAAAAATTAAAAACACATGAGGAAAGCCTACTTTTGAAGAGCAAAATTAGAAAAAATGATTGTAACACAAGGGAACTGCTCTGAAATTCATTTTGGTCCATTCTTGGCCTTGTGCAAGAGTTTTCTGTATGGGAGGAAAAAAAGTGCTCTAGATTGAGGGTAACCGACTCGCTGACTCCCTTTCTTTGTGGAGAAAAACCCTTACCCCACAGCTGTTTTGTGGGACTCCCCTGGAAAAGGGAGAGTCCAATCCCAAGGCAACCGCCACAGGACTTGTGCATGCAGCTTGTGGGAGTGTGATGAAGCAACTCCGCATGCATGCGGACAAACAATAGGGCAACTTAAGAGCTATTCACACCCCCAGGCCCCAATTCTCAGGAAAGGGTCGTGTGTACAGAAGTGCCAGTTTTGTCTTGAAAAGGACACAAGGTAGCCTGTCCAACCCCCCATCACTTTCCTCAAACAAGCACACACTTCCTTTCGCCAAAGTGGTCCAGGCGCTTCCCACTCCAGGCCACAAGTTGGCCGGTTTCGGCAAAGAACCACCCAGTGTGGAGATCTGTGACCAAATTACCTTTTCATGCAGCAAGGAAAACTAAGCCCACTCTAAGAACGGGGGAAAGAAGAGATCTCGAGAAGGCAGCTCCCAGGTTTTCTAGCAGCAACAGTTTCCCAAGCAGCACCTTGCTGTTGGGAAGCAACAGGAGTGGCTGAAAAGCACTAGCTCTGATGCTACAGGTATTCACAATGTCCCTGGACCGAAGACCCGGCCCCATCTCTCAGTAAGGTCAAGTCATCTGTCTGCAGGGCAGTTAAATGCCTGTGGGGAAGAAAACACACACAGATTCCAGCCCGGCCCCCTTTTCACAGTCTTCCAGCAAAATCAACACAAAATATACACAAGGAGAATGAGAAGGAAAACAGGGAGCAACCACTGGAAAGGAAGGTCTTCCGCATTCCACCAAAACAGCCCGACATCCTGTCCCTCTGAGCGGTACTCCCAGCTCCAAAGTGCGCACCTTGACCAGTCCCACCAGTTTCAGTCTGCCGAGAATGTGCGTGTCTGCTTGTGGGCGGGAGGGGGCAGAGGCATGGCATCTCTCCCCAGCTTTCTTCCAGGGGGCAGCTTCAGTTTGAAGTGGCAGCAATGGGTTTGTCCAGTTCGAGGTCAAGGTTGGCGCTACTGGGATGCAGGCTGCTGTAGCAGGATTTGCAGACCCGGCTGGGTTCGAAGAGCTGCTGGCTGGGAACCGGCACCTTCTGGTTACAACAGCTGGAGCAAAACACATTCCCACAATTCCTTCAGTCAGGAACAGAAAAAAAGAAAGGAAAATAAATTCTGCAATTCTGAGGTGCTGCTACCACAAGAGTCAGTCATTCACTTAGCAAATGTGAGAAGAGGGCACCCTTTGGGGGTTTGATGCCAGTGAACAGAGTTTGGGCAGAGAGTGCATCTCCCTGTCTCCCTTGTCTCGGAGGGGGTGGGAGAGCCATGGGATGGAGATGTTGTTCTTGTGCCAGACCAAACCAGCGATGGTGACCTGGATAAAGGTCTACTCCCTGCAAGCCCTTTGAGCTACAACATTTCTTCTGTGCCAAATCTCAGTGCAATGAATGGCGCACTGCACCTATGCCTTCACCTGCTCTTGGTGGAAACTCCAAGACAGGTTCAAGATGGAGGATTGGAAAACCAGTCATCAGTCCACAAGTCACTGAGCGAGCTGAATGAAGCCCGGCAGAACGACCTCACCATCCTTCGGCACAGAGGAAAACCCGAGTCAACAAGGAGCATGCAAAGCCACGCAGTGAGCAGCCGGAGAAGATACAGCCCGCCCACATGCGCCAAGGAACACAGCGGCAGGCGCATTCCTGTCAGGTGTCAGTCAGCAGGGGCATGCTAGCACATGCACCTTGAGGTAGGGAGGAGGATGGAAGGGTGGCACCACTAAGGAACCACCACACTTTTGCAACCATATTCTCTCCCAACAGCCTTCGAAGAGAAGGCCTCCGAAGCATAACCTGAATTAAATGCAATCTTTGGGCAGCTTGAGCTCTGCACATTTTTTACACAGCTGGTGCAGCTTGTTCTGTTTCTCTCCACAATTCCAGACCTCTATTGGCCAACTGGGGGAAAGTGTGAGGTGACCGGCTGCTTTTAAGGATTGAAGGATCCAATGATGCATCTCACAGCCGTGATTTTAAGCACCAATGCCAAGATGCGCTTTTTCCTTTATGGGAACTATTAAGATGATGACTGTCATCAAGCAAAGGAAACCTCCCATTCCCCCCGACCCCAGGCCTGGAACTCTCCAGTTCAGCAATGCAGTCTGTAGGTATCAAGCTCTAACTTGCACACTGGAAAACTCACTCAGGCTAAAGTTGGGAAGGTGATTTTGAAGTCTTCTTATGGACTCCAATAGGAACTACTATCAGAAAAAACAGCAGGAGTGAACATTTTTGAAAATGCAGGGAATTCAGAAAGCTCTGAGAAAGTCAGAGGATTTGAGAGGATGATGTGTTGGGGTAAGAGCTGGTTCCTGGAGCACAATAATCCTGCTTTTCCTCTATGGCTCCATGCTACCTACATCCCAAATAGCTGTTAACTCTGGCAAGACTACCTATACATGTCAGGTACCTATCAGTTCCTCCTCCCGGTTTATTTATTTAGCATATTTAGCAAATACATGGACTAATGGTAAATTAGATGTTCACGTTCAGTTCACCCAGCCATTCAAAGACAGAGTGGTCTATATTGGAAAAAAAATCAGACACTGGGCCAGTATAAGCTCTTGATGGACACTTGGAAACTATGTGTTGAATATTTTGTTGAGGAGCACCACAGTCACACTGAGGGGTAGATACAAGACCCCACTTAAAAAGCGAGTCAGGGCAGACAACATGTTGGGTACGGATCCTGTTCAGAATTGGTGAAGGTCAAAATCTGGCACATTTGTGGGTTATCTATATAACTGCCCGTATCTGGGTGTTCATCAACTCATTCTGCTTCTCACTGTGCACTGATGTTAAAGTTTATTTAACTATAAACTCCCAGTTTATTCCCTTTGATGAAATTGGCTCTACCAAAAATTGCCCTCCCTTGTTGTTGTTTAGTTTGTTAACTTGTAACAGACTCTTTGTGACCTGTGGATTGCAGCACACCAGGCCACCTTTTCTTCCACTAGCTTCCTAGGTTTGTCCAAATTGCCCCCCCCCCCCCCAACAGAAGAGGGCCAAACTAATCCGATGCTCGCTAAACAGAAAGTGATAAGGCAGGTGGGACATAACGCTTTCCAAGCCAAATGACCACTGAAACACTCCCCACTGCTCAGGTAAGAGGCTGGTGATGTTGCAGTGTGACCACAAAGAACAGGAAGTGGTGTTCTTAAGATTTAATGTGGAAAAGCTGCCTGGCCTGGGGGCTGCAGAGCAGAACATCCCAGGGGCTGGGGTCAGTTGCATGGGGCTTCATGAGATCCGGATGAGATGAGAGCAGGGGAGGAAACTCAAGAGTTAGTTTTGAGAGGTTAATAGAGAAACGCAGGCAGGCAAAACAGAGGCTGTTGCAAATGCTCACCAGGTCTGATCAACACGTTCAGGGTCCCTGCAAGGAGGGGAGATGTTGAAAAGACGGCAAGAACTTCTGCTAGTCTAGGGTAGCTACCAAGAGGGGGGTCCAGCCTGTTGTATCTCTGCACAATACCAAGGGGGGCAGAGTAAAACTCATACTGGACGCTGAGAGCTTTGCTGGGGAAAAGCTAGTCAAAGGGTTGGAGACCAAGAAGAACAGGTATCTCATCTGCACCTCCCAGCAGCCTGTTCTATCTGTGGCACACATTACCTGCAGTGGTGCTTTCTGCTGGCAAGCCAAAACGTACTGTCACAGCCATAACAGTGTGCCGCTAGGTGATCGGGAAGCCATCGTGTCACCTAAGGACAAAAAAAGATAAAGAGACCTTATACACACACGCCTATGCCCCACAAACATTAAAATGAGAGACAGCAAGGATAGATGGATAGGCGTCCAGACAGATAGGCGTTAGTACTGGTTTGGGGTTTGTTTTTTTTTTTGCCAAGGAATAGAAGACAAGAACCTTATTCATGTGAAATAGTCCATACATCAAGTTTTCAGCCACAAAGAATAGCACAACTAATTTCCCAGACTTCTTTGTGCACTCGCAAAGCCACACAAGCCAACATACCCCAATGCCGTGTGTGTGAGCCTAGGAGATGCTTTCCACACCACCCAGAGAGAGTTCAGAGACAGACAGCTGACAGCAGGGGGGCCAGGTACAGAGATGCAAAGTTTTAGAGACAGCAGGGGCAGGGGAAGATTTACAGAGCTCGGTGTTAGGACCAAAAGGATGCAGCGACATTGTTAGTACCGCCTGCCGAGACGAGGAAAGGGAGAAGAGGGCCAGGGAGACAGAGGGCTGTTGCCTGTACCTCTGTGTCCTGTTTATCCACCTGCTCCCAGCTGGCTTCAGAGAAAATCTCTGTGCTGCAGCGAGACAAGCAGTTCTGATCCAGATTACTTTCCGAGTCAGGTATTGAAGTCTGTTGGCAAATAAACACAGCTGAACAGAACTGACTCTCACTTCCATAACACACATGGATTAGACAGCGCAGAAGAGGGGATCTGTGGGCCTTCAGCTTCGGAGGTACAGATTATACTTTGGGGGGCTTGCTCCTATAGTTTCTTGCCAACCCCTTGCTCACATCAGATTTTCCTCAGGGAGGGCTATTGTTAGAGTGTCTGGCTGAAAAACCAAAAAAAGTGAATACTGTGGCAATGACTGCGGTGTGCTATAGGTAAGGGATACCTACATAATCCTTATGGGATACTTCCTAGGTTGATGTGGCAGAAGTTGTAAGTTGGGGTGGGTTGATTCAGAATCAGATGGAAAGCAAAAGCTCTGACTTTCCCTTGACTGGAAATGGAAAAGGCAAAGTAAAGTAGGATGGAACAGAACAGAGGAGTGGTGGGCTAGAGAGTCCTGGTCTCCTCCACAGTTCCTCTTCTGCTTCACCCTTTTTATATATAGGGTTTTTTCAGTATTGCAACTCTTCCCTACTAAATGCAGTTAACACCTAGGAGGCCAAGCAGACTGTTCAGTGAACTTGCTCATAAGGTTGATAGCGAGGATAAATTTTCATTGCCAAGGAAGGAGAGGGGGGAGACAGTGGCGTACCTTGGTCAATCAGCACCCACAAATTTTTGAACCCTCATGCATTTACTTGAATCTAATGCACCATCTAATCTAATGCGCACCCCTATTTTAAAAGACTTGAGTTTAAAAAAATATTTACTGGTGATTGTAATATGCAGCTGTAAAGCAGGGACAAATTTATTTTTGTTTTTTAAACTTTTAATTTTATTGCATATAACTAAGTTATATGACAATAATATGATACCTAATTGCACTACTTTATACAACAATGGGTTTATGTTACATTTTTTTGTTACATTATAGTAAACAAACTAAATACTATCTATAAAATACCTTACTCAAATCTAACGCACCATCAATTCTAATCCGCACCCTGATTTTTGAAACTAAATTCAGATGGAAAAGGTGAGCGTTTGATTTAATATGGTATTTCAAAGCAGTTTTTTTGCCTTAGATTCTGCTGGAAAATACACATCCAACCATACATAACAGTGTGGTTATTCCAAGTGATTTCAGCTGTTTTGGTCACTCCCCACTGTGTCATCCCTGAGGGTGGTATCCAAGGCCCAGTGCCCCCCAGTCCTCCCTAGGGACACCACTGATCACAGCACTGGCCCCACTACTCACCACTTCATCCCCGTAATCACCACTGAAGCGGAGTGAACTATTCAGGTACTGGCTCTCCAACCGGCTCCTCAACTCCTGCACCTGCTTCTTTAAGGTTTCTACTTCCTGCTGGTGCCCACTTTCAATCTGGCGGAGGCGCTGCTGAATGACATCGGCGTAAATCGGCATTCCGTCGTCGTCAAGATGACTCCGGGCAGGCTGGTCCGGGCTGTTTGCCGCCTGCTGCCGGCCTGGGATGGCGTGAACCCACTTGTGGTGGTGGCTGCGTAGATGCAGCGGGGCTGAACTACTGCTCGCTGCGGATACCTGCCGGCTCAAGGGGGCCTTTATCCTACCTTCCTCCCCATTCACACAGTGTCCATTTGGTGCAGGGTACTTCTGGGTAACAGTGAACCCTGGGGGTTTCTCCGCCATCTTGTTCTCAGGCTCCAGCTCTCCATTACAGACAACCCCTTCTTTACATTCAACTAAAGGCAAGGCACAAGGTAAAGGCATTGGGCTGTGGACACTGTCGCTCTTAGGAGTCCTGTTCAGGTCTGCTGCCAACCTGTGTAGTTCCACTAAGTCCTCCCTCTCAGGCCTCCCATCCACAGACTGGGAAAGCTCATCAGCATTGTTGTCTGTGGGCTGGAACCAATGGAAAGGGACATTCTGGATCAACTCCACTCTTGCTCCGTTCTCAGTCAAGGTTTCGGTAGAGCTCTCCATGTGGGATGTTCCTGCCTCTTGTGGGACAGGCAAAGGCGGGCTAGGCTGGGAGGTAGCGTGGGAGCTTTCGATTTCTACAGAAAGTCTACTAATACTGCCTTTCTCTGCTCTTTGAACACCACTGCTGACAGTATTGTCCAAAAAGTCATTGTGAAGTCCTCTCACCTGAGATGGCTTCTGGACAGCATTACGGAGAGCCAGAAGCTCATCTGCTTGTCCTTGAAGCTCAGAAGCACCCTGTGAAACCACTTGCTGGTTGGAAACTGGATTGTCCAATGGAGTATCTGTACCCAACTCAGCCTTTTTGTACACATTGTCACCACAGCTGTCCAGGTTTTCCATTCTATTTTCCTTGTCCAGGGAAACATCCTCTTCCTCTTCTTTACTTGCTATATCCAGAGTGCTCCTCACACTCTCCTCCAGGCTTATCTCCTCCTTGGAAGCCTCCTGCAGGATGTTCTCCATCTGTCCCTCCGCCACAGCCACTGACAGCTCTGCTCCAACCAGAGTCCTACTTTGCTTGCCCAGAGCTTCTCCATCAAAGGGATCGTCTCCTGGGTTCCCTAAGCTGCTGAGCTCCAGGGACCGGCGGTGTTCCTGCCACTTCTCATTGAGGCTGGGATCACTGCTACGCCGGTTGGTTGTCGGCACGCTACTATCACAGGCCGTGGTCAGATTGTCAAACGACCTCGTCTTTGGTAGCCTAAAAGGAAAGAAATAAAGAACTAAGCCCTGTTTTCATTTATTTGTTTTGCTACATTAAACCTTATCTCTGTCTTGCGTCATATCACTGGGATGCTGAACTCACCTGCCCAGAGGCTGATCTTCAGGGTTTGAACCAGGGACTGGGTAAGGGGCACAGGTGTCATCTGCAGGTGTAGAAGGAGAGGAACACGGCAAGTACACAGCACTCCAGAGCATCAGGTTTCTTACGTGGCATACGGGATACAGCACCTAAGAGAAACAGGCCGCTCTGAGGACACGAATAGGATCAATTGTCCCTTTAAGGTTTGATAACAACCTGCATGCAATTTTAACTTCCAACTGGGCCTGGATTCATGATTTCATATGGAAGAGCGGTGTTTAAACCCTGGCCCAGGGGCCAAATAAGGCCTGTGGCAAGCCCCTATGCGGCCCTTAGGCAAGCCCTCTAATCCTCTGGAGATGAATGCTTTGCTCCTTGAACCTCCAGAAGGCATTCTGTGGGGTGGGAGTCATGCACCTGTTTTGTGTATATGAAAGTACTTATGAACTGGTTTGTACACCTGCGTTAGAACACGTTCATGAACCGATTTGAACTAATTCATTCATAAGAAGCATCTCTAATATATTCATTTATGTTAATTTAATTCAAATTTGATATGCCAGTCAATTTTCTTTTTCCTTCTGGACCCCCTCCACAGAGTCAGAGAGATGATGTCATATAATTTGGACACCCCTGACCTAGAATACAGGTGTCTCTCCTTATCCACTCGGGTTCCGTTCCAGAACCTCCCATGTATACTAAAAAAATCTGTATATAAACAATGGAAAAATAGGTTTAAAGACCACTTTTAGGTTTGAATGAATGAGTCCTGAATATAACTGAGAGGTGTTGAAAGAGTGGGACGTCAGAAAGTGGGGGATGCCTGTATTCTGAAAAAGTAAGAATCAGAGCAGTTACTACCCCATATTTAACCACTAGATGGAGTGATTAATAGAACAAATCAACAGCAAGAAGGTAGGAAATGGATTGTGTTGCTTTTTTCCTTGTTACATTCATTTGAAGGTAGACAGCAGTATTAGTAGTGAATCAGTGGATACCGAGGTTCCACTTGTGTAAAGCTATTTGTGCTCTTGGGGAGGGGAGAGGAAGAGCGACAACGTACAGATTCTGATTGGGAAGAGTAAAGCAGGTTTTTGAAGGCTTTGTTTCCTGCTCGCAGCAGAGACCAAACCGAACAGGTCCTTTCCTGGGTGTGCTTCTCGCCTCTCTCCTTCGCGTTGTTGCACAGGAATGTACCAAAGAGGCAGGAGTAGGTGTGCTGCACCAACTTGACCTATGCAGAAAACACACGGTACAGATGGAGCGAGGACTGTATAGTTAGGCAGGGTGACACCTGCAGAGTCATCATGGCCATTCTTTTTAAATTTAAAACGAAGGTAATGCTATGGAACATTCTACAGCAATTTAAGCTACTCCCAATTCCAGAGAGAGAAAGAATAATTTTTCCAGCTATCGTGGCCTGGCTGTCTCCACCCTACCACATGTGATCTATATATAAAACTGAAAAGTCACTCACTGACTTGCCAACACCCAGCCAAAACCGCTGGGTCCAGAAGCATGAAATCTGGGAAGTGTGTTCCTTTTGTGACGGAAGCACCAAGAACCAGTTTTTTGAAAATTCCCACCAGAAGGGGGTGAAAAGGGGTGCAACACGTTTTCCTTCCTATACTTTACACTGAGAATCCCTGAATGAGGGATGCTCTGCCCCAACTACCAGATCTAAAAGCATGAAATTTGAGGAGAGTGTTCCTTCTGTGACGGGAACACCCACCGTGAACCGATTTATAGACATTTAACTCCTTAGGGTCTGAAAAGGGGTGAAACGCATTTTCGGCCTATACATAACATTGAAGACTGACTGATCAACATCCAGGTGACGCACTGAGAGGGAGGGTGCACAGAGGATGATGGTGTGCATGTGGATGATGGTGCACATGGGAAGGTATTGTGCATGAGGGGTTGATGCACATGGGGTTGATACACAGTGGGGGTGTTGGTGCGTATGGGGGTGGCGTATGGGGGGAATTTTACTCCTGCAATGCGGGTATGTGTTTGCTAGTTAGTTCTAAAGGAAGGCAGATGGGAATGCAGTAAATTCTCAGGGCTGGCTGCTATTCTGGGGTATTTGAGCTGTTGAAGCCAAAACAGTGTGAAAGAGGCATGAGACTCACAAGGAATGCTTCGTTAAACTCGAAAGAGCAGGGGAATTGCCTCTGGAGCTGATGGACGCAGTCGAGCCACTGCAGAAACACTGGGCAGCGTTCGTTCAGGTCATCTGAATTCTCCCCGTGACCACAGCGATCAGCAAACTTGTGGCCAAAATCTAGCCACTCCATCTCCACCAGCACTTGGAAACCCTAAAGACAGTAAAGTTTACCAGTTTCCTCCATATGACAAGGTCCATACACTGTGGGAACCAAGCAGGAAATCACACTGCTTGCCATGCCACCCCCACCCCAGCAACTACATATTTTATTTCATTCCTATTTTCTGTAAACGAAATTTTATTTTGCTTTGCTTCTCAATACAGGGACTGAAAGGCCAGAAAACACAGCCTTTCCAGTGGTGTTCAGGAGGCACTTCAAAATTGAGGCTTTCCTTTGGTCACAAACCTCTATGGTTCTGTAATACGGATCCAACAACAGCTTGGCCAGAGCCACTATCTGTGGGGTTCGGTCCCAGCCATCTGAACAGTGCACCAAGACAGGCCGCTGGTCTCTGTCCACCGCATGCACAACCAGTAGTGCCGATTTCAGAAGCACAGACAAATGTTGCAGCCATTTTGTGCTTTCCAGGGCTGACAGCCAGCTGCAGAACAAAAGAGCAGTTTGACCCATCAAACCCATGCTTTCAGCTTGAGTAACTTAAGTCTTACAATAATAGTCGGACGGCATCTCTTTAGCACCCACACTGCAGCAATTTCCTAAACTGTGCCCAAGAACCCCCTGGATATCCCAAAAGCCACCCTATGATGCCCCAATGAGAAACATACTAATAGCAGACAACATTCTAGTAACTACCACTTCTGACCCAACAAACAACTTGGCTTTGGCTTTGCTTCACAGCAGGCATGCCATACAAACTGAAAGTGCACCCTGGAATTCTCTGCATGAAGGCAGGCCCAGAACTCTTCCATGAAGCCAAGTCAATGTGGGAAGGATTTTCTGAAGAAGGGAAGCTTCTTTGGGCATTCCTGGGCCAGTCACCATCTCACACCACAGGAGTGTTGCAAGAACAGGAATGCTCTGGGCAGTTACATTTACCCGTATATCCTGTTGCACAGCTGACCTGGACATCGGGCAACAGATATGATTGCCCAGAGTATCTCAGTGCCCATCATACCTATAATCTGCATATACTGCACACCTCAGAAATACCCACAGAGTGGAGGCAGAATGGTAAGCTCCTGTCTGAATAGGAATAGCGTTTTTGATGGACAGTGGTTGTGAGTTTGGCCACTGCTGGTCTATGACACTGGCAAGTGCATGTTCAGAAAGTCTACAGCTGTTTAGAGGCAAAACATAATTGGTTTTTAAAGTAAGCCCTGGCAGAACTATCAGGTGGAGGGAAGGAAGCAACGCATGACTGAACTGTCATGGATTGACTTTTTTTGCACTTGACCACAGAATTCAAATTTTGCTCTGTAACACCAATTCAAACTTAAGGAGTTGGAGTCAAACAGGAGGGGGGGGGAAGAGAGAGACAACTGCTTACTTTCCTGGGTCCGGCATTTGCGTGCAGAGCAAGCGCAGTGACTGAAAGCTCTTCCGTATAGAATGTATGTTTGCCATTCCCATGAACACTACTTCACAGTTTGGATAATACTCTGTCAAAAAGCAAAGCAGAAGAGAAGGCACTTCAAACAAGGCAGAAACTCAATGAATGAAGCGGCTTTACTGTCACAACAAGCTGGCTGCAGCTGCGGCCTGTGCTAAGCACTATTATCCGACTGCTCTCCTCTTGCTGTTGAGATTCTTGAACACTCCAAACACTATTAACAAAGGCTGATTGTTATGACAGAATAGAGGGAGTTATTCTAACACAGTGCAAAAAAAATATGTGCACTTATTTATCTAGTAGATTAGCACTGGGAACAACGGTCTCCATCTATAAACTAGTTCCAAATCTCCCCCCCCCCCCGCTTGCAAATCACTAAACATTAATCTGACAACTTCCTCAATAACTAGGCGTGTAGGGAGCTGGAATTTAAAGAGTTGATACATAGACTCTCACCACTCTTAGACCCAGTTTAGTTAAGACCCTTCTTCCTCTCCTCTTCTCTCTTGAAATATCAACACAACCAACTTACCTGGGCATTCACAGCCTCCCCCTTTGGCCCTGTTGGCCACCGCAGCAGCATAAGAACGAGCATCTAAGATGAGAAGTTTCTGAGGCTGGATGGCTAAACTCTCTGCTCCTGATGCATTGGAGATGGAGGAGTCTGGGGACAGACAGAGGGAAGCAAACACATTATTCTGAAGTGTTTACTGAAGCATTTCATCCACAGCGAGGTCAACACACTCCACATCTGCATGCAGGCCAGATGTTTAACCCACGATTTCCATGCAGAACTGCAGCTACTAGTATAACATAAGAAAAACAACTGGACCAGACCACAACTCTGGACTAGACCAAACTCCACCAAACTCTGCATTCTGTTTCCCAAAGCTGTCATTCAGATGGTTCTGGGAAGGCAATGGTAAACTGCTCTCCAGTGTGCAGTTCCCAGCACACTGCCTCAAGATCTAAAGGTAGCAAACAGCTATTATGACTAACAACTGGCTGACCAGCCCTTCATAAATGCACCTAATCCTCTTTAAAGCCATCTTAGGCAGTGGCCATCACCACACCTTGTGGAAGTAGCTTCTTTATATTAATGGCGTAATACATATTAAAATCCATGCATCTCCTATGTAAGTTGGGGAGGCAGACACACTAGGTTTCAAACATTGAGAGGCTGCTGAGCTTACCAAATTCCACATCAGAGAAGTCTCCCCCATTGGAAAATTCTCGCGAACAGTTGCCATTCATTAGTTTGCTGATGCTGGACTTGGAATCTGAAGCACAGGCTTTGGCCACCGACTGGACAAGATGTTCGTCGTCAGCATTCCTCCAGCCCCACCAGCTCACCTCTGGCTGCCCACAACGAGAAATGACTGCTCCATTGCTCTGGTGCCTACAGAGAAGACAGCCTACCATTACCACTGATACAGCTGGAACAAAACTGCCTGATATTGTTGGTGCTGGAGAGGCTGGTTCTGCAACAAGTAATTCTGATTGATCTTCTTTGCTTGCAATGAAGATGCAAGCTTCACCTGCACCAGTTTCAAGAGCAGCACAACTTTCCTGGATTGGAATACCATAAGAAATGTGGCAGAGAAGCTTGTGGGGCTAAAGAGATGATCATGAGGCAAAAGGGAACCATGTTAGCAAGTGTCTCACCTATAAACCACAGCAGGGATGCGTTTCCAAGACCGGAAGCTCGCTACACTCTCCAGCTCTTTGTCTGTGATCCAAGCAGGAATTATGAGTTCTTGAGGGTAGCTACTACAGAGCCTATGGGAAAGGGAATATATTTACAGGCTACAATAAAGATTCTGGACAAACCAACCACATGAGGATGATTAGTTGTGAATTTAGGAGCTGTAGTAGCAGAGTCAAAACACAAATATAGGGATAAAACTAAATGGGATCCTTTCTTTCGCCTCCACCATCCCACTGAACCATGTCAGCTCCACCTTCTCAGAAGCAGTAGAGCAATCCCATAATTTGGTGCTCACTAGAGTAACAATTTTCTCCCAACAGCCCATGGCCCAGCCCTATCATCACCTGTCATTGCAGGCTCCTGGCTCACAGGCTGGCACATTAACCAGGCCACAAGATCAGAGGATGGCCACTAGAGTAACAACGGCAGCCGCACATGGGATTCTACTGCTTTGCCTTTCAGATCTTCATGGCCATTCAGAAATCTACCTTCGGTCCCAAATAGTGAACAGTTAACTTTCTGCCCCATGTTCTTTCACAGGTAGATCTTTGGAGTGGATTAAAATGACAGTTTCAACTAAGGCTAGCTACTTAGCTGAGGACTTACTTGTACTTCTCATTGATGTTGGAGATCCTCCAGGTGTTATTCATATCAAAACCCATCCTTTCAACCTCATTTTTAAACCTTGATGTCACATGCTCACCTAAGGAGAAAAGAAAAACAGAAGGATTTAAGCTTATTTTTTGCACAGCAGGTCAAAATACTCCATGAGGGGGTTGCAATTACAGGGGTAACTCTATATCTGCAAACTGCAGTATATACCTTGATAGTGCTGGGTCTACCCCAAACTGCACTGAATGGGAAATGGAAACTAAAATGCAGCCATGCACAAAAAATTACTATTACTGATGATACTATTTTTGTTGCTGCGCAGGACAGTAAACTGAGAATTAGGCTGCTGGGTAGTTAAGAGGCAAACAAGGTCTTCCTTGAGATGCCAACCAATGTGCACAAGTGAGAAAGGCGTGCGTCTCTTTATAGCAAACATTTTGTTCCTGTTCTCCCTGCCAGTGCCGTATGGGATAATGAAGCCAGTGTAACTAGTTGGTAACTGGAAAGGAGTTTCTTATGGCTTCTCTGGGAGGTGCTCTCCAGATAATGATTCTACTCCACCTGCCACTTCACAACAGGTGTATCCAAGGCGGGGAGGTGTGGCGGAAGATCACATCTTTCAACTTATAAAGAAAGGTGTTCCCAGGAGGGACAGTCCAATGTCACTCTCTTCCCAGCACTGCTCTGCCAACCCTGCCTTCATCAGAAAGCAACCAGGCTGGATTTCAGGCTCAGTCAGGCAGAGGTGACTTTGTCAGCTATATGTCTGGAGCTCTTTGACTGTGACTGACGTTTACATAGTCTTTACTGAATGTATAAAACACCTGTCTGTCTAAATCTTGCCAAAGGTGGCAGCATATATGGCTTTTCATTTGCTATTTTTTTGCTCCGAAGGGAATGCTGATCCTTTGATTGGAACCACAAGAAGCCCCTTAACTATAAGGCACCAAAGCAACTAAATGAGGAAACTAGTTGCAAATTGTGCATAAAGAATAAAGCGGAGATTAAAAAAATCATTCCTTTGGCACTAAAACTTCTCACAGTCAAGAATTTGATATCATCCGAATGAAATACCCAGATCATACCTGGCCGACACAAATCGCCATGCTGCTCTTTTTCACTAGCGTACACCTCCATACACCAGGCATGGTAAGCGAACGAAAAGAGATCCTCTATCTTTGAAGGGGGGCGGATTGCATTGTTCAGGCGCTTAAGCCACTCTTGGCATTGCTCAAAAGTAGAGAACTGACACCTGTATTTTAAAAAAAACAGATTTAAAGTGTATTAAGACAAAGGCCGTAGAACTCAACAACTAGTTGGCTTCAAAGGAAGACACCAGCATTGGCCTTCAACAGATTGCCCTCTCCAATCAGGGCTTCCATGACGGGAGAACAACAAAATATTAATTTATAACCCTCCTGCATTTGGACATCTTTGAGATTCTGGGGTAAACCCAATCTGGCAACATGGCCAACATTCCACTGGCATATCACAGACAACAAGAATAGCTGCCCTGGCAGAGAATAAACCATATTATTATAAGGGTTATCAACTCTCCATCTCTACAGGTCATTCTTTACTGTGGTAATGCAGGATGTGTAACCTGCCAGATAATTCATACATACCTGATAACTTTGCAATCCTTACAAGTCAAGTGAAGCTGAAATATATCCCGGCATTCAACACTTTCTATAAGCTGCAATGGAACCTGTGATTAAACAGATTAGGAAATGACCTTACCAAAAAAGCACTGATATTTCTCAACATTAGTCACTAGTATTTGCAAGACAACTCAGACCTGAAGTGCTCCGTTGCTCACACTAAGGAGTGTCCTTTGCCCTTTTTCTTGCCACCATATGCTAAATCATGGGAAATTCAAATGAAGTTACAATAAGCTGTATATCACAGATTCCTCCTATATGACTATAGAATATGCTTCTCCACATGCTTGGTGAAATCAGTAACTCTGTTAAATTATTTCCTCCTCTTGGGCCATTCCCCACACGGACACTGCCCACACTAACCAACCAAACTAGGTTTTTATACCCTGTATTTGCACCTATGACAAGACTCCCAAAGTGGCATGCCACCTTTTAAAAGTACAATACAGACATAAAATTCTCAGGCCGGTGCTGATTTCTATACGAGCAGGTTTTTATCAGCCCACTGACCTGGGCACCTCCTCTTCTCCCCAAGGTAGGGTTGCCATAATTCTCTTCCAAAGAATCAGGATAGGACCCTCTATCCCATTTGCCAGCATGTGAACACAATCCCCCAAATTAGGATTGTCCTTATTTTTCTACTCTACCCCCAGGGCACATAGTCTTAAGCACTCCCAGTAAAGGTGCTGCCCCTACAGTTGTCGCAAACCAGTTCTGGTCTCCAGTGCTATAGGTCAGCTGTGGGTTGAGAGATAGATACTGAATACAAAAAAGAAGGAAATGATAAAACGACTTCAATATTTGTCATCTGACTAAAAAGAACATGACTGGTTAAGGAAGGATCAACTGTCTCCTGTTAAGGAAGCTCTTGCATGACTAATGTTTTAAAATCCTTTGAGGGCACCAACAGACATGTCAATACATGTGATCCATCAGGCATTATAAACTTGGGACTTTAAGAAAGTTCTTGCCAAATTCCCTCAAAGGCTCATTAAAAAAAGCTGACTGCCAAGTATTTACATCTATTGGCTCTTCCCATGATTAAACCTTTCCAACAACCTGATCTCTGCAGGTGAAGCTTCCTTCCTCTGCCTCTCCTTTTAAACGCCTCCTCTTTATTGCTTCTAACTTATTAGCACTAACAGATGTTTCCTACCACCCTCTCATTTTTCTCCTGCTCTGTTCCTCGCTTCCATCTGTTCCCCAATTTCCGTGTGAAAAGTCCTCCTTTCTTAAATCCAGCCGCCTTCATCATTTTCCGCAAAACGTATGTTCTGTACGTAGTACTCCTTTATGTTGTCTTGTGATGTGTTCTCCACTTGCCCCTTTATCTCTTCAACCTTCACATCAACCAATCTTTACATTCCTTAAATAAACTCTCCTTGACCAAAATCCATGCACAAATACACCACAAATCAAGACACACCATGCAATTAGTTCAGCCTCCAAAACAGCAATCTATTTCATTTTTACAACACCAACGAGGCCATCATTCAGTAAGAGGACAGAACTACAGTTTTTGCCGTCTTTTTGTGAACATGCAAAGCTATTAAAATCCACCAACGTCCTCTCAGAGGGCAACTCAAATGCCTGTACTTAATTTTTTCTGAATGGCTGGAAAAATTCTCCCCTCTCCCCATTTCTGAGTACGTTGTAATTAGTGAGCAACAAAGGAGCGACTCTGAGTGAAATTAAATGATTGTCCAAGAAGGAAAAAGGATGAAAAAATGAAGTCCACTAATTGAATCAATTGGCAAAAGAAAGGCTCACTGTGTCATTAAATCTCTTACCTCTGACCTTTTAAACCTTAGCATACTGTACCTAACCAGTTCACAAGAGATAAGAATCCATATCTATGGCTTTTGAAGATAATATAAAAATACACACATATTCCCATAAGTTTCTTTATGGGATTATGGCAACCCAAGGTAGGGTTGTGCCAATTTAAATGTTTTTCCTGCAAACAGGAGTCAGGCAATAGCTCAGCTGGAGCATTCATATTTTGATATGCCCAAAATATTACTGTTGAATTTACAAATGATCTGATGGATAAGTGTGTCGACGCTTTTCAACGACACTCAGGTTATTACTCCACCTACTGAGCCTTTTGTTTGTTTTCTGCAGGGAACATCAAGTTCCTCCTGCTACGTGGTCCATGAATATATCCATTCCATCAAAGGCCACATGCATTGCTACTTCTGCCTGTGTTGCAAGGTGAGCACTGGGCAGTGCAAATTGGAAATTTCTGTTCCAAGCAAAGGTGCAGCAGTAAAATCTTTCTCTAGCCATCACCATTCTACTTACTGAGATCTCATAAGCAGCAAATTTACAGATATTCTATTGAATTGTAAACAAAGAACAAAATTAAGGTGAAACCTGAAGGCAGACATTTGGGACACTCAATATGGGACAGCACTAAATATGAGGCTTGCTCTTCTTGACCACTTCCTTATATCCTAGGAGCTTGGTCATATGGCTCCCCTATGCAACATATTGATTTTGTTTAGAATAGGGTTTGAGGCCAGCTCTCGTTGCAGGAGGATAAATTCTGTTCTCGCTCATCTAACCAGCACAACTTCCACATGACTCACATGGGATATGAAGCAGAAATATTATCTGAGATGTCAGGTGAAGTTTACAGCTGCGCCCAATTGAACATTTGGGGCTTGGACACCAGTAAAGCAGTAGATGAGAATATTAAGTGAGATTATACAGGAGGGCTTAACAGTTCCAGCTAATTTTTCCATTTTTGAAAAGCTAAATTTTTTAAAAAGAAAATATACACTTTCTTGAATCAAGCTCATTGCATTTATCATAGGAAAAAGACAAGAGCTGACCCTTTAGGAGCAAGCAACAGAAGGTAGAAAAAGCCGTAGGTTTGATAAACTGATACATTTCTCAGTGAATTGCGTCTTACATGTTTTGAAGCAGAGTGCTCTTTCATTGGGGCAGAACCTATATGAATTTCCTTAATGGTAGGAGATCCAACAGATCTTTAAGGGACATTAGGGAACACCAACAATAGCACAATTCATGGCACACAGCAGCCATTACAGAAGGAGCACTGTTATGCCCTGCTGCAGCCTCTTCCAATTTCCAAGCAACCTCATACAGTTCTCCCTTACCAGGCCTCTGAGCTGGGACATATGGACCACAACCCAAGGAATGCTGGTCAGACAGACAATGAGCCTCACACTGCACAAGCAGCCCTATGTATTCACATCGGTGAGATACTGAATACCACTATTTTACTACCTGGTGGCAGCCCTTGACACTGAAAAGACATTTAGGCAGCACATACCAATCTTAAGAATCCTTGCCAGCTGCCATGTTGTGTAAACTTTTAACTTAGTTCCCACCAACCAGGGCAAGACTTGTAATATACAGCTGACAAAGGGAATTGCAGGATGTAAGGACTGAAGACCCCCTGACTGCTAACCCCCTGACTACATGGACAGGTGCCCAGGGCCAGAAAGCTGGGCATTTAAAGCAGAGTTAAGCTAGGTCAAGAGGAGATGATCAGCCAGCTCTGAGCTGTAGGAAGGCAGGCGTATTTCTCAAAATTTGGACACTGGTTCGTTTCACATTAAATATAAAAAGCTCAAGACCTGATATATAAGAAATGGAAGGTTCTGCCTTGCCCTCCCCCCCAAACACCAGCAGATGTCGCTTACATTTACGATTGATTCCTTGAATTTGATGTGAAGTCTGTAGTTAGAAAGTGCAATGATGGCATCCTCTGCTCGTCCCACATATTCGGTGCTCTCTCCATGGAGTTCGAGGAAAGGGACCTGCATAGGAGGAAGAAGAACCATTTCAAGTGGGGAGAGAGGGGGGAAGGAGAAGCCTGCATCTTCAAAGCAGCCAAGCACACATACTAGGTGACAAATGCAAAAAGGATCTCAAAGAAATTAGACACAGCAGTGAAAATTGCAGAAGCCCTGAATAAAATACCCAAAGACAATGAGCTTCAGAGCTGGGTCCTGAAAAGTGAAGACACACAAAATAATGGGGGGACACACTATGGAAGAAGTTGCTGCAGATAACCCCAGGTAACTGGGCAAGAGGCACTCTTTCAAGTGGGTGTTCCTGCTTTATTTAGCAGGGGGAGAGTAACTGGACTGGCCCTACACACCCCAGCAATGTCTGTTCAAGTGGCTTCTGCTGGTGTTTTTTTGCATTTTAGATTGTGAGCCCTTTTGGGACAGGGACCCATTAGCTATTAATTAGTTATTATTTTCATTTTCTTTGTAAACAGCTTTGTGAACTTTTTAGTTGAAAAGCTATATATAAATACTGTAGGTAGGTAGAGATAAATGTTCCTATAGTAACTGGAACCTTGCTGAAACCACATTAATATGATAGGCAGCTCCAATCAAAGGACACTCCAGGAATCCCCAGCCTATACATGCATGAGCCTTGTATTCCCCACAAGCAGGGACAGGCGACAGCTGATCCTCCGAAGGTGGGCCCAAAATAACTCCTGGGGCAGAGATGAGACCTTCAGAGGTGACCTCAGCTCCATGACAAGCTCACTACTAACTGGGGAGGGGGGAGAAGACAATGTCAATTTTTTTCAATTGCACTGTCTGAAAAAGACAACACATTCTACTGCATTGTAAGTTATTGGAAGAAGGAGATTTAAAACTTGGATACACCCTGCTCTGATGGGAAAACAATTCTTAAAAGGGAAGAGATGAGGGCCCTCAAAAGTCAGAGATAAACCCCAATGAGTATTTGTGGTTTGAGAAGCGTGCTGCGATGAAATGCAAAGTGTACTAGACCATCCAGTTTGTCTGCAAATGTCAGAAAGGCAATGATACCAAGGGTGGAATTAGGTTTCCATGAGTTAAACTAAATCAAAACACTTGTAACTTCAGCTGACTGATCTTGGCGAGAGGCAACACCACCAAGTATCCATGAATCACAGATATTAAGGCAAAGGAGAGTCAGGTGACTACCTGGAGATTCTCATCCTCGCGGATCAGCTGCTTCCTGGGGAAGATCTGATTAGCCTGGATGCATTCAAGGCTGTGCTGAGTCTCTTCATCCTGAGAAACACAGCATACAGTGGATGTCAATTGTTATACAGTCTCATGTATTATTTGTGAAGATTAACTCAGTGTCAAGAACAGACTTGTAGTACAAGTTACTATAACCTGGGACTTCTTTTATATTTATTTGACATCCCAGGATCCTCCCTTTGTTCTGCACCATCCATTTGAGGAGAAAAGATTCATGCAAATCTAGTAAAGCAGCTCATCTGAGAGCCAACATTTTGGGAAGAAGGGGAAGGAGGGATACCAAGTGACTACTAATCTTCCAGCAGAGAAGAATTCCTCCCTGTATCCCAACATTTGCAAGCTCTTGCACAATTCACAGCATCACAACTATCTAACCTCCATGCCCCCCCCAAAAAACCCCACGCACTTCAGCCCCTTCGAGTTTATCCATTCCATATCTATATGGCTATGATATGGATTCATGGATATTATTTGCTAAGTAATTCACAGTAATTCATCAACTTCCCAACTTTACCATCTAGTTCTGGGAAAGTCACAAAACGAGAGCCATTAGTGACATCTTGCAATTAAAATTTTTTTATTATCTGTCATTTAAATCTCACACAGTTGATATTTGGACAGAAAAAGCCCTCACTTGCTTCCACCCTCGTTGCAGCATATTATCACAACATGAAAGCACATGTCTTTTGTCAAATGTTAACATGCAGGTGGGCTCACCAACCAGAAAGCCTGTGTATATAAACTGCTGAACTCATCAGCATTACAAGCCTCGACTACTCTGCACAAAAACAGATGGATGCACAAAAAAAACACAACTAGTCAGACAGACAGAGCAGCAAAAAAGCTTGACTCTTTAATTTCTAAAGCTGGCCAATTTATGAAGTCAGGAATCATGTTTCTCCTTCCAAGCCCCCCAGCACTGCTACACAACTGGATCTGGCCCGCAGAGTTCAAGAAAGGGCTACGCCCCAACCTCATGGAGAAAACATGTTTCAAATTGTGTGTCTGTAACCTGAACCTCCAACACAGGTGTTCTGCTGGAAGTGACAGCTCTGTTTTGCATTCAACAGCGCAGAATATGTTTTTACCAATCTTTGCCTGTATCATTTAAATGCCTTTTGAAATTTAAAGAATGAAGGAGGAGCAGAATGATCTTCTAAAGGAAATATAATCCAGAAACTTAGCATAGTTGCTCTTAAAGACTGCTGTAGGGATCCAAGAGCTGCCACACCCCACATTCTCAAGCTTCTACCTGCTTTGATTTGGTTGATCCTGAAAGAATTTGCATCCTTACCATGATAGAGCCAGGTTAAGAGGCAAGATTCTTGCCCTTCCTTTCAAAATTCTTTAGTGCTGTATATAACGTTAAGATCTGGAAGAAAGACAATTAGAGAGTGGGTAAACATCACAGTAAACAGACAGCATATGTTAAAACCAAATTTAATTTGGATTTTGTTTTGTTTTTTGTTTTTTTGCATGGACACAACCGAGATGTTCAAATTCCAATTATTCCAGAAAAGAAATCTTAAAAAAAAATAATAAACTCTGCTTTCCCCCAATTTTTTTCTTTTTCCCAGGTCTTCCCATCTCTGCACAACACAGTTCAGGTTAAATCTGTATTTAAATATATGCTAATGTGTATGCTACACCTGCAAACAGCTGCACTTGCATTTTAAAACAACAAAACACCACAACAGGTCACTGCAATGGCTCTGACAATGTGGTAGCCGAATGCCTTCAGAACACCAATTGAAAGGATTCCTCTGAGATCTGCTTTTCTTTATCAGCTGCCCAGTTTGTAGATCAAATAACTTCTGAAACTGGGGGAAATTGTGAAAAGAAGGTCTGGGAAAACCCAGTTTCCCTGGACACAAACACTCTCATGAACTCCTCAACTTGGCCAGACAAGTGCAGTTCTTTGGATTCTGACCAACACATTTGTTAATCGAACCCAGCTTCCATCATGCTCAATTACCAATCAATATTGTTACTAAAAGAGAACCTCAAGCAGAACGCCAAGGCAAGGGTGATGCTCAGTATTGTTAATGCAGGAATTGGCTGTATGCTGAACTAGGTGCAACACAGCCTCACCAGAAATTCCACAACCCTTGCAACACTAAAGTGCTCATTCAGGTTTCTCTTAAATCTGTCATTCCCATTCAGAATTCTCCTGCTGTAAACAGTATTAGAAACAGGATTCTCAGAATTTACCTCACACTCGCTGGCCTAACAATTCACTGGGTAGAGCAGCTGAATAATCCAAGTTTCAAAAGCTTCCCTAATGCACAGCACACTGATTAATTCCAGTTCACAAAATCTGTATGAAAAAACTCCCTTGCGCTCCAAATATTTATTCCATAACACAACCATAACAATTTTTATGGCTCCGAGTCACAAGGAATTTCCAAGCCCCCCAACAGCAGGGAAACATGATTTCAAAGAATGGTAGTTCTCAGATGTATAGAGAGGAATGTATCAAAGCTTTGTACACGGAATACCACATTTAGATACTTTTGGCAGAATTTGGTGATAAAAGGGCAAAGATATTTTTTATTTCCAATTGTGTGCAAGCTGACTTTGGTCTATATATTAATGGTTGAAGCACAAAGAAGGCACCTTTGTCATGATAAACTGCTAACACATAGAGCACATTTCAACACAGAATAACATGGAACTACTACTACCACAGAAAGGTTTTTGCTTCCCCCCCAAAAAAGTCTCACAGACCCAACCGAATTTGAATCTTTCCTAATTAGAGACTGAATGGAGTCTGAACTACAGGGAAAGGAAAAAAGGTTTTGGCTTGCATAGCTGGTTCAACTGAAAAGCAAATGAATAGTTCTCTAACAAGTTTTCCACCAGATGAATCAGAATAGCTACTACTCCCTGCTTCTGCCCTCATAATAATATGGACTGTAACTACCATTCTGCACAGAAGTATACACTGAAAGAATGGGAAAGGTTCACATTTTGTCATCTGGAATAATCCACCACTGTAAAGAAAAGGCCACCTGGGGGTTCAACACAGTTCCTCAAAAAGCTAATCACACATTTTTTTGTTGAGTGTCTATGAACTTACCAGTGAGTAAGAGACCCCTCCTTCCAACCAGCTTCAGGTGTTGTTCAGATTTCCTGCTCTTTCACACTGAAAGCTGAAAAGAACAAAAACAAGCACTGTAATCAGTGTACTTGACTATTACTATGAGAGTCTGAATACCTAGTCCAAATGAAATATAGATTTTGAAATAACACATTTATTTATACATACCCCTTTCCCATGCCCAAGCAAATGCCCAAGGTGGCTTACATTTTTGTATCATTTTGTCCTCACAACAACCCTGTTAGGTAGGTGAGACTAAGTGCCTGGCTCAAGGTCATCTAAGAAGCTTCATGGCTCAGGGGGGATTTGAACTCTGATATATTTATTCTTTATTTAAAAGATTTATTTCACGCCTTTCCTCTGTTAACAACAGACGCCCTAGGCAGCTTACAATAAATAAATAAAAACATAAAATAAAACATATCTAAAAGCAAAATTAACTGATCTTCCAGGTTACAGTCCAACTCCCTCACCACTACACCATTCTGGCTTTCAAATACATTAGATACTTTCTAGTGACAGTCCTCAAATAGATATAGCAAAATTGTATTTTCGAAGTCTTCCTCCCAATACTTTCAAGCCCACCCCATTAAATCTGAACCTTAAAGTCCATATGAGTTCAAAAAAGCACACAAATGGAGTACCTTTTATTAAACACTAAAGGAGGGGTGTGTGGAGCAGATTGTCAGAGAGTGAGATTCTCATGTAGTACAACTGTCCATCATCCACAATACTTTTCTCAAAAGTCTGCACTCTTACTTCCTTTCAGCTTCAAGAGGTTTCAACACTTCTTTCTCCAAGATGAGAACATTTCTCCACCCCTTCTCCACTAGGTTACAAGAGATGCATTAAAACTCAACCACTTTCCAAAAATTGTGATTTCTAGTTCAGTCTTAGGGAACTACACTCTAATACATGTCCACTTAAACTGCACAGGCACCTCAAACATCAGTTTAAAAGACTGAAGGAACACTACTATCCCTGCACATATAACCTATTTTAATCTAGGACTGCTTGTCTAATCAGACGGAGGACCGGGAACAGAATGTGACACCACTTCCTATATTTATTAAGAAGAGCGTAGCTCACATGCAAGCGTGCACAAAAACACCTTTCAAACCAAAAGCAAAATGGTTTGAACCAGTTCTGTTCTACCTTTCTAGAGCTTCTCTTTTTAGACCATGAGAAAGCAACAAAATTTTAACAGTACGGCCAAAGCACACTATGGATCATACTTGATTAGAGCCACAAAAAATGAAATGAGAAACTTTGACAAAGCTGCCTTTTAGACATTAATACAAGAAGTATTTATAACCATCTATTTTCTCTCCTAGTACATATTTTAGGAAAGAGCCACACACAAAATAGAACAAAATATTCTTCTTAAGAGCATCGGAGTGATGGAGCTGTTTCATGAAACTGCTTTAACACATTATTTGTAGTTGATCTAGGGAAGAAAGTGCCAGAAGCCTCTGGGGTATCACAGCAAAATGCCTAACAGGTTCTAGAACACAGCGTGAGAAAAGAAAACAAGAGGCTATACTGATAAATATAATGAAGCTTAAAAACAAACAAGGTCAGTAGCTTTATTCATTAGATTTCAAGGAAGATTCAAAAGGAAGGCTGAAATGAGTTCTGATTTTCAAACAGAACTAGAGCCCTGGTAATTCCCAACAAGACAACATGTTCAAATCCCTGTTAAAATTACATGGATGCTCTCCTGTGTTGCGATACCAAATATATGCATAGTCCATGAACCCACCGTGAACATAACATGTTCACTGGAGACGACATGTTTATCTGAATGGGAGATCTGGACCATTATCCAGATCCTGCAGTTAAGCACTAGGATAACTGTGGGTTGGAGACCTGCCCTCAATCTCACTATACAAAGATCTGGGATGAAGAATATTGTCTAAACAGATCTTTAAATACCTTAAATACCTCAGTAGCAAGATAGCAGGGGGTCTCACATAGTTATGGAGAGCCTAATGAGTGAACATTACACAGAAATGCATGATCAAAGGTAAAGAGAAACATCAAAATGTTCAAAAACCCTAGAAAATCAGGATAAATATTGTTTCCTTTCACTGATCCATCCCAGAGGATGAAAACTACTTTGGAAGCATTATTTTCTCCAGATTATAACATCAGTATTTTCAAAGTTTTGAACTAATCTAGGGCTGGGGACCAATACACACCTACCTCTTCCAACACAGCGAGACTTCTGTATAAATGTACACGAAGCTGCTAAGTCTGTTATATATTCAAATTTGAGTTATCTTAAATGAACAGAGATGCATGTGACCATGATGTGGGCTGAAAAACCGAACTCTAAGCCACTACACAGATAGTGCTTTAAAAACTACAAGGAGGTGAGAGTATTTCTGTACAAAACAAGCATTTCATCCTTTTGCACTTGTCCACATGTGCTTTTGAAAGAATGCTCCAATGAACGCACTTATTTTAACTTAGAGGTTTATTTATTACAGATTATATACGAGACTGCTGGTACACTGCTTATAGCGTAGCAATCGTGAACCTTTATGGCTCAGCAAGTCAAATTTCTAAAATACCTAATTTGATGCTGCTGGTGTGTTTCTCAAACAAAAGAGAAACATTTCTTTACATCAAAAATAAAAAATACATTAAAATATGTGATTTATTTAAACCACACATGGTGCAAAGTATTTTCAAGAAAAGTCCAATAATTACAAAAATGAAATATGAGAAAAATAAACTTAGTTTGTGAATGCTAGTATGCTTTTGGTATCATTCAAAAATCATGGTATAATTTCTTCATCAATGGTCTAAAGCAGTTTTCAATGGTCATCGATCTAAAGCATCAACGGTCTAAAGCAGTTTTCAACCACAGTGTGCCATGAGTGGTCCAAAGGCGTGCCATGGGAGTTTGGACAGTTTATTTAGTTATTAAATGAGCATCATTTATTAATAGGGTTATTGAGGAATTGAACCCCCCACCACCAGCATGGTGTGCCATGAGACAAAAACAGTTGAAAATCACTGGTCGAAAGTATGAGGTGACTGAAAATCTACAAATAATGGTATAATGGTTGTTATAAACAACTGGTTAGATGGCCCACTGCAGCAACTTCACACACCACCAGGTTATATTACATGTCTTTTCAGCTGAGGTTCCCAAGCTTTGGAATTTTCTTCCCAGGAAATCCAGCTGCTGGCCTCCTTAGTGGTATCTTTGCATCACTAATGTAGACATATTTGTTTAAACAAGCTTTTCGTTGAGTTTCTACTCTTTGGTCAATATAATATGCCTTTCTATTATATTTTTCAATGATTGGTTTACAGTAGTTTGATTATATTTCAAAAGAAGGTGATGTGCCTGGAGGAATATGCTGTCAGACACGGAAACGCAGCAAACATCACCCACCCCCATGCCAGGATAAAATCTGACTATACAAACATGACTTAAATCCTCAACTCCTCCACCCCTTCTTTGGTGCAGCAACTTGATGTCTACTTGAATCTTATTGTAAGAATTTCCAGGCCTGCCTATTCATGCTGCAACAAAAAGTGCACTTGTAACAGGCCTATCTTTTCCAGCAGCACCCGAACACTTCCGGAGTGGCAGCAAATTTTGAAGAATGAGTAAGATCCTACTCAGCAGGCACTCAAGCCTGACATCACATCCAAGAATGAGATGGCTCGTTTCCACAGTACAGTATAATGAAATCATTCTTACTGCCTATGCCATTATTTTCAACTTCATTTTGGCCACTGGGATCACAAACAACACTTATGGCTTTGAATTTAGGATTGTTAACATTCTGAAAATAAAGAACTGTGGCAAGTGCATGTTGAATGAAACTTAGTGGGTCCTGATGGTAAGTAGTTTGGGAACCACTGGACACCAGTCACACCCACAATCCCTTCTGCACTTGACGAGGTGCAGCACAGACTCCTTCTCTGTGCCACCTGAAATTGGTATGCAGCACAAATTCATTGGTGGAAAGTTACTCATTATGCATTCTGTACTACTATTCAAACTGGGCAGAAAGAAAGACTGGAAGCTATTAAACAATTGTCTCTGTCCGACACTCTGGCACAAATTATCTTATCCCTGTGAATGCCTTATTGCATGTGGAGTGTGGAGACAAGAGTGCGGAGAGGCTCAAAGTGGGACTTTGGGCACATCAATAGCTTAGTCTAAGCTCTCACCCACAATCTGGTACCTGACAATACATTTAGGTAGACCTGAGGTCCTGCATTAAAAATCATTTCATTATAAGGCACTGGGCCAAATGGACTACAGATATCAAAAGGACACTTACATCGTAGGAATGCGCTTCCAGTCACAACACTGAAAAAGCCTACAAGCAAAACCTAAATACGGCCAGCAGAGCCTGTTAAACTAGGTGGTCGCATCCAATATTTAACATCTCTTATTTTAGGAAACAGGACTTTACAGTGGAAAGTGCGCAACATTTGTTATGTTTATACATATTCATCAATCTCAAGATCTTCAAGTTTCCAGTTATCCTCAACCTTCAATTTGCTGCCCCAGAGAACAAGGAAAATGATACTTATATTTGCATTTGAGACACAAAAGGATTAAACTGAGATTCCAAGCCAAAGTAAAAACAAAAAACAAAAACAAAACACCAGACAAGCAGTTCCAGTCTATAGGGTGGAACAATCTATATCCAAGCTATAATCCACCAACCAAAGCCTACAAGAATGTCTGTAGTGGGCAGAATATTTAAACAAAAAATGCTTACTTTGCAAACAGAAATGGGGAAGGGGCACCACCAGAACTCTTTCCATAATGAAAAGGTACATTATCTTTCAGTGGGAGCTTGTCTAATAAAGAAAGGTTCACTGCATACAGACAAAGTGCATAGCTTGATTATAATGAGTACCCAGCCAGAATATAATGCCCCTCCTCACAGCAAATTCTTGTTACCAAGAGTATGAATAACAGGGAAGACAGAAATATTTGAGTTTCCCCAAAAAACGCTGTTTGCTGAAAACATGCACCTAACTGGTCCTTATTCCACTATCAATGAGAGTCCAGAACCTTTGGCCTTTATTAACTCTGATTTTTTTAAACATTTCTTTTTCTCTAATTAAAGCATGTGGTACAACCCTTTCTGGCACAAAATACCAAAGCAGACTATTGCCAGCTATTTAGCTAGATTTCACTCGTGGATAATATAACGTGCTCATGTTGCCATAAGAGCCCAGGGAACCAAAACAAGCCAGCAATTATAGTTCAAAGTCCATTTATTAAAAGGATGCATGTTTTCTGTTTCACTCCTAGTGGGATACAGAAGTATTTTAAACTGAAGTGTCAGTCTATTTTTTATTTGAGCAGACTTAAGTTAGAAATACTTTATTCCCTTTTCTAACATTTTGTTAGAATTTATGAAATGAAACACACTTACGTGTGCACTGAAGCCTGCAAGGGCTCCCTCTTCCCACCTTGTGTGCTGGCAACCCAAATTATTTTAGGAATCCAAGCTGCAATATCCACAGTTGCCTGGGAGTAAGTCCCAAAAACTGTAATGAGATTTACTTCTATGTTCAGTTCTGGGCACCTCACTTGAAGAAAAATGCAGCCAAACTGGAGCAAGTCCAGAGGAGAGTGACAGGAATGATCAGTGGGATGGAAGGAAAGCCCTGCGAGGAAAGGTTGGGGAAACTTGGGATGTTCAGCCTGGAGAAGAGGAGGCTGAGGGGAGACATGATTGCCTTCTTCAGATACCTGAAGGACTGTCATATGGAGGGAGGAGCTCATTTGATCTTAGCTGCCTCTGAAAGCAGAACTAGAACCAATGGGTACAAACTGTAAGAAAGGAGATTCCGGTTGGATATCCGGAAAAAATTCCTGACGGGCAGTTTGGCAGTGGAACAGATTGCCAAGGGAGGTGGTGGACTCTCCCTCACTGGGGATCTTCAAGCAGAGGCTCCACCAGCACCTGTTGGGGATGCTCTAGGAGGATTTCCTGCTGCAGGCAGGGGGTTGGACTAGATGACCTACTAGGTCCCTTCCAACTCTAGGATTCCATGTTTCTATGAGTTACAAGCATAGCACTGGGCTCTCAAACAGGTACCTGATTATAAACAGAAGGAGAAATAGTTAAATCAGAACAAGTATATAATACCCTCTGAAGCAATCTTTGAATCTCCAATGGCATAAATAAGTAATTTATCTACACAAAAATACACCACATGATTTTCCTCTTCACTCCTAGAGTTCTCTTCTCCCACAGTGAGAACTCCCTGCCAAATGATGTGTCACAACATGGCATGCCTGATAGAGGTTAGGAGTTTTTCTTTTTTAAAAAACCCTATGTACTTCTACAGATCAGTTCTTATCGTTTACTTTCTACAACATATTTTTTGTGGAGATTAAAAATTGTTTTACTTTTTAAAAATTGACTGTCTTTATAACTGCAGATAGTAAATGTCAGGGATATATACATGCTACAGCCTGCTCTGCAAGCTGCCTAAAATCAGTACAAAATCTACACAACAGATGCTCTCTTCAACAGAATCTGCAATTGTACAACTAGTGAGCTGTAAAGCGTGTTCAGAAAGCAGAAAAAAAGAAAAGGCTACTTACTAGGTTTAAAAAACTTTTAGGCATCCATTAAAAAACCTCCTACATAAGCAGAGTGGAGTCAACTAAATTCATTCTGTAACAAGCTCTATAATTTATTTAAACTTTCAAAGGTAAAAAGCCTCCCTTCCTCATATACAATTATGCATTCCCTTACACATAACCACCACTGCAATTTTATCCTGGAACAAAATTATCTTTTTTGCATTCATTTCTGCCATTTTCCCACCTATTCCCCCTTAACACCTCTGCAGTTATACAATTGCAGTACAGAGCTCTCAACATGGCACCCTGCTTTTTAGAAGATACTGTGCTTGCTACTGCATGAAATAGAAATTTCCGTGTTCTGGTAACCAAGAAATACCTTTATTCAACAGCCTGTAAATGTGCATGTACCCCAGTCACACCAGTCACATCATAGATCCCAGCTCTTGTTTCTTCTGATGGCCTTCAGCTATGTTCCCTCATGCATTGCCCACTCTTGGTATAAAGACTGACAAATCTACCATATTCTGGTTTAGCACTCAAGATGTCCCAGCTTCTCCACCCTTAAACTATTCAGCACTTTTAAGATTAGCCACTTGCTAAGGGTGTTGAAAACACAAGTGATATTTTAGAAAACATGTCCAAATCTGGATGGTTATGACAGCAGATAAAAAAGGAACTGTGGCCCATCATATAGGTAGGTGTCTCTACAATAACTTTTTGATGGCACATTATTGAGTGTATGGTTCACCTAAGCATGGTTCCAGTAGCTGCTGTTGGTCTCTTCTGCTTCTTTTAGACCAGCGTTTCTCAAAGTGGGGGTCGGGACCCCTTTGAGGGTCGCCCGGAGCTTTCCTGGGAGTCACCTAAAGACCCCTGGTGCAGGGGGCCAGGTGGGAAGACTTGGCAGAAACGCTGGAGCCGCTGCGGCTGAGAAGCAGCTCAGAAGGAGCCTCTGAGCCGCTGTGAGACAATGTGGAGCCTTGGGGGCGGGGAGGATTGCAGCCTTAGCGCCCCGTTCTATGCATGTCTACTCATCTGCATGCATATTCAGAAGTCAGTCCCATGATAGTGAATGGGACTTACTCCCAGGAAACAGTGGCTGGCTCTGCTGCCTGAGATCCCAATCCTATCTGTCTATCTGTCATTATGTATTGTTTTTATGATTAATCACTATGCTTTAATTATGTTCAATTTGTAACAATGAAAATACATCCTGCATATCAGATATTTGCATTACTATTCATAATAGCAAAATTACAGTTATGAAGTAGCAACGAAAATAATTTTATGGTTGGGGGTCCCCACAACATGAGGAACTGTATTAAGGGGTCACAGCATTAGGAAGTTAGAGAACCACTGTTTTAGACCATGGGCACTTCAGGGAGACATCTACTGATTCGGTTTGTTGTGTTGTCTCCACTACTTTGAGAACTACATTTCTATGAAGAACTATATTATCGTTATCTGCCAGGGTTTCATTCTGGAACCTCTGGTGGATAAAAAAATTGTGTTTAAAGAAAACAATAGGAAAAAAGGTTTAAAGACCCATTTCTCCTTTAATGTTCCTATTTGAATAAGGTAAGTGCCTCAATATCTGCAGAGGTTTAATTATGGGACAGAAAAATGGAATTATTGCTTGCATGACTACCTATCTACAACATCAGGAAAACAAACTTTTTAAACTATGATTTGCAGTGACCATTTGTGTTGAGTCAAATCCATGCATTAAAAAAATCCTATAACAAGGTTGGACCTGTAACTGGAATTATTACAAGCAGCTAGTATCTAGAGAAAGGCCAGATACTAAGATAAACAACCTGACCCTACATGCCTGCTCAGAAGTCAGCCCCATTGAATTCAATTAGGCTTCCCAGATAAGCATGCACAGGACTGCAAGTAAACTGTAGGACTTGCTAGCAAACTTCTGCATATAAATTTTTGTTCATTTCAAGAGCACATTCCTCCAGCGCCCAAGCAATGAAACAGGAACTAAAAAAATGTAATGAGTCATTTGATAAAATTCTCCCTTCCAGACAGACCAATGTACAACAGCCCTTGTATCTTATAGCACACAGAATTAAAATCCCTTCACCTACTACCAAATCACATAACATTATGTGCACAAACTGGAGGAGACACAATAAACACAAAGGCTGGAATCTTCCAGTCTTTGCCTGATTTCAGACCAGAGACCCTTGAAGGACAGCACCAGGGCACAAAGCACCTTGAACCTGCAAATAGTCTATCACAAACCAGTCACATCACTGTTTAGTGTGGGGCTCACTGTACATGAAGCTTTGTAAACAAAGAAGGGGCCTCTAACAGAAAAGCCCCCATGTGCCTGAAATCTCCAATTTTTTGTAGTCTCACACTTGCAGCTGCAGGATCCAAGTCATCTAACAAGAAATGTTGCATCACTACAACAGGGGAAACCAAGTTTGCCTAGTTCCAACCACACAAAGAAAACATACTAGAAGAAACTCAACAATTGCACAGTGTTGGTAGGAGGAGCAGGGTACATGTTGGAATAATAAAGCAGGCAATTAATTCAAGATTCCCTCATAATGGCTACAATCCTATGCCCATATTCAAGATCACTTCATGCAGATCAAGGTTAACAAACAGATTAAGACTGCAATCCTAAACACATTTTCCTGGGAGTAAGACCCATTGAACACTGAAGGAACTGTACTAGCCCACACACACTTGTAGTAAACATCCATCCACACATATGTACATGTTCACATATTTATATGCATAGGTTTATGCCCTGCAGGCCACATATGTCAAAAGAAACAGCTTCTGTCAAGTTCCTTTCCTGGTTGCCTGGAGCATATTTTGTCCGCCTCGACTCTTTATGCACTTTCATTAATCATCTTGACATACTCTCCAGATAGATTAGAGACTCAGAAGGGTGTCTTCCCTCCCCACACATATTTTTAATATAGAGCACAATCCTAACCATGTCTACTCAAAAGTAAGCCCCATTGTGTTCAGTGAGTCTTACTCCCAGGAAAGGATTGCATCCAGTCTAATCTGCATGCTGATGACAAGAACAGAAGCATAGGAAGGGTGTTACTCTGGATTAGCTTCTGTGAAGCACAAGATCCCGTACTACTATCCAGAGTAACTACGGGACCTTTTACGCCGACATAGTTACGGTGCCACCTATGTGAAACCTGTGAGAAATGCATAGAGCAATCCAGAGTAAGTGCCTCTTGCATCTTCCTGTGGTTACTCTGGATTGTAGGGTTGGTGATACTATGGATTTAGGATGTGTGGAGAGAAAAGAGATAGGAAGTTGAAGATACAAACTTCTCAGCTCTTCCTAAAAAAGGAAGGAGGAACATAATACACATTTCCAGAACTATACACATACACATTTCCAAATGTGTACATGTTTTTGTTACCCAAAAGGGTAACGAGAACAAAGAAAAAAAGAACATATCCACACAGAATCAATTTTAGATTTAAACAGGTTGTTGTGTAGTGAAGGATAGGAAAAATATTTGTTTACACTGTTGATAAATAGACCAGGTACTTGCAAACATGGACTAAGACTACAATCCTAAACATACTTCCTAGGAAATTTAGTCCCAATTATTTCAATGGTACTGACTTCCAATAAAGTTCCAGTAAAGTAAATGCTCCAGTAAATATGCACATGATTCTGCTGTAAGGAAGTAAGCCTTCACAGTTACTTGGAGGATGCCACCCTGAACTCACTGTGATTTACTTCCAATTAAAGATGCAGAGAAGCTGAATACATGTTGGAAAGTGAACCAAAAGCTCCTTGCTTCAGTGGATCACCATCACTTATGGGAAGAACCCCTAGGATCATCACTACAAAGCATCAATGCTGGATGAAGCCTAAGGCCTGTCTTTCAGCTTCTGTTCCCTGCCCTGCACCTAGCAAAGGCAAAACAAGCAGGAGATAAAAGCATGCCCCTGCAATCCCATATGCACCTACCTGGGAAAGTCTCAATGGAAGGGCCTTAATTTATTGGTAGAGACCCTGCTTTGCAGCGAGACAAACCCAGCTTCAAATCACCTCTAGAGAAGACACTGGAGAAAAAACTTTACCCAAAACCCACTACCCCTAGTACCAGTCAATGTAAACAGTACAAAACTAAATCTAACTCAATATAAGAAAGCTTTCTACTTCCCTACAATTATTCTCATCAATTTTCAGCACATCACCACAATTTACCAGCACAATTCTCACCTTCAGCATGAAAGGGGTCTGGATATGAATTCCAGACTAGCCCCTGCAAGTGGTGGAGGGGGACAGAGACAGTATATCTTTGAGTGGGACCACAGTTCAATGGGCAGAGGACAAGAGGAAGAGCACAGTCAGCAATTAAAGGACTTGCAAACAGGGAGACACACCTTTCAGGAAGCAGCTCTGGTTCAGAGGGAGAGTACTCATAAATAGGGGAAATGCTGTTTAAAGAAGGGACCATAGCACAGCGGGTAGAGACAGGAACACAGGAACACACAAAAAATTGGGGCAACCCTTTTGGAAAGAACCCTTTGCTCATTGGGAACAATGTCTGTAAGAAAAAAGAAATTTCAGACCATAGGGAGCACATCTGCAACAAGGTGAACGAGGACAATGTTCCATGGAAAGACAACCTACATGGAGGAGATAGGGGGCAATGCTCAATGGGAGAGCCCCTACAATGCAAAGAAAAGTTGCAATAGCCCAGACATAGAGAAAATACCTTGAGGAAGAATGAAAGAGGATGATGAGAAGGTGCCATAACTCCATGGGTATAGCACCTACAATCGGGAGGAAAGAAAAGGGGGCCATTGTGAGATATCAACAACAGGGAGAAGACCCATTGTGAGAGTATCTACAACAGGGAGAAGAACAACCTCCATAGGTAGAGAAGGCACCTGCAGTGAGAGGAAAGGAAAAGTGGGGGCGATGAAAGGCACAGCCCTGGGGAGAAAGGGGTATAATTTCAGGCTTGACACCATAGATAAGAGCACCTGCAATGGAGAGGAAAAAGGGTGATGCCAGGCTCAACCCTGGGGAACGGTGCAATATCAGGCATGGCTACATACATAGAGCATCTTGCTATGAGGAGAAAGGATATGGGACCATGAGAAGAGCACATGCAAAGGAAAGGAAAGGGTCATATGTCTGGCACAGGCCTGGGGTGAAAATAGAGTGATCACCCCTTGCATGGAGGAGGAAAGAAAGGGGGTGATGTGAGGCACAGTGCTATGAGTGAAGCTCCTTCCCACCCCCAACATGCAAGACTTGTCAGGGCTAAGGGGAGAGTCCTGCAGTGGAGAGAAAAGAGAGGGGAAGGAGAGGCTGACAGCCCTGGGCCAATAGAGCACATGAAGCATGGAGAAAGGGGGGAGACCACCCAAATTGGGGAGGAAAGTAAAGAGGGAGATTATCAGGCACAGACCTGGGGGTGCCAAGAGGGAAAGAGAGCGAGAGCCCCTTACAAAGGTGGGGAAGGCAGCGGCTGATGTCAACCATAGGGCTGTGGCTGAAGCCTCCCCCCCTTGCATGCAGGAGACTCAGGGCTATGGAGAGGAAGACAAAAGTGGGGTGATGTTGGGCTCGGTTCTGGGGGTGCCACAGACTAATAGGCAGAGAGACCCCCTTGCAAGGTACGCCAACCACAGGGCTGTGGGTGAAGCCCCCCCTTCAGGTCCAGAGCTATGGGGGCAGCCCGGCGAGAAAGACAAGGGGAGTGCCAGGCATAGCCCTGGAGATGCCACAGCCACATAGAGAGAAACCCTCTTGCAAGGCAGTCCAACCACAGGGGTATAGGTGAATCCCCCCACAACACTTCAGGCCAAAGGCTATGGGGGGCAGCATGGGAGGAGACAAGGGAGTGATGCCAGGCATAGCCCTGGGGATGCCACAGCCCCATAGAGACCCCCTTGCAAGGGAGAGGAAGGTGGGAGGGCCAGGCATGGGGCTGTGGGTGGAGCCCCCTCTTCAGTCCCAGGTCTGTGGGGGGCCAGCATGGGGAGGAGACAAGGGGGGTGATATCAGGCCTAGCCCTGGAGGTGCCAGAGCCCCATAGAGCCCCCTTGCAAGGAAGGGGGGAGAACAACCACAGGACTTTGGGCGAAGCCCCCCACTCTTCAGAACGAAGGCTATGGGGGGAAACAAGGGGTTGATGCCAGGCATAGCCCCATAAACAGAGAAGGTGCCTGGGGCGAGGTGGGGGAAGGCCTGCTGTGGGGTTGTGGCTTGAACCCCCCTTGCAGGCAGGGGTGGGGGAGAGAGACCCAGGCAAGGGACCCAGCCATGGCTTCCTACGGAGACCTGAGAGGGCCACTGGGTGAGGGGGTTCCAAGTAGGCGCCCCCACCTCAAAGCCCACCTGCGCATGCGCAGAAGGCCCCGCTGGCGACCCCTCCCCCCTCCGCTCAGCAGGCCCGGCTCTCCTCAGGCCTTACCGGGTGGCAGCGGCGTCCATGGCCGGGGGGCTCCTCCCCACCCACCCCCCGCGGGGGGAGCGCAGCAGCGGGCGGGTAGGCGGGGGGCTCCGGGCCCTGCCACCGCCGCCGTCGTCGTCCCCAGGACTGCCTCGGCCGCCGCCTCCCTCCGCCTCACAACCACAACAACATGGCCGCCACTCGGAAGGCGGGGGGGGGAGGAGTAGGGGGCGTGGCTTGCCTCTCGCTCCCACAGGGGCGGGTCCGGGGAAAAGCTTCTGTCTCAGCCAATCAACAAGCAGGATCCGCTCAAGCCACGCCCCCATGCCACGCCCACTGCCCAAGAAGCGGAGTCAGGGCTGCGCGGAGCCATGCCACACTCAGACGCCGAGAAGGAAGCATCTCCGCCTCTTAGGCCCCGCCCACGCCACCAAGGCCCCGCCCACTCTACCCCAGGCCCCGCCTATTGGCTGAAGGAGCTTGTCTGGCTGATGCCATTGACAGGCCTTGTAGGCTCCGCCCCCTCTTCAAGCTCCGCCCCCTCGCTGAGAACCTGCATCTGCAGCAGTAGCACCTCCTCCTCTGCACAACATGCATACATGTATGTAACAGTATGTATGCATGTGTATGTCCAGATGTATGTATGCATGCATGTACACGTGTGCTGTGCATGTACACTCATGAATATACATAAACATCTGTGTATATATCTGTGTATGCATGTATATTGTCCAGATATGCATATGTACATGTATGTCCATATATGCATATATACATATATGTACAAATATATGTGTGTATATGTACACGAATATATATGTACATGTATGAATATGTGTATGTGTACATGTACATTCATATGTGCTGGTATATCCACATACATGTATGCATGTATATTGTCTAGACATATGTGTACATGCTTACATGTACATGCATTTGTATGTATGTATATATCCACATACATCTATGTATGCATACATAGTCCAGGCATATGTGTGTACATTTATGTATGCATGCATGTACACATATGTACACTTACGTGTACATGTATGTGTATATTCACATGAATGTATATTCACATACATGTTTGCATATATATAGTCCTGATATATGTGTACATGCATGTATGCATGCATGCACATGTGTGCACTTACAGGTACATGCATATGTACGTGTGTGTCCATGTATATGTATGCATGCACACATGTGTGCATATGCACATGCATGTATATATGTGTGCACACAAGTATGTTTGCATATACATGCAAACATAAGATATTTTATTGTCATTGTACTTACATGTATGAAATATCCAATGAAATTCAGGGTACCAAATATTCAACAAAATATGTATATACACGTGTGTACATATGTACTTTGATGCATACATGTGATTATGGCTATAAAATGGGGGTTTCTCATCTCATTTCCGTTTGAGGTGACAGGGAAGTGTGACTGAGCAAATGCCAAGCAAGGAACTCCCCAGACATGTCTTGGCCTTGAGTAAACACGTTGTGGGAAGACAGAGGAAATTACTATCAGTGCCCACTGCGAGGAACTAGATGGGTGTCCCTGGCATGGTGTAGCTAAAGCAGGACCGGCTGAAGGACTGTCTGTCTTTCCATCTATCTATGAACAATGTTAAGAGACCAGAAGATTACAACCAAAGTGTGGAAAGCAGATGTGCCTGTGTGTTTTGTGTTATATTTAATTTCAAATGCCATCCCTGCCTGAATATTCAAGTGTGCGGAGCGACTAACGACGGTGAAGAAACGCAGCATCCGTGACTCATGTTGTGGCAGGTGCCGTTTACATATCGTTCCAAGCAGCAGTGAGGGAAGTGCTGCCCAAGTGATAAATATCACATTTTCCTGCAACCAAGCTCTGCAGTTTCTTGCCACATCAGGGAGCCTCTGAAGAGGTCAGGGCTTTGGTACCTTCAAAACATAGCCATGGGGTGTGCGTATTGAGGGGGGGGGGTGTAGTTGCCGTCTTATGTACACTTTTCCTGGGAATAAGATGCATTGACTATGAAGACCCATAGATATACTTCTGAATTGACATGCATAAGATTGAGCTCTGTGGGTGCAATCCTAACCTAGACCGTCATCAGTCTTCCTATTCCCAGTGATGTAAGGAGGCAAGAACATGTCCGCGCACTGGACTAACCCTTCTCCAGGAGTGGCACAGAAGTGCCTTATAGCACTATTGTGACACCCCCAGGGTCAGCATAGGATGCATGCCAGGCTTAGGCTGGCCTAACTGGAGCTTAGGATTCCAACCATAATGCTGGAAATTCTGTGAAAATCTCCAGATTGCTTGCCATAGCCCCCTGGAGATTGATGCCGTTTCCCAGAAAGTCCTGGAATGGTGCTAACTCCCAAGACCCACCATGGCCTCCCAAGACCCACTATGGCCTCTCCTGTAGGGTGTCTACAACCTTTAAAAGCACTCCTTATGAACCTCCCAAAAATGCACAAACACTAAATTTGCCCTTTGCCCAGTTTTATTTAAGCTGCAATCCTAAAGACACTTTCCTGGGAGTGAGACCCATTTAACACAATGGTGCTTACTTTTGGGTAGACATGGTTAGGATTGCGGTTAGGATCACCACATGGTTACTGAAAGCATTATTTGCAAATTATCCAAAACAGCCAAGTTAAATATTCATGGCAAGAATATATACTGTATACTGTGTGTGTATATATATATATGTATAATATTGTTTTCTCACCCTCCATGGGTGGTTTATGTATGTTATCCTCAATCTGGGGTCCTCTACCAGAGGCCTGGGACTTTGAGGGTTCTGCGCAGTATCTCAGCTGTTCCTAGCAATGCACTTTCCTGGATCGAGTGTTCTGATGTCCCTCCTGGGGTCTGTTGGAGCCATTCTTCCAGCTTGGGTGTCACAGCCCCTCGTGCTCCAGTCACTATTGGGATCACCTTCACCTTCACTTGCCAGTCTTTCTAATTCCTCCTTCAAACCCTGATACTTTTCCATCTTTTCGTGCTCTTTTTTCCTGATATTGCTGTCGTTTGGTATCGCTACGTCTATCACCAGGGCTGTCTTCTGGGCCTGATCCACTACCACAATATCTGGCTGGTTAGCCAGTACCTTCTTGTCTGTCTGGATATGGAAGTCCCACAGGACCTTAGCCCTGTCATTCTCCACAACCTTCTGAGGGGTCTCCCATCTGGTCTTGGGAGGGGTTAGTCCATAGGCTGAGCAGATGTTCCTATACATGATGCCGGCTACTTGGTTGTGCCGTTCAATGTATGCTGTTTCTGCCTGCATCTTACACCCTGCCATGATGTGCTGGATTGTTTCTGAGGTTTCTCTGCACAGCCTGCACTTTGGGTCTTCTCTTGTGTGGTCAATCCCCATTTGCTTCTATGGATCTGGTCCTTAGTGCCTGTTCTTGTGCTGCCGTGATGAGGGCTTCATGCTGCCATGATGAGGTGTGTGTGTGTATAGATAGATATAGAGAGAGAGAGAGAGAGAGAGAGAGAGAGAGAGAGAGAGTACAAATCAAATATATATATATATATACATATACATACATACATACACACACACACACATATATATATACACACAAACACACATATATAAAATGTAAATGCTTCTTAAATATTATAAACTGTTCCTGATGCTTCTAAAGCGACATAAAGCACAATCCTAACCATGTCTATTTAAAAGTTAGCCCCACTGAGTTCAATGGGAATGTGTCTTTAGGATTGCAGCCATAGAGTGCAATCCTAACCTGGGCTGACACAACTCGTCAGTCTTCTCTTTACTGAAGGGAGGCAAACGTATGCCTGTGCACTGGCCTAACCCTCCCACAAGAGTGACCCAGAAACGTCTGACTGCACTTTTGTGACACCCCCCAGGTCAGCAGAGGACATGGTCAACTTAAGCCAGCCTAAATGGAGATTAGGATTGCGGCCTATGTGAATGAGATACCCCCAAATCCAGAGTAACTACGGGAGCAGGTAAGAGACTTTACATGCACCCGTAGTTACTGCACCACCTAGTGAAAACCTATGAGAAATTCATATTGCAATCCAGAGTAAGTTGTTCTTACACTGGAGCAAGGACTATCCATAGGCACTCTGGATTTTGCCCTAAGGCTGTAATCCTGTCCACACTTTCCTGAGAATAAACTGTATTGACTATAATGGGCCTTACTTCTAAGTAGACATGCAAAGGATTGTGTTTTAAGTGAGTGTGCAATGGGCAAAAGGTTTATTAAATTAAATCTGCTTTCCCATGATCTGGATCGGAGTCCCGTGGCTATTCTGAGAAGAGCAAACAAACCCATTAGGTCTCCGAGCATGAACTGCACATACCATGCAGTTGGGTCTTTAGGAATACATATTAGATATTTAAAGAATCTTAATAAAAATTACACACGCGTTGGCTTATGCAAGTTGCATTTCGTTTTTCCAGACCTTTAATCCCTCCTGAATTCAAAACATTCCTTCGTCTACTTTGTAACTGACTCTTCAACCTTAACTTGTTGGAGGAGACAAAGATCAAGGTGTCAAAAAATAAAAAAAAAAATTAAATCAGGCAAATCAGAACAGCATAATCAGAAATTATGGCTGCAATCCTAAAGACACTTTCCTGAGAGTAAGACCAACTGAACACAATGGGACTTACTTTTGAGTAGATATGGTTAGGATTGTGCTCCAAGTGCCTCTTGCGTCTTCCCATAGTTACTCTGGATTGTAGGATGAGGAAGCAGTCCTAAGGAAACTTTCCTGGGAGTAAGATCCATTGAACACAATGGGGCTTACTTTTGAGTAGACATGGTTAGGATTGTGCTCCAAGTGCCTCTTAGGTCTTCCCATAGTTACTCTGGATTGTAGGATGAGGAAGCAGTCCTAAGGAAACTTTCCTGGGAGTAAGATCCATTGAACACAATGGGGCTTACTTTTGAGTAGACATGGTTAGGCTTCTGCTCCAAGTGCCTCTTAGGTCTTCCCATAGTTACTCTGGATTGTAGGATGAGGAAGCAGTCCTAAGGAAACTTTCCTGGGAGTAAGATCCATTGAACACAATGGGGCTTACTTTTGAGTAGACATGGTTAGGCTTGTGCTCTAAATGCCTCTTACGTCTTCCCATAGTTACTCTGGATTGTAGGGTATCTGAAAGGAGTGTGTATTTAGGATTGAAGCCTTAACTGTTTTTTTAATTCTTGCCTAATTTACTGGGATCTCAGATACAATAAACATCTTTGGGTACAGGAGTGGCCCCAGCCAGAAATAGCTGAAGCTCTTTTTTTACAGTGTTTGCCAAAGGAAATTAAGTATGAATCATTAAAAAAAAATAAAAATGCCATTAAAAAAATAAAAAATCAATAATTTCGCAGTGATGATGATGGAGCTGTTAAGATTGTAGCGTCCGAAACGGTTTCTCTCTTGTCCCTAGAAGTGGAAGTTGAGAGTCAACAGGACCTTTCCTGAGTTTCCTTTCCTTGCAGGCATCTCCTTCCAGAGGGGAAAAAATTAAATAAACATTGTTATTAAATAAATATTGAATAAACTGAGAATAATACAATCTGTGCAAACACATATCATGCAAGTATTTAAATCTTATTTAGGGTGAAATCCAGAGTAACTACAGGAGCATGTGAGAGACATTATGTTCACCTGTAGTTACTGCACCATCTAGTGAAAACCTATGGGAAATTCATATTGCAATCCAGAGTAAATTGTTCTTACTGCAGATCAAGGATTCCCCATAGTTACTCTGGATTGCACCCCTAGCGTGCAATCCTGAAGACATTTTCCTGGGAGTAAGACCCACTGAACATCATGGAATTGAACCATGGCCCATCCCATTTCCTGTCATAGCCCCTCCCCTTCTCCTTCTATGCCCCCCCTCTCCCTCAACTGTCACAGCCCCCACTCACATGACCCCGCCCCTTCAGTGCCATGGCCCCTCCCACTCTCCTTCACCTGTTATAGCCCCTCCCACTCCCATGACCCTTCCCCTTTCCTGTCATAGCTCCTCCCACTCCCCTTCCATGGCCCCTCCCACTCTCCTTCACCTGTTATAGCCCCTCCCACTCCCATGACACTTCCCCTTTTCTGTCATAGTTCCTCCCACTCCCCTTCCATGGCCCCATCCACTCTCCCTCACCTGTCACAGCCCCTCCCACTCCCATGGCCCCTCCCCTTTCCTGCCATAGCTCCTCCCACTCCCCTTCCATGGCCCCTCCCACTCTCCCTCACCTGTCACAGCCCCTCCCACTCCCATGGCCCCTCCCCTTTCCTGCCATAGCTCTTCCCAATCCCCTTCCATGGCCCCATCCACTCTCCCTCACCTGTCACAGCCCCTCCCACTCCCATGGCCCCTCCCCTTTCCTGCCATAGCTCCTCCCACTCCCCTTCCATGGCCCCTCCCACTCTCCCTCACCTGTCACAGCCCCTCCCACTCCCATGGCCCCTCCCCTTTCCTGCCATAGCTCCTCCTACTCCCTTTCCATGGCCCTCCACTCTCCCTCACCTGTCATAGCCCCTCCTACTCCCATCCCGGCCCCTTCCCCTCTCCTGACACGCCCGAGGGACTCTGCGGCTGCCAACCACCAAGGCGTCCCTCAGAGACCGACTACGCGCCTAACACCTCCTAGCTCCGCCCCTTGCGCGCGATTGGCCGCGAAGGATGAGTAGGCGGAGCCTGGCCGACCTGACTGGCACGTGATCAGAGGCGAGCTCGCGCCCTGCTGGGCTGCGCGCGCATCTTTCCTGTCCCTCCCGCGCGGGAGCGTGACGTCACTCTCGGGCTGCCCTTGCTCAACCGGAAGCGCCTTCAGCACCGGAAGTGCTGGTCCTGAGGAGGCAGCGAGAGGGTCGCGTCGCTCTCGGAGGGCAGGAGGAGCCGGGTCGGGCGGAGGAACTGCGGGGACGCCTCCGGAGCGGGTCAGTGTCCCCTGGGGTCGGAGGGCTGGGAGAGCCTGAGGGGGGTGCTGCTGTGTGACGTCACAGGGAGGGGGGGTGCCCCAGCCAGAGCTCCAAGCCCTCCCTTCCTCTCAGCCGCCTGCCTCACTTGTTAACTGGTTCCCAAAGTGGGGGTCACGACCCCCTTTGGGGGTGTGATGGGAAGCTGGGCGCCGCCATCTTGGATTCTGGGCCATGGGCAGCGCCATCTTGGAGAGACAGCAGAGGAGCTCTGGCTCCAGGGGCTGAGAGCCTTCCTTGCCCTGACTGACGGACTGGCAGCAGCTGCTCTTCTTTCCCAGCCCTCCCTGCAGACACTGCCAGGCCTCCTCTCCTTTGCTTGCATTTTGCTCCACACCTCCCATGCCAGGGCCTCTCACAACATCCCTGCAAGGTAGGCCAGGCCGAGAGGGAGCGACTGGCCCAAGGACACCCAGGAAGCTGCACTGCCAGTCAAGGCCCTGAACCTGCATCCCCCAACTCCCCAAACACTACTCCATCCCATATGTGCTCCCATCCTGTACACGTGCCATGCTCTCCTATACTCGTTCTGTATCCTGTTCAGTGGCGCCTCACGTAAAGAACGCCTCACGTAACAAACAAAACTTTCTCCAGGATTCTGCTTCACGTAACAAACTGTGCTTCAGGTAAAGAACACATTTGTTGGCAGTTGGGGCAGACACGCCTGTTTAAAAAGCACCAAGGCTGCCCATAGCAAAGGCAACACTTCTGCGCTGTTCCTCCTCTGGCTGGGCATCTGCTGGGCAGAGGGAGAGGAGAGCAGTGGAGAAGAGGGAAGCAGCTCAGGGTAGCCAGAAGGGAGCAGGGGAGGGAGAGGCTCAGGATGGAGAGAAGGAGAAAGTGGGGAGACACTTGGAAGGTGTCTTGGATTGCAGCCTCCTAACCATGTCTACCCGGAAGTAAGCCCCATTGTGTTAAATGGGTCTTACTCCCAGGAAAGCGTCTTTAGGATTGCAGCCTAAGTAGACTTGATAGGATCCTGCACACTGAATGCAAGTTTTGAATTCAATCCCAGTGTTTTGTCATCATTTTTACATCCAGTTAATATTTCTATATGAATATTTTGGGGGTTGTGGAACCAATCATCTGAGTTTCCATTATTTCCTATGGGAAAATCCACTTCATGTAAAGAACGTTTCACGTAACAAACATGTCTCCAGAACAAGTTAAATTTGTTACATGAGGCATCACTGTATACTCTTCCTGTCTTATATGCACTCCACACTCATTCTATGGGCACTATATACACTCCTTGTCCTCTATGCACGCCACACTCATCCTATATGCCCTATATACTCTTCCTGTCCTATATGCGCTTCACACTCATTCTGTAGGCACTATATCTGCTCCTCATCCTCTGTGCACTTCACACTCATCCTATATGCCCTATATACTCTCCTTGTCTTATATGCACTCCGTACTCATTCTATAGGTACTATATACACACCTTCACCTGTATGCAGTATATATTCTCCCCATTCCAGATGCACCCCACACTCATCCTATAGGCACTATATTCCCTCCCCATCCTATATGCACTCCAGTGTTTTCTGCTGGATGGAAGGGGGTTGTAGGATGCTTGTTTCTTTAGATAAGTTCCTTTCAAACACCGATATTGGCACTGGTGGGACGTGGTAGGTAGGAGAGAAGAAAATGGTGGTTGGATCAGTTTCCAGGATGAACTGGTCCAGCATCCTGCTTCCAACAGGCCCATTAAGCTTCTACTGGGAAACCATAAGCAGGAAAGGCTAATTATAGCAGCTCGTTTGCCTACCACACTTACTCTCATCTCTTGACCATTGCCTGTCCTTTGACCATTGTCATTGCTGACTGGCGCATAATCATAGAAAGCACTGGTGGCTATGCCTACTTTGCTCATCACCCTTCCGTTCTTATCCTCCCAGGCCCACAACCAACAAGCCTGAAGGTATTTTTCCTCCAGCTCGACCAGTCGGCTCATGCTTGGGCTTTGTTTGTGTCCCAAACACAGTTCATATCTCTAGGCGTGGTTGCCGTACCAAGAGCAAGTCTTCTCTGTTTTTGTTGGTGGATTCTTGATACAGTTATTGATGTTATTTTTTTTCTCAGATAATCCAGCAAGATGCCAGCCTTGCCCTTGGATGAGCTCCAGTTTACAGAGAGAGATTCGCTGACTGGGATGACAAAAACTTTACCAGCATTGGTAAGAAGGCATGTGGAACATTGTTGTTTTCATTCCAGTGACTAAATAAAACTGGCCAAGGGGCAAATAGCGTTCATGCCTTTTTTGGAGGGGGGTGATGGTGGGGCAACTTGGCTTGAGTGCCTGCTCTGGCACACATGACATAGGTTCACCATCACTGGACTTAAAAGTTGGCATCCATCAGTCTTGAAAGATTATGGTATCACGCTCGATGTTGCATGCATGCAAAGTATGAAGGCCTGGGTAGATTGATATGGAGGGTAGGCAGTTACCCAAGCAGCAAATCCCCCCTCTCCACACCACTGAAATAGTGCAGTGGAAAGCCAGAGCTGATAAGATTGGTTCCAGCTGCGTCAGAAGCTTATATTAAAAAAACAAAGGTAGAAGAATACAATCAATAGCTTTTAAGGCCCTGCATATTTTCCTTTTAATTGTGCATAATTTATTCCTGTTTTTGATCTTTGTGTTTTGAATTATGGGACTATAACAAGCTTCGCTCTGTTCCCAGCACATGTTTCCAAAACAAAACAGATAGTGCTGCCCCCCCCCCCCGCCTCTCAATACATTCGGTATATTATGTTTTAACAATTTCTCTCCTGTCTTTCTCAAAAATGATTCAGAGCAGCTTTTGAACCAATCTAAAAAATGTAGGATTAAACAAAAAATAATAAAAGGGCAGCAATATTTTAAAAAGCTCACCAAGGGAGAATTTTTTAAAAAGAGAGGATGATGTACAGAGAGAGGAAAAGTGATAAAAGATCTATGAAGGCCTGGTGAAAAACTTGGCATCCGTCAGTCTTGAAAGACTATGATATCGTGCTTGACTCTGCATGCAAAGCATGAACGCCTGGGTAGATTGATATGGAGGATAGGCTGTTACCCAAGCAGCAATTCCCCCCCCTCTCCACGCCACTGAATTAGTCCTATGGAAAGGCAGAGCCAAGACAATTGGATCCAGCTGGCGTCGCAAAGCTGGGCTAAGGACAGGAGCTCACCCTGTCTTGTGGGGACCCAGGTCTCAAACCCTGGCCTGCTGGTTAACAGGCATAGTGTCTTGACCACTTGCCCTACCCACAGCCCAGGCCTGGTGAAAGAGCCATGTATTCAGATAGCAGTGGAAAAGCATACAGAGAGAGGGCCAGTATAGGGGCAGGGTGTTCTGTGGTGCAGTGGGAACCACCACCGAAAAGGCCCTCCTGTCAAGAACAGGTTTGTGTTACCTGGTGTGAGAGCATGGCACGTTGTGAATTATTTGTGCAACATTCTGGAGCATAAATATTCAACGTCTCCAAAGGGTGTTCACTAGTTTCTGCTGTTTTATTCTGCAAACTTGACGGCCTAGAGAGGAGGCAGCCATCGCCTACTTAGCTTAATGACTGGACAGCTGAGCACGTTGAATCATGCATGTGAGCCTGATTTATTGCAAGCAAAGGAGTTCCCTCCATGCAAGACAGTTGCCAGCTAGGCTGAAGGGAGCAAATTCCTGCTAACCACCAGGCAAGCATCCTGCAAACAGCTACGACGGCCCTGGCCGTCGAGACTCCCAAGATTAGCTCAGACATCAACACCAAGGGTTACTGTTGAGTCTCTGGCCTGTTGACACCTGTGGTATTTTGTTTTTCTACAGCATCCCGGAAAGAAAACAGACCGTTCTTTTGTGCCTTATAAGCCCCCACCGAAAGCCAGAGACCTGGCCCTGCTGGAGGAATTTTTGGAGCGAGCCAAGTTTGTGGCTGATGATCTGGATTGGCTCCTGGCTTTGCCTCATGATAAGTTCTGGTGCCAGGTAACCTTGCTTTGGAAATCGGAGAGGAGAGGAGAGGGAAGGACAAGTATCTGGTTGGCTGCAACAGAGAGAAATCAATGGGTGGAAGACTGAGGAGAAACAAATAAGAGTCATTCTCACAGGGCATATTGAAACTGTGGAACTCAATGCCACTAGATACAATGATGGCAATCATCACCTGATTGAGGCACACAAAATTATTCATGGAGTGGATAGATAGAGGGATGTCCTTTTCTCTTTCACTCAACCCCAGAAACAGAGGGGTACCTAGTAATATTGGGAAAGGTAGAACATAACTAAATAAAATATTTCTTTACCAAGTGTGTAATTAATTGCACAGGATGTTATTAGTCTGTGGAATTCCTTGCCACAGGTTGTGGTGATGGTATCTGGCTCAAATGCCAAAAATAGATTTTTGGAGGAAAAGCCTATCATAGATCACAAGCCATGATGGGTATGTGCCACGGACCACCACAGTGCCCTTACCTGACACCCGGTGTATTTTCTTGCGGCAGGTGATATTTGATGAGACTCTTCAGAAATGCCTGGACTCATACCTGAGCCATGCCCCTCGGAAGTTCGACCCAGTGGCAGACTTCCCACCAGAGGTGAATGACCTGCAGAGACACCTCCACCGGAGTGTGTTCCTTACCTTCCTCCGCATGTCTACACACAAGGAGTCCAAGGTAAACATATCTGCTCTGTGTGTTTTTGTGATGTGTGTATCCTCCCTTCCCCTTTAGAAAAAAAATAGCAGGTTTCTGTTTGCCTTTCCTAATACCCCTGCTCTCATTCCTTCCACCTGAGTATTTTGTTTTCAATCCCTAGTCATTACTGAATGGAACCACAGTAGCACCTCATGTTTCTTCATGGGTTGGAGAAATATCAAGCCCATTCTATCCCTGAGTTTGGGGTGGGAAAGAATGTTTTCTTCTCTCATCGAGCCTGACAGAGGCCTTATGTGGTCAGCCGCTGCTGTTTAGTTTTACATTTTTAAACTCCTGCCTCTCACCACTTGTGTCAGCCACATGGAACGCAGCTTGTGAACATGTTTTCTAACATTTGAAGCTTGGCGTAGGACCTCACTTTCCATTGAATCCTGGTGGGAACAAGGTCAGGGCCTTGTTGGTGGCAGCACCAAAACGGTGGCACTCCCTTCCTTCAACAAATTGACTGTGGATACTTTTTGATTCTGAATTGCCTTCTGATGATGAGGTTGCCTGGCTGTTTTTTTAACATCTATTCATATAATGGGCCCCCTAGTTAGCATTCCCCCCCCCTGCTGCAGACAGGTGCTGAAAACAGGGATTGCACAGGGCTTAGAATCATAGTGTTGGATGAGATCCCCTAGTCCAGGGGTCAGGGAACTTTTTTTTCTTTTACCCCAAAATATATTTAGATACACCGACGTTACCCCCTTGATATGTTGACATTACCCCCACCAAACCCTGCATCCATCCCTTCCCTAGTGTCCCTTGCTGTCCCCTATATTGTTACGTCCCTCCTCCTGCTCCTCCAGTCCCATTCCCCAGCTGTGTCTTGGCAGCGCAACCATCCATTATCCCCAGGAATTTCATTTTTTACCCCATTTGGGGTAATTTACCCCTGTTCCCTGACCACTGCCCTAGACACATATGTCAAACACAAGACCCATGAGCCAAATCTGGCCCACCTTACTGTTTTGTCTGCCCGCAAGAGCTTCTCGGGCTACACTTTCCTGGGAGTCAGCCCCATTGACTATAATGGGACTAACTTCTGAGTAGACCTGCATAAGATTGGATTTTGGCCCTTAAGAGACACCATTAATGCTAATTTCAGACCTCTATATGAAGTGAGTGTGACTCACTAACTGGGCAAGAGTCACTCTTTCAAGTGGGTGTTCCTCCTTTATTTAGCAGGGGGAGAGTAACTGGCTCTACACACCCAGCAATGTCTGTTTAAGTGGCTTCTGCTGGTGTTCTTTTTGCATTTTAGATTGTCAGCCCTTTCGGGACAGGGACCCATTAGCTATTAATTAGCTATTAATTTAAACCACTTTATGAACTTTTCAGTTGAAAAGTGGTATATAAATACTGTAGATAGGTAGGTTGAGAGCAGTCCTAACTCACAACTCATTGGTCTTCCCGATCCCTTGGTTATGTAGGGAGGAAAGCAAAATACACATTGTACACGCACCTATGGTCCTTGAGCAATCTCCAAACCCCGGCCCTGGGGCCATACGTGGCACTCAGCAAGCATTTGTTGGTTCTCCTCCAAGCAGCCCTTGGGCAAGCCCCATAATCCTCCAGAAACGAGGGGAGCTCTGCTTTCCACACCTCGGGAGGGTATTTTGAGGGCTGGGGAGGAGGCTGTACGGACCTGCTCTCTGTGTGTATGAAAGTGCTTATGAACTGGTTTGAAGATCACCTTCTCTTATGTTGGAAAGTATTTATGAACTGATTTGAATTTATTCATTCACAAGTTCTTTCGTTCATTCACTAATATTTTCATTAATTATGTAAATGTATTCATATTGGTGTCCTTTGGGGAGAAAGGCAAAGTACAAATAAATAAATAAACGAATATTTGAAATATAAATCAATTCTTTTTTTTCTGGCCCCCAACTCAGTGTCAGGAAGATAAAGTGGCCCTCCTGCCAAAAGGTTTAGGGACCCCAGTCCTTGAGGAATACATTATTATTCCACTCTCAAGATTATAACGGACTATTAACGAGCTCATGTTTTTTCTTCCCCCTTTTTAGGATCATTTTATCACACCATCCGTTTTTGGAGAAATTCTTTACAACAACTTCCTATTTGACATTCCTAAAATCCTGGATCTGTGTGTGCTCTTTGGAAAGGGCAACGGAGCTCTGCTCCAGAAGATGATCGGTGAGCTATGCGTGGGGGGTGGATGGTGGTTCCGGTGTGGGGGGCTCTTTCAAAATCAGCATTTCAGCAGTATTTGCTGTTTTAACTCTTCCAAACCAATGGCCGTTACCCATTCATCACACAGAAAAAATGTGTGGCTGTTGAATTTGTAGCCTTTCTTTTACCTTGTAATTAGCCCCTATTCTGGCCTGACCCACCCAGCCTTGTTATGGGTCCACGGGCACCATCCAGAGTAACTACGGGGAGTCCTTGTTCCAACATAAGAACAATTTGCTCTGGATTGCAATATGACTTTCCCATAGGTTTTCACTAGGTGGTGCTGTAACTACGTTGACATAAATGTCCCTTACATTCTCCCGTAGTTATTCTGGATCATAGGGCAAATCAAAATACGCAACTGGTATTAGTTCCATAGATTTATGATGCATTCATAACCATGTCAAAAGTAAGCCCCATTGTGTGCAATGGGTCTTATTCCCAGGAGTAAGGAGCCTTAGGCTGTAATCTCCCAGGAGTAAGGAGTAATCTCCCAGGAGTAAAGAGCCTTAGGCTGTAATCCTAAAGACACTTTCCTTAGAGTAAGGCCTATATCCTAAAGTGAAATTAAGCCCCTTGCTCTGGAGCAGTTAAGATAACAGTAGAGGATGATGTAACTGTATGGACCCGTAACAGATATGGATTTTGCCCTAAGACTCATTGAACACAACGACGCTTACTTTTGAGTAGAAACGGTTAGGATTGTGCTCTGCGTTAGTACCATGATTGGTGATAGTTCCATAGATTTGGTGTTGAGGGAGAGCATGGAGGCTAGTATATGGTCCGTTATGATGCTAGGTCTTTAATTAGCCTGAAATTAATTTCTCTTTTTTCCTCTTTCTTCTCCCTACTGTCTTTCTCACCTCTACAGATAACATCTTTACTCAGCAGCCCAGCTACTTCAGTGACCTGGATGAAACTGTGCCTACAATCCTGCAGGTTCGTCTGTCAATCATCTTTCTGTGAATTAATGTGCTGCTACGTTACATACCTTACAATGCAGAGCAACTATGGGAGCACATAAGAGACATTACATGCACCCGTAGTTACTGCACCACTTAGTGAAAACCTATGGGAAATTCATATTGCAATCCAGAGTAACTTGTTCTTATTCCAGAGCAAGGACTCCTTGTAGTTCCTCTGCATTGTGTCCATAGTTTGAGGGCTGGTTCAGAAACACAGGCATCCCCCATTTTCTGACGGTTCATTTTCAGACGGTTCAACTCTTTCAACACCTTTCAATTATGCCAAGAACTCATTCATTCAGTACGTGCTCCACTCTTTCAACCTCTCTGTGCCGGTCAAAAGGGTAAAATTGTATTTCCTGATGTGGTGATCAAATTGTTTTTGGCATTTCCTTATGACTTTCTGCAGTAAATACGTAAGATATTCATTGTCCACACATGCCTCTGCTCATTACGTATTTTGGCTTTGTGTTAATACATATGTATTATTTAGGTTTTTGCAAGCGATATTTACGGTATGTCTTTTTTTTTGTTTGCAAGCTGAAGAAACCTGGGTTCCACTTTTCAATGGTTTTCACTTTTGGACAGTATTCTGGTCCCTAAACTTTCCAATAAGTGCAGGAGGCCTGTATGCCCACACCCCAAATAGATTGCCTCTGAGCACAATCCTAACCATGTCTACTCAAAGGTAAGCCCCGTTGTGTTCAATGGGTCTTACTCCCAAGAAAGTGTCTTTAGGATTTCAGCCTCTGAGAAGAGTACAGATCAGTATGAAAAGCCTTTGGAAAAAGTTGTAATTTTGTATAGGGAAAAATAGGGAAAGCGCTGCTCACTTGTGGCCTTTCCTTTGGGTAAAGCAGCTCCCCCTTTGAAAAGTGGGTAGCCACTGTCCACTGATGACCATTGACAAACTTGAAAGGCGCATGGCTGCTCTTCTCTCTCTCACTCACTCTTAATAGATCCTGTACCTTCTCTTTTTTTCTAGGTGTTCAGCAACATCCTGCATACATGTGGCTTGCAATGCCAAGAGGCCTTAGACACACCCCAGAAACTGGGGGAAAGAATCAGAACAACCCCTGAGGACATCCCTTTGCAGGTGACAGTGTTTGTAGAGGCTGCAATCATAACCACCAGTTAGGCCAGCCTAAGCCCCAGTTTAAGTCCTGTGCTGACCTGGGGGTGTCACAAAATTGACATTTCTGCATCACTGATGGGGAAAGGTTAGGCCAAAGCACAGACATACCCTTACCTCCCTACCTAATCACAGGAAGATCAATGAGTTAGGACAGTCTAAGTTAGGATAGCACCCTGAGGGTCCAATCCTTGATATTATGCTGTAACCACATCTCTCCTCCAAGCAGAGCCATGCGTGGCTCCTGCCCTCCCCCACCCTAAGCTTCTTACTCCCCCACCCTAAGCATATGTTACTGATAATAAGCAGGCCTTTTGCTTGTCCTGTGACTGGGTGAGGCAGTGTTCCCCTATCACATGAATCTGGGTTGTACTTTTCACATTTTTCCCTTTAAAGGGTACAATTGTATTATACATCTCTTCTTGAATTCGTATTGAACACTTCTTTCCTTGTGCTTGTTAAGAAGCAGACTGCACTACCTGCCACACACACACACACACTTCCGAATGACCATGGGTGAGGAAGAAGAGAGCAGATTATGGGACAGGGTTATGCTTTCAATAGGGTGGACACTTGGGGATTAGGTAATGGCAGGGGATCTCTAAATGCATGTTGCAATTCCTTAGGGCAGGGATTCTCAAAATGGGGCATCATGACACCCCAGCTTGAGGACCTCTGTCTCTATGCCTTCTAAGGGGCAGGGAAGGGAGAATACAGCAGTGCATTCTGGTTTAAACTCTGGTTTACTTGTCAGTTTTTAACATCTGTAAAATGGTATTAATAAAGATTTCCCCCTTTTAGGAACTGAAGGATATTGTCTTGTACATGTGTGACACGTGCATCACCCTGTGGGCATTCCTGGACATCTTTCCAAAGGCTTGCCAAACATTCCAAAAGCATGATTTCTGCTACAGGTATGTTTTTCCAGGGAGGGATTTGGTGTATTTCAATGTTTTTGAATTAATTTGGGATTAAATTAGGGTTACCGTATAATATAATAACAAAATTATTGGATAATAACCAAATTATTATTATTATTGTAGACTGGCTGCATTTTATGAACTGGTGATTCCTGAACTAGAGTCTACAATTAAGAAGAGACAACACGAAGATAGCAGGTCTGTTTCTGAGCAGATGAGGTTGGTGTTTTGAAATGGGGCTCGGAGAACAAGCCTAACCAATTTTCCAGCAATGGGGTAAGGAGAATGCAACTCTGAAGTAAGGGAACAAACATTGTCTTACTCTGAGGAGTCCTCTGTAAACTGCAGGAAGCAGCAGATGCTCCACAGGCACAGCTATGCCACTGCTGGACAATTGGTTAGGATTGCAACCTAAGGCTACAATTCAGAGTAACTGCGGGACCTTTCACAGTGATGTAGTTACGGTGCCACCTATGGGAAACCTATGGGAAATGCATAGAGCAATCCAGAGTAAGTGCCTCTTACGTCTTCCCATAGGAGAAGTGGCATTTGTAGAATTGGCATTCGGCCTGCTTCCTCCAGCTGCCAATGTCTTAGGCCATCCTGTGTCTTGATTTGGAAGCGCCCTGCAAGCCCAGGGAACATTTTCCCACTAAAGTGTGGTACCCTCCTCACAACCTCTCCACTTTTGTGTGCTTGAAATAAGTGAGTGATCTATCTATATTTTCTGCCCCACCCAGCTTGTTGTCGGATTTGTGGAGGAGGCTCTTTCATTCTCGAAAGAAGATGGTGGAAGTTTTTCATGTGATGGTCAACCAGTTGTGCCTTCAGCCCATTCTGGAAAATAGGTAGGGCTCCCCTTGCTTGAATAAAAAGCATAGTTTACTAATTCTATGTTAGAATATCCATTATCAAGGATTGGTGCATGGAGTAGAGATGCACATCCTTTTGCACACACCACATCTCCTGTTCATCAGTTTCATTGGAAGATTGATATCGTGAGGGGGAAGAAACACATTTCCTTTGAGAATAGTCTGGGAATTTAATTCTGGATTCTTGAAATGAAAGTGCAGGTCATGCCCCAGGCTAGCAAACCTGAATCTGTATAAATAGTGGTTGATATAACTTCATCTTGTTACAGTTGTGATAATATTCAGCCCTATATTGAAGAATTCCTACAGATCTTCACTTCGGTGCTACAGGAAAAGAGGTGAGTGTCTTCAACCCACTGATTTTGTGACTCAGTTCTTAAAAAAATTAAATTATGTTTTTATATATGACAACTGCAAGAATTTTATATGCCAAGTACTGGAAGGTCCCTGAATTTCCTTCAGAGAAAGAATGCTGGATCAAAGATACTGGACTTTGCTGAGATGGATAAATTTTTAATTTACCTTAAGGAAAAATCAGTAAAAACTTTTATGGACAATTGGAAACCATTCATGGACTTTCTGCATGAAAAAGGATTATGTTTTGAATTATGGATTTGATGAGTCGATAATTGTTATATAATTATCTGTTTTTTTGGTATTTTAAAATAGATTGTTTTGGATAGATCTTTTGGTGACTAGGAGCAAAATCCAGAGTAACTACGGGGAGTTCTTGCTCCGGTGTAAGAACAACTTACTCTGGATTGCGATATGAATTTCCCATAGGTTTTCACTAGACGGTGCAGTAACTACAGGTGCACATAAAGTCTCTTACATGCTCCCATAGTTACTCTGGATTTGGGGGTAGGACTGCTTTGAGATAAAGAAAGATGGATTTAGAGTTCTGCACTTGCCTTATAATTTTTATAATTTTATTTTTATTATGTATGTTTTATTTTCTGTTTCTTTAATATTTTTTGCTTTGTCTTGCTAGATAAAATTAATTAAAATGTTCGACTTAAAAATTTTATACATTGATTATTTTAAGCATTTCAATTCCCTGTGCTTTTACATGTAAATTATTTTATTTGCCAATAAAGTATGTATTTATTCATTCATTGGCATCCTTCAGTCTCGAAAGACTATGGTATCGAGCTCTGAATGGAGGTCCTAAAACAGCATCTAGTATGGCTAAAAAGGCCGTAAATAAAAATAATAATAAGATTATTGCTCTATCCATGCAGGTTCATCCGTGACTACGATGAGCTCTTTCCTGTCATGGATGACGTGAGCCTCCTCCAACAAGCATCATCTGCTTTGTATCCTTTGAGGGTTTCTTTTCAACCCACCTCCTATAGGAACATTTTCTACTCATGTGTGGTGCCAGGTTTTTAGCCTAAAGGTTAAAGTACTGCAAGAAACTATTTAGTTTTTGCTGTAATAGACAGCTGGTTTATCATTGTCTTTATAGCACTTTTAGGAGAATAAGAAGGCAGGTCTGTACCCCCATGGAGCCTACAAGTGAGGCCACAGAGGAAGGGGGAGATGGAAGCAGGAGCAAGAAGCATATGCATTTATTTTCATTGCGTATCCTTGGGGCTTAGTTTCACTAATGGTGATACAGTTGATGTTGAGCCCATGTGTGGGTCAGAATGTCCTTAACGCAGCTGAGTAGAGATGAGACCCGAACGGCTTATATCCTGCAAGCAGTGGAGAGTGCATGGGAAGGAGTGGATAGGAAGAAAAAAATGGTTGAAGACCCACCCCTGCAAGAAGCTGTGGCCAGTGCCTCTGAAATGGTGCAGCCCAGCAGCACCGCAGAGCTGGAGATGGTTGCTCACAAAGATTTCTTAGAGGTGAGCACTCAGCGTGGGCAGTGAACCTGGATCAGCTATGAACCAGCAGGCAAGCATGGGAGCATTGCTTTCCTTGCTTTGCACTTTCCTACTGTGTTTGACGTTGTCTGTCGCCCCCAGTGTGCTGGAGCAGCTGCTGCACCCACAGCCAGGATCACTGGGGTGGAGCTGGACTCCCTGATCACTCAGGTGAAAGACCTGCTCCCTGACCTCGGTGAAGGGTTCGTCCTGGCCTGCCTGGAGGAATACAACTACAGCGTTGAGCAGGTGATCAACAACATCCTGGAGGACAAGCTGGTGGCATCCCTAGAACAGCTGGACCGGTCAACGCCAAGGTAGAGCTGGGGCTACCTTCTTTAAGTCTTAGCCAGACCCACATGGCGAATGGTTGGTGCACATGGATGGCAGGGGTGGAAGCGGAGATGTGGTTAGCATATTGGAGATCTGGATTCAAATTCTGACTCAGTCACTCTCAGCCTAACTTCTGTCGCAGAGCTGTTGTGAAGATAAAATGAGTGAAGACGCAGAAGACAATTATGGATGGTCCCCTGAGCTTCCTTTGGGGGTGGGGGGTGACATACCCTAAAATCCAGAGTAACTATGGGAGCACATAAGAGACATTTACGTCAACGTAGTTACGGCTCCACCTAGTGAAAACCAATGGGAAATTCATATTGCAATCCAGAGTAAATTGTTCTTATGTCAGAGCAAGGATTCCCCGTGGTTACGTTGGATTGCGCCCATAGTTAAACTCAAGTGTAATCTACAGCAATGTCTTGGTTTGAGCATAATTCGTTCCGGAAGCCTGTTTGTAATCCAGAATGCTTGTATATCAAAACAAATTTTCCCATAAGAAATAATGGAAACCCAGAAGATTTGTTCCATAACCCAAAAATATTCATATAGAATGATTAAAATACTGTAATATATCAAATAATAAAGAAAATACAAAATATAAAGTAAAATAAAACAAATTAACCTACACTTACCCCCAATCCAAGGTGACTATTCTACCAGATGACTATTCTGTCAGAGCAAAGTCCAATGTGTTTGCATCAACGCAGCTACGTCGCCATCTAGTGTTAACCTATGAAAAGTTCATATTGCAATCCATAGTAAATTTTACGTCTGTCGGAGCAACGACTCCTATAGTTACTCTGGATTGGGGGGTTAGTCTCTCAGGCTACAATCTGCCACCTTACACAGGAGTGAGCTCACTGACTAGGTATTACCTTTATTGTAAGATCTTTATCACCTTCTATGTCTTTGAGAAACAAGAACCAGAGAAGATCTTGCGTATTTGCTTTTTATTGCCCTCTAGGCCTGTGAAACCAGACCCCACCCCTCTAGTCACTGCCCGGAACAACGTTTTTCAGAACGACGAGTTTGACGTATTCAGCAACGACTCCTTGGATATGTCCCGGGTGCAAAAAGGCAAGAGGTGAGTTTATCCTATACATCCCTCTGCCCCTTTACCCCCTCAACACTCTTCTGGCACAATCAGGTGTTGTGAACACCTCCTGGGATTAGTAGCACAATCAGGTGTTGTGAACACCTCCTGGGATTAGTAGCTGCTTTGGGCCAACACCTTACTCTTTACTATCTTCACAGCTGATTTTTTGGACTTTATTCCTATGGATGGAGTAAAGTTTTTATGTCAAATGCCTTTTTTACACCTAATTCTTAATAAATCTCTCCCCAAAATAAGGCAAGCCCCTGAAATGGACTTAGGTTTGTTTTAAGGGGACAGGCAAGAGTCATTGTGGTTGGATGACATACAGTGCAATCCTAAACATGTCTACTCAGAAGTAAGTCCAATTGTGTTCAAAGGGGCCTACTCCCAGGAAAGTGTGTTTAGGATTATAGCCATGTTCTTCTCTGGGCACACTGCATTTCCTTTGTACTCTTCTTTGCAATAAAAGTTTGTAAGCTCTTTGGGGCAGAAACGTCTCCTTTTTCCTGCAAAACAATTGTTGGGAGGTTTCTAAGCAGAGGCAAGGAGGCCATCTGTCAGGATGTTGTGGTTGTGGGTCACCCTCATTATATGATCTTTTAGATCCACTCCAGTTCTGTGATTCTGGGTACATGGGTGGCACTATAGAAAAACATAATCTTTTTTTCCTCTCTTGTTTGCCGACCCTTTTTGGATCCCAGGAGAGACAAAATCACGACCAGAAGTTTGCTGAACGACAAGCGCCTGGTGGCGGAGCAGAAGGAGCGCTATACCCAGTACTCCGTGGTGGTGGATGAGGAGACTGTGGAGCCAAGCGAAAGCAGCCTTTTCTTCCAGAACGACTATGAAGATGAATACGATGATACATACGATGGCAACCAGGTGGGCGCCAACGATGCCGACTCCGACGATGAGCTCATCAGCAGAAGGTGAGTTTGAACCCCTTTTCCTGGAGAGGCTGATATAACCCCTGCTACAGAGTGACCATTTAGAATGGAGGACAGAGTGCCTCCACCTTTAACCATTGTATAAAGAGGGAATTGAGGCAGGTTTAGCTCAAAATGGGTTTCAAAAGCAGCACCTGCCTCAATTCCCTCTTCTGTGCAATGCTTAAAGATAGAGGCACTCTGTCCTCCATTCTGTATGGCGGCCCTGCTCTGATACCACAAAGGCAGGGCAGGTGTCTGTGTTGTGCCCTATTATGCTCAGCAAGGGAGGGTGCAACTCACCCTGTGGTTCAGTGGCTGCTGCCGGTGTCTCTTCTGTTGTTGTTGTTAAGACTGTGATCCCTTTGGGGCTGGGGACCCATTGATTATATTATGTAATATGTTTTTGAACCACCCTGTTGAAAAGCAGTATATAAATACTGCTATTTTAAAAAAAATACATAAATTTTAGGGGCACTGCCTCCATCTCTTTTGGGACCCTTTGAGTAATTATACATACTTTTCCCAGATTAGACTGGCAAACAAAGCATTCCCTGTCCTGTAGACCTGAAGAATTTGGGCATGGCGGTGGTTCCTGGGAAGCAGCAGAGAAGGTGGGATCCCTTGAAATTCTCATCACTTTCTCCATCTCTTTTTAGGCCATTCACCACCCCTCAGGTCCTAAGATCAAAAGAGCAGGAAGATGAGGAGGAGGAGGAAGAAGATGAAGATGAGGCAGAGCCGAATGAAAAGGAAGCAGCAAAGGTGACTTGTTGGAAGGGCAGCTGTGGGTACAGCTCAGGACGGGGGAGAGAGGAGTTGTGGGTCAGTCACCCATAACAAAGTGGTGCCCTCTGGAGCCCTACGTACAAAGCAGGGCATGAAGACCAGAAGCTTCTTCTGTCCTCTGTGCCCAAGTAGACCTGCTGTCCAGCCTTGTCCAGCTTACACACTGATATTTTTATACACGGATTTGACTCAAGATGAATGGCTTCTTCAAATCAGTTTTAAAAACTGCTTTTCTACTGTTGTAGAGTCAGTCATGCAAACAGTCATTCTATTCCTGAGATGAGCCAGAAAAAGGCAGTGGGTCCATTGCTTTGTTAATTTTTGACTGCCTCTCTACAATAGTAAGAAAAACTGTTTTAAACAATTGTATAGGGATGCACTTTAAATTTTTAAAATTGCTTTAATTTAACACCTTTTTAGTATCAGCAGGGAGTGCTCAAATCAAACCCTTCAGGTATCAAAGTACAACCTTATTCCATTAGGAGCAAGAAACCTGGAAATGGGTCTTTATGGCTACAGTCCTAAGAATACTTTCCTGGGAGTAAGAGCCATTGAACACAATGGGGCTTACTTCTGAGTAGACATAGGTAGGATTCTGCCCTAAATCTATTTTTCTATTTCTTTATATATGGATTTTTTTAATCCACAGGAGTTTCTGGAACAGAACATAGTGGATAATGAGGGACACTTGTATATGGTGCCATTTGTGTGCAGTTAGCAAGAAGACAGAAGAAAGAGCTTGCTCCAAATCTAAACATCTAAGGCTATAATCCTAAATACTTTCCTGGGAGTAAGACCCATTGAATGCAATGGGGCTTACTTCTGAGTAGACATGCTAGGATTGTGTTCTAAATCTAAGATGGGAGGAAGAGGAGGTGGAGCTACATATTTTGGGCCTGATGACTAAAAACAGTTTGGGGCTTAAAAGTCAAACAGCAGTAGTTTAAACTAGGAAGTTTTAAATATCTTTGAGCCTACTAGTCTGACCATCTCTTATTCTGCCATAGGATCACTTTGTGCAGGATCCCGCAGTGCTAAGGGAGAGAGCAGAAGCCAGGCGCATGGCCTTCCTTGCCAGAAAAGGGTAAGATGAATAAAATGATGGTCTGTTGTGGTTTCTGCAGTTTTTGGTGTAGTAGTGACAAGGGAACAGCACTGTTTGAGAGCACCTGAGAACGAGACATTAATGGCCAGAGGTAACCATACGTTCCACAAATTCTTCCCATCCCAGCAGGCTTCTGACAGCTCTCCTCTTGCAGCATCTCTCATGGTTGACTCCTCCGCCTGCCTACTTGTGCCAAAATATTCTTCTGTTGTTTTCTGCAGACACAAACCAGATAACTCGGCAACAATCGCTGGCACCACCAAGGGGCATGGTCAGAGCCGAGAGACCGTCCAGGAACGCCGGAAGAAAGAAGCCAACAAAGGAGCCAGAGCCAACCATAACCGGCGAGCCATGGCAGACAGGAAACGCAATAAAGGCATGATCCCATCCTGAGGAACTGAAAGGGGCGATTGTTCCTCTTAGTTGTTTACAGCATGGATGGGGACAGATGTGAACTATTCCCCTGCCCCCTTTAAAAGATAGTTTAAGAGCATCTCTTTACTACTGGGAGCTGCCTAGTAGTGTGACTGTAACAATTCTCATTCTAGAGAACTGCACCAGCTGAGCTGTTATTTATAGCAATGGCATAAAATGCTTTCTCTTGCCACGCAGGAATTCTTACTGTTCTCGTGAAGGTTCCCCCTGAATTTTCATTAGCACAGCCCCAAACTGCCTTGATAAAGTGAACCAAATTCCCACCCCATTCAATACATCAGTGCTTATCCACCTATCCACAGAGGGGGCTCTACAGATCACTACATGCATTGTATGCACAGTCCAGTTCCATCTGTGGTGTCTACAAAGACAACATCCTCATTCAGCAGAGGAGACTCACTTCTGGCAGTATGGGGGAGAGAGGGTGCCTGTCTGCTCCCTAGCCTGGAACATATGTCATGCAGAAAGGCTCCCACTCCTGGGAAGTGTGTTATGTGTCTATATTTACCTCTACAAGATCCTTTCTACTGTGAGAGTGACTTCTTGCTACTCAGGTGGGTTAAGAGCAGTGAAGAAATTATTTTTCCCACCATGGGGCTTATGCAGGAATTGCTGTTTGGTTCCCACTGGTCACAGCAATGGGGCATCACTCCAACTCTCTGACATGGACACTGTCACAGGCTTAGTTACAAGCAGCCTTATGGAAAGACAGCAATTGAATGACAGGCTGGTGCAATGGTTACTCAGACTTTAGAAGAGCTCTGTTCGGACTCAGTCTGCAGGATCCCTGCAGGAGAATGAGATATTTTTGGGCTCCTTTGGGGTCTGGGGGAGTCCTATGAAACAAATGAAGGTGAGGTAAGCCACAGGTTTCATAGACTTTCCCCACCAACTCTTCATATTATTCTGAAGAGATAAATAAGAGCATTTCCCCAAGACAAGAAATGCCTCCTACAATTCTATATTTCTGTACTTCCTATGGAAATAAACAGGCCCTCCTTTTAAGATAAGGCAGAGACTCCAATTCTTTGAAGAGAGAAGCCATGATCTAAAATGGAACTAAGTTCTAACAAACAGAAGGTACATGTCTGAGAATGTATTTTATTCAGCTACATTTCAGCACAACCAAGTCCTTTAGTCTGGAAGGTCCATGTCCAGTTCTTGAGACAAGCTTTGGCTCCAACCAACACACAGATGAACATCTGCTGCCTCAGTGGTTTTGTGATCAGGAAAAGAAGCCTATTGAGAAGATCATCAGATGTCTAGCACGATGTCAAGCAGCTGTGGACCTCACTCTTCACCAGTCTCATATTTATGCTTGATGTGCTTCCATAATTTCTGTACAGAGATAAAAAAAAATACCATTGCACAATGCCAGAGCCTCATGGTTGCCTGCTACTAACTTAGAGAAGAAGGTCAGAAGGGTGGGGGAAGACACAAAACAGAAAACTTTGCAGGAGGGGATAGAGGGGTGTTGTTTTCATTGTCATAAAACATGTCCACTAGAATTGAGTGGGGGGAGTCTGAACAAGCCAAAAAATATTTATTTACCCATCATATTGTTAATCTGCGGAATGTCTTGCCACAGGATGTGATGATGGCATCTGGCTCGGATGCCTTTCAAAGGGGAAGTGGGCAGATGGATGGGAAGTCCATGAAGGGTCTTGGTTGAATCTCCTGGTTTCAAGATATTGACTGTTTCTGAATGGGAGGCCTCAACCCAGAGGCATCAAGTGGTCTTTTCCTATGCAATCAGTCTGTGGAACTCCTTGCCACTGGATGAGCCAATCTGAGCTGCAGAAGGCTGGTCTAGAGGACCCTGACTCTGCAGGGCTCTCCCTGCTCAGCCTGTGGAACTCCTTGCCACTGGATGAGCCACTTTGAGCTGTAGGAGGCTGGTCTAGAGGGGCCTGACCCTGCAGAGCTCTCCCTGCTCAGCCTGTGGAACTCCTTGCTACTCTAAGCTGCTGGAGGCTGGGCCAAATGGACCTGATCCTGCAGGACTCTCCCTACTCATGGAACTGCTTGACACAGGAGGGGCCTGATCCTGCAAGGCTCTTCCTGTCCAGCCTTTGGAACGCCTTGCCATTGGACGTGAGCTTCAGAGGGGATCCAGGGGGGGCCCTTCTTATCAGATCGCGCCCTTACGGTCATCCCTGCCCATCCCCAGCACAAGGATAGCCCAGGCCAAGGAAGGGGGACTTCCGAAGTAGGCCTGAAAGCCGGGGCCTCGCGTACTTGAGTGCCCCGCTTGACCTTCGCCCATCCCGGCCTTGTATCTACGCGAGCCCCAGGCTCGGGCCTACACTCACCCCCTTGTTGAGGTGGTCGAAGAGTGCGTCCGCACCCTGGTCGAAGGCCCGCTCGAACACCAGGGCGCTCACCACCACCGTCAGCGCGAAGGTGGACGTGCGGCGAAAGAGGAGATCGTACACCTTCCTCACCAACGCCATCTTGACTCGCAGCGCGCATGCGCACCGGAGCCCTTTCAGGCATCCTCAGCCGCAAAGCATCACGGTCAACGTCCATAGAACTACATTCCCCAGGATGCTCTGCAAATGCTCTGTTATCAGGTGATTCATATGCGCGGAGCCGTATGGGAGATGTAGTGCTCTTGTGCCCTCTCTTACCTTTGTAAGGGAAGAGAAAGGGGGACTAAAAAACTACAATTCCCAATGAATTGGGGGAGTGCTTGGGCTCAAGCAGGAATGTTCACTGTGTGTATGATGTAGAGGAGGGTGAGTGTCTGTCCTGCGCTGGGGCTATGGGGGGGACAACCCTATGCTTGTCTACTCAGAAGTAAGTCCCACTGTAGTCAATGGGACTTTCTCCCAGGTAAGTGTAGCAGGCATTAAAGTCTTGGGACCCCAGCATGGGCACGTCTACTCAGAAGTAAGTCCCACTTTAGTCAATGGGACTTACTCCTAGGTAAGTGTAGCAGGCATTAAAGCCTTGGGACCCCAACATGGGTACGTCTACTCAGAAGTAAGTCCCACTGTAGTCAATGGGACTTTCTCCCAGGTAAGTGTAGCAGGCATTAAAGCCTTGGGACCCCAGCATGGGCACGTCTGCTCAGAAGTAAGTCCCACTGTAGTCAATGGGCCTTTTTCCCAGGTAAGTGTAGCAGGCATTAAAGCCTTGGGACACCAACATGGGCACGTCTACTCAGAAGTAAGTCCCACTTTAGTCAATGGGACTTTCTCCCAGGTAAGTGTAGCAGGCATTAAAGCCTTGGGACCCCAGCATGGGCACGTCTGCTCAGAAGTAAGTCCCACTGTAGTCAATGGGCCTTTTTCCCAGGTAAGTGTAGCAGGCATTAAAGCCTTGGGACCCCAGCATGGGCACGTCTACTCAGAAGTAAGTCCCACTTTAGTCAATGGGACTTTCTCCCAGGTAAGTGTAGCAGGCATTAAAGCCTTGGGACACCAACATGGGCACGTCTACTCAGAAGTAAGTCCCACTGTAGTCAATGGGACTTTCTCCCAGGTAAGTGTAGCAGGCATTAAAGCCTTGGGACCCCAGCATGGGCACGTCTACTCAGAAGTAAGTCCCACTTTAGTCAATGGGTCTTACTCCCAGGCAAGAGTGGAAGGCATTGCAGCCTTTGGGATGTTTGGGGACGCCTCAAAGATAGTGTTTCCCAAAGTTAGGGGTTGGTACTCCTTTTTGGTGGGTCACATAAGTGGGTTCACTGTCAACTTGGAACCTGGGGTGATGCCATCTGCGAATGGGGTTCTCAGGCTGCAATCTATACTGTCCTGGGAGTAAGGCTCAATGAACACAATGGGGTTTACTTCTGAGTAGACATGATTAGGATTGTGCTCCGAATCCCGGGAAAGACTCCAAGGTGGAGGATTCCACCCTTCTGTGACCCACCAAGGGGGTCCTGACCCCCATGTTGGTTTAGACTCCCATTGCACCAGAGGTGGTGGTGGCTGTTGCTGCTCTCCAGTTGACCTTGATTTTCCTGCAGGAAAGTCCTTGGCTGGCATCTCAATGGGGAAGCGCTACTTCTGCGACTACTGTGACCGCTCCTTTCAGGACAACCTCCACAACCGGAAGAAGCACCTGAATGGTGTGCAGCATCTCCGGGCCAAGAAGGTCTGGTATGATCTCTTTCGAGGTAGGAACCCGTTTCTTCTCTAGGCATGAATTCATGGCACTCCTTAACACCATGTACCATGAAAAAATAATGAAGCCGTCCTTTTTCTTTAGCGTTTACCCCGCTTAGTGATGGGTACGCTATGAATAAATAAATAAATGTCAAATAAATAAATGTCAGATATATAATAATAATAATAATAAATAAATGTCAAATTTGGGAGAAAGCTGGCCTGCTACTGTAGGTCTTGGGCTTGTAAATCCACATATAAAGTACCGCCTGCTTTCTGATGGTTCATTTTCTAATGATCCATAGAATCCTAGAATTGGAAGGGACCTACTAGGTCATCTAGTCCAACCCCCTGCCTGTAGCAGGAAATCCTCCACTCTTACACCTTTCAATTCTACCCAGAACTCATTCATTCAACTCATGTTTTGCTCTTTCAACCTTTCTCTGCTGTTGAAAGATTGCCCTCCCCATGTTGTACCTGCTGGTCTAATCCCATTCCCAAAGGAGTTAATGAGAATCCATTTGCACAGATATTTTATGTGTTGCAAGATAAAAGGGACATTTGCAATTTGCTAGTTAAAAAAGCATTGGAAGCAACAGTTATAAACTGAAAAAGACTGCGTTCCACTTTTCAACATTTTTCACTTTTGGATGGTGCTCCGGTCCCTAACCCATCTATTAAGTGGGGGATGCATATACAGTGGGGCCTCACATAAAAAGCTTACTTCATTCCAGAGGCATGCTCTTTAAGTGAAACGCTCTTTAAGTGAAGCAGATTTTTCCATAGGAAATAACAGAAACTCAGACAATTGGTTCCAAAACCCCCCCCCCCCCCAAATTCTATAAAAATATGAACTGGATGTAAAAATGATGACAAAACACTGGAATTGAATTCAAAACATGCATTCAATGTGCATGATCCTATGAAGTATACTTAGGTTGCAACCCTAAAGACACTTTCCTGGGAGGAAGCTCCATTTAACACAATGGGGCTTACTTCTGAGAAGACATAGTTAGGAGGCTGCAATCAAATCACTGATTTGTGCAAGATAGCCTTCTAGCTAATGGTTGTAGGGATCAGCGTCACCCCTATTTCTGTCGCCCATCACCCTTTCTCTTCCGCAGATGCCGCAGCCATCCTGCAGGAAGAGCAGATGAAAAAGCCCTGTCGGAAATTCCTGCAAATAGGTACGAATTTGCGGTGGCGTTGCTTTTTTTGTGATGGATGACAACGATTTCCCGTTTTAATTGGAGAAGTAAATCTTCCTTTAAACACACATGCACAAAATATTGCAATAAGATGTCTTTGTATAGCAAACCTTGCCCTCTGGTAGCGCCACCTGGAACTGCAGGGCAGCTGGCAGAACCGCAGGAAATAGAGAGAAGTCCCATTAGCAGGAACAGTCTTTTATATGGCCAGATGGGAGGCTTGGGCTGCAATCCTAACCTACAGTTAGGTTGGCATAATCCCCAGCATAAATTGGGCTTACTTGGGGGTGCCATAAGGTACTTCTGCACCACTTCTGGTGGTTAGGTCAGTGCAGAGGGATACACCGACCTCCCCACACCACTGCAGGAAGATATGCCAGGTGAGTTAGGCTGGCCTAAATTGGTTAGGATTGCGCCTTTAGGGTCGATAAGGTAGCATCATGCTTTGCAGGGTGGTTGGCCATAAGACAAGCAGAGAATGCTGCAGCCTCCAGATCCCGTCAACCCAGGGATGGGAACCCAGGTATACCATAGAATACCTGGGTATAGAATTCTATGGTGCTCCCCCCCCCCCACGTCAACCATGGGGCCAACTCAACCATGGGGCAGACTCAAATTTCTCCTGCACATTCCTGGCCTCTCTGGTGGATTCTTTTTCATGCGCTCCTGTTGGGGTTTCCTTGCAGGGCAGTGTGACTTTGGCTCCAACTGCCGGTTCTCTCACATGACCGAAAAGGACTTGGAGAGGTTGAGTGCACAAGTGCAAGGTAAGGTATTTGCACGGAGAAGGGTCCAGGTTCAATCCTGGCAGCATCTCCAGGTAGATCTGACCTGGAAAATCTTTCCCCCACCTAAAACCCTGGCATGCTGGTACCAGTTATTATTCAATACTGGTTTAGACAGACAAATGGTCTGACCCATTAGCCGTTAATGTTTTCATTTTCTTTGCAAACTGCTTTGTGAACGTTTTAGCTGGAAAGCATTAGATAGATAGACAGACAGATAGACAGATAGATAGATCTCTCCCCTCATACACATACACACATTATCTATCTATCTATCTATCCATACATACATACATACATACATACTTACATACATACACACAGACACACACATACAGACACATACACAGGTTTTACATCAGATAGATTCCGTAGATGACAACTATGTGGGTTTATATTTTCACATTTTTTTACACCACCCTTCCTCCAAAGAGCTCAGGGTGGTATACATGATTCCTCTTTTTGTCCTCACAACAACCCTGTGAGGTAGGCGAGGCTGAGAGTGACTGGTCCAGGTCACTAGGAAGCTTCATGGCTTAGAATGGATTTGAATCTGGATCACCCAGGTCTAAGACCGTCTCTGGAACCACTATGGATGCAATCCTAAACTCACTTTCCTGAGAGTAAGTCCCCTAAAACAGTATGGGACTTACACTCTGAGTAGACATGCTAAGGATTGCACTGAACACCATTCAGTCTCTCCTGCGTCATGTACTATTGGGTCTTTAAGGTGCATTTTTACTCTCACTTTTGGGTTTCCTGCAGTGTAGGTTAGACCATGAGTTTTTGGGGGGATCTGACTCCCAGATCCTCAATGAGGTCTGACCTGAACCCCTCTGAATGTGATTAGAGGGTATTCTGAGATCTAGAGGGTATCTTGAAAAATGAAAACACTGTCCATCTCGAATCAAAGGGATGGGAGGATCTGTCCAGCTCCTGTCCGGTTTCTTCACCAATTAGGCAGCTATTGATGATCAGCATGGATTAAATGGAGTGGATAAACACAAAGAATGGTATAGATTGGCTCTGCTCCCAGGGGGGTGCAGTAAAAACCTTATCTCCTCCCCGACTCTCGTTCTGCAAATTGAAACCTATTAAAGAAACTCCGCTGCAGAGAAACTTCTGGCTTTGATTGCCCACCGCGTGGCAGGGCCTCGCTATTGATTCTTGTGTTTTGTCACAACCGTGAGATTGCCTCGGTGGAGATTAAATTATCTTTAACCCCTAGGAGTTGGTGGGGAGGGGGAGATCTGAGCGGCACCAGCTGAATCCTTTTGTGATGGTTGAGCCCACTGCTTCCACCCATTTGTTTGGCTGTGAGATTGGCACCCTTGCAGAAGGACCTCAGGGCCAGGCTAATCAATGATGGTCTTATTCGCCAAGATCCAGCAAAGTCATGAAGTTGGAGCCGAGGTCGTCTCTGACACCTCTGGATCCATCATGCCTGATGGATGGCGAGAAAAGTTTGGGGAGCCCCCTTATAATCTCATCAGAGAGTTTGGGTAGCATAATGAGCTGGGACCTCCTCATCTTATCTCCACCATGAAGCCTGAAACCCTAAAGACACTTTCCTGGGAGTAAAACCCATTGGATAACAATGGGGTTTACTTTGGAGCGGGCATGGTTAGGTTTGTGCTGGAAGTCTCACTTGGTAGCCTTAGGGCACAATCCTAACCATGTCTACTCAAAAGTAAGTCACATTGTGTTCAATGGGTCTTACTCATAGGAAAGTGTCTTTAGGATTACAGCCACAATCAAGCAACTCCATCTTTCAGCCTCAGTCTTTCCCATCTGAAGTATGGGCACAATACAGGTCCAACCTTGTTATACACTGATTTTTTAATACATGGATTTGACTCAACCCAAATAGCCACTGCAAATCACAGTGTTAAAAAAACTGCTTTTGCTACTGTTGTAGAGAGGAAATCATGCAAGCAGTCATTCCATTTTTCAGTCCCAGAATCAAACCCTTGCATATATTGAGGCTCTGCCTTATTCAATTAGGCACAACAGAGGAGCAAGAAACCTGGAAGTGGGTCTTTAAACCTATTTTTCCATTGTTTTATTTATACACGGGAGGTTCTGGATCCGATCCGTAGTACGAGAATTGCTCAGATTGATGAGAATTAAGATGTTCCTGTTACTACGGATCTGTTCTAGAACTGTTTATGATTATGATTGATTGATTGATTGATTATGCAGAGCAATGCCGATTGAACCTCCATCAGTCATAATCAATCAATTATAATCATCTCTCTGTCAGAGATGCTCTGGGATTTCCTGCTACAGGCCGGGGGTTGGACTAGATGACCTATTGGGTCTCTTCCATCTCTATGATTCTAATCAATCACAATAAATCATAATTCAACCTAATCAAACAATAATCAGTCAATAGTATTTATACGGTTTTATACGCATTTCCATGTAAGTTTTTATACACTTTTATTGTGAATTAAAAGTAGTGAATTATGTAGTGAATTAAAAGTAGTGATTCACGTTCACTTTTATTGTGAATTAAAAGTAGTCTCCTGAATAACAGGGTCAGATTCAGCATTACATTACAAAGCTGTAAACCAACTATACCCCTGCAGGTAGGTATGGAGGGTTCTCTGCTGCATATTAAAGTGTCCCCCACCCCATAGGAAAAGTACCACCACTTTCCTGCTTGAGACTGACAGTCTTCAGGCTTCTTCCTGATGTGCTATCTACAGGCAGGGATCTTTAGGCTGCAATCCTAAAGACACTTTCCTGGGAGTAAGACCCATTGAACACAATGGGGCTTACTTTTGATTGTACTCTTCATTGTTTTCGGATGGGGGCCATTCCAATAGCTTGACTCTTCTGAATGTAATTTCAAGAGCGTAGGGGTCCCGGTGTAGAAATTAAGCTGTGAGTTAGGCTGCAATCCTAAAGACACTTTCCTGGGAGTAAAACTCATTGAACACAATGGTGCTTACTTTTGAGTAGACATGGTTAGGATTGTGCTCTTAGTTGAATAACTGTTGAGTAACCCTTAATAACTGCCTTATTGTCAGATTCTTCAATGGCAAGACAATTAAATTTAACCCCTTCCCTTCTGAGCAAAGGACCCCCTCCCTGTTGTCTCCCCCCAACATCTCAGGAGCATCCCCCTCCCTGGCTGCTTCTCCTGCGTCTTGCTTTGGGGAACCTCATGAATATTCAGAAGGGTAAGAAGAAGAATTCGCTGCCACTGGGAGGGTGGCGAGATCATTCCCTCCGCTGGAGCGATCCTACTGGTTTCACCATGTTTCAGGAACCATTATGACATTATATTTTAAAGTGTACTAATGGTGCTTTAGGGGGGACAACGACTGATGGCTGGGCTGCAAAGAGCATCATAATCCTGGGAAAAGCCTTCCTTTTAGGGAATGGTCGACCCAAAGAAGACCACACTGTGGGGGTATTGTGTACGGTTTTGGTCACCACATCTCCACCAAGAATCATCGATCAATCCATATTTGTATACCGCTTTTCGACAAAAAGTTCCCAAAAGGGTTTACAGAAAGAATGAATAATGGCTAATGAGTCCCTTTCCCAAAAGGGCTCACAATCTAAAAAATTGTAGAGGTAAAAAATCCTAGAAGTAAAAATACTAGGGCTAAAAAACTCTAGGAGTAGCGCACCACCACCAGGAGTAGAAGGCATTGATAGGAATGTGGATATACCCTTTGAAATCTATCAAAAGCAATCTAGTGGCAAGGGGTTCCACAGGCTATCCTTTTTTGCACTGTCTCCTTCCAATCCGTTTTCCTGGATGAACTCAGGTTTTGGGAAAGGGTAGAAAACCCCCCTGGTGCCACATATGCCAGCATTTGCAGAATCTACTTACCACCACCCCCCAGATCCTTTTTCTCATCTGTGCTTCAAGAATTGTGCCAGAAGAGGAGGGGCTGCGGTTCAAGCAGTCCTCCAACCTTGGCGCATGATGTGCCGCCAGCATTCTCCTTTCCTCTATTTAACTTCCATTACAGCCACGCTGGCCAGACTGCCAGGCCCACCCAGGCTGTACAAATGTGTTGGGTCCAGGCAGGGCACAGATCATTACAAAACCGTTCGAGGCTCCCTGCCAAGGTAGATGAAGTCCTGTTCAGGGAGATCGAGCCGGCTGAAGAAGGGCAGCTGGGAAGGAGGTCCTGGAACAGGCCACATAGTTATTCCTTGGCACCATTGTCTGCTAGAGAATCACTGCGGGGGAAGGAAAGGTGGGTTTAATGGGGTGAAACAGGCTCACACGTTGCCCTTGCTGTCTTCCCAAAAAACAGAGGAGAGGAGAGCGAGAGAACAACAGCCTGACAGGGCGGTGATGCCAATGGGCACCATCGAGGACTGGCTGGAGAAGAGGGCCAAGAGGATTGGTGCAGCTCAGACTAACAGGTACTCAATGGAGGTCTGTTGGGGGTCTCCAGTGGGGTCTTGGGGCTCATCACTGGTTCTAGCCCCCCAATCAAACAAGGACCCAACACAGCAGAGAAGCATAAAATCATATACCCATATTTTTTTTTCATCTAATGCATCATCAAATCTAATGTGCACCCTATACTTATCAAAATACCATATTTTCTCAAATCTAATGTGCACCATAATTTTGGAGATTGAATTTCGCTGGAAAAGGTGAGCGTTAGATTCGATAGTATTTTGGATTTTTAATTTAGATAAAATTAATTTGGATTTTTAAATAGATAGTATTTTGGATTTTTAATTTATGCCTTTGTTCAAATATGTCAGAGTACCCCATGGGGCCAAATGGCTCCTGTTGAGCATGGCTGCTCTTGCCCACCACTCTCCTCTCCACACTGCCTTCTCAAATCTAGGAAGTTGAAGAAGGGTGGGCGAGCATCTAGGAAGTTGAGGAAGGACCAAACAATGATCCTGATAGGACCATTCCTTCCGTCCGTCTGTCCATACTGCGTTTTAGGACCGTGCCCCGAGTGGGTACTGCTTAATTGGGATTGACTTTGGAAACATGGTTTGAGGTTGGAAACAAGGAAATGTGGTTTCCAGATTTGAGCCCACGTTTCCAAAGCCCATCCCAATAGTGTGGTACCCACTTGGGGCACGGTCCTAAAATGCAGTTCTGAAAATCTCTTCCTTCTCGTCTTTGGCCTGCCGCAAGGTGAGCCGGGACGATGACATTGGCAATTCTGGATCTCCCTGACAATCCTGGGATTCTGCCAGCCCAGTACTGAAACCACCACTACCTTCCCATCCCAGCTGTGATGCTTCCTGACTTCTGAACACTGCCATAGAACCCGTTCCCTGCCCTAGTATGCCTCCTTGTCTGCTGAATTCTGCGGCAGGCTTAATCGACCGACCCCTGGGCAGGTGCCAGATCTCTCTTTTATTGGCTTCCGATTGCTCCTGTCCTTCCCGCATTGTCCGCAGGGCCACCTTTGTGCTTTGCTACAATTTGTATTTTCCAATCTGTTGGCAACCTTGTTCCTCAGTGGGCCATTTGGGATCTTGGAGTCTCCCCCTTAATGGGAAGGAAGCAAAAATCTTTCAATCAGGCTCCTGGATGTGTATAATGTGGCACTGCTTATGGTTGCCTCTGTATGGATTCCAACTCCAAGATGTACCCCCCATATGACGGACATAGAGGGGTCAATTCTGAATTGCCACTACTTTCTCCCATGGCAAGTAGGCATAGCGCATCCAAACAACATGGTGAGGGCAAGAGGGGAGAGGCAGCTGAGCCCTTTAAGGGTTGCCAACACTAGATGACTATATAGCATCCTTTACACACTTCCCAAAGTATGGGTTTTGAGCCCAAGCATGGTAGATCATGATCTAGAACCTGCCATCTTTTGTACTGGTTGTACTGGTTTGACCCCAAATTTGAATACTTAAAAAAACCTCATAGTGGTTAAGGATATTTTGACACAATCACACCATAGTTCTGTCTTTCTCTCTCCCCCAGTACCCTCTCAGAGGAAGAATCAGTTTTCCAGTATCCACCAGGCTGGCCTCCCATTCAGGATCTTCCCCCTTCCCTCCGGGCCCCACCTCCCAGCGGCTGGCGGATCCCACCCAATCTCCAGTGGGGATGACCATGGATTTGATTCAAGATGGTTGCTCTGATGACAAACAACATCCTCTGCACTGGTGGCTGAAAGTAATGATAAATCGTTACCTTAACACCTTTCCTCTAATGTTATTTTTATTCATGTTATTCAAGAGTTATTATTCAAGAGTTCTTGCATCGAGAACGCTGGAACTGAGCCAGGCCATAGAGTGGCGCAGGGGGAAAACTACGTGTCCGATGCTGTTAGAATAGGTATATGGGGTGTCTAGTACAAAATAAATAATTATACATAAATAATTATTATAGCTGGCCAGAAAAATCTTAGATCTTATAATATTATATCTATTATATATCTATTATATCTATAGATATAATATTATATCTAGATTATATTATTATTATTTCTATAGAGCCAACTTTGTGTTTTTAACTGATATTGCCCAAGGACTTTAATTGTAAATCTTTAATTCTCTTTAATATGCACTATAGGAATCCATAAATCTTTATTCATTAAAATTAAACCAAGGGCAAAATCCAGAGTAACTACGGGGAGTCCTTGCTCCGGTGTAAGAACACCTTACTCTGGATTGCAATATGAATTTCCCCTAGGTTTTCAGTAGGTGGTGCAGTAACTACAGGTGCACGTAATGTCTCTTGCGTGCTCCCGTAGTTACTCTGGATTTGGGGGCAAAGCTCTCTTTTGGAGGGGTGGTATTGAGATTTGGCTTGGGTAGGTCCATCATCCACACTTTGGGGTGTGCGCATTTCAAAGAGTTCTTCAACAAGGGGGTCCAGCCCCCAAAAGAAGGTCATGACTTGTCTTCAGGTGGGCCATGCCGTGGCCACCAAATTGTTTAGTGGGTCTAGCCTACACTGTTTCAAGTACAGCTTGCAGCCTGTTCCCTGTATACAGAACTAGAATTGTAAAGTAAAATCATGTCATCAGGAAATGCCGGGCAGTCTTGGAATGGGTGACAGAGAACCATTAAACCCATAGTTTTGCCAGGGTATATCTGGAACAGAGGGTTCTCCACCGCCTACATACCCCCAAATCCAGAGTAACTACAGGAGCACGTAAGAGACTTTGTGTGCACCTGTAGTTTCTGCACCACCTAGTGAAAAACTATGGGAAATTCATATTGGAATCCAGAGTAAGTTCTTACACCAAAGCAAGGACTCCATGTAGTTACTCTGGATTGTGCCAATACCCGCCTTGCAATTTGTCATTCCTTTTTTACATTGACCTTGGGAGGATGTAGCTATTTTGGGGGATAGGACTCATCACGGAAAGAGGTCGTGTTTTGGAAAACTATGGGAACAACAGGAGGTCCAAAACTTCTGGACCCTGAGAAATTCCAGCAAACGCCAACATCTCCATCTGTGCCACTTATCTAGTTCCTCCCTGTCCTAAAGGAAGTAAGAAGAGACATTCTAGTCCACTACTCTCTTCTACACAGTTAAAAGGGCTGTAAGTTCCCAGTGGTGCCCAGTTGTGCGTGTCCTGATCCTTCCTCAGCGGTGTTTTAGCCTTTCTTGATAGGACAAAGAGGAGCAGAAAAAAATGTTTCAGAGGGGAGTAGAGTTGTGGCATAGATAGTCTCCCACTAGAGAACCAGGAAAAGGGACTGAGGGCACAATCCAGAGTAACTACAGGGAGTCCTTGCTCCGACATAAGAACCTGCTCCAACATAAGAACCCTCCGACATAAGAACCCTCATATGGTTCTGTATTGGAGGCAGTCCATGGAGGTGACGCCATGAGTTATGGTACAGGGTAATACCAACCTTAGGGTGCAATCCAGAGTAATTATGGGGAGTCTTTGATCCAGTGCAAGAACAATTTACTCTGGATTGCAATATGAATTTCCCATAGGTTTTCACTAGGTGGTGCCATAACTACATCGATGTAAATGACTCTTACATGCTCCCGTAGTTACTCTGGATTGTAGGGTGAAACTAGAAAGTTTGGCAACTTGAAAAAAAAGATTTTAAATTGCAAAACTGGTTTCTGGTTTCAGGCTGCAATCCTATCTATACTTACCTGGGACTACCAGTGCAATCCTAACCATGTCTACTCAAAAGTAAGTCCCATTGTGTTCAGTGGGTCTTACTCCCAGGAAAGTGCCTTTAGGATTGCAACTCAAGGCCTATTGACTGTAATGGAACTTACTTCTGAGTAGACAGGCATAGGAGTGAGCTCTTAGTCCTTTGTCTTGGGTCTCCAGGGGCCAAAACTCTGGATATTTTATTTTCCCACAAAATGTTCCATAAGAACAACATAAGGACAGTTTGGTTATGTTAGAAAAATTTAAGTGGTTGAACTTGTGGCATTGCCTTAATATAATATGAATATAATGTATAATTATATATAACATAAAAAAGCAGGCCTCTGTCAGTCTTGAAAGACTATGGTATTGTGCTCAGCGCTGCATACGCTGCATGCGAAGCACAAAAGCCTGGGTTGGATTGTTATGGAGGATAGGCTGTTACCCAAGCAGCAGATCCCCCTCTCCACGCCACTGAATTAGTCCAATGGAAAGGCAGAGCCAATACGATTGGATCCAGCTGGCGTCGCAGAGCTGGGCTAAGGACAGGAGCTCACCCTGTCTTGTGGGGCCGACCCAGGTCTTGAACCCTGGCCTGCTGGTTAACAGGCACAGCGTCTTAACCGCTTGCGCCACCCACAGCCCTATATATAATATAATTATTTGAATAAACATTTGCCCATGAAATGTTCCACGAGAACAAGATAGGGGACAGTTGGGATATGTTAGAAAAAAAATCAAGTGACTGAACTTGTGGCATTGCTGTTATTGTAATGTACGAATATAATTTTTATTTTATATAATAATTTGAATAAAATATTTTTTTAAAAAAAGAACATTGTAGGGACAGCAATGTGTGGGGGCAGAGATCAGAAAACCCAAACAGTCCTGATGAAGAGTGTTGATGGAGAAGGTCTTGAATTGAGACACACTTGGAAAAATTGGGGCTTACCTGGGACCTCCATATGGCTTCCAAGGGACTGTGGGTCAGATTTTAAGAACCGTCAAGGCTTCTATCTCCTGTGATGGGGTGCCTTTGGCAAGCATCCTCAAGGCAGATCTTTCCTGCAAGGCATTCATTGAGCATTCACACCATGTCCCGTGCTGTGACATACCCTTGTCTCCTGCTCCCCTCCTCCCTCCCCGACCCCATCCCAGCTTGTAATAAATGGTTGCAGAACAGCAGCCCTTGAAAAAGCTTCCTTCCTTCAGCATCACGGAGCACATTTGCATGTCACTGGCTGTATCTGATATGCACTTAAGCCTCCTGAACCAGGCTGGGAAGGGGAGGCGGGTGGGAAATAGAGACGCACAGATCCATAACAGCCATTGTAGCAGAAGGAAATTGCTGCCGGGTAAAGCAAACCAGATATGATTAAAAAAACACAAAACGAAGCACTCCGCCACGGCATCCATTGATCAGATCCGGCAGCCTGGTAAGAAATTAAATCAACTGATGCTGGTGCAGAACAAAAGGGTGAGTTTCTTTTTTGGGTGGGGGGAATTGAATTTGATATACTTTGTGGAAGACCCTCCGTTCGGAACAGGCCAAGTCAAAATTGAGAGGTTACCTGGCTCCTGATCACCTGGAGGGCTCCCTGCATAGTTAAGGTTGCTATAATGCTCTTCCAAAACTGGGACAGGATCCTGTGTCAGACATGCCAGTATGTGAAAACCCAGATTGTCCTGATTTTATGGGACATATGGCAACCCTATTGAGAATGTGGTGATCAGCTTTACCTGTAGTCCCCCATTAATGCCCTTTCCAATGGCCAAGATCCCTTATTGACTGCTGCAATCCTGACCACACTTTCCTGGGAGTAAGTCCTATTGAACACAATGGGATTTACTTCTGAGTAAGGATTAGTAATCCTTACTCAAGTAATAGTTACCACCCCATAGTAATTAGTAACACTTAGGATTGTACTAAATATAAGACCCTAACAAGAACCCAAGAAGACTAAATATGTCATTAAAGCTGCAATCCTAACCATACTTTCCTGGGAATAAGTACTATTGAAAACAATGGGATTTACTTCTGAGTAGATGTGCTTAGGATTGTCTCAGATATTGAGCACAATCATAACCATGTCTATTCAAAAGTAAGCCCCATTGTGTTCAATGGATCTTACACCCGGCAAAGTGTATTTAAGATTGCAGTCATTATTAATTAACAATTAATAGTTAATAATAATATCTTTTTGTCTAAGTAAAGGTCCTTTCCAGTTGTGGCTGGCTTGCTGATGAGGTCCAGTGAGGCAGTGGCCTCAGGCAGCAGGTTGGTAGAGATGCCCCCTGTCCATCAACCTGCAACCACTATGCCTATGGTTAAATTAAACACTATATTACTTATAAATTTAAAACTATTACATTTACAGTGCAATCTTAAGCATGTTTACTCAGAAGTAAGTTTACTCAGGAAAGTGTTCAGAAGTGAGTCCCATGGTGTTCAGGACAGTGTTCAGAAATAAGTCCCATGGTGTTCAGGAAAGTGTGGTTAGAATTGCAGCCACAATTTATTAAATAATAGTGAAAAGCGTACCTGCATTGCGGGAGTAAAATTTCCCGATACGCCATCCCCCCACTGCACATCAATCTCCCACGCACATCAACCCCCAATGCGCATCCACCCCCATATGCAAAATCCCCCATGTTCATCCACCCCATGTGCATCATCCCCCCTATGCGCACCATCTCCCCATGCATATCAACCCCTCAGGTGCAAATCCCCCATGCACAACAACCTCCATGCGCAACACCCCCGTGCGCATCAAACCCCCATGAGCATCAACCCACCCTGTGCGCAACACCCACCAATATGCAACATCCCCCCATGCGCATCAACCCCATGCACATCAACCCCCATACATCATTCCCCCATGTTTACGAACCCCCCATGTGCATCAACCCCCCCGTGTGCATCAACCCACCATCTTCCCCTGTGGAACCCCCCATGCACAGCATCCTCCCCAGTGCAACCTCTTCCTCCAAACAACATCCCCACACTGCACCAGGCTGGATGTTGGTCAGTCTTCCATGTTAAGTATAGGACAGAAACACGTTGCCCCCTTTCCATCCCCTGAAGGGTTAAATTTCTCCACATGGGTTCTTGGTGGGTGTTCAGGTGACAGAAGGAAGACCCTCCCCGAATTCCATGCTTCAGGCCCAGCAGTTGGGGCTGAATGTTGCTGAGTCAGCAATTCTTCAACGCAAAGTATAGGGAGGAAAACGCCCTTTTCACCCCCTACTGTTTGGAATTTCTGAAAACCGGTTCTTAGTCCCTCCATCACAGAAGGAACACCCACCCCAAATTTCACGCTTCTAGGCCCAGCGGTTTTGGCAGGGCGGTGATGAGTGAGTCAGTCAGTGAGTGACTTTTCTCTTTTATTTATATAGAAGATCAGAAGGCTTCATGCTGCCTGCTCACAAGAAAAAGGAGGACAATGAGATTTTTTTTTCCGGGACATACTGCTAAAAAGAGGACAAGTCCTTGAAAAAGAGGACAGATCCTCACCCTATCCTTATCTCAGGGGCTTTTATTTCTTCCGGAGAGCAAGCATTGCCTGTTTCTAGTCCCGATAGAGCTTTTCATGCGCAAGCAGGTGCTGGTGATGGGGTTGGCGTGTGCAGAGAAGGTGATTTCAGTTCCCGGCAATGCGCTAACAATCTTGGGAGTTTACTCTTTTTAATTTATTCTTTTAATCTGTTCCCCATTAAAAATGCATTGTTTTTAAAGGATTCAGGGAGGCCAATCCATTCAGCAAAGAGGGGAGGCCCCTGCCTAGAGCATGCATAAAAATGCTTTTTAGGAAATATTTTACATAAACCATGGTTGAAACAAGGAGGCTGAGCTCCAAGCTTGGTTCTGCGGCTGAGGAAAGACGCATCACATGAGAGAGGCATTGAGGTTTACTGGTTGATGTTCCATCAACTCATTGATATTTCTGGAATAATGGTACTGGTGATTGCAACAGGCTGGTTTTTGTCCCAGCTCCATACTGGCCCATCCATGACGCTCCCTGAGATACCAAACTGAATAGAGGGTGCCCACCGCCCCCTGCTTTCCTTGCCTCAATGTACTTCTTCCTATTCCTTGGATTTGAGAAGGGTAAGGACAATGGGGAAAAAAGATGTACAGCACAATCCTAACCATGCCTACTCAAAAGTAATCCTCATTGAGTTCAATGGGTCTTACTCCTAGGAAAGTGTCTTTAAGATTGCAGCCGTAGAGTAGAGAAAGTGGAAAGTAGAGAAAGTGGAAGTAGAGAAAACGAAAAGGAACATGGTTCTCTCCATCCTTACCCTTAAAGAAAGCAAAGGGTGAACCTGGAGATCAAGAGAGCAACTGCCCCAGGGTGCCACCCAAGGGTGTCACTATGACCCCCCTTCTCCACCACCCTTTTTTAAAACCAACATTTCCAAGACCTTTTGATGGTTGGGGAGATTACCTGCCGGCCACTGGTTCTTTGCTGGTCACTGACGTATTGGATGACCTTTATATTTAAAGGAAGGAAGGAAGGACAGGTAAGTAAGTCTGCAGTCCTAACCACACTTTCCTGGAAGAAGGCCCCATTGAAAACAATAGGCCTTACTTCTGAGTAGGAGTAGGATTGCACTGTAAGTGCTTAGGATTGCATAGTGCTTAGGATTGCACTGTAAGTAAGTTAATGGGGTGGATGGTCTGTACTTTTCTATATATTCAAATAAAGTTAACCCTTAAAATACTATCTAAATATAGCCTAATTTGCATAAATTATAATTGCCAGTCAATAAATCCGGTTGGTCATTTAAGGGTTTTAATGGGAGTGACAACAACCCTAGGAATGCCACTGCATTTACATTCTGGATATGATATTGTAATTGACGCTGAAGGATTAGGTGCAGGAGGAGGTCCATCATGGGGGTGACTCAGGGCAAAATTCAGAGTAACTTGGAGTCCTTGCTCTGGTGTAAAAACAATTTACTCGGGATTGCAATATGAATTTCCCATAGGTTTTCACTAGAAGATGCAGTAACTACGAGTGCACCTAAAGTCTCTTATGTGATTTGGGGGTATGTGGGGGTATGTGTGTTTTTGCACCGGGCGACGCAAACCCTAGTGACGCCTGTGTGCCCACCCATTGTAACAACAGGCACATTGTCTGCGCATAACAGAAAAAAACCATAGAAAGCTATCGCTCTACGATACCTCCAGCAGACCAGCAGACTTGACGGAAAGCAATAAATAAAAGCAGAGAATTGTATTTAGAAATAAGCAGTCCTGTTTATTCCTTTTATTATAAATGATGGTGAGAGATTCCCTGCACCGGCTTTAACAATGGAACAGATCTGCTCTGCCGGAAACATTGTCAGCAGAAACCACAATTACTTCTTCCTTGCTTGCTCCACGATCCCCTCCATCCTCCCCAACCCCGGCTTCACGTTGGAATAAATTTGGGAATATACATGTTGTTTTCAAATATTTCAACATCTCTGCTTCACCTACAATATATATTTTTTTCCAAGAACGCTTAGGCACTTTGTCCTGTCTGAAAGAGGATGGGATGGTTTTATTTTTTATTTTGGGGAAGGTGGGGTGGGGGTAGGTGAAAAGGAAGGATGCACATTTTTTAATTTTTGGAATGCTTGAGCCAACTCCATGGAAAAGTTCTGGGTTCGAGACGTTGGGCGCAATCCAGAGTAACTACAGGGCGTCCTTGCTCCAGTGTAAGAACAATTTACAATATGAATTTCCCATAGGTTTTCACTAAGTGGTGTAGTAACTACGGGTGCACGTAATGTCTCTTACGTGCACGTAATGTCTCTTACATGTCTCTTACGTGCTCCCGTAATGTCTCTTACGTGCTTCCGTTACTCTGGATTGTAGGGCTTGCCAAAGTTTTATCTGGGGTATAAACAGTGGTGGGCTCCAGCAGGTTTGCACCTACTCTATAGAACCGGTTGTTAACAAGAGATAGGACCAGTGGTGGGCACTTACCGGTACGGGCTTACGCGCCCGTACCGGTTCTTCCCGTTTCCCTGCCGCTAGCGTACCGCCAGCGACAGGGAAATGCAAAACATGGCGGACCGGTACGGTCCGCCATGTTTTGCGCCCACCGCCGCCTGCCTAGAAGCGGGCAGGCCGCTTCTAGGCAGGCTCTGCACAAGCGCCGACATTGGCGCTCGCGCAGACCCTGCCTAGAGGCGGCTTGCCCGCTTCTAGGCAGGCTCTGTGCGAGCGCCGACGTCAGCGCTCGTGCAGAGCCTGCCTAGAAGCGGCCTGCCAGGCCAGCTTCCAGGCAGGCTCTGCGCGAGCGCCGGTGTCGGCGCTTGCGCAGAGCATGCTTGGAAGCCCGCCTTCCAGACCAGCTTCCAGGCAGGCTCTGCGTGAGCGCCAGTGTCGGCACTTGCGCAGAGCCTGCTTAGAAGCCGGCCTGCCAGGCCAGCCTGGCAGGCCGGCTTCTAAGCAGGCACTGCGCAGGCGCCAACGTCGCCCCGCCCCTCGCCCCTCCCCAGTCCCGCCCCTCACCCCGCCTACACCCCTGACCCCGGCTGGCCCCTCCCACTTCCGGCGTACCGGATCTTGGGATGGGGCCAGCCCATCTCTGGATAGGACATATAAAATTTAAAAATAGCCATTTAAAAGTGGCTGCCAGATAGGCATAGAACCGGTTGTTAATTTCTTTGAATCCTGTCACTGGGTATAAAATATAAGAACCTAAGAAGAACCATGGAAAGAAGGGCATGTTTTTCAAGATCCACCTGTCCGGCTTCATATTTAGGAGTTCTCTGTCCTCTTTGACAGTTTTTGGATTTGACCAGAAAGAAGGGATCTGAGCAGATGAAGGAGCGAAAGAGTCTCCGACACTCTTGCCCAATGCTCTCCAACGACAGGTTTCCTTCCTGAGACTCCTTTCCGGAAGGAAAAGAATGATTCCAGTCCTTTCCAAATTGAGGAAGGAAGAGATGTTAAAATGGGGAGACTACAGGTAAGTGATGGAGACACTTTCATTTAAGTGTCTCCATCAAGTAAGAGTATTTGCTGCCGTACCTGAGCCAACCCAGAAGATCTTGGGCCTGCCTGTAGAGATGGCACTTTCCTAACTTGAATCCCCTCCTTGCCAGTGGTGGGCTTCTGGGGGTCCTCACAGGTTCTATAGAACCCTTTGCTAATGAGCACCTGGTTCTGAGAACCGGTTACTAATGGACATAGAACCTGTTGTTAATTTATTTGAATCCCACCACTGCTCGTTGCTGATATAGACGGAAGCACACAGGTACATCTATCCATCTGTGCATCCGTCCATCTGTCCATCCATCAATCACCAGTATTGATTGATCAGTATTGACAATGTTGATTGATTGACATCTTAACATCACATATAGAAAGAAGCACAAGGTTACATCTGTCCATCCGTCTATCAATCATCAGTATTGACTGATCAGTATTAATTGACAATATTGGTTGATTGACATCTTAACATCACATATAGAAAGAAGCACAAGGTTACATCTGTCCATCCGTCTATCAATCATCAGTATTGACTGATCAGTATTAATTGACAATATTGGTTGATTGACATCTTAACATCACATATAGAATGAAGCATAAGGTTACGTCCGTCCATCCATCAATCACCAGTATTGACTGATCAGTATTAATTGACAAGATTGATTGACTGACATCTTAACATCACATATAGCTTGGCCCTGGCTAGTGGAAGAGAAGCCTTGACTCTGAAAAGGTCTTGGGGAATAACTATTCAATAATATACTGTATATACTTTGGCATATGGCCCAGGGAAGTGGGGGGGGGGGGACATACTGAGCCGAGGTAGGGAATGTACCTCTCTGATGAGGAGAACATTGCCAGCTCCATATGCATCCAATATCCACCTCTGGTCCCACACTTTGAAAACTGAATTGGAGACGGACTACGGACACAAGGAACAAGACCTTTAAGAGATGTATGACTCGACTTTGGCACGAGATACATTCAATGGGGGGGGGGGGGCAAGCGCATGGGAGTACGGTCTCTTTGATCTAGCCATAGTATAACAGAGGAAGATTATATCCAGAGATATAAGAACCAAAAGCTTGCAAGAATAAAATTCAAATTAGCAGTAAGGCACAATATACGTATATATATTTTTTTCATTTAAACAGGGGAAATGGTTCACTGTAAAAGGAGATAGTCTGCCCAGGAAAGGAACGAATATTCCTTCATTCAGAAGTCTCCACCTCGAGACTCGTTGTTGGAAAACTTTTCAACTTTTCTCGATCTTGTTACACAAAGCGCTGATTTTCGGGGCACATCATCAGTCTTCTGGGAATTGGCGAGGCACACCGCGTTGCCGGTGGGGGGCTGACATCCCCATTGGCCCCAACAATAATGAGCCTCGTAGCACACCTGTGGACCATCAAGGTTGAAAATTGCAGTTCTCGCCAGATCGTGTTCAACTGAGCCTGGCGGGAGGGAAATCTGAACGGTTGAGATGGCAGACTTGATGATGGCCATGGTGCCCTCGGACTTCTATATACATTATGGTGATACAATGAGATGGTACAGGGCACAAAGGAGGTGGAAACTCTGATGTCTCCTGGAACCATCTAGCCTAGCGTCCCCTTGAGGAGAATTGGGAATTTGGAATACCCACATGCGGTGTCAATAAGTATGGCCAACGGAGGTCACCCCAGAGCGGGCTTCCTCCGGGCAATGCAACCTTTTTGCTGGTGCCTTCCATCAGAACAACCCTCCAAATCCATACGAAGCAGGCTCCGATTAGCCCCTCCGTCCCGGATGAGGGAGGGGTGAGAAAAAAGTGCATAGATGCCCGAAAAAGAGAGAGAAAGAGAGAGAGAGAGCCTGCAAAGGGGAGAGTTGTGTGATGGATACAAACAGCAAGTGATGTAGTGTCCAGCCCTTGTTGTGTTCATGTCCATGCAACGTCCGAATCTCGATAGGAAATCCCGACGCATGTGTATTGCTTAACTGATTATTCGGTTTATCATAAATATATATATATATATTTATATATTTTATATAATATCTGATATATTTCATAGGATTCTAATATCCGATTATAAAAGCACACAGTATTGCATCACTCAAATTGGGAGGTGGGGGGGGGAAGGAGGGTCTCCATGCACTTGTTTTCATGCTTCTTAAAGTTTAGTGTAAAATTTTTCCACCATGCAGGTCCTGGTGAACCCCCCAGCTGGGCTGAGTTGGACCGTCCTGCGGAAACCATGCTATCTGCGGCGAAGACAGCTGCGTCTCCAGTGATGGGGGACACATCCCCCCTTGGAGAAAGGAGGAAGGGAAGGTGACATAATGGACGTGTGCAGGAGTTTTGCCACAGAGGAATTACAAGTTCCCTCCTACCGCTGACCCCCTCGTGGCTATAGGTATTTATAGGTATTTATAGTTTTGTTTTCGAAGTCTGTCTCTGTCTGTCTGTCCACCTGTTTGAGCGCCTACTTCATCCCGCTCCGCAGCACCTGGTTTGCGGCGATCAGCATGACGCTGATGATGAACGCAATGGCGAAAGCGCAAATGAGGCTTTTCCGGACGCACGTCTGCCTGATCTGCTGGTTTGAACACGCTGTCGAGAACGATGGCGGAAGGAAGGGAGGAAAACGGGGGCCGTGGAAGAGGCGAAGGAGATGAAGTGAAAGGAGATGGAGGAAACAGAGAGAAAGCAAGAAATTAGAGATAAAACTTTTGACTATGGGCAAAATCCAGAGTAACTATGAGGAGCCCTTGCTCCGGTGTAGAACAATTTACTCTGGATTGCAATATGAATTTCCCGTAGGTTTTCACTAGGAGGTGCAGTAACTACAGGTGCATGTAATATCTCTTACGTCCTCCCATGGTTACTCTGGATTTGGGGGTAAAACAGGGGTCTCTAAACTTTTTGGCGAAAGGGCCACATCAAATACCTGGCACAGTATGGAGGTCCAGAAAAAATTTATTATATATATCTATAATTTAAAAAATATATAAAATATATAAAAATATAAACAATTTTAGTATAAAAATATATAATTTAAATAGACTAGAGTTAGCATTTAGCTGAATGAATAAATGGGCTCAAATTTTCAAATAGTACGTTCCTCATACAAACGCTGTTTTTTTTTTTAAAGATAACCAATAAAGGCATTCTCCGGGCCGGCATATCCATTAGGCCTATTGAACCTGTTGCATTGGGCAACAGGTTGATGGGGAGTACCCATCTCTGACTACCTCCTCCTGCCTACTTGCCATCTACTGCCCCCATCTCTTTCCGTTCCCTGGCACATCATCGGGTAAGGAGGGGCATCATTTGGTGTCCCATCTTGGGCATCGGGTGTCATCAGCCAACAATGGCACTCTCGACACTTTTATTAGTTTCCTGTCCATGAATAGCAAGGCCAAAATAATGGGGGGAAAATTAAAATAGTGAAAAATAGGACCCCAGTTTTGTGCAGTGGCACCCCTTCAGTTGCTCTGGCCCTCCTTGTGATGCTTAAGGAGCCATTGTCAGTGACAGTTACGGCTTCTGGGACTTGCTCCATGCCACAGGTTGACTGTCAAAATCCGGTTCGACAACTTGGCATGCACAGCGCTGTGTCCGTCGCTGGGACCTCTTTTTTCATTAACATTCAAAGCGGCCTGTAGTCTAAGTAGAATTGCTACTTTCATAATTAAAGAGGGGGGAGAGGAGAGGGAGGTCTAGAACAAATGGTTCTTGCAGCTGTTGTGAACTTGCCAGAGCCGGCTTAATATGAACCTGGATCTAGTAGCATCACTAGGGGGTTAAGGGGTTCCGGACCACACCAGGTGGCACCGCTGGGGTGATGACAACACCACTAGAGGCCAAAATTGTGAACATTGTGGTTTTTTAAAATAATACTACTACATGTAATATATGATTCATATATATGATGGTATATAAAATAATACCATCATGTAATATATGATTCAATAAGTAATTTAATACAGAATAGAATGAAACAAACTGCATTGACATATCGGGATCTTATCAAAACTTACAGTCAAAACCAGGGGGATCAGATGGCCAAACCTTTAAAGGAGGACAAGGTTTTGGATTCCAATCAGCCTGGCCTTTCCGGCAGACACTGGCACATTTGCCTACTCACGAGTAAAGCCGTGATAGTGGGCACTTTCAGTTTTCCATAGAGCTCAATGCATATTTTTGATTTTTAGTTTTTTGGCCATAACGTTTGATAGGAAGGAGATATTTCAAAACTGATTTTTACATTGGATTCTGCTCATCAATATGAATCCAACGACATATGACCAATGTGTTGTGGCGCACTGGATCATGCCATCCACTTGGAATGTCTCTACCTTAGTGGTTCTTGAGCATTTCAGCCCGGGACACCCTCTGGAGAATAACAGTTTGGGCCCCCCCAAAGTGATATCAAATAGGAAGTTGTATTCACTGTGACATCAGTGCACCTCCATGTCTACTTGGAAGTAAGCCCCATTGTGTTAAATGAGACTTACTGCCAGGAAAGTATGGACCACTTACTTTCCACGTCCACGGGACACTCTTCTGTAGTTCCCATGTGGCTCTCCTCCTCAGTCATGATGATGTTCTCAATGTCCTTCATGGAGAGATGCTCGCAGAAAGTGTCATAAAGCAACCGTTTCAGTTCATCGACAGTCAGCTTTTGCATGTCACACTGTTGGCGAGAAAAGAGGCATGAGGATCACAGGTATTTCTGCCATTCCGCTGGACTTCAGTTGAGCGCACTCATGCGCAGAGCATGCACGTGACTCTGAAACCATTCACTGCCATAAGCAAAGCCAGGCATTCATTCCTTCCTGGGCCAGCCTCAAAATTTATTTCATTTTCCCCCCCACATTTTTATCCCGTCCTTCCTCCAAAGAGTTCCTCCTTTTATCCTCACAACAACCCTGTGAGGTAGGTGAGTCCGACCTTAGGCCAGTTACTGTACTTAAGCCAGCAGGAGAAGAACCATACAACCACTCTGAGCTCCTTGGAAGGAAGAATGAGATTAATTACATCTAACATTAATATAATATACATATAATATATGCTGCTATACCTTCCAGAATACGGTGTCAAAATCAGTGCCGTGGAACTTTTCGGGGATGCCAGTAGTGGATAGTTTGGGTCCCAATAACGTCACAAATTCCTCAAAGTCCACCTGTCCGTCCCCTGCAAAAATGAGAGTCAATGCCAGAGGGGAATGAGAGGGCTGAGCATTGTCTGTCTGTCTGTCTGTCTGTCTGTCTGTCTGTCTGTCTGTCCGTCCGTCCGTCCGTCCTTCCTTCCTTCCTTCCTTCCTTCCTTCCTTCCTTCCTTCCTTCCTTCCTTCCACCCACAACTGTCTGTCTGTCCTTCCGTCCGTCCTTCCGTCCGTCCTTCCTTCCTTCCTTCCGTCCGTCATTCCTTCCTTCCTTCCTTCCTTCCTTCCTTCCTTCCTTCCTTCCTTCCTTCCTTCACCCACCACTATCTATCTATCTATCTATCTATCTATCTATCTATCTATCTATCTATCTATCTATCTATCTATCTTTAACTAAAAAGTTCACAAAGCAGTTTACAAAGAAAATAAAAAAATTAATAGCTAATTAATATGTTTTAAATAGGATTTTATTTGGGTTTTATTTGGTGTCAGAATGCAGTGGAGAACGTGCAATATGGAATAATGGATTTTCTTTTTCTATTTCAAAGAGCAGTGAGGATTTTGAACACCGTCGGAGCTGCTAAATTAGATTTCCAACGGTGTATAGTTTTTTGTTTCTGAGACTTGCAAAGACAAAATAAATAATGCACAACAGGGGAAAAAAGACAGGATAAAATTTGAAAATTAAAGAGAAAAATTCAAACCGGTGAAGTTTGCTTAATTTATGCAGATCGCAGGATTGGATTTTGTTATGCCAAACTCGGCTTAATGTCATGCCAAATTATTTTAATGCCAGGCAAAAGGAATCCTGATGAACTCTGATAATATAGAATGACGGCTTGTGTATTGTTTTGTTTTAATAGTATCTCATGAAATGGAGATACTATAAAATAAATAGTTCTGGATATGTTTTAAATTCTGGATATGGGTCTGGATATGTTTTAAATTTTGGCTGTATTGTAGATTGGGCTGGTTCGGCTGAATTTACAAGCAAGGAAGCTCTGAGGACACTCTAGTCCACCACTCTGCTTCTCTTCTTGTCTCCTCCATGCTTCCACTCTATTCCCCTATCCCCACCCTAGAATCATAGAATCATAGAGTTGGATGGGACCTAGTAGGTCATCTAGTCCAACCCCTGCTTGTAGCAGGAAGTACTCCTAGAGCATCCCCAACAGGTGCTCCTAGAAATGGCTGATGCAGACAGGTGGGAAAAGATGGACACCTCGTGTCAATCTATGGCCAATGGTGGCTGTTTTGGCTGGACGCTCACAGGCAGGCACGGAGATGTTCATGCAACCGACTCATCCTTTGAAAACCATAAATTCAGTTATGGGGCAAGATGCCAGAGGAGAGACATCTTTGCCACCCGGCTGCCTCCATAAATTGTGAATGCTCCTGCCTGGTGCCACCTCCCTCTACCCTCCACGGCAAAAGAGGTGCAAAGGTTAAAAAGCCCATTAGGGGAACCAGCTCACCGATTACAGTTTGGCAAGGAAGTCAATAACCGGGAAATGAGATGGGGCCGCAGCCTCCCTCTGGGGGATCGTATATCTACCCAGTGATCTGACGTGTGTATCAGATGAGCAAGCATGGCCTCTAGGTAATTATTAGGAGATGCTAGAATTAATTATCTCCGATACGTGGACAGCTTTGTTCATCTGTCAGCGAGAGGGAGGCTTTCCTAAGGCAAAAGAAAAGATGGAGAACACACACAGCCACATTTCAGGGCAGAATCTCCCATTTATTTCTCTGGATTCTACTATTTTTTAAAAAAATTAATATGATATTAATATTATATTAATAATATTACATATTAATAATAATATTAATAATATTAAATCCAGGACAACATTGATAATTGTTCCACAAAAACACATCCATAGCCATGTAGTCCATCATTTTTTCTTTCCATTTGTAACATAGAGCTGCATATTTGAACAAATTTAGGATATTTGGGAGGGTATTTAGGTTATTTAGGATATTTATATTTCTAAATATTAAAAAGGCCTTGATTTTTCCTGATTTTTAAGTTTTGGGTGTAAGGCGTAGCCACCTTTTGTGCCGATTCAAGCATGTCCCCATATAAAGTGGTGTCTCCAAACCTAGAGGTTGGAAACAACTGCCTTTGATTGGTGGATATTATAAATTATAATGTGGATATTGTAAATTGATGGATATAATAAATATTATCAATTCTAAAGGGGCTCACATCCATCAGGATGTGGAGTGTTATCAGCAGGAGTTAGCCTTGGACACCTCCAGCCTGGTCCAAGGAGGTCCATCCAATGGTCAGGGTATCTCTCGCCTTTTGGGGTTTGAATAGGGTTGACATATGTCCCCCAAAACTGGGACAATCCCGATTTTGGGAGATTGTATTTGCATATTTGCAAATGGGACAGAGGGTCCTGTCCTGATTTTGTGGAAGAGAATTATGACAACCCTAGCGTAGGGAGTTAACCCCTAACTGGGGGGTTAGGATTGCAGCCTTGATATCTAACTCTGCTTCTGCAGTAGAGCTGAGCTGAACACGGAAGATCATACTGGAACATCATACTGGAACATACTGGAAGATCATAGTGGAACATCATACTGGACATACAATGGCAGGAGGTCAGAACCTCCTGAGATCAAAGCCCACATTTCCATCCTCAGAAGCCTTTCCAGCCCTTTCCCATTCAGGTGAGCCAGAGGTTTTCTTGCAGAGGTAATAAGTCCAGCGCACATCCCCCTTTCTTAGACAGATTCATGAGCTCTGTTTTATGGAGCTGTCGGCTGCTTTTACAGTGCCGGGATGAGACTCTTTCTCCAAGACAAATATTCCCTTTAGCTGATGACATCAAACCCGTAATAGCTCTGGCAATGGCCATAATAAAAAGGTGCAGAAGCCGGAGGTGCTCATTGGGATAAAAGGGTCTGGCTGGGTGAAAAAAAAGATGATAAGGGGGGTTAGAATGGATGGTGAGGAGACAGGAATGGCCCTTCCTGAACATTCCTATAGGGTCAAATTAAATGTGATGAAGTTGTAGTAGGAAATGTGAGGGAAAGTAGGTCACACGTAGGGAAATCTATTATATAATGATCATAGCGAACACATCTCACCAAGGTACCCAAACTTGACACCCCTTTGGATTCTTCTCAATCTGCTGCTGATGTAACCAACATCAGATGGCCTTATGGATGGGCTGATCCTAATTCTACCCATATTGTAGCTGCTGTAAGCCTCTAATATGGCCATTGCCAGGGCTATTACAGATTTGATATCATCAGCTAAACGGAATATTTGTCTTGAGAAAGAGTAAGTGTTATGAGTGTCAGAATAGGTGGCTCGAGTGAGTAAGCCAGGTTGCATAGGCAGGTTGAACTCTCCAAAGTCCAACCAGCAAGGACCAACGAAATTGAGCTTAGATGGGACCGTCCTCATTGTAACCCACAGAAAAAGGAGATGCCACCCCAATAAAGCTTTACCGTCCATGTCCAGCCTCTGGATGATGACCTCCAGCTCCACTTCATTGGGCATGTAACCAAGGGACCTCATAGCTGTGCCCAGTTCCTGCTTGGAAATAAATCCGTTACCATCCCGGTCAAAGACTTTGAATGCTTCGCGGATCTCTGGAGGGAAAGAGAAGAAAGAGTCATTGAGGCCACTGTGGTTTGTGACCACAGTGGAAAGAACATATTGGTGGAATATTATTATTATTATTATTATTATTATTATTATTATTATTATTATTATTCCACATAATTTGGAATATCATCATCATCATTATTTTATTTAAAATTAAACAGTAATCCACAGCGAACAACTTCATGCTGGTTTCTATCACATCACCAGTCAGACCCTTCCCAAGTGTCTAGGACTGTGTGATGTAGTGGTGTATAATTCATGCTGATCCTAGAAGAGCAAATAATAATAATAATAATAATAATAATAATAATAATAATAATAATAATAATAATAATAATAATAATAAGCTTCTGTGGGACATCTGGATACAGACGGACAAGGTCTTGGAACACAATACTCCAGATATCACCATCATAGAAAGCAGTCAGGTGTGGCTCGTTGACATTGCCATACCAGTGATGTGAATGAAACCAGCACAAAATTGTTTGCTGTGTATTTATGGATTATTATTATTATTATTATTATTATTATTATTATTATTATTATTATTATTATTATTATTAGTGGGATAACTGAGTTAAGAACATAAGAAAAGTCCCACTGAATCTGGCCAAGGGCCCATCCTGTCCGGCTTCCTGGATCCCACAGTGGCGCACCAATTCACGAGTCGTGAAAGCTTGGAACATGTTGGAGGAAGCTCCTGGCCCAATAAAAATAGGCAATTTCACCTCTCTTTGCCTTTCATGATGAAGCCTTTCTGGATCCGACTGATGGCCTGTCTGTAGTCGCAGCTTGCCAGCTGTCTCTAGAGCCCGACGGGCCTGAAAGTGGTGCCGGTTCCATATTGTCCTCAACAATGTCTAATAATCCTTTGTTACAATTTATGGCCAGTAAAATGTGACCCATTCAGAGAATTGGCTCCGATCTCGAGTCAGGTGTCATTCTGAGCCTCCCTGCTTGAACGCCGTTCAATTATACCGCGCCGTACAGGAAAGGAGACAAATATTTATACATATTGATAGACGTCCTTCCTTATTTTGCCAGCTTTTGCCAGTTTATGCTGTTTTCAGGTACTTCTCGCCAGGCTTTACTGACCAACCTGACATTCAGCTGGGAGAGAATCTGGGCCAGTTTAGAGTCCTAACCAATTTAGGCTGGCACAACTCACCTAGTCTCATTCCCATGGTGGTGCGGGGAGGCTGGCGCATGTTTGTGCACTAGCCTACCCTTTAGGAGTGGCACCTTATATCACCTCCAGGCTAGGGTTGCCATATGTCACAAAACACAGGGACAATCCCAATATTTGGGGGGTGGGGATTGTGTTCACATACTGGCAAATGGGACAGAGGATCCTGTAGGGTTGCCATATGTCCCCAAAAAACAGGGACAATCCCAATTGGGGTGGGATTGTGTTCACATAATGGCAAATGGGACAGAGGGTCCTGTCCCAATTTGGTACTAGTGAATTATGATTTAGGAAGGATTTGAATCCACAGCTTTCATTGACATGCTCGGTCGGGGTCTCTAATCAACATAATTTAATCTTTAAAGAGTAAAGCCAGCAATTCAATTTTAATTTAACCCAGAAATTTAATCTGCAGTACTGATAGGTAGGTAGGCCATTCATTCATTCATTCATTCATTCATTCGATCGATCGATCGATCGATCGATCGATCAATCAATCAATCAATCAATCAATCAATCAAAAACTCAGCAGAGGCTTGACCAGCACCTGTCGGGGATGCTCTAGGAGGATTTCCTGCTCCAGGCAGGGGGTTGGACTAGATGACCTACTAGGTCCCTTCCAAATCTAGGATTCTATGATTCTATGATTCATAATTAGTCATCAAATCATAGGATCCCAGAAATCTCCCAAGAACGTCTGTGACGCAACAACCATTCAAGCGCATGGAAGAAGCACATGGGCACAATGTTTTCAATGGTTCAACCACTGCTTGTAGCAGTGGCGCATTGAGAGCTTCCCAGTGTCATGATATTCCGATATAAGCCCAGTGATGGTATATAGTGGTACCTCGCTTAGCGAGTGCCCCGCATAACGAGTGCTCCACTTAATAAGCACTCTGTCATGCGGGGGCTCTGCCTCGCTTAACAAGGCAGACTCGCATAACGAGTGCTTGCTGGCTGCCCTAAAGCAGCCGGCAAGAGCTCATTAGGAGTCCTGCCTCCCTGTTTCCCCACTGCTTCCCTGGCCCAATGGCTACTTCCCACTCGCCTGCAGCGCCTTCTCCCCCTACATCCAGGGAACAGAGGAGAGAGAAGAGTAGGAGGAGATGGAGAGGACAGCCCTAGCGCCTCCTCATACCCACCTCCCTTTCCCTGCCTGGATTCAGGCAAGGGGAAGCAGGAGGGTCAGGGGCAGCGGTGGAGGGACGATCTGATCGCCCCAGCACCTTCCCAGACCCTCCTGTCTTTCCCTGCCTGTACCCAGAAGCCAGCCCCATTGTGTTCAGTGGGTCTTACTCCCAGGAAAATGTCTTTGATTGCAGCCTCCTCACTATGTCTTCTCAAAAGTAAGCCCCACTGTGTTAAATGGGGATTACTCCCAGGAAAGTGTCTTTGATTGCAGGCTCCTCACCATGTCTTCTCAGAAGTAAGCCCCATTGTGTTCAATGGGGATTACTCCCAGGAAAGTGTCTTTGATTGCAGGCTCCTCACCATGTCTTCTCAGAAGTAAGCCCCATTGTGTTCAGTGGGGATTACTCCCAGGAAAGTGTCTTTGATTGCAGCTTTCTAACCTTGTCTTCTCAGAAGTAAGCCCCATTGTGTTCAATGGGGATTACTCCCAGGAAAGTGTCTTTGATTGCAGGCTCCTCACCATGTATTCTCAGAAGTAAGCCCCATTGTGTTCAATGGGGATTACTCCCAGGAAAGTGTCTTTGACTGCAGCCTCAAAAGGAGGCAAAAGCAAGTGTCATTAGACATGTTCCATGTTAAAGCTTGCTAAAAAAGACACCAGTGACTCTTTAGTTGAAAATTATCCATTCTTTTATTTTCTGTTTTATTGTACTTAGGGCTGTGGGTGGCGCTGTGCCTGTTAACTGTAGGGTTAAGACGCTGTGCCTGTTAACCAGCAGGCCAGGGTTCAAGACCCGGGTCGTCCCCACGCTTCGCATGCAGCGTATGCAGCGTATGCAGTGCCGAGCATGACACCATAGTCTTCCAAGACTGACGGAGGCCTGCTTTATTGTACATGCAGTAAATAACAGTGTTTTAGTACAATTAATTCTATTACAGTGTTTTGAATTCAATTATAGTGTTTGTCATCATTTTTACATAGGTAATATTTTTATATGAATATTTTGAGGGTTGTGGAACCAATCGTCTGAGTTTCCATTGTTTCCTATGGGAAAATCCGCTTCACTTAAAGAGCATTTCACTTAAAGAGCAGGCCTCCGGAACGAATTAAGCTCTTTAAGTGAGGCGCCACTGTATATCATGAATACCATGACACCCAGTGGGTCAACGTTTCCGCTAAGGGACACAAGGAAACATTAAGTGACACGTGGAAAGTTCCAAAGGAGGCCTGAACAGAAACTTCTGTGCCGCAGCCTTCGGCTTGATTGATATAATGGTCTCGCTTTGTTCTTCAAGAAATTGTGCGTGCGCATGTGTGCAATTTAACGGAGCCGACAAATGGAAGGTTGGAGTAGTATTTATAAATCAAGGGAGGACTGCCTGTTTCAACGGAATAGGAACATTAAACTTGGAACACCAGTATTGCACCAGGAGGAATTTCCGAAGTCTTTGGGGCCATGTTAAGCAGACTCGGATGTAAAAGTGTGGCGATCCTTGGATAAAGTGTGCTCAGAAGTGCAAGGGGTACCTGTTCGTGAGCCCCAAGTAGTGGGGCTGCCACACTGAAACATATCGGGGAGGTACCTGCCTGTATTCCTTCTGTATCTGCTCATTGATTTGGAAGGGAACGGGGGATGGATTGAAAGTGGAAGTGCAGAGGGGAGGAGAGGCCGAGATCTCAGCTTGTTATATACTGTATTTACTCAAATCTAACGCTCATCTTTTCCAACCAAATTTAGGGTACAATACTATCCATGTCTACTCAATGGGTCTTACTCCCAGGAAAGTGTGTTCAATGAGTCTTACTCCCAGGAAAGTGTGCTTAGGATTGCAGCCTTAGGGCACAATCCAGAGTAACTACGGGAGCACGTAAGAGACATTACATGCACCCGTAGTTACTGCACCACCTAATGAAAAGCTATGGGAAATTCATATTGCAATCCAGAGTAACTTGTTCTTACTCCGGAGCAAGGACTCCCCATAGTTACTCTGGATTTCCCCCTTACCCTACAATCCAGAGTAACTACGGGAAGATGTAAGAGGCACTTACTCAGGGTTGCTCGATGCATTTCCCATAAGTTTCCCATAGGTGGCACCGTAACTACGCTGGTGTAGAAGGTTCCATAGTTACTCTGGATTGTAGCCAAACCCCCAAATCCAGAGTAACTACAGGAGCACATAAGAGACTTTATGTGCACCCATAGTTACTGCACCACCTAGTGAAAACCTATGGGAAATTCATATTGGAATCCAGAGTAAGTTGTTATTACACCGGAGCAAGGACTCCCCGTAGTTACTCTGGATTTCACCCTAAGTCTCCAAAATCAGGGTGCACGTTAGATTAGATGGTTAATTAGATTTGAGGAAATGTGGTATTTTGATTATATGTATAGGGTGTGCATTACATTCAATAGTGCATTGAATAAATTCAAGTAAATGCAGTACTTTTAGGGGGAGGGCAGGGACAGGGGTGTAATGGGGGCGCAGGACTCCAGATATGAGACCCCATGCAAGCCACAGCGCTTGTTCTCAATAGCAAATGGAAGATAGTGTGATAATGAGTTAAAATATCATTTTCTGGGCTTCATTTTGGGGCTTCAGTCTGCGTCTCTGAGAACAAAATATCCAAATGCAACCCCCCCCCCAGATCTGAGATTTGGGGGCATCTATTTTAGGACCAAACCATTCATTTCGGCTTGAAAAGAGGACTTTTGGAAGGCTTATTTTCCATCACAAAAGATGTCTTTGCACACTTTGTTCCAGAACTTTCTATCAATAACAATTACCCAAAAAATTGTATTATCACTGTTGGGTAACATATATTTTACTCCCTCCTGCAAACCCTCAGAATCTTTTTTATTTACTCTGGATATAAATAAACCCTTTAATCAATATCTGGACATCTCCCTGGAGGCATCAACGAGGAATCTTTTCGGAGGGAATTAATAATTCAACCAGGTGGGTTCTTGATCCCAAGGAGATGCCGAAAAACACACAACATTCAGTGAAAAATATTATCTTTATATTAAAAACATATATAAAACATGCGCCCAAACATTTAACGGAAATCTACCAAGCACAGCAAATTGACAAAGAGCACAATCCTAATCATGTCTATGCAAAAGTAAGCACAATGATGTTCATTGGGTCTTACTCCCAGGAAAGTGTCTTTAGGATTGCAGCCCAAATAACAAATACTAAGGGCAAAATCCAGAGTAACTACAGGGGGTCCTTGCTCCAGTGTAAGAAAAAGTTACTCTGGATTGCAATATGAATTTCTCAGAGGTTTTCACTAGGTGGTGCTGTAACTACAGGTGCACGTAAAGTCCCTTAAGTGCTCCCGTAGTTATTTTGGATTTGGATTTGGGGATAAATAGGCTTCACTCTCACCATAGTACGTTTCCCTTAAGCTCTGGTCTCAGTTCCATTTCTCCAGTCCTACTTCATGGACATCCCAAGACTTGAACGTACTCAAATCTAATGTGCCATTGAATCTAATGCACACCCCATACCCACAACCAAAATACTGTACTCAGTTCTAATTAACATCAAATCTAATGCACATCCCATACGCACGGCCAAAATCCACACAATTCTAATTAACATCGAATCTAACGCGCACCCCATACTTACATCCAAAATACTGTATGAACTGAATTCTAATTAACATGGAATCTAATGTACACCCCATACCCACAACTATAATACTGTATTTATTCGATTCTAATTAACATCGAATCTAACGCGCACCCCATACTCACAACTAAAATACTGTACTCAGTTCTAATTAACATCAAATCTAATGTGCATCTGGATTTTGGAGACTGAATTTGGCTGGAAAGGGTGAGCGTTAGATTTGAGTAAATAAATCAAAGACAGAAACTTTATCATGCTCCTTCCTCCCTTCTTTCCCCCCCAAGAATCTCACCAGTCGCACTCCTCCTCTAGAGGTGCAGTTTGTGACTTCATCACAGCCACCTCGGCTACTACCCCAGAGGTTTTGCCCTTTTTTCTGTGACACCCTCCACAGACGAATCGAGGACACCTCATACTTGGATTTCTGTAGTCAAGCTGCTGCCTTCCCTTGATTGAAGAACATAAATTTTGCTCCTATTTTTAGTGTAATTGGAAGCCTTCCTTTCAGATGGCGCGGCTCCCACCCTGACATTGATGAGCCTATGACAAAGAACGAACAGCTGTTATTCTCCCTATGCCGGCATCACGCTTGTCACTGATGCGGGGACATTATTCCCCCTCCAAAAAAAGAGAGTACAGTCAGGGTGACCATACGACCGAAAAACCCAGATTTGTCTGGATTTTTAGCCTCCTGTCTGGGTGTCCTACATTTTGGCTTCATTGTCCTACACTTTAGCTTCATTTTGAAATTTTGCGATAGTGCACAATACCCCATCATGTCATATGTTGTTGGATTAGTACTGAAGAGCAGGATCCATTGCAAAAATCAGTTTTGAGATATCGCCTTCCTATCAAATGTTAAGGCCAAAAAACCGAAAAACAAAAACTATAAAAATACATTTTTGGCAATTTTTTAAGCGGGTAGGAATTTTGGTTTTGGGGTTCAGGAATTTTGGGTTTGGCATCTGGTCACCCTGAGTATGATGCCACTTCCAAGGTGTTATTTTTTGAAGGTCATTGGTGGCACCCCCATTATTGGGTAAGCCGGGTACAAGAGGCACCCGCTTACGGTGTCTCTTACGATGGCACAATTCGGTGTGCTCGATTTCAGTATCTGGAATGCGAGAACTACCTTTAAAGCATTGGAACAAAGGGAGTTACGAGCAATTAAACATCGCAGGTGATAAAAAGCAAACATTGCCAGGGAAAGCTTGATTGGTGGTTTGTTAAATGAGAGTTGTGAAATTAATAGTCGAGATGAATCCGCAGGCATGGAATCATGGCTGGCGTTGTTCTACTCGGCAAGAGCTGGTGGTGCCCTGGCTGTAAAATTAATTTCCTTTGGCTGGGTGGACGGACACATAGATGGACTTTGCTGCACAGAGAAGAGCCCAAACCAGGGGAGCAAACACAGCGTTTCGGGATGACAGCAGAACTATCGCTGTAGGTGTTGGTGGGTTGCTCTTCCTCCATACTTCCAGTATCCACCTGCTGCTGCTCTCTTCCTGGGTGAGATTTTCCCCAGTTCCTCCATACTTCCAGTATCCACCTGCTGCTGCTCTCTTACTGGGTTTTTTCCCCAGTTCCTCCATACTTCCAGTATCCACCTGCTGCTGCTCTCTTACTGGGTTTTTTCCCCAGTTCCTCCATACTTCCAGTATGCACCTGCTGTTGCTCTCTTTCTGGGTTTTTTCCCAGTTCCTCCATACTTCCAGTATCCACCTGCTGCTGCTCTCTTCCTGGGTGAGATTTTCCCCAGTTCCTCCATACTTCCAGTATCCACCTGCTGCTGCTCTCTTACTGGGTTTTTTTCCCAGTTCCTCCATACTTCCAGTATCCACCTGCTGTTGCTCTCTTTCTGGGTTTTTTCCCAGTTCCTCCATACTTCCAGTATCCACCTGCTGCTGCTCTCTTCCTGGGTGAGATTTTCCCCAGTTCCTCCATACTTCCAGTATCCACCTGCTGCTGCTCTCTTCCTGGGTGAGATTTTCCCCAGTTCCTCCATACTTCCAGTATCCACCTGCTGCTGCTCTCTTACTGGGTGAGATTTTCCCCAGTTCCTCCATACTTCCAGTATCCACCTGCTGCTGCTCTCTTACTGGGTTTTTTTCCCAGTTCCTCCATACTTCCAGTATCCACCTGCTGTTGCTCTCTTTCTGGGTTTTTTCCCAGTTCCTCCATACTTCCAGTATCCACCTGCTGCTGCTCTCTTCCTGGGTGAGATTTTCCCCAGTTCCTCCATACTTCCAGTATGCACCTGCTGTTGCTCTCTTTCTGGGTTTTTTTCCCAGTTCCTCCATACTTCCAGTATCCACCTGCTGCTGCTCTCTTACTGGGTGAGATTTTCCCCAGTTCCTCCATACTTCCAGTATCCACCTGCTGTTGCTCTCTTTCTGGGTTTTTTCCCAGTTCCTCCATACTTCCAGTATCCACCTGCTGCTGCTCTCTTACTGGGTGAGATTTTCCCCAGTTCCTCCATACTTCCAGTATCCACCTGCTGTTGCTCTCTTTCTGGGTTTTTTTCCCAGTTCCTCCATACTTCCAGTATCCACCTGCTGCTGCTCTCTTACTGGGTGAGATTTTCCCCAGTTCCTCCATACTTCCAGTATGCACCTGCTGTTGCTCTCTTTCTGGGTTTTTTTCCCAGTTCCTCCATACTTCCAGTATCCACCTGCTGCTGCTCTCTTACTGGGTGAGATTTTCCCCAGTTCCTCCATACTTCCAGTATCCACCTGCTGTTGCTCTCTTTCTGGGTTTTTTCCCAGTTCCTCCATACTTCCAGTATCCACCTGCTGCTGCTCTCTTACTGGGTGAGATTTTCCCCAGTTCCTCCATACTTCCAGTATCCACCTGCTGTTGCTCTCTTTCTGGGTTTTTTTCCCAGTTCCTCCATACTTCCAGTATCCACCTGCTGCTGCTCTCTTACTGGGTGAGATTTTCCCCAGTTCCTCCATACTTCCAGTATCCACCTGCTGTTGCTCTCTTTCTGGGTTTTTTCCCAGTTCCTCCATACTTCCAGTATGCACCTGGATTTTTCCCCAATTCCTCCATACTTCCAGCATCCACCTGCTGCTGCTCTCTTACTAGGTGAGATTTTTCCTAGTTCCTCATTGACATACAGGTCTAACCTTGTTATACACAAAATCGGGATGGGACACTGTCGCATGTTCCAGTATGTGAACCCAATCCCCCCAAATTGGAATTGTCCCTGTTTACGGGACATATGGCAACCCTATACTGGAACAATGGTACAGGCATTGGAAAATTGGATAGGTTTGGGCCATTGGGAAGAAGATATAGAGTACAATCCTAACCATGTCTGCTCAAAAGTAAGTCCCATTGTGTTCAATGGGTCTTACTCCCAGGAATGTGACTTTAGGATGCCATAGACTGCATGCCTTTCTTGATTTCTCCCCAAGCAACAGGGCTTGAAAAGGGTGCACGTTTTTAAATTGAAGGGTCCTAGAATATTCTGGAGAGGGCTAGATCCTTGTTTGCGACTGCACCTCCGAGTGGTGATGGATACAGTGGCGGAGAGGTAGAGGTAGCTGAAGAAGACAAATGGTTCGAGACAAGGACGCACAACTTGCACGGGGCACCTTCAGCGGAGGACAATCCCATTCAGGAATCCGGCCTCATGTAGCAGGTGGCACTGAGCAGACTGCGAGACCGAGCGATGGAGGCGAAGAGACGGAACAAGCGCAGAATTAATGAGGGGATCGATGCGGACACTGGAGGGCTGCCAGCCTCTAAGACGCTCACCCTGCTCTCTGCTTTTGTACCAAATCCACGGCTGGCCATTAGCACATTTCAGAAATCAACCATACCTGCGCTTGGTGCATCACGGGCATGGTACTTTCATTATGTGGTATGTATGTGCTTGTTCTCAAGATGTCATCAAACACATATTCGCCTTGGATGTGCTCTCCAAAGCATCTGAAAAGTGCACCCCACTGTGCAATCCTAACCCCTGGTTATGCCGGCACAAGTCTTGGCACAAGAAGGAGAATCATGTTCTGTAAGGAACTTCTGCACCATTCCTGCAGATGTTAGGGCTGTGGGTGGCGCAAGCGGTTAAGGCGCTGTGCCTGTTAACCAGCAGGCCAGGGTTCAAGACCCAGGTCGGCCCCACAAGACAGGGCGAGCTCCTGTCCTTAGCCCAGCTCTGCGACGCCAGCTGGATCCAACTGTATGGGCTCTGCCTTTCCATTGGACTAATTCAGTGGTGTGGAGAGGGGGGGATTTGCTGCTTGGGTAACAGCCTATCCTCCATAACAATCCAACCCAGGCTTTCGTGCTTCGCATGCAGCATATGCAGCGCCGAGCACGATACCATAGTCTTTCCAGACTGACAGAGGCCTACTACTAGCCCAGTGTACAGACACGTGCTGGCCATGCTACACCACCACCGGAATGGAAAGATGAATGAGTTGTGCTGACCTAAATTGGTTATGATTGTGTCCTAAGAACTGTAATGCTATGAATTAAACTAGTGAACTGAGGGTGCAATCATAAATAATTTAAGCTGGCACAACTCACCAGACGTATCTTCCTGGAGGTTGGCATATTCCTGTCACAAAACTTCTGCCCCACTCCCAAGGGGGGTTACCCCTGGGAGTAGGGCAGAAGTTTTGTGACATCCCCAGGTTCAGCACAGACTTATGCCAGGGTTTATGCTGGCCTAACTTGAGATTAGGACTGCAACCTAAAAGCTTTAGGTGACTGCTTAAGTTTGCCTTATTGATGGATTGGTGGTAGTGAGTATCAATGGTGAGAGTATCAACCCTCAAGTCCTGGCTTTTTGATGGACAAATGAGAGGTGTCCATAAATGTATAGGATGGTATAGTGATAAGGTAGATGGATCAAGAGCTGGAAGATCAGGATTCAAATCCTCCCACAGCCATAAGCTTCCTGGGTGACCTTGGGTCAATTGCTTACTCACAGCCCAACCTACCTCACAGGGTTGTTGTGAGGACAAAAGGATAAAAAAACTGTGTAAGCCACCTTGGGCATTGCTTTGGCATGGGAAAGGTGGGGTATAAATCTGATAGATAGATAGATAGATAGATAGATAGATAGATAGATAGATAGATAGATAGATAGATAGATAGATAGAGAGTGAGTGAATGAGTGAGTGAGTGAGCAAGTAGTCAGACAGACAGATAGATAGAGAGTGAGTGAGTGAGTGAGTGAGCAAGTAATCAGACAGACAGACAGACAGATAGATAGCTAGATAGAGAGTGAGTGAGTGAGCAAGTAGACAGACAGACAGACAGAGAGATAGATAGATAGATAGATAGAGAGAGAGAGAGAGAGAGTGAGTGACTGAGTGAGTGAGTGAGCAAGTAGTCAGACAGACAGACAGACAGACAGATAGATAGATAGATAGATAGATAGAGAGTGAGTGAGTGAGTGAGCAAGTAGACAGACAGACAGACAGACAGACAGACAGACAGATAGATAGATAGATAGATAGATAGATAGATAGATAGATAGATAGATAGATAGGAACAATCGAGGTTCATTAGGTGCATGGCCGGGATGACCCACTCATGAGGTCAACATAAAACAGGTTGTAAGCTGCCTAAGGTTGTAAGTTGTGGATGGGGTTCTGACCACCTGTTGCCTCTTGCCAACTATTGGGAGCATCTATTCTCATTGACAGAAATCGGTATCTTAATGTCTTAATATCTAATATCTAATTGTTATCTGGTATCTAAATCATTCCGATCGCAACGATGATCTCCAGCAGTGATTTTCAACTACTGTGCCCTGGCACACTGGTGTGCCACTGATGGTCTGTGGGTGCTGAAGGACTTTGGGAAGGGCTGTTATTAGGACCATTGGGGGATTTGAGCCCCCTCCCAACAACATGGTGTGCCTTGTCGATGGCCAAAAAACTGATGGTGTGCCTAGACAATTTTAGAACCTTGTCAGTGTGCCATAAGCGGAAAAAGATTGAAAACCACTGATCTTCCGTTTCCATAAGTGTGTGTGTGTTTGGGTGTGTTTGGCACCACATTGTCTCCGACAGAATACAACCGACAACGGCAAAGTGCTTTTCCTTGTTGTGTTGGACTCGCTGGGAGGAATGGAGACGGCTCGGGCTTTCTGAGTGCCAGACAGACCTGCCAAGGAGTGCTTTACCTTGTCGCTTTGATATGGCTCAGTTCTTGCCCTTGTTTTACAAGCACTTGGGGGTTTGTGCTATTTGGGGAGGGGGTGACGGAGAGGAATGATTCCTAACCGAGGATAGATCTATAGCAGTGATTTTCAATCTTTTTCATCTCATGGCACACCAACCAGATGCCAAGGCATCAGGTGCCAACCAGGTGCCAGGTGTCAGGCCACACCATCGATATTTGGACAATTGACACGGTACACCATGCTGCTGGTGGGGAAGGGGGTTTCACTTTCTCAGCAACACTATTAATAATGGATGTTTCTTTAATAAATTAAAAAATATTTGTTTATTTATTTATTAACCACGGCACACCTCTGGACCACTCGTGGCACACTATTGTGCCATGGCACACTGGTTGAAAATCTATGGGTTGCTGGCCTTAAGGCTGTGATCCGCTGGGAGGAAAGGGGTTTCAATTTCTCAGCAACACTATTAATAATTGATGTTTATTTAATAAATTTAAAAAATATTTATTTATTTATTCATTCATTCATTACCCATAGCACACCTGTGGATCACTCATGGCACACCATTGTGCCATGACACACTGGTTGAAAATCACTGATCTATGGGTTGCTGGCCTTAAGGCTGTGATCCGGACATCGGAAGCTTTGCGCTGTTTCGGGAAGGGGTGATGGAGAGGAACGATTCCTGACCAATGACAGATCTATGGCAGTGATTTTCAATCCCTGTGCCGCGGCACACTGGTGTGCCATGGATGAGGCTTTTAGTTTGGAAAAGGTGGCTAACGGGACGTGTAGACAACCGGCTGCACTTTAAAAAAGAAAACACAAAAGTAAAATTCAGAGTAAAATGAATTTTCAGAATAAAATGAATTTTCCCATCAGTTGGGATTATTCTCAATATATCTGCGGTTTGCCGAGACTTTTATGTTGCAGTTCTGCACGGTGGACGCCAGAGGTAGCAAATCCCTTTAGAACTGGTCTCAGCCTCCCTCCTTATCCCAAGTGAATGCCATACTGAAAACCCCGCTTGGCTTTGGGTAATGGGGAATATTTGTCCTGTATGATGATTCTACTTTTTTACAGGCAAACTGGATGTGATGTGTGGATTATCATGCGGTTCATGGACGATGCACTGATGTTGCCAGGGAAGGCTGGAGGATCTGAGTGTGCAGAAAGAAGCACCTGTCGTGGTTTTCATGTGTGGGGAGAAGGCAGATCTGCTGCTTCTGCTCCTCCTCTTCCTCCTTTGTGGCTTTGAAAAGGTATAGGGGGATTGAGAACCCCCCCCCCAAAAAAAAACAGAAGCTAGAATGTTTCTGATGAAGACAATCTAGTCCACCACTCTAGTCCTCCACAATTCTGCTCTCCTCTTTTTCTCATTGGATCAAATAGAAATTGACACAACCCAGTGTTAAAGGGGTGGCTTTTGGTATAGCCATGTGCTGTGCACCTCTACACGGAGGGAGTTATTCGATGTGCTGCTGCAAGTGCTGGGAGGTCATTGACTGGCCTGAAGGAGCCTATGGGCACAATCCAGAGTAACTATGGGGAGTCCTTGCTCCGGAGTAAGGACAAGTTACTCTGGATTGCAATATGAATTTCCCATAGGTTTTCACTAGGTGGTGCAGTAACTACGGGTGCGCATAATGTCTCGTACGTGCTCCTGTAGTTACTCTGGATTTTAGCCATAATCCCGCTTGAGACTAAAGAAGGAGCACTGGATACACATCCTGCCATTCTTGTTCAGAGTACAACAGCATGTCTACTCAGCATGTCTACTCAGAAGTAAAACCTATTGTGTTCAATAGTACTTACTTCCAGGAAAGTGTGGTTAGGTTTGCGACCCAAATGCGGGTCCCCAGGAATTCTCTACTTACTGTTTCCGAGGCACATTAGCAAGGCACATTGATTTCAAATAGGGCCATGCTGCATCAACAGATTGTTTCTGGAGTAAACATGTATTTTTAGATCTTTTTAAAAAAAATCTTTCTCGATCTCCTTTTAAAAATATGACATATCTTGGTGGGTCCCAAAACAGCAGAGATTTTCAATCCGTGGCACACCAGTGTGCCACGAATGGTCTTCAGGTGTGCCATGGGAATTTGGGTAGGGTCATTAGTAGGACAACGGAGGGATTTTTGAGCCCGCTATGAGCAGATTAGTGTGTCTTGTCAATGGCAAAAACAACTTTCGGTGTATAATTTCAGTGCCTTGTTAGTGCGCCATGAGATGAAAAAGGTTGAAGATCACTGTGATAGAAGGTTGTTCTAAAAAGTGGGTCCCAACACCAAAAAGTTTGGGAATTCAAAAAAGGAAGAGGAAGTGAGGAGGAGAAGAAAGAGGAAAGATGCTTGAGCTCAGTGGTTTTCCAACTGTGGGTCAGGACCCACCACTGGCCAATTTCATATATGTACTAGCCTGTTAAAAGTATAGATCTGTAACATTTCCCTAACCAGCTTCAAGACAAATACTTTGAAAATAAAATATTGAAAATAAGATTTTGAATACTGAAAAGGAACTATATGTTTGAGCCCAGTGGTTCTCCAACTGTGGGTCAGGACCCACTAGGTGGGTCACCGGTCAATTTCATATACGATACATATTAGTCTGTTAAAAGTAAATATCCGTAAGATTTTCCTAACCAGCATCAAGTCAAATACTTGATCAAATAAAATATTGAAATAAATGAGGGCCCACTTGAAATTGGCTCATGACCCACCAATCCACAGTTGGAGAAAATGTGGATTGGTGAAATGTGAAGTGTGAGAACTGGAGAAACTGTGGGTCCCCATCCATAGTTGGAGAAACACTGAATTATATGCTGAGTAAAGAAAGAGTTTCATTTGTCTGAAGGTCACAGTTGTATGCCTGTCTGCTCAGAAATAAGACCCATTGTGATCAATATGGCTTAGGGCGCAATCCAGAGTAACTATGGGGAGTCCTTGCTCCAGTGTAAGAACAACTTACTTTGGATTCTAATATGAATTTCCCATAGGTTTACACTAGGTGGTGCAGTAACTACAGGTGCATGTAAAGTCTCTTACATGCTTCTGTAGTTACTCTGGATTTTGGGGTTACTCCTAGGAAACCTATAGGATATCAGCCTAATTCTCTCGCCGTTCAATTTTAGTGGAAATCCCCCAGTTCTGGTGTTGTGTAAGAGGAAGAAGATCATCCTTTTATCCACTCCATCCATCCTATATATAATTTTCTTATTTCATCCATTACTGAATTATCTGTCCTCGTCCACATGCCCTCCCCTGGCCTCTGTGGGGCAGATACAGCCGCCCCCAAAACAGGACCACCTCTCTTGCCAAAGGATTTACCAAAAAGGTTTCCATCCCCGCCTCTCCACCCGCAGACCTTTAAAATTCGGGAGACGACAACAAAGATAAACATGGTCATTAAAGCCAATAATTGAAACGGCAGCCATAAACGATCACGCCAATTAAAAAGCCTTGCAAAATGGGAAGGCCTTAACGGCCTATTTAACAGCCGGGCGCGGAGAGGATTGACATACGTCTCCAGGCAGGGAGTTCTGGAATTGCGGGGTCATGAAAAAAGTCCAAACACTGCAAACCGAGAAGAAGGACTATATTCAAGGACAAGTCCCACCAAGGGCAAGTTTCAGTAGTCAAGCCTACATATGGTTGCCATAATTCTCTTCCACAAAATCGGAACAGGACCTCTGTCCCATTTGCCAGTATGTGAACTCAATACCCCCAAATTGAGATTGTCCCTCTTTTGGGGGACATATGGCAACCCTACAGGATCCTCTGTCCCATTTGCCAGTATGTGAACACAAGCCCCCCAAATTGGGATTGTCCCTCTTTTGGGGGACATATGGCAACCCTACAGGATCCTCTGTCCCATTTGCCAGTATGTGAACACAAGCCCCCCAAATTGGGATTGTCCCTGTTTTGGGGGACACATGGCAACCCACAGGATCTTCTGTCCCATTTGCCAGTATGTGAATTTAATCCCCCCAAAATGGGATTGTCCCTGTTTTGGGGGACATATGGCAACCCTACAGGATCCTCTGTCCCATTTGCCAGTATGTGAACACAAGCCCCCCCAATTGGGATTGTCCCTGTTTTGGGCGACATATGGCAACCCTACAGGATCCTCTGTCCCATTTGCAGTATGTGAATTTAATCCCCCCAAAACGGGATTGTCCCTGTTTTGGGGGACATATGGCAACCCTACAGGATCCTCTGTCCCATTTGCCAGTATGTGAACACAAGCCCCCCAAATTGGGATTGTCCCTGTTTTGGGGGACATATGGCAACCCTACAGGATCCTCTGTCCCATTTGCCAGTATGTGAACACAAGCCCCCCAAACTGGGATTGTCCCTGTTTTTCAGGACATATGGCGACCCAAAGCCTACATGTGATCAATGCAGGTGTCTTGTGTTAAAAATCTCCCAGATTCCCCTAAACTTATTTTTTAGGGTCTTAACTTCTCCTCCTCCTCATTTTTCTCTGTCTTGCTCTGTTATGTCTTTTCTGTTCTTCGTTATCTGTCCCATCCATTATTGCGCAGTCCAATATTCAGAATTTTCAGATCCTATAGTCTCCAGGGCACAAACACCATTCATTCCTCTATCCGTCCCCCGCAAAGGAGACCCCTGCTCTGTCTCAATTACAGAGTAGGCAAGATTTCTATTTACCCGCCAGTGATCGACTGGACTTTGATCTCCTTTTTATCTCCTGTGGGGCTGCGAGCTATAAATCAACCCTGCAGAACCAGAACAAAACCATTTTCTCCTTTTATTTTCCAACACGGCAAAGAACATTTATTTATTTATATTTATTTATATAAGTTATTCATACCCTGACTTTTCCATGCCACACCAAATGCTTCCTGGGTGACCTTGGGCCAGTCACTGGCTGCAATCCTAAAAACACTTTCATTGATCATAATGGGGCAGTCCCCCAAATCCAGAGTAACGACAGGAGCATGTAAAAGACTTTACGTGCACCCGTAGATATTGCACCACCTAGTGAAAACCTATGGGAAATTCATATTGGAATCCAGAGTAAGTTGTTCTTACACCGGAGCAAGGACTCCCTGTAGTTACTCTGGATTTTGCCCTTACTTTTGAGTAGACACGGTTAGGATTGTGCTCACTTACTCTCAGCCTAACCTACCTCACAGGGTTGTTGTGAGGATAAAAGGATAAAAAAATTTGTACGCCACCCTTGGCCATTTGCTTTGGCATGGGAAAGGCAATTAAACAAACATACACACAAACAAACAAATAAATAAAGCACTCATGTACAGTACTTTCATGTGATTAATTTAAGCTGTATATTACTTATTATTAAATTTTAAATTATTTGCACATAATTTATTACGTACAGGGCACAATCCAGAGTAACTACGGGGAGTCCTTGCTCCGGTGTAAGAACAATTTGCTCTGGATTGCAATATGAATTTCCCATAGGTTTTCACTTGGTGGTGCAGTAACTATGGCTGCACATAATGTCTCTTATGTGCTCCCGTAGTTACTCTGGATTGTAGGGATAGGCTGCAATCCTTAAGACATTTTCCTAGGAGTAACTCTACAAACTCTACATTTTCCTAGGAGTAACTCTACAAACTCTACAAGAGACGTAAAGTCTCTTTCATGCTCCCGTAGTTACTCTGGATTTGGGGGCTTCTCTAAATGCCATATACAAGTGAGAGCACCATATACAGGTCTCTCATTGTGTTGTGTGCTCTTGCAGTAGGGTTGCCACATGTCCCCCCAAACAGGAATAATCCCGATTTTTTGGGGGGTGTATGTGTGTTCACATATTGGCAAAAGGGAGAGAGGGTCCTGTTCTGATTTTGTGGAAGAGAATTATGGCAACTGTACACTTTGGGAACAAGAGGCTGGTTGTGGGCCAGTTTGAGCCTCACCATGGGCTGCATCTGGCCCCTGGGCCAGGGTTTGGAGACCCAGTTCTAAGAGAAAGGGGGATGAAATCAGCAAAAAAAGAAAGAGTAGGGAGGATGTGATGTTGCATTGGGCTACATCAGGCCCTGATCCCTGATTGAAAAATATGAACCGCTTTGGGAACGTAGGCGCAACAGTGATTGAGGCTGTGCTGCAATCAGCAATCATTGTCCGAGTTGCAGCCCTCGTATTGTTGCAACAGTCAAATGAAGCTCTTGGCCCTGGCACGTTGCATAAGTCTTGCAGCTGGGGACTGAAGCAGCCCCCGTCGCACCAGCCAAGCGTTCAGTGCTCGAGTGCAGAGAAGTCTCCGTAGAGGAAGGCGCGGGAGGCATACTCCAAACACATTGACTTTTCACACCAGTAGCCGGTGTGATCCCACCAAGAGATCAGGTCCACCTTCTCCTACCAAAGCAACCCATGTTCAGAGGGATCCTACAGAAGCCGTGTGGCTGGTGAGATGTGCCACAGTGGTGACGCTGCAGGGGCTTCAGGGTTGCCGTATGTCCCGAAAAATCCCGATTTGGGGGGATTGTGTTCACATACTGGCAAATGGGACAGAGGGTCCTGTGCTGATTTTGTGGAAGAGAATTATGGCAACCCTATTCAGGGTGCAAATTAAAAACCAAAATACCATTGCAGGTCTGATCCCGTTTCAAGCGCTCTTTGCACAGATTGAAAACTCAGGTGGGGAATAGAGACTGATCACAAGGCACACCTTTCATCCAACAATGAGTGGAGCATCACAATCGAGGTACAGTGAAAGGTACAACATAGTGGTGTGTGGGTATGTGTGTGTTACGCAACAACGATGCTCCTTCCCCCATGTGGCCTCTTGTACACAAGCTTCTTCTCTGTCACATCCACTGCATAGCGCAGGTGATGATGGACTGAATGCTCCTGAGATGTGGGGGGAGAAAATAAATCCCGGTGCTCATAAACCCATAAACTAAGACCAATGTGTGATGTGTTCAGATCTGGTGACATTTTGGCAGAAAGCAGCTTTTGGAAGCAGGTGCTGCTATGCACGGGACACTGTTTCCCACACATATAGATCGTCCATGTAGGAGATCCATTCATGCGCCATCATGTATGGCCTCCTGATCCACTTTACATTTGACATGCAACGACACATGACGTGAAATTGTTCGAGTTCAGAACCAGTTCCTGACATTCTGTTTGGTGTGGCCAAGAAGCACAACCTGTGTACCCAAGACATACAACCAAGAAGCATCAAAAGAGCATGGGTGTTTGGGTTGGTTCTCAATCACTAAGGGTCAGAAGGTCTGACCCCATTGCTTGTCCTGCTGGTAGCACTCCATAGAAATCCATTAGAAGTGAACCCCAATATGTTGTTGTCCATTTTGAAAAGAGATCCTGTTGTTCACAAGCCCTGCGTTCACACATGCCTCCTGCCATAATTTTAATTCCGATATAGGTGCATTTGAGGTAGGGTTGCCATATATCCCGAAAACAGGGACAATTCCGATTTTGGGGGATTGTGCTCACATACTGGCAAATGGGACAGAGGATCTCATCCCCATTTTGTGGAAGAGAATTATGGCAACCCTAATTCGAGGGGAAGCTGCCAGTCCAGCAAAACAGACGCATGGCTATTTTCATGTGCCAGATATGCCCCTGGAGTTTATGCATAGAAAGCCATTGGGGTGATCAGCTACTATAAGGTATCGAGGCTCGGTAAAAGTGCACATGCTTTCCATGCTCATGGCTGGGATCCCAATAGCTCCATTGCATGTTGGAGATTTGGGGTCCCATCCCTGGTCGAGAAGGTAGATCACAGGTTGGACTCAGCATAGGCCAGCTTTCTCAGGTGGGGGGGCTAAGAAATACCCCCTAACTTTGGAGAACAAGGTGATCCAGTGTGGGTATCAGACATAGGGTTGCCATAATTCTCTTCCATAAAATTGGAACAGGACCTTCTGACCCTTTAGCCACTATGTGAACACAACCCCCCCTAACTGAAACTGTCTCTGTTTTGGGGGACATATGGCAACCCTAATCAGACACCAGGAATTCCTAGATCTCCAGGGGGATCTCAAGGGCAGCACTAGGCTTGGTGTGGCTCCTGATGGAGAACCTGTTGAGCCACTTCAGACCATAAACCATACACAAGGTGGACCACCTGCCACTGGTCCCTTCCTTTGGAGGTGAGTCTCCCCAATATATATATCTCACACAAACACCACCAGCACTCCACCAGCACCACCTGGCACCAGCACCAACTCCACCACCAGCACTGGCACAAACACTGGCACCACCATCACCACCACTCTCTGATGGCAAATCAATATATTGGACAGAAGGCCATTGGATCAATAGATAGACCACGATGTAAAGCAAAGCAGCTCATTTGAGAGAGAGAGAGAGAGAGAGAGAGAGAGAGAGAGAGAGAGAGAGAGAGGCATCTCCTCTGCCTTACATTCACCCAAACAGATTGAATTCTTAAAGAGACACGAGTGGAATATCAATGGGGGAGCGCATTGAATGGTCGGAAGCTCTGAGAGGTGGGGAGGGATGTTGTGGTGGTGAAGAGATTCCCTCTGCACATCTTCTCAGCCCACACATCTCTCCGGTACAGCAGGCGCAACACCCTGGCTGTGCCAGTTTTTTCCGCACTGGTACTGCGCCTGCCTTCCCCAGGCTGGTACCCAAAGATGCTGGGGACGGTTTCAGAATATGTGTGTGTGGGAGACGGATAATCTCCCCCCAGGGAATCCAGGAGCAGAAAAGAGCCAGAGAAAAGGGATGTTTTTTCCCCTCCAAGGTACCACTCCAGGACAACACCTGCAGTGGGTGTTCATCACACCCACAGGCGCATGGGAGACGCTGGCACCTCCAGGGCTGCCGACAGCCAGAGCCCCCAGCCCTACCTGTTCCACACATGGCCCACCAGAGAGCTCTCCCCCCCCCATGGGTCAGAAAGGCCAAGAAACTTTCACCTTTGCCATTAGGGAAGACTCACATCTCTTACCCCACAACCAGGTCCTTTGAGACCATGCTCCATAAGAGATCACAACACAGCTACCTGAACCTTTCCAACCTGAACCCTGGTCTGACCCTTTTCATGCACCTCTCTCTGCCCCATGTCCTCTCATGCGCCTCTCTCTGCCCCATATTACTCCATGCGCTTCTCTGCCCCATGTTCCTCCATGCAGCTCTCTGCCCCATGTTGACTCATGCACCTCTCTCTGCCCCATCTCTCTCTGCCTCATATTATTTCATGCACCTCTCTCTGTCCCATGTTCTCTTATGTGCCTCTCTCTGCCCCATGTTCTTTTATGAACCTCTCTACCCCATATTATCTCATGTACCTCTCTTTGCCCCATGTCAATTAATGCACTTCTCTCTGTCCCATCTCTCTCTGCCCCATGTTCTTTCATGAGCCTCTCTCTGTCCCATCTCTCTCTGTCCCATATTCTCATGCACCTCTCTTTGCCCCATGTCAATTCAAGCTCCTCTCTCTGTCCCACCACTCTCTGCCCCATATTATTTCATGCACTTCTCTCTGCCCCATGTTCTCTCATGAACCCCTCTCTATCCCATATTCTCTCATGCGCCTCTGCCCCATATTCTCTCATGCACCTCTCTTTGCCCCATATCAATTCATGCACCTCTCTCTGCCCTACCTTTCTCTGCCCCATATTATTTCATGCACCTCTCTCTGCCCCAAGTTCTTTCATGCTCCTCTCTCTGCCCATGTTCTCTCATGCGCCCCTTTCTGCCCTATATTGGTTCCATATTTTGCACCCCATTCTTTGTCCTCTTAAGGGTCACTTGTGGCCCACACATACACACCATCACCACCACCACTCACCCTCTGCCTTGGGCACCCTTCAGTATGCACCTGCACACTGAATGGACACAAAGTCCAATGGGTTCAGTGCCAGAACCCTCCACCTTGCACCCTCCCTGACACTACCACACACTAAGTCAAGCCATAAGGACCCCACAGGTCAAGATGCACCATCTGGGTGCCAGAGTTGCCGTGCATGAGATTCCGTTCACGGCGATGCTCAGCGATGCCACCAAAGAGAGACTCACCTTCCAGTTCATCTTCGGGAATGTCAACAGGATGCTGTTCTGCCAGGATATTGGGAATGGTATAAATACCCCGGTACATCAACGCAGCTGTTACGGGATGGAAAGGCATCTCGGCAGCTCTTGGAAAGCCCAACTTTAATCCCAAATGTCATAGGAAGCAACCTGGCCGGGCACACAGGAGAGGGTAGAGAGTGGGGGCACACACCTGCCACGGTGCCACCCGTGATCGCGCCACCAATGGGACACTCTCACTGGGAACCAGATGCTTGGAGTCACCACTGGTCCTAATTCCAGGTGAGCCGTAACGTCGTCGACTGTGGCCACATTGGCGAGACCCCCACACCGTCGCCACTGTCTTCCAGGCAAGAATTGAAGGGATCCCACACCGACACAATATTCCCCCAATGGGTGTCCAATTCCTCGATTCCCAAACCAAGGAGAATCAATTCCTCTTCATTCCAGCAATCTTGATCCTCTGTGGCTCAGGCACACCACAGCGCATAGAGCTGCATCCTCTCTCTGTGTAGCTTTTCAGCCAGAGCTATTCAGACCGCGTGGAGCTGGCGCACAGCATGGCTTGAGGCCAGATCCCTAAGGGTGCACATGGGGAAATGTGGGGAAGGTCACTTATCACCCCACAACGGGTAAGTTTCCAAAGGAGAGACTCAATTCCTGGCTGTGCTCTCGGCTTCTCTAAGCCGTATAGCAGTGGCTGGCTGGCTTCCTCGGTCTCACTCACACACATACACTACACACATGCTCCCCCCTCTGCCAAGCAAATGAACATCTGAGCAGCCGAACATCTACATCAGTAGGAGGAGGGGGAAAAGGATATATCAGTCACAGGCGGAGGAAAGACACACACATACACACACAGAATCCATGCGCTTGCCTTCCCTCTATCTCCCTCCACATCCACCACACACAAGGGCTGCACAACCACAACACTGAGAGTGATCAGCCCACATCCTGCCCAGCAACACCTGTGTCAGGTGGAGTCCCAATCCTGCAGGCTTCCAAGGAAAGGATGCTTGGAGTCTATCCAGCAGCAGGCGCATAGGGAAGGAGCTCCTGGACACCACATTCAGGGCCTCACATGTTGTGTCCTCGGTGCACAAAGGACACAGGCGGCCAATGGATCCATGAGCGCACTTTCAGCCTGGTGCACTCAGATCCTCATGGAAGTTCACTTTGGCTTGCTTTGTCCTCCACTATCTTTTGCCGCGCATGATGCGCAGAGTTACCGTATTCTCGGTCTTAATCCTCAACAAGCGTTGTTGAATTGTTTTGTTTTTGGGTGGATGGGTGGGGGAATTATGGATGTTGTGGGGGTGGAGGTAGTGGGGGGAATAATTGTCTACAGCACTTGGAGGGTCAGGGACAAACACAGGCATGAACATAACATTTGGGTTGTGACTTTGAACATAGGTTTAATAACACATGTGGGTTGTGACTTTGAACATAGGTTTAATAACACATGTGGATTAAGACTGAATGTAGGTTTAATAACACATGTGGGTTGTGACTTTGAACATAGATTTAATAACACATGTGAGGTGTGACTTTGAACATAGGTTTAATAACACATGTGGATTAAGACTGAATGTAGGTTTAATAACACATGTGGGTTGTGACTTTGAACATAGATTTAATAACACATGTGGGTTGTGACTTTGAACATAGGTTTAATAACACATGTGGATTAAGACTGAATGTAGGTTTAATAACACATGTGGGTTGTGACTTTGAACATAGGTTTAATAACACATGTGGATTAAGACTGAATGTAGGTTTAATAACACATGTGGGTTAAGACTTTGAACATAGGTTTAATAACACATGTGAGTTATGACATTGAACATAGGTTTAATAACACATGTGAGTTATGATGTTGAACATAGGTTTAATAACACATGTGGGTTAAGACTGAACATAACACATGTGAATTATGACGTTAATCATAGGTTTAATAACATATATGGGTTAAGACTGAATGTAGGTTTAATAACACATGTGGGTTAAGACTTTGAACATAGGTTTAATAACACATGTGAGTTATGACATTGAACATAGGTTTAAATACACATGTGAGTTATGATGTTGAACATAGGTTTAATAACACATGTGGGTTAAGACTTTGAACGTAGGTTTAATAACATGTATGTTATGACTTTGCACATAGGTTTAGAAACTTATGTTGGAAATTTTTGCACTTGGCTCTGCAGAGGATGTCACACTGGAAGGCAACCACTTTTTTGTGGACCATGTGTTGATTTGCAGCCTCCGTAATGAGGAAGATGCTCTCACCTCCTCCTCCCCTTGACATGGAGTGCGCACTTCAATTTACTTGACACTTTGTGACACATCACACCTGGATCAGACAGTTCTTGACATAACAGCTCCCTCGAAGAGGATCATCTTTAAGGTATTAGAAGGTGAGAAGATGAGTGGGAACACTGCCCAGCACAACTTGTGAATTGAACACATCATACCAGCCATAGATGACGTCCCACCTGGAGTTTGCACACCTCTGGCGTTTGCCACGTGTGCCAAAAACACGGAGCAGGCATCTGACAGTAGCTGGAGGAGGTGATGGTGGTGGTGCTGGAGATTGGGTTCGGCTTGGATCTGAACATGTGCTGTAGACCTGGCCACATCCAGAGCCTGTTGCGCAGATTGTTGTATATCTGGAATCCTATAGTTCATGCGCTCATGGGATTTGGGACCTTTGAGAAGCTGCAATGGGTGCTCATATGGCTTCTTCATTCTTAATTCAAGCTTCGTCCAGGTTTGCCACCCTAAGCTTTCGATGTACACACTCGAGATCCTGCCTCCACCCACATCCCTACGTGACAACCGCAGCTGCTTGATATACACAACAGCTGTGCCTTTGTTAGTGCTGTACATTGTCTCCCTAGTCTTCACCCCATCACTTCATTCTTATTCTTCGGAGCGACGCGGTCAGATCTTCTGTCCCCGTTTTCGCCTCTGCAGGGGCAATTGTCTCGCAGGGCTGGCCAGATGTAGTCCTAACAGTAGACATTTTACTGGTCGAAGTTGATGATCATGGGATACAGCCCTTCGCAGAGGCAGACCCATATGGGTTCCATCCATTTCAAAATTATCATGCTGGGAGAGCCCAATTATAATGGTGGTAGAGTTGCCATAATTCTCTTCCACAAAATCGGGACAGGACCCTATGACCCATTTGCCAGTATGTGAACACAATCCCCCCAAATAGGGACTGTCCTGATTTTTCAGGACATATGGTGACCTTAAATGGGGGTCAGCTTCTGGGGGTCACATTTGGCCCATAGGTTTGGCACTCCTGTGATAAGAGTTTTGGACTCTACTCCATCATTGACTCCACCATCTGCTACATCATCTGCTAGCAACCTGAGACCGTTGCCCCTCTTAGCTGGATATTCTCAAGATCCATGGATAGACTGGGTGCTCTGGCATGAAACCAGTGAGGATCAACCAGGAACTGGGAGTGCTGCTCAGGACCCTCGTTCTTCTTCTCAAAAACCGGCCTGCTGCTGCTGCAGAACGGAAGAAGGAGGGACAGTATTGGCATGCAGTCCTTCTCTCCTGTTGCGCCTCGGCTTCCCTAAATATTCATGAAATAATTGAATATTCTTTCCGTTTGCTCTGCAAAGTGTCATGCACACTGATGGATCTATCTATCTATCTATCTATCTATCTATCTATCTATCTATCTATCTATCTATCTATCTATCTATCTATCTATCTATCTATCTATCTATGAAGGTAGGTAGGTAGGAAGGTAGGTAGGAAGGACAGACAAATCTATCTATCTATCTATCTATCTATCTATCTATCTATCTATCTATCTATCTATCTATCTATCTATCTATCTATCTATCTATCCATCCACTGTCTGTGTGTCATGTTTTCCTCCCTCCCTTCCTTCTTGTCAGTCAGTCAGTCTGTCTGTCAGTCTGTCCATCCATCTGTCTGTCCATTGTCCAGTCCATCCGGTCCTTCCTTCCTTCCTGTCATTCACTCTGTGTGTCTATCATCCATCCAGATAGATCATCATCCTTCCTTCTTGTCAGTCAGTCAGTCAGTCTGTCTGTCAGTCTGCCTGCCTGCCTGCCTGCCACCCACCAAGGCACCCACCCTCCCATCCATCCAATCATCCATCCATCCATTCATCCTTCCACCCATCCATCCCGTCTGGCAGTCTGTCTGTCTGTCTGTCTGTCTATCTATCTATCACCTTCCTTCCTTCTTGTCAGTTAATCAGTCAGTCACCCACCTACCCACCCATCCATCCTTCTCAGCTACAAAATAAATGGAGAAACTCAACAAATTAAATGAATAGAGGATGAAACAAAACAAAGAACAATGAGAGGAAAAGCAAAATAGAAAGCTTGTTTTATTAAATAAAAAATTAGAATATGCTGTGCATTTTCTCCCACAGCCCAGATCTTTCTGTCCTGCATCCACGATTGGGGGGGGGGCAGATGTTCTGGAGGCCCCGAGGAAGTGGGGTTGCAGCAAGCGCATGTGAGCACATGCAGTCTCACCCCACTTGGTGCCTCTCACCCCTAGAGTGCTTGGTAAATATTAGCTGGATTCAACTCCAGCTACCGAGTGTTGACAGTGGGGGGGGGGGCTGGCAGTGCCATTCATCCCTACCATGGATGAAACAAATACAGTTGCAAGCTTTTCTTCTAGGCTGGGGTACATTTTGCACAATGCGTGGCATGGATTTTCAGAACCATCCTGTGGATGCCCCTCTTTTTCTTGGGCAGAAGCAAACCTAGAATGGAGAGTTCTTTGTCGCTGTCAGATTGGTCTGAAAAAGAGAGTGGCCTCTTCCACCCCATCCACCAAAGCCCCTCTTGAGCCACGTTTCTGATTGCTGATTGAAAGTGGACATTTGCAGGCCCTTCCTTAGACCTCAGTGCTGCAAATCACTCTCCAGGTGATTGTAGGATCGCAACTGTCATCTCTGAATTCTATTCTATGGCTGTCCGATGCAAAGATTGCCCAAATCCTGAGCCAAAGTGGCAACACAACCTCAACATCCATTGCAGCATCTGTTGCATATCATATTAAATGCATATTGCATTTTAAAAAATCAACAATGTAAGGATTGGAATTTTATTCTGCAGATTCCCCATCCAGAACCACCAGCCAAAGCAACCCTTGACAAGGGTTTTTGGAAACCTGAAAGTAGGAGGAAATTATAGATTGATGGGTAGTGGGCAGGAGCCCCCCCACCACCACTTTTGGCCCGGGAAATATGGCACAGGCTAGCCTTGCAAACCCAGGTTGATGCAGCTTCCACTAGAGGGAGCAAGAGAGCTGCACTTAGTGAGCTGCTTACACCTGGAGTTTGCATGCAGATCTTTGGGGAGTGATGGTGGACATCATGGCAGCACCAACTGGCAGGTGTAATAATAAAACTAATTTATATTTCAAGTCAGAGAGTGAAAACCAGTCAAACCACTATCTATCAGTTAAAACAAGCTCGACTCTACTGCAATCTGAAGAGTCCAAACCACCCACGCTTTGCTTGATGTTCTGCACCTTTGTAGCCAGGTAGAATATTCCCCGGTGCAGCACCCTTGCTATCTATCTATCTATCTATCTATCTATCTATCTATCTATCTATCTATCTATCTATCTATCTATCTATCTATCTATCTATCTATCCTAAAAATTAGTATCCCACCTTTCTCGGGTCATAGACCGACTCAAGGAGGCTCACATTAAAACATAATTAAAAACATTAAATAGAACATTCAATTAAAAACAATTAAAACATAGAAGCTAAAAACAGTACAAACAATAATATCTGTCTGTCTGTCTGTCTTGGACCTCAAGTGGCAACTGAGAGGGGCAGAGACAAGCAGAATGTCTCCAAAAACCAACTGCTGGATCTTTTTAGCTGACGTTCCTCTTTCTTGCCCTGCTACTCTCTTCCTTTCTTCTTCCTGAGATGAGCTGCCTTTGCTGTAGGTGGAAACCAAAATCCACAGGGAGTTTCTTAGATGATTCTGAAAAATTGGTTTGGAAGTTATTAGCAATTGGGTGTCTGGGAGCTGTGGTTGTGGGACACCGCACTTCACATTCATTTACTTAATGTTCATTTAATGTGCTGCTCATTTACTTGGTTGTTTGGTGCGTTCATTAATCGGTTGCTCCTTTATCCTCAATGCAGCGAATCACATGCTTGCAGAAGCTCGTGTGGCGCAACCGTGGCCATGGCAGACGCTCTGCTTCCTCTACTAGGGTTGCCCTTCCTGACCTCATCATTGTCAGTCCCCAAGACGTGGTGGCTGGAACAGATTGCTGGAAAAAACCAATATATGGGACACTCACTGGGGTTTTTCACTGATTCTGCTCATATATCTATATCTATATATATCTAGTTTCAATGGCCATGCTGTGAATATATATATATTCACAGCATGGCCATTGAAACTCTTCCTGGTGTGAAGATAATAGGTGTAAGCCAGAGGGTGAAACATCATCCTTATGAGATAAAGGGAGGTTGAGGGCTTTCTGGTTTAGGGGAAAAGGAACTGGACACACATATGGACACACATGGACAAACACACTGATGAACATACAGACACACACATACAGGACTTATGTTCAATGTGTGCCATGGAAGGAGCAAAACAGGGTTCATCCAGTAGAACTAGTGGACAAAACAGGGTATATTCCCATTTTACAATGGGAAAATTAAAGCTGAGAGAGTGCAGTTTCCCACTGGGATCGATCTATCTATCTATCTATCTATCTATCTATCTATCTATCTATCTATCTATCTATCTATCTATCTATCTATCTGTCTGTCTGTCTGTCTGTCTGTCTGTCTGTCTGTCTGTCTGTCTGTCTGTCTACAGTATTTATATATTGCTTTTCAACTGAAAAGTTCACAGAGCAGTTTACCAGAAAATGAAAAAAATTAATAGCTAATTAATATCTAATGAGTCCCTGTCCCAAAAGAATAATTTAAAATTGTTCATAGACCAAGTGAAATTCAAAACAGGGAAGCTATATTACAACTTGTGTACTAGGCTACATCAGATCCAAAAACATTTATACATTTATAGCGTTTATACATTTATACATTTATAGCGTTACACATAAGTGTCATACATACATTCATCTATATGTATGGTCATCATTGGCATCCTTCAGTCAACCATCCTATATGTAGGGGCATCATTGGCATATATAAGTCATCATTGGCATCCTTCAGTCTTGAAAGACTATGGTATCGTGCTCTGACTGGAGGTCCTAAGACAGCATCTGGTGTGGATGATGACCTCTCCCACCGTCAGAAGTAGGCCCTGGCGTCACACACTGCGCCAATCAAGCAACGACTTATAACCGGTTTTGGGAGTAAGTACTATTAAATATAATGGGATTTACTTCTGAGTAGACATGCTTAGGATTGCACAAGATGTGTCTGCCCTATATGCCTTTAATAGGGGATGGAGAGATTTCTGGAGCAAAACTCCGTCATGAGTGACAAGTCATGGTGGGTATATGGTACCCTCCAGTTTTAGATGTAAACTACCTTAGAATGCCAGGTGCCAAAAGTGGCACCAGGACGCAGGTCTCTTTTGTGCTTCCCTAAAGCATCTGATGGGGGACTGAGAGATACCAGTAGACCTGATCAAGACAGGTCAAGACCAAGACAGATCAAGACCAGTAGACTTGACCTGATCAAGACAGGCTCTTCTGATATTCCTATGAATATTGGAAATTGTTGCTGTCTCTCTTTGAATGGGTGCAGTCTAAATAATATCAAATTATTGGTATAAATTAATAATAACAAATAATATCAAATAATTGGTATTATTCTTCTGTCCAAGACCACAGGGGCGACCCCATGTGCTTGTTTTCTGGTCAGTTGGCAACCTTACCTGAGAAACTTAAGGCTGCCCTAGTTTCATTGCAAGAACTTGGAGAGGAAAACAACTCGGAGAGAGAATTAGATTTGTTCCATTGCTCTTGCTTTTAATACCCAAAGGCGTCATTAGCAATATGGGGGAAAGAAGTTACCGATTCTATTATTCCTTTTTTCCCCCTCCAGACGGGAGTCCCTTTTAAACGAAAACTATTTATTCTGGAGGGAAATGTGTAGCTTCTGAAACAACGAATTTCCTGCCTAAATGAGAATCTGGGCTACAATTCATGTTTGAAAGTCACCCTTCCATCGCTCTCAGCATGGTCAGGGGAATTCAATTAAAAATAAAAGCAATCATGGAACTGCAGCAGAGGCGAGGTGCAGCGTCTACCTTTCAGGGCTCCAAAATGCATCACTTTCTTTCTTCCAGACTTTCTTTGTAAAAAAAATAGTAATAATAATAATCTCAAATCATCCGTCTGACCCTCCGTTTATTTAGAAAATTGGTTTTCCCCTTTCTGATGGGCATATCTGGACGTTGACAAAGTGATGATATGTCTTCATCGATTTGGCTAAGGCTATGGTTCTCAAACCTACTGTAGGCTGTCCCATGGGGGAACGGGCGCACTTTTCAAGGACCGGTAGGGTTTGCGTCACCCGGTGCATGGACACCTTGCGTCATCTCTAAGATGAACCTCCTCCTGTAAGAAATTATATAGAAAAATTACAGTTAGCACAATCCTAACCATGTCTTCTCAAAAGTAAGCCCCATTGTGTTCAATGGGTGCTACTACCAGGAAAGTGTCTTTAAGATTGCAGCCATAATCATACATACAACCTAAATGCAGTAGCATCACTAGGGTTGGGATCAACCCTATTGTCTTTATTGAGGGCAAAAACCAGAGTAACTATGGGGAGTGCTGCTCCGGTGTAAGAACAACTTACTCTGGATTCCAATATGAATTTCCCATAGGTTTTCACCAGGTGGTGCAGTACCTACGGGTGCACGTAAAGTCTCTTATGTGCTCCCGTAGTTACTCTGGATTTGGGGTTATATATTTATTTTAATTAATATATAACAGTACAGGTCACCCAGCCAATCAGTTACCAACAAAAAAAAAACCAATGGCCAACTTGATCAATCAACTAGCAGTATTTATATAACACTTTTCAACAAAAATATCACAAAGCGGTTTATAAAGAAACTAGCGAAAGGCGTACCCGCGTTGCGGGAGTAAAATTTCCCCGTATGCCATCCCCCCATATGCATCAACTCCCCATGGATAACTTTTCCCCAGGCATAACAACCCCTCGTGTGCAACTTCCCCCATACACATCAACCCCCCATGCGCAACTTCACCCATGCGCATCAACCCCGCATGCACAAGTTACCCCATGCGCAACTTCCCCCATGCGCAACTTCCCCCATATGCATCAAACCCCATGCACAATTTTCCCCATGCGCAACTTCCCCCCATGCGCAACTTTCCCTGATGCGCAACTTTCCCCCATGCGCAACGACTCCGGATGCGCAACTTCCCCCACGCGCAACTTCCCCCATGCGCAACTTTCCTCCCATGCGCAACTTCCCCCACGTGCAACTTTCCCCCATGCGCTACTTTCCCCATGCGCATCGACCCCCCATGCGCAACTTCCTCCATGCGCAACTTCCTCCATGCGCAACTTTCCTCCCATGCACAACTTCCCCCATGTGCAACTTTCTCCCATGCGCTACTTTCCCCATGCGCATCGACCCCCCATGCGCAACTTCCCCCATGCGCAACTTCCCCCATGCGCAACTTTCCTCCCATGCGCAACTTTCCTCCCATGCGCAACTTTCCACCCATGCGCAACTTTCCCCATACACAATTTTCCCCATGCGCAACTTCCCCCATGCACAACTTCCCCCATGCGCAATTTCCCCCATGCACAACTTCCCCCATGCGCAACTTTCCTCCATGCGCAACTTTCCTCCATGTGCATCATTCCCCCATGTGCAACTTCCCCCATGCGCAACTTTCCTCCATGCGCAACTTTCCTCCATGCGCAACTTTCCTCCATGCGCATCATCCCCCCATGCGCATCATCCCCCATGCGCAACTTCCTCCCATGTGCAACTTTCCTCCCATGCGCAACTTTCCTCCCATGCGCAACTTTCCCCATACGCAACTTTCCCCATGCGCAACTTTCCCCGTGCACAACTTTCCTCCATGTGCATCATCCCCCCATGCGCAACTTTCCCCCGTGCACAACTTTCCCCTGTGCACAACTTCCCCCCGTGCGCAACTTTCCCCCATGCGCAACTTCCCCCATGCGCAACTTTCCTCCCATGCACAACTTCCTCCCATGCGCAACTTTCCTCCATGCGCAACTTTCCTACATGTGCAATTTCCCCTCATGCGCAATTTCCCCTCATGCGTAATTTCCCCTCATGCGTAATTTCCCCTCATGCGCAGCATCCTCGCCAGCGCAACCTCTACCTCCGAACAACATCCCCCAGTGCACCAGGGTCTGAGCACCAAACAGGCTGGATGTGGTTGAGTCTCCCATGTTAAGTATGGGACAGAAACACGTTGCCCCCTTTTCAGCCCCTGAAGGGTTAATTTCTCCAGATGGTTCTTGGTGGGTGTTCAGGTGACAGAAGGAACTCCCAGAATTCCATGCTTCAGGCCCAGCAGTTGGGGCGGAATGTTGCTGAGTCAGCAATTCTCAATGCAAAGTATAGGGAGGAAAACACGTTGCACCCCTTTTCACCCCCTTCCGGTTGGAATTTCCGAAAACCGGTTCTTAGTGCACCCCCCCGTCACGGAAGGAACACCCACCCCAAATTTCACGCTTCTAGGCCCAGCGGTTTTGGCAGGGCGGTGATGAGTGAGTCAGTCAGTGAGTCAGTGAGTCAGTGAGTGAGTCAGTGAGTGAGTGACTTTTCTCTTTTATATATATAGATAAAATGGGTCTTGACTGGACTTGGTGGGACCCATACAGCTGAAGCATGCGCTCAGATCAATGGAAATTTGAACTGACTCCCACTAAACCCCTTATGGGTTCCCTGCTGTGTCATAATAAACATCATTGGATCTGGGAACAGTCAGTCTCATTGAGCAGTTTTATGAAAATCCACTTCTTGTCCCATAAGGCCGTTGTGTTTTCTGTTTATTTGGCTATAACTATAGAGAGAATAACTATTCCCCAAATCCAGAGTAACTACGGGAGCACGTCATTATATGCACCCATAGTTACTGCACCTCCTAGTGAAAACCTATGGGAAATTCATATTACAATCCAGAGTAACTTGTTCTTACACCGGAGCAACGACTCCCCGTAGTTACTCTGGATTGCACCCTATGTTTAAGATCTGCATCAAATTATGATATTATTAAAATATAGGGCACAATTCAGAGTAACTACAGGGAGTCCTTGCTCTGGTGTAAGAAAAATTTACTTTGGATTGCAATATGAATTTCCCATAGGTTTTCACCATGTGGTGCCATAACTACGAGTTCATGTAATGTCTCTTACGTGCTCCCGTAGTTACTCTGGATTGTAGGGATAGTGAGCTGTGGTGGCTCATTGGTTAATGTTAACCTGAATGTTGGCAGGTCATTGGTTTGAGACCCAAGTACCACTCAATTGAGTGAGTTCCCACTATTCGCTCAGTTTCTGCCAATCTAGCAGTTCAAAGGCACGTGAGTGCAAGTTGGTACCACTTTGGTGGGAAGGTAATCCATGCGCCTTTGGTGTTTAATCATGTTGGCCACATGACTTCAGAAATAACTTCAGATAATACTGGCTCTTCAGCCTTGTCATGGGGATGAGCACTGCCCTTCTGGGCAACACCGTTGCCTTTACCCTTCCATGTGTAGCCAACAAACCCTACAATCCAGAGTAACTACGGGAGCACATAAGAGACATTACATGTGCCTTTAGTTACTGCACCACCTAGTAAAAACCTATGGAAAATTCATATTGCAATCCAGAGCAAATTGTTCTTACACCAGAGTAAGGACTCCACATAGTTACTCTGGATTGCGCCCATAGGCGAGTCTGTTAAAATATAATGGATTTACTCAAATCTAACAATTGCCTTTTTCAGCTGAATTCCGTCTCCAAAATCAGGGTGCGCATTAGATTTGATGGTTAATTAAATTTGAGTAAATGTGGTATTTTGATTATAAGTATAGCCAGTGGTAGGCTTCAGGGGGTTCTCACAGGTCCTATAGAACCCTTGGCTACTGAGCGCCTGGTTCTGAGAACCGGATACTAATGGGACATAGAACCTGTTGTTAATTTAGGTTATTTAGACATAGAACCTGTTAATTTATTTGAATCCCACCACTGAGTATAGGGTATGCGTTAGATTCAATGGTGCATTAAATTCAAGTGCATACAGTATGTCATAGAAGAATCTGGGCAAAATCCAGAGTAACAACGGGGAGTCCTTGCTCCGGTGTAAGAACAAGTTACTCTGGATTCCAATAAGAATTTCCCATAGGTTTTCACTAGGTGGTGCAGTAACTACAGGTGCATGTAAAGTCTCTTATCTGCTCCTGTAATTACTCTGGATTTGGGGGTATGTTAAAATAATATGTCAATGAATATACAAATTAAAAAGACACCAGAGAGAACCAAATCAGAATACAATAATTATTGACATATATTTAAATCCTGGAAAAACAGAAACCCCTGTCTTACATTTTTCCTGGCTGTATCTGTACTCCAGTGTGACAGTGTTCGTTCATGTGTACACATGCAAACATGCTTCTTCTCCCATGTATTCTTATGTGCTATGCATTTGCTCGGAAGCATAAATTGCTGGGTTTTCCTTCTCCCGAAATCGATCGTGGCCATTCCAGCAGTGCTTTGGTGGCTGTTAAAAAACCGGCAACTAATCTCTTTGCAGAATAATCACAGCCACATAAAAGAAACAGCTGGGTGGAATAAGCTCCTACCCCCCCTGCTTTTATCTCCTTAATAGCCACCGCAGTGCCCTTCCAAAAGTCCCAGACCGCTGGGCAGCCTCAACAGATATGAACCAATGAACCAATGAGGGTCTTGACATCTTCCACATATTTCCATATTTCCGTCTTCTGAAACTGGGTGGACACATCCGACCTGACATCCGACATCTGTGATATCATGGCCTTCCCTAGATCCAGATACTTACCTATCAAGATACCAGATACTTCCCTAGAACCTATAAGGAGGGTGCACCCATCACCCTTGTACAGAGTTACCCTACAATCCAGAGTAACTACGGGAGCATGTAAGAGACATTACGTGCACCCATACTTACTGCACCACCTAATGGAAACTTATGGGAAATTCATATTGCAATCCAGAGCACACTGGAGTAAGGACTCCCTGTAGTTACTCTGGATTGAGCCCTTAGTTTATTTATTCATTTGTTTGTGCATTCATTCATGTATTCGTTTATTTATTCATTTGTTCATTTGTGTGTGTGAGTGTATTTATTTATTCATTCATTTGTTCGTTCATTCATTAGTGCATTCATATGTGCATTTATTCATTCATTCATTTGTGTGTATGTGCGATCATTTGTGCATTCGTTTATTTATTTATTTATTCATTCGTTTGTGCATTCATTCATGCATTTGTTTATTTATTCATTTGTTCATTTGTGTGTGTGTGTGTATTTATTCATTCGTTCATTTGTTCATTCATTCATGCATTCATTCATTTGTTCATGTGTGTGTATGTGCGATCATTTGTGCATTCGTTTATTTATTTATTTATTCATTCGTTTGTGCATTCATTCATGCATTCGTTTATTTATTCATTTGTTCATTTGTGTGTGTGCGTGTATTTATTCATTCGTTCATTTGTTCATTCATTCATTAGTGCATTCATACGTGCATTCATTCATGCATTCATTCATTTGTTCATGTGTGTGTATGTGCGATCCTTTGTGCATTCGTTTATTTATTCATTCATTCATTTTTCATTCGTTCATTAGTGCATTCATTTGTGCATTTATTCATTCATTCATTTATTCATTTGTGTGTATGTGCATTCATTTGTGCATTTATTTATTTATTTATTCATTCATTCATTTCCATTCGTTCCTTAGTGCATTCATTTGTGCGTGTATTCATTCATTCGTTTGTTCATTTGTGTGTATGTGCGTTCATTTGTGCATTCGTTTATTCGTTCATTTGTGCGTTAATTAATTAATTTCCCACCAAAGTATGTACCACAAGATCCACCGTCCTTCCTCCTTCCCCCCCATCCAATCTTCTCCTGCCTGCAACAACCTCCTTTTTCTGCTGTTCTGCTGTTGAATAATGTTGCTCTTGAGAACTTACCAAGGGGGGGCTCCATGAAATATTAATGCCTCCAGCTGATGTGGGGAAGTCGCTCACACCGGATAAATAATGGAGGTTCCAAGCAGCGTCTCCGTCGAGATCCAAGTGATGGATTATCCCAGTGGAGTGTCATCTCCCTGTAGCGTCCCACTAAGAACTAGGTCCCCCCCACAGCCAAGCTGAGCTCAGGAGGCATCCCAAGTACCAGGTGCTGTCTGGGGATATCCGAACGTTCCCATTTTGCATCTCCTCTGATAGCAATCAGAGGTTTGCTTCACTTGAGTCTTTCACCCAAATCCTTCTACATTCACCTGTCCTTCATCCATCTACATACACCCAAGTTCTTCACTTGAGTCCATCAGGTCCTACATTCATCCAAGTCTCTACATTCACCCATTCTTCATCCAAATCCCTCTACATTCACCCATACTTCACCCATCTATACTCACCCAAGTGCTTCACCCTTCCCTCTACATTCACCTGAGTCCATCTACATTTACATGATTCATCTGACTCATTCATCTGAGTCCTTCAATGTTCACCTGAGTCCTTCGCCCAAATCCTCCTATAGTCACCCATCCTTCACTCATCTACATTCACATGAGTCCATCACTGAGTTCTAATACATTCACCTGAGTCCTTCATCTGAATCCCTCTACATTCACCCATTCTTCACCCATCTGTATTCACTCAAGTCCTTCACCTGAATCCTTCTACATTCACCCACATCCCTCTATATTCACCCATCCTTCATGCATCTATAGTCACCTGGGTCCTTCGCCTGAGTCCATCTACGTTCACCCAAGTCAGTCCATCTACATCCACCTGTGTCCTTCAAGTCACCCAAGTCAGTCCATCTACATCCACATGTGTCCTTCACCCCAATTCCTCTACATCCATCCATCCATCCTACATCCATCCATCCACATTCACCCCTCTTTCACCCACCTATGTTCATCTGAGTCCTTCACCCAGGTCCCTTTCCATCCACCCAGATCCTTCACCTGAGTCCATCTACATTTACAGGAGTCATTCACCTGAGTCCTTCTATGTTCACCCAAGTCCTTCATCCAAATCCTTTTACATTCACCCATCCTTCACCCGAGTCCTTCACTTGAATCCTATGTTCACCTAAGTCTTTCACCCAAATCTCTCTACATTTACCCAAGTCCTTCACCTTCCATCCTTATGGGTTGCAGCAAGATTTAATACTTCCTAAAAACAGTTTGACAACCACTAACATTTCACGGGTGAAAATAGGGAGTTGTTTGGAAATCTGTTTCATAGCTTTGTAGTGTCAAGACTGACATGGCACCCCAAGTATTACTTCAAGTTGTCAGTAGTTTCTTAGAGATCACGTCACAATTTATAATGAACATCACAACGTATAATGAACATCACAACTTATAATGAAACCAATTGTGCTGTAAGGTAATCGACAGAAGTGTTAAGTTCCTATAGTGTATTCCTGATCCTAAGAACATCTCATACTCCTAAATAATGACCCCAAACACTTCTATAGAATTTTGTGTCCTGTTAGGGTTTAGGGTTAACCCTATAGTTAAAAATATTGGTAAACTGGTCCAGAACTATCCCCCAACTATCTCCCAAATCCAGAGTAACTACGGGAGCATGTAAGAGACTTTACGTGCACCCGTACTTACTGTACCGCCTCGTGAAAACCTATGGGAAATTCATATTGGAATCCAGAGTAAGTTGTTCTTACACCGGAGCAAGGACTCCAGGTACTTACTCTGGATTTTGCCCTAGGATGATGACAGGGATGGTGACCAGGTCCTCTGAGAACAGGTTGAAGGATCTGAGCAGGTTTGGAGAACAGATGGTTGAAGACGACCTGTTTATTTCTATAAATATTTGACGAGCTGTCATGCAGAAGGCAGATGTGTTCTTGTATCACTAGAGGGTAGAACTTCAGGGGGGGTCATAGGTCCTCTTTTTCCAGGACATGTCTTCTTTTTAAGCCTTCTGTCTTGAAAAAAATCTTCACTGTCCTCCTTGTGAGCAGGCAGCATGTAGCCTTCTTGTAATTCATAAATTTCATAAATTTATATAAATTACATAAATCATAAATTATATGAATTTACATGAATTCATAAATTATATATAATCATTTTAAATTTAATAATACATAATATAGGATTGATAAGTTTACCTGTTGCTGAGAGAGTAAAATTTAATTTAGTGGGAATTGGTGGGCAATGCTGGGCACCAGTGGAAACCGGGCACCAGTGGCCCCTGTCAGGCACTAGGCACCAACAGGCACTGTGGGGCAGGGGCAGGCAGCAGGTAACAGCAGGCACCAGCTGGCATTGGGCACTGGTGGGCACCACTGGGCAGCAGGCAGTGGGCACCAGGAGACAACAGGGACCATCCAGCAGCATTGGGCAGTAGGCAGCAGGAACCACTGGGCACAGGGCAGCACTGGGCACTGGGCATCCCTACAAGGCAGCACTGGGCCAGGGGCAGTGGACACCACTAGTCACCAGTGGGCAGTGGAGACCAGTGAGCCCTGGGAACCACCAGTAGCGGCTACCACCGGACACCACTAGGCACTAGTGGGCACCACTGGGCAGTAAGCACCACTGGGCACCACCACCGACTGGTATCCCTGCTGGGCACTAGGCATGGGGCACCAAGCACAGAGCACCACACCAGGTGGTGGGCAGCGGCATGCACCAGTGGGCAGTGGGCACCATCAGGAACCACCAGGCACCACTACGCAGTGGGTACTGGGCACCAGGCATCCCTACCAGGTACGGCCAGACACCAGGCACCATCATCAGTGGGCACCACCCTTGCCTTTCTAAATCTACCCAAGCTGGCATATTATCTTTGGAAGTGTTCCCTTTGCAAGTATTTTGGCTCCATTATCTTAATAGGTTTCCTAATTGGGCTTGTCACAAGAAGCCGTGGCCCAGATTGCTTCTAAATCGTTCCTGAATATCGCCCTGCCCCGTCCCCCTTCCATTTGCTTGGCCTTTTTGACATGAATCGTGAGCCTGTTCCGGGAAATTCATTAGTTAATCCTCTTAGTGCCCCTACATTATCTTGACCCATTGATTTCCACCCATCTATTCCCTTGCCAGCTTCTCTGAAAGCTTGTGGGTATTTCCCCAAACCCCCACCGCCCCGTTCTCTTGGTTCTCTAATTATCCTAACTTCCTTTTAAAAAATTATTTTAACATAGTTTTTTTAAAAAAACATTTCTGTAGCTAAAGACATTTCTGAGTTATCATTAATTTAATCATCCCAGCCTCATTTATTAATGAGCTTGCTTTCTGTCTTCGCTTCCTCTCCCCTGACGGTTGTATAAAATCCCATTTTATTCCCACCCCAAAGTTTTTTAACCAAAATTCCTCGGTGGAAACACATTTTGCTTAATTTGCCTGCTCTTATCTCCCCGTCGCGGGCGCCCAGTCGCAACCTCTTGCATTTCAAGGCAACGGACCGGTTCCTTTCATGCTACATTTGAGAACTGGGAAAAAGTGGTGCATGGAGACCTGTGGCATAGCTAGGGAAAATGGTGCATGAAATTGCCTCATCTTAAAACCTTATTGGTTCTCTGCTGTATTAACACCTAATTGGCTCTTGGAACAATCAGTCTCATTGGACAATTTTCAAGAAAATCCTGTTTTTATTACAGTTGTATTTTCAACTGTTTTTCAAAATCCAGTTTTTATTACAGTTGTAGAATCATAGAATCCTAGAGTTGGAAGGGACCTAGTAGGTCGTCTAGTCCAAACCCCTGCCTGTAGCAGGAAATCCCCCTAGAGCATCCCCAACAGGTGCTGGTGGAGCCTCTGCTTGAAGACCCCCAGTGAGGGAGAGTCCACCACCCCCCTTGGCAATCTGTTCCACTGCCGAACCGCCCTCACCGTCAGGAATTTTTTCCAGATATCCAACTGGAATCTCCTCTCTTGCAGTTTGTACCCATTGGTTCTAGTTCTGCTTTCAGAAGCAGCTATGAACAAATGAGCCCCTTCCTCCCTATGACAGCCCTTCAGGTATCTGAAGAGGGCAATCATGTCTCCCCTCAGCCTCCTCTTCTCCAGGCTGAACATCCCAAGTTCCCCCAACCTTTCCTGGTAGGGCTTCCCTTCCATCCCACTGATCATTCTTGTCACTCTCCTCTGGACTTGCTCCAGTTTGGCTGCATCTTTCTTCAAGTGAGGTGCCCAGAACTGGACACGGGACTCAAGGTGAGGTCTCACCAATGCAGAGTAAAGAGGAACTATAACTTCTCGTGACTTGGAAGCTCCAGTCCTCTTAATGCAACCTAAAATGGCATTTGCCTTCTTTGCAGACACATCACTGCTGACTCATGTTCAGCTTGTGATCCACGGTGACTCCAAGATCCCGCTCACATGTTGTGCTGCCAAGCCAAGTATCCCCCATTTTATACCTGTATTTTTGGTTTTTATTTCCCAAGTGCAGAGCCTTGCACTTCTCCCTGTTGAAATTCATTCTGTTTGTTACAGCCCAGGATTCCAGTTTATCCAGATCCTCCTGGAGGTTTCTCCTTCTTCTGATGTGTTTGCTACTCCTCCCAGTTTGGTGTCATCTGCAAATTTGATCAGGCTCCCCCGTATCCCTTCCTCCAAGTCATTGTTGAAGATGTTAAAGAGAACCAGGCCCAAGACTGAGCCTTGGAGGACCCGTGTCCGGGCTGGGTGAGGTTTCCCGTGTTGTACCCCACTTGAAACTGACCTCCAGGTTGACACAGAACCATTTTCTAAAACCCTTTGTGTGGGGTCGTTGAGCCAGTTGCAGATCCTCCTAACGACTGCCTTGTCTAGCCCATATTTTTCCAACTTCCCAATTAAGATGTCGTGTGGGACCTTGTCAAATGCTTTCCTGAAGCCAACTATTTTTGAAAATCTGGTTTTATTACAGTTTATTTTCTGCTTATTTGTCTATAACTTTTCATAAAACGGAGCAGTGATTTCCAACCTTTTTCATCTCACGGCACACTGACAAGGCCTTAAAATAGTCAAGGCACACCCCATCAGTCTTTTGACACTTGACAAGGCACACCATGCTGCTGGGGGAGGGTTCGGATCCCTCGATGGCAGGGTTGCCATATGTCCCCTGAAACAGAGACAATCCCAATTTGGGGGGATTGTGTTTACAAATGTGTTTACAGGTCCTATCCTGATTTTGTGGAAGAGAATTATGGCAACCTTACTCAATGGCCCTATTGATAAATGATATATAGTGCAATCCTAAGCATGTCTACTCAAAAGAAAGTCCCATTGTGTTTAGGATTGCAGGTTAGGATTGCAGCCATTATCTAATTAATAAATAAATTTTCCAAATCCCCATGGCATACCTGTGGAGCATTCACAGCATACCCGTGGGGTACACTGGTTGAAAATCAGTGGAAGAGAGATATTTTGACGCGGTTTATTTCATTGCATGCTGCATTAAATTCTGCATCAAAATGGTATATAACATGATGGTATATAATCATGGTATATAATATATGGTATATAATATATGGTGTGTGTGTGTGTGTGTGGTATATGGTATATAATCATGATATAACATGATTCATACATGACAAGGTTTCCCCATTGTGGCCACTGAGGTCATGCTCGGTTTGTTGCGCCGCTAAAGCCTGTTGCCCATTGCAATTGCTGCCCCTGCACCAACTCAGCGATGCCACTCATTCTGGGCTCCCGGCCTCTTTTATGCTCTCCCATTAAGCCCATTGATCCTTTGCATTTCCTTTGGCTGCCCTTCCTCTTCCTCGATGCCAAGGGCAAGGAACCAAGGGCAAGGAACCAAGCGCAAGGAACCAAGCCCAGTCCCCCCTCCGCTCTCCCAGGCAGAGGGCAAGCCAATCTCTTTGAGCTTGGGGAGTCCGCAGACACCCCCTGACCCGGAATTCCCTTGCTGCGCCACGTTCGAGAACGAAAAGCGCATTCCTCATGCAAAACTTGTCAGCCTCTTGCCTTGCCTGGAGAGCACATTCACTTTGATCTACGGTATTTTTGTTCCAGAGTTTCAGCCTCTGTCTCATGAGATGGAGAAGGAAGGGAAGGGAGGGCTTCTCGGAGGCTCTCCAAGCTTTCTTCTTCTTGCCTTTGAGAAGAGCAGGGGAACAATTTTCTGATTCTGGAGCCGGAAGACAAAGAGAGGGATTCAGCTGGAAGTGGGGTGAGGGGACGTGAGGACGGTGAGCGAGATCCCACACTTGTGGGACACTCAGCATGTGCCCAGAGGTGCAGCTAGAAGCGATGCCACCTCCAGCGTTGGACGTGAACAGGAATACGGCCCATGTATGGAACGGTGAGGGGCCTTAACAAAGGCTCCTTGTTTATCCTAAATAGGAGCCAAAGTTTGTCCCATGCGGTCTTCAGAATAGGATATCAGGAAACATAATTGTAGCCAAGACATTAATATATGTGCCCTTAGGCAAAGTTCCCAGTTTGCCACCCATGCTTCTTTTTGGCCGAAACAAGTTTCAAAGGGCATTCCTGCTATGGATATCCTGCGCTGTTCAGCTCCCCTCACTATACCCCTGGGCTCTCCAAATTATGAAATAGCTCTTTCAAGATCAGCTATATAAGCTGCAATCCTAAGCTCCAGTTAGGCTGGCCTAAGCCCTGGCATAAGTCCAGTGCTGACTTGGTGGTGTCACCAAAATGCCGTAAAATATGTCTGTGCCACTCCTGGGTGAGGATTAGGCCAGCACAGACATGTGCTTGCCTCCGTACATCACCATGTGAATGGGAAGACCAGTGAGTTGTACCAGCCTAGGTTAGGATTGCACCCTTATCCCCAAATCCAGAGTAAATATGGGAGCACGTAAGAGACTTTCGGTGCACCCGTAGTTACTGCACCACCTAGTGAAAACCTGTGGGAAATTCATATTGGTATCCAGAGTAAATTGTTCTTACACCGGAGGAAGATCTCCCTGTAGTTGCTCTGGATTTTGCCCCTAGACTCTTTAATTGGTGATGCAACTAGGACCTCCAGGCTTTGCAAAACATATGATGTCCCCAGTTGGGAAGCGGCTATTACTGGATCAGCCCTCTAAGCTTTCAAGCCCATTACTGGGTGATCTGATCAGATCTCCAGAATTTCAGAACACAGTTTTTTTTCCCAAATTCCCAAAACTGCTATTTAAGATCTTTGAACTGGAAATGCCAAGATCAAGAACGGAGATTTGCTGCTTGCAAAATCTAATGTATGCATCGCTCCAATGTTGAGCGATGACCTCATCATATGACCTCATTTCTATTCTACCTTTCAAAGAACTCCCGCAATAGTCATATACTCGGAGATGTTCTGGAAGCAGAAAGTGACTCCATTCCAAGCTGGTTTTTCCCCCCTAGAGTTCCAACATATTGGAACCAACCCAGTTGCCGTTAAAACCATCCAGTTTGTTTTCAAACATCTGGCTTAGTGTTTTATGAGCTCCAAGTGCTTTCATTATAGACCCAATTTGTAGCTCGTTAAGGATCAGGTTAATCGAGCAGCCGTCATAGTTAACCCTCGGTTCCTGCTGAGGTTTGGGAACTGGAGAGTTGGCTACTGAAACACAAAAAAAGAAAAAAAGAGAATATATCTTCATCCAGCATGTCATTAACCTGTGGAACTCCTTGCCACATGACGGCACCTGAAGACTTGGATGCCTTGGAAAAGGGCTTGGACAGATTTCTGGAGGAAAAGTCCATCATGGGCTACAAGTGTTTAGAAGTTGGGTATCGCCGTCATGCCAGGGGGGATTACTGAAACACTACAAAAAAAGAAAAAGAATGTATTTTCACCCAGCATGTCATTAACCTGTGGAACTCCTTGCCACTTGATGGCATCTGAAGATATGGATACCTTGATAAAGGGCTTGGACAGATTTCTGGAGGAAAAGTCCATCATGGGTTACAAGCAGGGGTGGGCCCAAGCCGGTTTGGGCTGGATCACCCGAACCGGTTATTCTCAGCACCCTGCTGCTACTGAACCAGTAGCTGCGGGGTGCCCAGAAAACCCGGCGTACTGGTTCGGCACACCGGGAGAAGGAGATGCAATGCGCGTGCGCTGAGTTTGGCGCACGCGCACTGTATCTCCGCCAGCTGAAGAAGACGCACAGCATGTGCACCAGAGTCAGTGCGCGTGCTGTGCGTCTCCTCCAGCGGGAGGAGATGCACTGCGCATGCGCCAACCCCTGGCATGTGTGCAGTGAGTCTCCTGGAGGAGATGCACTGCGCGTGCGCCGGGGGTTGGCGCATGCGCAGTGCGCTGGGGTTGGGGTCCTGCCCCTGCCCCGACCCCGGCCTTGCCCCCTGACCCCGGCCCCGCCCCCAACTTCCAGCAAACTCTTTGTTGGGCGATGCAGGGCCCACCACTGGTTACAAGCCATGATGGGTGTATGCAACCCCAGGGTTTAGAAGTTGGGTATCTCCATCATGCTAGGGGGTGGCAAAAGAAGGCAGGGATTGTGTGCTTCTCAAAGCACATGTTGGGTCACTGTGAGATATAAGAGGCTGGACTAGAGGGGCCTCTGGTTACCTCTTTCCCCCAAACATTTTCCGAGAGGAATCCAATGTTCAAATTCCATTTACACTTTGTTAAAAGTGACAAATGGCGACAGGCTCTTTTCTTGCCCCCTCCCTCTGCCAACGGTTCTTTCCTCTCGAGCAAGATTTATGGATCGGTCATAAAAATGAATTTATCTCCAGTGAAATATTGGGCGATTGGGGAAACCGACAGCTCCATACAAATGAACCAGCCCTTGCAAATTCAAGAAACGAAGGAGAAAAGCAGGAATATGCAATATTTTTCAGTGCTCAACATTTGTAACCGTAAATTAAGTGAGCGGAGGAATTGGCACGGATCTGGGTGTCCAAAAAAGGGCTTTGACAGCGTTTCGGTTGGAATTTTGGATGACTTTTTTCTAATGGGTCTTTTCTCCCATTCTCCATCTTCACACCTCTATCAAAACATTTGGTCACTGTTCCTGGGTTTGGGGGTTCATCAAATCTAATGTACCATCAGAACTAATGTGCACCCCAGTTTTGGAGACTAACCCCCAAATCCAGAGTAACTACAGGCGCACATAAGAGACTTTACGTGCACCCGGAGTTACTGCACCACCACCTATGGGAAATTCATATTGAAATCCAGAGTAAGTTGTTCTTACACCGAACCAAGGACTCTCTGTAGTTACTCTGGATTTTGCCCTAGATTCAGCTGGTAAAGGTGCACATTAGATTTGAGTAGATACAGTATCTTTCAAGAAGTGAATCCTTTCTGGGGGGACCTTCTCATGGTTTGGACACGTTCTTGCAGCCGTCTCCGGAGACACAAACTTTGGCCACCACCCCAAAATGGTCTGCTCAACCTATCAAGGTCTTACCACTCCAGAGTCATCTAGTGATCCCAAACAGGTGACCATCAGGTGATATCTTCAGGCATGACAACCACTCTAGACCAGACCACTCGCTCATATTTATCTCGCTCATATTTTTAATCTCAATATATATGGGGGATCAGTTCCCAAACACCCAAATCTTCCATGGTCACACTGCTACTGGGCCACTGTAAAAGCACTCAGGATTGGCGAAATCCAGAGTAACTTCAGGGAGTCCTTGCTCTGATGTAAGAATAACTTACTCTGGATTCCAATATGAATTTCCCATAGGTTTTCACTAGGTCGTGCAGTAACTACGGGTGCACGTAAAGTCTCTTATGTGCACCCGTAGTTACTCTGGATTTGGGGGTAAGCATAAAAACACCACAAACAACCATATATTTAATTTTTTCATTAAAGAAAACCATAGTATTTTAATACTAAAATCTTTTACAAAATTTCCCCACAATATCTTGAAGCCTGGATGTAGAAAGTTTTGAGAAATCTTGCTGAAAGCATTGATCTCAGACCGTTGCGTCGTTCAATTCTGACTTACTAAATGGATGAATTGAAATTCAAGAGGAGCCACACCTTATAATAATGATGCTTCTCCGGTCTATTTTATCTCCATTTTAGGTACGTTGTCAGTTTTGTGTGCTTTACCATGTAACATATTTTCCGACATCACCAACAGCCCAGGAGAGTTTCATTTAGATGTGATCCACATTCCGGCAGCCAGCAATAACTTATTGATTAACACCGTCTAGAAGTCTCATCATTAAATCAGATGACATTATTCTTGCTTCCAACCTTAAATATAAACCTACAATTTGTTCAACATACTTTCTTCCCAAAATCCATAAAGATGATCTCTGTCCACAGACCTACCACCCAGTGCTCAAACTGTGACTCTATGGGTGCAATCCTAACCATGTCAAAAGTAAGCCCCATTATGTTCAATGGGTCTTACTCCCAGGAAAGTGTCTTTAGGATTGCAGCCTATGGCCCACCAGTGGGTCACAACTCAAAGTTTTATTTTTAAAAAACTTCTGTGTGCATCAAGAGTTAAACCAGCTTGGAGGTAGGGTTGCCATATGTCCCGAAAAACATGGCAATCCCGATTTTGGGGGATTGTGTTCACATACCGGCAAATGGAACAGAGGGTCCTGATCCAATTTTGTGGAAGAGAATTATAACAGCCCTACTTGGGGGGAGCCCTGCACCCAGTCACTGTTAACCAGAGAGGTTTAGGGCAAAATCCAGAGTAATGACGGGGAGTCCTTGCTCCGGTTTAAGAACTTACTCTGGATTCCAATATGAATTTCCCATAGGGTTTCACTAGGTGGTGCAGTAACTAGGGGTGCACGTAATGTCTCTTACACTTGGATTTGGGGGCAAAGCAACTTTTAAAATGAAATTTTGTTTTAGGTAAATGTCGATGCCCCACACTTTGAGAACCACTAAAACAATTTTCTTCTGGAGATAGCAGCTAAATTTCCTTTAACGTGGCAGAAAATGATTGATGCTTGTCTATGGAATGGGGGGAAAAAGCCACCCAGTGTTTCAAATAATATTTTCCAAAAAACAAAATAAAAAATGGGCTAGCGTTGCTGTCTTGAAAATTTATTTATCGCTCGATGCCGCGTTACCTTCTTCATTAGGATCGGGAAGCCGAAGAAACCAAAAGGAGGCGACAAAACTGCGCAACTTGAAGTTAGTTCTGTATTTCCTTGCGATAACTACTTTGGCGATATAAAAGTGGAGTCCCGCTGGCTACGAATCACCTCGATTCCCATACAGTCTTGTTAGCCTGGAATAAATATTGGAGGCATCGATGCTTCGGTGCTTCAATTTTGTCTTCATAGATAATGAAGGAAGAATTATGCGGGGCTGTCACAAGTTAAGGTGAGCATAAAATGAGAGAGAGAGAGAGAGAGAGAGAGAGAGAGAGAGAGAGAGAGAGGAAAAAAATAAATTGTTCCCCTTTTAAAAGTTAAAATTTGAGCCGCCTTGAGTCAGTCTATGACCCGAGAAAAGCAGGATACAAATTAATAATAAATAAATAAACGAACAAACGAACGAACGAACAAACGAACAAACAAACAAACAAACAAACAAACAAATAAATAAATCTTTTATGAGGAGAAGGATTCTGGGTATAGAGGTCTAGATCCGAAGGCTTGACTGGCCAGTTGCATATAGGATCCAGTTCATGCAGTTCATCCAGTTCATAGCCACCTTTTGTAATGGTGGACACCCTTGGATCACCCGACGTCCCGCGGCTTGTGTGCCACTGCAGATCCACCATATATTCAAATCCCGAGGGCCAAGACGGCAAACGGTGAATGTATAGCATCAGGAACAGAACAAGAGGGATAAAATATAAGAGCCATAAAATAAAAAAGCGCATGGAACTGCTATAAACATTAACTTTTCCTTGACAGGGGGCCATAAATTTGAAAGAGGCTATCTGGATGAAGCACATGCTATCTTGGGCAGAGAGAGGGATAAATTTTCAGAGCAGAAAAAGTCAAAAGAGATAAAGAGGATTGAATGACCTTTCTCTTCCCCCCCCCCCCCCACAAGTCGGAGATGGAGTCACTCACAGTATCGTACCCGTGCACAGACCCCATTGGAACGAAGGGCCAAAAGGAGGCAATCTAGATAAGATTCTGTGTACAGATAACCCCCACTTTCTGACAGTTTGTTTTCTGATGATCCCCTCTTTCACCACCTTTCAATTATACCCAGAACTCAACAAATGTTCCGCTCTTTCAACCTCTCTTTGCTGTTCTAAAGGCCAAAATTGCCCTCCCCCATGTTGCAGCTCCTGGTCTCATCCCGTCCCCAAAGGAGTTAATGAGAATCCAGGTGCAGAAATCTTCTGATGGGTCTCCCAAGACCCCAGAAACAAGACAGCAGCAACTCTGTGGATCAATGAGTAGCCCAGTAGTTGCAACACATGGTTTCCAGCAAACTCTGCTTAATGACATCACTTTTATTTGATTACTGATATGCAATAGCATATCCAGGGTTGCAATATCCAGGGTTCATGTCCCTGTTCGGGCGCAAAAATTTTGGGCTGTGGGTGGCGCAAGTGGCTAAGACACTGTGCCTGTTAACCAGCAGGCCAGGGTTCGAGACCCGGGTCGGCCCCATAAGACAGGGTGAGCTCCTGTCCTTAGCCCAGCTCTGCGACGCCAGCTGGATCCAATCGTATCGGCTCTGCCTTTCCATTGGACTAATTCAGTGGCGTGGAGAGGGGGGATTTGCTGCTTGGGTAACAGCCTATCCTCCATAACAATCCAACCCAGGCTTTCGTGCTTCGCATGCAGTGTATGCAGCGCCAAGCACTATACCATAGTCTCTCAAGACTGACGGAGGCCTGCTTATGCAATAGCATTGTGATGATTGTGATGGACAGACGGACGGATGATATTCAACAAAGGCAATAATATTGTATTTACTCAAATCTAATGCACCTTCAAATCTAATGTGCACCTTATAATCAAAATATGGTACTTACTCAAACCTAATTAACCACTGAATCTAATGCGCACCCTGATTTTGGAAACTGAATTCAGTTGAAAAGGGTGAGCGTTAGATTCGAGTAAATAAAGCATTCAGTTTTTTACAAACAATACTGTGGATATTTCAAAACATTCGTCACCAGCTCAGTCACCGATTCTGGGCTTGCAACCCTATTTGCACTCTCCTGGGTGTAATTTCCATTGAATACAAGGGGATTTACTTCTGAGTAGGTGAAAATAGGGTTGCGCATTAAAGTCCCTAAATTGTCAGGGTCTGAACTTTTTCCAAGTGTCACATTTTTTCCACCGACAAACAAATCTTTGTCTTGTACTACTTTAATCCCTTGCAATTTCTCTTGCAAAAGAAATTAAGGTTCTTCTTGACCTGGGAAAACGCTCTTCTAGCGCCATTCTGCGTTGCGGCGCGAAGAACTCAAAGCAAATCTCGGAGGTGCATCATCAGGCTTTGCAAACAGAGTCTCCCGGCCCAGTTATCTTCTACTCCATTTTAATTAACCCATCGGCACCGGCAGCCTGTCCCAAATGGCTGTGGATCTCGGCAGGAACGATCTATGTTCAGAGGGAGGGGTTCAGAAGAAAAGGGGGGGCGTTTGGGCAGATGGGAAGATTAAGACACATCAAAGAGGAAGATAAACATTGATTAAAATCAGGCACCAAAGCTGAACACTCCATCTGCGCACTGATCTTGTACGGGTTTCATTCTGACATATATGCATATTTTGCAGAACACGGAGAGATCAAATCATTAACAAAGGGTGCAATGCAGAGTAACGATGGGGAGTCCTTGCTCTGGTGTAAGAACAATTTACTCTGGATTGCAATATGAATTTCCCATGGGTTTTCACTAGTAACTGTGGGTGCACGTACTTTCTCTAATGTGCTCCCATAATTACTCTGGATTGTAGGGAAAGGATCAAGTGGAAAAAAAATTAATGCTTTTCTGCTCTTTCCGCTCAAGTAGCGGCAGTTTCCAGCAGGACGGAGTTTCTGAAACTGGATCAGGACCCGCTAGGTGGGTAGCAATCCAATTCCAGATGGAACAGGTAGCATCATTCAAAAAAAAAAAAAAAACACAAGAAGATGGGTTTATGCAAAGAGGGAGATCTGTGTTATTATTTTGCTTGTATCGAGGTTGTAAACCTGGGCTGCAATCCTAAAGACACTTTCCATTGAATTTAATGGGACTTTTTTTGAATAGACTGGGTTAGGATTGCAACCTAAATAATCCTACAATCCAGAGTAACTACGGGAGCATGTAAGAGACATTACATGCACCTGTAGTTATGGTACCACCTAGTGAAATTCATGGTACCACCTCTGGGACCACCTATGGGAAATTCATATTGCAATCCAGAGTAAATTGTTCTTAGACTGGAGCAAGGAATCACTGTAGTTACTCTGGATTTTGCCCTAAATAATCCTACAATCCAGAGTAACTACGGAAGCACATAAGAGACATTTACGTTAATGTAGTTACGGCACCACCTAGTGAAAACCCATGGGAAATACATATTGCAATCCAGAGTAAATTGTTCTTACATCGGCGCAAGGACTCCCCATAGTTACTCTGGATTGCACCCTAAGAATTTTTTTCCTTTCTCATTCAAGGTGGTGGTTGAGAGCCGCATGGTCAAATATGGTAACAAAGCAGTGAGGTGTTACACAGTCCAATCCTATTCGTGTCTACTCCGGAGTAAGTTCCATTGAGTTTAATGGGGCTTACTCCCAGGAAAGTGCTCCTAGGATTGCACCCAAAGTATATCGTACAAACATGTTAATTATTCAGTGGGAAAGTTGGGATATTAATTATTGAAATTCAATAGGTACAACATTTAAATCACAGGTAAATCATTAACCCTACAATCCAGAGTAACTATGGGAGCATGTAAGAGACATTACGTGTACCCGTAGTTACTGCACCACCTAGTGAAAACCTATGGAAAATTCATATTGCAATCCAGAGTAAGTTGTTCTTACACCGAAGCAAGGACTCCCCGTAGTTACTCTGGATTGCACCCTAAGGCTAAAATCCTAATCTCCCGTTAGGCCGACCTAAGCCCCAGCATAAGTCCTGTGCTGAACTGGGGTGTCACAAAAGTGCCATAAGACACTTGTACACTGTTCCTGGGGGAGGGTTAGGCCAGGGCACCAACATGCCTCCGTACATCACCACCGGAACGGGATCCATGAGTTGCGCTGACCTAGGTTAGGATTGCACCCATCATCATTTAAATTAAATCGGTGAATAAACTTCCAATGAATATTCCATAGCCGAGGAATTGGACACGAAACTCACAACATTTTTAGAAACAAATTTGTTTCAGTGCTTCGGAGCGCAGAAGGGTCTGTGATGTATTTTTTTTACATGAAGACCTCGGTATATAAGTTTTCCCCCAAAGCCTATTATTTAATACACACTGAACCAGCCACTTCATATCCCGCTCAAACTGTCACTGAAAAGAAACCAAAGGTTGGACCTCGGAGTCCCAGGTGGCATCAGCTGTCAGCGCGAGCGGCCAGCATTCCTGCTCCGTTGAACATGGCGCTGAGTGGGAATCACTCGCCACTGTGGGGGAAATCAGTACGAGCTGCAAGGAACTTTAATCTTAGGGTACAATCCAGAGTAACTACGGGGAGCCCTTCTTCCAGTGTAAGAACAACTGATGTGAATTTCCCATTCACAACAATGTGAATTTCCCATAGGTTTTCACTAGGTGGTACAGTAACTACAGGTGCACATAAAGTCTCTTACATGCGCCTGTAGTTACTCTGGATTTGGGGGTTAGCAGCCAAAATGTTAGGGGTTACCTTCGTTGATGTTTACATTGAGCCCCCTCTGCTATTTGAATGTTTTGCTATTTTTATTCCATTTATTATGACACTGATGACGCAATCCTAATACCCAAATAGGCCAACACTAGTCCCAGCGTTGCATTAGGGGTGTCATGGGGTGCCATAACTGTGCCACTCCTGGGGTGCTAGACCAGTGTGCAGCCATGTGCCACCTCCCCACGCCATCATAGGAATGGGGAAGGTGGGTGAGTTGTGCTGGCCTAAATTAATCCGGATTCCACCCTGGCTGACGGACCACTATCATAATATTTTAAATACAAAAAAAAAATCATATACTGTTATTTGCCTTGTTCTGGAAACAGTCGGAACAAAGATGAATGGGTGAGATCTGCGGGGATCTCATTTTCTGGGGTGAGGAATTGCATTTGATCTTCTTTAATCCAGATTAATTTTTTTTCTTCCCTTTGTAGTTTGGGAACAATCCATGGGGGAAGAACAAAAGGGAAAAGAAGAAGGGGTTGCAGAAAGAAAGAGAGAAAGAGAAAGAGAGAGTAGATGGGGAAGATAGTGACTTTTTTTAACCAGGGTTGTCAAACTCTCAGGAAGGGAGGAGGAAGAAGCAGGTGGGAAAAATCTACAATCCTGGAATCTGTTAACCAACCCAATTGATCAGTGGAACTCCTTGCTACAGGATGTTGTGTATTCTGGAAGGAGGTCTGCTGTGATGGGTGATGCAATGTGCTTTTGCACCGGTAGATGCAAACCCTAGTGATGCCTCTGTGTTGTGGGGGGAGGATTTACAAGCCCTGGGGAGTTCTTATTCACTTGGGGAAAGGAAGGCTGCAATCCTGAAGACACTTTCCTGGGAGTAAGACCCATTGAACACAATGGGGCCTTCTTTTGAGTAGACACGGTTAGGATTGTACTCTAATTGCTTATATACTGCAAATAATTCATCAGTAGGGTGGGACAAATTTTGGTGGCACAAACTCGAGCAGCCCGGGAATAAGGCTAGGATCGGGCCCAAATATTTGCTTTGATGAGTTCCTGCGCGTTGCTGTCACTGCCTAGCATGGCTCCAATTGCAGTACTCAGAATGCAGTACACTTCACTATACATAGGTGCACATGTGCTATCTGGAGCATGGGAGCACATTTTTATTAGTGACAGAGTATCAGGTATGGACTGGGTGGAACATGCCAGTGCAGAACCACTGCAATCCCAGTCCACGGCCACACAAGAAATGGTCTCAATGTGCGGTGATGTTTGACAACTCATGCGCCGAGTTCTCTCCGAAGCTCTTCCCAGCCTTGCTGTGCAGCTGATGTGGTTAATGTCATTCAGGAGAAGCCAGGCCTTGGTGTGGCTCTCAGCCCTATCCTTGGCACTGCAGGAGTCTTTTGCTACCAGCTGGATGCTCAATAAAAGCCAACCGCTCCCCGACGAGGCCGCCACTTATGATCGCACTCTGTGTGCTAACAAGAGAGCTGCCGGTGCCCACTCATCTCACACATAATTGAATCTGGATAATGTCACGCAGCCGTCCCCGGGATCCGAGAAAAACGCTGGATGCAGATGCCCAGCTCAGGCTGGCACCGGTAAGATGTGGCACACAAAATCATGCATGTGCACATCCATGCACCACAGCAAAACATCACGCAATTGGCCATGTTTTATCCATGCATATATTCGTGCGCCACAGCAAAACATCACATAATTGGCCATGTTTTATCCATGCAACAAGCATGTGCCACGACAAAACATCATACAATTGGCCATGTTTTATCCATGCAACAAGCATGTGCCACGACAAAACATCACACAATTGGCCATGTTTTATCCATGCACACATTCATGCACCACAGCAAAACATCACATAATTGGCCATGTTTTATCCATGCAACAAGCATGTGCCATGACAAGACATCACACAATTGGCCATGTTTTATCCATGCACACATTCATGCGCCACAGCAAAACTTCACACAATTGGCCATGTTTTATCCATGCATACATTCATGCGCTACAGCAAAACATCACATAATTGGCCATGTTTTATCCATGCAACAAGCATGTGCCATGACAAGACATCACACAATTGGCCATGTTTTATCCATGCACACATTCATGCGCCACAGCAAAACTTCACACAATTGGCCATGTTTTATCCATGCATATATTCATGCGCTACAGCAAAACATCACATAATTGGCCATGTTTTATCCATGCAACAAGCATGTGCCACGACAAAAATCATACAATTGGCCATGTTTTATCCATGCATATATTCATGCACCACAGCAAAACATCACACAATTGGCCATGTTTTATCCATGCACACATTCATGCGCCACAGCAAAACATCACATAATTGGCCATGTTTTATCCTTGCAACAAGCATGTGCCATGACAAGACATCACACAGTTGGCCATGTTTTATCCATGCACACATTCATGCGCCACAGCAAAACATCACACAATTGGCCATGTTTTATCCATGCACACATTCATGCACCACAGCAAAACATCACACAATTGGCCATGTTTTATCCATGCACACATTCATGCGCCACAACAAAACATCACATAATTGGCCATGTTTTATCCTTGCAACAAGCATGTGCCATGACAAGACATCACATAATTGGCCATGTTTTATCCTTGCAACAAGCATGTGCCATGACAAAACATCACACAATTGGCCATGTTTTATCCATGCACACATTCATGCGCCACAGCAAAACATCACATAATTGGCCATGTTTTATCCTTGCAACAAGCATGTGCCATGACAAAACATCACACAATTGGCCATGTTTTATCCATGCACACAAGCATGCATCACAACAAAACATCACACAGTTGGCCATGTTTTATCCATGCACACAAGCATGTGCCACGACAAGACATCACACAATTGGCCATGTTTCATCCATGCACACATCCATGCCCCACAGCAAAACATCCCACAATTCATCCATGCACACTACCATGAGCAACAGCAAAGCGTGACACGGTTGTCCGTGTTTCATCCATGCACACATCCATCATGCTTCATGTAATGCTTCTCGAATGTTCTCAGCACATTCATTTTGGACCTTGCAAGCTTCTCCTTGATTCAGGGTCATGGTGACTCACTGCCCATCTCTCACACTGGGTTTAATTCACACCTAGTTTTTGATCCACCTTTCACCACATGCAGCCTCCGATCTGGATGCGCAGCTACCTGATGTGCTGCTCTTGAAGCATTCGAATGGAAGAGCGTTCCAACCGGCGCCATCCCCAAATCCTGACCTTGCACAGCTCAACCAAGATTCACTTGGCGAGTTCTTGCAGAAGCAGCATCCATGCGTGACAGCAAAGTATGACACAACTGGCTGTGTTTCATCCATGCACACATACATGTGCTACAGGAAAACATCGCACAATTGGCCGTGTTTCATCCATGCACACGTATATGTGACACAGGAAAACATTATACAATTGGCCGTGTTTCATCCATGCACATGTATATGTGACACAGGAAAACATTACACAATTGGCCATGTTTCATCCATGCACACATCCATGTGACACAGGAAAACATTACACAATTGGCCGTGTTTCATCCATGCACACATACATGTGACACAGGATGTTTCATCCATGCACACATCCATGTGCTACAGGAAAACATTGCACAATTGGCCATGTTTCATCCATGCACACATATATGTGACACAGGAAAACATTATACAATTGGCCGTGTTTCATCCATGCACAAGTATATGTGACACAGGAAAACATTACACAATTGGCCGTGTTTCATCCATGCACACATCCATGCACAATGGCAAAGCAACGTACAATTGGTCTATGCGCACATCCATGTGTCACAGGAAAACAAACAATTGGCTGTGTTTCATCCATGCTCCATAGCAAAACATCAATCGGCCGTGTTTCATCCATGCACAGATACATGTGCCAAACATCACACAACTGCCATGTTTCATCCATGCACACATCAAAGTGCAACATCAAAACATCACACAACTGACTGTGTGTCATCCATGCACACATACACATGAACAGTGTGAGACCAAAAATTCCTGACACCTGAGATGCCACGTCAAATACCTACAGGCATGCCAGCTGCCACCTCATCTGCTCCTCTGGCTCCCACTGCCAGTGTGTATGGCTGGTGTACCCCCTTATGGGTTTGGTGTTTCCAGTTGGCAGAGATGCCCGCCTCTGCCCACGTGTCCACCTCTTCCGACCTCAGGAGAGGGTAAATAAGATACAAAGGAACTGAATGCCGTGGCAAACTCCACAGGCGCACATCCCAGAATTAATTGGAGAAATTATCCTCATTAACTTGGTATTCAGGAGAAGAGGAAGGCAGGCCAGAGCGCACCAGAGGAACCATAAAGGAACAGAACGGGGGTGGGAAGACCAGCCTCAGAACACCCCCAGACACAACCACTAGAGACTTCTTCAAGCCCATTTTCATTCCTTTCATGCTCGCTCCTCTCTGGCACATTATGCGGCCTCTGGGGATGTGCCCGGGAGCAGCCTGAACTGATGCACTTTATAAAGACTGTGTCGAGAGAACCGGGATGGTGAAGTAGTTAAGGAGTTGGACTAACCCTACAATCCAGAGTAACTTCAGGAGCGCTTAAGAGACATTTACATCAACGTAGTTAATGGCACCACCTGGTGAAAACCTATGAAAAATTCATACTGCAATCCAGAGTCAATTGCTCTTACGTCAGAGCAAGGACTCCCTGTAGTTACTCTGGATTGCACCCTATTCAGTCCTGAAAGATCCAGGTTCAGGGATCTTGCGCATGGATGTGCGGATGGATGACACCTGGCCAACTGTGTCCTGCTTTGCTGTTGCCGCTTGCTTTGTCGCCGCCTTGGGTCTTCAAGAGTAAGGTGGGGATCCAAAATAAAAATTTAAAAATGTTATAAACAAACAAACAAATAAATAAATAAATAAATGAAAGGGAGGGAGGGAAGGAGGGAGGAAGGAAGGAAAATGAATGAATGAGTGAGTGAGTGAGTGAGTGAATGAATGAATGAATGAATGAATTTGCCCTCATCCATGAAACTTCCTATGTGACTTTGGACCCATCACTCACTCTCAGCGTCACCTACCTCATAGGGTTGTTGTGTAGATAACAGGAGAGGAGGGACTCAAGCCTTGGAAGCCACCTGAGTTTGCGCTGGCCTGGCAAACAAATTCGAGCATGGCTTTCAAATTTATAGAAGATATAAATCTCACAAATCTCACAAATCTCACAAATGTCACAAATAAATAGACAGACAGACAGACAGACAGACAGACAGATAGGTAGATAGATAGATAGATAGATAGATAGATAGATAGATAGATAGATAGATAGATAGATAGATAGATAATTAAATAACAAATTAATTTTGGAGGTGAATAGCCCACAGGATTATGGTGGCACCCCTAAGAATTCCACATCTCCAGGAGGGAGGTGGAGAGACATCTTTGGGGAACTCTCTTCCCATACATCTTCTCATCAGCGGATGCTCGCAGAAATGTGTGGCGCGGCGTCATGTAAAATGTACCATTTGCTGGTGAAAGATGAGAGACACATGCGCCGCACCACTAGATATTATGTGGGGTGGAGTGTTCAGTAAGGACAGCCATGCACATCTTCCTCCGAGCAGTGGTGTGACTTGAAACACCACTCGATCTCCTTGGTGTAAGGGCGGGAATAATATGAAAAATAAAAATAAAATAAAGTACGGGTTGAAATAAAATCCCATTTGGTACCATGCTCTTTCAGGGCTGCAGCTCTGAAGAAAACCTGTGGAAATGTAGCACCCACCGAAGAAGGGATCTAACTGCTTGGCATGCTGCTTTTCTACATGTGGGGAGCATCAGAGCAAGGGTGTCCCTCTGGTTCTTGTTAGGCTGTTCTTTAGGGACCAAAGCAGAGGCCTTCACCACTGTCGTCTACCAAGCGGCAGAATATATAGGCCAGCAGGGAGATGGCACATGAATAATGCATGGTCCAAGCGCATGTAAGGTGGCGGCTGCCTTTTAAAAGAACAAGTCAAGTATATGGAGTTTAAAGCCCCTCTTGGAGCCATCCCACTTAGATCTGATCTCTTCTGACATGTGCAGGGATGTTCAGAAGATTGCAAGGGAGATGTTGGGATGCATGGGGGAAATGGCAAGGTGCAGAGGCTCTCCTCCCTCCCCCACAACCTGGATTGGGAACAGAAGTGGGGAGCGGAGAGGAAGTGCGGAGGAGAATATGTGCAGCAGAGATCATGCCAGTGGTGTTTGGGTCACCCCCATGATTGTGATGCGGCAATGCCCTGCGCAGTGCAAATGGTGATGCACCGTTGCCCTACCCCACTGGTTTTTTGGCTATAACTTTGGATAGAATAAAGATATCTCAACATGGTTTGTTTCATTTTATTCCGCATGAAATTGTGCATCGAGTGACATATGACAATATGGTGTTATTTGAAAATGCCTGGATTTGAAAAGAATTGGCCAGTAGCGGCCCCTGTGTGGCCATCCTGGGGGGAGGATACACATGTTGCGCAGGGTGACAATGCACATGGGGGAATGATGAGGCTAGATGTGCATTGGGGTGGACGTGCATGGGGGGTTTGTTGTGCTTGGGGGGTTGATACGCATGGGGGTTGATGCGCATGGGAGAGTGTTACACAATGGAGGGATAGCGTACGGGGGATAAATTACTCCCGCAACCTGGGTACTTTTTGCTAGCATTAATAAAAGTCTTAACCTGTGTGTAGGCGTATCTGCATCTTCCGGCCATCATTCCACGTCAATCAAGCAGGCGAGGAGATGCAACTGTCAACATTCCAGCTATCAACTGTTAACAGGCCATGCCAAAAGTGGCTGGTGGAGCAATTTAGAAGAGCCTTTTCGGTGACAAAAGGGCAGTTAAGATGTTGGAAAAAGGTTTTTTTTTTAAACGGATGAATGTTGTTATATTGTACCTGCGCGTGCGATGGCTGCGGGCTGATACTAGTAACCTATAAACCTTATAAACCTATAAACCGACATAAACCTTATAAACCTATAAACCTTATAAACCTATAAACCGACATAAACCTTATAAACCTATAAACCTTATAAACCTATAAACCGACCTAAACCTTATAAACCTTATAACCTATAAACCTACTAGTAACCTTATATTTATAAATGCGCTGCAATCACCTCCAGGACTCTTTCCTTGTGGGGTGATAATCAATGACTCTTTCTGGAACGTTCCACCACCCAGGGCGTCAAAGTGTGCAATATTCTGTCTGGATTACTTTGTGTCGCGCTCAGGAGGACGGAGGCAGCTTTGGCGCAACATCATGGTTGCCAGCATGCGCGGTTCCTTATTATTCCAAGCCATTTGTTGGGAGCAATCAGGAGCACATGGCAAGCCAGCGCTATAACTCCGTTGTTCTGTCTGATTGGCAGGAAATTTACAGGCGCTCTCCATCTCTCCCCCTCCCTCCCCCCATGCGCACTCTTCCTTCTGTGCACTTCTGATTAATTTGTGTACTTACTGTGCGGGTCCAGATGTGAGCAAAGGGCTGGCATAACAAATGAGTGGTGGGAATTCTTCAAGGTGAGCACTTTCTTACTGTACTGAAGATTAGCCTCTAACGAGACGTAATTGGACATGACATGAGATACCTCTGGCGAGACGCGCATTAAAAGGACTCGGGAACGAGGCAGAGATGGGAAAGGAAGACTCACTGTAGAGTCATATGGTGAATTCCAGAGTAACTACGGGGAGTCCTTGCTCCACAGTAAGAAAAAGTTACTCTGGATTGCAATATGAATTCCCCATAGGTTTTTACTAGATGGTGCAGTAACTACAGGCGCACGTAATGTCTCTTACGTGCTCCTATACTTACTCTGGATTGTGCCCACGGACAGACTGGGACACAGCCAGTTTTCGCAAAGCCTGGGATAAGTCAGTACTGGGATGTCACACTGGGGGATGATATCGTTACTGGCCACACTGGGGGATGATATTGTTACTGGCCATAATTTTAAAAATCTTGGTATTTTTGAATACCTACATGCTATATAGCAATCAATGTACAATTTCATACACAATGCAATAAAACAAAACACACTGAAATATCTCTATTTCAGCAATATCAAAATATCGGCAGTATCAAAAGTTGTAGACAATTATATAGCCGGAGTATCAAAATATACAAAGTAATAACAGCAGTATCAAAAGTTATAGACAATTCCAATATCTGTTGGAATGGGATTCCTGATTCCAATACTTGATTCTAATACGGGTATCGCCCTCTTTCTGATGGTTCATTTTCTGATAAACCACTCTTTCAACTATACCCAGAACTCATTCATTCAACGCATGTTCCGCTCTTTCAACCTCTCTCCGCTGTTCTAAAGGCCAAAATTGCCCTCCACCATGTTGTAGCGCCGTGCCTGGTCTCATCCTGACGGAGTTAATGAGAATCCATTGGAGGAAATCTTTGTGTGGCAGCAGGAATTTGCAAAATAAAAAGGAATTTGCAAAATAAAAGGGAATTTGCAAAATAAAAGGGAAATTGCAAAATAAAGAATTTGCAAAATAAAAGGGAATTTGCAAAATTAAAAGGAATTTGCAAAATAAAAGGGAATTTGCAAAATAAAAAGGAATTTGCAAAATAAAAGGGAAATTGCAAAATAAAAGGGAAATTGCAAAATAAAAGGGAATTTGCAAAATAAAAGGGAATTTGCAAAATAAAAGGGAAATTGCAAAATAAAGAATCTGCAAAATAAAAGGGAATTTGCAAAATAAAAGAGAATTTGCAAAATAAAGGGAATTTGCAAAATATGTGCATTTTGCAAGCTAGAAAAGCATTGGCAGTAACATTTATATACCAAAATATCGGGTTCCACTTTTCAACAGTTTTCACTTTTGAATGGTGCTTTGGTCTCCAACCTGTTTAATAAGTGGGGGATGCCTATATCTTGATTCCAGTACCTGCTCTGATGCGAGTGAACCATAGTTTTGGAGCACAATCCTAACCATGTCTACTCAGAAGTAAGCCCCATTGTATCCAATGGGACTTGGGGCAAAATCCAGAGTAACTACAGGGAGTCCTTGCTCCGATGCAAGAAAAACTTACGCTGGATTCCAATATGAGTTTCCCATAGGTTTTCACTCGGTGGTGCAGTATCTACCGGTGCATGTAAAGTCTCTTACGTGCTCCCATAGTTACTCTGGATTTGGGGGTTACTCCCAGGAAAGTGTCTTTAGGATTGCAACCTTGATCTCCTATACTAGTCGTATAGATTGAGGGCCTCTTTCCCCTGGATAGGGTGTGTCGTGCAAATGGATCGTATCCCTGTGTTGTTTCCTCCCATTGAATAACAGTAAATGCTGAGACACTAGAGCTCCAGCCCTCTGCAGTTATTGCAGGAAATAAAATAAGGTTTCATAAACTCAAGCTGCCAGTCATTCTTAATGGAAAGATCATCTTTAATTACATGATGCTTCATTAATTCACCGTATTCAAAACGGGATGGAGAAAGATGTTAATGCCCTTCATTCTCAGCCTTAAAAGATGGTTCTGAGCATTAATCAATGGAAAATTTATATGACAACTCATGTGGCAGGTGACGAGTCCACATCACCAGCACAATTCTCGTCTTCAAAATCGGGACAGGTTTTGTCCTTCTGTCCCATTTGCCAGTATGTGAACACAATCCCCCCAAACCAGGGTTGTCCCCGTTTTGGGGGACATATGGCAACCCTACATAGGCTGCACCCCCATTGAACAGAACTTGAGAACAACTGCACCATGTACAGATTATTGGACCCAGGCACGTCCTGACGCCCATGCGCAGTTTTGTATGTGAGCAACATGCACATTTTTAAAGCCACGGGGGATGTCTTTATTGGGGTCAGCTTAAAATATCCTAAAGCAGCATTGTCCCGTTGTACCACTTTGTATTTTGGAAGTAACTGGCAATGATGTTATCACCAACTGGCAATGATGTCGTGATGATGTCATCACGCAATACAAGAAAGAGACTTAGGGTGCAATCCAGAGTAACTACGGGGAGTCCTTGCTCCGGTGTAAGAACAATTTGCTCTGGATTGCAATATGAATTTCCCATAGGTTTTCACTAGGTGGTGCAGTAACTACGGGTACACGTAAGGTCTCTTATGTGCTCCCGTAGTTACTCTGGATTGTAGGGTTAGGCTGCAATCCTAAAGACAGTTTCCTGGGAGTAAGACCTATTGAACATAACGGGGCTTACTTTTGAGTAGACGTGGTTAGGATTGTGCTCTCACCCTACAATCCAGAGTAACGACGGGAGTAATTTCATGCACCCATGGTTACAGCACCACCTAGTGAAAACCTATGGGAAATTCATATTGCAATCCAGAGCAAATTGTTCTTATACCGGAGCAAGACTCCCCATAGTTACTATGTATTGTGCCCTTAGGGTGGACAGGAGGGCTTTCTGGAATATGGGAAGATGGTGAGGTGTGCTGATCTAAATTGGTTATGTTCCCAAATATCCAGGCTTTTCTGCCATGTTGGTTGCCTCTCTGAAGAACCACCCAGGGATTGTGGGTTTGAGTCCCACCCCATTTGAGTACAGTTTGGATCGTGCCCTATGTTGCTGTCTCACTGGGGATCCCAGTAGTAACTCCAGATACCATTACCACTGGTTGAAAAGCACCATCCTCAAGCAATCAGTGTTCAGCAAAAACTAGGATGGGCCAGCAGACATAAGGGATATATGGGATAATAGGCCATATAAGGCCTGATGGAAAAGCCCCCCAATTTTCTTGCTACGCAGATCTCATTAGATCCATTTCCAATCTCGTTGTCTTTCATTGCGTTAATTGTTGGCAGTGATTTGTGGCTGGCTGCCCAGAACACCATGCCAAGTGGGCAAACCTGATCATGCGTCCTGAGCATGGATTTGAAAGTTGCACCCTCTTGGGGCGAAGAAACAACAAAAGCTGCCCCCCCCCCATTGTGTGATTGTTTGTTTGAAGATCTAAAAGCGAGCAGTTCTTTGGCTTTGTCATCTGCCCAGGTCCCTTGTGAGCCGGAGAGGAGCACATTTCCATAGCAGAGCTCAGAAATCAAGACGGGCGTGATAGCAAAGAAAAATGGCCTCTTTCCACAGCAATGTGCGTCATGTTGGGGTTTCCAGAAGCGGCAGCGGGACAAATGGGGGGGGGGGGGCAAATGAGGACGGTGCTCATATAATGGATCCTACCTCAATTGCCACCTGCGACCTGTTCATACATGTGGTGTATGAAATCATCGAGTTGGAAGGGACTCATAAGGACATCTAGTCCACCCCTGATTGTATCAAGAACTCCTCCTAGCACAATGTTCCTTGATTTATTTGGGCCATGATGGCCCCTCATCCTCTTCTTCCCAAGCATGACCTCCAAAAAATTCAAATCTCATGGGATCTGGTGGGTTCCAAGGCCAGGTCACCCCTTAAAAGTTGTCCTACTAGATGTGATCAGCCATAGGGTGCGATGCTCATTTCCATTTCAGGGTCCGAAAAGCCAGCGTTGTCCAAAGACACATCCATTGTCACGTGGCCGGCATGGCACATGGAGTTCCATGGTGATGGCGCCCAATTATCACAAGATTGAACATGTTGCCACTTGGGAAGGTTATTATTTATTATTTTATTTTATTTTATTAATTTAATTAATTATCATCATAAGAGGAACATCACGATGCAGGCTTCTCCCCAGATGTTTGCACAAGACACATGTGGCAACAGCCTAGGTTTCCGAGGCCGCCATCCTACCCACTCTTTCCCCATCAAACACATCGGGCCTTATTTCTGAGTAGTCATGCGCAGAATGATGTGCCGAGGCACCACCCACACTGTTCCCGTTGCATATTCCGTCCCAATTGCCTGATGAGTTTAGAAAGCGGATCACATCGCATACATGTGTACCAATAAATCATTCACAAAGTATACACCATCTACGTTCATTATGCCATGTTTGGATAGAGCTTGGGATGTGCCGCGCATCACTCAAGCACTTGGGCAACATAATGTGAAGACTGTAGGAACGGCGAAGGCCGGGAGCGCATTCAATCAATGTGAGACTCATTTGATGGAGAGACCTACATCTAATTCACTCCAACACCCCACGGAAATACCCCAGAGCAAATAAACGCTCCTCATAGGAGGAAGATGCGGAGGTTGAAGGCTCCAATTTTCCCCATAAGCAAAATTAGCCAGACACGAACATGAAACTTCCAGTTTGTGAACCATGCGCTGGTTTTCTTTGATGAATGTTTGGGGTTTGTACTCCTTGGGGAACAACAAAGAGGAGTGTGGAGTCCATTTAATTCACTTAGAAAAGTCTAATGTGACTCGGGATAGTTATGGACTCACATGTCTAGAGCCACTTGCGTAAGTGATGCTAAAATGCGTCGGGATGAGGGGGGAGCGCGAGAGGAAGCCGCACTTCGTTAATATTGCGGCAAAAAAACCCGCAAAATCTCATGGTGGCTTCTTTTCATTTTCATTTTAATTTGAATTTATTTGTTTGTTTATATATTTATTTATTTGTCTATTTATTTGTTTATTCATTTGTCTGCTTGTTTGTTTGTTTATTTATTTACCAGTATTTATTTGTCTGTCTGTCTGTCTGTCTGTCTGTCTGTCTGTCTGTCTGTTTATATTCTGCCTTTCTTCCTAAAGTGTTATTGTATCAATATCAAGTATAAAAGAAAAGAAAAAAAGCATAAGGCTGCAATCCTAAAGAAACATTCCTGGGAGTAAGACTCATTGAATATAATGGTCTTACTTTTGAGTAGACATGGTTAGGATTGTGCTCTTAAGTTCTACAGGATCAGGCCCATCTAGGGAATTCCTATCTAGAAACGCTCACTTGCTTTTCAGTGTGGACTTATTGCTCCTATGTGACTTCGAGCACAAACCTAACTGTGTCTACTCAAAAGTAAGCCCCATTGTGTTCAATGGGTCTTATTTCCAGGAATGTGTCTTTTGGATTGCAGTTTTAGCCTTAGGCTTTGGTTGTAATCCTAAAGACACTTTCGTGGGAGTAAAACCCATTGAACACAGTGGGGCTTACTTTTGAGTAGACAAGGTTGTGCCCTTAAGGCAGAATCCTATCCACGTCTACTCAGAAGTAAGCCACAATGTGTTCAATGGATCTTACTCCTAGGAAGTGTCTTTGGGTTTGTAGCTTTAGGTTGCAATCCTAAAGACACTTTCCTGGGAGTAAGGGCGCAATCCAGAGTAACCACGGGGAGTTGTTGCTCCGACGTAAGAATAATTTACTCTGGATTGCAATTTGCAATATGACTTTCCCATAGGTTTTCACTAGGTGGTGCTGTAACTACATCAACATAAATGTTTCTTATGTGCTCCTGTAGTTACTCTGGATTGTAGATTGAACACAATGCGACTTACTTTTGAGTAGACATGGATAGGATGGCACCCCTAGTCTGCAGCCTGTGCTGACCAGGGGGTGTCACAAAATTGTCGTAAAGCACTAGTGCCCCAATCATGGGGGGTTAGGTTACTACATAGGCATGCGCCAACTCCCCACACCACCATGGAAAGGTACGCCATGTAAGACAGGCTGGCCTAAATTTGTTAGGATTGAACCCTTTGCCCCCAATCCTACGCATATCTACTCAGTCACATTAGAAACAGTGATTCTTCCTCCCATGTCGGTGCAGCCTCACACTGCTGTTCAAAAAGGTGCCCTCTCTGGATTCCTCCGACGCATGATGCTCGGTGTTCAGGAAAGGGCAATCAGGAAGAACAGAATCCGTGTGGTTGGCACAGGGCCCCGATTTCCCCAAGTCACAGGCTTGTATTCTCTCCCACACACGTCCCCACACGTCTTGCCTCCCTCTTGGCAGGTCCAACAGACAAAGAACAGGCAGTTCCTTCTAAATGCCTTTCATCGGTAATGGGAGAGATGTGAGCTGCCAGTGGGAGGCTATGGTGGTGCTGGGGCTGGGAAGATCTGACCCTAAGAGACCTCCACTCCAAGCTTCCTTCTCATTATTTCTTTACAATGGTGCTATTAATCTCGGTGGTGGAGGAAAGCATATAAGCTGAGACTACTGAGGCTCCTCCGTGATGTGCCTGCCAAGGTGTCCACCATTGGATCAGTTAACGTCAAGTCACTAGGGCTGCCATGTAAGGCCAAAGAGCACAATCCTAACCATGGGCGCAATCCAGAGTAACTACGGGGAGTCCTTGCTCTGGTGTAAGAACAATTTGCTCTGGATTGCAATATGAATTTCCCATAGGTTTTCATTAGGTGGTGCAGTAACTACGGGTGCACATAAAGTCTCTTACGTGCTCCCGTAGTTACTCTGGATTGTAGGGTATGTCTATTCCAGAGTAAGTCCCATTGTATTCAATGGGTCTTAGGGCACAATCCTAACCATGTCCACTGCAAAGTAAGCCCCTTCGTATTCAATGGGTCTTCGAGCACAATCCTAACCATGTCTACTCCAAAGTAAGCCCCACTGTGTTCAATGGGGCTTACTCTCAGGAAAGTGTCTTTAGGATTGCAGTCTTACTCCCAGGAAAGTGTTTTTATTTATTTGTTTGTTTATTTATATTCTGATTGTTGTTGTATCAGTATCAAATATAAAAGAAAAAAGCATAAGGCTGCAATCCTAGCCCTACAATCCAGAGTAACTACGGGAGCACATAAGAGACATTACGTGTACCCGTAGTTACTGCACCACCTAGTGAAAACCTATGGGAAACTTATATTGCAATCCAGAGCAAATTCTTCTTACACCGGTGCAAGGACTCCCCGTAGTTACTCTGGATTGTGCCCTAAGACACATTCTTGGGAGTAAGACTCATTGAGCATAATGGTCTTACTTTTGAGTAGACGTGGTTAGGATGGTGCTCTTAAATTCTACAGGATCAGGCCATAGGCCCATCTAGGGAATTCCTATCCAGCTATGCTCACTTGCTTTTCAGTGTGGACTTATTGCTGTTGTCTGACTTAGAGCACAATCCTAACCGTGTCTACTCAAAAGTAAGCCCTACTGTGTTCAATGCGTCTTTATTTCCAGGAAAGTGTCTTTAGGATTGTAGCTTTACCCTTAGCCTTTGGCTGTAATCCTAAAGACACTTTAGTGAGAGTAAGATATATTGAATACAGTGGGGCTTACGTTTGAGTAGACACGGTTAGGATTGTGCTCACTCCCAGATTCAGGACCTGGGACAGCTTCTGGGTAAGGCTATTGCTCTTAAGGTAGAGCTTTTAAATAGTAAGACAAAGGTTGCAATCCTAACCACAGTTACCTGGGAGTAAGACCCACTGAACATAATGTGACTTACTTCTTAGTAGATATCCATAGGATAGGGCTGATATAAACTAATGGTCAAAGTTCAGCCCTCAGCTAAGGGTTAGCAAGAATAAAGGGCAGGGTCCTGGCAATAACATGACCATCATCATCATCAATATTCTAAATACTGTATTGCTCGAATCTAATGCGCCACCAAATCTAATGCACGCCCCACTTTTAAAAATATTGAGATAAAAAATGTTTACTGGTGATTGTAATGCATAGCTGAAAAGCAGGTGTAACATTTAGGGCACAATCCAGAGTAACTATGGGGAGTCCTTGCTCTGGAGTAAGAACAAGTTACTCTGGATTGCAATATGAATTTCCCATAGGTTTTCACTAGGTGGTGCGGTAACTATGGGTGCACGTAATGTCTCTTACGTGCTCCCGTAGTTACTCTGGATTGTAGCCTTAATTTTACTGCATAAAACAAGTTACATGAAATAATAATAGGACAATAGATTTATATTATTATTTTAACCTAATTAAAATATATAACAATGGGTTTATGTTCCTTTTTTATTACAATAAAACTGTTAAACTAAATAGTGTCCTAGGGTGCAATCCTAACCTAGGCCAGCACAACTCATCTATATAGAGAGAGCATTCATCAAAATCAGGTGCCATTAGTCATACCCCTAAATCCAGAGTACCTACGGGAGCACGTAAGAGACTTTACGTGCCCCCGTAGTTACTGCGCCACCTAGTGAAAACCTATGGGAAATTCATATTGGAATCTAGAGTAAGTTGTTCTTACACCGGAGATAGGACTCCCCGTAGTTACTCTGGATTTCACCCATAGAGTTGATCATCTGAAGACATTGTAACCGGGTGACAGCGTGAGTAATTACCGCTGCAATCCTAAAGACACTCTCCTGGGAGTAAGTACCCATTAAACACAATGGGGCTTACTTTTGAGAAGACATGGTTAGGATTGTGCTGCTATTTTCTTTAATTTTGGAGGTGAAGGGGGCATGCCTGAGCCAACCTTCCTCTTGTCCCCTCCTCTCCCCAAGAATCCATCCATCCATCCATCCATCCATCCATCCATCCATCCTTCCTTCCTTCCTTCCTTCCTTCCTTCCTTCCTTCCTTCCTTCCTTCCTTCCTTCCTTTTCTTTCTTTCTTTCTTTCTTTCTTTCTTTCTTTCTTTCTTTCTTTCTTTCTTTCTTTCTTTCTTTTTCTTGATTGATTGATTGATTGATTGATTGATTGATCTGATCTGACCAGTGCTAGTGCACTGGATAAAGGGAGGCTGGGGCATCCTTGGGTAAGGAAGACATCAGCCTATATCCTAAAGTCAAATTAAGCCCTTTGCTCTGGAGCAGTGAAGGTGACTTTCCATAAGATCACACCAGATGCAGTTACGCAGTGACATAACTGCGTGGACCCGTAACTGCTCTGGATTTTGCCCATCATCTAGCAGGCCTCCTCATGCATCACGACGTCTTGAGTCCAATGCCAACATTGCTTAGCTGTGACCATTGACCCCCGTTCGGTTGTGGAAGTGTCATGATTTCTTAATTAACGGGTCACACAACCGCCTCCGTTCTTAAGCGCTGCGCATTACTGAAGACATTTCCAGAGCCCTGGGCTTAAGCATAGCAGAGACTGGCACCGGTTGTAAGTCAAGGCAGAAATGGATTAGGGTACCGTCTCTCCGCTCCGCTTGCGCTATAAATTACAGGCAAAGGCCAAGCCCTCTATTTGATGAAGACTTGCCTCCCGGGCCACTCATCTCCAGGAATGAGAGGGTCAGTTAATCCATAAATCAACTCTACTATTTCTCCATCTCTCTCATGTAATTCCTTCTCCAGCTGAGCATGCAGACCTTCTCAAAGTGACATGAAACTTCTCGGGAGTAAGAGTCGAAATCGAACCCCAAAATGGTCCAGCTGGGAGAGAGCTCATTCCCAGTGGCGTAACTAGGACGGAGTCCAAGGGGGCACATTAAGAGCACATGAACAAGCTCTGCCTGGTTTCATGGGAGATGTTGGAGGCTTCACACCCCCATCTTGAAAGGGAACCCCCACAGAAGAAGGAACGGGGTGCAAACCTGAAACCTATAGCATAGGCCTTATAGATGGGCTGGACAAAGATTGACCAGCACATGAACCCAAGCAATACCAATGCACCTCCACCTTGTGTGGTGCCTTGCCACACCAAATCCTGTGTTTGTGGGGATGTGCCACAAGGTGGGGGTGTCACTCAGCTGTGGGGAAATGGCTTCATCAACGCCGTTCTGATGCATCAAACATCAGAAAAGAAAGGGTTAAGAAAATGCCCCATTCCCACTACATGAATTTTTTTTTTGAGGGGGGGCGGACATGGCTCTTTGGCATGATGCATGCATTCAATCCCTGGCATTTCCAAGCACAGTTGAGAAAAATCCCCATATGGAATTGCAGACAATATTGAGATGGTGTGTATGGGGGAATGGTGCGCTTGGGAGGATGGTGCACATGTGGTGTAGCGCATGGGGGATGATGTGCATGGAGGGTTGTGGCACATGGGGGGATGTTGTGCATGGGGGTGGCATGAAGGTGTTGAGCACATGGGAGTGATGCGCATATAAGGACGGGGTGCATGGTGGTTGATGTGCATGGGGAGATGCTGCACATAAGGGGTGGTGCATGGGGCTGGCGCATGGGGATTGATGTGCATGGGAGTGATGCGCTTGGAGGGTTGTGGCATGTGGTGGTTGATGCACATGGGGGGATGGTACACATAGGAGGAGGGAGTGCATGAGAGGTTGATGCGTATGGGGATGTGGAAGATGTGCATGGGGGTGTGGCACATGGGGGATGGTGTGCATGAGTGATGGTTCACAGGGTGGATGGTGCATCTTTACTCCCGCGCCACAACATTTTGCTAGTATTGTAGATAAAACCTGTGGTCTGATCCTATATAAAGACTGTTTCCATGCCACAGATTTCAACCTCCACTTAAAAGCAGGCCTCCGTCAGTCTTGGAAGACTATGGTATTGTACTCGGTGCTGCATACGCTGCATGCGAAGCACGAAAGCCTGGGGTGGATTGTTATGGAGGATAGGCTGTTACCCAAGCAGCAGATCCCCCCTCTCCACGCCACTGAATTAGTCCAGTGGAAAGGCAGAGCCAATACGATTGGATCCAGTTGGTGTCGCAGAGCTGGGCTAAGGACAGGAGCTCACCCTGTCTTGTGGGGCAACCCGGGTCTTGAACCCTGGCCTGGTGGTTAACAGGCACAGCGACTTAGCCACTTGCGCCACCCACAGCCTCCAACCTCCACTACTGCACTTTACTAAAGAGAGAGAAAATATCAGGGAGAGGATATGTGATTCAGCGTCACTGGGTAGCTTTTGATTAAGACAGGCACATTGGCTAAACACGGCGGTGCCGCGCATGAGTCAAACCCATTTGAAGTCTAAGAGACTCCATCAACAGGGGTCAATATGCCCATAGATGCAGGGAAGAGAGAGACAGAACAATTGTTTGCAATGAGATAACCAGCCGAGATCCCACTTCAGATTCAGGGTATGTGCCTCCCTCCCACCCTTCAGAGTATCACTACTGAGCAGTGGCATAGCTAGAGGGGAGTGGAGCAGTCAGTTTTGGAGGGAGCCTCACCCCTTTGGAGCCATTCCAGGAGAGGGAGTGCAAAAAGGCGGCCTAGGTTAGGATTGCACCCTTTATCTTTTACTAGCGAAAAGCATGCCTGAGTTGTGGGAGTAAAATTCTCCCATGTGCCATCCCCCCATGGCGCAATATCCCCCCATGTGCAACATCCCCCATGCGCATCAGTCCCCCATGCACAACATCCCCCTTTGCACATCATTCCCCCATGCGCATCAATACCCCCTGCACAACATAGAATCATAGAGTTGGAAGGGACCTAAGGTGCAATCCAGAGTAACTATGGGGAGTCCTTGCTCTGGTGTAAGAACAATTTACTCTGGATTGCAATATGAATTTCCCTTAGGTTTTCACTAGGTGGTGCAGTAACTATGGGTGCTCATAATGTCTCTTACATGCTCCCGTAGTTACTCTGGATTGTAGGGATAGTAGGTCATCTAGTCCAAACCCCTCCCTGCAGCAGGAAATCCCGCTAGAGCATCCCCGACAGGTGCTCGTCGAGCCTCTGCTTGAAGATCCCCAGTGAGGGAGAGTCCACCACCTCCCTTGGCAATCTCTTCCACTGCCGAACCGCCCTCACAGTCAGGAATTTTTTCCGGATTTCCAGCCGGAATCTCCTTTCTTGCAGTTTGTACCCATTGGTTCTAGTTCTGCTTTCAGAAGCAGCTATGAACAAATTGGCCCCTTCCTCCCTATGACAGCCCTTCAGGTATCTGAAGAGGGCAATCATGTCTCCCCTCAGCCTCCTCTTCTCCAGGCTGAACATCCCAAGTTCCCCCAACCTTTCCTCGTAGGGCTTCCCTTCCATCCCACTCACCATTCTTGTCGCTCTCCTCTGGACTTGCTCCAGTTTGGCTGCATCTTTCTTCAAGTGAGGAGCCCAGAACTGAACACAGGACTCAAGGTGAGGTCTAACCAATGCAGAATAAAGAGGAACTAGAACTTCTCGTGACTTGGAAGCTCCAGTCCTCTTAATGCAGCCGAAAGTGGCATTTGCCTTCTTTGCAGACACATCACATGCTGACTCATGTTCAGCTTGTGATCCACAGTGGCGACTCCAAGATCCCGCTCACATGTTGTGCTGCCAAGCCAAGTATCCCCCATTTTATACCTGTGTTTTTGGTTTTTATTGCCCAAGTGCAGAGCCTTGCACTTCTCCCTGTTGAAATTCATTCTGTTTGTTACAGCCCAGGATTCCAGTTTATCCAGATCCTCCTGGAGGTTTCTCCTTCTTCTGATGTGTTTGCTACTCCTCCCAGTTTGGTGTCATCTGCAAATTTGATCAGGCTCCCCCGTATCCCTTCCTCCAAGTCATTGATGAAAATGTTAAAGAGAACCAGTACCAAGACAGAGCCTTGGGGGACCCCACTAGAAACTGACCTCCAGGTTGACACAGAACCATTTACTAAAACCCTTTGAGTGTGGCCATCGAGCCAGTTGCAGATCCACCTTACATTTGCCCCGTCTAGCCCATATTTTTCCAACTTCCTAATTAAAATGTCATGTGGGACTTTGTCAAATGCTTTGCTGAAGTCGAGATAAATGACATCCACAGCATTGCCATGTCCAGTAAGCTCGTAACCCGATCAAAAAGGGAGATCAGATTTGTCTGGCAAGATTTATTCTTGGTAATAAGAATCTTGGTAATTGCATGGGGGGACATCTCCCCCTGCGCAACATCCCCCCTGCACATCAGTCCCAAATGCGCAAATTCTCCCATGCACAACTTCCCCCATGCGCAACAACCCACATGCACAACTTTCCCCACGCACATCATTCCCCCATGCGCTTCATTCCCCCATGTGCATCAGTCCCCATGCACAACATCCCCATGCCCATCAACCCCCATTGCGCAACATCCCCCCATGTGCAACATCCCCCCCACGCGCAACATCCCCACGGATGAAAAGGGGCAAAACGCATTTTCCTCCCTATACTTTGCATTGAAGAATCGATGACTGAGGGATGCTCTGCCCCAAACCCCGGACCTGGAAGCATGGAATTCTGGGAGGGAGTTCCTTCTGTCACATGAACACCCACCAAGAATGCATGTGGAGAAATTTAACCCTTGAGGGCCTGAAAAGGGGTGCAGCGTGTTTTTGTCCTGTACTTAACATGGGAGACTGAACAACATTCAGCTAATTTGGTTCTCAGTGCCTGGTGCACTGGGGGGGTGTTGTATGGGGGATGAGGGAGGGGTTGCAATGGGGAGGATGTTGCACATGTGGGGTGGGCATGGAGGGGTGTGCATGGGGGATGATGCACATGGGGGGTTGATGTGCATGGGGGTTGATGTGCATGGGGTTGATGTGCATGGGGGACATATGCACATGGGGATGTATGCACATGGGGGACGTATGCGCATGGGGATGTATGTGCATGGGGGGTTGTTGCGCATGGGGGTTGATGCACATGGGAGGATGATGCGCATGGGGAGATAATGCGGATGGGGAGGTAATGAGCATGGGGAGAAGTTGTGCATGGGGGGACTGATGCGCATGGGGCGACAGATGCACATGGGGGAATGTTGCGCTGTGGGGAGATGGTGTATGGGGAAATTTTACTCCCACAATGCGGGTACACTTTTTACTAGTGGTTAATAATTGTCAATAACTGTCCCCTCCAGCACTCTAGATTTGGGGGCATCAGTTGAACGGATTGAATCCCATGTCTGGGACCATGATAAGCATCTTCTAAAACATCAATGGAAGCATCACATTGCTGGTGACATTGTCTCCTGCAAACAGGTGGCTTTCAAGGGCAGGAGCGCTCACCTGTCGGAGAAATTGTCATTATTTGGAAACCCAGACACGAATCACTGTCATTGGAGCTGACAAGAGTCGGCGGAGAGTTATAGAGGCATCGCCGGTGACTCCGTCGCTATAAAAGGCATACAAAGAATTGCCATGATGAGGCGGACTCGATTTACAGGGAAATGGTGTGTGTGTGTTTGATTTTCCTTTTCCAGACGTGCTCCAGACACCGACAAAGCTCGGGGTGAAAGCGGGTGGAACTTTTCTGCCGGATTTATTCTGACTCAACCGCCTTATTTTCTCACCAAACAGAATTTTCCTCATTTGTCATGATTTGTAGGTCACCTTAAAAAAAGGAGCTATAAAAATGCAAGGAAATTGGAAATAAGCCTTTCCCTTACATCATCACAGCAATGTCATTGATCGGATGTGCCGTCAACCACAACCACCGTCCCCAACCAACACACATACAAAGGCCTGGCATCACTGTCCAGGGTGTCCTTGCAGGGAGGAGAGGACAGACTTGTGCCGGCTTTAAGCCAGTCAGCTCAGTTGGGCTCTGCGCCTAAGGGTCCCCCTTGATGAGGATAAAAAATAATAATATTTTTACAAAACCATTTCACAGTCAGTAAAACAAGTGGCTTTGGAACTATTTACTTTTCTCCAGCAATCTACACATTTTGTTTGCCATTTTATATTAAAAAGTGCTTAGATATATCAGGTCCATTAACTCACATTCATTTTTAAGCACACATTTTGATTGCTTTCCATTCCACTGTAGAGATAATAAAGTCTATGATACATTTTATTAATATCACAGGCAGTCCAATCCTAACTTGCATTGGAACAGGCAAGCCAGCTGTCTTGCCCCGAATCCGGCGAGGGGTTGAGGCTGGCTCTAGCTCAGCCTGGGTTATACACCAGGCAATACTGTGGCAGCCCCAATGGGGCTACTCAGATCTGCGCCACTTAAAGAGATTGTCTAGGTCCACTTTATTTTTATTTGACGATCTGGATTCGGCCAAGTGGTGCTGATGGTGAAATTCTATTTGCTTCCACTAAGCTCTGTTTGCATATCTGTGAGCAAACAGATCAAGCTCCGAAGTTATCAGCTTCCGATTCTCTCTGGCATCCAAAGAGAACCGGCACTCTCACCGTTTGGAAAAGTGCCAACTATGTCACTCCTCGCTGGCTCCTGGTTGAACACGGACTCGGTATTGGGTGTCAAAACTAGAGGAGAGCTGGGCAAGGTACCATATATTTTGGCAGAGGTGCCCAAGAAAACGGGGTTCGGGTGACAAAAGAAATGTTTTTTTATCCAGGGTGTAATTAGTCTGCGAAACTCCATGCTACATGACATGGTGATGGAATCTAGCCTGGATGCCTTTAAGAAGGGATTGGATGAGTTTCTGGAGGAAAAGTCCATGATGGGTGTGTGCAGTCTCCTTATTTTAGATATAGGCTATGCCACAGGGGCACCAGGATGCGGGTGTCTTGAAATTATATATATTTATATATACATAAATATATATGTATATATAAAAATATATATGTATATATTAAAAGCATGCCTCCGTCAGTCTTGAGAGACTAGTATCGTGCTTGGCGCTGCATACGCTGCATGCGAAACGAAAGCCTGGGGTGGATTGTTATGGAGGATAGGCTGTTACCCAAGCACCAAATCCCCCCTCTCCACGCCACTGAATTAATCCAATGGAAAGGCAGAGCCAATACAGTTGGATCCAGCTGGCGTCGCAGAGCTGGCTAAGGGCAGGAGCTCACCCTGTCTTGTGGGGCCAACCCGGGTCTCGAACCCTGGCCTGCTGGTTAACAGGCACAGCGTCTTAGCCACTTGCACTACCCACACCCACATTAGATTCAATGGCACATTAGATGTGAGTAAATATGATATGTGTATATATATATATATACATGTGTTATATAAATATATACACATATCACATTTACTCACATCTAATGTGCCATTGAATCTAATGCACACCCGATACCTATAATAAAAGTGCCACATTTACTCAAACCAAAGTAACCATTGAATATAATGTGCGCCCCGATTTTGGAGACAAAGGATGCAATCCTAAAGACACTTTCCTGGGAGTAAGGCTCAATAAACACAATGGGGCTTACTTTTGAGTAGATGTAGTTAGGATGGTGCTCTAAATTTGGCTGAAAAAGGTTAGCACTGGATTCAAGTAAATACAGTATGAATTTTTATATACTGTATTTACTTGAATATATATATGATCCTATATCCTTGTATATTTTATATATATTCCTTAATATAGATACCTTAATATAGATATTGGAGTATAGCTACCTTAATTCTCCCAGGTACTGAAAGCCCTTTTGTGTTGCAAGGCTGCAATCCTAGACACTTACAGAGGAGCACATTCCATTGATCTCAATGAAGTTTACCCCTGAGTAGGAACACCCAAGATAATTGCCCCTTAGGTCTGACAACCTTGCCATGCTCCACCTGCAGGAGATTGGATAGCAAGCCAAGGAGGAAGGGCTTGTCCAGAGTATATCAGCTGTACAGGTGAGGCTAGGAAAGTAACCTGCAAAGGATTTAGGTAAGGAGTTGGGTAAGTAGTTGGAGCTTGTGGTTTCTTGAACTTGTATCTGAAGTTAACCAGCCAATGAATGGGTTCTTCTGGGCTGGTTGCCAGAATGTCTGGATGAGAAGCCAGACTTCTGAGCTGGATTGTATGTCAAAGGCAATAGGATTCCTCATGGGGTTGGCTTCGTTTATAGGATTGCTGGGATAGCAGCTGGACCAGGCTTGGGGATTGTTGGGTCCAAACTTGGACTTGATGGGTGATACTAAGAGCACAATCCTAACCATGTCTACTCAAAAGTAAGCACCATTGTGTTCAATTTTTTTTCCTGCCGGGAAAGTGTCTTTAGGATTGTAGCCTTGATGAAACATTTTTTTTCCTACCTGAATCTCCCTATCTTATAGTGAGTTAGACCCCTTAATCTGTTTTCACCTATTATCACCAGCCCAGTGTTATTATGCGTGTCTACTTGGAAGCAAGTCCCACTTGTTCAATGGTGCTTGCACCAGGCAGTGCTTTATTTGGGGAGGGGGAAGGTTCTGGTATTCACCACTGGTTAACCACACAAAAGACTAATTACTAATTAACTAGTGGAAGGGACAGGTGGAAAAAGGTACTGGAACTGACTGCAGTTGAGTACCTCCAGAAAAAAATCCCTTCTCCCAGGTAAGTATTAATAAGGTGGCATGGCAGCCTGAATTATACAACTGGTAGTATTATACAACAGGTAGTAAGAGCCCTGCTGGATCAAGCCAAGGACCCATCTAGTCCAGCTCCCTGAACCTCCCAGTGGCCAACCAGTTACCTATGGGAGCGCACAAAATACCTATGGACAAAATCCATAGCATTTATGGGTCCATGCAGTTACGTCACCCTCTTGTATTATCTTATGGAAAGTCATCTTAACTGCTCCAGAGCTAGGGGCTTAATTTCACTTTAGGATATATAGGCCTATATTTTATTGCATCTGGTAACCTCTGAAACCTAGGGGTTGTATGAAGTTATGGCTGAAATCCTATCCACACTCTCCTGGAAGTAAGCCCCAAAGGGTATAATGGGACTTGCTTCTGAGTAGACATGTATAGGATTGGGCTCTGTGACTTGTAAGCAGTCATGGAATTTTCCTCAATCATGAATTTTCTTCAATCAATCTGACCATGTTCCTCTTTGAAATGTATCTAGTCCCGGTGTGATCACAACATCCTGTGGCAAGGAGTTCCGCAGGTGATTGCATGCTGGGTTAAGAAATCTCTTGGCCTGTCAATACGTTTGTGGCTATATCAAGCTCATAGCAGTGATTTAAATTGGGAGGAATCTTTCTTTTGGAGTCTTTCTAGTTATTGATGATGATGATGATGATCTGGAGCTTGGGTGCAGTCCTAAAAATAACTGCTTCTTGGCAAGGTCTGGGTGACCTTTGGTGCCACCATGGCTTCCTTCTCACCCACATGGGGTTGGGACATGCTGTGGGTTGGTGACGTCTCCAAACCAGCCTTAGTGCCTTTGACCTGATTAGTAAACGGCTTATGACTCCTTAAGCCCTGATGCAACTCGAAGGCAGACTCTGACCGTTGTGACAACACCTTCCTTTCCTGTGCAAAGGGCAGACGAGTGCTCGGATCCTATAAACAGACGGCACCAAAGAAATCCAGTATTCAAACTGAGATAGCAGTATTGACAGCAGCATTAACTTGGAAAAAGTGGTACAGTCTCCTCCAGGGATTTGGTAGAGGCAGGTATGTAATGACCTATATTAGGGTTGGGAATCCTCTGCTCTGATCAGTATTGACAGTGGCATAGCTAGGGGGTGGAGGGGGTGTAGTTGCACCAGTTTACAGGTTTTGGGGGGCTACAAGCTGAGCTTGACACTAGTGGCTAAAATTGTGAAAAATGGGGTATGAATGGTAATACCATTGAAAGTACAGAATGGGGCTTACTTTTGGGTAGACATGGTTCGGATTGTGCTCGAAGATTCGGATGACCTCATGGGCTGAAATAAAAATTCTGATTTCATAGCTCTCTCGTAACTTGGTTGTATAAAGGCTTGACTTTTAAGGAAATCCTACTGGATTTAGAGCAATCCTAACCATGTCTACTCAAAAGGAAGCCTCATTGTGTCCAATGGGTCTTACTCCCAGGAAAGTGTCTTTAGGATTGCAGCATTGGACTAAATATTGGATTGATTTTTTTGTATGCTGCTTCCAGGAAGCTTCCTACCATCCTGTAGCTTCCTACCATCCTATATTCAGATACGCTGCCTTGAATCCTGGAGGTTCCATATAACTTTGTGACTAATAGCTGCTGCTATGAGACACTGAAACTATTGATTGGCTCTTGTGCCTCAAAGCCACCACAAAAGGGAACGATGTGAACAGATTGGCACGGGTTTTAATGCGCTTTCTCCCACACAGCTTGGCCCAAGGATCGCTCACAAGTATGGACTATGCAAAGAAGTCCCTGTACCTGCTTTCCCCGCTGTCCCTCTCAAAGTAAGTACCTACAGGGTTGTACGGTATCATGATCCTGAGCAAGGTGGGGAGAGTGTGCACCCGTACGTGATTCTTGAGGACACACCGTTGCACACCGGCGTGCCACAAATAGTCTGCAGATGTGCTGTGGAAATTTTGGGGCTAGTTCTTACTGGCATCATGTTCTTACTGGTGTTGGTGTTAACTGGTGTTGAAGTTATGATAGGCTCTCTTTTATATCTCAATCTCAGATATGCCTCCATGACTCAACAGCTACTGGCCACCCCCGTGCGCCGTGCCCAGCCTTACCGGGTCAGCAACTGGGACCGCACCCTGCGCAAAGGGATCATGGCCGACAGCCTGGATGAACTGCTTGAGAAGGTTAGTGTCAATGCCCCCGTTTCTAGAAAGAGAAGCAAGAGGGAACCATGTTGTAGCAGGAAGAATTCCAATCCTATATATATAGGGTTGCCATATTTTCCAAAAAACAGGGACAATCCTGATTTAGGGGGATTGTGTTCACATACTGGCAAATGGGACAGAGGGTCCAGTCCCAGTTTGGTGGAAGAGAATTATGGCAACCCTATTTATATATATATATAAATCTAATGGCTATATTTATTTATTTCCCTACAGGTATGCAGTGCCCTGGTTTTGGCAGACCCCATATCAGTTGTCCTAGATGAGGATGGCACCAGTGTGGACACAGAAGAATTCTTCCAGACGCTCGAGCCGGGCACCGTACTTGTGGCATTAACCAAGGGACAAAAGTGGCGGCCGAACAAGGTGAGCAAGAGGGTAAGATTGAGGCTGCAATCCCCTTTCCTGAGAGTAAGCCCCATCGGACACCAGGATTTACTTCTGAGTAGGGGTGCATAGGATTGTGTGCTGAGTCTCAGAAGGCTGGAATTCCTGGTGATGGGCTAGAATTAGTGCTGGGCCAGATTAGGGATCTGGAACTTTGCTCTCCTGGTGCAAAGTATCAAAGGATTTTCCGGGGTGGAGAACCATATAAAATTATGAATGTGCCTTCTTCCTTCTTGCACAACCCCAGAACGAGAGGATACCCCTTAAAACTGAGTGTCGGAACACACAAGAGAATTTATTTACTGAGTAAATACACAAGAGAATTTATTTACTGAGTGTGAAATTAATCTGTGGAACTCCTTGCCGCAGGAACTCCTTGGTGCTGTCTGGCCCCAGATGAGGGTTGCCATATTTCTCAGAAAAATGGTTTTGGGGGAACACATTCACATACTGGCACATTTGACAGGGGGTCCTCTTCTGGTTTAGTGGAAGAGAATTATGGCCACTCTACTCGGATGTCTTAAACTGGTCAGATTGGTGGAGGAAACGTCCGTCACATATAAGTCATAACTTTATGTGACTTCTGGGTTTCAGAGATTCCCATCTCTGAATGCCAGATGCAAGGTGTTCAATAGGATGCAGGTATCTTGTGTGCTCCTTGCCAGTCTGATACCTATGGCAAATGTCTCAGCTGTCCTTGAGCATGGGCCAGCTGTGGCTTTCATTAGATTGGGATTAGCTAAGCGTACACACTAGTATAGAGTTGCCATAATTCTCTTCCACTGTCCCATTTGCCAGTATGTGAACACAATCCCCAAAGATCGAGATTGTCCCTGTATATGGCAACCCTACGCTTGTACCACTCGGACCCCATCAACAGCATCCATCACTTTACCTTGCAGACCTCCGGCTACCAAGTCGCACTGTCTCGGAAACCCCGGCATAGGATCGATGTGGCCTGTGTGACTTTTGATCTCTACAAGACCAATCCCCAGGACTTTATCGGTTGCTTGAATGTCAAGGCCACGCTGTATGGGGCCTACACCATGTCCTACGACGTGCAGTGCTACGGGGCCAAGAGGATAATGCAGTGAGTGTCTGTCTGTTTTCCATTGGGTGGTTTGGATTCATCTAAGAGTGTTCACTTGAGGGCCTTATTGAATCATGGCATTGGTTAGGTACCAGTGCTTGATCAGCATATACTGGTGATGTGATATTATTATTAATATTATTATTAATATTGATCTGTTTTCTCACATACTATCTGTTGAAAAGTGGTGTACAAACTGTATTTACTCGAATCTGACTGTCACACACGCCGATTTTGGAGACTAAATTTGGCTGAAAAGGGTATTAGATTTGATCATTGATTAGATTTGAGAAAATGTGGTGTATTGATTATAAGTATAGGGTGTGCATTAGATTTGATGGTGCATTAGATTTGAGTATATGTTATATACTGGTATGTTAAGCCACTTTGAGTCTGTTTCTGCAAAGAAAGATGGGATATAAATCCAACAAATATTGTGATCCAGAGGAATGAATTCAGTGGTTTGCACACCCATGTGATGATATCCTGATTCCTCTTGTGCCAGGTTCGGTTTCAGCTGAGTTTGGATCAGCTGCACTGAATACCAGTAACAGGATTTGCTATTCCAGTACTTACTGGTACATCCCTCCTCCTGGGTTTCTGACTATCGTTCCCTTTGATCGCAGGGAAGCCTTACGCTGGACTCTCTTCACCATGCAAGCCACAGGTCATGTGCTCCTGGGCACATCCTGTTACATGCAGCAACTGCTGGACGCCTCGGAGGATCCGAAGGACGAGACGGTGATGATCCGTGGCATCCGTTCTCCTCCTGCCCAGAAGATGTTACGGTGAGGACGGCGCCCGCCCTGTTGAAGCTGATGACTTTTCTTGCACCAGGATGGACTAAGGCAGAAGAGGAACCTCCGCACTCAAACCCTCTCCACGGATCTATGGCAGAAACTGTTGGGAGTCTTGCATCTATTGCACAGTGATGGTGATCACAGATATTTAAGCTTGAACCCGGGGCTAAGAGAGCCACTTTGCTAGTGGTCTGGGAGATAAGTTGCAATAGGGGGATCAATGACGTTCCTTCACCCACATCCATTTTATTATGAGTTTTATTTGTCATGGACGCACCAATATTTGCACCGAGCCCAACGTTGGCCACGCGTGGACTGCATTGTAAATATATGTAACTTAATTAAAAGTTGTTGTTTTTCCTTAAAGTCTGCTTCTCTCTAATTATTCCTAGTTGATATTTCAGCTGAGAAAGTCGAAACTGATTTATATGTTAAAGTAGCGGCAATCCTGATCTCCACTTAGGCCAGCCTAAGCCCTGCTGTCAGTCCTGTGCTGACCGGGGGTGTCACAAAAGTACATTAAGACACTTTTACCCCGTTCCTGCAGGGCCTAAGCCACTGCACAAGCATACACAGACCTTACCACACCATCATGCAAAGATAGGCCAGGTGAGTTAGGCTGGCCTAAATTTCTTAGGATTGTGCCCTTCATGTGGGTGTCACAACGAGGATGACATGTCCTGTTTTTCCTGGACGTGTTTGGGGTTGTTTTTTTTAGCTTTGTGTCCCAGACAAAATCCTGATGATCCTCCTTTTCCTTGTGAGCAGGTAGCAAGTAGCCTCCTTGTAATATAATGTAATTATATATAATTTTACTAGCGAAAGGCGTACCAGCCATCCCCCCCATATGCATCAACCCCCCATGGATAATGTTCCCCCAGGCATAACAACCCCCATGTGCAACTTCCCCATACACATCAACCCCCCCATGCTCAACTTCACCCATGCGCATCAACCCCGTATGCGCAACTTCCCCCCTCGCGCAACTTCCCCCCATGCACATCAACCTCCATGCACAACTTCCCACCCTGCGCGCAACTTCCCACCCTGCGCGCAACTTTTCTCCCATGCGCAACTTTTCTCCCATGCGCAACTTTCCCCATACACAATTTTCCCCCAGGAGCAACTTCCCCCCAGGAGCCTTTCCCCCATGCGCATCATCCCCCCCATGCGCATCATCCCCCCCATGCGCATCATCCCCCCCATGCGCATCATCCCCCCCATGCGCAACTTTCCTCCCATGCGCAACTTTCCTCCCATGCGCAACTTTCCTCCCATGCGCAACTTTCCTCCCATGCGCAACTTTCCTCCCATGCGCAACTTTCCTCCCATGCACAACTTTCCCCATGCACAACTTCCCATATGCGCAATTTCCCATATGCGCAACTTATGCAATTTCCCATATGCGCAACTTTCCTCCCATGCGCAACTTTGCCCCGTGTGCAACTTTGCCCCGTGCGCATCACCCCCATGCACAACTTTCCCCCCATGCGCAACTTTCCTCCAGGCGCAATTTTCCTCCCATATGCAACTTCCCCCCTGCACAACTTTCCTACATGCGCAACTTCCCCTCATGTGCAGCATCCTCGCCGGCACAACCTCTTCCTCTGAACAACATTCCCACTGCACCAGGCACCGAGCACTGAATTGGCTGGATGCTGTTCAGTCTCCCATGTTAAGTATAGGACAGAAACACATTGCCCCCTTTTCAGCCCCTGAAGGGTTAATTTCTCCAGATGGTTCTTGGTGGGAGTTCAGGTGACAGAAGGAACTCCCAGAATTCCATGCTTCAGGCCCAGCAGTTGGGGCGGAATGTTGTTGAGTCAGCAATTCTCCAATGCAAAGTATAGGGAGGAAAACGCGTTGCACCCCTTTTCACCCCCTTCCCGTTGGAATTTCCGAAAACCGGTTCTTATTGCACCCCTCCCTCACGGAAGGAACACCCTCCCCAAATTTCACACTTCTAGGCGCAGCGGTTTTGGCAGGGCAGTGATGAGTGAGTCAGTGAGTCAGTCAGTGAGTGACTTTTCTCTTTTATATATATAGATAAAGATAATGTGTTGCAGTTATATAACTTGACTTCACTAGTTGAATCTCAACAAATTTCCTGAGATCACAAAACAGGATCTTGTGGTTAGACTTCTATGCTACGCAACTGTGTTGTGAAATATCTATGACACTTTTTGTTTAGAAGCTTAAAGGTCAAATGTACCTATAAAACCTTGAATCTTTGTGCATCTCTGATCACTGATCAAGGAGATTTTCCCTGCAGAATAAACTCTTGCTTGACCGCACAGCTCAATCTGCGTTTCAATCTTGTGGTTTCTTCGACCACAAATGTAAAATATTATATAATAGTATTAATTATAATATCATATAGTTATGGCTGCAATCCTAACCCTACTTTCCTGGGAGTAAGTACTATTCCCTGGAGTATACTATTTCCTGGAGTAAATAACCTGGGGTGCGTAGGTGGCACAAGTGATTAAGACACTGTGCCTGCTAACCAGGGTTTGAGACCCGGGTCCCCGCAAGACAGGTTGAGCTCCTGTCCTTAGCCCAGCTCTGCGACGCAGCTGGAACCAATCGTATCGGCTCTGCCGAGGGAGGATTTGCTGCTTGGGTAACAGCCTATCCTCCATATCAATCTACGCAGGCCTTTGTGCTTCACATGCAGTCGAGCACGATACCATAGAATCATAGAGTTGGAAGGGACCTAGTAGATCATCTAGTCCAACCCCCTGCCTGCAGCAGGAAAAAAAAGACACTTACCATAGTCTTTCAAGACTGATGCATGGCAAGTTTTTTTTAAAGTACTATTGAACACAATGGGACTTGCTTCAGAGTAGACATACTTAGGACTGCACTATTTAATAAATTATAGAATAGTTTTAACTTTAATGATTAGTGATAGGTATGCACATGAAAGCAATATAATTGTTTTTAGCTTTCTCCCCTAACCATTTTCCTGTGGTATAAACCACTTACCTGTTTTTGATGCCCCCCCCCTTGATTTTGCCACTAAGAAACCTGATTTAGATGAACACCAGACACCTAATTGCTCTCAATGAAGCCAAGATGCAGTGTTAACTCATGAGACAAACACGCCGGGTACACTGTTGCCCCCCCTCCATCACCGATGCCCAGAGATGCTCACAGATTACATTTCCTCGGGGAACGCTTGACTTGCATAATTGTGCCACTCACTGGGACCTTTATTTTGGGGGGGGGGGGGGGAGGAAGGGCAGAAGCCCTTAAGTGAGGACAAGACATTTTTTCCTGGATCCAAAAGGGCAAGAGATGCTCTATATGTTACTTTTTGAGATGCTCCTCTAGTGCTCAAGAGGAACCTTCAGTCAGCTGGTTAATACTGAAAATCAGCCTCCAGCCTTAAAACCCTCAGCTACCAATCCTGTGTCAGTCTATGATCATGACCATATGATCTGTTTCCAGGACATCTCCTCCTTTAAGTGTTGTGTCCTGGAAAAAAAATCTTTATTGTACTCCTTTTCCTTTTGGGCAGGCAGCAGGTAGACCCCTAGTAATTAATAAATCATATGTAATATTTTTAATATAGTAATTTAGGCTGCACTCCTAAACACACTTTCCTGGAAGTAGGCCCTACTAAATAGGGAGTAAGCCCTATTGTATACAATATCAATACCGCCCAATGCGGAGCCTGGTGGGGAAGGCTCTGCGGACTCAGGATGATCATATGAGTGGAAATTCCTGGATTTGCCTGGATTTTTTGCCTCCTGTCCGGGTGTCCTCCATTTTGGCTTCATTATCCTACATTTTGGCTTCATTTTGGAACTTTGCAATGGTGTGCAGTACCCCCATCATGTCATCTGTCGTTGGATTCGTACTGAAGAGCAGAATCCAATGCAAAAATCGGTTTCGAGATATCTCCTTCCTATAAAAAGTTATGGCCAACATTGCATGGGGGGGCCCTTGTCCTCTGTTTCAGTTATAACATACACAGTGGAATCCAAAACCTGTCTACTCAAATGTAAGTCCTATTGTATTCAATGGCGCCTCCTCCCAGGAAAGTGTGTTTAAGATTGCGGCCAACGTCACCTTGGGTAGTCTGGACATAAACTACTGTATAGGTTACTGTGCAGGCAATACTTTCAATCCTAAAGATATACGTAGCCGGAGCCTATTGCACAAAAGGAAGTTCCAATGTGTTTGGTGATGCTTCCTTTTAAGTAAGTTGGCATCCATTTTCTGTCTTGTTTGCCTAGCAAGAAGTCCAATGGATGCTAGTGGATTTTACTTCCAAGTAAAGGTGGACAGGATGGCCACGGATTGCAACTTTTCCAACACCTGCTTAGAAGAATTCAGAGACAGGTGTCCTCAATTTGGCCAAGCCTGGCTTGAGATTGGCTAGTGAATCAATGCAAGGTTTACCCAGCCTATAAACTCAGGAAGAAGGTTGAGTGTTTGCTGACTTTATTCTGATCTGGTAAGCAGGGTGGGTTTGGGTGATGTGTGCCCTGACATTATTTCCCTTGTGGGGGGCTGTGATCCTCTAGGAAGGGGCTGGAAGCAGGCAGGAGATGGGAGGTTGAAATAGCCCCGGTGGTGGTTCCAATTGTAGTCCCTTTGATGCTATTTTTAAGGAAGGGGGAGTGTTTGTGGCACTAGGATTCTGATAGGTTGCCGCAGCGCATGGGTTAGGTTGCCGCAGCGCATGGGTTAGGTTGCCGCAGCGCATGGGTTAGGTTGCCGCAGCGCATGGGTTAGGTTGCTGCAGCGCATGGGTTAGGTTGCCGCAGCGCATGGGGTATGTCATTTCCCATGATAACCTTTGGGAGGGCAAATAACCAACAGTTTCCTTGTCCCATAGCTCTGTCCTATAAGCTCACTCTCTGACCCATAACTTTAAATGGCATGTGTGTCATGCATGTATAACAATTATGTGATTGCATGTATCACAGCTATGTGATAGCATGTAGTTTGACCCTTAAGAGGTTAAAAAGATGCCTGCTGTCCTTAGGGATGGGTCAAGGTGTGCCCTTTAAAATTAATATCCTATTATTTTCAATATCATAAGTGAGACACAAAGGCAATGCCTCCAACACTGTTTTATGGCTTCTGATTTCAAACTGGAGGAACCATCTTGCTTGGTCTAAAATCTTAGGGCAGGATCAAGCCCTACAGACCACATCTTGGTGACACCTCAAACCCTACATACCACATCTTGGTGGCACCTCAAACCCTACAGACCACACCTTGGTGGCACCTCAAACCTTGGTGGCACCTCATCTTGGTGGCACCTCAAACCCTACAGACCACATCTTGGTGGCACCTCAAACCTTACAGACCACATCTTGGTGGCACCTCAAACCTTACAGACCACATCTTCATGGCACCTCAAACGCTACAGACCACATCTTGGTGGCACCTCAAACCTTGGTGGCACCTCATCTTGGTGGCACCTCAAACCCTACAGACCACATCTTGGTGACACCTCAAACCCTACAGACCACATCTTGGTGGCACCTCAAACCTTGGTGGCACCTCATCTTGGTGGCACCTCAAACCCTACAGACCACATCTTGGTGGCACCTCAAACCCTAAAGACCACATCTTGAGTTGCACCAGTGTTTTAATTATTTTATGGCTGACTTAGAAGAACTCTCCAGCGCCTTCCCTTCCAAAACAGGGAATGGTTCTTAAGCTGGTGTGAAGATCAGAGATGCCCTGGGGAGTAGGGGATGGGGAGCAGGCCCCATCCCGAGTGACTTTAAAAGAAATTTTTCTTTTTGAGGAGCATCTCCCCTGGTGGTATGGTTGGCAGCAGCCCCTGGTGGCATCTCTTTCCTTCCTCAAACAAGTTTCTTTATTCTCAATATGGCAAGGGAATGACACAGTGTTTCCTCTGGGATCTTTGGGGTGGAAGCTTTGTAAGGCTCTTCATCCCTGTAGGGAACGAGGCTTGGTGATGAGTTTATTTGCATGCGGAAGCATTGATTGCGCAAAGGCTTCTCGTGTGGCAGCTCCAACAGTAATGTATTAGTAGCCGGCCTTGAGCACTTTGCCTTGTCTTGATGGGGCTTCAGTCTGGTGTTCTTCAGCTTCTATCGTCCCCATAAGTTGCTGCAACCCTACAGCTGAGGATCTATGACTCCACTGGTGTTCTGACCCCAGAGTTTGGAGAACACTGAGGCTGTGGGTGGCACAAGTGGTTAAGACACTGTGCTTGTTAACCAGCAGGCCAGGGTTCGAGACTCTCGTCCCCACAAGACAGGGTGAGCTCCTGTCCTTAGCCCAGCTCTGCGACGCAGCTGGAACCCATTGTATTGGCTCTGCTGTTCCATTGGACTATTTCAGTGGCGTAAAGAGAGGGGATTTGCTGCTTGGGTAACAGCCTATCTTCCATATTAACCTACCCAGGCCTTTGTACTTTGCAGTGTCAAGCACGATACCATAGTCTTTGAAGACTGATGGATGCCAATACTAGGCTGCAATCCTAAAGACACTTTCCTAGGAATAAGCCCCACTGAATATAATGGGAATTACTTCTGAGTCGATAGACATAGGATTGCACCCTTAGTAGAAGGAAATCAAAGATCAAAGCGTGACCTCTTTGGAGCTTGGTGGGGGCACGATTAAACCCATTTATACTTGAGGTTGCAATTTTTTGAATTGCAAAAAATGGAACCCTAGGCCTAAATGGATCAATAATCTCCTTCCCCACCCCATTATTTTTTGCAAGCATCTTGTGTGTCAAGAGGTAGGATCTTGTGTTGGCTCTCCTAAATCATCCACATCTTGCCCATCCCTCCTGCTCAAGATTGAAGAGTACGTCGCTCAGTCCTTAAAGATGGATTATGCTAAGAAATCTCTGGGTTTCCTTTCCCCGCACAATCTTTCCAGGTAAGGCCTCTTGTAGCATTTGCAGAGCAGATATCCTACTAGTTCCTATCCTAGAGTCCTATCCTATCCTAATTCCTATCCTATGTTCCTATCCTATATTCCTATATCCATTTCCTATCCTATATTCCTATCCTATTGGATCCTACTTGTTACCATGTTATCTAAACTAGGAAAAAGTCTGAAAGATGGGGTGCACGTGTGGGGTTGCCATAATTTTCTTCCACCAGATCAAGACAGGACCCTCTGTCCCATTTCCCAGTATGTGAACAAAATCCCCCCCAAATTGGGATTGCCCATGTTTTTTGGGACGTATGGCAAGGCAACCCTATGCACATGGGAAGGAAGTGAAAAGGGTATTTTTTGTGTAGGAGTCAAAAGGCAGCAGTTCCCTGCATCTTAACTAGCCTAACTAGGCTAGTTAAACTGTATTCCCCTGCATCTTAACTAGCCATCATAGAATCATCGAGTTAGAAGGGAACCAGTAGGTCATCTAGTCCAACCCCCTTTAAAAGCTGCTGTCAATATTCAACTGCCTGCCTCAGTTTCCAAAACGGCGAGGGGGCCAAAGAGGGGTGCATTAAATGAATAGAAAAATTTGTACCTTCATAGATTCCAAGTAATGATCTGATGAATTTATTGCTTCTATCTTGTTTTAATTGTATTATTTAAATGTCGTTAGCGGCCTTGGAGTATAGGTGGAATATAAATGTTGAATATAATATAAGGGTGGAATATAAATCAGATAAATAATAATGGTTCTACCTTGATAAGGTGCGTGTCGGCAGGGGCCTCCATGACCCAGCAGTTGTGGGGCCCCCCTGCCCCTCAAGCCCGGCCTTACCGTGTGACCAACTGGAACCGCACCATGCGCAAAGGAGTCATGGCGGAGAGCTTGAAGGAGCTGCTTGAGCTAGTGAGTGTGGTGCTATTCTCACCCCCCCCCCAGTATTGCACTGGTTCCCATCAAACCACTATGGAAATGGTGGTTTTGAATTGGAAATGGAATCCTGCCCAGATCCGTCTCTTAAACCAGTCACTGAATGATGTTCTTGCAGGCAAGGAGTGCCTTTCTCATAGTAGGACCCTTCAGCCTGGTCCTAGATGAAGATGGCACCTTAGTGGAGATGGAGAAGTTCTTCCGAACACTACCAGAAGGCACTGTCTTCCTTGTGCTGCCTAAAGGACGGACCTGGTACCCGGTGAAGGTGAGCCTGGGGCATCAGATGGCGTTTAAGGGAATGTTGACCAAGGATATCATGAGATCTGTATCCAGAAAGTGAGCCAGGTCAAGGCGGTCCTTCACAGACACAACCAGTGGCTGAGCTAGAGGGGGTAGAGCAGTCAGTCTTGGAGGGAATCTAACCCTTACGAGCTATTCCAGAGCCTTCTTGTAATTAATAATTTATATATAATGGCTTTAAATTTAATAAGTAATCTAGTGTTTAATCACATGAAGGCAATATGTATGTCTTAAATTTTATTTTGCCATGTTCTATATTTTTCTTAGACGTCCTACATTTTGCGGTTATGATGACTTTTAGGATGGTTTTAAATTTAGTAAGTAAACTAGTGTGTAAATTAACCACACGAAGGCAACATAGGTGTCTCGTACCATGAGACACAACATATGTGTCTCGTACCATTATATGATACGAGGTTATTCTTTGTCCTCTTCTGTGGTTTTGAGATCTGGTCACCCTGCCTTCCTTTCCCACCCGTTTCTGTCCTCATTACCCCACTTCAAGATATCTGTGCAGTACTGAGGACTAGAAACTTGATGCGTGCTTTTAAAGAAAGTTTTATAGGCTAAAATTTATAAGCAGTTTATAGGATAAAATTTGCAGCTTCACCCCAGTGTGTAAAAAGTGTGACCTCAACCACCTTTTGTTAATATTCTGATATTTCTTTATTTTTTTCTGATTTTTTGAAAATATTCTGATTAACAACCACTTTTTGTTAATATTCTGATTTTTCCTGGAAGAGCAGCTGGGATATTCTCTAAACCAATCTGGCCAGATTGCTTAAAAGCCGTATACTTCAACCTTGAAGGGGGAACCACAGAAGAGACATTTCCATAAAGTGTCAGCCAGGAAATTATTGATCAATTAAATTGAAATATTTGTGCGCGTATTGAGGCCTGGGGAACGGTAGCTTTGGATCCCATCAAAGTATGTGGCGGTTCTCTATTTATAGATCACAGAGTATAATACACAAGGCTATTCAATAATAGCTTTTAACAAAAGCTTGCATTTTAAAAGGAGAAGCTGGTTTCCTGTCCCAGATGGCCTGATGGATGAAGGACCACTGAGATAGATGCTATGCTGGGGGGGGGGGGTATAGCAGCCCCCCTGCAGCATAAGCAGTGGTTACCCATCCCAGCCTCTCCTAACCACTTTCTAGACTTGACAGAGGAATAGCGTAGCTTAAATAATACCTCTCCTCCGCATTCCCTCTTGGATCTTGTATTATGTTCTTTATGTTCTTTTTTCCCCCCAGGACCTGTCCTCTTTTTTTAGCCTTGGGGAAGAAATCTTGATTGTCATCCATTTCCTTGTGAGCAGGCAGCATGTAGGCCTCCGTCAGTCTTCAAAGACTATGGTATCGTGCTCAGCGCTGCATACGCTGCATGTGAAGCACGAAAGCCTGGGTTGGATTGTTATGGAGGATAGGCTGTGACCCAAGCAGCAAATCCCCCTCTCCACGCCACTGAATTAGTCCAGTGGAAAGGCAGAGCCGATACCTTTGGATCCAGCTGGCGTCGCAGAGCTGGGCTAAGGACAGGAGCTCACCCTGTCTTGTGGGGCCGACCTGGGTCTCAAACCCTGGCCAGCTGGTTAACAGGCACAGTGACTTAACCGCTTGCGCCACCCACAGCATATAATTAATAAGTTATATGTAATAGTTTGAAATTTAATAAGTGCGGGTTTAAATGAGCCACATGAAAGCAATATAGATAAGTGTTTTCAGCTGTTTCATCATGTCCTACAGTTTTCTTGGGTGTCATAGATAGATAGATAGATAGATAGATAGATAGATAGATAGATAGATAGATAGATAGATAGATAGATAGATAGATAGATAGATAAAACCTTTAGTTTTACTGTGCACACCTGTTAGTACACACAAAATGAAATTACGTTGCTTGCTCACTGGAGTAAAACTCATACCATTTCTAACAAGACACATTAAATTAATATATACGTACCAAAATAACCATGTACATATTTATCAAATTAATTAATAAATTACATTGGGGGGGGGGTCCCTGTCCTTTTTTATGGCTCTGACAGATGCTCACCCTGTCCTGTATCTATCTTCAAATCCAGGAATGGGGAGACAAGAGTGTCCTACATTTAATAGTGTCCAACCTGCTGCCTGAAACATCATCCTTAGTCGACCATGTAGATCAGGATGATCAGATTTCATAACCACAGGAGTGGTTATGTAGGACAAAATGTTGGACAACCCCCCAAAATGTAGGACACCCAATAAATATGAATTGTATGAAAAAGTTCAAACTGCTGTTATCTTGATTGGGTGACAGCCCTAGGTCCATCTTGCCCATGCCTTCTGCATAGACTTGGATTTCATGCATGGCTGTGCATGGGCTGAATCAATGGCTCCCTAGAGCATGTCCGGCAATGGAACCACCACTTCTGACTGGCTCTCTTGCAGAACGCGGGTTACCAGCTCACCCTTTCCCAGAAACCTCGCCTGAGGCACGATGTGGCATGTGTGACGCTTGACTTCTACAAGACCAACCCGGATGACTTTATTGGCTGCCTGAATTTCAAGGCCACTCTGTACGGCACGTACAGCATCTCCTATGACATGCGCTGCTACGGCGCAAGGAAGATTGTGAAGTGAGTGAAAAGTCTGAAGCGAGGTGTGCTTGCACCGTGATGTGGGCACTCTCAGATGTTGTATATGCTCTAAAATGTGGAACTCTGCATGGCGAATGTACCCATGATGAATTGTTATCTGTTTCCAGGACATGTCCTCTATTTATAGCCTTGTGTCCTGGGAAAAAAAATCTATTGTCTTCCTTTTCCATGTGAGCAGGTAGCATGCAGCTTTCCTGTAAATAATAAATTATATGTAATAAATCACTTGTAATGGTTTTAAATTTTAAAATAATATAGTGTCTAATATACCCGTATTTACTTGATTCTAATGCACACCCTAATTGTGGAGACTAAGGGCAAAATCCAGAGTAACTCTGGGGAGTCCTTGCTCCGGTGTAAGAACAACTTACTCTGGACTGCAATATGAATTTCCCATAGGTTTTCACTAGGTGGTGCAGTAAGTACTGGTGCACGTAAAGTCTCTTATGTGCTCCAGTAGTTACTCTGGATTTGGGGGTTAATTTGGTTGGAAAAGGTGAGTGTTAGATTTGAGTAAATGCAGTATTTAATATGTTTAATATATTAAATAATATAATGTTTAAACACCCAAAAACAATATAGATGAAAGTTTATCTTTAGTTTTGTGTCCTACATTTTTCTTAAGTGTCCTACATTTTGTTCTCCTTTGAGATCTGGTCACCATGCCCGAAAATGGGTAATTCTTCCACCATGGAGGGATTGTGCTGGGATCACAAAGCTTGTTAGAGTTGTACCTAACGTTCTGCTCCTCTTCCTCCACCAGAGAAGTGCTGCGCTGGGCCCTCATGACCATGCAAGCCACAGGCCATGTTCTCCTTGGCACATCTGGTTACATGCAGCAGCTTCTGGATGCCTCGGAGGAGGAAGAGAGAGAAGGCAAGGACTTGGTTGTACGTGGCCTCCGGGTCCGTCCTTCCAGAAAGATGCTCCACTGAGCACCAGTTTTTTGGAGTCTGTAGAATCGTCTCTTCCCTACTCAACACTTCCATCAACGAGAATCGGAGTGCCAATGAGATCGGTGGTGGGTTAACACGCAATGCCCCACAACCTGGTGGGAAACATGGAAGCCCTTGATTCTTCCTGCACTTGATCAGTTAGTAGTACAACTATTGCTCACCTTGATCTACTTGCGTTGAGCGCTCAAATTCATGCACCAAACAAGCACATGGTAATGCTATTTAGCAGAGAAGGCTGGAAAACTCTTATTATCGGGTACTTTTCATATTCACTTGATGGGGTGAAATTCTGATTTCTAGATTTCCCCTCCACATTTTGCAAGAAGTCACTATTATTTGTACACTACATTCTAGACTTGTTTAAATTGGCTTTTTAAATTTTTGCTGGCTGATAAACCTGGACTTATTATTTGGTATACAAGTTTTTGTAGTATGTAACTTGTGCTATTAAAGCCTGTTTGGTTTTCTTAAAGCCTGGAGCCTCCTTTACTGGTTAAGTATCTACCCTGTTTAATAGCCAAGGGTTCTGTAGCACATGGAGGGAATTCTCAATCCAGTGGCGTCACTACGGTTTGCATCACCTGGTGCGGGAGACCAACATGCCACCCCAGTGAAGTAACTTCTATGCAGGGACAGGCATCAACCCAGTGGTGGGTATGGAGATGTATCATTGCCCTGCATCTACCTTTTGATAGAATACAGACATTGGCTGCAATCCTAAAGACACTTTCCTGGAAGTAAGATCCATTGAATACAATGGGGCTTACTTTTGAATAGACATGGTTAGGATTGTGCTCATTATCTGGCGGTTGCAGGGCTGGGTTGCCATTGGAGGGTGAGCGGTGCAAGGCAGGGTTCAGCAGATCATAGTTGCCACATGTATGGCCCGTCCCTTGGGGTATGTGTGGCATGTGAACCAGTGGTCTCATTACGGCAGCAAGTCTCTCTTGCACACAAACAAATTGATTCTTGTGATCAGAAATATTGAGACATCACAAATAACAATATAACAAGAGATGTCTGAAATATTCATTGAGAGGGTTGCCATAATTCCACAAAACTGGGACTGTCAAACAGGTCGGTATGTGAATGCAATACCTGAAAACTGGGGTTCACTTTTAAATAATTTTTAAAAATGGTGCTCTTTCCCAATTAAAAAAAAAGATGCAGAATAGATTTTGGATCTTAAATCAGATGCAGAATAGACACTCTACTGGGGTGAATAGGAAGCTGCTACTTGTTGATGCTGGGAATATTGAGCTGCTACCAGTTGATACTGGGAATATTAAGCTTGGTATGGCACCTTCTGATTTAATTTCTGTAAGTAATACACGGGGAAAGTTTATTGTGTGATTTTTACCTGTTAAACAGCTGTTAGAGGTCATGCTTCTCTCCCCAGGAAAAGTGGTGACCTTATTAGCCAGTGAGCACCACAGACCTGAAGGACGGCAGCCCTTTAATGAAGCCACCTGCTCCGTCCCTCATTCGTTTTAGGTGGTCAGGGAGGGAAGGAGCATGACATCTCCTGTGGCTTTGAGCCATATTTGCAGCCTGAAGCACATAACCATTCAGTCCGGGGCTCATTTATGGCATTATCATTAGCCATTCTTTGCTGGAGCTTGTTGCAGGAGCTGCGAGATCAGAGGAAAACAGCTGGAACCCAGATGTTAAGGACTAATAAGCTGGGTTTATACAATGCCTTCTAAAGTGTAAGTGGATCAGCTGTGAACTAAAAATCCCAAGGTCTGAACTTTAACTCAGGCTGCAATTCTGGGGACACTTAAGTGGCAGCTTAATCCGTATAGCAAGATAGCATGTACAGTTATGAGCATACCATATGGCACCCTGTAGCAGCATAGATTGTGGCTCTGATGGGACAGCCCGCTGGCGCCACAGAAGACCAGCACATGCTGTGTCAGGTAAGATATGCATATAGGGTTGCCATATGTCCCCCAAAACAGGATTGGGGGGATTGTGTTCACATATTGGCAAGTGCCACAGAGGGTCCTGTCCCGATTTTGCGGAAGAGAATTAAGGGAACCCTATCTGCATGGCGACTGGGAAAACCTCTAGGTAAGGAAGGTCCCCGTTTGGTACCCAGGCAGCCTCATTTATCATTTACAACTACTAATGTGTAAGTATGTGTAGATTTGTGAATTAATTAAATGCATGTGTTCTTTTTGACTCCTTATTATAATTTGGAGATTAATTGGCAAATGTGTGCAATTTGTAATCATTAATGATGTGCAGAGTGAAGAACCACGTCGATTTTGCCTGTCCTGGGTTTTCAAAAACTAGTTTAATTCCAGGTTCCCCAACTTCTTAGGGACAAAGGACTTTGGTCCCAACCGACCAGTGGGTTTTGACCCACAGTTTGGGAACCACTAGACTATATTTTCATAAAGGACAAGGAGTCATTCAGCTAGAGATGGAGAAAGCAAAAAATAAAAAATAAAAAATTGGCACCACATTCTGGTGTCGAATCACAGAGTCCAGCCGTCTACTCTTGCCCTTGGCAATTGGCAAACGTCCAACCGTGATGGATGTCCGAAAAGCAGATCGGCAATCTTTCATTGGTAGATTAAGCAATCAAAGCGCCATTGATTAATTGGCAAGGGCCAGGTTGAACTGATGGATCGGAAAGTTAAGAACATCCATTTATTTGGGAAGCTAATTTAGTTCTGGTGAGTAACCGGCACTCGGGAACTCAGACGAAAAACATTTCTCTTCCCCAACAATGAGAGATAAGCAACAATTTCATACACCAAGACGCTATCTTGGTGTTCTTCCAGTTTCTCCTTGACTGCTCAGATAATTTGAAGGGTGCAGTGCTACGTTCCTTAAAACCCTATGTAAGACATAGGACGTAGATCTGAGCAGTGGCATAGCTGGAGGGGGTGGAGCATTCAGCCTGGGAGGGATCCTCACCCCTTTGGAGCCATTCCAGGTGGAGGGAGCAAAATGGACCTCCATTTATTTGGGACGACTCAGTTTATGCACGCAGATTATGTGCTTTGGGGCTGCAACTCTGGCTCAAAGCCACATGAGATGTCACGGTCTTCACTTCCCTGACCACCCCCTCTAGCTATGCCATTGGATCTGAGTAGATGAGCAGAGGATTGTGCTCTAAACAGGTAAACAAGCTATTATTTCAGTTCAGGTGTTTGCCTGAATTTATATTTAACTCTAGTTTGGTTCAGTAACCAACCTTTACTGAGTCTCCACTTTTGCCCTGGTTCAGGTCAACATTGAAGTTCAGACACTGGGCCTTATTAACCATTGGAAAGAGGTTATGGTGGTTGTGAAAAACCCCTTTAGATAAAACAGGAGTGCAGGGATGCCTGTTTCGGAGAGCAGTTCATTCTATTCCATTTCACAGTTTGCATTTTAGAGCCGGCAAAATCTTTTTTTATAGAAAAAACACCACCAACCTGGCCTTATTTTCTCATATCGATCCACAAAAATCTCACCGACATCACAAGCTGGATCTGTTATAAGACTAGACTTCTTTTTAAAAAAGAAAACTCTATCTGACTATTAGAAGGTCAGCTTCAATTTTGTCACATTAAATAAAATTAAAATGTCAAGGGATGCAGTGTACGTCCTGGGGAATCGGGGAGAGACTTGCAGTGCGGGGTTTTGTTTCTAAGTCCTGGCCTTGCCTGAAATGTTGGGTAGGAAACTAGAACAGTATGAGGAAGGAAGGAAGGGAGGGAGGGAGGGAGGGAGGGGAGGAAGGAAGGAAGGAAAGATGAGAAGAAGGAAGGGAAGGAAGGAAGGAAGGAAGGAAGGAAGGAAGGAAAGATGAGAAGAAGGAAGGGAAAGGGAAGGGAAGGGAAGGAAAGGGAAGGGAAAGATGAGAAGGAGGAAGGGAAGGGAAAGGAAAGGAAAGATGAGAAGGAGGAAGGGAAGGGAAAGATGAGAAGGAGGAAGGGAAGGGAAGGGAAAGGAAAGATGAGAAGGAGGAAGGGAAGGGAAGGGAAAGGAAAGATGAGAAGGAGGAAGGGAAGGGAAGAAGAAAGGAAAGGAAAGAAGAGAAGGAGAAAGGGAAGGAAAGAAGAAAGGAAAGGAAAGAAGAGAAGGAGGAAGGGAAGGAAAGAAGAAAACAAGTAAGGGAAGAAAAGAAGGAAGGAAAGGAAGGAAACAAGAAAGATGGAGGGGAAGGAAGGGAAGAAGAAAGGAGGGAAGGAAGGGAAGGAAGGGAAGAAGAAAGGAGGGAAGGAAGGGAAGAAGAAAGAAAAAAGGGAAGGGAAGAAGAAAGAAAAAAGGGAAGGGAAGAAGAAAGAAAAAAGGGAAGGGAAGAAGAAAGAAAAGAAGGAAGGGAAGAAGGAAGGAAAGAAGGGAAGAAGAAAGAAAGAAGGAAAGGAAGGAAAGAAGGATGGAAGGAAAGAAGAAAAAAAAGGAAGGAAGAAAGGAAAGGTCAAGTGGGAAGTCCCTAATGTGATCACTAGGAACTATAGATAGACTATAGAATATAGGCTATAACCACCTGCAGCAAATTCAGGCCAATTTATAAATAAATATATACATTTAATATAAAGAAAAATAGTTTACTGACCATGTCCAGAAATATTCACACCTCTGAGCACATTTCTTACTCATGTATACCATAATACATCTCCTCTCTTGTCAAGAAGATAATGCAATTATCACCCACTTCAACCGAACGGTGAGAACAGGACTTTATTATCCATCTAAATTCATTTTGGTCCTTTTTTATTAAAAAGGGGGGAAATCAATTCATAAAAGCAAATGATTCTTTGCCATAATGCAACGTAGGGTTCAGCCTTTCCCAGAATCAATGCTTAGTGGGTTTCTCCAATCTGGTCTGAGACTATTTACCCCCCAAAATGATTGTCTCCGTCGTTGCGTGTCTTTTACAAGTTTTATGAAATCAGGACACACTGGAGTGGGAGATAGGGCATTATTTAGCAATTAATGAAGCGTTGTGGAAGATGTAGGATTTCAATGAGTCAGGCAGTCTAAATGTATCATACAGTGCACAATCCTAACCAAGTTAGGCCGGCATCACTCACACACTCCATGTTCCCATGGTGGTGTGGGGAGGCTGGCGCATGTCTGTACACGGGCCAAAACACCCAGAGGTATGGCACAGAAGTGCCTTATGGCCCTTTTGTGACACTACCAGGACAGCACAGGACTTGTGTCGGGACTTATGCTATCCTAAGTAGGAGCTGAGTTCATCCCTAGTTGGTTTCTTTAATTAATAATTAATAATTAGTAATTAATATCCCATGAAGGATACCCAACTCGGAAATCCACTTTCCCTATTCACTGGACTTGGAGGTCCCTATAAGGAACAGAAGCTGTCATCCTAAAGAAGGACGTAAGAGGCACGGAACACAATAGGGCTTACTTTTGAGTAGACTTTTGAGGTTAGGATAGTGCTCATAACTTTGTGAAGCCAGGAGAACTTTCCACTTTCCTTATTCACTGGAATTGGAGGTCTCTATATGGAACAGAGGCTGTCATCATACAGACACTTTCCCAGGAGTAAGACGCATTGAACACAATGGGGCTTACTTTCGAGTAGACATGAGTTAGGATAGTGCTCATAATTTCATGAAGCTAGGAGAAGGTGCATCAAACTGTGCCCTGGGGGGCAAGCCAGGGCCATGACATCACATGGGGCAGTGATGTCGTAATGTTGTGGGACATCACTGCCCCATGCACCAGAGCGAGGTTATGCCTCCAAAGCCGGTATGTGCAACTGGAATATTATACCTTAGGTCAGGGTCGGATTTAGGTTTGATGAGGCCCTACTCTACATACCTGGATGTCGAATGCAAAACAGACACATGCCTTGGCTTGGTCAGCTAAGATCAGGGCCAGATTTAGGTTTCATGAGGCCCTAAGATATTGAAGTTAATAGGGCCCTTTATATGTCCAGCTGTCCTTTATAAACAATAAATTGTCACTGTTTTTTGTGTTGAATATATCTATATGGTAATTTATGGACCTAATAGGTATCTAAATATTTTTATCTTATATTTTGGAAATGTACATCCAGTTTTTTTCCTTTAAATTTGGGGGGGGGACCCCAAGAGATTGAGACCCTAAGCCATACCTTGTTTAGCTTATACGTAAATCCGGCACTGCCTTCGGTTCAATATGTTGTCTTCAAGAGTCAGGTATGCCTAGAATAGTGCCAGGGCTGCCCTCGGTTCATGGAATGATATTCTCCCAGTTAAGGAAGGGAAATTGGGAGATGCCCACAAATTGAAGGCCGGAGAGTTCCCCTGATTAAGGCAGGGAAGTGGCACACCGCTTGGCGCATGAGATAAAGTGAGCTGACAATCAGAGGAACGGCTGGGAAAGCGCTGGCGGAGTTGATTCAATTTGTCGAAACTGGCTTGGGTGAGATTGCCTCGCACTGAGCCGACGGATCTAATTGGGACCAGACAGGCTTTAAGTGACACCTCTGTCTTTTGCCTCCCAGAGCGGGCATCGGAGGCCTCGTATATTAATGATATCCTCTCCAACTGGTTTTCCTCTGATTTGTGGCTCTGTGTCTGTTTTGGGGACTGATTTGTTATACTGGTTGATTGCTATTGTTATGTTTCATTTTGGGGTTCCCCCATCTTTGGAGCTCCAAAGTTAACCCCACTGTGTTCAATGGGTCTTACTCCCAGGAAAGTGTCTTTAGCCTATACTTACAATCAAAATACTGTATATACTTGAATCAAATGCACCATCAAATCTAATGCGCATCCCCATTTTGGAGACTAAATTTGGCTGAAAAAGTGAGCGTTTGATTAAGTAAAGAAGGTATCCCTTTTCTATCAAATGTTCTAGCCAAAAACTTTACTTCCATCAGTCTGTCCATTCCCTTTTGAATGGCACGTGTGTGTCATCACCTAATCCTGTGGCAATGAGTTCCACAAATTAATGATATGCTAGGTAAAGAAATACAGTATTTCATTTTGGCTGCTCTGAAGTCTAATTCTGAAACTCCTTCATGTACGTTGACATGACTCCTGTAGCCTGATTTCCCAGAAAGCACATGTCGAGTTAGTGAAAAGTATGCCCAGGTTAACACTCTTGCGCTGTGTTGACGGTGCGCAGATGGACCACTTTCTGGTATTTTAAAAATAACACCCTGTTTGTTTGGGAGCTGTCACAACCTTTTTCAAAGGCTCAAGATCTAACTTGGCCAGTTTCCTAGCCATGTTCCCCAGAGATGCTCTCCTTTGGCGCACCAGTGTTTCATTTCCTTTGCCGCAGCAGCTGGACATGGTGCATTTGTAGAGATGGGGACCAGAAGTGAACACTTTTTGCTGGAGTCCAGGAGGAGGCTGTTACTAGGAACAACCCCCTACATGGTGGTGGTTGTCCACCATCATCTTCATCAACCATCATCATCATCATCATCAATTCTCAGGCAGGGGGGATTTGAACTTGGATCTTCTAGATCTCAGTCCATCTTCCTAACCGCTATGCCATTATGGCTCTATATGACACCCCTGGAGACCCCTATGTTGGTGAGCGAGGCAAGCAACCCCAAAGGTTGTGCTTTGGCATTCTTTATGAATCAAACATTGTGGGAGGGCATCCAGGTGCCCACCAGAATATGAAAAAACGGGTGGAGGGTATAGGTCCTTAATCATGAGCCAGAGCCTCCTTAATCATGAGCCAGAGCCGCATCACCCTATAGGGCATGACGATTCCAGCGGCCTCAGCTACCATGCAGCAGCCAAGCCAAACTTTCTCATGCCTTCCGTTGTACAGATCCAGGCACAGGAGAACCCTGCATTATTTATCACAAGGAGGCTCCCACTTGATGCCCCCCAAATTGGGTCAGGCTTCCTTGTTTTCATCTTTCACAGCCCTGGTGTGTTCTGCGCAGTGCGCACTGTTGAGGCATCGCACACACACACGTACGCTTTCCACTGTCACCAAATAGGAGTCAATTCCCCTCTGCCTCCGCTCCTTGGCACCCCGAGCTCACAAAAGAAAAGAAGAGAGAGAGCGGATCCCTGCAAACTGCTTCTCCCGAGCCAATTATTGACTTGGGTGGTGGTGGTGGTGAGAAAGCGTGTGCAGAAAACACGACAAACTGAACCATCATCCTCATCAAAAGCTAAATTTAATCTCAAGAGGAATTTTTTTCCTTTTTTGCCTGCCGGGGCTGAGCAAACAGAGGGAAGATAAACAACTCCAGCAGTGCATTCATTAAGCGACAAAAAAGGCAAACCTGGATCTGAGCAAGGATCTGGTTGCTCGAATGAGCACGACACGGAAAGAACCAGGTGGGTTGGGTGGGTGGCCATGCCGGAAAAGGCACCCAACTTGGGCTTGTGTTTTCCTGAATGACCCACAAGGCCTGTCGGTAACATTTGGATCTTTATGAATCTCCAATTCTTTGCTTTACTCAGTCACTCAACTCCTGTTTCCCATAATACAAAATTCTTCCTTCCATCATATCCATCCAGACCTTTGTTCCTTTGACCACCATCCTAGCTGTGCAAGGGTCTCCTATTCCCTTCAACGGCTCCGTTCTCAATTCCCTGCAGTGGCATCACTAGGGGTGCAGACCACACCGGGTGACACACTCGGAGGGGGGGGGTTATGCCACTACCGGCCAAAATAGTGAAATTCTTTATATTTTTTTAACCATCCTGTTATAAAATAAGACATACTATGCATTACTTAATGCAAAATATAATAAATCTCATTGAAGTATCTGAATTCTTTTTCTTTAGCATCGAGCCTGCATAGTGACGGGGTCTGCTGTTTAGACATCGGCTGCAATCCTAAAGACACTTTCCTGGGAGTAAGACCCATTGAACACAATGGAGCTTATGTTTGAGTAGACATGGTTAGGATTGTGCTCATCATTTCGCCCACTTGAAGTATCTATGAAAAGTTATAGCCAATTGAACCAGGAAAAATGCAACTGCCTTATAGAACTATAGGATGGGGTAGAAATCAGGGGTCCTCATACTTTTTAAACAGGGGGGCGGTTCATTGTCCCTCAGACACTGTTGGGGGCCGGACTATGCTTAATTATTTAATTAATTAGATTAAGTAATAAGGAACAAATTATTCTGCAAACAGTGTGTTACTTTCATGTAAAAAATGCTACTCAACATATACTGAAGTTGATGGAAAGAGGAAAACATTTTATGAATAATGCCACAAAAAAACCCCAAAAGTGAGGTTAGGATTGCAGTCTCAGAGCTCTATTCTTAGCATTCCTACACAGAAGTCCCATGATAGTCAATGGGCATACTCACAGGAAAGTCTGGCTAGCATTGCAGCCTCAGAGCCCCATCCTAAGCATTCCTACACAGCATTGCTACACAGAAGTAATGGGCTTACTCATAGGAAAGTGTGGCAGGCTTGCGGCATCTGAGCCCCATCCTAAGCATACCTACACAGAAGTAATGGGCTTACTCATTAAGCAAGCGGGAAGCAGGAAGCTGACGACTGAGGGAAGGGCACACGAGCAATTGAGCGGGAAGCGTGCACGCCTGTTGCCGCTTCCCTGCAGCACCAGAGGTTCCTGGGAAGCAGCGACTGAGCGGGAAGGGTACGCGTGCCGGCCAGGAACCCCTGGTGTTGCGGAGAAGCGGCAACAGGCATGCATGCTTCCCACTCAGTTACTCATGAGCCTGGCATCAAGGCCCCAGGGGTTCCCCCCAGCCCCCGGCGGGGGGGGGGGGGGGTTCTGAAAATGCCCATGGGCTGGATTGAGGGCCCTGGTGGGCTGTATCCAGCCCGCGGGCGTAGTTTGAGGATCCCTGGGCTTGATAGTCTTGTGGGTCCCACTTTATGATTCTAAGGTGGTGACCGACCCAAGATCTATCAATGGGCATCATTAGAATCTGCTTGTCCCAAGTTCAAATCCAAACTATGTGATGACCAGGTGGAAAAAACCCAGGTTTGATATGCACGGAACAACTCTGAGCATCAAAGGGGTTATGGGAACGCTCTTCCCCATATGTACTGCTTGTGACTTTTGCGACCCCGGGTTAAAAACTGCCAATGCTAGAGAGTTCCCAAGGAAACATAACAGACGGTTATGGTGTCACAGATGAGACACAGAGAGCCAGCCTGTTCCGGCAAGCAAGATTTACACAATATGCCATCCTCAACCCCCCCCCCCAACTTCTAACATGCTGAGCTTTGAGTGACACAAGACTGCGTCCCGTAGGAGGCGAAGCACTTTGCGATGAGATGGGGGAATATCCAGGGATCATATTATCTGGCAAAGAGATGCAGCAGCCTTCGGTGTTCAAAAGGGACGGGCGCTGACAGGGAAAACAAGATTACATAAGTATTTGGGGCAAGGAAAAAGAACTCGACTTTGAGGAATGGTCGGGAGGCAAGAGAGATAATGAGACTGGACTGGGGTTTTGATGAAGGGGGAGAGAGAGAGAATGGAGCAAGCTCTTTGTATCTTCAATCAAAGTCGTCCCCCAATGTTTAGTGGGGGGAACAAAATCAAGATTCATGCAGTAAATTCTGCTAAATAAAACCATGGGCCTTCTCTATCCAAAGGCTCGGCATCCGTGAATTTGAATGTATGTGGATGCTGAACCCCAGCAGTAGCATCACTAGTTACCCTGGAGCTTGGGGCAAAATGATGCCCCTCCATGCCCTAGCTCAAAGTGATGCCGCTTTATAAAACACCATACATTTAAAAGGCAATCAAATATTTGTGCAATACCATAAACAAATTCAGATTTTCTTTTCGAGAGAGAATCACAACAACCCACAACCGTATTCTCCAAGCAGTTGGAATTTTTTATTATTATTAAAAACTCCATGAAAAAAACAAAATGGACCTGTAGTGTATATAACAATCCATGGAAATAGAAAATGGGGTCTTTTATCATTCATACCAGACCCTGTGCAAGAAAGACAAAGCACGACAGAAGATTAAGCTAGTTCAGGCATCTGAATTTCAGACATACTTTTGCCCGCCAAAGATTCAGTCTGGATGAGGACTTTTTGTGGCCAAAAATCGACACAACCCAGTTGCTTTCAAAAAAAATCAACAGACCCCATTTGCACTGAATCCCGTTTTGAAGATCTGGATCAAATTTAAAGCTCAGATCTAGTGAAGAGATGCTCACATGGCACTGAGAGCCGTATCAGAAGCCAAGGTTGGGCCATAACCTTCTTCTACTTGAGATAGTTCCCCTTTCTTCTCAAATCCAGGGTCAGCCAGCCTCACAGAGGCCAACCCAGCCCATGACAGTAGCCCCAAGGATGCTTTAGACTCCATGCAGCAAATGGACTTCCAGCAGATCTTACAGAAGCAATACATGGGGTGGCCTATTTACAGTATAGGAACCGTGTGACAGGGAGGTGGCAAGGACGACACACCATGAGCCATACATCTGTATTTCTCTCTGGCTCAACATACTAGTTGCAAAATCCAAACCACTGCCCAGAAGTACAGTTGTGGAGCCCAGTAGAGTGGGGTGCGCTTGTCCTATGAACTGATCTTTGTGGTCCACCCCCCCCCCTTATTAAAAAAGATTGTCATAACAAAATGAGACATGCAATGGGTGTGACAGTATTTAACCAAAGATCAGTTTTGCAGCTGTAAATCTGAGCCTCCCCCTGCAAAATGCAAGCATGGAATGGACCTTGTCAAAAGCAAAGGGGAAAACATTCTACACATGCTCAGGGGAATACCTTGCAGTGAGATGCAGGCCAGGCAGGAAAAGTACCCCTTGCTCTTATGTAGTCACAGCCCTGTTTCCAAAAAACCTGGAAATGACACAATTGCTGGGGGTGGCCCAGCTTAAAAATGAAGCATGTCCAAGTGGGCTTACAGTCACCTAATAAATCTGGCTCCAATAAAACTGTGAGTACGAGGAACACTAAAGCAGCAAGTTAATGTTCCGTTCAAAAGTGTCAGTGAAAAGGAGGCAACGGTCACCTCTGAGTAGCTGGGCCACAATTCTGATCAATGAAAGAGAGGGCAATTGGATGGGGAAAAACTGTAGGGCTGCAGAAGAAACATCTCAGTGCCCAGGTCGACACCATGCCCCTGGGGAGACGGGGCTCCTACAAGGGCACAGAATATAGATCTAATCTCCAGAGCATGTGTAGAGGATGCCATCAACAAGGGGAGAGTAGAGAAATGCCTGCAGTTTGAAGGAATCAGTTTTAAAGTTGCCACCTATTTAACCTCTTACAGCAAGGGCAATAGCTGCGAGGCACTCACTGCCCTTGTGTACCCATTGTGTACCCCTCAAAGTGTGCAGATACATGCAGCAAGCCATCATTGCACCCTTCCAGGGAAAACACAGCATGATACCTCTAATGCAAGCAAAGAGTAAGAATCTGACAGTTCTTTAAAAGCAATCTTTGGATACATTTTTAAACAGACTTGGCACTTCTTACTAAGAGCTGTGCTGTCTCAGACAAAGCTGGTGCCTTTTTTGTTCCCCCCACTTCATGCACAGAGCTTAGAGCTTGTCTTCCTGGGCCCCTCCTCTACTTTAACTTTAATGACCCTATAGAATTGATAGATAAACAAGATAAATGGGGGGGGGGGGGGCGGCGGCGGCGGCAGGGCTGCAGTTATGAGCTGGGAGGAGAGAGAGGCTGTAGTTTTATTGACAAAAATGTCATTTGGGGCTGCTAGATTTACGTTAAAAGTGCCATCTCCCTTCAGCGAAATGTTATCCATCAGCACCAAAATATTAAATAAGGGGAATCGGAGGTAACAGGAAGGCCTGGAAGCTTGAAAATTATCCAAGCCCTTTAAAATAAGACAGGTATGTCACTGGGATGGCAATAGGCACAAGTGTTGGAAAAAAGGACACTGATCAAAGTAGCAGAAGTTAAAAGGAAAGGGAGGACATACCCATCTCATAGCAGGCAGCTCACAGTGGATAGGGCTGTGTGTGTTCTACACAGCCCTTCTTTTAAATTCCCCCAGGTTGCTCAAAGATAACAAGCGTGTGCTTAGTTCTTTTTTTAAAGCAAGTTTCTGCCTCTTGTGCTTGTAGTCAAATTTGGAGACCTGCCTGCACCACTTTGTTCCCATACTTGAAATCTGGGCCAAAGGGCTGTGGCTCTGCATGGGGAAAAGGGCCCAGCCTCAAACTCGGGCAGCATCTCCAGGAAAGAAAGCAGAAGACCCCCTTTTGTTTGAAAGCCCTAAGTGCTACTGCCTCTACTCTTTGTAGAGGACACGCATGGACAGAGGATTGGGTGTCTGTGTGCTGGACAACGGAAGAGAGGTGCACAGATACATGCATAGGTATAGATTCTGTATCCAGCATCACATTCTGCTATCAATCTTCATTCCACAATCTTCGTTCTGGCAAAAAGTTTCGCAAAATCCCAAATCCTACAATTAAAATGACACACTTGGAAAGGATAATAAAAAACAGACTATTCCCCACACCACAGATTGTGCACATTTGACCCTCCAGTGCATATAAATGGAGATCAAACTGGGGCTCCTTTAAAGATATTCGAACCCCAACACTCAGGCTGGCTCAGAAGGAAGGCCTACCCCCCTAAAGCTCTGCGTTTGCTCCTCTAGCAAGGTCTCATGAGGACCCTAATGAGGATTTTAGATTCTGATGTGCAGGTGATGGGAACATACCAGCCCAGGGTGCAGTAGACACTCAGGTTTAAAAAAATCTGTACATTAAAATTCAGAAAAGGATCACCTCTCTCTGCCTGCAGGAGGATGCACTGTTCAGGGCACCCTGAAGGAGTGAAAGGGGCAATGTAGATTGTCTTAGGAGGATAATACAAGTCACAGTCAATACAAACATTGTTTTAAAAAAGCTAAATGGTATATCACAATGTGTGTCATACAAGGGTGATTACAAATAATAAAGTACAAAGCAAAAAAAAAGAGTGTCACGCTGCATTTCTCCAACAGTGACGTGTCCGAGTCAACAGCACAGGTAGAAGCCACAATCCCACTGGTGGTCGGACGGGAGAAAGAGCTGTGGTCAAATCCTCGGCACAGCTCCATCCAGGTGGCGGGTGCTGGCACAGGAGCAAAAGTGTCAGCTTGCTTTCTAGAGCTCCTCAAAGAAGGCCACTCGGGACTTGGTGCTCTGCAAGGTGAGCTGAGGAAGGGGGAGGGATGGGGAGACACAAGGCAGAAGTTACTATCCAGCAACAAGCAGAGCGATGAAAGTCCCATGGATGGAAAAATACATTTTACAAGGCCCTGAAATATGTACAATAAAGGAAGGGGTGACAGGACAACAAATCAGCAGGAGCTGCTAAGATCTCACAGCAATGCCTGTGCAAAGAAGTCCACTCTCTGCTCAGGGTGGAAGGGGCCACCAGGTAGGTTTGGTGATGGATAAGTGCAGACAGCCAGCTTATTTTGTGACTCTCTGAGTCACACAGCAGCAAAAGCTTCCCTTGGGAACTTGCTACCTTTGCTGATTGGGATGTTCCTTGGCACTGCCTCACCGATCTGGAATAAAAGCGGTCCTAAACAAGTCACAATTATGCCCCGCTTTTTTGGGCATCAATGCCCCAGCATTTCAGAAGGCAACAGGGCCCTACATCTGCCAGACTGGCCACACATTCATTGCAGGCGTACCTGACAGCTGTTGAAAGCCTGACTGCACTTTCATTAGAACCTTCTCACCTGCAATTTTCATGTTCTCATCTCCATCTGACTTGTCTCCTCCCCACAAGGCCAGATTCTGAAACTCTGCGCACTGATGGTGCACTGGCCTCCTGCCCCCCACAATATTTTTCACATGCTAATTCCTCGTGGTTCCAGCTCCTCTAGGAAGAGGGGATCAGAGTGGAGGAAATTGCTGCAGAGGCTTAATGCCCTCTGCTGGAGTCTATCCAGCGGCTGCTCAAGACAGCCTCCTCCTCCTGAGGATTTGGTGTGTTTATGTGCTTCCCTGGTACGGCTGTCGACAATCCCAGCCGCTTCTGGCACCAGCAGCAGGACAGGAAAAAACGTGATGGTGAAGTAACTGCCTCCAGCTCGGTGGCAGAACGATTCCCCCTGCAATTGCCTGGACGGATCACAGGCGTGTTCGCAGAAGCCGTGTAAGAAATCAAGGCTCCTGGCACGTCAGGGCAGACTCAGGCAACTCCCAGGGTAGAAGACTGACTTATCCAATCCTAGCGGGAACTCCTATGCCTGGAAGAGGAGACAGTGGCCTAGTAAACAGCCTATCCTGGCAACTTATGGAAGGCTTCCCACTGAAACAATGAGGACATGTGCATTCAACGCCCTCCAAAACAATTCAGCACTAAGTTAACACATGTTCTGCAATGAGATGAGGGGCTGTATAATATGCCATGTGCCCTCGGCATCCATTCACTCTAGCATTGCCTACACAGTTGCAAATTAATCACTGAGGTCCAAAAGGACTAGAAACTTCTGTACTTTTTTAAAAGCTGAGATTACCAAGGCTAATACCATCATCTTTCTGCTTGTCTGGGTTGCTGCGGACTGAGCATATACACAGCCATTTAGATTAATACATCATCACATTAATCACCATCATATTAATACTGGTGATATTCTGGTAGAGGATCCAATAGGGATTAAGGAGCTGCAGTCACCTCATACCTGCACTGGCATTGCAAGGCATGGCTTCTGAATGGCTCCCTGACCCTCCAAGGCCACCCAAGACATAGATTATATCACAAAAACGTACATGTGCATTCTCAAAATTATGCCCACTGTATTCAGTGGGGCTCACTCCCAGGAAACTGTATACAGCATTGTGACTGAACAGCCATGTTTCAACCTGGGGCAAGGGATTTGGGGTCCCACTTGTAAAAACTGGGCCACCCTGTGGTCACCACCTTGTTGGAAGGAGCAATGTGGCCTGGAGCCAGGCATATGAAGCTCCCCACATCCTGAAGTGCTCCCCACATCCTGGTGCATGCTCCCCAAGTGCACCAACTCAAGAAGATAAAGTAACAGTCTGCTTTCTAGCACTCTGATGCTCTGGGGTAGACAAGGCAGAGCCGGATAGGACAGGACGAAAGAGGGAGAATCATCGGATGACAGATTGCAGTGATGTTTAAAGAAGGTTGCTTAAGAAAACGGAATTCTGTGCAAGGGGGATCCCGTCGGCTGGGATCCCACAAAGCCATCTGCCAGCCAAGACAGAGGATGCTGCCCGACACCCTCCGGCACAGTCCCACCAGTCGGGGAGTTTCCGCCAGCCGCCAGGGCCGACTCCAGCTTCCTCCTCACATCCAATTACAGTCAGCCGTGTGCATTCCACCACTGGAGGCATTAAGTTTGCTCTCGGCTGAGCAGCCTGCCAGGCTCCCCCCTCCGACCCTGCAAGGATGGTTGCTTGGGGAAAAGAGAGCGAGAGATGGAGAAGCTGCTGTCTCTCAATGAGCACCCTGGTTCCCCCCCCCCCCAACAAAAGAGGCCTGTCCCATCTCACCCATCATTCAGGAAACTACCAATTTCACTCTCCTCTGCATCAGGCTCATCAGTGCTAGGAGGTGGCACACCTCGCCGGCCAGCAGCAGCACCTTCCTATGCCAAGGCATCCTTTTTCAAATGTCACCCGTTTTCAATTCTCACGTTTGCCGTTCTTTATTCCAGGAACCTGACAGCCCAAGATAAGCAGATAATGTTCCCCACTGCCTCTATGCCTGTTGCCTCTCTCCAGGCATCCCCTTTGCTGGGGAAAAAAACCACACTGCTTCAGACAAAGCTGTTCCTCCTTGGCAATTATAGGATTTGAAGCAGGAGTGGAGATGGGGAGCAAGGAGATGAAATGTATGCTATTTCCTTCCACAGGGCTGTAAGCACGCATTTATATATGTGTGTATCAGTGTGTAAGCAGCAGGACTGTGCAAGCAAATGAGGGAGATTAAAGGGCAAATTACATTTTTGTCACAGAGAGAAAAAATTGATTTTACCAGGTAGTATTGCGCGATCCCCTGCGGGGAAGGAGGCTCAAGGATGGACCTCTACAATCTGCAAGGTCCAAGGGTGAAAACACACACAGGATACGGACATTGATGGCAATTAAAAGCACCCAGAAGGTAGAGGGGATCAAAGAGCAAGGATAAATCTTTTTTTAAAAAACCTGCACTCCATACTCCTCTTTCCTGTCCACCCCCATCAGTGGAAAGGGCTCCAGTTTATCATTTGATTTTCAGCAACCAATAACTCCTTTGCAGTCAAACCTGTTTTACAGCAGCTAACTCAATAACTACAGGCACCAAACTTCTGCTGGTCTGGCAAAATTGAACATAATTGAAATGAGAATACCAAATCCATTTAGACTCCTTTCCCCAATAAACTGGGGATTACAGGCGAGTGGGGGGGGGAGAGAGAGAGAGCGCGCACAGCATGGCGGGGAGCGCTAAGGCACTCTGGTCCTTTTCGAGTGAGGAGCTGTGTGGTTTCCAAAGGATTTTGGATTCCTAGACCCGGTGCAACCATCCATCTACAGGAAGCCCTACAACGTGGAGCTGTGGAGATCGGAAGACCGAGATTGACCAACTTTAAAGCAAAATAGTGCGTGAATGAAACAACTTTGATTGCTGCACATTCAATCACCCACATTCTTCCATCTGTGTTTTCAAATATCAAAAGCTATCAGCTTCTCATTTATCAGGAGACAAGTGTTGCTAAAGATTAGGTCATCCTGTCACATCCTCCTGAAGCCACTTTCAACTCACCCTTGCAAATGAAGTTCTGGTGGGTGGGTCTGTATGGGAGAAAAGTTAAAGAACTCCCCACCTGGCTGAGATCTGAAATTCTCATATGCAAAGCTTTTGATGATCGCAGATAAGCGCACACCCCTCTGCACAGTTCTGCTTCCCTGCAGCACTCCAACACATCCTCTCTCTGTCTTATAAAGGGTCAGACCACAGCAGTCCACCATGAGTCACGGTTTCTGAATGAGTCATCAAAACCACCACCAAAGTCCCAATCCCTACCTGGAACTGAACACCATTCTGGGGTTGACATCCACACCTCCCATTTTCCAGAGGCAACAAGTTCCTGATTTACAAGTGGTCCCTGACCCCCTACTCTCTCAGGTCTCATATCCTATTATGTCTCTGCCCCAGATCTTTGCTCTTCCAGCTCCACCACCCTCAGTCAGCCAAAGAGCTCCTGCTCTTTCCCATATTCCCAACCCCTTCTTTTTGCTACCCTGAAACTATTTCCCTAATAACCCATAAGATGTTTCCTTTGGGCTCAGAATTGTCAATTCAGGCTGCCAGCAGCTTGCCTAGGGTTACAGACAAGGGTCTGCTCCAGTCTGATTTGGAAGATCCTGCCAGGGTTGCACCTGGGAAGGCTTTGGCTTGCAAAGAAGGGGCTTCACCATTGGCCTCTCCCCTTTTTACCTTCCTACTGCAGAGAGTAAGATTAAGGTAAGATTAAGCAAGTAGCTTTTGCCCAAGGCAATCATCTCCACAGATAAGGCAACTCTGGATAATTTAGCCATGGGTCTTGTACATGACACCTGTGCTCACCCAAAGAGATGTCAGGCCACAAAAATACATGCCTTACTTACTTACTTCTCCAAGGAGTGCTTGCTCCAGCTGAGCACAGGTCTGAGAGAAAGCTTTGAAGCTGGGGGGGGAAAGGGGGGAGAATATTCTGCCTTACACATTCCCCCAGAAGTCAAAAGACTTCCTGAAGCTCAGCCAGCTGGAATTAGGGGCCAGGCTGCTCCATGCAGAGGCGGAAATCAGTTTCTAGAAGAGATGGCTGCGCTCGCCCAGAGCTCATAAAAAGGGATTAGCATGTTAACCACATAATTAAACATGAAAAAAAAACTTTGCCGATATTTTCCAAGGTGGAGATGAAAAACCTCAGAGGTCATACACACAAAAAATTGTGTTTGGCAGCATGCATTGGGCTGGAGGACAGACCCTGCTTTGCTCCCCAAAGGCGGATTTGCAACTAGATTTTGCTCGGACTGAAAAACAAAAATATTGAAAACAAAACTGGTGCCCAGATTGTTAAGTTTCTTTCTGTACCTGGACGTGTCTCGCTGCCAAATGTCAGAGCATCAAGCTGAGTCAGGCAGACCCACCTCTGTTACAGTCCTCCCCTTTCAAGAGCTATATACAAGGCAAATTGTAAGCTCTTTGGGGCAGAGCTCTGCCTATGGATTTACGCAGCTTCCTTAATCAGTTTTAACCCAACGTTCCAGAGATGAAGCAATACATGCAAAACCATCTTGCAAGGTTCTCCCCCCCCCCCCCCAAACCAGGCACAAGAGAAGATCTTTTTTGGGTAAATGTTGCCCAAATGAACAGAGGCTGCTTCAGACATAATAAAATATACATCACATAACTGTCATCAAGAAGAAGCGAGCCCAAAAGGGTTGCCTGGTTCACGTAAAGCCGCCAAACCTTATTGCCACTGCTGATCTCGTGTCAGGAGAAGGGAGCGAGGGATCTTTAGGGCTAATGTGGCAGCCTCGTGTCTCTCATCTACGGCGCACTTTTTAGACAATCCCTCTCGGGACAGATATGCAATTTAAAAATCGTGCCTTTGGTTAGCGTGGCTTTGTCAGAGCAAAGGTACAGATTATGCAGAAGGAAGAGGGGAAAAAACACCGCAAGCAAGAGAGGAAAAATTAAATACTGCAGGGAGACTCAGGGAGATCCAACACCAACATTCAGAAAGAAGATAGAGCTTTTTTCAGCTGCTGGACTGAAATGCAAGAGGTCAATCTCAAATACCAAATGTATATGTGTGTTGCATATTTTGCTGGCCCATGGATGTTGTAACCCAGAAAACATGTGTTGTAACATCAAACAGACTTCTCATTCCCAATGGGTTAACATAGGGGTCTAAATGATTTCAGCCAAAGGGCTGCATCAAATATCTGGCACAGTGTTGAGGGACAGAAGGAAAAAAAATCTTAATATAAAATTGCAGTAAATATATTAGGTACGGAACTTAAATTAAGGAATAAATTGGCTTAAATTTGCAGGATTTCTGCAGGCAAAACACACAGCACAGATATAAAGCAATCACGTAAATGGACACCTATTCTCCCAACTCCAGTTGTGTTTGGTCAACTGTCAGAGGCTCTAAAGGAGAATTAAAGGTTTGACAGAGGACATATCTGGCCATGGGGCCAGGGTTTGGAGACCCTCACTCTAACAGAAAATGCAAACAAGCCAAAAAAACATATTGGAAGCAAAGTCAATGTTATGCTAAGGTCTGAAAGGCAGCCCATGTTCAGCCTCCTTAGCATAACATTGCTAAGGGGCATGCTGTGACTTCACACCCAAGTGCGAAGCATGTCACATGGCAAGGAGCATAAAACCCAGCTCCTTAATAACCAGCTTTTAAAATAAGCCCACAAGTTTTTGGTCCTAATGGTTGCAAAAGTATGGTCAGAGGCGATGCACAAATGGTACATGAAATGTGAATGTTTCCCCTACGAGGCAGATTAACTAGATTCCTGTAAAGGCAGAAGGGTCTCAGGTTCAACCTCTAACACCAAACCCAAAACCAACCAAGCCTTTTTTACTCATTTAGCTTCTTGTTGCACATGACTTCAAAGCAGAAGCCAGAGTGTTAATGTGTCCTGTAGCAGCGGCCTGTGCCCTATGTGTAGGTGTGTTTTTTAGATGCTCCAGACAGCCACAGTGCCTGGTGCTGGTCCTCAATTGTGCCTGTCTGAAAGTCTCCCACAAAAGTCAGACCAGCCTGCAGAGTTTTGTAAGTGGGATAGATGAGACCCAGCATTGCAGGGATCACCTCTGAGTGAGTTCAAGGCAAAGGTGAGACTTGAAGCCTTCTCTAGATCAGCTTCCAAGGGGTTGTCGGGTTAGTCTTGAGGCTGCAAACACAACTATGTGTCCTGTAGCACCATAAAGACCACTTCCACTTATTTCAGTACAAGCGCCGGTGGGGCATCAATTTTCATCAAATATCTCTTTCTGCACCTGTTTACTGAGGCGCGCTCTGTGCATATAATATACACTACATATATAAATACATGTGCCTGCTTACTGAAGGTTTCACTGAGTGCATCTAATGAAGTTGATGCTTCAATAAATGGGTTGGTCTTTAGGGTCCTACAAAGAAGCAGAAGTGTGGGGTGGTTCACAGGTGCTACTTCTGCAATACACACTATTGTGGCGAGAGCTGGGCCTCTGCTGAAGGGAAAGAGATGGACAGGTGAACCCAAAAGTTTGGTTTGCTGCCCCTCTTTTCCTTTTGCTCAGGCCTAAACTGCCCGGTTGGTATTGCAGTGTCATCAGCCAGCTGCACAGCTAGGTCTCCAGAGGCAAGCTCATGCACGGGTTAGTGTTAGAGAAGACAATCCCCAGCACCACACAAAAAGTACCTTGGCCAAGAGACTACTTTGTGGTCTCAAATGCAGATAGGTCTTCTGCCCTGGGCTTGAGGCTAAACCAGCAAAATAAGAAACAGACACAAGAGAGATCCTCTGTGAAATCAACAGTGCCAGAGTCCCCGTGCTCTAATTTCTATAACGTGGTGAAAAGTGCAAAGTCTTGGCTTTAGATCTAAGGGAGAAAAGGAGGAGGAAAGAAATTCAAAAATTCTCTAAGAATTTGCTGCCAAACCCTCCAGTTGGCAGCCTCGTCTCCGAGTGTCCACCTGGGCCTGGCTGGAAAGAGCTGTGGCTCTGCTTCTGTTTTCACCACCTGCCCATGCACAGACACAGAGGAAATGGAGCTCCTTAACCTTTAATACCTAGGCAGCCTGACAGCCAGGGTGGTATAGTGGTTCATGAGCTGGATCTGGACCTGGAAGATCCAGATTCAAATCCCTGCTCAGTTATGAGGTTTCCCGAGTGTGACCTTGGACCAGTCACTCTCTTTCAGCATCACCTACCCCACAGGGCTGTAGTGAGGAGCAAAAGATTGGGAGAAACCATATACACCACCCTGAAATCCCTGGAGAAAGAGAAGTACAAATACGTGAAAAATAATTTCAGCAGCCGTGGCTTCCATCACCCCTCTAGGATGAGCCGTATCTGCTGAAACACATCTTTTTGGCTCTGCAGACTTCCATTGTGCCTCGACATATACAGTTAGAAATGAAAGACAGATCCTGTGGTTGGGGTTAAATATGGATCCTGGATCTGAATTACCAGGATCAAATTACCAGCCCAGCCTACCTCACAGGGCTGCTTTGGCAATGCAGTGAGTTAAACAGTGCAAGAGAATGTGCCCTGAGATTTGGAAAGACTGTTCAGGAGTGAAATCAAACTAAAATGAGACGTGGCGACTGGAGGCCTATTGCTTTTTTGTCTGCGTATAACAATCCCTCTGTCTACTGGAATCTCATGGGATTTATTCTAATAGAAGACATGCTATCTCTAGCTTAACAGGGAATTCCTTGCAAACAGACAAAAAGAACTGGAGGTGTTTAAGAGCTATTTAAGGCAACCCTTCTCCCCGAGAATATTTTATAGACGTAGACATCAACTAGAACATTCGGAATGCAGACATCAAGGGACACCGGTTCTGATGAATGAACACTGAGCATGATTCCTGTCCTCATGTGGTGAAAGCCCTTGCTAGGGGAAAGGGGAGATGAAGCCCTTGCCAAATGCTTGATCCATGCAAATCCTACACAATAAGGCCAACCAGGGAGAAGGGGACTAACCCTGCAATCCAGAATAACTACGGGAAGACCTAAGAGGCACTTACTCGGGATTGCTCTATGCATTTCCCATAGGTTTCCCATAGGTGGCACCATAACTACGTTGGTGTAAAAGGTCCTATAGTTACCCTGGATTGTAGCCCGTCTCATCTTCCCTTAGAAGGAGCTGGGACGGTGTGTTGAAGTAGGATCTGGTCCAGGCTCTTCACCCCCTTCACCACAAGGGCAGCTTTCCCACAGAGCGAACCACTGGCCTTATCTTTGGCGGCTCTGTAGCACTGTCCAGGGGATGGCCAGAAAGAGTACAGCTGATCCACAGTACAGCTACAGCGAGATCCAAAAGGGGAATGATTTGCTTCAGAGCTGAAGCATTTATAAACAGGCATATGGACTTGTTATCCTGGGAGACCTATGAGAACCTGAATGATTGTCACATTGAATTCTGCTCCCACGACCAGAACTCTCCCCATCCTGCTTGGAAATAGTGTATAACCAGTGTCAGTTATACAGAGTTGTGCTAGGCCTTGGTGTGTAAAAAATGCATACTTCTTTGTGCATATATCACCAAGCCCATCCCATGCTCATCCTCCCACTTGCTTGTGGGCTTGGAAAGAACCCAAACTTTCTGGTTTGCTGAACTTAATGTTCATGGCAGACAAGCGTTGTATGAAATGAACAGAACCTATAAGAGTATCTCCATCCAGAGAGTTACAGTCTACCATTTGGTAGAGGGAGAGCTAGGAAACAGACTAGTGAATAGTATGGAAGAGACAGGCATGGCAGCTAAAATGAGGAAAGAACCTAAAAAGAACCCAGCCACATTACTGGGTTGTTTTTATCCATGGTTTCAGCGTCATCTGGGGGGCACGCAAGAATATATCACCTATGGAGATGGAGGGATGCTTGTAGCGACATCTGAGCAAGGCAAAGGAGGAAAAGGAGAACCCAAGAAGTTCTGTACCATACTCAGTGCTGCTGACATTCCAGTTAAACAGATGGAACTTAACATGTTCTCTCACTCCCAGAGAGCCTACAGACCCTTGGAGTGCACCTATACAAAATCTCTTGGCACAGACCAGCCTAAACCCTGCTGTGCAAAGCGGTGCCATCATGGCAAGGGCCTGTTACCTTCTTCATGGTGTTGTGCTTGCTGCTGCCCCGGTCGCTGTTCTCATTGTGCAAGATATCCATGGCTGTCTCTCTCTCCTTCAACTTCAAAGCTTCAATCTCTGTCTTGAGCTCGTTCAGTTGCTCCTGGAGGTGCTTGCTCTTCTCCATGTATTCCACCCTGGTAGCGCGCGCACACACACACAGAGGTCTGCTGTTAAACCATGACACCAAACCATTTCTGCAGACACAGCTAAAACAGATGGGCTTCTTATTTAATTATCCCTCAAGCACTGCCTGGAGAATGAAACTGATGATATTGCTGTGAACAGCTCTGGCTAGCTACACTTAAGCAGCTACTGCAGAACTGTAGGACTGGAGAAGCTTTAAGAGCAGCAGACCAGCCTCCCACCAACCAAGGTGGTGGACTGTCAGATGTACAATTCAGAAGCCAGAGATGTATAGACGGGTGACATGCAAAGGCAGCCCCACCAACTGCAGGCTGCTCCTCAGGTGTTGTCCCAGCTCCACCAGGCAATACAGGAAGGGCACAGCATACTTCTGTACAGGACCCATAGTAAAAGCCCACCGTGCCTGGACTGTTGCCCAACTATCAACCCTTTCCATAAAATCGGGGTGCAATCCTAACCTAGGCCAGCACAACTCATCAGTCTTCCTGTTGCTGTGGTGGTGTAGGGAAGCAAGTGCATGTCTGAGCACTGGCCTAACCGTTCCCCTCCCAGAGTGACGCACAAGTGTGTTATGGCACTTTTGTGACACCCCCAGATCAGCACAGGACTTATGCCTTAGGGCTTAGGTTGGCCTAATTGGAGCTTTGGATTACAGCCTTAATCATCCTGACTATATTCCAAGCCAATGGACAATAAATACAAATGCCTTAAAGTTTACTGCCCACTGTTGTGGCAGAGCTGGCTATGGATGGTGTCTCTTTCTCTCTGGATCAGTGCTCTCCTCCTACCATGGGATTTGCAAGTCACAATTGTGGGTGTCTTAAAATCAAAGACTGGCTGTCCATGCAATATTCTGACAATTGGCCTGACACTTAGAGAAATGGCAGGCACAAGCCAAACGGGGGCTGTGGCAAAGACATAGATCAACCCCATACAGAGACAGGTCAATGGTCCACAGCTGAGTATTACTTAGGCTGACAGAAGGCATCTCTCTGGAGGCATCAGGCAGAGGGAATCCCAACAGTTTTGTTTTAACTACAGACTTGAGGGACCCAGCCTGGCACCTGATGTGTGCCAAGTTTTACTTCCAGGGGAATAAGAGAGAGAAGAGAGTAAAAGTCAGCTGTTTCATCAAACACAGCAGCAAATCTTGTTTGTTGAACCAGTAATTTTTCTCCACATGGATCTTCACCTGTATGTTGCCCACTTTATTAGATGATCCTGGCTGTGAGAATTAACTGTGCCACCCAGAAAGACTGATCTAAAAAAAGAGGGGTGCCAATAGGTGGACACTAAATGGAAATCAAGGTGGTCTTTGGACTGATCCTTTTGTCCGCAAGGGTAAGAGGGGACCTTTCTGCATGGAGGACAAGAATTGCTGCAACGTAAACACAAAGCTACATACTTCTCTTTCTCAATCTCCATGGACAATCTCTTCATGTCTGTATCCTTGAAGTCGAAGGACAGGCTTTCGCTGATGAGGCTGAAGGTTGGCAAGTCAGCAGGCAGGGCGGTTGTACTCGAACTCATGGACTGCTAAGGACAAAGGAGAGATTAATCACCATTGCAGTCATCCCGTAATAGGGGAAGCAAGAAAAAGGCAGCAATGGTTGGCACTGGCACATCTAGATAGCATCAGCAAGTGCCTGTGGGATTTGCAAGCACTCTGGCACCAAGTGGTACCTGGCAACACACTTGCTTGTTATTGAGTGCCAACCAGGAAGTCATGCAAAGAAAGCAGCTGAAGAATCACAATGAGCGCAACCCTCTCCTGTATATACTAAGTGCGCTCTCATGCTGAGAGTTTGCCATTTGTTTTTATTGTTTTGAGCACTGTTTTGAGCTGCAGAAAACCAGGATGAACAGCTGTTAAATAAAGAGGTGATAAGCCTAGTAGGAGATCATATGGTATGAGGGGGTACAGAACTAAGATTCTGAGGGTTCCAGCCTCCGTGACATGCTAGCTTTCTCTGTGCAGGGAAATCTTTCCAGAAGGATGAATATTCCATCACATGAGCACTCCCTCTGCTCTTCAAACTATGAAGTGCTACTAGACAAAGTTCACATTCTCCTGAGATATATTATGCGCACTCCATAAATTGCCAATGTTGTACAGCAGCAGAACTACTGTCCAAATGCCAACATCCTGAGCTGCCTAAATGAATCTAAACTTCCCCCAAATAGTCTCTAGCTGTCTAAAATATAGCAGTGACAGACAGCAACTAGTCTCCACGGGGAGATAGTTTCTGAGCAGACCATGATCTTGCATCTTTCAGTTTTTATCTCTCTGATACAAAAGAGAATGATGAGGAATACTGTCCTCTTTTGACAGTCATCTGGTCACCCTGGCACCACCCACTACTCCTTACTGCTGGTGGCCAGGGCTTCTTCAGTAGCCCTGATGGGGTGGCACAGGTCCCCCCCTGACACAGCCACTATGAGGTGCCACAAATGTGCTTTAGCACCAGTGCTGATGGACAAGACCTGACAAGATCAGGCCCTAAGAAACTGTGTAGGGTTGCAGTGAAAGAGCGCAGCACTTTATTTTGTAAAAGGTGGACCAGAAGGCCACAAAAAGAAAGAGGTTGCAATAAGCCTGCAATGTATGCAGAGCCCAAAGACACACACGCCAAGAGAGCTGCCCATCCACAGCAGCGGTAATTGGCAGCATTACCATCTATCAAGCACCACAATGCTAATTTAACACCTGTCATGTGAAAGAAATCCAGAGAGTCACAATTAAGTCCAAACGGAATAGAATCAGATCTGCTGACGCATTCCAGTCCGGCTGCCTCCCACTGGAGCCTAGTTTGAAGCCTGGAGACTCTGAAGGTCTTGGGAGACCAAAATGCTCTTCTGATGCTTACTGAACGCTGTCAGCTCTCTCTTGGATTTGTGCCCCTTCACTCTCTGGGGAAGAAACTGGCAAGGGCCAACTCATCCTGGAGACGGTCGTAGGTGGGGCACCAGTGGGAGGAAGCCAACCTTCATCTACCTAGATTGAGGATTTGGCAGAAAGTATCCAGTGAGATTGTCTGGTCTTGGTAGGTTCTTTATCCCTGATACTATCAACCCCTGAGTGGCAGCATAGCAGTACACTTTTGGAGATGAGCACTGTGCAACCTTCACAAGGGTTCTTGGGCAATCCTTTATCCTCTTAGCTACTATCACCTTCTTCTCTAAGGCTGGTCCAAGACTTCCTCTTACCTATAGCATCCCTTTTACCAGCCAATATTACATCCCTTTTATCTTACCTGTAGCATCCCTTTTACCAGCCAATATTACTAAAGGTTTTTGAAAAGAGAGGAAAGCGGTGGACAAAAGCATCAAAGAGCAGTTAGAGAAGGTATCGCTTTCCACACTTGCACTCTCGCCCCCTCTTCCTTTGGGAGTCCCAGCAGAATGGTGTGTTACTCTTCCTCTTGTGGCAAACTGGAGCATTCAGCCCCCAAGTCGGCCATATATATACGAAGCAGCAACAATATGTTTCAAAGGCCCAAAGGAATGTGGCCATATAACCCTATCGTGGCACCAATTCTGTTTTAGCTTAAAAGCCTTGGCAACTGAGCAACAGGAAGAACAGCTGAGCACGTGTCCTCTAAAAGATGAAGCACATGAGCAACCAGTGCTTAGCCCAGGGGACCCTCTGGCAAGAAATGCCAAGCTCATTTCACCGCCACAGTCAGTCCTCTTAAAAGCTTTTCATCGTTTGCAGAGAGCCTGGGAGAATTTGGGAGGGGAAAAAACCATTAGACTCGAGCCCCCTTTGTTCTGCTTGTTTAAACACTACTCAGGGCGAGGATGTAGCAGAGACAAATGGCGGACGGTCGAGAGGCCGAGTGCCGGCTGGGAAAGAAACCTGCTTCGAGGGTTTATCTGTGACAGTGAAAACCAACTTGCACATACCCTTCTCCCTCTAAAAAAGGGCTATGATTGCTCAAGTGCTTCCAACTGCGTCAAGCAAGACAGACATGATTTCCCATTTCACAAGTGGTTTTGTTCTCTCTTCCTCTGATTGATGCTGCAAAGTCCTATTTATGCAACTTGCCAGTATGTGTAGGGTGCAGATCCACCACAAGGGATCCTGGCCTTAATAAGAAGCATAGGAAGGTAAGTTCTCAGGACAGAGGTGCCAGGAAAGAAAGAGGAAGCAGACCTGTTCCTGGATGGGTGACAGCCTGTTAGCCCAATGAGGCCAGCCTTCATTTCAAAATGGAAGGAAGCTGGTATAGAAATGAGATAAACCAAGCAAGCTCCTTCCTCTATCTTACATGCATCCTCTTTCTTCACTGCGACAATGGCTGGCACATCTATGAAACCAACTGATGCTGTTGCCTAAGGCAGGGCCTTTGCCTCATTGGATTTGAAAAGGAACAGGAAGGCCTAGTGCGCACTATTCCTAGTGCAGAATAGGAAGCATGGAGCCCTCTTCCTTTTCAAATCTGCGGTATGGCGGCAAAGAGAAAGCTGATGTGCTGCTAAATAAGAGGGGCAGCATTTGGTCGAGCAGGGTGCCATATAAAGAGGGGGACAATGTCATCCAGCATTAACTTCACCATATGTTCATTACCTCTTGCTGGTCATCCAGCAAGCCTTCTCCCTTCTGCTAGTGTTTTTCCTAATTCATCAACATGTTGGGGGGGGGATACCCCATCCTGTCCTGTATTATCATGTCCTGCACTTCCTTCTCTGTCCAGCTCAAGGTATGAACTTTAAAAACAGTGATGATTTCCCAACCCTCATGTTCCTCCCAGCTTTGATAAACACTGAATGGATGCCAGCTATATGTAGAAGTTGAACAAATGGATGCTGGAAGTATGTTGGATTACACATAACCCCATCATCACGCCAGGAAGACCTGTGCTCCGAGTTAATACATTCGATCATTTAATACACAGCACTTGGCGCCTCTTAAAAGTCCATCACCTTTCAGTATAATTGGGGGTCTTGTTGTTTTTCCTACTGCCAAGGAAGATAATAAAGGGATTTAAAGAACCAGCCACCTGCTACAATTCCAGGAACAGATGCCTACGTTTCATCGATTCAAAACAGACAGTGTATGCTCACAAAACATACCACAGGGAAGCCTTGTAAGGACCCCTAAAATGGGGAAGAAACACTGAAGCTGTCAGGGGAAGGTGGGTACCCTGAAAATTTACACAGTAGATATGAACTCACAAAGTGCAGAACCATCTGAGATAGAATTCTGAGAACCTGAGAGTTCAGTTTCAGGGTTTTGGGGGGGGAATGGGGAAACCCTTAAATCCTTGTTTGGAGCATATTGCCAGGGGTGAACTGTATGGAGCAAGAAGAAATAGCAGGTGGTACTGAGAGGATTCTTACTGTGTACGCCGACTTGCTGGTGATTTCCAGAAGTTTCTGCTTGGCTCTCCGCTCCGAGTCACGGGCTTCCTGCAGATCCTGCTTGAGCTGATCCGCCTCCTTTGCCCTGCACACAGAGGAATCAAGGGCCACAAACTGAGAAACCAATTGGGCAAACCACCCATCTCTCCACCATGCAACATTTGCATCTAAGAAATGGAAAGGGAGGAAGCTCATCCTTGTTATCTGCAGCCAGGGAAAAGTTTTGAAAAACTTCTGGCTTGAGGGTGGGGGAGGAAGAGAAGCTTGTATACTCTGGATGCTAATCTACAGCTCTTAAGGACAATTCAGCCTGCCCATTAAAGCAAAGGACAAGGAATACTTGATTAGGGTACTTAGGGAGACAAGAACTTCTGCCTGGTCTTCACACTTGACATGTCCTTGTGGCGCATCATCAGGAGAAAGTGGTGGGGAGGTGGGGGGGCATAGCAGGGGTGACGAAATAAGAAGCAAAAACTAAGCCAGCCATCTTTTCTGATACAAAATCTAGTATAATGAATGAGGCATCTGGTAAACAAGATGCCAGGATAATGAAGAAAGGAGCAAGTCACCAAACACAAGTAAACGAGGGATCCAGAATGAAATTAGCACTATTGTTAATTTACCCACTAATTAATGCAATTTGTGACAAGAGCCCTTGGCAGCAGCCCTCGTATGCCCCAAGGACTGCGTAAGCAGAGCCTTTGCAACCGGTGAGAGTCTTGTGATTAGTTGGGGGGGGGGGGGAGAAAGCGATCTGGAGCACAATATTGGAACAAGAAGGAAGGGCAGCGAGTTCTGCTTAATATCCAGAGGCAAAGAACTTAATTAATGGCATCCGAATGCTTTGGAGAATACTGCAAGTGTTCTATTGGCGACGGAGAAAATTCAGGCAGAACCCAACTGTAAAACCGTTGCCCAGAAGGCATTTTCTTTGTGCCGCAGAACTAAACCAAGTTGTGGGTACAGACGGGGAGGTGTATGTGTGGAGAAAACAACCCATTACCAGTGAAAAGTGGTTCTCCTCAGAGTAGGGATGTCATCCCTTCCCTGCCTGATCCAAACTAGCCAGAATGCTGACCTGCCTAGATTTTGAATCATGTTTGCAAAGCAATCCATGAAGATTTTAACTGCCAGGCAACATAGAAATGTTTTGAGTTGAATTTTTATGTCTCTTATACCGTTCAGAAGTGCCGATTCCAACAGTAACGTCCATGTTCTCAGATGTAACTGAAAAACGAAGCAGGTGGCTGCCCCGTCCCCCTTACCTTCGTTCGGATTCTTCCGCCATCTTCAAAGCCAGCATCTCCGCCTCCAGCACCTTCTGTTCCATCAGCCGTTTTTCCTCCTCTGTCCGGATGGCCGTGGCCTTGATGCGCTGCATTTCCTGCTCTGCCTCAGCTGCTTTCTGAGCAAGGAGCTTCGCCTCCTCTTCTGTGATCTGCGCTTTCTCGGCAAGCAAGTCGGCAGTTTCTTCGGATCTTAGCTGGGGGAGAGGGAGGGAAGTTGAAGGCAACAGATCCTACACAACACTACTTCTCATGGGTCCAGTTTCTCTCTCTGCATAGGGTACAGAACAGGATCTAGAACAGGATCTAGATCTAGAACAGGATCTGGCATAGCTCTCTCTATGGGAAGGACAGTGATAACATGATTGGAACAAAATCCCTGAACAGAGAAAGCTAGCATGTCAGGAAGGAAACTAACTTAAAATCCTCTTCAGCTAGCTCAGAAGGCCTGGTGAATAAGGACGAGAGAAATTAGAGACACCTACTAGGGCTTCATTAGTAATTGTTGCCTCCTCTTTTAACTGCAACAGCCGTCTCTCCATCTCATCTCTTGTCCGCTCAGCTTCTTCTCTCATCTGTTTCTCCCGAGCTAAGCGCTGGCGCTCCATCTAGGAAAGCAAAAAAGAAGCTGAAGGCATTACGTACAACCAGAATGGTCCAGTTATAGATATTATGTACTGGAAAGATAGACAATACATTGGTCTCTCCTTGACTGGGAGCTCAGCATCTGCATGACCTCCCTGTTATCACTACCAGGAGGCCTTCTGAGGAGACTGGTTTAACTCTGCAGGACCAAGTGTGACCTCCGAGTAACTGCAGTGCCGCGCCGGCTCTCCTTACCAGATTCCAGTATTCATAGATTTAAATATTGGGGGGGGGGGTATAAAGAAGTTTACATCCAACTACTTCATGTAAGCATGTCTATAGTTGCTTACAATTCATTACACAATAAGAATAAAAGAGCAGCCAAAACAACCCAGATGGAAAAAACGAATTCAACAAAAGGAAATACCAGGTGAAAAAAGCAGATATGATTAAATTCACATAACTATTTGATACAAAACTATGCTGCCTCCATCATCCAGATTTACAAAAATTTATTGTTTTTCTTTCTTTAGTAAGGCTTGGGTGATAAAAGGAGATTGCCACCAGACCTCCAGGTTGCCACTGGTGGGGGGGGATTAATCAATATTTCCGAGCTCCCTTAAAATGTTTAGAGTTTTCACTCCACAGTCAAATGTCAGCATTCCAAACTATTTGTCATCATTGCAGGAGCAAATCAAAGATAAGTTGATGGAACTCATTGCCACAGGATGTTGTGAAGACACTTGGCCTTGAAAAGTGGATAGGCAAGATTTGCTGTCTCTAAAATGTGTCAAATAAGAAGAGCAACTTAAAACGGTGGGGGAGAGAAGAGAAAGAAAAATTTTCCTACCAAACCCACAAAACCTATTATTTTGCTCCAGGAGTGTAATTTCTGAAGGTAGGACCCCCTGAATCCAGCACCACTTGTTTCCAGGGAGAAGTGCACACCACAACATGTCTTCTAACTGCAGCAGTCACTGCAGAGCTTAGTGCTGCAGGGCAATCAGTTCCAGGCTTGAGGATCTCCAACACTGGCAAACCCAAGCATCAATCTTTTAACAAAACTCTCCTAGCTTAGCATCCACTGCTACACGCACGGGCTGGGCTGCTGCTCCCGCTATCCAGCAGCTTACCCAGAAGTGGTAATCTACATTCTAAGCAGCGCCGTACAGATTAGCTGTGTGGGTTTCAGTGAGTAGAAAAGGTCTACAAGCAGAAAACAATGATTCGCACAATCCAATTTGCTGATATGTGCTCATTGGCTGCCTGCAATGTGCTGTGTCTGCTGGCTGTGCTGACCTGCAGCGGATAAAGGAGGCCAGGCCTCCACATTAGCATGCAAGCGGCATGCGGTGGGATGTCGGCGTGCATTCCATCACCATCTAATTAGTACATGCGAACAAGCGCGGGGCTCCTGCCCAGGCCCCGTCTCCGCTGCAGCCAGCCTCCCCGAGCTACAGTGGACTTGCAAATACCATGGCTTGGAAACAAGGTGACAGATGTGGAGGGGAGGATCACACACATTCAAAGGTTTGTGGGTGGGGGATGTACGCAGACTTATTTCTCTCTGTTTCTTTGCCAAGTTGCATGCTTGGAAGGGAAAAGGGGAAGGGCGGGATTCTGCCAGCCAGCCGAGGAACAGGAAAACAAGAACCTCTCAATGAAACTATTGGTTGGAAATAACAGAATACAGGTGAGCTTGTGCCACTGTATTCTGTAGGGCTGTGGATGGCGCAAATAGCTAAGACACTGTGCATGTTAACCAGCAGGCCAGGGTTCGAGACCCGGGTCGGCCCCACAAGACAGGGTGAGCTCCTGTCCTTAGGCCAGCTCTGCAACACCAGCTGGATCCAATTGTATTGGCTCTGCCTTTCCACTGGACTAATTCAGTGGCGTGGAGAGGGGGGATTTGCTGCTTGGGTAACAGCCTATCCTTCATAACAATCCAACCCAGGCTTTCGTGCTTTGCATGCAGTGTATGCAGTGCCAAGCACGATACCATAGTCTTCCAAGACTGACGGAGGCCTGTGCCACTGTAATAGACAGAAAAGCTGTTGGGCATTCCTCTTTTCATACATTCATCAGGGAAGCAAGTGCAAGAGAATGGATAAGCGCCAGACTATGATCAGAGAGGCCTGGGTTCTAATTCCTCCACTCAGCCAAGGTGTGACTTTGGACCAGCAAGTACTTCTGGTTGATGTAAGGATGAAATTGTGACACACAGAGAGACACACACACTCGCCTTGGAGGAAAAGTGCAGAAAAAGAACATAGCAAATAAAACATTTCTCTTTAATATGAACATGGTATGATAAAATATAGCGCGCATGTTTAAGTTCTACACATCTATGTCCCCTTTCTCTTTTCAAGGGGACAAGGACAAGCATCACAGCACACCGTTTTTAATTCATAGCCTGCTTTTTGAAAATCATAGCAACACAGCCTTGTTAGTTGTTTCCCCAGGTCCAGCAGACGGAAGAGTTAGACAAAAAAAATTTCTTTACCCAGCATGGCATTAATCTGTGGAACTCCTTGCCACCAGATGTGGTGATGGCACCTGACCTAGATGCCACCAGATGTGGTGATGGCACCTGAACTAGATGCCTTTAAGTAGGGGAAATGGGTAGACTAATGGAGGAAAAGCCCATCATAGGTTAGAAGCCAGGAGAGGCAAATGCCAGACACTACGGAGTGACAACAGGATGAAGGGGCAACTTGAGGCTCCTTGTGAGCCACTTTGAGCCACAAGAAGCTGGATTAGTTGGGCCTTTTGCTTGCTCCAGTGAGGCTCTTATGGCAAAATAATGGAGGAACAGAGATATACCAACGATGACTAGTTGCTATGACTATGCACAGCCTCAGGGCTGTCTCTGAATACCAACTCTATGGGAACAACATTGTGATGTCCTCCTGGAAGAATCTTGGACTGATGAATCTGGTTAGCTTTTAATGTTCATGGGACACTTAAAGATACACCCTTTCTTACCTGTTTCCTGGCCTTCTCCTCCCTGGCCTGTGCTTTCATCTGCTGGACTTCCAGCGAGTCGGCTTTCCTCCTCCTCATGAACAGGTCATGGTTCCCAATGCACAGCTGCAGGATCTGTCCCAGATGACAATGAGGAGAAGGAGATAAGCAGCATTCCCATTTGCCATCTGTTGCACACAGCCACTGTACCAGTGCTTAACCAGTTTCCTATCAGTCACCAGATGAAGCAGTTGCTGATCTAGACACTGGTAGCCTCCACCTAGACACTGCAGTACCCAGACCACATCACTGTGCCACATCACTGCGCGTTCCTGTTGTCTTCCCAGTTTCCTCTTCCATGTGTGCTCAAGACTCATCAGGATTTATAACGTTTTGGTTTTTTACAGGGGACCAGCATTTCCAGCACTGGGAATTATTACCCTGCAGGTACCACCTGGCTGCTTGGCAGAGACAGCCAGCCTCTGTATGTACTCACCAGTTTGTTCACACGTAGCTTTGAGGAGTTGAATTTGAAGACATCAATCTTCTTATCCAGCGGTTTTATTGTGAACTGGAAGGGAGACAGAAGATGCCAAACTCAGACCAGTTTGTATTTATTTTTAAGAGAATGAAGATCTACTGCACCACTGCATCCTATGTCAGGTTCACAGAAAGTTAGATTAACACACACAATTGCCTGGATGGCTGCCAAAGCGGAATCAAAGGACGATCAGCCCCTTCAGCTCAGAAAGTTCAGCCCTTTGCCAGCCTTAAAGACTTCACCTTCCTTCATACCCCACAAACTACAGACAATTTGATGTAAGCTCAAAAGGGAATATTGTTATGGGAGGGTGTGAACCAATGTCCAAAAGAAACTGGCACAGCCCAGCAGATAGCTTTAAGAGGTGTCATCTGGGATATATATATCTTCATCCTTCCCGCTCCCAGGAACAGAATAAAAGAATCATACAATTGGAAATGATCTAGTGTGACCCTGACTGCAACAGGACACCCTCTTAGGGAAGTGGTTCCCAATTTTTTAAAAAAGGACTCACCTTTATAAAAGATTTGCTTTACCAAGTCTGTCTATAATGCTGATTGAGTAGCATAGCCATCCGCACGTAGTAGGTTGTTTAACCCTTGAAACCCATTGCCTAATCTGCCCTGCAAGTCTCACAACCTACCAAAATTTGGATTGCAACCTACCACCGTTCCTCCCTGTCTGTAGCAGGAAATTTTCTTAGGCCTTTCTAGGGTATCTTCAGAGGGCCTGTCAAGTCTTGAAGACCTCCAGTGAGGGAGAGTCCACCTCCCCTGGCAATCTGTTCCACTGCTGAACTTCCCCTTCCCATCAAGAATTTCTACCTGATGCCCAACTAGAATTTCTTGAAACTGATTTGTACTCACTGGAGCTAGTTCTACTCTGAACTACTCTGAACAGCTATAAAGGGCAACTTATTGCCTAAAGACAGCACCAAACATTTATCAATGCCCGAAGAGCGGGTTGGCCCAGCTTATCTTTGCAAAGAACATTGCTATGGTTTGTCAGGAGATTCAGCCACCTTAACCCGGAATCCATAGGCTGCCTCCAATTCTTGTGCATGAAAACTCACCCAAGTTTGCTGCAGCATGAGGGCACGGGAGGGCCATCCCAATTTCAAGAGAAACACTTGGTCACTGGTACGGCAGATTAAACACCTCTGATGCATCAACGCGGCTGTCTTGCGCCACCATTAAGCCTGCTTACTATCATGTCAGATCTCACTTGCAGCCATCTTATTATGGGGATTATTGACACGATAAAAGATGACAGATCCTTCCCTCGAGGGGCAGGTCCATTACAGTCTATTATGTTCCTGGCCAAGCAGAGAGAGTTGCAGGCCTTCAATTCCTGGAGGAACGCACAGACTGAATGCTTAAACTGAGAGCGATCTGTGCATAGGCAGCAAAGAGACGTGCAAGTATTTTTTTTAGAAAAAGCAATAGGATTATTTCTCTAAATAGCCTTTTTTCAAAGGGTCCATGTGAGTTAATTGCTTATGGCTTCAGGAACAGAGGGAGCTGAAGTGTAACATTTTAAGCTCTTTGCTCTCACGATATAATGCTTAAATGTGATCAACTCTCTCTCCCCCCCACCAGTTCTCTGCTGCCCTGAATAACCATAGCTAATTTCTTCCACGCATTTATCTCATCCTAAAGAAAGGAAATTGTGGTCACTGCTTTTCCCAGCTCAATGGGTGTGGGGGTGGAGGAGAGAAGAGAGAAAAATCTCTATTCATATTAACAGCTAAGCCCATCTGTGTTTAGCTTTAAGGAACTGCAGAGCCCAGGAACTTTAGGAATTCTCTGCAGTGCTGCTGGATGGATATGATCCAAAGGCTCTCCACGCATATCGCTGCACATAAGCCCTCAATGTGCAAGCACAGTGTAGCAGGCATCTCAGTTCTCAATCAGTGAGACCAGGTGCAGTGTTTAAGAATCTGACTTTGCTGCAGGACCAAGAGCTCTTTTAAGAAATACATGCCAAGGGGCCGTCTCTTCAGCTTGACAGAGCTTTGCAAAAGCAAGTCTAGTTAAGAAAAAGAGGAAGGAAAGACCCTAATCCATTACTGTTACTTCGGACAGATGAGGGGTGGTATATGCCAACCTCCTTATCGCTGTAAGAGACATTCCGAATTTCGTTCCACGGAAAAGAGATTTTGGGGTTCAGCATGTTTTCTGGATCATAGATGTGAAGGCCCAGGGCATCGACACCCAGCAACAGCTCAGTCCCCTTCTTGTTCTAAATTATGAAGGGGAAAAAAGAAAGGAAAACAAAAATGTTATTTCTGTTTCTGCTTGGGAGCTAGGAAGCAGATCTGATATGGGTTCGGCTTGACGGTTCTGCAGTGGCGCAAAGGTTGTGCAAGAGACAAGCATTTAAGGCAGAATAAGCTGCAATGGCAGGGACTCACCTGGCCCCCTTGGGAGACCTCTCTGCAGCCCTTGCAGGTGTAAGTACAACAAGAAAGCTGTAAGCACAGCAAATACGCCAAAGAAATTGCTTTCCACTGTGATTATAGGAACAAAGGAGAATTAGCAAATTGGTCTATGGCAGAGGTTTTAAAACCCCTGCCTGGGGCTAGATGCAGCCTGCGACAAATCCTAATATGGCCCATGACAAGACATCACCATCTGGCCCATGGGCAAGCATTAAGACCCTTTAAATGCAAATTTGAAATGATTTTTCTGACCTCTTACACAATATCAGAAAGGTGATGTGGCCCTTCTGCCAAAACGTTTGGACACCCCTGGTCTAATGTACCAACAACTCTCCACACCAATTGCTCCCTCTTACTTGCTGGGTGCATTCCTGGAAGTGCAACACAAACCCAGGCCCTTACCCGGATTGCAAAGTAGTTCACTCCATACATCTCCAGGTCTTGAGCTATCTTCAAATACTCCATTTCGGCTTCATCCCTGCAACACGGAATGAGAAGGCAGTAAGTTTACACTGCTCAAGTGTGACACATGTGGGGAAAGCGGTGGAGGGTGCCAGAGAGGCACAGAGAAAACCAAATGACTTTTTTTGCCTCACAGGAACACAATGTGCTAGGACCGGCCCCAACATCAAATCTTTGTTTACAAGCTTGATCAATAAAGATGGACAGCTTGTGGGGTTTACTGCATCTTAATGTCTATTGAAACAGTGCACCAGAAGAGAAAGCTTGGAAAGTCAGCCACCAAAACGCAAGAGCTACACTACTGGCCCTATCTTGAAGGTTGTGGAATTCACACAGATGGCTCTTAGCTCTCTGACTTACAACACAACCACTTTGTATATGGCTGCTTTGGCTGACTCACCTGGCTCTGCCCCGATGCTGGCCATACCAAGCGGTGATTCGTTCTTCCCACATCTCTGGGGTCATCTGGTACAGATTTATCACCTAGAAAAGAGACAAAATCAGTAAAACCTATGGGAGGGAGTGTCAGTCCAAATGATTACATTTCCAAGTGGGCTGTTCTGCAACTTCACATTCACCAGGCCCGAGAGACCCAATTGCAACCGCAAACCGCTGAGCAGACGAGCTCCTTACCCGCTTTGGAAGCAATTCCTCTTGGGCCAAGAAGCCACGTTTGTGTACAGTGGGATCGTAGTCTCCATACTGCAAAAACAAGAGGCACATCACAGGATTAGACAAGAGCAACAGCTGACGAGCTGAGGATAGGGTTTTCCTAGAGAAGTGCTAGAAGCATTGATCTTAGAGAGGGCAGAAGGCAACCGTCTTTCCTATTTAGGGCAACACAACATGCCCTAACTCTGTGGTCAAGTCAGTGCAGCCCTGCTGTTTTTCTCAAAGCGATCTTCCTCCTTCGTTCCCGACACAGGCTATAAAGATTTCGCTAGCCATCATCTATACGTGCCTGCAAAAGCTGAGGAGCCAATGTCAAGTCCATTTACAGATAGATATCCATATCTGTCTATATCTACAGATAGGTATCTACAGACAGATATTTCCAAACAGATATCTGGAAAACATATGGAAGACAAAAGATGCACCCCCTACTGGGCCATGCATGTACACGATCCCATAGGGCTGTGCTTTTCATGAAGCTGATGGGTGTCTTGCCAGAAGAACCAGCTTCAACACAAGCATCTTATTATATTGCAGAAGCAAATGCAAATGCAACAGTTTCTACTGTTGGTTGTTCTCATCAGGAGTCTATTTACATGCATCCAACAAACCTTCCCAGCAAACAAGATTTAGGTGCGCGCCCAGTGACACTTCCAACAGCAAACTGTCCCACTGCCAAAAGTTCTTTTACCTAAATTGGGTCATTGAATACCACCTTCCTCAGACACATGCACTGAATCATAATTCACATGGTAGGTCATGTAATCCATCATTTCGGGCCAATACTTTTCAAATAACGAGAAACCCGGCAGAGCAACCACTTTGGGAATTAAGGACCAGGTTTGGCTTGTTTGGCATGCGTGGAAAAGAGATGGTACAAAAAGAGGGCACATCACAGGTGGGGACAGAAGGGGGGTGATTCACAAATAAGATTTTTATGACTCAAAAATCAAGATTCACAAACAAAATCTCAAACAAGATTCACACATTTTTTTATGTTTGTTCTAAAATCAAGATCATAAATATTCCAAGAGATGCTAGTTCAGGAAATCTGGCAAATTTAGAAAAAAACAAACCCACACATATACACGCACCTACACACAATGCTTCGCGATTAAATTAGATCATTAAACGTGTCAGGAAAACGGTTCTTCTTGAACAAACACTGATTCATGTTTGTGTTTATACTTGTAGATTGTCTCTCTGTCAGTAAGACATCTGGTTTGCCTTGTACCAAATAATTTTGCTTGCTTTTTTATTTGAGATAGCAAAGCGTTATTGCTTTTCAGATAGGACAAATAAGAAAGGGGGAACACGCTGGCAGGAACAGCGACGTCGCAGAATCCAAAAGGTGGCAAACGGCAGAATCACTTCCAGCGATAACACACGTTTATCTGGGTTTATTGGTTTAAGATCTGGCATTTATTATTTCCATGTGTGCTACTTCATGCTGCAAGCTCAGTGTTAGGAAACGGGCCAGGAAGCAAGTTTTACTTGCCCCTAATCTGAGTGCTGCCCAAAACTAGATGTGGACTGAAGACAGATGTGGACCAGATGTGGACACAGAGTCTCCAAGGTGAATCTTATTATGGAAATGGACTCACAGGATGGTCCTGGAGATGATCATGAACCCTCTTGGCCCAGAAACCACGAAGGGGGGCATCATACTTGAAGATGCAACCAGAGTGAGCTCAACCTGGGTACAGACAAGGGCAACCTTGAAAACTTCGTGCCCTTTGCGCATAGTTGCTTTTGGTTCTTCCTCCCTGCTCCCCTCCAAAATTTAGCCTGCAAACATCCTTAAGGCAGGAACACTCTTTCTTCTGTTATTCTATAAGTTACTCTGCCCTAGAAGCTATTTTAATAAATGGATAATAAACAAATGAATAGGCAGAGCATAAATACTCTAAATAATATATGGCTCTGTCGGGAAATGCTTTATGGTTTGTTCTTATTACAAATAAAGATGTTATTTTCCTTCCCTCAAAATTAAGACTTATTACAGGCTCAGCAGTACAATCTTTAAGCACAGGGATAAGTTCACCCATTCCTAACAGCAGTGTGCCTGTACTCAGACCTCACTGGGATCTTAACTCAAGTCCAGATGCAGAATGAACACTGATAAGCTGGAGTTAGATCAGAGACGACCACAAGGATAGGAGAAATCTGGAAGCCAAGTCCTGTAATGGAGAATGGTTAAAGGAGCCATACTGTGCATAAATAGAGGGATATTTTTCCCTCTCAGACAACACCAGAACCAGGTGATGACTGCTAGAATTGAGTGGTAGGAAAATCAGAACAGACAAAAGGAAATTTTTATTGACCCAGTATGTCATTAATATGTGGAACTCTTTGCCACCAGATATGGTGATGCTGTCTGGCCTGAATGCCTTTCAAAGGGGATTGGACAAACTGATGGCAAAAACAGCCAGCACAGGTTACAAGGGTTTTGGAACAGAACCCGCCCAGAATCCAGGGCACACCTGTACTTTCCCCCTTCCTCAATGCAGGCCTCTGTCAGTCTTGAGGGACTATGGTATCGTGCTCGGTGCTGCATACGCTGCATGCGAAGCACGAAAGCCTGGGTTGGATTGTTATGGAGGATAGGCTGTTACTCAAGCAGCAAATTCCCCCTCTTCACGCCACTGAATTAGTCCAATGGAAAGGCAGAGCTGATACGATTGGATCCAGCTGGCGTCGCAGAGCTGGCCTAAGAACAGGAGCTCACCCTGTCTTGTGGGGCCGACCTGGATCTCGAACCCTGGCCTGCTGGTTAACAGGCACAGTGTCTTAACACTTGCACCACCCACAGCTCACGGCTTCACACCCACAGCTTCCTCAATATCACAGAATCATATTGGAAGGGATCTAATAGGTCATCAAGTGCAACCCCTTGCTGCACAAAATCCGAGAAATTTAAATCACTTGCACATTAGTTTTTAAAGTTGAGATGGAAGCAGAACAGTTTACTGCCAGCAAGCTGAAATATGGAGCACTGAATTGAATCTTATATGCAGTTTTCCCCCCAAAATGTACAACCATTGCATGCTGCCAGCCATGTGATCAGCCAATGCAACAACAAGCAAGAGTTTCCTTGCAAAACAAAATACTTTAAGCTGTGATTCTGCTGCTGAACGCAGAGGAAACGCCGTTTCAGAGCTCAACAAGTAAGAGCAGGCAAAGACATTTTGCCCATTCACAGCTGTTCTGCACACCTCCAGCCTGAGAGCAGAAATACACAGGCAGCAAACTCACAAGACAAACTCAAGACATGAAGCCCCCAAAAGCAGGATAGCACACAGGGCTGTTTGGGAGCGAGGGGCTCAACAGAAGACCCTCATTTGCAAACATCCAGTCTAGTTAATTGAAATGCTACCATTGAAATGCTACCATTCTTAAGGAAAAAAATGTATTAGTCACCACTCAGAGAGAGCCACGAAGAAAGACCTTGCTAAAAATGCTCATTTATAATATTTGTGCCTCAAACATCAGTGCGCCGGGAAACTATAAAGCCACCAGGAATGTTCTTTTTGTTTGCTCCAACAAAGGAAGGATGACGCAAGCAGGCAGGTACAAAATCAGTGGCGAGCCAAGAAAACTGTGAACATTTGCTCAGAGGGGCTGTTAAGAAAACTGCCACTATTTTCTCCATCCACTCTTAATCAATGAAGTAGGGCAGCCATCAAGAGAGAAGCCATGGGGCTCCATGCACTTGTGACAAAGCACATACAACCATACAATGCAGGGCAAAACAAAACAGAGGAGAATAATAACATACGTGTCAGCTATCAAGAAGAAATTTATAGGCATTCCCATGCATCTGTAACCCGCCTTGTGGATTTCAAAAGCACAGATAAAAGGATACCCTATACTTACTGTGGCAGCAAGAGACTCCTGAATCTTCCTTAGCAGTCTGTTAAAGAATGCTAGAGGAAGAATATGTAATGTATCCCAGCAGAATGGTAAAGGAATATAGCTAAGAGATAACCAACAGGCATCATCCTGTTTCCTATTAGCATTTTGGTTAATGGGACAAGAACTGCAGATAAAAGAATCTGTGGGTATATGGGAACACCTGTACCATGAGAGCTTAGTTATCTAAGGCTGCAGTCCTAAAGACATTTTCCTGGGAGTAAGACCCACTGAACACAATGGGGCTTACTCCTAAGCAGACATGGTTAGGATTGTGATCCAAGTCAGCTTGTCATGAATATCCCAAACAGCAACCGAGAAACCCAGTTCTTCTTATACATTGTTATAATGAAACTGTGAGCATTGGGAAAGCCCATACACAGAGTCCTGGAAATATTTTTACAACAAGGGATGTACACATACATGAACTGCATCAGAAGCTGCATCAGAAGCTCAAGAGGGTGGCACATAAGAACACATCAATCTGTGGGAAGGAGAAAAGGCCCTGTGTTTGTTCTCCTGGTCATTTTCTAGGATAAAATTGGCAGTCATCAGCATCAGAATGTGAACCAGGTGTGGGACTGGCAAGGAAGGAGATGATTCCCATTAAAGAACTGGCCCTTACCTTGGCTTGGACAGCATAGGAAGCAAGGAGAACAGATGCCTCAGGAGGACAAAAGATGTTCTCATCTAAGATCTGTTTCTTTACCTAAAGCAAATAACAGAGAAGTAACACTACTAAAAGGGCTGCTTTAAGAGATGGGCCCAGCATATTCTAACAGCAGCCACTGTTCAACTTCAAGTCTTATGCTTCAGGGCCCATAGGCACATCCCCTCCCCTAGACTTGAAAAAGAGGGAAAAGAGGAAGCAGGCAGAAGAGAGCAATGGTTGCCACTCTACCATTCCCACCTTAATGTACTTCCCTGCCCACTGATCTTCCTCTAGACTGGACAGCTTTAGACCCCCCATAAACACAGGCACAAACCTGAAGGAAGAATAGGTGCTGAGTAATCTCCTGAACCAGCTCCTCCTCTGCATTTTCTGGGTAAAACTTTGCCAAAAAATGAAAAGTAACTGGCTCTTCTTTGGGGACGTCGTGGTCGAGGACCTGCAAGGGTTAGAGCTCTCCTTTAATCAATTCAGATCCCACAAATTCTCTCCATGCGGTACATCCCCATGACGTGATCAAAACCCTGGTGTAACATACACTGAAACTCATACTTGCAGCTGCTAAAGGTTGATTTGCCAGGATGGTGTAATGGTTTGGGAGTTGGACTTCGACCTGGAAGGTCCAGGTTCAAATCCCCATTCAGCTAGGAAGTTTTCTGAATGACCTTGAATCAAACTCACTCTCTCAGCCTCACCTACCTAACAGGATTGTTGTGAAGAGAAAAGAAGTGGAAGAACTATGAGCACCATTGGAGGAAGGACAAGATAAAAATGTGATAAATTTTGTTTCCTCTCTAATACATGTGAATGTGCCTCTTTTAATGTACTCATGAACTGATAGCATTCTTGATAGACTCAGGGCGAAATCCAGAGTAACTACGGGGAGTCCTTGCTCCAGTGTAAGAACAATTTACTCTGGATTGCAATATGAATTTCCCATTGGTTTTCACTAGGTGGTGCAGTAACTACAGGTGCACGTAATGTCTCTTACATGCTGACGTAGTTACTCTGGGTTGTAGTCAGGCTTTGTCAACGGTCCAAAAATTGATGGTGTGTCTTGATCATTTTGGCACCTTGTTTGTGAGATGAACAAGGTTGGAAATCACTATACTAGAGAAAAGTTCCTTCCCTCTGATCTCCATAAAAATCTTTTTCTCTGATGCTTTGGCTTTCGGGAGTCCACCTGGACAGGTCATTAGGAAGGCAAACCACAGTTGCCGACTTCGATGGATTTTGTGACAGGCATTGGAGAGTCTCATCAGTCAATGCAAACACATCGAGCTAGAGGGGAACTAAGCCCTGAGTGAATGTTCTAATATACAATACATTGCCAGGAACCTCAATGTCCTTGGACTTCGGCTGCCTGAGAACAGATTAAAGGGAGAAAACCCATCTCAGAGTAAGCTTGCGATGTTAAATGTTAGCTGTGGGGAGGGGGACATGCCACAACTAAGCACAACTAAATAGTAAAGCATGTTTTGCAATAGTTATGCTGGTGCTATAAAAGGAACCAAACAGTCCTTCCTCTGTATCCCTGGAGTCTGCACTTGTGGATTCAACCAGCCAGAGATCAAATTTATTTTTAATACAACCACAGAGACCTGTTTGTCCACCTCTTCAGCAAAAAGGACTTCCAAAGTGTGCAATCTCTCTCCCCATTTTATAAGATTGTTACAAAATTGATTTTTAGAAGGCAAGTGAGCCATGAACTGCTCCAACAATATCACAGCCATGATCTTTAGGTCTTCCTATGTGATGCACATCTTCTGTCACAGAGATTGAGCAAGACCAGAGTGCCAAACATGCAAAACTTAAACTTCCAGTAAAAATGGAAAGGCTCCAATTGGCTTGGCTATTCTCAAAGGGCATAAACTTACTTTCTATCCTTTGGCACCTCTAGGAAGAAAGTCTCACACTAACTATACCATTTTATACATGCCAGTGATACTGACTGAAAAATAATTCCACTTAACTCAATGGGAATTAATGGGAATTATGTTCAGTGTGGGTCGCACAACTATTAGATGATGAAGGAACAAGCCTCCTTAAGAAAGCACTATCACAGCTAGAAAACTGAAACACCACTCCATAGTGATTCATGCTGTATTTGGACACAGACAGTAAAACATTTTTTGCATTTTAATTCATGCATGATTTGGTTTGGGAGCCTGGCGAGGCTAGTATAAATCTTTAACGGGATCTCAGTCTCATAACCAACTAAAAATCAATTCCCCCTATTTTTTTTAGCTCAGCTATATTAATTTTGAAAAGGAAAAATCACGCTACCCAAAAAAGTTAAAGGATGCACACGTTTGTGGGAGAAGGGAAGAGAAAGAGAATAATTCTCGCTATCATCTTAGGAACAGACCATTCAATATGGCTGTCATTCCACATCAAATGACTTGCAGAACAGGCCTTGTTTTCTTCAAAGCTTTGTACTCTTAGAGCCTGCTCTTCTATGGAACACCATGGGTGCAATCCTAACCATTTTGTAGGAATCCTAACCATTTTCCAGCTCCACAGCCCCCAACATCATGATGTAGCACATGCCTCACTGGCACAACTATGCCAGGGCTGGAAAACAGGTTAGGACTGCATCCTCTGAGTCCCTTATGCAGGGCTTCCAGTGATCCTCACACCTGGTACAGATATAGTCTGCTTCAGAACACTTGCTGAACCAACATGGTCATCCTATTCTCCATCCAGGCATGTACACTTCTGTCATAAAACCACATTCCTACCTTCTTGTCCATCTTCAGCCAGGCCATGGTGTCCTTGATCATGTACTGCAGTCCAAAAAACCACGTTTCACGGAGCCCCAGTGTCCGACACACCAGGTCAAACAGATCTTTGCCTTTCCATTTCACCTGTGGCGGGGAAACAAATGCAGCAACTGTAAAAGAATAAAGACTGCAAAACCAAAAGGGCAGCTGGAAAAACTAAAGGGCTACAGAATCATTAGCAAATCTGGCCCTCCTGGTGCAGGTACCAGAGGTGCATAATGTGTCCTGAGCAAAAAAGAGAGATTTTAAGGAAGAGCTTGTTTATTAAATAATAGCAACCATATCTTTCAATACTCAAAGAAGCTCACAACAAAATATGTGATTAATCTATGGAACTCCTTGCCACAGGATGTGAGGATGGCATCTGGTATGGGTCCCTTTCAAAGGGGATTATACAGAGGGATGGAGCAAAAGTCCTTCACAGGTTACAAGCTTTGACTGGTATGGGCACCCTCTTCAACGGCCTTTTTATACCGCCAAATTCTTTAACTGAGGCTGAATCTGGAATCCTCTTCTTGTGTAAACATTGGTTTGGCATGCAATTGTAGCTCTCTCCAGCATCTGTACTATCCTTTTGACTAAGACGCTGAAAGGAAGCCACCAAGGACATTCCTCTCAGTGTCGCACTTAAGGGATAAACACAGCTTGCAAAATAGAAGGATGATGCCCAGAAGTTTGCAGTTATTTAAACAACACCAGATTTCAGACACCAGATTTTGAAATGCCACCCACGGATTCCTCGTTCAGTCCAGTTTATCTGCCCCATCAAAATCGCTTCCCACTGGGAGCCAGCAAACCAACGTACAGTACAGCCTAATCCAAAATGCCTTGATATAAGATCTCAAATAAGGTGCTCAAATATATCAATATATAGATCTCAAATATAAGGTGCTGCAGATCTCAAATAAGGTGCTCCTTCAATTAGGCAAAGTACACAGAGCATCCTCCCTGTACACACAAACAGCCTGGGGCCAAGTTAACAAGAAGCATGACTGCAGTCAAACAGCATGCTACGCACTGCTTTGGCTAGCAAAGAACAAGATTAATTGAGAGCACAGAAAATGGTGCGCACTAGAAGGCGAGACCTTCTAATGGGCTCTGTGTAAGTTTCAGCCTTATCAGAACCAAGCTTTGCTTTTTCAGAAACAGGATGGGTATGTCTGTGTAAGAGACTGTCAGTCCCAGGATCACCTGGACAGCATCAGTACCCATCTGTGCACATGGCAAAACCTGCTCTCCTTCAGATCTTGATGCTCTCCAGCTGCTAGTATGTACTGCCCCCTTGCGGCCATGGTGTCCCGTACAGAGAAGCAGAAAAACTCCCACGCATTTCTGGGACTCCGTCCACTATACTCACCTACACCAGGGTTGTCCAAACATTTTGATAGGAGGGCCACATCATCTCTCTGATGTGGTGCTGGGGACCAGAAAATGAGTGGCATTTCAAATTTGAATAAATTTACATATAAAATGTATTAGAGACAGGTCTGGAGGATTATATAGGCAGATGGGGTTCTTGCCACAGGCCACATTGAGGCTCACAGTGGGCCACATCCGGCCCCTGGGCCAGGGTTTGGACACCTCTATGTTACATGAACACAGAGTATTAAGAGAAATTGTCTCAAGCAATTCTTGCAGTTCCTCTCCTCCTCCTTCCTCCAATGAGAAGCAAACAAGTAGCTTTATAGCAGCAGGCCTCCGTCAGTCTTGAAAGACTATGGTATCGTGCTCTGCACTGCATACACTGCATGCGAAGCACGAAAGCCTGGGTTGGATTGTTATGGAGGATAGGCTGTTACCCAAGCAGCAAATCCCCCCTCTCCAGTGGACTATTTCAGACCACTGAATAGTGGACTATTTCAGACCACTGAAATAGTCCAATGGAAAGGCAGAGCCAATACGACTGGATCCAGCTGGCGTCGCAGAGCTGGGCTAAGGACAGGAGCTCACCCTGTCTTGTGGGGCCGACCCGGGTCTCGAACCCTGGCCTGCTGGTTAACAAGCACAGTGTCTCAGCCACTTGCGCCACCAAGTTAGAACAAACACCATGTTAACATAAGTTTAAAGAACTATTTAAGTAAGTTGTAAACTTCCCTGCCCCAACAACCATACAATTCCAACTTGGAGCAAGGAATAATAATGGCAACAGAAAGGATTATTACAAAACTATGGCAATATCATGGAGTCCATATGCAGCCTGTGTCCCCGGAAGTGTTTGAGGACAACTGGAGCACAAATTCCACTGAAGTGTAGTGGGTCTGGGTCTAGCCTAGTGGATAGGTGAGCTCTGGATATATCACACAAACCTCCTTCCATTCCAGAATAAAGAAACTCAATCATATGCATAAACATCGGGCAGCCTTGGTTTAAGGAGTTAATTCAGAGAGCAAAGCTGGGTTCCTATTTTCAGTACGGGCTATTACGAGTCCCAACAGCAGCCACATTTTGGCAGTGGACCCTCTCCTCTGCGTTCCTCTCTTCGGAAGCCCATCCTCAGTGTTGTTGTCTCACAAGGACTGCTGATGAGGTCTGTGTGCAAAGGAGACAAGCAGGAGTGGTTTTCCTCCTCGCAGATGCAGATCAGTCCCCAGAGGAATCAATGTTTCCAAACTCCAGCTGTGCTTTAAGACTACAAACGACACCCAGGCCCTCCCCAGCTGGAGTTCGAAACCTGCCCGCAGACTGCAAATGATGTGCGGGTGTTACATAAGCCGGCGCAAAACCAACCGGCAGTGACGCTTCCCCAAACCTTAAGCACAGCATTTGTTTGGCTTTTGTGTTGCAGGGCAATTTTGAAGATGCTTTTAACATATTGATTGCCAGCATTGTATGGAGATACCAACACGCTCCCCCCCCCACAGCTGCAATTTGGCCCTCTGCGCATAAGCTAGTGCTTGTATGACTGTTTATGCTATTAAGTTTTATGCCTTGGCTCACAAGTGCAATAACTGCAATTGTATGGCTGCTGGGAGAGCCGTTTGACTCCTGCATGTCAATAGGCTCCACTATGAAACCGCATTTCTGCTCTTTATTTTTCTCTCTGCCATTTCAGTTGCTAGACAAAGATCAAGTTTGCGCAGCATCTGCACCTGTTTGGGCGCATGTGGTAGAATCCCCCTATTCCCTAAGCAGAGGATCTGCATCCAACCTGAGAGGAGAAAGTAAAAGTTAAGATTGCGATCCACTTCCGGTTTTACAATTGCAAACCAGAAGTGGGTTACCATTGCAAATTAAGGGCTAAATCCAAAGCAGTTACGGGTCCACAGTTACATCACTCTCTAGTGTTATCTTATGGAAAGTTATCTTAACTGCTCCGGAGCAACGGGCTTACCGTAATTTCACTTTAGGATATAGGCCTAATTCTCTGTGCAGTTTTTGCAAGGAGGTTGGGCTCTGCAGAGACTGGTGCCAGGCTCCACGCACCCTAGATCCACTGTACACCCAAAGGTGTACAGTGAAATCCACTTGTGAAATTGAAAAGCAGTAATGTTAATAATGAAAGTGCTACATAGGTGCGCTTGTTAGGAAGGTGTGACTACCGGACCAGCCCACTGAGGTCACCCAAGGCAGCCTCAGGGCAGCAAATTGGAGGACCCACTAATCCTCCTGTGATCCCAATTAAAAATTGAAGAGGGTCACACCAACGGGAACAGAGTGTAAAATGCCTGCCTGATGAATGCCCTGGTGCAAGGTCTCCCTAGACCACATGTGTCTATACACCATGGAAAGAAAAACCGGCATTTCCACTCTCTTCTATGACTGTCTATCACCGGTCCTGATTGTGCTGAAAGAACTGGTGAGATTTACGGAGGCTGAGCGAGGCATTATGGCTCACAGAAGTGAGGGAGAATGTGGAACAGAAGTTAATGCCTTTTCTTTCCCTTTTCTCATTTAAAACCATGTCCAGGTTTTTCGTCAGGTTTACGGACAATGCAATAAACAGCCAGCTGCATGGCAAAACAAGGTGTAAACAAGATTTGCCTGCTTGCTGGAGATGGATTGGACTGGATGGTTGTATTTCACATTGATGGCAACCAAGGCAAAGAAGGGCAGGAGGTTAGTCAGTTACCAAGAGGTAGCCCAGCATCTGAGGCACACCGAAGAATAGCCTCCTTTGCTAGCAACTGCACTAGCAATACTCATCATTGGACTGGAAGGGAAAGCATGAAGGAAAGGAGAGCAGAGGGCTAGAATATGTCTGACACTCTCTAATTCACCATTCTCTTCTCCCCATACTTCCTTTATTTCTTCCAATCCAGAGAATGGAGGAAGACCATGCCTGAAGCTGGGTAATGCGCCATAAGTTGTGGAGGTTCCAAACAGCTAGAACAGATGAAAGTAAATACTTCTTTACCCAAAGTGAAATTGATCTGTGGAACTCCTTGCTACAGGATATGGGGTGGCACCTGGCTTAAAGATGCTTTTAATAGGGGATTGGACAAACTGATAGAGCAAAAGTCCATCACACGTTGCAAGCAATGATGGGTACATGCTACCTCCTTGGTTTTAGAAACAGGCTATCTCAGAATGCCAGGTGCAACAGGATGGGAAGATACAGGAAGCTGGACTAGATGGGCCTTTGTCCTGATCCAGCACAACTCTTTATGTGTTCTTATGAAGTTGCATTTTGTGCACTGCCCCAGGCACTGAGACATCCTGGGACGGCCTCGTATGCATGATTTATTGCTACAGCATCCTATGTAGCATGTACCCTCGGGCAGGCAGCTTTGCCTGTGATGTTTGGAACACCCCCCAAAGCCTAGCAAGACCATCATAATTCTTCCAAAGGATACAAGTAAAGGGGTGGGAAGTCCCTGGAGTTGAACAGACATCCTGCTGGAAAGTGGGAAACCAAATCCTCCCTGTACTGCACCTTCTTGTCCTTGCAGTGGTGGTGACAAGATTGAGCGCACATTTCTTTTTTTTAATGCGTTCAACAAAGGTCACCGCCACCAAAAAAGAAAAGGGCTCTGTGGAAGCGAGTTCCTCCCCCGCCATCACCTAGACTTGCGGGGATGATATAAATGCACTAAACTCTCAAAAATAAGAACTGCATTAGAGACGTAGCCATAATTTAAAGAACAGGAGACTGCCATGGCTCTGCAGCCGTCTGGGTGTAATGGAGCTTAGAACGCCCACACTCCCTCCAACCCCCCCCCCCCAAAACTGATGCTCCCATTGAGCCAGCGGCAGGAGGATAGATGTTCTCTCCAAGGTGGGCCTGTCATATTCAATCAGCTTTATTTTAACCTGGTTTGTTAGATATATTTGCCAGTCTTGGAGTAATATGTGGATGAACTCCTTATAAAGAGGACCTGGTGTTGCAGGGCTGTCGTTCGGGGGGGGGGTTGCAATTTATTGGTTTTACTAAGTGCAGAGCACTGGCAATCTGTCAGCACTGAATGGTTTAAGTAAACACTTAAGTCTCCGCAGCCAGGCATAGGGTGGCAAAAGGCAGGTTCCCATCGTGATTGTCTTCTCTGGCCAAGGCGTCAGATGGAGAGGGATCTATTGACAGAGAGTACATTACTTTATTAACCTGCAACAGGAGTTGCTTGTAACTGACAGTCACTCTGATAATGCTATTTCTATGGGCACAACATCCTTAGAAGAAGTACTGCATTAGGTACTGCATCTCTGTCTATGGATGCAATCGTTGGCAAAGAGGAAGAGAGCATTTGGACAAGAGGAAGTCCAGAACTGAAGGGACTCTATTTCAAGGAGGTTCTGGATGGCACACAGGAGGGCTATCTACATCTCCATAAGATCCCCACAACAGTGCAAGATTATGTTGAGACTAGAAAGAGGTCAATGAGCAGATTTCAGGGGGCTCCAGCAATCATCTCTATTCAGTTTGATCCTGAAAAACCACCCAAAAAATACATGGACAGTAATCAGGCAGACTAACTGTCCCACTCTAAATCTCCTGAAAGGAGGGGAACCCCAACCCTGCCAATATCTCAAGTTCACAATGACTGAGCAGCTTACAATTCCAAAGGATACACATCCACAGTCATGCTCAAATCACAGGCTACCCCAAGATCCTGCTACCAGCGCAGAAGCCAGAGGAGCGGAAGGGAAGCCACAGCAGGTTGCAGAGATGCCAAGAACTAGCAGAGGGAATCGAGAGACTCCCTTCAATTTCCTACTTCAACAAACAGATGTCAGAAAATTTAAAGAGCCACTTAAACCAAGCCACCAGCAGAAGCTATTTTTATTTACTTATGCTGCACGACAACTTGATAATGACTTTTTAATTAAAAGCTATTTTGGTTAAACCTCCACAGAGACAAGTCAGTGTGCCAATGTAATGTTACTGAGACATCTGACAGGCTTCCGGGTCTAAGTGCCTGGTTGGGACCCAGACAGACACGAGGAAAGGCAGGATTCTAGCAGCAACAGAAGGTAAACCAGAGTACTGTATCTCTTTTTGTAAATCAAAGGCACTTATTCACCGTCAAAAATGCTGTCGGCAACATGGGAATCTTCCCAAGTCAACGGCTGGTGTTCTGATGGTGGCTCACCTGGATTAGGGCTTCCCGATGGAATCTGACTTTGCAAGCAGACTGCAGATCAGATGCTTTTTGTAACCACAACTTGAAAGTAATCAGGCAAGTGACCTGACTCATCCCTGCTCAGATCCAAATAAGAAAACTGGGCTCTAATATTCACAGTGATCATGGCAATCTTCAACTGCTTTAAAACTAAAATTAATTTTAGGTATACTATACACACAAAGATAAAATTTGACACTCCAAAGGCATCTGGGTGGCAGCTAACCAGGTCAGGAGAGGGTTGCAGCTCTAAGCTCACTATCCTCAAGCTCTGGGTGATCTTGGTCTTCATAAGACTCCACCTAATCCCAGTTCTAAATCCAGGTTTCAATTGTACATCTACATAATGTGTAAGGTACTAACCACTGAAGTAAGATGTTCTGAAAGAATACACCATGTTCACAATCTGGGAGAGGTATTCATTAAAATATGATGCAAGGCACTGCTGTACCCTGACCAGGCTGTTCAAGGGAAAATAATTCCTATCTTATATATAATGCCTGCACTTGAGAACTGTATTTCCTTGTCTGTGAAATCCATTCAATGTATTACGAGGTAAAGCCATAAAAATATGATTAGAAGTGCATTGTACATTAAAAACCTTCGACCGCGGTCATTCCAGGAAGTAAGGAGAAATAGGCACAAGGAACTTTTTACAGCACAGGGAATTCTATCACCCATTTAATGTCTAGCATCAGAGAGCAACTTAGCATTTAATTAAAAAGGAATACCTAACAGTCCAAGAATATATTTCCCCTACAAAACCCACCTGAAAGTCATTTATAGCTCTACTTGTGGCTACTTTATTCTAAAATAATGCAAGTAGTGACTTAAGAAACACAAAGCGCAATCCTAACCAATTTTCCTACTCTGGGTCCAGGGTAAGGACAATGCAATTCCAAGAGAACAAATTGTCTTACTCTGAGGAGGCTTTCATGGCTGCCCTCCAACTAGCATAGCTATGCCTGTGGTAAAAAGTTGGTTAGGATCATAGCCTAACTGAAACTTTTATTCCTCTCCTTCTAGACCCCAACAAAGGTGACCAATACCTGAAAATTGTAGGAAACGAATACCTTTGGTTGACTTCTGTGCCAGGTTATGCATCTCTGAGGAGCAGTTATGCGATGACTGCAAAGAAACGGGAGCTAATTTCAGAGCGCTAAGTTCCCAAACTGGTAATAAAGATATAAGGTTAACCTTGATGTATTGGCCAGTTAAAAACCATCCCTTATCACCACTGCTTGCAAAGCTTCTCTTTATGCTTTCAACTCCAGATCCACAAAGGCATTCACTGTCAGAGCATTAAGGTCAGGAAATCGGCAGGGACTGTCACAGCACTTCCATGGAATGAGAATTCTGGACTCAAAAGTCACCAAAGAGGTGGCAGAAATCCCACAAATCCACAGCCTGCCTCCAGCTGGAACGTGCTGGACCTCGTGGTTCATGCATAGAAAGACACCGCAAGCCAGAAGCAATGCAAAGAGGTTGTGGCAAAAGACAAATTTGGAAAAACTCAAACAGATATTGGAAGTTTCTAAACCAGCGTTTCTCAAAGTGGGGGTTGGGACCCCTTTGGGGGTCGCCTAAAGACCCCTTAGTGCAGGGGGCCAGGTCAGGCTTACCAGACCTCCGGCTATAGCTGCGCGCGCACTGGGGCTGGCTGACAGCCTCAGGGCCCAATCCTATGCATGCCTACTCTGAAATAAATCCCACTATAGTCAGGGGGGCCTTTACTCCCATGTAAATGTGGATAGGATTGCAGCCTCAGGGCCCAATCCTATGCATGCCTACTCTGAAATAAATCCCATTGTGTACAATGTGTGCATAGAACACACATTTCATTTGTAACAATGAAAATACATCCTGCATATCGGATATTTACATTACGATTCATAACAGTAGCAAAATTACAGTTATAGAGCAGCAACAAAAATAATTTTATGGTTGGGGGTTCCCACAACATGAGGAACTTATAAAGGGGTCACAGCGTTAGGAAGATTGAGAACCACTGTTCTAAGGATAGCAGGAAGAAGGTGAAGTCACAATGGTGTAGTGGTTCTGGAGTTGGACTTCAACCTGGAAGAGCTTCAATCTTGAATGACTTTGGGCCAGTTACCATCCTTCAGCTGCACCTACCTCATAGGTTTTTGTGAGAACAAAAAGGAAGGAACTATGTATACCACCCTGAACTCCTTGGAGAAAGGATGATATGAAAACATGGAAAATAAATAAAATATTGCTGCAAGAGGTTAAACAGCTGCTAAAGACAGCCCTGTTTGTATATTGAAAAAAGAACTGCCTTTTTCTATTCCCTTTGATCCTTCCATATCAGATTCATCCAGGCAGCAATGCCAGATAAAAAAATTAGGACAAGAATACAATTTCCTTGTGTTTTGAGTCTTATTAGCTGTCTGCTGCTTATCAGAACCTCAAAAGGACAAGCTGAGGCAGAATTCTGTCTTCAAAGCCGCCTTCTGAGTACTGCGCGATAGCCCCGTATAGACACATATGGGGTTTGATGCGCTGACGTTGTAAGGCTAGTTATCGTGTCATTTTAATTTATTGTAAATGGATTCAGGCTCCCATTTGTTGGTGGTAAAGTGAGAGAAAGTCATCATTTGCTGCTCCGTTTCAGAGCTGCTTCACCACCCCATACCTGCTCTGACACCTGGGCTGTCAAGAGTACTGCTTAAAATGCTGTTTTATGTTTCTTTCGTATGCCCAATTATATTTTCTCAACCAAAGCGTATTTTTGCCTCTCAAACTCTGTCCAACTGGATGCCTGAGGCATATTGGCCTTGATATAAAGCAGACGCAAGACAGGACAGCACACTGGAAATCCACCAGACTTCAATAGAGGGTGTATGTGGAACTCTAGCTGTTAAGACCCTATTTGTGGAGCCCTGTTTAACGTGAGGTTCCAGAAGTAACCAAAGTTGGCATGACAAAGGTGTGATTCATGGGTATTCTCACTTGTGTTATGGTGCATGACACACCACTGACCCAAGTAGGGCTTGGTTTTTCTTCCCCAAATAACTTTGCCCTATGGCCATAACATGCCAGTCAGGATGGTATAGCCGCGGTTTGGGAGTTGGATCTAGAATATCAAGGTTCAAATCCCCACTCAGCCATGAAGCTTCTTGGGTGATCTGGACCTGTCACCATCTCTCAGTCTCCCCTACCTCACAGGGTTATTGTGAGGACCAATGGAGAGATGGAACTAGGATGGAACGAGGAACTAAGAAAAGGAGGCAACAAATGTGAAAATTAAGAATAAATAATAAACATCTGTTTGGATTAGACCCCTCATCCAATGGTGCAGCCACAGTCTGCCTTCCCTATCCCATCCCATGGCATTTATGGGGAGAAAAACACAAGTAGATAAAGAAGTCTCTTCAGGGCAGTTTAGAGGAATGTCAGAGAAGTCCTTCTGATACAAACAGCTTATAATTTACTGAGTGCCATCAACACCATACTGAATATGTTGTTTTGCACAGTGAAATTAAAGGCCTGGAGGTGCTCACAATCTAGTTACTGACATAAGGGAAACAGAGGGAGGGACTACAGGTAGGTGGCCAACAGGGCAAGCATACATGATGGCTTCAGTTGCACAAACCTATGCTTAGTTACAGCATTGAAAAGGGAATATGGTGTCCTGTGAAATGCTTCGCAGAAAGCTTGGTACTCACCCCCCTCTGCTGGTCAAACGCTCATAGGCAACAACTTCACGGAAAAGCTCCAGAATTGGAATTTATTCCCAGGCTTGATACTACAAAGTGGTATTCAAAATGGAGTTGGGGCCACCTTGGGGGGGTCACCTTAGGGATCCCCAGAGGCTGGGATCCGGGGTGTGGTATCCTCCTTTTTCCCAGGTATTCCCTTGACCCTGGTAATTCCCCTGCAAAATCTGCTAAACAACTCCTTTGGGGAGATTTCCCTGCCTGGATAAATGCTATAGGGGTGCCAACTGACTCTTTGGGTGGGATCCACAATCTTGGAGCCTGGCACTGGGCTTTCCTAAAAGTAAGTCTCATTGACCACAGTGGGACTTATTTCCAAGTAGAAATGAAGGAGCATCCCATTAAGTTTAACAAGGGGTCCCAGAGTGATTTTTAAGTTTGAAAGGGGGTCACAGGCTGAAATGCCTGAATACCACTGTACCACTGAATACACTGTACTACAGAATCTCTCCTCAATACAGCCTGGAGAATTTCTAGCCCAGGTCAATAGGTCTGGAAAAGATAAATGACGCTCACAAGCCAGTGCTGAAATAAATTGGTTCTTCTTCAAAGGGCTCCATGATTCTCTAAGGGACATGATTCTCTAAGGGTCTCCAAACCCAAGCCTGGGGGCCAGACACAGACCGTGGTGAGCTCCTGAATGGCCCATGACCAGCCTCTGGTCCACAAAGACCCTCTAAGCCAGTTAACCAAACATGACTGGAGCTGTGGTGATGGGGTGGCAAAAAGGTTAATTTAAGTGTAAACTTTATTTCTATTCTGTCTGCAAGTGCTTGCAGATTTGAGCCCATTTATTCATTAGCTTAAGTTCAAATGCTAGTTTATTTAAACTCTGTTTATTTAAATTTAAAAAAAAATTTCCAGCCCTCAAAACTGTGCCAGGTATTTGATGTGAACCTTTAGCCAAAAGGTTTAAAGACCCCTGCTCTATGGTACTGTACAGAGTAGATTCCAGGCCCCCTTTACCTCCTTACCTACACTAAGGATCTCCAGTTCCAGTTGCGGCAAAGCACATTCCTGAAAACAACCTTAATCATTAAGTGGGAGTCTTTAAATCAGCGATTTTCAACACTGTTATGCTGAAAATGATTTGCCAGAGTAATACAGACCTATTAGTAGTATTAGTCCTACTAATACAAATAGTATTTGTCCTATTAGTAAGGACTTTGGGGGGATAGGAGCCCCCTATTGGCAAGTCATATTCCTTGTCAATGATAAAAAAAACTAATTTCTGATCATTTTAAGCACCTTGTCAGTATGCCATTTAAAAGGTTGAAAATCACTGACTTAACCCAAAGACTGTCCAACGATCAAAACCGTTACCTCGCAGTTGAACTCCATCTCCGCCTCCATGGTCATGATCCGCACAGTGAAGGTTTTTGGCTGCTTCCTTTTCAGGGAGCTGAAGCTCATCCGAGAGGCGATGGCACCAGCCATGGCGAGTTAACTGTGTCGCAAGGGCAGCAAGGGCCCCCTCCAAGGACAATCCCCACTGGGAAGGCGGGCGGGCGGGCTGAGCAGGGAGACGGACCCTGACTATAATTGATCCGCTGGACTAAAGAGGGGGCAAGAAAGCAAACTAGGAAGACCATTCGGCCTCACCCCAAGGAGTACAAATTAAGGGATGATACCCCAAACATGGCACTTAGATTTGGGATGCACTCGGGATCAAGAAATGAATCCTTTATAAAAAGGATTGCTCCCTAAAGCTGCTTAAAAACTGGGTGGTCAGTGGAACGTCTTGGGGAGATTTGAATAAAGCCCTCCCTGGCCTTTTATGCAGTACTTAGAATTAAAAAGTTCAAGGGAAGAGAACCCAAAAAGCAAGGAAGTGTAGGTCAGCCTGCAGCTCTATAGATGATTTCATTTATGGAGTGGATTTTTATATCCTATCATCAAAGATACTAGATGATACTATTAGATACTATTAGATACCAGTGACCTTAAAGGTATCAAAGACCCATCAAGGTTTTTGTAAAGTTGTGCAGCCTTTCAAGATTTATAAAGGCTTTACGGGAAAGGCAAAAGGATAATTAGAAATGGGATGCAAAGCCTTTTAAGTGAAGAGCAAAAAGAGGGAGTGTTGTATGTTTATGTTTAGGAAAAACAACAATACCAACTTGGGACAGTGGGAGAACTTCTTAATGGGAAACGGAAGCGAGGAAGAAGAAGGTTATTGAGAGAGAAGGGATCACAACCAAGAAACTCAGTATAAAAGGGGGAAGGTTCTTCATGGGAAATCAATGGAAGACAAAGTTATTAGATACTTATTAGTTATTACTTATTAGTTACAAGATTAAAAAGACATCTTTTGGATAAACATAACAAACAAGGGGTTCAAAGGTACAAATGGGGGCGAGTGTAATGGGGAGGGAGAGGGGATACTATGCATGTAATTTTTGAAATTGGGGAAGAAAAATGCCCCTACAGAGACAGGAGCTGCATTTATTGGGGGAGTCTGAATGCCAAGTTCATTGGGGGAGAGCGGTAGGGAGATACCAAGCTCAAAGTGGGGGGAGTGAAAGAGTATACCCCCCAGTAGGGAATCAAGTATAAGAGGTGGAGGTTGGAGGAGTTTCAAAGGGGTAAACAAAAAAATCATGTGTTTAAAGATACAAATGGGGAGTGGGGGTCTGTGGCCCACAGGTAAAGAGGAACACCTGATCGAGGGGAGGGGGAGAAGAGAGGTGGGAGGTCTTAAAGGGGAGGGTCTGCTGGGGGAGGAGAGATCCTGACCCAGAGTGGGGGGAAAGGAATTCCTAAGTGTAGGGGAAGGTGTGGAAGCCCCTGGGCAACAGCTTTGGGGTGGTGGTAAAGAGGAACTGCTCAGGGTAAGGTATCTGCTGGGGAAGGGGTAAAGAAACACCTCTGTTACTGGGGGGGTGTGTGGAAGTATTCTGGGGAGGAACCCTAAATGTGGGGAAGGATGGGGGGGTCTTAAGAGGGGGTCTGCTGTGGAGGGTGAGGGGGTCTCCTGGGGGAGGAGTGAAGGGACACCTCTGCTGTGTGGGGGGAGTGAGGGGGTCGGCTGGGGGAGGGGCACCTCTGAGGGAGTGGGTCTGAGAGTGGGGGAGGGGTTTGGGTTCTTAAAGGGAAGTGGATTTGAAAATGGGGGAAGGGACAGCTGATGGTGGGAGTCTGCTGGGGGAGGGGTGAAGGGACACCTCTGAGGAAGTGGGGGAGGGGCCTTAGGGGTCTGCTGTGGGGAGAGTCAGAGGGGGTCTGCTGGGGGAGGGGTGAAGGGACACCTCTGAGGGAGAGGGGGAGGGGCACTTAGGGGTCTGCTGTGGGGAGAGTCAGAGGGGGACTGCTGGGGGAGGGGTGAAGGGACACCTCTGAGGGAGTGGGGAGGGGCCCTCAGGGGCCCGCTGTGGGGAGAGTCAGAGGGGGACTGCTGGGGGAGGGGTGAAGGGACACCTTTGAGGGAGTGGGGGAGGGGCCCTCAGGGGTCTGCTGTGGGGAGAGTCAGAGGGGGAGTGCTGGGGGAGGGGTGAAGGGACACCTCTGAGGGAGTGGGGGAGGGGCCTTAGGGGTCTGCTGTGGGGAGAGTCAGAGGGGGTCTGCTGGGGGAGGGGTGAAGGGACACCTCTGAGGGAGTGGGGGAGGGGCACTTAGGGGTCTGCTGTGGGGAGAGTCAGAGGGGGACTGCTGGGGGAGGGGTGAAGGGACACCTCTGAGGGAGTGGGGGAGGGGCCTTAGGGGTCTGCTGTGGGGAGAGTCAGAGGGGGACTGCTGGGGGAGGAGTGGAGGGGGACTGCTGGGGGAGGGGTGAAGGGACACCTTTGAGGGAGTGGGGGAGGGGCCCTCAGGGGTCTGCTGTGGGGAAAGTCAGAGGGGGACTGCTGGGGGAGGGGTGAAGGGACACCTCTGAGGGAGTGGGGGAGGGGCCTTAGGGGTCTGCTGTGGGGAGAGTCAGAGGGGGTCTGCTGGGGGAGGGGTGAAGGGACACCTTTGAGGGAGTGGGGGAGGGGCCCTCAGGGGTCTGCTGTGGGGAAAGTCAGAGGGGGACTGCTGGGGGAGGGGTGAAGGGACACCTCTGAGGGAGTGGGGGAGGGGCCTTAGGGGTCTGCTGTGGGGAGAGTCAGAGGGGGTCTGCTGGGGGAGGGGTGAAGGGACACCTCTGAGGGAGTGGGGGAGGGGCACTTAGGGGTCTGCTGTAGGGAGAGTCAGAGGGGGACTGCTGGGGGAGGGGTGAAGGGACACCTCTGAGGGAGTGGGGGAGAGGCCTTAGGGGTCTGCTGTGGGGAGAGTCAGAGGGGGACTGCTGGGGGAGGGGTGAAGGGACACCTCTGAGGGAGTGGGGGAGGGGCACTTAGGGGTCTGCTGTGGGGAGAGTCAGAGGGGGACTGCTGGGGGAGGGGTGAAGGGGCACCTCTGAGGGAGTGAGGGAGGGGCCTTAGGGGTCTGCTGTGGGTAGAGTCAGAGGGGGACTGCTGGGGGAGGGGTGAAGGGGCACCTCTGAGGGAGTGGGGGAGGGGCCTTAGGGGTCTGCTGTGGGGAGAGTCAGAGGGGGACTGCTGGGGGAGGGGTGAAGGGACACCTCTGAGGGAGTGGGGGAGGGGCACTTAGGGGTCTGCTGTGGGTAGAGTCAGAGGGGGTCTGCTGGGGGAGGGGTGAAGGGGCACCTCTGAGGGAGTGGGGGAGGGGCCTTAGGGGTCTGCTGTGGGTAGAGTCAGAGGGGGACTGCTGGGGGAGGGGTGAAGGGACACCTCTGAGGGAGTGGGGGAGGGGCACTTAGGGGTCTGCTGTGGGGAGAGTCAGAGGGGGACTGCTGGGGGAGGGGTGAAGGGGCACCTCTGAGGGAGTGGGGGAGGGGCCTTAGGGGTCTGCTGTGGGGAGAGTCAGAGGGGGACTGCTGGGGGAGGGGTGAAGGGACACCTCTGAGGGAGTGGGGAGGGGCCTTAGGGGTCTGCTGTGGGGAGAGTCAGAGGGGGACTGCTGGGGGAGGGGTGAAGGGGCACCTCTGAGGGAGTGGGGGAGGGGCCTTAGGGGTCTGCTGTGGGTAGAGTCAGAGGGGGACTGCTGGGGGAGGGGTGAAGGGACACCTCTGAGGGAGTGGGGGAGGGGCACTTAGGGGTCTGCTGTGGGGAGAGTCAGAGGGGGACTGCTGGGGGAGGGGTGAAGGGGCACCTCTGAGGGAGTGGGGGAGGGGCCTTAGGGGTCTGCTGTGGGGAGAGTCAGAGGGGGACTGCTGGGGGAGGGGTGAAGGGACACCTCTGAGGGAGTGGGGAGGGGCCTTAGGGGTCTGCTGTGGGGAGAGTCAGAGGGGGACTGCTGGGGGAGGGGTGAAGGGGCACCTCTGAGGGAGTGGGGGAGGGGCCTTAGGGGTCTGCTGTGGGGAGAGTCAGAGGGGGTCTGCTGGGGGAGGGGTGAAGGGACACCTCTGAGGGAGTGGGGAGGGGCCTTAGGGGTCTGCTGTGGGGAGCGTCCGAGGGGGACTCCTGGGGGAGGGGTGAAGGGACACCTCTGAGGGAGTGGGGGAGGGGCCCCCAGGGGTCTGCTGTGGGGAGAGTCAGAGGGGGACTGCTGGGGGTGGGGCCATGAGAGTGGGGGAGGGGCGGGGGTCAGAGCTCACAAGGAGGGTTTGAGGAGTCCGGCGGGGGGTCGAGGGCCGCCTGAGGGGGAGCCACGCGCTCTGCTGCCCACCGCCCGCCTCCCTCCCTGAAGAGCGCCCCGTCTCACCTCAGCCATCACCGCCTCCCGTGGCCACGCCCACATGTACGCCTTCCATTGGCTGATGTAGACCAGGAGGCGGGACTAAAGCAACGGTTTCTCCCCCCATTGGCTTCAGGGGATCGTATACAGAGCAGTGAGAGGCTCTTCCGGTTCCCAAGCGACGTCCGACAAGGGACTGGATAGCGGTGAGCCATTTCCCAGCATGCACCGGGGTGTTGGGGACATGATGCGGGACCACTCAGTTCGGTTGAGAACGCGGAGTGTGTAGTTGCCTCATTGATGGGAAAGGAGGCGGGATTTCTCGTGGATTGGTCAATGCGCCTGTCAATCTTTGGTTGTGATGATAGATGAGAAAGAGAAAGAGCGGATCTTAATGGGACGATAGATGTGAAGGACAGAGCGTCTCCCCAAAGATTCCAATATGGGGATTGGCGGGTCTCGACCGCCACCTAATGAAGGGGAGGGGAAGTGGATGGGAAAAAGGGATGGATGGATGGCTTCAATTAAAATAAGGGGGAAAATAAAAAATTATAAATATAAATAAATAAAAATAAAATAAAAAACAAAATAAAAAACAAAATAAAAATAAACAAAAAGTATTTTTTATTCTTAAAACTTTTTCTTAGTTTTAAAAGATAAGAATTTTTTTATTCTTCACTATTTATTTTTATTTTATTTGCTTTATATTGTTATAAACAATTTCCCAAACACACAGACAGAAAAACAGACACACACAGCCTCAGAAACAGACAGACAGACACACATGCAGACAGACACACATACGCTGAAACACACACAGAGACACAGAAACAGACACAGAAGACAGACAGACACACACTGAAACACACAGACACACACTGACACAGAAACAGACACACACTGACACACACACTGACAGACACACACAGAAACAGACACACACGCAGACAGACAGACACACACACACTGAGACACAGACAGACACAGCAACAGACACACACTGACACAGACACACACACAGACAGACACTCACATACTGAAACGCACACAGAGACAGACACACACTGAAACACACAGACACACACTGACACAGACACACATGCAGATAGACACACACACACTGAAACGCACATACAGACACAGAAACAGACACACACTGAAACACACAGACACACAGACACAGCAACAGACACACACTGACACACACTGACACAGACACACACAGAAACAGACACACGCGCAGACAGACACACACACACTGAGACACAGAAACAGACACACACAGAAGACACAGACAGACACAGCAACAGACACACACTGACACAGACACACACGCAGACAGACACACACACTGAAACACACAGACACACACAGAGACCCAGAAACAGACATACACAGACAAACACACACAGAAGACACAGACAGACACACACACTAAAACACACAGACACAGACAGACAGACACACACGCTTTGCTCCCAGATTGCCAAGGGTGGTGGTGGGGCCTTGCAGGAGCTAGCAGGAGATAACAGGAGTTCTTACCGTGGGTTCCTGTTCTGGGAGGAGGGAGGAAGGGTGGTCATAACTGATTGGGTTGTATCCAAATAATACTTCAAAGACCCACCTATGCCACTCCTGTTCAGTGGACAAGAAGGTTTGGGACACAGAGATGGCAGTACCAAGTCCTGCGCTCTATGGAACCAGGTGTTAACCTTCGGGATGAAAGACGGATCTGGTCTCAAAGCCACCTTATCCATGTGAAACAGAGAGAGGTTCGGATTAGTTGAAAGAGCACCCAGCTCCAAAATTCTTCTTGCCGATGTCACTGCAACTTAGAGTCTTAAAGGTTAGATGCTTGAGGTCAGTGGTTGGCAGGGGTTCAAAGGGGCATGCTTCAGGGCATTCAATACTACGTGAAGGTCCCATGAAGGGAACCTATGCACTGGAGGCGGTTTAATATTGGCCACCCCCTTCAGAAAACACTTGATATGAGGGTGATCTGTAGGTCTTCTACCCCCATACACCCCCAGAGTGCTACCTGTCTCCGCAGTGTACTGGCATTAAGATCCATATTCACAACATCCTGTAAGAACCCCAGGATATGAACAGTCTTGGGCTGTAAAGGGGATACACCCTTTTGCAAACACCTTGTTCTAAATGTCTTCCAAGTGCCCCATATAGCTTGAAAGTAGAGGTTCTCTTGGAAGCGAGTAAGGTATCTACTACCCTATCCGAGTACCCCTTTCTGGAGAGAGCTTGCTGCTCAATCTCCATGCTGTCAGCTGGAACATCTGTGGTCTGGGATGACTGGTCCCTGACACAGAAGGTCCACTCTGTTTGGCAATTTCCATGCCCTTTCCAGACTTAACTGCAGACGGTCAGGAAACCAAGGTCTTCTTGGCCAATTTGGAGCTATGAGGATTACCTCGGCGTTTAACAGAATAATCCTCTGCAGCACTAGTTGAAGGAGCTGAATCGGAGGGAAGGCATACAGGAGGCCAGCTGGTCACTGATGTTGTAGTGCACCCACACCCTCTGCTCCCTCCGGTGGAAGACGGGTCAGGAACCTGGGGAGTAAGGCATTGCTCCTGGAAACAAACAGATCCATGATTGGAGTCTCCCATCTGAGAATCAAGGATCTGAAGACTTCTGGATGGAGTTGCCACTCTGAGTCATTCAGTTGCTGTTGACTCAGCCAGTCGGCTGTCACATTCACCTTCCCTGCTAGGTGCTCCGTTTTTAGAGAAAGAAGATAGACCCTTCTGCTGCCTCTGGGTCGGACAGGTCGTTAGCCGTGCTCCGGTGGCTCTTCTTGGGGCACTCCCCGTTCTGGAGTGAGGGTGGCTTGGGGCTGGAATGGATGGTCCAGTGAGGTGCCCCAGCTGGCGTTGGTTCCCCTTCTGCTACTGTCATCGGAGCCAGGAGTGGGAGACAGGACAGAGGAGGGAGAGAGAAAAAGGAGAGAAAGAAAGAAGAAAAAGAGGGAGAACGGAGCAGAGCACTGCAGAAACACGTCCTGCTCTGCCAGAAATCGGATGGAACTGGGACCTGTGGGTGCCTTCCCCCTAAAGGGAGAAAGTTTCGTCCAACCTGTGACCTGAGGGGAAGGGCAACCCAGTTAGTTCTGAGCACTCTTCCTCCCTCCTACAGTGGGATGTTCAGGTGTGGCCTCTCTCTAAGATTGGGTCTGAGAGGGAAGAAGCTCCTAGTGGGAGATTCCAGGTCCTTCAAATGACTTCTGGGGACTAAGGAATGTTTATTTGCACCCAATAAAATTCCTGGATCCACCTCAGACCCAATCCAAGAGGAATTTCTCCATTATGGACAACCATTGAGAGAGACAGACTTTATTGTTGAAAACTGTAGAGATCACAACAATAACACTACAAACACAAGTTCAAAAACAGGCATCCATTGAAATGAATGGCCTGGCCTAAGATGGTTTGTAAAGGAAGCTGTTCCGAAGTCTGCAACAAAGTCTGGTGGTGATTCTTCTGTTCTTCGTATGGAGATATGGCTGCTCCTTCAATACAGAGAGGCTCCGTTCCAACTTATTATGGCTGAGAAATACTGAGGGGCTGCCCAGCTTAGGGAGATGCAGACGAGGGGATTCATTCCAGTTCTAGCCAGGCTGTTCTGCAGGCAAATACTTCTTGCCCGAAAGGGTCTGCAGAGGGCATTCCCAGTCAGATTGTCTCTCCCTCACCCCACCTCTGGCCCTTGACTCTGGGGAAAGGGACATGCAACAGCTTGCCCCAGTGCTGGCTGGAACTCAAGGGTCTCTGGAAACCAGTCCCCCTCTCTGGACACCCCTCCTTTCCTTTGCATCTTTGTCCAGTTCATTTCTTCCCTTGACTCACTTCTCCTTGAACACACTCCCAGTTCTTGCTGCTTCATCCTCCATTCCCATGTTTCCCCCACCCCATCTTCCTATGTCCCCCCACACCTTCTGAATGCCAAGGTTTGGGGAAGGAGAATTAGTCAGTGTATCCCAATGACAGTCATAGACCAGCAAAGAAATTAAATGAATGATAGCACTACATGAAAATTCAGATAGATTAAAAGTAGTTAATATCCAAAAATAGAAACATAAAGTTAGAAATAAACTTAGAGATACAAAAGCAAACTACCTGTGACTTGCATATAATGCAGAGAGGCTGAAACATTTTACATTCCAACGTTGCTAAAAGAGCTAAAAATAAACTTAGTACAACATAAAATCCCCCCACGTTTCTTATATGCCTCCTTTTCAGGAATTAAATGGGTTCCCATCTTTATATTTGGAGCCCTTCTAGCTGGTCATCCTGTGCACTGTCTCTCCTAACCCATGAAGTAGAGGACAACGGTCTCTCACCATCCTTTTTGGGGACATTCATCATGGGTGATAGAAACTTGGCAACACTGTGCATGATAGTAGGATTTCCATCAGATAGGAATTCTGGTTATTTTTTGATGGGAAAACCTTTCCATAACCGGGAAATAAATCTGCATGGCTTCTATTCAGAACATGCTCTCTAGCAGTGAGTGATCAAAAGTTCCAACCTGGCCTGAACCACACGGACAGATCAGGTCAAGATCAATACTGTGAAGAAAAAGAAAAAGTGGCCACTAGTTACAAATCCTGTACAATTTGTGCAGGATTGTGTGCAATTAAGATACAATTGTGTCCTGTAGAATAGTGCATGGCCAGCTGGGCCACTGTAAGACACAGGAAGCTGGACTAGCTGGACCTTAGGCCTGATCCAATGGAGGGTCTTCTTATATTCATATGAGCATCATTTTAAAATCATATCAAGCTTGCTCTAAGATTCATTCATTTTTTCATGAGACGAAATACAAGGCAGTTCTATGGTTTCTCATCTTTGTGGGATCTTTGATGCACATTCAGCTCTGAGCTCACACTGAAGCTCTTTCCACACTCCAAGCGTTTATATGGTTTCTCCCCTTTGTGGGTTCTTTGATGCACTGTCAAGTCTGAGCTGCCACTGAAGCTCTTTTTGCACTCCAAGCATTTATAGGGTTTCTCCCGTGTGGGTTCTTAGATGCACTGTCAGATTTCCATTTTGACTGAAGCTCTTTTTGCACTTAAAGCATTTATATGGTTTCTCCCTTGTGTGGGTTCTTTGATGCACTGTCAGATTTGTATTGTCACTGAAGCTCTTTATGCACTCAAAGCCTTTATAGGGTTTCTCCCGTGTGGGTTCTTTGATGCTCAGTCAGCTGTGAGCTCCTAGTGAAGCTCTTTTTGCACTCCAAGCATTTATACGGTTTCTCCCTTATGTGGGTTCTTTGATGCATAGTCAGAGTTCCATTTTGACTGAAGGTCTTTCCACACTCCAAGCATTTATATGGTTTCTCCCCTGTGTGGGTTCTTAGATGCACAGTCAGATTTGTATTGTCACTGAAGCTCTTTTTGCACTCCAAGCATTTATACACACAGGTTTCTCCCCTGTGTGTGTTCTTAGATGGTCAGCCAGATATGAGCTCCTAGTGAAGCTCTTTTTGCACTCCAAGCATTGATATGGTTTCTCCCCTGTGTGGGTTCTTTGATGAGCTAAAAGTTTGGAGTTACTTTTGAAGGTCTTTCCACAGTGAGCACATTTTTTAACCTTCTCTTCAGTGTCTTTTTCTGATCTGACTGGGAGGATGTTGAAGTTGCCAGAATCCTGAGAGTCAAACTTCTTTCTACATTCCTTGTTGTTCTCCTGCTTCTTTGATCTGTCCTGAAGCGCAGATTTCTGCCTCTTGTGGCTCCTCCTTTCGGAAGAGAAAGGTGTCCTCTTGCTAGTTGTTTCATGGAAAGGAATCCCCTTACTTTCCCTTACTTTGGAATATCCCTCTTTGATCTCCAGTTTATGGAGACAGACAACAAGTTCTCTTCACCAGCCAGTGGTCGGTCTCTCTTCCTCCCTCTCTGCTCTATCTTGATTTCGCAAAGGCTGTACCTCTTTTTCAAGCAAGATCATATCCAATGACAACCTACTTGGCTCCCTCTAGTTCCCCATTGGTTTCTGGAACAGAAAGAGAATCCTGATTAGCAGTGCAACGTTAGTGGCATCTCTAAAGCACAAGTTTGGAGCTGTCTGGTCCAAAGCAAATACCTATGGATGCCCTGCTTGGTCCCTGGAAAGGAGATACAGGAGCACAGCTTCACTCAGAGACTATCTCTCAGTGGCACAGTTGTGGCTGCTTGACTTGTTCCAGCCTGAACTGGTCCCGGGATGGAGGCTGCTCAGTCAGACCACCAGATGGCCTCCTCCTAGATCCTCATAGGCCTGTCAGCACCTTTATTGTCATGCTCCCATCTTAAGAAATGCTAACACCTCTAATTTTGAGGTGTGGGGCTGATCCGTGACCAGCTCCATTCTTACATGGCTTGTAGATCGTACTCATTTCCATCAAATGTCAGCTATTCAAGGAGAAATGAGAGCCAAGCCAAACCTAGATCTACAATCTATCTTTCCATTTTGGAGCCATCTGCTCCAAGCTCTGGCCATTCCAGCACATGGGAGGGCAGCAGAAATGGTAATGTGGAGTATAAATCTCCTGCTAGTATTCAAACCTGAAAACACACAACGAAGTAGACCTGGGAGTAGATGGTCTGACGCTAAACGTAGACAAACTAAGAAACATCTCTCCTGTTTGGCACGATGGACCAGATTGCATAGAACCTTCGCTGATATCGTTGCTCTAGCCCAGGCCTGCTCTAGGTATAAAAATCTTCTCCAACACAAAAGGAATTTGTATATGTTTAATCAGTGGAAAGAGCTGAGCAAGGCCTGCAGTGAAAAGAATGAGCAGAAGTTTTGGTCTTTCATCTCCCTTCAAGATTCTCATCACAATTGTAATATCAACAACTCTGTTTCTGTTGATTCTTGGTGCACCTATTTTAGTCACATCCTTGACACGAATGTCAATCCAGGAGATTATTTCCCCAATTTCCCTTCCTCTCTTTTAACCTCTATGCTGAACTGGCCCCCAGTCACAGCAATGGAAGTGACTGAGCTTATCTGAGTGACTGAGCTGATCTCTTGCTGCCAATAAAGCCCCTGGCGCGGACATGCTACTGCCGGAGGTTTTGAAAAACAATTCTGATTGGTGGGCCCCAGTCTTAGCCAAACTTTTTACATATATCAACAAAACTGGCATTTTTCCAGAGAGCTGGAAACAAAGTATAATTTATCCCACTTATAAAAAAGGGATAACAATTATCCTCCGAACTACCGCCCCATCTCTCTTTGGGATATCAGCTCCAAGGTCTATTCCTGTTTCCTGCTCTTAAAACTTCTAAGTGGGTGAGGAAAATAATGTCCTCGCCCAAGAGCAGGCGGGTTTCAGGAAAGGATTGAGCACTACAGATCAACTCTTTGTTTTAAAATGTTGGATTCCCTTACCGTGAATCCTTGTTCCAGGAGAAGGAGTGATACCATTCATAAGTGTGGGTCGCCCTTCCTTCAGACCGTCAGAGCTTGATCAGGAGATGACTCTTCCCCTTCCGGTGGGCATCCCCAAACATCCCCAGGTCAAGTTCTGACTTCACATTAACAGGTCAGGGTTTTTTGCTGCTGCTAATTTTAGCAGCCATTTTGACTCCTTTTATTTATTTTATACCTTTATTTTTCCTTTATTTATACCCCCTCCTCAGGCTCTCCTCTTCTACTTCCCCTTCCATGGACCTAGCCATGCGGTTTGGGGGAGAGCCTCCTGCTAAGGGGAGGAGGGCAGTGGTGGGCACCAGCAGGTTCGCACCTACTCTATAGAACTGGTTGTTAACAAGAGATAGGACATATAAAGTTTAAAAATAGCCAAAAAAAGGGGTGAAGGGACACCTCTGAGGGAGTGGGGGAGGGGCCCGCAGGGGTCTGCTGTGGGAGGAGTCAGAGGGGATCTGCTGGGGGAGGGGTGAAGGGACACCTCTGAGGGAGTGGGAGAGGGGCCCTCAGGGGTCTGCTGTGGGGGGAGTCAGAGGGGGTGTGCTGGGGGAGGGGTGAAGGGACACCTCTGAGGAAGTGGGGAAGGGGCCCGCAGGGGTCTGCTGTGGGAGGAGTCAGAGGGGGTCTGCTGGGGGAGGGGTGAAGGGACACCTCTGAGGGAGTGGGGGAGGGGCCCTCAGGGGTCTGCTGGAGTCAGAGGGGGTCTGCTGGGGGAGGGGGAGGGACACCTCTGAGGGAGTGGGGGAGGGGACCTCAGGGGTCTGCTGTGGGGGGAGTCAGAGGGGGTCTGCTGGGGGAGGGGGAGGGACACCTCTGAGGGAGTGGGGGAGGGGCTCTCAGGGGTCTGCTCTGAGGGGAGTCAGAGAGGGTCTGCTGGGGGAGGGGGAGGGACACCTCTGAGGGAGTGGGGGGGCCCTCAGGGGGTCTGCTGTGGGGGGAGTCAGAGGGGAGGAGGAGGGACACCTCTGAGGGAGTGGGGGAGAGGCTTCTAGGGGTCTGCTGTGGGGGGGATCAGAGGGGGTCTGCTGGGGGAGGGGCCCTGAGGGTGGGGGAGGGTCGGTGGGGGTCACAACTCACAAGGGGGCCTCAGGTGTCCAGCGAGGTCTGCTACTTCCCACCCTGAAGATCGCAGTGTCTCACCCCATCGTTCACCTTTTCCCACGCCCACAAGGACGCCCCCCATTGGCTGAAGGAGACTAGGAGGCGGGACTAAAGCAACGGTTTCTCCCCCCATTGGCTTCAGGGGATGGTATAGAGAGCGGTGAGAGGCACTTCCGGTTCTCAAGTGACGTCCGACTTTGGAGTGGATGGCGGTGGGACATTTCCCAGCATGCACCGGGGTGTTGGTTACATGATGCCGGACCACTCTGTTAGGTTGAGAACGCAAAATGTTTCGGTGCCTCAATGATGGGAAAGGAGGCGGGATTTCTCGTGGATTGGTCAGTGCCGCTGTCAATCTTTGGTTGTGATGATAGATGAGAAAGAGAAAGAGCGGCTATTTAGGGGTTGATAGATGTGAAAGACAGCGCGTCTCCCCAAAAGAATCCAATAGGGGGATTGGCGGGTCTTGAGCACCAACTAGTGAAGGGGAGGGGAAGTGGATGGGAAAAGGGAGGGAAAGAGGGATGGGTGGAATCAATTAAATTAAGGGGGAAATAAAAAAACTTAAAATAGAAATAAATAGGAATATTCCTGTTTTTATATATATATATATATATATATATATATATATATATATATATATATATATATATATATATATATATATATATATATATATATATATATATATATATATATAAAAATAAAAAAAACACCAGTGCAATACTAAATCGGTCTACTCAGATGTAAGTCCCATTGTGTTTAATAGGACTTACTCCCAGTAATGTATGGTTAGGATTGCAGCCATAGACTAACCACATTTTCCAGGGAGTTTGTCCAATTGAACACCATGGAACTTCCGTCTGAGTAGACCTACTTAGGATTGTGCTGCATGTCTGCAATCCTAAACTCCACTTACTGCACTTACGTGCTTTAGGTGCACTTAGCATGCCTACTCAATCCTTACCACGTCTACTCAAATGTAAGCCCCATTGTGTTCAGTGGGTCTTACTCCCAGGAAAGTATCTTTAGGAGTGTAGTAGCCATAGTCCCTTTGTATTCAGTGGGACTTAAGAGCACAGCCTTAATCATGTCTACTCAGATGTAAGCCCCATTGTGTTCAGTGGGTCTTACTCCGAGGAAAGTGTCTTTAGGATTGCAGCCATATTCCCTTTGTATTCAGTGGGACTTAAAGCGCAACCTTAATCATGTCTACTCAAATGTAAGCCCCATTGTGTTCAGTGGGTCTTACTCCCAGGAAAGTATCTTTAGTATTGTAGTAGCCATAGTCCCTTTGTATTCAGTGGGACTTAAGAGCACAACCTTAATCATGTCTACTCAAATGTAAGCCCCATTGCGTTCAGTGGGTCTTACTCCCAGGAAAGTGTCTTTAGGATTGTAGCCATAGTCCCTTTGTATTCAGTGGGACTTGGAGCACACTCTTAATTATGTCTACTCAAATGTAAGCCCCATTGTGTTCAGTGGGTCTTACTCCGAGGAAAGTGTCTTTAGGATTGCAGCCATATTCCCTTTGTATTCAGTGGGACTTAAAGCGCAACCTTAATCATGTCTACTCAAATGTAAGCCCCATTGTGTTCAGTGGGTCTTACTCCCAGGAAAGTGTTTTTAGGATTGTAGCCATAGTCCCTTTGTATTCAGTGGGGCTTAGAGCACAACCTTAATCATGTCTACTCAAATGTAAGCCCCATTGCGTTCAGTGGGTCTTACTCCCAGGAAAGTGTCTTTAGGATTGTAGCCATAGTCCCTTTGTATTCAGTGGGACTTGGAGCACACTCTTAATCATGTCTACTCAAATGTAAGCCCCATTGTGTTCAGTGGGTCTTACTCCGAGTAAAGTGTCTGTAGGATTGCAGCCATATTCCCTTTGTATTCAGTGGGACTTAAAGCGCAACCTTAATCATGTCTACTCAAATGTAAGCCCCATTGTGTTCAGTGGGTCTTACTCTCAGGAAAGTGTCTTTAGGATTGTAGCCATAGTCCCTTTGTATTCAGTGGGACTTAAGAGCACAACCTTAATCATGTCTACTCAAATGTAAGCCCCATTGTGTTCAGTGGGTCTTACTCCCAGGAAAGTATCTTTAGTATTGTAGTAGCCATAGTCCCTTTGTATTCAGTGGGACTTAAGAGCACAACCTTAATCATGTCTACTCAAATGTAAGCCCCATTGTGTTCAGTGGGTCTTACTCCCAGGAAAGTGTCTTTAGGATGGTAGCCATAGTCCCTTTGTATTCAGTGGGCCTTAGAGCACACTCTTAATCATGTCTACTCAAATGTAAGCCCCATTGTGTTCAGTGTGTCTTACTCCCAGGAAAGTATCTTTAGTATTGTAGTAGCCATAGTCCCTTTGTATTCAGTGGGACTTAGAGCACACTCTTAATCATGTCTACTCAAATGTAAGCCCCATTGTGTTCAGTGGGTCTTACTCCCAGGAAAGTGTCTTTAGGATTGTAGCCATAGTCCCTTTGTATTCAGTGGGACAGAGCACAACCTTAATCATGTCTACTCAAATGTAAGCCCCCACCTCTGGGGGGTTTGGCCAATACCCAGGCATATGCCAACCTCCCCATAACATCACAGAAAAAGGCAGCATCCAAGTGGTTCTCAAGACCCCCATGAAGCCTGGTCACCCTGGCAGCCCCTATGAGGACTGAGCAGACATCCACACCTAAGTCGAGTGACCCACCTGGCTTGTAGATGAGCCCCCCGGTTAGGTTTACAACACCCTTGACTGTAATAACTGATTAGCCACGTCTGTCTTTAGCACTCCAAGTCTTTTGGCTCCTGACTTAATCATTGGACGCTACTGGAGACCTTCTGAACTTAAGCCAATGTCCTTCAGCGGGTTACGTAACCGGCTAAGGTCTAAAATAACCACCTGAGTCACGCAGTGGCGCCGATTGCATTTCCGAATTCTGTCTCATACAGTTGAGACAGAAACCTCCAGAGGCTTCCACTTCGGAGCCTCCAGGACAGTGATGGCAAACCTTTTTGGAACCCGTGCCCAGGCCCGGTGCTCTCCTCCAAAGAGGACACTCGTAGGGGTCATGGGATGGCATGCCTAGAGCTGCAGGCATGCACCCTTGGCACCAGCACCATCAGTCAGCTCTGGGTTGGAGCACACCTGAGTGCTATGGCCGTGTGGCAACAGAGAGGGCTCTGAGCGCACCCAGACTGAGAGCTATGGCTGTGTGCCAACGGACAGGGAGCCGACTGCCTGCTGCGGCACGCATGCCAGAGGTTTGCCACCACTGCTCTAGGAAGTTGAGGGATTTGCCAGGATCCTTATTACTCTGCTAGCCACAGTAGGAAGGCTTTGGGAGGAGGTCCATTATAGCGGTGATGGGATGGCAATCCATACTGGGTGACACAAACCCTAGCAAAACCACCGTCTCCGATGTTTTAGCTCAGCACTTTTCCCTTCCAGCCTTCCAGTCTGTTCCTCTTCCGTTTTGTAATCCAGGGAGTAGAAGGAGAATGAGAAGCAGCAAAGTGGGTGGCAGAGACATGGCGCCCCAAACCATCTGCTACCTAAAGCAACAGCCTCAGTTGTCCTTGTGATGGGTGAGCTCTAAGTACAGGGGAAGTCAAACAAGAGTGAGGAATATTGCCATACATATATGGGAATGGTGCGTTAGGGTGCAATGCCAGCAAGTATGCAATGGTGCAAGTGTCCAGACCCAACCCTTACATCATGCATACTGTATCATCCCCCAAAAAGAACACACCAGTGTTCCCATTAAACGGGAACATATGTGCAATTCCATACACTAAAATAAACCACCTTTTATTTCACAGTTTTTTATTACAAGGTCAGACCCAAAAAGCTCCAATGTTCAAATATCAACCAGAGTTTTCCTTGCTTCCTGAGCTACGAATGATAATAGTGCTAATGAGGTTTCCTGATCTGGCTGGATCCCTTGTTCTTGTTGCTCACGAGGCCTTCCAGCCCTCTCAGATCCAAGGATCTTCAAAGCTGGTGGCGTTTCAGGCTCTTCATATGAGGGAGGCAATGCCTGCAAACAGAAAGGGACCATTTCAGCGATGCAGGACAGTCACTGGTAGCTGATGCCCCACAACAGGGGCAAAACACCCTGATTTTGAAGACTAACCCCCAAATCCAGAGTAACTACAGGAGCACGTAAGAGATTTTACATGCACCCTAGTTACTGCACCACCTAGTGAAAACCTATGGGAAATTCATATTGGAATCCAGAGTAAGGCCTATATCCTAAAGTGGAATAAGCCCCTTGCTCCGGAGTAGTTAAGGTGACTTTCCATAAAATAACACTAGAGGGTAACGTAACTGTGTGGACCCGTAACTGCTCTGGATTTAGCTCTAAGTTGTTCTTACACCAGAGCAAGGACTCCCTGAGTTACTCTGGATTTTGCGCTAAATTTGGCTGAAAATGTGAGTGTTAAGATTTGAATTAATACAGTATTTCTTTGTAGATCTCCTTTCTTAACATCTGGCAAAACCTTGGCGTCCATCAGTCTTGAAAGACTATGGTATTGTGCTTGACACAGCATGCAAAGCACAAAGGCCTGGGTAGATTAATATGGAGGATAGGCTGTTACCCAAGCAGCAAATCCCCCCTCTCCACAACACTGAAATAGGCCAATGGAAAGGCAGAGCCATTACGATTGGTTCAGCTGCGTCGCAGAGCTGGACTAAGGACCGGAGCTCATCCTGTCTTGTGGGGACCAACCCGGGTCTCGAACCCTGGCCTGCTGGTTAACAAGAACAGTGTCTTAGCCACTTGCGCCACCCACAGCCCACAACCTACTTGCATCCTTTTTTTAAAAAAGGGTTCATGCTCTTGACACTGCTCCTGTTAACTATAATAGGGGCTGCCCATATAATGGGTGAAGGTATCCTTTTCAAACCCTTTCTGGATTCTGAAACGCACAGCTGGTTTCTCGAACCAAGAGGGAGATCCTCTTCCTGCCCAGCTGGATACTCACCGTTGTTGTACTTGCATTGCTTCAGGGCCTCGTTGAAGCCCTCGCACAAAGTCAGGTCACTCTGGTTGGTGGCGCACTCAAGGAACTGCTTCATCTCATAGTGGCAGGGTCCGTACTGGGGTTGCTGGTAGGATGGCTGCTGCCTGGACTCCTGTGGACACACCAGAGGAGAGGACGGGAGCTCAGGACCAAGTAACACATCAAGGTTGCAATCAGAAGCACACTTTCCTGGGAGGAAGACCCACTGAAAACAATGGGGCTGACTTCTTAGTAGACATGGATAGGATTGCACCCCACATTCCAGGGCAGAGATTTTCAAGCAGTGGGCCGCAGTCCAGCAGCGTGTCATGAACTGTGCTTATTAGGACCATTGGGACAGGGTGACATATAACCAAAAAAGAGGACAAGGTCCCCAAAATGTACAAGAAAAATGTACGACATGAACATTTAAAGCTATAAACACTCACCCTACAATCCAGAGTAACTATGGGAGCACGTAAGAGACATTACGTGCACCTGTAGTTACTGTACCGCATAGTGAAAACCTACGGGAAATTCATATTGCAATCCAGAGTAAGTTGTTCTTACACCAGAGCAAGGACTCCCTGTAGTTACTCTGGATTGCACCCTTAAACTCTTAAACATGAACATTTATAGCTATAAATATTTAAAGCTATAAACACTCATATATTGCTTGAAATGTTCATATATCCACTGATGTTAATGAATGTTTCACCCAGTTTACAGAAGAGAGTAAACTGGGTTTTGCCAACCTTAGAGCCCAATTCATTGGCATGAGAGTTACTATCATGCCAGTAGATAGTAGAGAGTTACTATCTTGAAGGTATGTTTGTAAGTATGAAAGTTTGCATCTTGAATGTTTTTAAGTAGACTTACTGTAGTCGTTCTTGAATTTAAAACTATTACATATAATCATGACATATAAATGATTAATTATAAGAAGACTACATGCTTCTTGTTCACAAGGAAAAGGACAGTGAAGGTTTTTTCCCCCAGGATACAAGGCTAAATAAGAGGACATGTCCTGAAAAAAGTCAGCCTGTATAGAGAGATGTGTATAGGGGGATGTGTATAGGGGGATGTGTATAGGGGGATGTGTATAGGGGGATGTGCCCTCCCACCCACAGCATGGAATGCCTGTATATTACACCAGCCCCCATATACTGAAAAAGAGAGATGAAACCACAGGTTGTTGTTAGGATGCTAATGTATCTGTGCATGTATGCAAATGTCTATGGCACGTGTCCGTGCATGTATACAAATGTCTGTGGCACGTGTCCGTGCATGCACGCAAGTGTATGTATGCAAGACTCTCACATGCAAGAAGGCGCAGGGATATAAAATAACATTGCCCAGTAAAATCCATACACACTCAAAGGCTAGACCCACCTGTTTGGCAATGATAGACTCACCTGGACAGCTGGTTTTGCAGGCTCGGAGCTGCCACCTCCGCTGAATGCTCCGGTGAGAGCCCCACCGACCACATGGCCCACGGCGGAGCCAACAGCCACCCCTGCTGCTGTGGTTGCCATCTGGGCCATCAGGCCTGGCTGCTGGGGCTGAGCAGGAGCGGCCACTGCTGATGGAGGTGGGTGGGCTGGAGGGGAGGCATGAGACGGAGCCGGACTGTAGAGAGAGAACAAATAGGATGAGGATTTCAAAACCAGAATGGAACTCTTGCTTTAAAGTTCTGCATTGTGAGATCGCTAAACCAGTTTGAAAGGTCAGGAAGATCCAGGTTCAAATCCCCACAAAGAGTCCTGGGTGACAAAGGTCACCCACTCTCACCCTCACCTACCTCCCAGGGTTGTTGTACAGACAGAGAGAGGGGCGGAAGTAAAGCTTTGTAAGCTGCCATGGGCATTGGAGTTGGCATGGGAAAAGTGGGGAATGTATATATATATGTGTATGTGTGTGTGTTTGTATATGTATATTGTGTGATTGTGTGTGTGTGTAAAATACAAAGCAGATTTGCCAGGAAAACTACAGTTCAGTTGTAGTTCCATTCAGAGCTCGGAGAGGGCAGGCTTCCCATTTCCCAAACTGGAATCTTTCCATAATGAAGCATGTTCTGACCTCGCACTTTTTTGAGAGCACGATGATGCCCACACACTTAGGCCACAATCCTATCCATGTCTACTCAGAAGTAAGCCCCGTTGTGTTCAATGGATCTTACTCCCAGGAAAGTGTGCATAGGTTTGCAGCCTTATGCTGACTTTCCATCCTAAACCACAGCTGAATCTGCATGGGATAAACTTTGAATAAGGCTGCAATCTTTATCACGCTTTCCCGGGAGTAAGATGCATTTAACACAATGGGCTTACTTTTGAGCAGACATGGTTAGGATTGTGCTCTAAGTGCACAATCCTAGCAGTCAGTTACTGACTAAATGCAAACCCTATAAAACCATACCAGGGCAGAGAAATTTTCTCAGGGCAGTTAGGACGTCAGTCAGTCAGTCAGTCAGTCAGTCAGTCAATCAAATTTATATATAGCTTTTCAACAAAAAGTTCACAAAGAAGTTTACAAAGAAATAAGAACCTATGAAGAGCCCCACAGGATCAGGCCAGAGGTCCATCTAGTTCAGATTCCTATATCTCACAGAGGTCCACTAGATCGGGGTCTCCAAACTTTCAGATGCCAGAAAAATTATTTTAAATTTGAATAAATTTGTATATATGAGTGTATTAGAGATAGATCTGGAGGTCTTTGGGGGGGTCTTGTGGGTTGCATCTGAGCCAGGGTTTGGACACCCCTTGAAAATTATCTTCTTTCCACACCAATAGCTGTGCACTACCCAAGGCAGGGCACTGGATTTAAACATGTCTAATGCAGTGGTACTCAAAGTGGGAAGAGGGTCCCCCTTGGAGGTTTACAATCTTAGGTAAGAAGGTGGGATCCACCTTCTTGGAATCGGACAATGGGCTTTCCTGGGAGTAAGTCTCATTGAACACAATGGGACTTACTTCTGAGTGGACATGGAGGAGCTCTGATATCGCAGTGAAGACACATCTGAGTTTGAAAGGTGGTCCTGGAGAGATTTTAAAGTTCAAAAGTGAGTCTTAGAAAGATTTTTAAGTTTAAAAGTGGGTCCCGGACGGATTTTTTTAGTTTAAAAGTGGGTCCCGGACGGATTTTTTAGTTTAAAAGTGGGTCCCGGACGGATTTTTTAGTTTAAAAGTGGGTCCCTGTCTCCCAAAAGGATTCTTTAAGTCTGAAAGGGGGATCCTGGAAAGATTTTTAAGTTTAAAAATGGGTCCCTGACAAATTTTTTTAAGGCTAAAAGGGGGTCCAGGAAAGATTTTTTAAGTTTGAAAGGGGGTCCTGGAACCTGGATAGATTTTTACAGGGGGTCCCAGTCAGATTGTTAAGTTTGAAAGGGAGTCCCGTAAAGATTTTTAAGTTTGAAATGCCTGAATGCCACTGGTCTGATGTATCCCCTACACATCCCTTCTCAGACCCCCTGGAGGAGGATCTCCAGCTGCCCCCATACCCAGAAATAACCTCTAATCTCCCACACCTGCGCACCACCCAAGATTTAACCTTGAGCCCAGACCCAACCACCCAGACCAAGCCCCATCTCAGTGCCAGAACCTTTTGACATGCTATTGTATCAAACAGTGCCTCTGAGCACATGCAGAGTATTTTTCCCCCTTCCACATATGAAATGGGGGCTTCCAAGAGGGGTTGGGGGTTTGCATCTTTGCACTTTCCAGCCCCCCAGCTCTGCTCTCCTGCCCCCTACCTGGCTGCAGAGGTCCTGGAGCCTGTGCTCCTGCTGCCCCTTGGCATCCTGATCCTGGGGTCCTGATCCTGCAAGTGCAGTAGTAGCAGTAGTGCTGCTGCCTGCCCTGCAAGCCCTGCTGACTCTCCTTGAACTCCCAGCCCTGCAGCTGCTGTCAAGAATGGAACCCACGTGGTCACAAAGGCTCAGCCCAGGACTCATCACAATTGGAACCTTGGGGCTTGCGCAGGCGCAGTCGGAGCCTATGAAGCCTTTTGCCCTCTTCTGGGGAGGGAGGGCAGACTGCTTCCTTTGCTCTGCGCATGCGCAACCTTCCCCTTTTTGCCCTTGCATAGTGCAAGCTCAGAAAGTCCCCCGGCTCTGCTTTTGCATGCATTGCCTGGATGATGTTGGAGAGTTCAGTCCTATCCATTTTCCTGGGAGTAAGCCCCATTGACTATCCTGGCACTTACTTCTGAGTAGACATGCCTAGAATTGGGCTCTAAGGTGGCAAAATTGCATTTTTGAACTTCACTTGGCTGCTATCCTATCCACACTTTCCTGGGAGTAAACACCAGTGACTATCATGGGACTTACTTCTGAGTAGACATGCCAATGAATTGGGCTCTAAGGTTGGCAAAACTGCATTTTTTAACTTCTCTAGGCTGCTATCTTATCCACATTTTCCTGGGAGTAAACACCAGTGACTATCATGGGACTTACTTACTTGGGCAAGGAGTGGCAAAAAGGCTGCTGAATTTTAGTACCCCTTTAGGCTGCAGTCCTATCCACTCTCCTGGGAATAAGCTCCCTTGATTCTAATGGGACGTAGAGCTCAATCCTAACCATGTCTACTCAAAAGTAAGCCCCATTGTATTCAATGGGTCTTACTCCCACGAGAGTGTCTTTAGGATTGCATTGTGTTGGGATTTCTTGCATTCATCGACTAGGGGAGAAATTTTGCAATGTAGCTGTAGTTACATGTAGATGGAAAGCAAAACCCTATGTCTACTCAGAACTAAGTAACATTATAGTCAATAGGTATTACCCCCAGATAAGGATAGGATTGAAGCCAGTCTAATATGTCTGTCCCAAGTGAGAGTGGGAAACAGCAGTCTTGACCTACAACACTCTTGCAAAGCAGTCCAAAATACTCCCAGACAAAGCCTACTTGATGCATGTTGGGGCTGTCAATTTTAGCCAGTAATTAGCTTGAGTTCTATGGGGCAGGCAAATAAATATTCCCTTGTTTCTATCACATATTTGGCATTTATTAGAATATACCATATAGGAATATTTGCAGAAATACCTGTTCCAGGAGCTCCTGGCATGCACAACGGGTAGCAGCCCATGTGGTGGGCAACGGTGTTGTCAGTGGCACTCTGCAAAAACAGATGCCTACCACTGGCTTACAGTATCTGAACCACATTGGTTTCTACTGGAAATCTTTATCTGGCATCCTACTTCTGTAGGATCTGGGTATGTAGTATACGGCACATCTGGGATCTATAGGGTATAGCAGCCTATGCCCTAAGTTGCTTACTTCTAAAACCAGAAACATAAACCTGCAGCTGCTCTTACAAAACCAGGTTGTGGAAATCTAGCATGGTTTATAATCTGATGGATTTTCCTCCACCTATCTGTCCAATCCTCTTTGAACGGCATCAAGGCCAGTTTCCGTCACATCCTGCAGCAAGGAGTTCCACAGACTGGAACTCCAAATACAAGCTGGCTAAAATATTTTCTTTTGGGTGAAATCCAGAGTAACTATGGGGAGTCCTTGCTCCGGAGTCAGAACAAGTTACTCTGGATTGCAATATGAATTTCCCATAGGTTTTCATTAGGTGGTGCAGTAACTACGGGTGCACGTAGTCTCTTACGTGCTCCGTAGTTACTCTGGATTGTGCCCTTTGTCTGTTTTAACTCTCCCAACAGACTAGAACTGATGTTCCTAGTTCCGGTGTTGAGCAAGAGGGAAAAAATATCTCTTTATCCATCTGCTGTATTTACTCAAATCTAATGCTTTTCCAGCCAAATTATCTCCAAAATCAGAGTGCGCATTAGATTCAGTGGTTAATTAGATTTGAGTAAATACAGTATTTTGAGAGTGCGCATTAAGATTCGAGTCAATGCGTTAATTTGTATGCAATAGTCCAGAATCAGAATCAATGAAACACCCAGTAATAATAATAATTGCTGCCTGTTATTTGTGAGTTTTCATTCTTGCAAACGAGAGTCTGCAATTAAAACCCCCCCAAATCCATTTTGTTTCAAAACTTTTAATTGCAACACCAAACCAAAAACACAACAATTTCATACACTGCACAACCCTTTGTTTTGAAAAAAGCTACAACTGCAGTTAGTTAAGATTCTCACAAAATGGGAAAAAGCCTGCTTGTGATTCGTTTAAGGTGTGTATTTAACTGGAATAAAAGCAGTTCCCAGTTGTGTAACTTTGGCAAAACTGAAGACACACAAGTGGACACTCTAAGATCAATGGGTTTTCAAGGGGAGCTCACCCTAATCACAGGAATGCTGAGATTGTGTAGACTTTTAATTGCGTTAACCCAAGAGAAGATCACTACAAGCTGAAAGGTTAGGAGCTAGTCTTGTCCAGTGTTGCCCCATTTTGTGCAGAAGGATGTACTCTTAAAGACGGTATCTTGGGAACAGATTATGGGATCCAATCCTATAGCGGAAACCTAGCCACTCTCACCTATGCCAACTTGAAGCCGATTTTATGGGGTCGGTGTGTATTTTGGGGGCAACTGCTCTCATCAAACCATCTCCTTTTGGCTGGCACCATGCATGGCTAACATAAAAGTACATAGGGTCACCAGATTTGTAGTCACCAGTTATGTAGGACTGCCTGCCTGAGCTGCATGGCATTGGAGCGAACCATAAAGCAGCCAAGATAGGACAGAAGCAACCTACAAAACCATCTTAAAATCCCATCTCCAAGTAAATCCTACATGAGTTAGGATTAGTAAATCCTACAAGACTTAGGATTCCTACAAGGTTTAGCAAAGAGGAGGCATGAGGCATTCTTTTTAGAAAAGAAATGGGACACTTGAAAATTGTTCTAACTTCACCCCCATCAATGAACCCTTTCAAGGTATGGGATAATCGGGGCAATAAGAAGTTGCAAGGTTTCAAGTACATCCCCCATATAAGCTGAACTGGCATTGGGCTCCCCCTTACCGATTCCCACCGAGCTAGTATAGTCAAAAATACTGTCAAGAGGATGTACGTGCATAAAATAGAGAGTGACCATCGGTGTCCTCCAACACAGACCTCCAACAGTGTCTGTGAAACTCTCTTAAACACTACTGGGAAAGGGGGTGGGAGAGAGAACCACTTCTAGGGGCTTGTACTAACTCTATTTCCCAGACAACTGTTCGTAGAGCTTTGGCACGTAGTCGTCCCACTCCGCCTGGAAGCACGTGCCTGCCACAGGGGGCGCCAGCTTGTACTTCTTGCGGAACTCCTCCGCGTGGAATTTGCCACGCTGGTCCCCGGAGCGATTACTGAGGATGGGCTCGTCGCACTTCAGTTGCTGGGGTTGCTCATATACCAGCCACACGTAGCGATGGAGCCCTGGAAAGAGCAGAAAGAGAGATGCAGATCCATGTTGATGTGCAAGAGCAATGCACCCACAGTGTCTCGGAAAACTGCAGGACGGATCATCCAAAAGGTCAGCTGAGATAGTTGCCTCAGGCATGTAGATGATAGCAATAGTAGGCATGCACCAATGAAGGTCAGAAAGTCAAACCCACACACCCTATAGTTGTAGTGCCAGCAGAAAATGGGATAAAGCAGCTGTTTGTGACCTACCTGTTCCTTTGGGGGGTCCAGCCCCCACGTAGTCCGAGAGGACTTTCCCACTGCTGATATCATTCCCTTTCATGTTGACGACCAAGAAGTGGTGCCACTCCCTAGGGAAGGAGGAAGAGGAGCTGTGTGAGCTTTCCCTGGTTGAATCTCGTCACAATCCTAAAAACTATGGAGGTGTCGACCCACTATTAGCCCACCATGGCTTAACCCTGACTGCAACAGCTCTGCAGAATCTCTGCCAAAGATCTAGTGGTATTGCAGGACCATTAGCTGAAGATACCAATGGAAGAACCCAAGTGTACGTCCAGACAAGTATGGGGATTTCCACACACAAGGATCTCTGCTTCCCTCCCATCTCAAACACTATCCATCAGTTCTCCAGACTGAAGGCCGATTGCCTTACCTGTACCCCCAACTTCTCTGCATCAGCGCATAGCCTGGATCCCACACAAGATAAAAATCCCGAATCATGCCCATATAAGCGCACTCTGCCCCCTTACCTGAACTTTGGATTTTTCCTGCTGGGTGCATCAGGGTCAGTAAGAACCAAGGTGTAGAGCTTATCCGGGTTACAACTTTCCCAATCAATGGCCGTTGGGCGATTCTTCACCTGCCATGACAAGATGGCAAAAAATTTAGGATCTTCTGTTTAGGATCACACCAGAAATGTGCCAACTTTTTCTCCAGCAAGGCTCTTCTGCAATCATAAACCACTGGTAACTAGAATACAAGACCATTGGCGTGATGGAGAATATAGTGGCTTTTGTAGCTATCACAGATCCAAAGCCAAGAACACTGCTAGTTTAATTTTGTTAAACCTATCAGTCCCGGTTAGTTAATGGTTCTTTTGAATCATCCACGGGTAGAGACTCGTTCATTTTTGGAGAGCTAAGATAATAATAATTAAAAAACTTTATTACGGTCTGTAGACCAGCCACTAGAGCTAAGATAGGATTACACCCACTGAATCCATCAGGCTTACTTCCGAGTAAAGTCAATAACGCTGTTTTCAAACACCTCTAAGCGGAACGTTCTCCAGATATGCGACCTGATTTTAGCCTCAATTATTTAATTATTATTCAGTACATTTATATCCTGTCTTTCTCGGGCCTGCTGTCTATGTAAAGGGGGGGGGTATATCTTTGCAAGCTGTCAAGATCTTTGCACCTAATCCTGGGGATTGCACAGGAGCAAAGTTCAGGTGGCATCATTGGCAGCAACCCAGTTATTGCAAGGAGGAGGAGTTGCCTGGAGCCTGTGCAACTCTCTGCATGTCCGCCTGGGCCTATTTGGTGCGTCCCTCTCCACCAGATGCCATATTTGCGGCAAGGCTTCCCAACTGCAAGCACTTTTTCCTTGCAAAGCCAGAGGAATTTTCCCCATTGCATTGAATTCTCCCCATTAGAAAGGAGTTTGCAAAACACATTAGTAAAGAAAGCCTGGGGCACCCCATGGAAGCTGCATGCATGCAGGGCCTGCACCACCTTCCTCCTCTCCCACCCCATAACATTAGAAAATGGGATGCAGGAATGATTTATTCCAGTTGCAATAGGCATTTTTCCCATTGCATAACATGTGTTTCAAGGCAGGATTGCAAGCACTGCCACCAAATGTGTGGCCTGGGGACCCCTATGGGATGTGTGGCCTGGGGACCCCTATGGGATTTGCAACCACCTCTCTGCAACCTATGGGATTTGCAACCACAACACTAGAAAAGGGGGTGTGCAAGAATGATTTATTCCTATTGCATCAAATGCAATAGGTATTTTTCCCTTTGCATAACAGGAAGGGGTTTGCAGGCAGGATGGCAACCATTGCCACAAAACTACTAAGGCCTGGGAACCCCTATGGGATTTGCAACCACATCTCTGGCTGCAAGCATGATTTATTCCTATTGTAGTGAATGGAGGACAGAGGAATTTTTTCCCATTGCAAAACAGCAAGGGGAAGGATTGGAAAGGGATTGCAGGCAGGATTGCCTCCACAGATTTGGGGTCCCCTATGGGTTTTGCAAGCATGCATGGCCTCCTCTCTGGTTGCAAAGGGAAAGGGGGGGGGGTGCAGGAATGATTTACTGGGGGCAGAGAACTTGTCCCCATTGCATAGCAGAAATGGGCTTGCAGGGGGCATAGCAAGGCCTTGCACCCATGCACAAATGGAGGGGAGCATGCATGCATGCAGCAGGAGGGATAGCTTGCATTACCTGGGTGGGGGTGAAGATCTTGCCCAGCTCATCGATTTCCACGGACCCATAGCGGACCTTCAGGGGGTAGATAGGCTTCTCCTCCACCTCTTGGAGGCTCAGGTTTCCACCCCACTCACTTAGCTCCACAGACATCTTGCAAAGTCCTTGCAAACTGCTGCACAGCAAGAGGATCTGCCTACAAAGCCCAGTCCCAGGCAGGACTTGATTGACAGGCTCAGCCCTGCACTCCTTGCTGGGCAGACCCCCATCTCCACTCCCATTGGCTTCTCATGGGGTTGGGCTTGTTGTAGGGGCGGGAATAGGGCTTGATTGAAAGGAGGGTGGGCTCCCTGCAGAATTCAGGCCCCCCCTTGTCAACCTAGAAAGCCTGCCTCTGACCATGTGCAGAGCTTTGCAGCCCCTGCATCAACCCACACTCAAGTCTTGCAGTAGTACAGCTTGGGGTGCATCCAAGCCTTGCATCCCAAGATCAGGGTGATCAAATGTCCTCTTTTTTCCCAGGACATGTCCTCCTTTTTAGCCTTGCATCCTGGAAAAAAATCTTAATTGTCTTAATTAGTTATTCTTGTGAGCATCTGGCTTTCTTGTCATCAATAAATTACATGTGATCAATGGTACTGTATACTGTATATTAGTTTTGAATTTAATAATCATATAGAGTTTAAATTAAGCACATGAAATCACATGAAATATATGTGCAAGTGAAATACATATGCACATGAAAGCACATAAATGAAGCACAATTAAGCACATGACATCTATCTGATTATTTTTAGCTTTTATTTTGTCATGTCCTTCATTTTTGGGGGGTGTCCTACGTTTTGGGGGGTCCTTACCCTCTTGAGATTATGACATACGGTTCCCCCCCCCCATGCAGCAGCCCACCTTGATATGCAAGGAAAGCAGTTCAAGGAACCCACCTGATTGTGATGCAGGCACAGCAAAACTCTGCACATGTTCAGAGGCAGGCTTGTTCAGAGAAGAGCCTGATTTCCCCAGACCTGGCTCCTTTGGGGCACTTCCCAGACTGCACATTGAGGGGATAATGTCCCCTATAAGACAGTAGTGCTTACTTCTGAGTAAACATGCACATAAACTGCACTGTCAATAGATTTTGCCCAGCTTTCCCACCAAGATGACCAGAACATATAAAAGTTGGATCAACAATAGGATTTCCCCCCTTTTGTTTTCTAAGGGGGGAAATTGTGTCTTTCCAGTGGGTCCCAATCCACAGTTTGGGAGTCACTGGTTTTAACACTGGAGTTTAAATACTGGTTTAATACATGCTGCCCAATGTGCTTTGCATGGGACCAAATTTATTTATTTGTTTGTTTGCAGAACTTTTATCAAAATTCAAAAACTGTTAACAACATTAAAAACAAACAACATAGAAATGATGAAGAACAAAAAAAATGATGATGATGGATTTGTGGTTAGAGCACAATCCTAACCATGTCTCCTCAAAAAGAAGCCCCATTTTGTTCAATGGGCCTTATTCCCAGGAAAGGGTCTTAGCATTGCAGCATTAATCAGGTGCAAGTCCAACAGGTTCAGCTTTTTCTAATACAAAGATGCTACAACCAGGAGTATCCTATGCATTTCCCAGATAATAATAATAATTAATAAATAGTTTTATAATAATTAATAACAAAAAATAATATTTTTGTTTCCTGATCTCCTCTACTGCCTGGACTGCCTTACAGGGGGGTCCACCTGAGGGGGGTCGGGGACTGTCTTGATTCTTTACACTGAAGAGAATTGAGTTCACAGGAGTCTCTGGAGGGACACTGACTGAGCAATCCTATTCAGGTCTACTCAAAAGTAAGTGACTTTGAGTTCAATGGGGCTTGCTCCCAGGAAGGTGCTCTTAGGATTGCAGGCTGATTCACCCACTCACTGACTCATGAATGCCCAGCCAAAACCCACTGGTCACAGGAGTATCCTTGTCATTTACTCTTTATTTACATGATGTGACTACCCACTAAGTAGCCATTTTAACCCTCAAGGGGGTGAAAAGGGAGGCAAAGTGTTTGGGGCATAGATGAACACTGAAGACTGATCAAACCCAGCCCCAAACTCTGCACTGCCCAGTTGGGGGGCATGGCAAGGGGACTGCTTCTTCTAACTTTACGCCAGCATCACGGGTACATTTTGCTAGTTTATAACAGTCTATAAATATATATAAGATTGGAAAGTCACTGACTTACTCATTGAGTCATCAGCGCCCAGCCAAAACCTCTGGATCTAGAAGCAGGAAATTTTGGGGTGGTGTTCCTTCCATGACGGAGGCACCCACTAAGAACCAGTTTTGGGAAATTCCAACCAGAAGGGGCTGAAAGGGGGCGCAAGGCATTTCCCTCCCTATACTTTCCATTGAGAATCCCTGACTGATCACTGCCCTGTCTCAACCCCTGGACCTAGAAGCATGAAATCTGGGGAGGGTCTTCCTTCAGTGACACCAACACCCACCAAGAACCCATGTTCAGAGATTTAACCTTTAAGGGGCTGAAAAGGGGTGCAATATGTTTTTGTCCTATAAAGTGTTGCCTTGTAAGACAAATTTAATTCGTTCTGGAAGCAAGTTTGTCTTATAAAGCATACTTCTTACAAAGCGTATTTTCCCCTAGGAAATAATGGGAACTCAGACAATTGGTTCCAGAACTGAAAAATATTAACTGTATGTTAAAATGATGACAAAACACTGTAATCAAATTCAAAACACTATAAAACAATACAGAACACAAATACTTTAATAAAACACTGTAAAATACTGTACAGTAAAACAGAAAAGAAAAACCTTTATGTCTAAGGATGAGTAATATTCACGAAGAGTCTTTTGGAGCAACTTTAAAAAAGAACTCATCTCTGTGTGTGTGACCTATGTATGGAAACCAGATGCTGTCTACTCAGAATCAATGCCCATTGTATCCACTGGGGCTTACTCACAGGAAAGTGTGGTACTCCAGGCTTCTCCCTGGAGGCAAAGAAGACATGATCCTAGGCTGTCTAATCAGAGTAAAGCCCTACTGAGTGGTGTCCAAGCAGGGAGAGGATTTCCTTCAGGGGGCCCGGAGGGGGTTTCGTGGTGCACGGGGTGGGTGTGCATGGACAAATGTTGTGCATGAGGGGTTGATGCTCATTGGGGGGGGGGACAATGCACACAGGGGTTTTATTCATATGGGCAGATGTTGCATATGTGGGATGGAGTGCATGGGATTTTGGTACACATGGGAAGATATTGATGTGCATGGGGGGATGTTGCACATGGGGAAAATACACATGGGGGATGTTGTATTGCGCTGTCCCAGACCATGAACCATTTTGGCTGCTCTCCTCTGAATCATTCCCATTTCAGCTACATGCATGGCTGCTTATCTGACAGGTTATGGACCAGACTCTGCAAATGCTGCTTCTGGTGCTTTTTAAATAGCAAATTGCAAACAGACATTCCTTAGGATTGAGAGAACTGAGTAGAGAGCCAAAGGCTGGTGCTCCTTGGACAAGGATGCTCTGCACTTACAAAAGGGATGGGATTCTCCTTGCTCTTCTAGTTCATGTTTTGAGCAAGCTTTGCTCCCAGATTGCCAAGGGTGGTGGTGGGGCCTTGCAGGAGCTAGCAGGACATCAGCAATGCTGGAAACCCCACACACCTGGCAGTCCCGTCAATGGGGAGCCAAACGGATGTTCAGGTGAGGCCTCTCTCTAAGATTGGGTCTGACTGTGGAGAGGGACGAAGCTACTAGTGGGAGACACCAGGCCCTCCAAGGGACTTCTCGGGGATCAGGAATGTATATTGCACCCAATAAAATTCTGGATCCACTTCAGACCCAGACTAGGAGGAATTTCTCCATTATGCACAACCATGAAGAGAGACAGACTTTATTGTTCAAAACTTTAGACATCATAATAATAACAGTACAAACACACAGGTTGAAAATCAGGAATACATTGAAATGAATGGCCTGGCCTAAGATGGTTTGTGAAGGAAGCTGTTCCAAAGACTGCGACCAAGTCTGGTGGTGATTCTTCTGTTCTTCCTATGGAGATTTGGGGGCTCCTTCAGTACAGAGAAGCTCCGTTCCTACTTATTATGGCTGAGAAATACTGAGAGGCTGCCCAGCTTGGGGAGAAGCAGAGTGACAGACGAGGGGACTCATTCCAGTTCTGCTCTGCAGGCAAGTAGTTCTTGCCCAAAAGGGTCTGCAGAGGGCATTCCCAGTCAGACTGTCTCTCCCTCACCCCAGCTCTGGCCCTTGACTGTGGGGAAAGGGACATGCAACAGCTTGCCCCAGTGCTGGCTGGAACTCAAGGGTCTCTGGAAACCAGTCCCCCTCTCTGAACACCCCTCCTTTCCTTTGGATCTTTCTCCAGTTCATAACTTCCCTTGGCTGGCTTTAACTTAGTAAAACACAAAACCCCGACATTTCTTATATGCTACCATTTCAGGAAATTAAATGCATTCCCATCTTTATATCTGGAGCCCTTCTAGCTGGTCATCCTGTGCACTGTCTCTCCTAACCCATGAAGAAGAGGACCACAGTCTCTCACCATCCTTTTTGGGGACATTCATCATGGGTGATAGAAACTTGGCAACACTGTGCATGATAGTAGGATTTCCATTTGTAGGAATTCTGGTTACTTTTTGATGGGAAAACCTTTCAATAACCGGGAAGTAAACTCTGCATGGCTTCTACTCAGAACATGCTCTCTAGCAGTGAGTGATCAACAGTTCCAACCTGGCCTGAACCACACAGACAGATCAGGTCAAGATCAATACTGTGAAGAAAAAGCAAAAGTGGCCACTAGTTACAGTACAATTTGTGCAGGATTGTGTGCAATTATGGTACAATTGTGTCCTGGGTTGTGCAAGTTGTGCAAGGCCAGCTGGGCCGCTGTAAGACACAGGAAGCTGGACTAGCTGGACTTTAGGCCTGATTCAATGGAGGGGCTTCATATATTCATATGAGCATCATTTTAAAATCATATATCAAGTTTGCTCTAAGATTCGTACATTTGATCCATGAGACAAAATACAAGGCAGTTCTATGGTTTCTCTTGGTGGGATCTTTGATGCACATTCAGCTCTGAGCTCACACTGAAGCTCTTTCCACACTCCAAGCATTTATAGGGTTTCTCCCTTTTGTAGGTTCTTTGATGCACAGTCAGGTGAGAGCTTGTACTGAAGCTCTTTTTGCACTCGAAGCATTTATATGGATTTTAGCATTTATATGATTTTTATCTACATATTTATTTAGATGCAAAGTCAGATTTCCATTCTCACTGAAGCTCTTTCCACACTCCAAGCATTTATAAGGTTTCTCCCTCGTGTGTGCATTTATATGGTTTCTCCCCTGTGTGGGTTCTTTGATGCAAAGTCAGGTGTGAGCTCATACTGAAGCTCTTTCCACACTCCCAGCATTTATAGGGTTTCTCCCCTGTGTGGGTTATTTGATGCCTAGTCAGGTGTGAGCTCATACTGAAGCTCTTTCCACACTCCCAGCATTTATATGGTTTCTCCCCTGTGTGGGTTCTTTGATGCACCGTCAGACTTTGATTGTGACTGAAGCTCTTTTTGCACTTGAAGCATTTATAGGGTTTCTCCCCTGTGTGGGTTCTTTGATGCACAATCAGACTTTGACTGTGACTGAAGCTCCTTTTACACTTGAAGCATTTATAGGGTTTCTCTCCTGTGTGTGTTCTTTGATGCACAGTCAGACTTCCATTTTGACTGAAGCTCTTCTTGCACTCGAAGCATTTATATGGTTTGTCCCCTGTGTGGGTTCTTACATGCACAATCAGATTTCCATTGTCTCTGAAGCTCTTTTTGCACTCAAAGCATTTATAGGGTTTCTCTCCTGTGTGGGTTCTTTGATGCAAAGTCAGACTTCCATTCTGACTGAAGCTCTTCTTGCACTCAAAGCATTTATATGGTTTCTCCCCTGTGTGGGTTCTTTGATGCACAGTCAGCTCTGAGCTGCTACTGAAGCTGTTTTTGCACTCGAAGCATTTATATGGCTTCTCTCTTGTGTGGGTTCTTTGATGCAAAGTCAGGTTTGAGCTCGTACTGAAGCTGTTTTTGCACTCACAGCATTTATATGGCTTCTCCCTTGTGTGGGTTCTTCGATGCACTGTCAGATTTCCATTCTGACTGAAGCTCTTTCCACACTCCAAGCATTTATAGGGTTTCTCCCCTGTGTGGGTTCTTTGATGAGCTAAAAGTTCAGATTTACGTTTGAAGGTCTTTCCACAGTGAGCACATTTTTTATCCTTCTCTTCAGTGTCTTTTTCTGATCTGACTGGGAGGATGTTGAAGTTGCCAGAATCCTGAGAGTCCGACTTCTTTCTACATTCCTTGTTTTTCTCCTGCTTCTTTGATCTGTCCTGAAGCACAGATTTCTGCCTCTTGCGGCTCCTCCTTTCGGAAGAAAAAGTTGTCCTCTTGCTAGTTGTTTCATGGAGAGGAATCTCCTTACTTGCCCTTTCTCTGGAATATTCCTCTTTGATCTCTAGTTTATGGAGACAGACAACGAGTTCTCTCCTCCAGCCAGTGGTCGGTCTCTCCTCCTCCCTCCCTGCTCCGTCTTGATTTCTCAAAGGCTGTTCCTCTTCTTCAAGCAAGGCCATGTCCACTGACCCCCTACTTGGCTCCCTCCAATCCCCCATTGGTGTCTGGAAAAGAAAAAGAATCCTGATTAGCAGTGCAATGTTAGTGGCATCTCTAAAGCACAAGTCTGGAGCTGTCTGGTCCAAAGCAAAGACCAATGGATGCCCCGCCACTGACTCGGTCCCTGGAAAGGAGATACAGGATCACAGCTTCACTCAGAGACTATCTCTCAGTGGGCTGTTGTGGAGAAAGAGCACAGTTGTGGCTTCTTGACATGTTCCAGCCTGAGCTGTTCCTGAGATGGAGGCTGCTTAGTTAGACCACCAGAGGAGGGCCTCCTCCTAGACCCTCAGAGGGCTGTCAGCACCTTTATTGTCAAGCTCCCATCTTAAGAAATGCTAAAACCTCTAGTTTTGTAGTGTGGGGCTGATCCGTGACCAGTTTCATTCTTAAACGGCTTGAAGATCGCACTCATTTCCATCAAATGTCAGCCATTCAAGGAGAAATAAGAGCCAAGCCAAACCTAAATCTATAGAGCAAGGCTTTCTGTTCTTTCATACTATAAAAGAGTGCTGGACATCCCAGACAACCGCCTTCCTAAATTACATTTGGAGGAGCAATTGAAGTGCGGTGGTTGGGCCAGCTTGGGTCATTTGTTGTAATCCACCAACTCCCTTTCTACAGATATTTAGGTTTCTCTATAGGAGGGAGGAAGGGTGCTCAGAACTGATTGGGTTGTGCCGCTCCCCCATGTAGGTAGGCTGGATGTGAAATCTTCTCCCTCGGGGGGGGGGGGGGGCACCCAGGATCCCAGTTTCATCTGACCTCAAGCAGAGAAGGACGTGTTTCTGGAGCACTCTGCTCCGTTCTTTGTATCTCTTTCTCTCATCTCTCTTTTTCAATTTCTTTTCTCTTCCTTCCCCTCTGCCTCCATCCCCACTGCTGGCTCCAGCGATAGCCTCAGGAGGGGGCTTGCACCAGTCTTGGGTGCCAGGAGTGACCAGCTCCTACAGCTCTGAGGCCCCCCCCCCCGTCAGGGGGGCAGCCCGAGAAGATCGCGCGAGAGTGCGACTGATGGCCAGTCTGGTCAAGGGGCGGTGGAGAAGGGAGCACCAGGGCAGCGGTGGACCGGAGGAGCGCAGCCTGCCTAGGAAGCGCCCCCAGCCCCGCTTGAGAAGCACCGGATTGTCACGGAGGAAGTGCGGTTGAGTTCGTCCTTCTTAAGAGCGCAGTAGTGCCTGCCTGTAGAGCAGCGCTGGCCCACTTCAGGCTCCAGGCCCAGTCCTTCCCAGGCTACCTCCCAGAGGTGGATCCTTGCTGCGCTGCTCTTGGAAAGCAGCAAGCAATTGGCTGCAGCACTTTGGCGCATGTGGGAAGCAGCACATAGGGACTTCCCACATGGACCACATTTTGAGGAACTCTGCCTGGCTGTCATTTTGTGCAGGTACTGATGGATCTGCCTTGCAAGCGGGGCAGGGGGACCTCAAGTGTTGGGGGCAATGTTCAAGGAGGTGATGGAAAAGGTGCCTCCATGATGTGCTGAGGGCTTGTCAGGACCGGCAGTTCCTTGAAGGTCCTCAACCTCGCCTCAGGTAAGGAGGATGATGAGTACCCTCAGGGGTGTGTGAGGAGAGCCTCCCAGGGCCCTCTTGGTGTCAGTGTCCTGTGGGGGGTGAAGGGGAGCTATTGAGCCTGTTAAATCTCAGGCTAAACTATCTTCTGTGGTGACAAAAGCAGTTGAAGACTTCAGAAATCTCCTCACAGAAAGTATCAAGGCAGAGGTAATGTATCAAGAGGTAAAGTATCAAGGCTCTGAGGTAAAGTATCAAGGCTCTGAGGTAAGATGGTACAGAAAGCAGTTTTCCATTGATCCTCATGTTCATCTCGGTCCTGCCCCCTCCTCTTCTGACAGGGGGAAGGGAGGGTTTGGAGGATGAGGAGAGCTGCCAAGTCAACCACTATCAACTTGACAGGCCTCTCCCCTTGGACCTCTTCACCAGGGTGCTGTCTCAAGTAGTGACAGGCATCTGGTCCAAGCCAGAAGCAAGTTTCCACTCTCCCTCATTCTGATGCAGTGCCATCCCTCAGGGGGCGAGGGTGGCCCAGACTGTTTTAAGGAGGCTGCAGGTGACAGCAGCCATTTGGTCCTCATGGACAGAGGACACTCATGTGGGAGGGAGGAGCCTTTCCCAAGAGTCTTCCTGACCTCTAAGGTTTAGGGCAAAAGAAAGCCCACAGAAAGTGGAGTGCCTAGATCCCCTCAGCCCCCCTGCAAGGGTCCACTTCCCCTATTCAGATGTGGAGTTGGATGGCTCCCTCTCGGCCCCGAGGGCTAAGGTGTCTGGGGACTTTGGGGCTCCATTGCAGGTGGATGATCTTGCCTCTTATCCTCCAAATCTGACAAGGAGGATGCTCCCTGCCAACAAGGTGGGTCCACCTGGCCCCTCAGACCTGTACCTAGAGTGCTGTCCAAGGCTGCTGCTGTCTTGAATTTGGCCATCACTACTGAGTTCTGGGGCTTCAACCCCTTCTAAGGGCAGGATCTTTCGCCAGGAACCCTATAAACCTCCAGGGGTACAAGTTCCTACACACAGTACCACACGGCCATCTCTAAACAGTATTCACAGGAAGGGGGACTCGCTTCTGGTGGACATGTCTTCTGGCCTGTGCAGGGCGCTGGGCATGGATACTTATCAACACAGCCTCAGGTGGGAGGCTATCAATCAGGGGTGGGCCCAGCAAGCCCCAAGGTCTGGTTCGCCAGAAGTGGGGGGTGGGCCAAGGTCAGGGGGTGGGGCTGGGGTCAGGGGGCGGGGCGAGGGACGGGCCCCAACCCTGCCGCATTGCGCATGCACCAGGCTTGGCACATGCGCGCTGAATCTCCTGAAGCTGAGCTTCAGGAGACTCAGTGCGCATGTGTCCAGCTGGACACACGCACGCTAAGTCTCCTGGAGCTCGGCCCCACGTGTGTCCAGATGGACGCTAGCGCACTGTGTCTCCTGGGGCCAAGCTTCAGGAGATGCGTGGTGGCCGCTGCCGAACCGGTCCCTGCGGTTCTTGCCAGCCGCAGCTCTGACCAGTTCGCCAGCATCTGCCATGGGGGGAGATCCGGTTCGGGCGAATAGGCCCGAACCGGCATCTGCCCACCTGTGCTATCAATCCTGTCTTCCAAATCAGAGCCATAGAACTGGTGTCATGCTGACAACAAATAAAAAACTCTAGAAAACTGAAGAGTCACTGACTGAATCACTCATTGTTTAATTCATCTGCCCCCAGCCAAAACCACCGGAGCTAGAAGCATGAAATTTGGGGAGTGTGATGGAGGCACCCACTAAGAAGTGTTGTAAAGTTCAGACTGGCAGGGGGTGAAAAGAGGTGCAAGGGATTTTGCCCTAAACTTAACTGCCTGATCAACATTCAGCCCCAAACAGTGAACCTGGAAGCAGGAAATGTGGGGAGGTATCCGTGATGCAAGCATCAAATAAGAACCCATTTGGTGTGGTGCCCAGCAGGGATGCCCAGCGCTGCCTGGTGGTGCCTACTGTGGGTGCCTGCCATGCAAAGAGGTCCTGCTCAGCCAAGTCCAGCTGTCTGTTGGATGCCAGGCTGTGGGTGTTGCAGTGGGGCTGGCTGGGGGGAGGGAGAGGCCAGATCTCCCAGACCTCCACCTTCTGCTCCAGCTCCAGGCATAAAAGAGGCAGCTGTTTTCTGGGGCAGGAAAGCGACTCTGAACTGGGGGGGGGGTCTTAAGCACCACTTTCACTGCCCCCATCCCATCGCTTGGCTTCTGCCTTTGTCACTGCTCCCCATCGGTCCTCCCTCCCCCCTGTTATCAGCATCAGCACCCCCAACCTGGGCTCTTCTCTCCCCCCATCCCTTCCACTCCCATCCCCAGAACTGACCCTCCTGCTGGTCCCCAGAAGGATTCAGGAGAAGGAAGGAAAGAAAGAGGAAGGGGTGGAGGGCAGTCCAGGAAGGGGCTTTCCCTTTCCTGCCCCCCCCCCCGTCTTAACCCTCACAGTGCCAGGCAGCGGAGAGGAGGAAGAGGAAGGCAGGATCTCTGCAGAAGGAAGGTCTAGCCTCCTCCAGCTCCTGCTCCTCCTCCTGTCCAGGCTGCCCCTGAGCTCCCTCCTGCCCTCACCCCCTTGCATTGCTCCTTTGCCCTCCTCCAGCTACACCACCACCCAGCTCTGCCTGCAGGTGGAAGGAAGTGGATCCCAGTCTGAGTACTCTGTTGCAGCAAGGGAGCAGCACCCTGACTGCAAGGGGGTTACTTCCGAGTAGACCTGCCTGAAGGGGAGAAGCTCTGATCTGTGTGCAGAACCAGCAGAGCCTTCTGTAAGCTGAGCATCTCTGATGGTGTAGCTGGAGGTGGGCACAGCACTGAGTCCTGCAGGGAGCCCCCCTTTGAAGCCACTCTGGGCAGGGGCAGCAAAAGGGAGTCTCTGCCCAAGAGTCACACTCCAGGCTTCCCTCCTGACACCCAGCTTGGATCAGTTCCTAGAAGAAGGACCATCACAGGCTCCAGGCCATGAGGACTGTCTGTGGGGAACCTCCAAGTGCCAGATGCACCTGGATGCAGGACTCCTCACTCCCTGATGGGCAGCCCCCTATCTCCATTCCCATTGGCTTCTCATGGGGTTGGGCTTATTGTAGGGTAGAGAATAGGACTTGATTGAAAGGAGGGTGGGCTCAATGCAGATTTCAGTCCCCCCTTGTGAACCTAGAAAGCCCGCCTCTGACCATGTGCAGAGCTTTGCAGCCCCTGCATCAACCCACACTCAAGTCTTGCAGCAGTTCAAATGCCCGCCTCTGACCATGTGCAGAGCTTTGCAGCCCCTGCATCAACCCACACTCAAGTCTTGCAGCAGTTCAGCTTGGGGTGCATCCAAGCCTTGCATCCCAAGATCAGGGTGATCAAATGTCCCTTTTCCCCCAGGACATGTCCTCCTTTTTAGCCTTGCATCCTGGAAAAAAAATCTTAATTGTCTTAATTAGATGTTCTTGTGAGCATGTAGCTTTCTTGTCATCAATAAATTACATGTGATCAGTGGTACTGTATACTGTATAATAATATTTGAATTTAATAATCATATAGTGTTTAAATTAAGCACATGAAATCACATGAAATATATGTGCACGTGAAATACATATGCACATGAAAACACATAAATTAAACACAATTAAGCACATGACATATATATGATTATTTTTATCTTCTATTTTATCACGTCCTTCATTTTTTGGGGGGTGTCCTACATCTTGGGGGGTTCTAGCCCTCTTGCAATTCTGACATGCAGCAGCTCAGCTTGGAGTGCATCCAAGCCTTGCATCCCAAGATCAGGGTGATCAAATGTCCTCTTTTTCCCCAGGACATGTCCCATTTAACACAACGGTTCTTACTTCTGGGTAGACATGGTTAGGAGGCTGCAAATCAAAGACACTTCCCTGGGAGGCTTTTCTGGGCTCTTTTTAGGGGCAGCTGCCTCTGGCACCCCCAGGAAACTGCCTGCAAGTTGGGGGCAGTTAGAGGCAGCAGTGCTGGCCGGCAGCCCCTTTAAAGAGCTTCCGTTAAAAGAGCTCTTTAAACTCCCCTTTAAAGAGCTGAGTGTCAGGGCTGTATAGCATGCGTGCCAATAGCACACTTGCTTGTTAAGTGAAGCAGAACTTGTTACGTGAAACAAGATTTCTTGGATATTTTTGCTAGTTATGTGAAAATTTGCTTGTTATGTTAAGCGAGGCGCTTGTTAAATGAGGTACCACTATATATATGATTATTTTTAGCTTTTATTTTGTCATGTCCTTCATTTTTGGGGGGGTGTCCTTACATTTAGGGGGGTCCTTGCCCTCTTGCAATTATGACATATGGTCCCCCAATGCAGCAGCCCACCTTGATAAGCAAGGAAGGCAGTTCAAGGAACCCACTTGAATGTGATGCAGGCACAGCAAAACTCTGCACATGTTCAGAGGCAGGCTTGTTCAGAGAAAAGCCTGATTTCCCCAGACCTGGCTCCTTTGGGGCACTTCCCAGACTGCACATTGAGGGGATAATGTCCCATATAAGACAGTAGTGCTTACTTCTGAGTAAACATGCACATAAACTGCACTGTCAATAGATTTTGCCCAGCTTTCCCACCAAGATGACCAGAACATATAAAAGTTGGATCAACAATAGGATTTCCCCCCTTTTGTTTTCTAAGGAGGGAAATTGTGTCTTTCCAGTGGGTCCCAATCCACAGTTTGGGAGTCACTGGTTTTAACACTGGAGTTTAAATACTGGTTTAATACGTGCAGCCCAATGTGCTTTGCATGGGACCAAATTTATTTATTTGTTTGCAGAATTTTTATCAAAATTCAAAAACTGTTAACAACATTAAAAACAAACAACATAGAAATGATGAAGAACAAAAAAAATGATGATGATGGATTTGTGGTTAGAGCACAATCCTAACCATGTCTCCTCAAAAAGAAGCCCCATTTTGTTCAATGGGCCTTATTCCCAGGAAAGGGTCTTAGCATTGCAGCATTAATCAGGCGCAAGTCCAACAGGTTCAGCTTTTTCTAATACGAAGATGCTACAACCAGGAGTATCCCATCCATTTCCCAGTTAATAATAAATCATGTTATAATAATTAATAACAAAAAATAATATTTGGTTTCCTGATCTCCTCTAGATCTGATTCATCCTGGTGTCTCTAAGTCCTTCTCTCAGATTTCAGCAGACGCAGGGAGAGTAATGAGAAGGGTCCTTCTTCTTAGTAATACTTGAACCAACTCCTCAAATTTAAAAAAAAACCCCAAAAAACTAAAACTCCCCCAATCCTTAAAAAAGTGAGCTGGATATTCTACCAATCTGCATTTCTGTAATTATCTGTATATTTGTATAATCCGTAATTATCTTTCCACTTTGGGATCTTGCATCTCAAAAAGTGTGGGATTCCAAGCACATTCAGAATGGAGGGCCATAGGAAACAAGAGGGGTTATAGGGCCTGTTCCCTTTCCCCAAGTCCAATAATCTGGAGAAAACAAATAATTCCTATGAAGACTGTACTTTGGTGGCCAAAAACCTTCAAAGATTTATGATCAGGCCAGAATCTTTCTTGTCCTCCTTGACTACCAAGAGATACAAAAGTAGGACAGAGTGTTTCATACTACAGTGGCGCCTCACGTAACAAATTTAATTCGTTCCAGAGCCATGTTTGTGACCTGAAACATTCTTTATGTGAAGCAGATTGTCCCATAGGAAATAATGGAAACTCAGACAATTGGTTCCAGAACCCCTTAAATATTCATATAAAAATATTAACTGGATGTAAAAATGATGACAAAACACAGAATTGAATTCAAAACATGCATTCAGTGCATGTTCTTATGACGTTTACTTAGGCTGCAATCCTAAGACACTTTCCTGGGAGTAAGCCTCATTTAACACAATGGGGCTTACTTCTGGGTAGACATGGTTAGGAGGCTGCAATCAAAGACACTTTCCTGGGAGTGAGACCCATTGAACACAATGGGGCTTACTTCTGGGTAGACATGGTTAGGAGGCTGCAATCAAAGACACTTTCTTCTGTTATCAAAGACACCTTCAAAGAGTCTCCCTAATTTCTCCTCCTCTTCATCCCGAGCCTCTCTCCGCTGCTCCCTTCTGGTTAGCCCTGAGCTGCTTCCCTCTTCTCCACTGCTCTTCTCTCCCTCTGCCCAGGGGACGCCCAGCCAAAGGAGGAACAGTGCGCAAGTGTTACTTTTCCTAAGGGCAGGCACGCTACGCAGCCCTGATACTTTTTAAAAGGGCTGCCGGCCAGTGCTTCTGCTCCAACTAACAAAGAGTGTGTTTGTTACGTGAAGCAGAATCCTAGAGAAATTTGTGTTTGTTACGTGGAACATACCCCAGGAGATATCGGGAGGAAGGTGCATCTTGCACATATCCCAAGTGTCACCGGTTCTGGGTTCCCAAAATTCTTGGAACGGGACCCCCAAAGTGGAGTCGGGACCCACCTGCCCGGTGAGCAGGACTCAGGGAGACCAGATGTTAAAAGCGCTAAAGAGGACAGGATGTCACAATGTTCTATCTGTAGTATATATATACTGCTTTTCAACTAAAATATTCACAATGCTATTTACAAGAAAATTAACAGCTAATTAATAGCTAATGGGTCTCTGTCCCAAAAGGGCTCACAATCCCAAATGCAAAAGAACCCCAGCAGAAGCCACTTGAAGAGACATTGCTGCGGTGAGGAGGGCCACTTACTCTCCCCCAGCTAAAGAAAAGAGAAGCTCCCACTTGAAAGAGGGCCTCTTTCCCAGTGAGTAGGGGTTGGGCGCCTGAGAAAATGTGGGGCCTCTGAGAGAAATGACGATCCCGACACAACAAAGGGGGAGTCCTGGGCTCTCATTAACGCATTAAAATCCTCTTCATGTCTCCAGAAGCTGGTCTTCCATGTCAGACCATGAAGGCTTTGATTCGGAGGGGAAGCCTCTCCAGCTCTGATGTCCACCGAGTCTCTCTTTGGTTTTTCCTTCTATTTTTTCTTTTCCTTTTCTTTTTTCCTTTTTGAAAAACAAATAATTTTTAAAAAAGATTTTTTCCCAGGACAGAAGGCTGAAAAAGAGGACATGTCCTGGCAAAAGAGAACGTCTGGTCATCCTAAGCCAGGGATCTGGAGAACATCTGGTCACACACCAGACAGGTGAGGCAGTGTCCCCTGTGGGAGTCTTTCCAAAAGTGCTGACAGGTGAGGTGCACAAGAAGGTACAAGAGACTCAGGTGTGTCCTTGAGGTGAACCACAATTCCCAGGAGGCCTTGAACATCCCAATTGACAAACAGCTGACTTCTACTGCTCTTAAGGAAAAGGTAATAAAGGTGCTGGGCTCTTCTTCAGCCCCTGTTCTCTCCTCCTTTGGTGTGGCCTTTTTGGGGCTGGATCCTGGTCTCAGATCTGGGTGAGTGAAAGGGAGGGCTTTGCACCTCCAAACAGGAGACGGTGGATGGAAAAGGGGGCGCTATTCCTGAGTTCAAGGACTGGACTGCCTTGCAGGGGGATCCACAGGGGGTGGTGGTGTCTGGACTGCCTTGATTCTTATACACTGAAGAGAACTGAGTTCACAGGAGCCTCTGGAGGGACACTGACTGATTGAGCCATCCTATTCAGGTCTTCTCAAAAGTGACATTGAGTTCAATGGGGCTTGCTCCCAGGAAGGTGCTCTTAGGATTGCAGGCTGATTCACTTACTCACTGACTCATGAATGCCCAGAGTATCCATGTCAAGAGTACTCTTTATTTACATGATGTGACCACCCACTAAGTAGCCATTTTAACTCTCAAGGGGGTGAAAAGGTGGTGCAAAGTGTTTGGGGCATAGATTGAAGACCGATCAAACCCAGCCCCAAACTCTGCACTGCCCAACTGGGGGGCATGGCAAAGGGATTGCTTCAGTGACTGACTTACTCACTGACTCATCAATGCCCAGCCAAAACCGCTGGGACCAGAATCAGGAAATTTGGGGAGGGTGTTCCTTCCATGATGGAGTCACCCAGTAAGAACCAGTTTTGGGAAATTCCAACCAGAAGGGGCTGAAAGGGGGCGCAAGGCATTTCCCTCCCTATACTTTCCATTGAGAATCCCTGACCTGATCACAGCCCTGTCTCAACCTCTGGACCTAGAAGCATAAAATTTGGGGAGGGTCTTCCTTCTGTGACATCAACTCACACCAAGAACCGATGTTGAGAACTCTTAAGGGGATGAAAAGGGGTGCTTTTGTCCTATACAGTGGTGCCTTCAAAGATGCCTGCTTATCTGACAGGTTATGGACCAGACTCTGCAAGTACTGCTTCTGATGCTTTTTAGCTAGCAAAGTGCAAGAAGACATTGCTTAGGATTGAGGGAACTGAGTAGAGTGCCAAAGGCTGGTGCTCCTTGGACAAGGATGCTCTGCAGTTACAAAAGGGATGGGATTCTCCTTGCTCTTCTAGTTCATGTTTTGAGCAAGCTTTGCTCCCAGGTTGCCAAGGGTCCTGGTCCTGGGTTGTGCAAGTTGTGCAAGGCCAGGTGGGCCGCTGTAAGACACAGGAAGCTGGACTAGCTGGACCTTAGGCCTGATTCAATGGAGGGGCTTCATATACGCATATGAGCATCATTTTAAAATCATATATCAAGTTTGCTCTAAGATTCGTACATTTGATCCATGAGACAAAATACAAGGCAGTTCTATGGTTTCTCTTGGTGGGATCTTTGATGCACATTCAGCTCTGAGCTCACACTGAAGCTCTTTCCACACTCCAAGCATTTATAGGGTTTCTCCCTTTTGTAGGTTCTTTGATGCACAGTCAGGTGAGAGCTTGTACTGAAGCTCTTTTTGCACTCGAAGCATTTATATGGCTTCTCTCCTGTGTGGGTTCTTTGATGCACAGTCAGATATCCTTTCTGAGTGAAGCTCTTTCCACACTCCAAGCATTTATAGGGTTTCTCACCTGTGTGGGTTCTTTGATGCTCAGTCAGGTGTGAGCCTGTACGGAAGCTGTTTTTGCACTCGAAGCATTTATAGGGTTTCTCTCCTGTGTGGGTTCTTTGATGCACGGTCAGGTATGAGCTCCTACTGAAGCTCTTTTTGCACTCAAAGCATTTATATGGCTTCTCTCTTATGTGGTTTCTAAGATGCTCAGTCAGACTTCCATTGTGTCTGAAGCTCTTTCCACAGTCCAAGCATTTATATGGTTTCTCTCCTGTGTGCGTTCTTAGATGCACAGTCAGATATCCATTTTGACTGAAGCTCTTTCCACACTCCAAGCATTTATAGGGTTTCTCCCCTGTGTGGGTTCTTTGATGCCTAGTCAGAATTCCATTGTGACTGAAGCTCTTTCCACAGTCCAAGCATTTATAGGGTTTCTCTCCTGTGTGGGTTTTTAGATGCACAGTCAGACTTCCATTCTGACTGAAGCTCTTTCCACAGTCCAAGCATTTATAGGGTTTCTCCCCTGTGTGGGTTCTTTGATGCACAGTCAGCTGTGAGCTCTGACTGAAGCTCTTTTTGCACTCGAAGCATTTATAGGGCTTCTCTCCTGTGTGGGTTCTTTGATGCACAGTCAGGTGTGAGCTTGTACTGAAGCTCTTTTTGCACTCAAAGCATTTGTATGGCTTCTCTCTTATGTGGTTTCTAAGATGCTCAGTCAGACTTCCATTGTGTCTGAAGCTCTTTCCACAGTCCAAGCATTTATAGGGTTTCTCCCCTGTGTGGGTTCTTTGATGCCTAGTCAGAATTCCATTGTGACTGAAGCTCTTTCCACAGTCCAAGCATTTATAGGGTTTCTCTCCTGTGTGGGTTTTTAGATGCACAGTCAGAATTCCATTGTGACTGAAGCTCTTTCCACACTCCAAGCATTTATAGGGTTTCTCTCCTGTGTGGGTTTTTAGATGCACAGTCAGCTGTGAGCTCTGACTGAAGCTCTTTTTGCACTCGAAGCATTCATAGGGTTTCTCCCCTGTGTGGGTTCTTTGATGCCTAGTCAGAATTCCATTCTGACTGAAGCTCTTTTTGCACTCTAAGCATTTATAGGGTTTCTCCCCTGTGTGGGTTCTTTGATGTACAGTCAGCTCTGAGTTCATACTGAAGCTCTTCTTGCACTCGAAGCATTTATATGGTTTCTCCCCTGTGTGGGTTCTTAGATGCCTAGTCAGGTGTGAGCTGCTACTGAAGCTCTTCTTGCACTCAAAGCATTTATATGGTTTCTCTCCTGTGTGGGTTCTTAGATGCACAGTCAGCTCTGAGTTCATACTGAAGCTCTTCTTGCACTCGAAGCATTTATAGGGTTTCTCCCCTGTGTGGGTTCTTAGATGCCTAGTCAGGTGTGAGCTGCTACTGAAGCTCTTCTTGCACTCAAAGCATTTATATGGTTTCTCTCCTGTGTGGGTTCTTTGATGCACAGTCAGATGTTCATTCTGACTGAAGCTCTTTCCACACTCCAAGCATTTATAGGGTTTCTCCCCTGCGTGGGTTCTTTGATGAGCTAAAAGGCTGGAGTTACTCTTGAAGGTCTTTGCACAGTGAGCACATTTTGTAACCTTCTCTTCAGTGTCTTTTTCTGATCTGACTGGGAGGATGTTGAAGTTGCCAGAATCCTGAGAGTCCAACTTCTTTCTACATTCCTTGATGTTCTCCTTCTTCTCTGATCTGTCCTGAAGCGCAAATTTGGAAGAAAAAGGTGTCCTCTTGCTAGTTGCTTCATGGAGAGGAATCTCCTTACTTTCCCTTACTTTGGAATATTCCTCTTTGATCTCTAGTTCATGGGGACAGACAACAAGTTCTCTCCTCCAGCCAGTGGTGGGTCTCTCCTCCTCTCTCCCTGCTCTGTCTTGATTTCTCAAAGGCTGTGCCTCTTCTTCAAGCAAGGCCATGTCCAACGACCCCCTACTTGGCTCCCTCAAGTCCCCCATTGGTGTCTGGAAAAGAAAAAGAATCCTAATTAGCAGTGCAATGTTAGTGGCTTCTCTAAAGCATAAGTCTGGAGCTGTCTGGTCCAAAGCAAAGACCAATGGATGCCCCGCCACTGACTCGGTCCCTGGAAAGGAGATCCAGGGTCAGAGCTTCACTTAGAGACTATCTCTCAGTGGGCTGTTGTGTTACAATCCAGTGTCAGCCATTCAAGGAGAAATAAGAGCCAAGACAAACCTAGTTCTGTAGAGCAAGGCTTTCTGTTCTTCTATATTATAAAAGGGTGCTGGACATGCCAGACATGCCTCCCTAAATTATGTTTGGAGGACCATTGAAGTGTGGTTGTTGGGCCGGCTCGGTTCTTTCCTTGTTATCTGCCAACTCCCTTTCTACAGATATTTCGGTTTTTAGGGATTTTAAGCCTTTGCTGAGGGAATGATTATTCAGACAAGACAATGAACAGGATAGGACCCTCCTGAAAGCCTCACATTTCCCCCAGATCTATAGCTTTTTTAAATCCACCCACACTAGATCTCGCCAACTTCTGTCAATCTGAGGAAGGCCTTCACGGAATTACGCCTACAAACTATGGCATCTGCGTATCTCAAAGGCAGACTCCAGGCCACCCCTAAACGCCTTAGATTTTGCCTATGTGGATCTGGGGAGGTTGTGCACTCCACTCTTTTCTGCCACCTCTATCACTCTCCCAGGCAGAGATTCTTAGGCCGTATTTTGGCCTCCATTCATTTGGAAAATCCCTTCTGAATTGTGTGCTACCTACTCTCCGATGCTGATTCACATGTTACATACGTGACCTCATTGTATGCAAGGGCTGCCAAGGTCATCTGTTACAACTTTGGAAATTCTGGCACTGCAGGTTCTGAATCCTCAGTTGCTCAGGAGTTGTTCACTTCTGATAAGGCCTATAGGGTCATGATCCAAATGTACTGGTCATTTCCTTCTTGTTCAGAAGTTTTATGGTTCTTCTTGTAATCCTGTTTTAATTGTTTGTAATTCTGGTAGCGTGGAGTGGAGGTCAAAGCATCGGACGACATCTGAGGCCACATGCTCAGGAGGTGAACCATGCTTGCAATTGGCTGGTGTTCAGGGCCATTCACGGGGCTATTTCAGCAAGTTCTCCGGGGAGCCCATGTTCTTAGTAAGAATGGAGAATATGATGGCGAAGGAGTATCCTGAACCGTCAGGGGAAACCTAGTCCAAGTTCTGGACGAAGGAGGCCTCTCTGCTCTTGACTTGGGCAGACAACCTCCTCCTATCGCTAAAAGTGGAGCATCTTGCAGGAGTTTCCAATGCGGCCACCGACTGCCTGAACCGGCAGCAGTTCAGAAGATGGAATGGCAACTGAATGGTTCAGGGAACTACCAAATTCATCAGGCGGCCTCAGCCGAGACTGCTTTTGGCTGCAGGGTGTTGCAGAAGGTGGTGTCCCATTAGGGGTGCCAGATTCCCCACCCTTAGTAGGGAGACAGCACTGTCACATCCCCACCTGTGATGAGCGCCTTCCCTCCTTCCAAAGGGAGAAAGTGGAATTCTGACCATGAATGGAAGGATGACACTTGGCACACCGCATCGGATCAGACATGGCCTTAATGACTGGTGGATTCTGGTCTGGTGGGGCTGGTTGGTATTGGCTGGTTCTGCCTATTTCGCTTTCTGGCTTATTCTTTTATCTGATTACTATGCTGTCTAACACTCGTTCCTGAGCCATTTTTCAAGCACATCTTTTTAGTATGTCTAGGGAGGGGTGTCACAATTTTTTTAGCTCATTGACTGGGTTTATGTGGTGCCCTCCGTGAAGGAGAGGTCCACGTCCGGCTTGCCTCCTCGGGGTGGAGGGGCAGCCTGTGCAGTGCTGAGTGCCCTCCTTCCTTCCTCCTCAAAGAGGAGATTTGGGGTAAGAATTCCACTATTTGAGGTAACAGACCCTGATTCAGGGTTCAACACCCACTTCTCAGGGATCTGCCACTCCGTGGTACAGCAGGAGCTCAACAGCCTCTGCCATATTCTAGCATAGCTGCCACAAGGCAGCTGGAGGTCTACTCAAGGTAAAGGAAGGGAACATTTGCTTCTTTCCCAGTGTCAAGCTCCAGCAGCCACTATGGGTACACTTGGAACTGGACTAGCCAAATAACGCACTGATCTGAGTAGAACCGCCTAAGACTTTCCAGAACAGGAGGAGAGGATCCTGAAAAACCTTCACAGCAAGATCCAGCACCAGCCTGGTTCACCATCCCTGTGCTCTTCTGGGCCTGAACCATCCTCACCCCCACTTTCCTGATCCACCTTCCCTCCATCCTCCTTCTGCCTCAGAAATCACTTCCTGCCACTCAGAGGGAAAATGTATCACCAATGACTCCTGGTGGTCCTCCTGACCAGTGCTTTGGTCCTTCTGCCCACCACAGTTGATGTCTTCAGCAGCTTTCTGACAACCTCTATCTGGCAGCAGATACTGTGGCACCTCACATAACAGATTTAATTCGTTCCGGAGGCATGTTTGTTACATGAAACGTTCTTTACGTGAAGCGGATTTCCCCATAGGAAATAATGGAAACTCAGACAATTGGTTCCACACCCCAAAAAGATTCATAGAAAAATATTAACTGTTTATAAAAATGATTACAAAACACTGGAATTGAATTCAAAACATGCATTCAGTGTGCATGATCCTACAAAGTCTACTTAGGCTGGAATCCTAAAGACACTTTCCTGGGAGTAAGCCCCATTGAACACAATGGGTCTTACTTCTGGGTAGACATGGTTAGGAGGCTGTAATATCAAAGAAATTTTCAAAGTGTCTCCCTGCTTTCTCCTTCTCTCCACCTGAGCCTCTCCCTCCCCTGCTCCCTTCTGGCTAGTCCTGAGCTGCTTCCCTCTTCTCCGCTGCTCTTCTCTCCTCTGCCCAGCGGACACCCGGCCACAGGAGGAACAGCGCAGAAGTGTTGCTTTCGCTATGGGCAGGCGTGCTAGGCAGCCCTGAGGCTTTTGAAAAGTGCTGCCAGCCAGCGCGTCTGCCCCAACTGCCAATGAATCTGTTCTTTAAGTGAAGCACAGTTTGTTATGTGAAGCAGAATCCTGGATAAATTTTTTTGTTACGTGAAACATACTTTACGTGAGGCGTTTCTTATGTGAGGCATCACTGTACTTCAAACCTGGGGAGGCCAACTGAACTCTGGAAAGGTGCTTCTATCCCCCCCAGGACAACTCCTATACCCAATGTTAAGGTTACGACATGGCTCCTATTTGGAGTCCCAATCTGGCCATCAGCATTTAGTGCCCATCTAGTCCAGCTTCCTGTATCTCACAGCAGCCCACCAGATGCCTATTCAGGGAGCACACGTGACACCTGTATCCAGGTACTCCCCTGGCATCTGGTATTCTGATGTTGCCCACCACCACACACACCCCTAATGGCTGGTAAACTGTGATGGTTCTTTCCTCTAGGAATGTGTCCAATCCCTTCTTCAAGGCATGGAGGCTAGATGCCTCCTCTGGCAGGGAGTTCCACAGACCAACTACACGCAAGGTCAAGAAATATTTCCTTTTGTCTGTCCTAACTCTCCCAACATATAATTTTGGTGGATGTCCCCTAGTTCTGGTGTAACGTGAGACAGAAAAGAGCATCACTTTATCCACCCCTTTCATCATCATGTCTCAATCATGTGTCCCCTCCAATCATGTACTTTCAGACTGACCTTGGTACAACCACCTGAGTCAAGCATACTTGCATACACATCTGTCATGTATGGCTTGACTCACTGTGTGATCCACCAGAGGAATGAAGATGGGCTCAGTCATTGAATCGCTTTACTTTGACCCCATAATATGTACTACATATTATACTGGACTTTGTAGATATTTATTTTATTCCCATAAATGTAAATATATCTGCTCTCTGGAAAGGGGAGACACTGAGAAACACACCTGGAAATTTGTGGGTATTTGACAGAATTCCTCTCTGCTGGGCAGTCGTTCGGGGCTGGATCTTCCCTGCACAGTTGCTGAGAGGCTCCCCCTGCTACATCCTCCTCAGTTCCGTCTTCTGAAAGCACCAGTCTTCCAAACTCTGAGTCTTCTGGATCAGGAAGGGGTTGGAAGGGTCCTCTTCAGCTGCAATGACCAGGTTTTCCTTATGATTTTTATTGCAAACAATAAACATAATGAAACAGGCTGTAGTGGTGCAAGTGGTGACAGGCAAGGGCTTTTTAATCAGCAGGCCAGGGTTCAAGACATGGGTCGTCCAAGATGGGGTGAGATCCTGTCCTTAACTCAACTCCTGCCAATGTTTGAAAGCATGTAAATGCAAGTAGATCAACAGATATCCCTTCAATGGGAAAGGAAAACAGCGTTTCATGCGCCTTCTGCAGTCATGCCAGCCCCATCACCACAGATGTGTCTTTGGACAACTTTGGCTCTAAAGGCTTCAGAAATGGGGATGAGCACCGCACCCTACAGTGGGTCACTGTGTGGGACACCTTTACCTTTTGAAAGAGGTTGACAACAAATAAAACACTATATAAAACTGAAGAGTCACTAACTGAATCACTCACTGTCTAACTCACCTGCGTCCAGCCAAAACCACCGGAGCTAGAAGCGTGAAATTTGGGGAGTGTGATGGAGGCAGCCACTAAGAACAAAAGTTGGGAAGTTCAGATTGGCAGGGGGTGAAAAGAGGTTCAGGGGATCTCGCCTTAAACTTAACCCTGATCCACATTCAGCCCCAACCAGTGAACCTGGAAGCAGGAAATGTGGGGAGGGAATTCCTTCCGTGATGCAAGCATCAAATAAGAACCCATTTGGTGTGGTGCCCAGCAGGGATGCCCAGTGCCCAGCACTGCCTGGTGGTGCCTACTGTGGGCACCTGCCATGCCAAGAAGTCCTGCACAGCCAGGTCCAGCTGTCTGTTGGATGCCAGGCTGTGGGTGTTGCAGTGGGGCTGGCTGGGGGGGGAGGGAGATTTATTTATTTATTTATTTTCTATCCCGCCTTTCCTCCCCTGCAAGAGGGAGCTCAAGGCGGCTAACATCAGGAAAAGAATAAAACACCATTAAAATAGATTATAAATACAAATTAAAACACAATTAGATTGAATAACAACAGAGAACAATTAAAACATGCAGACTAAAAAACATTTCTTAAAAACAATAAAACAATAAAATAACTGCCACCCCACCTCTGCCCCATTTTAATAGCTTTTTTAAAATGAAAGGTTTTAAGGCTCCGCCTGAAGCTCTGTATTGAGGGAGCTTTTTTCAGTTCAGTGGGGAGGGAGTTCCAAAGCCGGGGTGCCACCACCGAGAAGGCCCTATCTCTGGCCGCCAACACCTCTCACCTCTCTTAGCGGCGGCACAGATGACCTTAGGTGGGATGCCAGATCTTCCAGAACTCCAGCTCTGGGCAGAACAGAGGCAGCTGCTGTCTGGGGCAGGAAAGGGGCTCTGAACTGGGGGTGGGTCTTCAGCACCACTTTCACTGCCCCATCCCATGGCTTGGCTTCTGCCTCTGACACTGCCCCCCATTGGTCCTCCCTCCCCCCTGGTATCAGCCTTAGCACCCCCAACCTGGGCTCTTCTCTCCCCCATCCCCTCCACTCCCACCCCAGAACTCACCCTCCTGCTGGTCCCCAGAAGGATTCAGGAGAAGGAAGGGAAGAGGAAGGGGTGGAGGGCAGTCCAGGAAGGGGCTGTCCCTCTCCTGCCCCCAGCTTAACCCTCGCAGTGCCAGGGAGAGGAGAGGAGGAAGAGGAAGGATCTTTACAGAAGGAGGATGATCTACCCTACTCTTCCTCCTCCTCCTGTCCAGGCTGCCCCTTTGCTCCCTCCTGCCCTCACTCCCCCTTGCATTGCTCCTTTCCCCCTTCCAGCTACACCACCACCCAGCTCTGCCTGCAGGTGGAAGGAAGTGGATCCCAGTCTGGGTACTCTGTTGCAGACCCAGCAAGGGAGCAGCACCCTAACTCCAAGGCGGTTACTTCCGAGTAGACCTGCCTGGAGAGGAGAAGCCCTGATCAGTGTGCAGAACCAGCAGAGCCTTCTGCATGCTGAGCTCCTCCAGTGGTGTAGCTGGAGGGGGGCACAGCACTGAGTCCTGCAGGGAGCCCCCCCCACCTTTGAAACCACTCTGGGCAGGGGCAGCAAAAGGGAGTCACACCCCAGGCTTCCCTCCTGACACCCAGCTTGGATCAGTTCCTAGGAGAAGGACCATCACAGGCTCCAGGCCATGAGGACTGTCTGTGGGGAACCTCTAAATCACAGATTCATCTGGATGCAGGACTCTTCTAGATGGACAGACCCCTAACTCCATTCTCATTGGCTTATCATGGGGGTGGGCTTGTTGTAGGGGCGGGAATAGGGCTTGATTGAAAGGAGGGTGGGCTCCCTGCAGATTTCAGTTCTCCCCCTTCCTTGTGAACCTAGAAAGACTGCCTCTGACCATGTGCAGAGTTTTGCAGTCCCTGCATCAACCCACACTCAAGTCTTGCAGCAGTTCATATTTTTTTTGTCATAGGTGATCATATGTCCTCTTTTTCCCAGCACATGTCCTCTTTCTTCGCCTTGCGTCCTGGAAAAAAAATCTTAATTGTCTTAATTGGATATTCTGAATGGGATATTCTTGTGAGCATGCAGCTTTCTTCTAATCAATCAATTCCATGTGATCAATGGTGCTGTAAAATAGTTTTGAATTTAATCATCATATAGTCTTTCAATTAAGCACCTGAAATCACATGAAATATATGTGCACATGAAAGCATATAAATTAGCCACAATTAAGCACATGAAATATATATGATTATTTTTAGCTTTTATTTTGTCATGTCCTTCATTTTTTGGGAATCTTTGCCCTCTTGCAATTATGACATATGGTCCCCCCAGTGCAGCAGCCCACCTGGATATGCAAGGAAAGCAGTTCAAGGAATCCGCTTGAATGTGATGCAGGCACAGCAAAACTCTGCACATGTTCAGAGGCACACTTGTTCAGAGAAAAGCCTGATTTCCCCAGATCTGGCTCCTTTGGGGCACTTCCCAGGCTGCACATCAAGGGGATAATGTCCTCTATAAGACAGTAATGCTTACTTCTGAGTAAACATGCACATAAACTGCACTGCCAATAGGTTTTGCCCAGCTTTCCCACCAAGATAACCAGAACATGTAAAAGGGGAATCAACAGTAGGCTGTCCCCCCCTTTTGTTTTCCTTTCAGGGGGAAATTGTGTCCTGCCAGTGGGTCCCAATCCACAGTTTGAGAGTCACTGGTTTAACACTTGCAGCTCAATGTGCTTTGCATGGGACCAAATTTATTTATTTACGATATTTGTTTGTGTGCAGAATTTTTATCCTGCCTTTCTTGGCCAGGCTGACTCAAGGCTGTTAACAACATTAAAAACAATATACATGTAATGAGCAACAAAAAACAAATGATGATGATGGATGTTGGTTAGAGCAGAATCCTAACCATGTCTCCTCAAAAAGAAGCCTCATTTTGTTCAATGGGCCTTATTCCCAGGAAAAGGTCTTTAGCATTGCAGCATTAATCAGACGCAAGTCCAACAGGTCCAGCTTTTTCTAATACAAAGATGCTACAACCAGGAGTATCCCATCCATTTCCCAGTTAATAATAAATCATGTTATAATAATTAATAACAAAAAAAATATTTTGTTTCCTGATCTCCTCTAGATCTGATTCATCCTGGTGTCTCTAAGTCCTTCTCTCAGATTTCAGCAGACGCAGGGAGAGTAATGAGAAGCTTCCTTCTTCTTAGTAATACTTGAACCAACTCCTCAAATTTAAAAAAACCCCACAAAACTAAAACTCCCCCAATCCTTATAAAAGTGAGCTGGATATTCTTACAACCTGCATTTCTGTAATTATCTGTATATTTGTATAATCCGTAATTATCTTTCCACTTTGGGATCTTGCATCTCAAAAAGTGTGGGATTCCAAGCACATTCAGAATGGAGGGCCATAGGAAACAACAGGGGTTATAGGGCCTGTTCCCTTTCCCCAAGTCCAATAATCTGGAGAAAACAAATAATTCCTATGAAGACTGTACTTTGGAGGCCAAAAACCTTCAAAGATTTATGATCAGGCCAGAATCTTTCTTGTCCTCCTCCTTGACTACCAAGAGATACAAAAGTAGGACAGAGTGTTTCATACGACAGTGGAGCCTCACGTAACAAATTTAATTCGTTCCGGAGCCATGTTTGTGACCTGAAACATTCTTTATGTGAAGCAGATTGTCCCATAGGAAATAATGGAAACTCAGACAATTGGTTCCAGAACCCCCTAAATATTCATATAAAAATATTAACTGGATGTAAAAATGATGACAAAACACTGGAATTGAATTCAAAACATGCATTCAGTGCAAGTTCTTATGACGTTTACTTAGGCTGCAATCCTAAGACACTTTCCTGGGAGTAAGCCTCATTTAACACAATGGGGCTTACTTCTGGGTAGACGTGGTGAGGAGGCTGTAATCAAAGACATTTTCCTGGGAGTAAGCCCCATTTAACACAGTGGGGCTTACTTCTGGGTAGACGTGGTTAGGAGGCTGTAATCAAAGACACTTTCCTGGGAGTAAGCCCCATTTAACACAATGGGGCTTACTTCTGGGTAGACGTGGTTAGGAGGCTGTAATCAAAGACACTTTCCTGGGAGTAAGCCTCATTGAACACAATGGGGCTTACTTCAGAGTAGTCACAGTTAGGAGGCAACAATCAAAGACACTTTCTTCAGTCATCAAAGATACCTTCAAAGCTTCTGTGTCAACCTGGAGGTCGGTTTCAAGTGGGGTCCCCCAAGGCTCTGTCTTGGGACTGGTTCTCTTTAACATTTTCATCAATGACTTGGAGGAAGGGATACGGGGGAGCCTGATCAAATTTGCAGATGACACCAAACTGGGAGGAGTAGCAAACACATCAGAAGAAGGAGAAACCTCCAGGAGGATCTGGATAAACTGGAATCCTGGGCTGTAACAAACAGAATGAATTTCAACAGGGAGAAGTGGAAGGTTCTGCACTTAGGCAATAAAAACCAAAAATACAGGTATAAAATGGGGGATACTTGGCTTGGCAGCACAACATGTGAGTGGGATCTTGGAGGTGCTGTGGATCACAAGCTGAACATGAGCCAGCATGTGATGTGTCTGCAAAGAAGGCAAATGCCATTTGAGGCTGCATTAAGAGGACTGGAGCTTCCAAGTCACGAGAAGTTCTAGTTCCTCTTTACTCAGCATTGGTCAGACCTCACCTTGAGTCCTGTGTTCAGTTCTGGGCACCTCACTTGAAGAAAGATGCAGCCAAACTGGAGCAAGTCCAGAGAAGAGTGACAAGAATGATCAGTGGGATGGAAGGGAAGCCCTACGAGGAAAGGTTGGGGGAACTTGGGATGTTCAGCCTGGAGAAGAGGAGGCTGAGGGGAGACATGATTGCCCTCTTCAGATACCTGAAGGGCTGTCATGGGGAGGAAGGGGCTCATTTGTTCATAGGTGCTTCTGAAAGCAGAACTAGAACCAATGGGGACAAACTGCAAGAGAGGAGATTCCGGTTGGATATCCGGAAAAAATTCCTGACGGTGAGGGCGGTTCGGCAGTGGAACAGATTGCCAAGAGAGGTGGTGGACTCTCCCTCACTGGGGGTCTTCAAGCAGAGGCTCGACGATCACCTGTCGGGGATGCTCTAGGGCAGTGGTTCTCAATCTTACTATTGCCGTGACCCCTTTATAAGTTCCTCATGTTATGAGGACCCCAACCATAAAATTATTTTCGTTGCTACTTTATAACTGTAATTTTGCTACTGTTATGAATCGTAATGTAAATATCCGATATGCAGGATGTATTTTCATTGTTACAAATGAAATGTATGTTCTATGCACACATTGAACACAATGGGATTTATTTCAGAGTAGGCATGCATAGGATTGGGCCCTGAGGCTGTCAGCCAGCCCCTGTGCGCGCGCAGCTACAGCCGGAGGTCTGGCAAGACTGACCTAGCCCCCTGCACCAGGGGTCTTTAGGCGACCCCCAGGAAAGCTCTAGGCAACCCCCCCCAAGGGGTCCCGACCCCCACTTTGAGAAACGCTGCTCTAGGGGGATTTCCTGCTGCAGGCAGGGGGTTGGACTAGATGACCTACTAGGTCCCTTCCAACTCTATGATTCTATGATTCTAAGCGTCTCCCCACTTTCTTCTCCTCTTCATCCTGAGCCTCTCTCTCCCCTGCTCCCTTCTGGCCAGCCTGAGCTGCTTCCCTCTTCTCCAGTGCTCTTCTCTCCCTCTGCCCAGCGCACGCCCAGCCAAAGGAGGAACAGCATGGAAGTGTTGCTTTCTCTATGGGCAGGCGCATTAGGCACCCTGATGCTTTTTAAAAGGACTGCCACCCAGTGTATCTGCTCCAACTACCAAAGAGTAGTTTTTGTCACGTGAAGCAGAATCCTAGAGAAATTTGTGTTCGTTACGTGGAACATACCCCAGGAGATATCGGGAGGGAGGTGCATCTTCCACATACCCCAAGTATCACCGGTTCAGGGTTCCCAAAATTCTTGGAACGGGACCCCCAAAGTGGAGTTGGGACCGACCTACTCAGTGAGCAGGACTCAGGGAGACCAGATGTTAAAAGCGCTAAAGAGGACAGGATGCCATAATGTTCTATCTGTAGTATATATATACTGCTTTTCAACTAAAATATTCACAATGCTATTTACAAGAAAATTAATAGCTAATTAATTGCTAATGAGTCCCTGTCCCAAAAGGGCTCACAATCCCAAATGCAAAAGAACCCCAGCAGAAGCCACTTGAAGAGACATTGCTGCGGTGAGGAGGGCCACTTACTCTCCCCTGCTAAAGAAAAGAGAAGCTCCCACTTGAAAGAGGGCCTCTTTCCCAGTGAGTAAGGGTTGGGCCTCTGAGAAAATGTGGGGTTCCTGAAAGAAATGGAGGTCCTGACACAATAAAGGGGGAGTCCTGGGCTCTCATTAACGCATTAAAATCCTCTTCATGTCTCCAGAAGCTGGTCTGCCATGTCAGACAATGAAGGCTTTGATTCGGAGGGGAAGCCTCTCCAGCTCTGATGTCCGCCAAGTCTCTCTTTGGTTTTTCCTTCTATTTTTTCTTTTCCTTTTTTTCCTTTTTGAAAAACAAATAATTTAAAAAAAAAAAGATTTTTTCCCAGGACAGAATGCTGAAAAAGAGGACATGTCCTGGCAAAAGAGAACGTCTGGTCATCCTAAGCCAGGGATCTGGAGAACATCTGGTCACACACCAGACAGGTGAGGCAGTGTCCCCTGTGGGAGTCTTTCCAAAAGTGCTGACAGGTGAGGTGCACAAGAAGGTACAAGAGACTCAGGTGTGTCCTTGAGGTGAACCACAATTCCTAGGAGGCCTTGAACATCCCAATTGACAAACAGCTGACTTCTACTACTCTTAAGGAAAAGGTAATAAAGGTGCTGGGCTCTTCATCAGCCCCTTTTCTCTCCTCCTTTAGTGTGGCCTTTTTGGGGTTAGATCCTGGTCTAAGATATGGGAGAGTGAAAGGGAGGGCTTTGCACCTCCAAACAGGAGATGAGCAGGACAGGTGGATGGAAAAGCCAAAGGAAGAAGGAAAAGGGGGGCTATTCCTGAGTTCAAGGACTGGACCGCCCTGCAGGGGGATCCATGGGGGGGTGGGGGGGAAGGGGTCTGGACTGCCTTAATTCTTTACACTGAAGAGAACTGAATTCACAGGAGCCTCTGGAGGGACACTGACCGACTGAGCAGTCCTATTCAGGTCTACTCAAAAGTAAGTGACATTGAGTTCAATAGGGCTTACTCCCCGGAAGGTGCTCTTAGCATTGCATGCTGATTCACTTAGGGTGCAATCCAGAGTAACTATGGGAGTCCTTGCTCTGGTGTAAGAACAATTTACTCTGGATTGCAATATGAATTTCCCATAGGTTTTCACTAGGTGGTGCAGTAACTGTGAGTGCACATAATGTCTCTTACATGCTCCCATAGTTACTCTGGATTGTAGGGATACTCACTGACTCATGAATGCCCAGCTAAAACCATTGGTCACATGAGTAGCCATGTCAAGAGTACTCTTTATTTACATGTGACCACCCACTAAGTAGCATTTTTTACCCTCAAGGGGGTAAAAAGGGAGTGCAAAGTGTTTGGGGCATAGATTGAACATTGAAGACCATTTAAACCCAGCCCCAAACTCTGCACTGCCCAATTGGGGGGCATGGCAAAGGGATTCCTTCAGTGACTGACTTAGGGCGCAATCCAGAGCAAGTTCATCCTGCTCTGCCCTAACTGCTCTCTCCTAACTATTCTGCATCCAGAGTGTCAGGAAGCCTGGGCTGCCCTAACTGCTCCAGAGCATGCTAAGTCAGAGACAGTTGGGGAGGGCTTGCTCCTGAGTAGACCCCTCTCAGATCACACTGAAGAAGGAACAGCTGTGGTGCCTACATTATAAGGAAGCCCAGCAGTTCCTGACAACCAGTTACAGCTGCAGTTCTTCTAGTGCAAGATGGATGCTTGGAGTGGCCTGCTGTATCCTGAGGTTAGTGGGCTGCCATAGTTGTGCCACATCCTGAGGTTGAGAGGCAGGGGTTGCAGCTAGGCTGGCCAAGAACTCAGATTTTTGGTCAACACTACCATTCTTACTCAGGCCTTATCATGGACCCCTATGGGTCTACTCATTACTATACCTGCTCCTGAGGTGGTATATCTCTGAGGAACTGGAAGAGGCATTTCTGCCTTGAAACAGGCTATGGATACAGAGTAACTGCTCTGCCCTAGGCAATGCTAAACATGCCCTCAACTTGCCTCTCCTGAGCTGCTTAGGCTGCCCCAGTTAGGGCAGAGCAGGTCCACCTCTCTTAGGGCACCCTATCTTGCCTTGCTCTGCCCTAAGCCTCTTCCAGAGTAACTGGGCTGGAGCACCTTGCAGTTGCTCCACCCTAGTGATAGACAGGGCAACCCAAGGGCTCTTATGTGGACAGATTAGTTGCTCTGGATTGTGCTGTTACTCACTGATTCATCAATGCCCAGCCAAAACTGCTGGGTCTAGAAGCGGGAAAGGCAGGAATTTTCTTACCTGTAAATGTAAGTGGGTAACACCAGACTTTGTGATATGAAATGGTGAGTTTACCTTAGGTACAAGAAAGGAGGGGTCTAACCCAAGAGCTACTTTATCATCCTGGAACACACAATGGTTAGGATTAATAGAAATGGATCCCAATTCAAGACTCATCCGGCTGAAGTGGTTGCCACCAAGAAGGTGGTATTTTATGGTCACGAACCTGACAGACACTGAGGCAAGAGGATTCAAAGGGTAAACCCATCAAGACCTTGAGGACCAGATGGAGATTCCAAGTCAGGTAATGGTGCCCTTTAGTGGCTTTGAAAGTTTAGAACCTTTTATAAACATTTGATGTCAGGATGGCCGGAGAAAGCTCCGGACTGCCTAGGACCTAAAATGGTAATGATCATGGAAACTTGCCTCTTAATAGAGTTAGTGCTCAGTCCTTCGTCAATACCCCCTGAAAAAATTCCAGCACATGTGTTACCTTAAGCTTTCCTACTGAGACCCCTTTAGAGTCACACCTTTAGATTGATACCCCTTTAGACTCTCTCTATTAACTGCATAGAGATCCAGGATAGCTTGCAGAGGTCTCAGGTGAAGACAGGACCACGGGTCACTACCTGACATGATACCCTGAAACCCCAAAGGAGCCCAGGGTCATCAGAACTGTCAAAGATGCTGCCCTGATTTGAAGAAGGAGAACCAAGTCCTTTGGAATGGGTTTGCCATTCCTGAGTGATGATACTTGGAAGGCCTGAGGGAAAATAATTGTTTTGGAGCATTTTTGGGAAAGACCTCAACTCTATCCTGGTCAGAATTGGAGTCAAGTTCACTGGCCCTATGGAAATTAAGGCACAACAATGATTTGTCTACTGTCTTGTCCAATAAGACCGAGGAGGAAAGCTGATCATGTTTGTGGTAAGGGTCTTTTGGCCTGAGGCAGACGATGAGTATGAAGAAGTAGAGGATGACAAATCTAATTAATGTCTAGAAACTCATAGGCCAAAATATCATCCTTGGTCCAAAATAACTAACACCAGGGTTAATGTTTCCTACACAGAAGGAAGATCAACTGTCCTCTTATCCCTGTTTTCAAGTGACACAGAGTCAAAAACTCCTCCAGAGCATTTGCTGCCTCAAGAGGCAGAACTGCCTGTCTAAACAGGGATTGTGCTTCAACCACCCAATGCCTTAGACAGATATTGAAAAAGGTAACAAGGGTTAACTCTTTTAAAATATACTTCCCAGGATTGTGGAGAAGAGAGTTAGGCCAGATGGTGAATTTGCCCAGGTCTCAAACCACTGATCTGCAGACATTCAGACTTATAGGTGTAGTGTATTAGAATTACACCATTACAGCCTCTTCACCCCAACAATTCTTAACTTGGGACCTGGGTTGGCATCCAAAGTCCCGAACCCAAATAATAAGTTTTTACACTCTCTCTGTGTTACTTCAACTCTTGTATAGCATGGGTCTTCTGGATCTTTATCAAGACAATGCAGCCATCAGGACCTCTACTTTGGAAATCTGCAATGGCCAAAGTTTCCTGAGGCAAATAATAAAGCTTACCGACCGATTTCTGGCATGTGCTCCCCTGGTGTAGACACTGTTCCCTCTGCATCCATGATAGATGGGCCCACCTCAGAGAAGGGAACTTCTGCCAACTTAGGAATGTTCTGGAGAGACACAAACTTCAACCGCTGGCTTTGTTAGCTTGGTGGAAGAAATAGTTTCTAATAGAAGAAATAGAAATAGAAGAAATAAATATAAATAGGATTATAAACAAGGGAAGCCATTATTACCAAGCAGTCTTGCCTGAGGCTTGAAACCTTCAGAGCAAGACTCGGCCAGTCTGGGCTGGTTTAGGCTGGTTCTTTAAACAGTTCCTCTGCTGAGCAGCAGGATAAGAAATATGATTACCATAGACCAGTGATTTTCAACCAGTGTGCCGTGGCACATTGGTGTGCTGCGGATAGTCCTCAGGTGTGCCGCAGGAATTTGGAGATTGACATTAATTAATAGAAAAATTGGGATATCTGAACACCCTGGTGTGCCTTGTCAATGGTAGAAACATGATGGTCTGCCTTGACAATTTCAGTTCCTTGTTAAGTGTGAGATGTTAAGCTCTTGTTAAGCCCTGAGATGAAAAAGGTTGAAAATCACTGCCTTAGACAATAATCTAAGAAACTGGTCCACAGGAAAGACGGCATATCTAGGCTGTTGTACACACTGGAGTTTCCTTCTCCCGAGGATTTGTCCCTTCGGAAACCTCTGAGGAGCCTGACGTCATGAGTCTGGGGGAAGCCTAATCTTTGGATGACCTTATAGATGATGAACACTTGCAGTGGTTTGAAGGGGTCAGTTCCTCTAACTCCAAAGGGGAGAGTGACTGAGGAATGTAGAAAAGGCAACAGAGGCCTTATAGTTCTCTTAAGGTAAGGACCCAGCGAGCAAGGCTCCTGTGGAGGCTCTGCTGCAGGGCATAATCTTTCTATCACAGCTTTTTCCAGAAGGTTCTGGACCCACAATGCCGCATGTGTCTAGGCTTCCTGAGTTTTGTTTCTTTTTTATTATTATTATTATTGTTTGTTTGTTTTGGTTTCATTGTTTTCTTTCCCTTTCGCACCTACTAGTCCATGACCTCAGAAATGTGTGGTAAATTACTGAACCTTGTGAGTAATTTCACTTTTGCTAAGGCAACAGCTATGAGGCATGACGTTTTGAGACTCATCTGGGTCACTGTAGGGTGTGGAGAATGAGACACTTGGCACCTCCATGTCTCTGCACCATCACTGCCCTCGCCACTGGTCACTGCTGGACAGACAAGTAATATAGTTCCTGTCATGAAAACACCTCTCCAAAGGTGCTCTGCATGCAGTTTCCAACAGACAACCTTAATATCCTTCCTGCCTCCCTCTCCAATCCAGGCCTGGACCTTGAAAAACTCACTGTGCACCTTGCTGACGGAAAACTGGAACAGGCAAAATGTCCGCCGATAACCACCGGGATCACGAAAAAGGCAGGCGCAGCTGCAAGCGCCAGTGTGAGGCGCGGGAAACTTGGTTCCTCAAAGTGGCGGGTGCGAGGGGTGGTGCCCGCCCTGAGGCCTCCGCTGCCATTGATAGCACTGCCTCCTCTGTGCACTGATTTGTACGCTGGTCCTCCGTGCACCGGCAAATCCTCTTAGGGAAGCAGGAGTGGTGGGCGCTGTGGCGGCTGGTGCGCACGCAGCCAGGGAGCTTTTTCTGTGCATCTGTCTTCATATGTACCCTTCTTCTGCTCCCAACCAAGCTCTAGCGCTGGAATGGAGGCAGTGCCCGCAGGCGACCTCCACCCGGCCACTGAGCGGGCTCGAATGAGGGGGCAGGGCCCTCAGGATACCCTCCTCATCGCCCAAAAGCCCACGGGCACGAACGAGGGGGCAGGGCCCTCAGGATACCCTCCTCGTTGCCCCAAAAGGCCGCCGACCGCGGCTGCAGCTGCCAAAGTGTGGCGAGGGGGGATCCATACAGGGCCCCTAGCACCAGATTCCCTCAGGGTCTGTGGTAGTCCCAGGCCAGGAGGGGCAAGCCTGTCCAGATGCCCTGGTTCCCAAGTGTCAGTCAGAAAGGGAAAGACAGGGCAGAATGGAGAGAGAAGCACAGGGAAATGGAGGCAGGTGTAGAGAAGAAGTAGAAGGAAGGAGACAGGCCCTCTCTGTAGGCCTCTCCTGCATCGTAGGCCTCAGTTGCCCTGTAGGTCTCAGTAGGCTTCTTAGGCCCTGCAGACCTCTCCTGCCTTGTCCTGGACTAATCCACTCCATAAAGAGAAAAGAGCACAGGGAAACAGAGGCAGGTGTAGAGAAGAAGTAGAAGAAAGGAGACAGGCCCTCTCTGTAGGCCTCTCCTGCACTGTAGGCCTCAGTAGGCTTCCCAGGCCCTGTAGGCCTCTCCTGCCCTGTCCTGGAGTAATCCAATTCACAAAGAGGAAAGAGCATAGGGAAATGGAGGTAGGTGTAGAGAAGAAGTGGAAGAAAAGGGACATGCCCTCTCTGTAGGCCTCTCCTGCATCATAGGCCTCAGTAGGCTTCTTAGGCCCTGTAGGCCTCTCCTGCCTTGTGCTGGACTAATCCACTCCATAAAGAGAACAGAGCACAGGGAAATGGAGGCAGGTGTAGAGAAGAAGTAGAAGAGACAGGCCCTCTCTGTAGGCCTCTCCTGCATTGCAGGCCTCAGCAGGCTTCCTTGGCCCTGAAGGCCTCTCCTGCCTTGTGCTGGACTAATCCACTCCATAAAGAGAACAGAGCACAGGGAAATGGAGGCAGGTGTAGAGAAGAAGTGGAAGAGACAGGCCCTCTCTGTAGGCCTCTCCTGCATTGCAGGCCTCAGCAGGCTTCCTTGGCCCTGAAGGCCTCTCCTGCCTTGTGCTGGACTAATCCACTCCATAAAGAGAACAGAGCACAGGGAAATGGAGGCAGGTGTAGAGAAGAAGTGGAAGAGACAGGCCCTCTCTGTAGGCCTCTCCTGCATTGCAGGCCTCAGCAGGCTTCCTTGGCCCTGAAGGCCTCTCCTGCCTTGTGCTGGACTAATCCACTCCATAAAGAGAACAGAGCACAGGGAAATGGAGGCAGGTGTAGAGAAGAAGTGGAAGAGACAGGCCCTCTCTGTAGGCCTCTCCTGCATTGCAGGCCTCAGCAGGCTTCCTTGGCCCTGAAGGCCTCTCCTGCCTTGTCCTGGACTAATCCACTCCATAAAGAGAACAGAGCACAGGGAAATGGAGGCAGGTGTAGAGAAGAAGTAGAAGAGACAGGCCCTCTCTGTAGGCCTCTCCTGCATTGCAGGCCTCAGCAGGCTTCCTTGGCCCTGAAGGCCTCTCCTGCCTTATCCTGGACTAATCCACTCCACAAGAGGAAAAGAGAAGGGCAGAGGCAGTATAAAGGCAGAAAAGAAGCTGAAAACAGAAGCCAAAGAGGTAGAAAAGAGAAGGAGACTGGCTGTGCTCTATAGGCCTTGCTCAAAAGGAGCCAGAGCCGGACTAGGAGGGGCTGCCCCGCACAGGAAGGAGACAAAACGACGTCCGGCCCTGTCTCGTTGGTGGGCGGGGCAAACCCAGTCATTACTGAATGCACCTTTTCCCTCCTCCAGAGAATTTGGGGAGGGTGTTCCTTCCATGATGGAGTCACCCACTAAGAACCAGTTTTGGGAAATTCCAACCAGAAGGGGCTGAAAGGGGGCACAAGGCATTTCCCTCCTTGTACTTTCCATTGAGAATCCCTGACCTGATCACTGCCCTGTCTCAACCCCTGGACATAGAAGCATGAAATTTGGGGAGGGTCTTCCTTCTGTGACTTCAACTCACACCAAGAACCAATGCTGAGAACCCTTAAGGGGCTGTAAAGGGGTGCAATGTGTTTTTGCCCTATACAGTGGTGCCTTCAAAGATGCCTGCTTATCTGACAGGTTATGGACCAGACTCTGCAAGTACTGCTTCTGATGCTTTTTAGCTAGCAAAGTGCAAGAAGACATTCCTTAGGATTGAGAGAACTGAGTAGAGTGCCAAAGGCTGGTGCTCTTTGGACAAGGATGCTCTGCAGTTACAAAAGGGATGGGATTCTCCTTGCTCTTCTAGTTCATGTTTTGAGCAAGCTTTGCTCCCAGGTTGCCAAGGGTGGTGGTGGGGCCTTGCAGGAGCTAGCAGGACATCAGCAATGCTGGAAACCATACACACCTGGCAATCCCTGTCAAAGGGGAGCTACAGGGATGTTTAGGTGAGGCCTCTCTCTAAGATTGGGTCTGACTGTGGAGAGAAGAAGCTCCTAGTGGGAGACACCAGGCCCTTCAAAGGACTTCTTTGGGCTCAGGAATGTATATCCAATAAAATGAATTTCTCCATTATGGACAACCATTGAGAGACACAGACTTTATCGCTGAAAACTGTAGGACTCACAACAAACCTGGACTCACACCTGGCAGTCCCTCTCAATGGGGAGCCCCCATGGGATGTTCGGGTGAAGCCTCTTTCTAAGATTGGGTCTGACTGTGGAGAGGGAAGAAGCTCCTAGTGGGAGACACCAGGCCCTCCAAGGGACTTCTCGGGGATCAGGAATGTATATTTGCACCCAATAAAATTCCTGGATCCACCTCAGACCCAATCCAGGAGGAATTTCTCCATTATGGACAACCATTGAGAGAGGCAGACTTTATTGTTCAAAACTGTAGGAATCACAACAATAACAGTACAAACACACAAGTTCAAAAACAGGCATCCATTGAAATGAATGGCCTGGCCTAATATGGTTTGTGAAGGAAGCTGTTCCAAAGTCTGCCACAAAGTCTGGTGGTGATTCTTCTGTTCTTCGTATGGAGATATGGCGGCTCCTTCAGTACAGAGAGGCTCCGTTCTTACTTATTATGGCTGAGAAATACCAAGAGGGTGCCCAGCTTGGGGAGAAGCAGAGTGACAGACGAGGGGACTCATTCCAGTTCTAGCCAGCCTGCTCTGCTGGCAAATAGTTCTTGCCCCAAAGGGTCTGCAGAGGGCATTCCCAGTCAGACTGTCTCTCCCTCACCCCAGCTCTGGCCCTTGACTCTGGGGAAAGGGACATGCAACAGCTTGCCCCAGTGCTGGCTGGAACTCAAGGGTCTCTGGAAACCAGTCCCCCTCTCTGAACACCCCTCCTTTCCTTTGGATCTTTCTCCAGTTCATTTCTTCCCTTGGTTGGCTTCTCCTTGAACACACTCCCAATTCCTAGTGCTTCATCCTCCATTCCCATGTTCCACCCCCAATATTCCCATGTCCCCCCGCACCTTCCCAGTATCAGGGTTACGTGAAGGTGAATTACTCACTGTATCCTAATGACAGTCATAGACCAGCACAGAAATTAAATGAATGATAGCACTACGTGGAAATTAAGATGGATAAAAAGTACAGTTAAGATCCAAGAACAGAAGCATTAAGTTAGAAATAAACTTAGAGATAAAAAAGCAAACTACCTGTGACTTGCATATAATGCAGAGAGGCTGAAACATTTCACATTCCAAAGTTGCTCAAAGAGCTAAAAATAAACTTAGTAAAACATAAAATCCCCCCACGTTTCTTATATGCCTCCTTTTCAGGAATTAAATGTGTTCCCATCTTATATTTGGAGCCCTTCTAGCTGGTCATCCTGTGCACTGTCTCTCCTAACCCATGAAGAAGAGGACGACAGTCTCTCACCATCCTTTTTGGGGACATTCATCATGGGTGATAGAAACTTGGCAACACTGTGCATGATAGTAGGATTTCCATTTGTAGGAATTCTGGTTACTTTTTGATGGGAAAACCTTTCAATAACCGGGAAGTAAACTCTGCATGGCTTCTATTCAGAACATGATCTCTAGCAGTGAGTGATCAACAGTTCCAACCTGGCCTGAACCACACGGACAGATCAGGTCAAGATCAATACTGTGAAGAAAAAGCAAAAGTGGCCACTAGTTACAGTACAATTTGTGCAGGATTGTGTGCAATTATGGTACAATTGTGTCCTGTACAGTTGTGCAAGGCCAGCTGGGCCGCTGTAAGACACAGGAAGCTGGACTAGCTGGACCTTAGGCCTGATTCAATGGAGGGGCTTCATATATTCATATGAGCATCATTTTAAAATCATATATCAAGTTTGCTCTAAGATTCGTACATTTGATCCATGAGACAAAATACAAGGCAGTTCTATGGTTTCTCTTGGTGGGATCTTTGATGAACATTCAGCTTTGAGCTCACACTGAAGCTCTTTCCACACTCCAAGCATTTATAGGGCTTCTCTCCTGTGTGGGTTCTTTGATGCACAGTCAGCTGTGAGCTTGTACTGAAGCTCTTTTTGCACTCATAGCATTTATATGGCTTCTCTCCTGTGTGGGTTCTTTGATGCACAGTCAGATATCCTTTCTGAGTGAAGCTCTTTCCACACTCCAAGCATTTATAGGGTTTCTCCCCTGTGTGGGTTATTTGATGCAAAGTCAGACTTCCATTCAGACTGAAGCTCTTTCCACACTCCAAGCATTTATATGGTTTCTCCCCTGTGTGGGTTCTTTGATGCAAAGTCATGTATGAGCTCCTACTGAAGCTCTTTCCACACTCCAAGCATTTATAGGGCTTCTCCCCTGTGTGGGTTCTTAGATGCACAGTCAGATGTACACTCTGACTAAAGCTCTTTCCACACTCCAAGCATTTATATGGTTTCTCCCCTGTGTGGGTTCTTTGATGCACAGTCAGGTCTGAGCTCGTACTGAAGCTCTTTTTGCACTCAAAGCATTTATATGGTTTCTCCCCTGTGTGGGTTCTTAGATGCAAAGTCATGTGTGAGCTCTTACTGAAGCTCTTTTTGCACTCCAAGCATTTATAGGGTTTCTCCCCTGTGTGGGTTCTTAGATGCACAGTCAGATGTTCACTCTGACTGAAGCTCTTTCCACACTCCAAGCATTTATAGGGTTTCTCCCCTGTGTGGGTTCTTAGATGCAAAGTCAGGTGTGAGCTTGTACTGAAGTTCTTTTTGCACACAAAGCATTTATAGGGTTTCTCTCCTGTGTGGGTTATTTGATGCACAGTCAGATTTCCATTTTGACTGAAGCTCTTTCCACAGTCCAAGCATTTATAGGGTTTCTCTCCTGTGTGGGTTATTTGATGCAAAGTCAGATTTCCATTTTGACTGAAGCTCTTTCCACACTCCAAGCATTTATAGGGCTTCTCCCCTGTGTGGGTTCTTTGATGCAAAGTCAGACTTCCATTTTGACTGAAGCTCTTTCCACACTCCAAGCATTTATAGGGTTTCTCCCCTGTGTGGGTTCTTAGATGCACAGTCAGGTCTGAGCTCATACTGAAGCTCTTTTTGCACTCAATGCATTTATATGGTTTCTCCCCTGTGTGGGTTCTTAGATGCAAAGTCATGTGTGAGCTCCTACTGAAGCTCTTTTTGCACTCAAAGCATTTATAGGGTTTCTCCCCTGTGTGGGTTCTTTGATGCACAGTCAGCTGTGAGCTGTTACAGAAGCTCTTTCCACACTCCAAGCATTTATAGGGTTTCTCCCCTGTGTGGGTTCTTTGATGCACAGTCAGATGTTCATTCTGACTGAAGCTCTTTTTGCACTCCAAGCATTTATAGGGTTTCTCCCCTGTGTGGGTTCTTTGATGCACAGTTAGCTGTGAGCTGTTACTGAAGCTCTTTCCACACTCCAAGCATTTATAGGGTTTCTCTCCTGTATGGGTTCTTTGATGCACAGTCAGATGTTCATTCTGACTGAAGCTCTTTCCGCACTCCAAGCATTTATAGGGTTTCTCCCCTGCGTGGGTTCTTTGATGCAAAGTCAGATTTCCATTCAGACTGAAGCGTGTTCCACATTCCAAACATTTATAGGGTTTCTCCCCTGTGTGGGTTCTTTGATGAGCTAAAAGGTTGGAGTTACTCTTGAAGGTCTTTGCACAGTGAGCACATTTTTTAACCTTCTCTTCAGTGTCTTTTTCTGATCTGACTTGGAGGATGTTGAAGTTGCCAGAATCCTGAGAGTCAAACTTCTTTCTACATTCCTTGTTTTTCTCCTGCTTCTTTGATCTGTCCTGAAGCGCAGATTTCTGCCTCTTGCGGCTCCTCCTTTTGGAAGAAAAAGGTGTCCTCTTGCTAGTTGTTTCATGGAGTGGAATCCCTTTACTTTCCCTTTCTCTGGAATATTCCTCTTTGATCTCTATTTTATGGAGACAGACGAGTTCTCTCCTCCAGCCAGTGGTCAGTCTCTCCTCCTCCCTCCCTGCTCCGTCTTGATTCCTCAAAGGCTGTGCCTCTTCTTCAAGCAAGGCCATGTCCAAGGACCCCCTACTTGGCTCCCTCCAATCCCCCATTTGTGTCTGGAACAGAAAGAGAATCCTGATTAGCAGTGCAATGTTAGTGGCTTCTCTAAAGCACAAGTCTGGAGCTGTCTGGTCCAAAGCAAAGACCAATGGATGCCCTGCCACTGACTTGTTCCCTGGAGAGGAGATCCAGGATCATCTAGCACCATCCCTGTGCTCTCCTGGGCCTGAACCATCCTCACCCCCACTTTCCTGATCCACCTTCCCTCCATCCTCCTTCTGCCTCAGAAATCACTTCCTGCCACTCAGAGGGAAAATGTATCACCAATGACTCCTGGTGGTCCTCCTGACCAGTGCTTTGGTCCTGCTGCCCACCACAGTTGATGTCTTCAGCAGCCTTTCTGACAACCTCTATCTGGCAGCAGATACTGTTGCACCTCACGTAATAGATTTAATTCGTTCCGGAGGCATGTTTGTTACATGAAACGTTCTTTAATTGAAGCGGATTTCCCCATAGGAAATAATGGAAACTCAGACAATTGGTTCCACACCCCAAAAAGATTCATAGAAAAATATTAACTGTTTATAAAAATGATTACAAAACACTGGAATTGAATTCAAAACATGCATTCAGTGTGCATGATCCTATAAAGTCTACTTAGGCTGGAATCCTAAAGACACTTTCCTGGGAGTAAGCCCCATTGAACACAATGGGTCTTACTTCTGGGTAGACATGGTTAGGAGGCTGTAGTATCAAAGAAATTTTCAAAGTGTCTCCCCGCTTTCTCCTTCTCTCCATCCTGAGCCTCTCCCTCCCCTGCTCCCTTCTGGCTAGTCCTGAGCTGCTTCCCTCTTCTCCGCTGCTCTTCTCTCCTCTGCCCAGCGGACACCCGGCCACAGGAGGAACAGCGCAGAAGTGTTGCTTTCGCTATGGGCAGGCGTGCTAGGCAGCCCTGAGGCTTTTGAAAAGTGCTGCCAGCCAGCGCGTCTGCCCCAACTGCCAATGAATCTGTTCTTTAAGTGAAGCACAGTTTGTTATGTGAAGCAGAATCTTGGATAAATTTTTTTTTGTTACGTGAAACATACTTTACGTGAGGCGTTCCTTATGTGAGACATCACTGTACTTCAAACCTGGGGAGGCCAATTGAACTCTGGAAAGGTGCTTCTATCCCCCCCCAGGACAACTCCTATACCCAATGTTAAGGTTACGACATGGCTCCTATTTGGAGTCCCAATCTGGCCATCAGCATTTAGTGCCCATCTAGTCCAGCTTCCTGTATCTCACAGCAGCCCACCAGATGCCTATTCAGGGAGCACACGTGACACCTGTATCCAGGTACTCCCCTGGCATCTGGTATTCTGATGTTGCCCACCACCACACACACCCCTAATGGCTGGTAAACTGTGATGGTTCTTTCCTCTAGGAATGTGTCCAATTCCTTCTTCAAGGCATGGAGGCTAGATGCCATCACCAACTCCTGTGGCAGGGAGTTCCACAGACCAACTACACGCAAGGTCAAGAAATATTTCCTTTTGTCTGTCCTAACTCTCCCAACATGGATGTCCCCTAGTTCTGGTGTTATGTGAAAGGGAAAAGAGCATCACTCTATCCACCCCCTTTCATCATTTGTATGTCTCAATCAGGTGTCCCCTCCAATCATGTACTTTAAGTCTGACTTTGGTACAACCACCTGAGTCAAGCATACTTGCATACATATCTTTCATGTATGGCTTGACTCACTGTGTGATCCACCAGAGGAATGAAGATGGGCTCAGTCATTGAATCTCTTAACTTTGACCCCATAATATGTACTACATATTATACCGGACTTTGTAGATATTTATTTTATTCCCGTAAAGGTAAATATATCTGCTCTCTGGAAAGGGGAGACACAGAAACACACCTGGAAATTTGTGGGTATTTGACGGAATTCCTCTCTGCTGGGCAGTCGTGTGGGGCTGGATCTTCCCTGCACAGTTGTTGAGAAGCTCCCCCTGCTACGTCCTCCTCAGTTCCATCTTCTGAAACCACCAATCTTCCAATGTCTGGATCTTCTGGATCAAGAAGGGATTGGAAGGGTCCTCTTTGGCTGCAATGACCAGGTTTACCTTATGATTTTTATTGCAAACTCTAAACATAATGAAACAGGCTGTAGTGGCGCAAGTGGTAACATGCAAGGGCTTGTTAATCAGCAAGCCAGGGTTCAAGACATGGGTCCTACAAGATGGGGTGAGATCCTGTCCTTAACTCAACTCCTGCCAATGTTTGAAAGCATGTAAATGCAAGTAGATCAACAGATATCCCTTCAGTGGGAAAGGAAAACAGTGTTTCATGCGCCTTCTGCAGTCATGCCAGCCCCATCACTACAGATGTGTCTTTGGACAACTCTGGTTCTAAAGGCTTCAGAAATGGGGATGAGCACTGCACCCTACAGTGGGTCACAAATAGCATGACTGTGGGGGATACCTTTACCTTTTGAAAGAGGTTGACAACAAATAAAATTGAAGTGACTCTATAAAACTGAAGAGTCACTGACTCAGTCACTCACTGTCTAATTCATCTGTGCCCAGCCAAAACCACCGGAGCTAGAAGTGTGAAATTTGGGGAGTGTGATGGAGGCACCCACTAAGAACCAATTTTGGGAAGTTCAAACTGGCAGGGGGTGAAAAGAGGTGCAAGGGATTTCACCCTAAACTTAACTGCCTGATCAACATTCAGCCCCAACCAGTGAACCTGGAAGCAGGAAATGTGGGGAGGGAATTCCTTCCCTGACGCAAGCATCAAATAAGAACCCATTTGGTGTGGTGTCCAGCAGGAATGCCCAGCAGTGGTGGGCACCAGCAGGTTCGCACCTACTCTACAGAACCGGTTGTTAACAAGAGATAGGACATATAAAGTTTAAAAATAGCCATTTAAAAGTGGCTGCCAGATGGGCAGAGAACCGGTTCTTAATTTCTTTGAAGCCCATCACTGAAGCCCAGTGCCCAGCACTGCCTGGTGGTGCCTACTGTGGGTGCCAGCCAGTGGTGGGCACCAGCAGGTTCGCACCTACTCTACAGAACCGGTTGTTAATGAGAGATAGTATATATAAAGTTTAAAAATAGCCATTTAAAAGTGGCTGCCAGATGGGCAGAGAACCGGTTGTTAATTTCTTTGAAGCCCATCACTGGTGCCAGCCATGCCAAGTCCTGCACAGCCAGGTCCAGCTGTCTGTTGGATGCCAGGCTGTGGGTGTTGCAGTGGGGCTGGCTGTGGGGAGGGAGACGCTAGATCTCCCATACCTCCACCTCCTGCTCCAGCTCCGGGCAGAACAGAGGCAGTTGTTGTCTGCGGCAGAAAAGGGGCTCTGAACTGGGGGGTCTTCAGCACCACTTTCACTGCCCCCATCCCATGGCTTGGCTTCTGCCTTTGTCACTGCCCCCCACCAGTCCTCCTCCCCCCCATCAGCATCAGCGCCCCCAAACTGGGCTCTTCTCTCCCCCATCCCCTCCACTCCCACCCCCAGAACTGACCCTCCTGCTGGTCCCCAGAAGGATTCAGGAGAAGGAAGGAAAAAAAAGAAAGAGGAAGGGGTGGAGGGCAGTCCAGGAAGGGGCTGTCCCTCTCCTGCCCCATCTTAACCCTCACAGTGCCAGGCAGAGGTAAGGAGGAAGAGGAAGGAAAGATCTCTGCAGAAGGAGGAAGATCTACCCTCCTCCTGTCCAGGCTGCCCCTGTGCTCCCTCGAACCCTCACTCCCCCTTGCATTGCTCCTTTCCCCCCTCCAGCTACACCACCGCCCAGCTCTGCCTGCAGGTGGAAGGAAACGGATCCCAGCCTGGATACTCTGTTGCAGACCTGGCAAGGGAGCAGGACACTGACTGCAAGGGGGTTACTTCCGAGTAGATCTGCCTGGAGGGGAGAAGCCTTGATCTGTATGCAAAACCAGCAGAGCCTTCTGCATGCTGAGCATCTCCAGTGGCGTAGCTGGAAGGGGGCGCAGCACTGAGTCCTGCAGGGAGCCCCCCCCCCCCCTTTGAAACCACTCTGGGCAGGGGCAGCAAAAGGGAGTCACACCCCAGGCTTCCCTCCTGACACCCAGCTTGGATCTGTTCCTAGGAGAAGGACCATCACAGGCTCCAGGCCATGAGGACTGTCTGTGGACAACCTCCAAGTGTCAGATGCACCTGGATGCAGGTCTCTTCACTCCTTCCTGGACAGACCCATCTCTCCACTCCCATTGGCTTAGCATGGGGTTGGGCTTCTTGTATGGGAGGGAACAGGGCTTGACTGAAAGGAGGGTGGGCTCCCTGCAGAATTCAGCCCTCCCTTGTGAACCTAGAAAGCCTGCCTCTGACCATGTGCAGAGTTTTGCAGCCCCTGCATCAACCCACACTCAAATCTTGCAGCAGTTCATATGTCATAGGTGATCATATGTCCTTTTTTTCCCATGACATGTCCTCTTTCTTAGCCTTGCATCCTGGAAAAACATCTTAATTGTCTTAATTGGATATTCTTAACTGGATATTCTTATGAGCATGCAGCTTTCTTCTAATCAATCAATTCCATGTGATCAATGGTGCTGTATAATAGTTTTGAATTTAATAATCATATAGTCTTTTAAATTAAGCACATGAAATCACATGAAATATATGTGCACGTGAAATATATGTGCACATGTGCACATGAAATTAACCACAGTTCAGCACATGATGCTGTATAATAATTTTGAATTTCATAATCATGTAGTGTTTAAATTAAGCACATGTAATATGTTTAAATTAAGCACATGTGCACATGAAGTCAAATAAATTGACCACAATTAAGCACATGAAATACAGTGGTGCCTCACATAAAGAGCTTAATTCGTTCTGGAGGCATGCTCTTTAAGTGAAACGCTCTTTAAGTGAAGCAGATTTTTCCATAGGAAATAATGGAAACTCAGACTATTGGTTCCACAACCCTCAAAATATTCATATAAAAATATTAATTGGATGTGAAACGCTTGTTAAGCGAGGCGCTTGTTAAGTGAGGTACCACTGTATATATGATTATTTTTAGCTTTTATTTTGTCATGTCCTTCATTTTTTGGGGGTGTCCTACATTTTTGGGGAATCCTTGCCATCTTGAGATTATGGCATATGGTTCCCCCCATGCAGCAACCCACCTTGATATGCAAGGAAAACAGTTCAGTGTGTTTTCAAACCACTTGAATGTGATGCAGGCACAGCAAAACTCTGCACATGTTCAGAGGCACACTTGTTCAGAGACGAGCCTGATTTCCCCAGACCTGGCTCCTTTGGGGCACTTCCCAGGCTGCACATCAAGGGGATAATGTCCCCTATAAGACAGTAGTGCTTACTTCTGAGTAAACATGCACATAAACTGCACTGTCAATAGATTTTGCCCAGCTTTCCCACCAAGATGACCAGAACATATAAAAGCTGAATCAACAATAGGATTTTTCCTCCTTTTGTTTTCTAAGGGGGGAAATTGTGTTCTGCCAGTGGGTCCCAATCCACAGTTTGGGAGTCACTGGTTTAACACTTGCAGCCCAATGTGCTTTGCATGGGACCAAATTTATTTATTTACAATATTTGTTTGCAGAATTTTTATCCCACCTTTCTTGGCCAGGCTGACTCAAGACTGTTAACAACATTAAAAACAATATACATGTAATGAACAACAAAAAACAAATGATGGACATGTGGTTAGAGCACAATCCTAACCATGTCTCCTCAAAAAGAAGCCCCATTTTATTCAATGGGTCTTATTTGCAGGAAAGTGTCTTTAGTATTGCAGCCTTAATCAGGTGCAAGTCCAACAGGTCCAGCTTTTTTCTAATACAAAGATGTATACAGGAGTATCCCATGCATTTCCCAGATAATAAATATTAATAAATAGTTTTATAATAATTAATAACAAAAAATAATATTTTTTGTTTCCTGATCTCCTCTAGATCTGATTTATCCTGGTGTCTCTAAGTCCTTCTCTCAGATTTCAGCAGATGCAGGGAGAGTAATGAGAAGCTTCCTTCTTCTTAGTAATACTTGAAACAACTCCTCAAATTAAAAAAGCCCCACAAAACAAAAACTCCCTCAATCTTTAAAAAAGTGAGCTGGATATTCTACCAATCTGCATTTCTGTAATTATCTGTATATTTGTATAATCCATAATTATCTTTCCACTTTGGGATCTTGCATCTCAAAAAGTGTGGGATTCCAAGCACATTCAGAATGGAGGGCCGTAGGAAACAACAGGGGTTATAGGGCCTGTTCCCTTTCCCCAAGTCCAATAATCTGGAGAAAACAAATAATTCCTATGAAGACTGAACTTTGGAGGCCAAAAACCTGGAAAGATTTATGATCAGGCCAGAATCTTTCTTGTCCTCCTCCTTGACTACCAAGAGATACAAAAGTAGGACAGAGTGTTTCATACGACAGTGGCGCCTCACGTAACACAATTCATTTGTTCCAGAAGCATGTTTGTTGCGTGAAACGTTCTTTACTTGAAGCGGATTGTCCCTTAGGAAACAATGGAAACTCAGAAGATTGGTTCCACAACCCTAAAAATATTCATATAAAAATATTAACTGGATGTAAAAATGATGACAAAATACTGGAATTGAATTCAAAACATGCATTCAATGTGCAGGATCCTATGAAGTCTACTTAGGCTGCAATCCTAAAGACACTTTGCTGAGAGTACTAAGACCCCTGGCTTAGAGTGACCAGACGTTCTCTTTTTCCAGGACGTGTCCTCTTTTTCAGCCTTCTGTCCTGGGAAAAAATCTTTTTTAAAAATTATTTGTTTTTCAAAAAGGGAAAAAGAAAAGAAAAAGAAAAAATAGAACGAAAAACCAAAGAGAGATTTGGCGGACAGCAGAGCTGGAGAGGCTTCCCCTCCGAATGAAAGCCTTCATGGTCTGACATGGAAGACCGGCTTCTTTCTTTTCCTTTTTCTCCTTTTTGAAAAACAAATAATTAAAAAAAAATTTTCCCAGGACACAAGACTGAAAAAGAGGACACGTCCTGGATAAAGAGAACGTCTGGTCACCCTAAGCCAGAGGTTTTAGTATCTGGAGAACATCTGGTCGTACACCAGAGGTGTGTGGGGCAGTGAGACAGGTGAGGCAGTGGTCCCTATGGGAGTCTTTCCAAAAGTGCTGACATGTGAGGTGCGCAAGAAGGTACAAGAGACTCAGGAGTGTTCTTGAGGTGAACTAGAATTCCCAGGAGGCCTTGAAAATCCCAAATGACAAACAACTGACTTCTGTGACCCTTAAGGAAAAGTAATAAAGGGAATGGGTTCTTCATCAGCCCCTGTTCTCTCCTCCTTTAGTGTGGCCTTTTTGGGGCTGGATCCTGGTCTCAGATTTGGGCGCGTGAAATGGAGGGCTTTGCACCTCCAAAGAGGAGACGAGCAGGACAGGTGGATGGAAAAGCCAAAGGAAGAAGGAAACGGGGGGCTATTCCTGAGTTCAAGGACTGGACTGCCTTGCAGGGAGATCCACCTGGGAGCCTTGGAACTGGGGGTGGGTCTGGACTGCCTTAATTTTTTACGCTGAAGAGAATTGAATTCACAGGAGCATCTGGAGGGACACTGACTGACTGAGCTATCTTATTCAGGTCTACTCAAAAGTAAGTGACATTGAGTTCAATGGGATTTACTCCTTGGATAGCAGGCTGATTCACCTACTCAGTGAATTCATGAATGCCCAGCCAAAACCTCTGGTCACATGAGTATTCACGTCAAGAGTACTCTTTATTTACATGATGTGACCACCCACTAAGTAGCCAATTTAACCCTCAAGGGGGTGAAAAGGGAGTGCAAAGTGTTTGGGGCATAGATTGTACACTGAAAACTGATCAAACCCAGCCCCAAACTCTGCACTGCCCGATTGGAGGGGTGGGCACGGCAAGGGGATTGCTTCCTCTAACTTTACTCCAGCATCACGGGTACATTTTACTAGTTTATAATAGTCTATATATATTTTCAATATATATATTGAAAAGTCATGGATTGATTAATCAACGCCCAGTCAAAACCGCTGGGTCTAAAAGCGGGAAATTTGGGGAGTGTGTTCCTTCCATGATGGAGGCACCCATTAAGAACCAGTTCTGGGAAATTACAACCAGAAGGGGGTGAAAGGGGGCGCAAGATATTTTCTTCCCTATTCTGTGGTACCTCTCATAACAAGCACCTCGCATAACAAGCGTTTCTCATAACAAGTATAAATTTCCAAGAAAACTTACTTCACATAACAAGTTCTGCTTCACTTAACAAGCACTAATGCACAGGGCGTCCAGACGCCCGGAAACCCCCAGACAGGTCCGGTATCTACCTTCCTGTCCGGCCTGTCTGGGCATGGGGGGGCCTTGTCCGGGGTTTGGGCTGCCGAGCTTGCGGCGAGGATCGTCCTGAGAGGGAGGATGCAAGGGACCTTCCCTCTCACCTTGGGCAGCCGCAGAGGCAGCTTAAAGAGGAGCGCTCTGCAGGACCCCGCAGAGCGCTCTCTTCAATCAGACCGGCCGGTCTGATACTGAACACTGAGAGGCTGTGCGCATGTGCACAGCTTAAAAGACACCCGACAAGGAAAGAGGCTTTGCGCTTGCGCACAGCCTCTCATTCACACGCTGGCTGCTCGGGTGGCCGCACTTGCTTGCGAGCTGCTCCGAGCAACCTTTAACGTGGCGCAAAGCACGACACGACCCCCCCAAGCCCAAAAGGTAAGACCCCCCCGGAGTTGTTTGACAAAATGTAGGGCAAAATGTAGGATGTCCTACATTAATTTAAAAAAAATAATAATATTTTTTAAAATATTATTCATTTAAAAAAATGTAGGACAAGGTCCTCCAAAAGTCCGGATTTTCAGTTTTTTGGGACCCTTGTCATACATTTCGAGGTTGACCATCTGGTCACCCTGCTTATGCAGCCCTGACGCTCCACACGGAGGCTCTTTAAAAGGGGTGCTTCCCCCGCAGCTCCCTCTAACTGCCCGTAACTGCCTCCAAGTGCCCCCATCAGCCACAATGAACCTCCAGCAGCAGCCCAGGTAAGCCTCCCTGGAAAGTGTCTTTGACTGAAGCGTCCTAACCATGTCTACCCAGAAGTAAGCCCCTGGTGTTAAATGGGGCTTACTCCCAGGAAAGTGTCTTTAGGATTGCAGCCTCCACACATATCTACTCAGAAGCCCCACTGTGTTAAATGGCGCACCTCACAGTGGGTGGGACGCTTCCCCCTCCCGCTCCCAGGTTAGGCTTCGTGCAAGTGTAGCCGTCCTGGCAGAGGGTCCACCCGATATTAGTGCTCCAGAGTTCTTCACAGGCAGAGGGCCTTGGGAAGCTGCAGCAAGTGAGGGTCTCCAGCAACAACCAAGCCCCAGGAAGTGCTTGTCTTGGCTGCACGTTGGAGTCCTGGTTGAAGGACAGCCTTTGCAATCACAATGGAGGAAACCAGGTTTATTTTGGCTGGTTTTTTTACCTCAGGTGGTTTTTTTCCTCAGACCTGGGTTTTCCCGCCTTTTTTCCACAGAAGGCCTGGTTGTTTCCCTCAGAGCTGGTTCTGCCTGACAGTCTCCAGACTTCACTGTGCACTCCCCCTGCCTGCCATTCTGGTTCTCTGCAGGAGAGGAGACAGGCTTATGCACTCTGCTCCCTGCTCTCTCTCTCTCTCAGCAGTCCTGGTTGCTTTGGATCTTCATGTCTCTGATTCCTTCTGCAGCTGCCCCTCTTCATCTATGGGTGGAGCTGACCCTACATCGCTGCTGCAGGGCTGTATAGAGGCTTCCCTCACTGTCGGGATTTCTGCAGCTCTGGCCTCGCTCTCCAACCTTTCCTCTGACCCCAACTGAGTATCTTCCTGGGCCCATGGACCCCCTGCCAGGAGTGCCAAGCCTGCAGGATCCCTTTGGACTTTGAGGAGGATCTAGCAAGATTCCCTCCTGAGGGGGGCTGCCTTTCCTCTTATGTTAGAGGAGGTGCAGGGTTTTGTTATGCTTCCTATTCTAGGGAGCTCATTGAGAGGGAGTGGGCCAATCCAGCCAGACGCAGGGACCCTAGCAGGCCTTCTACCAAGCCCTATGTCCTTGTCCCTGAGGCCAGGGAGCAATTCAAGCCTCCTCTCATGGACTCCTGTATTGCTGCGCTGGGCGCTTCTTCTGCTCTCCCTTCTGACTCTGATGCCCTCCCCCAGGACTCTAAGAATTGTAAGGTGTAGCTCTTTACTGAACGAGCCTTTGGTGCTTCATCAGATGCCCTCCGGTCTTCCATGGCTGCCTCACTCAGTGCCAGGGCTCTCATCTTACAGGCCAAGCCGATCTCAATCCTCTGCCCCAGGAGGTTGTTGAGGAACTGGAACACATGTCGGAGTTAGCTGCATTTGCAGTGGACACAGCTATCGACGTGGTGCAGTTTGACGCCAGAGAAATGGCAGCCAAGATTACTCTGAGACATACCACCTGGCTCCAGTACTGGGACGTTGTTCTCCCAGCCTACTCGGTGGTTATGGGCTTACATTTCAGTAAGCGGTTTTGGGGACTCTTTGGAACCACATCTTGTGAAATCCAAATACAAGAAGAGGACATTCCTGGCCAGGGTATGTCCTCTATCCAAACCCAAGGCCTGCTCCCAACAGTGGTCATTTCGCGGCCCCTAGTACCCTCCTCCTGACCCTAACACTGACTCCTTCAAACAGCAGCGCTCAGGATGGGAATGTGATGCTTTTTAGCTAGCAAATTGAAAATTGCAGAAAGACATTTCTTAGGACTGAGAGAACTGAGTAGAGAGCAAAGGCTGGTGCTCCTTGGACAAGGATGCTTTGCACTGACAAAAAGGATGGGATTCTCCTTGCTCTTCTAATGTTTTTTACAAGCTTTGCTCCCAGATTGCCAAGGGTGGTGCTAGCAGGGGAGATAAGCAATGCTGGAAACCCCACACACCTGGCAGTCCCATCAATGGGGAGCCACATGGGATATTCAGGTGAGGCCTCTCACTAAGATTGGATCTGGCTGTGGAGAGGGAAGAAGCTCCCAGTGGGAGACTCCAGGCCCTTCAAAGGAATTCCCACAAAGGAATTCTCGGGGCTCAGGAAGGTATATTTGCACCGAGTAAAATTCCTGGATCCACCTCAGACCCAATCCAGGAGGAATTTCTCCATTATGGACAACCATTGACAGACTTTATTGTTCAAAACTGTAGGAATCACAACAATAACAGTACAAACATGCAAGTTCAAAAACAGGCATTCATTGAAATGAATGGCCTGGCCTAAGATGGTTTGTGATGGAAGCTGTTCCGACGTCTGCGACCAAGTCTGGTGGTGATTCTCCTGTTCTTGCTATGGAGATTTGGGGGCTCCTTCAGTACAGAGAGGCTCCATTCTTACTAATTATGGCTGAAAAATACCGAGAGGGTGCCCAGCTTGGGGAGAAGCAGAGTGACAGACGAGGAGACTAATTCCAGTTCTAGCCAGCCTGCTCTGCTGGGAAATAGTTCTTGTCCGAAAGGGTCTGCAGAGGGCCTTCCCAGTCAGACTGTCTCTCCCTCACCCCAGCTCTGGCCCTTGACTGTGGGGAAAGGGACGTGCAACAGCTTGCCCCAGAGCTGGCTGGAACTCAAGTGTCTCTGGAAACCAGGCCCACTCTCTGGACACCCCTCCTTTCCTTTGCATCTTTGTCCTGTTCATTGCTTCCCTTGGCTGGCTTCTCCTTGAACACCCTCCCAATTCCTGCTGCTTCGTCCTCCATTCCCACGTCCCCCCCATATTCCCATGTCCCGCCACACCTTCCCAGTACCAGTTAGGGAAAGGAGAATTATTCAGTGTATCCTAATGACAGTCTTAGACCAGAATAGAAATAGAAATTAGTGGCCACTAGTTACAGTACAATTTGTGCAGGATTGTGTGCAATTATGGTACAGTTGTGTCCTGTACAGTTGTGCAAGGCCAGGTGGGCCGCTGTAAGAGACAGAAAGCTAGACTAGATGGAGCTTAGGCCTGATTCAATGGAGTGTCTTCTTATATTCATATGACCATCATTTTAAAATCAAATATCAAACCTTCTCTAAGGTTTGAACATTTGTTCTTGAGACGAAATACATATTCTAAGTTCTATGGTTTCTCTTGTTGGTGGGATCTTTGGTGCACTGTTAGCTTTCAGCTCACACTGGAGCACTTTCCACATTCCCAGCATTTATATGGCTTCTGCCCTGAGTGGGTTCTTTGATGCACAGTAAGCTCTCAGCTGCTACTAAAGACCTTTTTGCACTCAAGCATTAAAATGGTTTCTCCCCTGTGTGGGTTCTTAGATGCACAGTCAGCTGTGAGCTGTTACTGAAGCACTTTCCACACTCCAAGCATTTATAGGGTTTCTCCCCTGTGTGGGTTCTTTGATGCACAGTCAGATTTCCATTCTGACTGAAGCTCTTTTTGCACTCCAAGCATTTATATGGTTTCTCACCTGTGTGGGTTTTTAGATGCAAAGTCAGACTTCCATTCTGACTGAAGCTCTTTCCACACTCCAAGCATTTATAGGGTTTCTCTCCTGTGTGGGTTCCTTGATGCACAGTCAGACTTCGATTCAGACTGAAGCTCTTTCCACACTCTAAGCATTTATAGGGTTTCTCTCCTTTGTGCGTTCTTAGATGCAAACTCAGATTTCCAACCGAACAGAAGCTCTTTCCACAATCCAAGCATTTATAGGGTTTCTCTCCTGTGTGCGTTCTTAGATGCAAACTCAGATGTCCATTCTGACTGAAGCTCTTTCCACACTCCAAGCATTTATAGGGTTTCTCCCCTGTGTGGATTCTTAGATGCACAGTCAGGTGTGAGCTCCTACAGAAGCTCTTTTTGCACTCGAAGCATTTATATGGTTTCTCCCCTGTGTGGGTTCTTTGATGCACAGTCAGACTTCCATTGTGAATGAAGCTCTTTTTGCACTCGAAGCATTTATATGGCTTCTCCCTTGTGTGAGTTCTTAGATGCAATATCAGACCTCCATTCTGACTGAAGCTCTTTCCACACTCCAAGCATTTATAAGGTTTCTCCCCTGTGTGGGTTCTTTGATGCACAGTCAGCTCTGAGCTTGTATAGAAGCTCTTTTTGCACTCCAAGCATTTATATGGTTTCTCTCCTGTGTGGGTTCTTTGATGCACAGTCAGCTCTGAGCTCCTACTGAAGCTCTTTTTGCACTCAAAGCATTTATATGGTTTCTCTGCTGTGTGGGTTCTTTGATGCACAGTCAGACTTCCATTCTGACTGAAGCTCTTTCCACACTCTAAGCATTTATAGGGTTTCTCTCCTTTGTGCGTTCTTAGATGCAAACTCAGATTTCCAACCGAACAGAAGCTCTTTGCACAATCCAAGCATTTATAGGGTTTCTCTCCTGTGTGCGTTCTTAGATGCAAACTCAGATGTCCATTCTGACTGAAGCTCTTTCCACACTCTAAGCATTTATAGGGTTTCTCTCCTGTGTGCGTTCTTAGATGCAAACTCAGATTTCCAATCGAACAGAAGCTCTTTCCACAATCCAAGCATTTATGGGGTTTCTCTCCTGTGTGCGTTCTTAGATGCACAGTCAGATGTTCATTCTGACTGAAGCTCTTTCCGCACTCCAAGCATTTATAGGGTTTCTCCCCTGTGTGGGTTCTTTGATGAGCTAAAAGGTTGGATTTACTTTTGAAGGTCTTTGCACAGTGAGCACATTTTTTAACCTTCTCTTCAGTGTCTTTTTCTGATCTGACTGGGAGGATGTTGAAGTTGCCAGAATCCTTAGAGTCAGACTTCTTTCTACATTCCTTGTTTTTCTCCTGCTTCTTTGATCTGTCCTGAAGCGCAGATTTCTGCCTCTTGTGGCTCCTCCTTTCAGAAGAAAAAGGTGTCCTCTTGCTAGTTGTTTCATGGAAAGGAATTCCCTTACTTTCCCTTACTTTGGAATATTCCTCTTTGATCTCGAGTTTATGGAGAAAGACAACGAGTTCTCTCCTCCAGCCAGTGGTCGGTCTCTCCTCCTCCCTCCCTGCTCCATCCTGATTTCTCAAAGGATGTGCCTGTTCTTCAAGCAAGGTCATGTCCACTGACCCCCTACTTGGCTCCCTCCAATCCCCCATTGGTGTCTGGAAAAGAAAAAGAATCCTAATTAGCAGTGCAATGTTAGTGGCTTCTCTAAAGCATAAGTCTGGAGCTGTCTGGTCCAAAGCAAAGACCAATGGATGCCCCGCCACTGACTCGGTCCCTGGAAAGGAGATATAGGGTCACAGCTTCACTCAGTGAGCTGTTGTGGAGAAAGAGCACAGTTGTCGCTGCTTGACATGTTCTAGCCTGAACTGGTCCTGGGATGGAGGCTGCTTAGTTAGACCACCAGAGGAGGGCCTCCTCCTAGACTCTCACAGGCCTGTCAATACCTCTGTTGTCATGCTCCCATCTTAAGAAATGCTAAAACCTATAGTTTTGTAGTGTGGGGCTGATCCATGACCAGTTTCATTTTTATTGGCTTGAAGATCTCACTCATTTCCATCAAATGTCAGCCATTCAAGTGTGGTGGACAAATTGATAGCTTCCAATTTATTACTAATGCTTTTCAATATTTCCTCTTCTAATGTGAAACGTAGAAGGAACCAAAGAAAGTTAAGCCTTTGAGCCTGTGAGAATGCAGGCCCTTGAACTATATGCTGGTTACTTCCTGGCATGTATTATTCCCCACCTTGGGAATGTTAGAGATATAACAAGTAATACTTCTTTCGGGTGCCTAACAAAAAAGAATGGGCCATAGACGCAGGAGATGGCCTCGCTAAAACAGAAACAACATAGATAGAGCGTATGGGAATATAAAAGAATGTGCAAAGAAAGCGCGATGGAGTTTACAATGTTGCAGAGCGTAAAAGAATGTGTGAGAAAGCCTACAATGAAGCAAGCAATCCTGATATCAAAGCCATCCTGATATCAAAGAGGTGTGAAGCACCCAATAACAGTCCCCTTGTGCTAGGGAGAAAATAGCAAATCAGGTGCTCGGATGCATATATGATGTAGGAACTCTAATCTTGGTAATGTTAGTAACTTCTGTAATGCTTAAACTTTAAGATATAAAAATGACTGTGGCCTATGCTCAGTGCTCGTTTTCACTTGCGACCCTTGGGTCAGGCTCACTACTACAGAGTGAGACCAGAATTGGGGACACGCTCTCAAAAATAAACTGCTCTTTGTATCTGATATCCTGATCCTGTGTGGTCATTGGGTCCTGATTCCTGACTCCTGTAACACAAGGGGAAATAAGAGCCAAGCCAAACCTAGATCTACAACCTATCTTTCCATTTTGGAGCCATCTGCTCCAAGCTCTGGCCATTCCAGCACATGGGAGGGCAGCAGAAATGGTAGCATGGAGTAGAAATCCCTTTCTAGTAATCAAACCTCAAAACACACAGCGAATTAGACCTGGGATTAGATGGTCTGACGCTGAATGTAGACAAACTAAGAAACATCTCTCCCGTTTGGACGAGATTGCATAGAGCCTTTGCTGACATTGTTGCTCTAGCCCAGGCCTGCTCTAGGTAGAAAAATATTCTCCAACACAAAAGGAATTAGGACGAGCAGAAGTTTTGGTCTTTCATCTCCCTTCAAGATTCTCATCGCAATTGTCATATTAACCACTATTTCTGTTGATTCTTGGTGCACCTACCGTATATACTTGCATATAAGCCAAGTTTTTTAACCCTTTTTTGTAGCTTAAAAAGCTCCCTCGGCTTATATGCGGGTCAAGCAGCCAGGAGTTCCCTGGTAGGTACAGGTTTCTCCACATTCCTCTAATTCATCTCCCTCCTCCCCCTCCAGGGAGGCTCCTCCATCCCTCCCCCTCCTAATCACTTTGTTAACCACATGCAAAGGCCATCATTCAAACAGGCTCCCATTAAGAGCCTAAATTCCCCCAAGCCTAAGTAAGTGGTTGTCTAAAACAGCTGGACAAAGAGTTTCACTCTTCTGTCTGGGAAAAAAATCTTCATTGTCCTCCTTTTCCTTATAAGCAGGCAGCATGCAGCCGTCTCATAAATTTTATTTTTTCCCAGGAGCACATTTTCCCCAGGACATGTCCTCTTTTCACTCTTGTGTTCTGGGAAAAAATCTTTACATTTACCAGTAACCTACTGATGCCTCAGTTTTATTTTATTGGTATCTATTTTTACGGTACTTTGAAATGTACCAGTAGCAACTGCATTTCCCACCCTCGGCTTATACGTGAGTCAATAAGTTTTCCAAGTTTTTTGTGGTAAAATTAGGTGCCTCGGCTTATATGCAGGTTGGCTTATATGCGAGTATATACGGTATTTTAGTAACATCTTTGATATGAATGTCAATCCAGGAGATTATTTCCCCAGTTTCCCTCCCTCTCCTCTATGCCGAACCAGTCACAGCAATGGAAGTGACCGAGCTTACTAGATCTCTTGCTGCTGATGAAGCCCCTGGTGCGGACATGCTACTGCCCGAGGTCTTCAAAATTAGTCACATCCACAGCACCATTCCTTTGAAGCCTGAAAGTTCTTGCATTGCAACCATCACATCCCTTTGGTCTCTGGTCTCCCTCCTCCTGTCTTTTCCTTCTTCTCTTTCTTCCCCCCATCCCTGCCTTGTGTGCAGATCAAGGAATTAATGCTTTGAAGAACTAGAGCTGAGTGCAGATCACAGATGCTGTGAAGCCGGGATGGGTTTGTATCTTCAACATCCCCCTCCAAAGAGAGGCAGGCTGGCACGTGTGGTATGCAAGTGGCCCAAGTGAAGGCACAGGGTATGGTTCTGTCTGTGCCACCTCCAAGCGGCTATGGTGGCAGAAAGATATTCTTCCAAAGTGATCAGGGGCTTGTAAGTATGGAGAAAAGGTGAGAGGTGGAGATGGAAAGGGTGGGAAGAAAAGAGGGTAGAAAACATGGTTTGGAGAGTAAGAACTGCAAAAAGCATCACCCCCCTGCAAGAAACAGGAACGATCTACTCACTGGTTCTCTCTCTGGCATACTGAGGGAGGGCTGGAATTTTAATTAACAGACCCTGATTAAGGGTCTAAGAGTCCTATGTCGAGGCCAGAGAAAATTCTACAGTGGATCTGATGGATTACGCCAGGCCATGAGGGCTTATGGTATCTTTTCACAAGATAACAGCCTGGTCACAATTCTATCTTCAACCCCTTCAAACCTCTTCACAAAATGAAGACAGTCTTCAGGGTGCACACCTGGGAGGGGGGACAATCTTCTCTGGACCCCTCAGGAGGTGAAGCATAGTTTCAATTGACTGGAGTTCAGGGCCATTCAAGGGGCTCTGGTGCAATTTCAGCAAGTTTTCTGGGGAGCCCATGTTCTTAGTAAAAATGGAGAATGTGATGGCAAAGGATTATCCTGAACCATCAGGGGGAACCTGGTCCAAGTCCTGGATGAAGAAGGCCTCTCTGCTCTTGACCTGGCCAGAGAACCTCCTCCTACCACTAAAAGTGGAGCATCTTGCAGGAGTTTCCAATGTGGCCACCGACTGGCTGAGCCGGCAGCAGTTCAGCAAGATGGAGTGGCAACTGAATGGTTCAGGGAAGTACCAAATTCATCAGGCGGCCTCAAAGGGAAAACGTAAGAATTCCTAAGAATTCTGGTATTTGGGGTATTTTGGTTTCAACACCCAGCTCTCAGGGGTCTGCCTGTCCATGGTACAGCAGGAACAAAACAGCCTCTGCCATAGTCCAGCTTCCTGTATCTCACAGCAGCCCACCAGATGCCTATTCAGGGAGCACACATGACACCTGTATCCAGGTGCTCCCCCTGCATCTGGCATTCTGAGGTTGCCCACCTCCACACACCCCCCTCATGGCTTGTAACCTGTGACGGTTCTTTCCTCTAGGAATGTGCCCAATCCCTTCTTCAAGGCATTGAGGCTAGATGCCATCACCAACTCCTGTGGCAGGGAGTTCCACAGACCAACTACATGCAAGGTCAAGAAATATTTTCTTTTGTCTGTCCTAACTTTCCCAACATATAATTTTGGTGGATATCCCCTAGTTCTGGTGTCATGTGAGAGGGAAAAGAACATCACTCTATCCACTCTATCCATCATCCCTTTCATAATTTGTAGGTCTTAATAATGTGTGTTTCCCCCAATCATGTACTTTCAGACTGACTTAATACAACCACCTGAGTCAAGCATACTTGCATACTGCTGTCATGTATGGCTTGACTCACTGTGTGATCCACGAGAGGAATTGAAGATGGCCTCAGTCAATGAATCTTTTTACTTTAAGCCCATAACATATACTACAAATTATACCAGACTCTGTAGATATTTATTTTATGCCAATAAAGGTAAATATATCTGCTCTCTGGAAAGGGGAGACACTGAGAAACACACCTGGAAATTTGTGGGTATTTGACAGAATTCCTCTCTGCTGGGCAGTCGTTTGGGGCTGGATCTTCCCTGCACAGTTGCTGAGAGGCTCCCCCTGCTACGTCCTCCTCAGTTCCATCTTCTGAAAGCACCCATCTTCCAATCTCTGGGTCTTCTGGATCAGGAAGGGGCTGGAAGGGCCCTCTTCGGCTGCAATGACCAGGTTTTTCTGATGATTTTTATTACAAACAATAAACATGTTGACATAGGCTGTGGTGGTGCAAGTGGTGACAGGCAAGGGCTTGTTAATCAGCAGGTCCTATAATATGGGGTGAGATCCTGTCCTTAACTCAACTCCTGCCAATGTTTGAAAGAATGTAAATGCAAGTAGATCAACAGATATCCCTTCAGTGGGAAAGGAAAAGAGCATTTCATGCGCCTTCTGCAGTCATGCCAGCCCCATCACCACAGATGTGTCTTTGGACAACTTTGGCTCTAAAGGCTTCAGAAATGGGGATGAGCACCGCACCCTACAATGGGTCACTGTGGGGGGGACACTTTTACCTTTTGAAAGATGTTGACAACAAATAAAACACTCTAGAAAACTGAAGAGTCACTGATTGAATCACTCACTCTCTAACACATCTGTGCCCAGCCAAAACCACCGGAGCTAGAAGTGTGAAATTTGGGGAGTGTGATGGAGGCACCCACTAAGAACCAATTTTGGGAAGTTCAAACTGGCAGGGGGTGAAAAGAGGTGCAAGGGATTTCGCCCTAAACTTAACCCTGATCAACATTCAGCCCCAACCAGTGAACCTGGAAGCAGGAAATGTGGGGAGGGTATTCCTTCCATGATGCAAGCATCAAATTAGAACCCATTTGCTGTGGTGCCCAGCAGGGATGCCCAGTGCCCAGCACTGCCTGGTGGTGCCATGCCAAGAAGTCATGCACAGCCAAGTCCAGCAGTCTGTTGGATGCTAGGCTGTGGGTGTTGCAGTGGGGCTGGCTGGGGGGAGGGAGATGCCAGCTCTCCCACACCTCTACCTCCTGCTCAAGCTCCAGGCAGAACAGAGGCAGCTGTTGTCTGGGGCAGGAAAGGGGCTCTGAACTGGGAGGGGGGGGGGGGTCCTTCAGCACCACTTTCACTGCCCCATCCCATGGCTTGGCTTCTGCCTTTGTCACTGCCCCCCATCGGTCCTCCCTCCCCCCTGGTATCAGCCTTAGCACCCCCAACCGGGGCTCTTCTCTCCCCCCATCCCCTCCACTCCCCTCCCACCCCCAGAACTGACCCTCCTGCTGGTCCCCAGAAGGATTCAGGAGAAGGAAGGAAAGAAAGAGGAAGGGGTGGAGGGCAGTCCAGGAAGGGGCTGTCCCTCTCCTGCCCCCCATCTTTAACCCTCCCAGTGCCAGGCAGAGGAGAGGAAGGAAGAGGATGGAAGAATCTCTGCAAAAGGAGGAAGGTCTAGCCTCCACCTCCTCCTCCTTCAGGCTGTCCAGGCTGCCCCTGCGCTTCCTCCTGCCCTCACCCTCTTCCATAGCTCCTTTGCCCCCTCCAGCTACACCACCGCCCAGCTCTGCCTGCAGGTGGAAGGAAACAAATCCCATCTGTTGCAGACCCGGCAGGGGGGCAGGACAATGACTGCAAGGGGGGTTACTTCCGAGTAGACCTGTCTGGAGGGGAGAAGCCCTGATCTGTGTGCAGAACCAGCAGAGCCTTCTGCACGCTGAGCATCTCCAGTGGCATAGCTGGAGGGGGGCGCAGCACTGAGTCCTGCAGGGAGCCTTCCCGCACTGTGAAAGCAGCAGCCTCCCCCCCTTTGAAGCCACTCTGGGCAGGGGCAGCAAAAGGGAGTCTCTGCCTAGGAGTCACACCCCAGGCTTCCCACCTGACACCCAGCTTGGATCTGTTCCTAGGAGGAGGACCATCACAAGCTGTAGGCCATGAGGACTGTCTGTGGACAACCTCCAATTTTCAAGCCTTCCTAAGGCTGCAATCCTAGACTCTTTCCTGGGAGTAAGATCCATTGAACACAGTGGGGCTTACTTTTGAGTAGACATGCTTAGGATTGTGCTCTAAGACAGTTAGTTATCTGATCCTACTACTGTGTTTTCTTTGGAAGCTCTAATCCCCAGTTAGGCTGGTATAAGTCCCAGCATATGCCATTAGGCACTTCTGTGCCACTCCTGGGGAGATTAGGTCTGTGTGCAGACATGCTCCAGCCTCCCCACACCAGGTAGTGGGTTAGTTATAGGGTTGCCACAATTCTCTTCCACAAAATCGGGACAGGACCCTCTGTCTCATTTGCCTGTACTGTATGTGAACACAATCCCCCAAATTGGGATTGTCCCTGTTTGTTGGGACGTATGGCAACTCTACATTTGATTCCATCCTCTTCCTCACCTTCTGGATAGGCAAACATAAGTTTACTCATCCCTTTCCCTGGCCTCTTTTTCCACTTTAAATTTCAAATTTTTCCACTCCAAATTGGCTGGTTGTCCTCCACCCCCCTTGTCCCTCCCAGTTGTTGGAGGGAGGACTCTGCACTTTTGGCTGGTTGTACTGGGAGAGGATAGTGCAGGGTTTTGCAAGAAATCTAAAAACGCTGATCTGGCATAACTGCGCTGGAGTTATTCCAGATCCTCTTGGCTGCCAATAACCTCTTTGTTGTTTTTTCCTGCTTAGTGGATCCGTTTCCTCCTGGTCATCTTGTACTGGTCATCCTGTGTGTGTTGTGAGTGTGTGTGTTGCTGATACTATATATTTGTTTTGCATACATTCTGCTTTGGGTTCCTGGGAAATTTTATGCTTCTCTGGAGGAGACCCAGCGGGGATTGTTGCTACTAGATTGTCTTTCCAAAAGGGATAAGCACACATATGACTCAGTGAAATGAGACACAACACAACACTCACTGGCAACACAACATACAAGGCGACAAGTCACACTATGCACCAGTTCAAGCAATACTTCATTTGATGATAATCAAAACTGGGCCAGCCCATCCAGGAGGCCAACTGATGCAGATGCCTCAGGGAGCAGATGGTACTACAGATGAATGGCAGGAAAAAGCACTCTGAGCATGTGAAGAGTGCATTCCATAGGTTGTGGGGGAAAAGAAGCCACTTGGGGAAACCCCTTGCCTGGACCAGCCCTCCTTCCCTCCTGGGGTCCCGTGTTGCGCAGGGTCTGTTCCCTGCACCTGTACTGGGAGGAGGGACTGACCTGGAGGGACTGGGGGGAACTGGGGCTGGTGCCAGACTCAGTACAGCACCTTGTACCTGCACCCAGGTATTGGGCTGGAGCATGTTCCCTGCAGTCACACTGGGAGGAGGGACTGGGAGGACTGGGGCTGGGTGCCATGTTCAGTTGAGCACCTTGTACCTGAACTCTGGCTGGTTCATCTCTTCCCTGTACCCAAACTGGGAGGAGGGACTGAAAGTACTGGAAGGAACTGGGCTGGGTGCCAGGCTCACTCCAGCCCTTCTTTTTGAACTGGTGCATCTAATCCCTGCACTCACACTGGGAGGGGAAACTGTGAGAACTGGGGTGGAATGGGTGCATCTGTTCCCTGAATCCCAAATTGGGAGGAAGGATTGGAAGGACTGGGAGGAATGGTCTGGGTGCCAGGCTCACTCCAGCCCCTCTTTTTGAACTGGTGCATCTGATCCCTGCAGCCACACTGGGAAGAGGGACTGGGAAGACACTGGGAGGGACTGGGCTGGTGCTAGGTTTAGCCACTGGTAGAAGGGAGTGGCAGTACTGGGAGGGTCTGGGGCTGGTGCTAGGTTTAGCCACTGGGAGGGAGGACTGGGAGTACTGGGAAGGATTGGGCCTGGTGCTAGGTTTAACCACTGGGAGGGGGGAATGGGAGTAGAGGGAGTGACTGGGCTGGTGCTAGGTTTAGCCACTGGGAGGGGGAGGGGGAGTACTGGGATGGACTGGGCTGGGTTTAGCCACTGGGAGGAGAGAGTGGGAGTACTGGGAGCGACTGGGCTGGTGCTTGGTTTAGCCACTGGGAGGGGTGACTGGGAGTACTGGGAAGGACTGGGGCTGGTGCCAAGAGGCAGATCCTCCTCCTCTGGGGCGGAGAGCCCTGGCAGCCCAGCTTGTCTCGCCCTCCCCTCCAGGCTGCCATGGCGAGAGGATCGGACTCCGCAGGGCTCGTCCTCCTCCTCCTCCTGGCGCTGAGATCCGGACTGGGCACCCCTGCAGGTACCGCTGGACTTGGGAAGGGAAGGAGATACGTGTCGCCCCCAGAGAGACTCAACGTAAAAGTTTCTTCTTGCAGCTGTGGCCTTTGCTTTCCCTGGGGAAACAATGGGACTTACTTCTGAGTAGGCATGAATGGCATTTTGCTGTCAGGCTGCAAGGAAGTGAGCATTTACCCCAGAGTAAGCCATATTGAGTAGAATGTGAGTTACTACTGAATAGTAGTATCTGAGTTACTTCTGAGTAGACATGCAAAGGACTGGGCCTTCAGGCTGCAAGGATGTGCACCTTTACCCCAGAGTAGAAGGCGAGTTACTACTGAGTAGCAGTATTGAGTTACTACTGAGTAGTAGTATTTGAGTCACTACTGAGTAGACGTGCAAAGGATTGGGCTGTCAGGCCGATAACCTATAGCACCTTTACCCAAGAATAAGCCCCAGTGAGTAGAATATGAGTTACTTTCGAGTAGTACAATGTGAGTTACTTCTGAGTAAACATGTACAGGATTGGGCTGTTAGGCTGCAATGATTCGCACACTGAGAGTAACCCCACTGAGTAAAATTTGAGTTTTTACTGAGTAAGTAGAATGTGAGTTACTTCTAAGTAGACATGCATGGGATTGGGATGTCAGGCTGAAATCCTGTACATATTTAGAGTACGTTCCATTGATTAGCATGGACTTCTGAGTAGATGTGAGTTACTTTGAATGTGAGTTACCTCTGAATAGGGCTGTGAGGCTGCAATGCTGCGCAGTGCGCACTCTGACCTGAGACTAGACCCCATTGACACTAGAATAGGAGTTAGTAGGCATGCATAGTATTGGGCTGTCAGGCTGCAATCCTGTACACAAGCTGAGAGTAAGCTGCATTGATTAGAATGGACGTTACTTCTGAGTAAATATTCATGGGAGGGCCTGTCAGGGGTGCAGGAAAAGCTAGTTTCTGTTCCTCTCCCTTGCCCTGACAGCTGCCTTTTGCAGCCAGACCTCTCCCATGTCAGCTGATCTGCCATGGGTGGTTGGTGATGCTCCTCTTTGTCCCTGCTCCCAGGGTCAGGGACTCTCCCATGGTAGCTACACCTTATTTTTAGACCACTGATCCCACCTGCCTTCCATCCCCTTGTGTAGTGAACAAGCATTGTGCACAAGAATTGCACAGGCACACTCCCAGCATTTGGTTTTCTTAAACGTAAAGGGTACAGCCAAGCAGTAGTGTAGCCAGAGCACTGAGGAGCACTGACTCTCTCTCTCTCTCTCTATCTATCTATCACAAATTTGTACCCTGCCTTTCTCCCACACAAGTGGACCCAAGACGGCTAACAGCAATGTTAATGTAGTAATACACATATGGTACATTTTAAAAACATTATAGTTTTCATATGTATTATAATTCCCTAAAATTTATTCATTCATAAAAGTTCATAATGTCTTTGTTTATGTAAATTTATTCCAGTTTGAAATGTTAAATTCTTTTTTTTCCTGGCCCAGAAAGATGATGTGGCCCTCCTGCCAAAACATTGGCCCACCCCTGGACTATAATGTTCCTAACTTCTTAATAAACATGCCTAGGATTGGGCTGTTAGTATGTGTGTTGTTTTTTCAAATTGATGATGGTTCCATGGAGGTGTAGCTCACCAAGTGGTTTTATTTATCTTCCTGCCCTCTGCTAGCCCTTGTGTTAAATGTGTCCACCCTGACCGTTTGGTAAACAGTGCTATCAAGATGTGGCTTCAGGGAAACAAAAGCAGTGCACTGGGATGGAAGCCAGAGATCTGTGCTGTTATGGCGCAGACAGTCATGCAGAACCGAGCAGTTCAGGGGTCTGGATTTGTAGCCGAGCCTTCCCAATTAAAGCCCAAGGTGCTAGTCCCTATTATTGGCTCTCAAGTATCATTGCAACCAGCCCCATTCCTTCCCAGTCCTTCCTCCCAGTGTGGGATTTTCAGCACACATTCAGAATTTGTGTGCTGAGACTGATCTCTGAAAGGTCCAACCCTGCAGTGCTGGTTCTAATTGGCCTTGACTTCCCAAGACCTTTCTTATCATCACTTGTTCCATTAAACTGGCAGGGAATGAGCTTGTGTGCAAAATCAATCAATCAACAGTATTTATATACCACTTTAAAATATGGGCTCTTACCATTAAACCCTTTCTGCATACCTACAGTATTAAGGCTGCAATCCTAATGACACTTTCCTGGGAGTAAAAACCTTTGAACACAATGGGGCTGACTTTTGCGTAGGCATGGTTTGGATTGTGCTCTGTGTGTTAAGTATTAAGTATTGTATGCTCTATATACAATATTAAGTATTGTATACCATATATAGAATTAAGTATTAATACCTACAGTATAGTATCTAGTCAGAAGTGAGTCCTGAATCATGGTTGTGTTGGGCAAGAATTCAGCTTTAGGGTGGAGAAGTACAGAGGGAACTATTTCTTAACTGATAACATATAGCAGAAATCTAATTGTATGTAAATCAACTTCTGGGAAGATAGTGTATGTGCTAGACTAGAGAGAGAAATTTGTTTCCTAATATTAAAAAGAATCAAGAAATAATAATGGTAATAAACTTTGCAGGAAGCACACTAGAGGTCATATTTTAAAATTCTCTTCATTGCATGGCAGACAATTTAATAGGGCCACCTGTGCTGCTGTTGATCCAAGGCCCAATCCTCAAGGAATACCCTTGCATAAAATTTGCTGCGTCAGCCTCCTATTGAAATCAGTGCTACTTAAATGCATATGTCTATAAGTATGTGCAGTTGCAAGCATTTGTGCATGTTTACTCAGAAGCCACTCCCATTAGGTTAAACTGGGCTTACTCCCCAGTGTGCCTGCAGCCTCTGGTGTAAAACTCTCAGCCTGTCCCTCCACATCTTGTATTGTCATCTTATAGTGCCATAGGATGGTGCTATATTGTGCATAGTATGGCACTATAAGATCCAGGAATTTTCATTCCTTGATACTGAGAGACCCTTTTCTCCAGAAAACAGTTGAGGAAGGGAGACAATGATTTAAGTGGATGATAATTTTCCTTGTCCCTTTTTTCAGGAACGGAAGAATTGGTGATTGGGGAAGCTAAAGGGGAAGTTACCCTGACATGCTGGAACATATCTTCGCAAGCAGTCTTAGTGGAATGGTTCCATGGGGAGCCTGAGACCATCCCAATACTCTTCACCTCTGATGACAGAGTCCCTTCCGACACACGCCTGTCTCTAGTGGGCAATGGCTCCTTGCACATAGCAGGGCTGCGCATCCAGGATGAGGGCAACTACACATGCACTGAAGTACTACTGAATGAGAAAGTCCGTCGCCACAGGATCCAACTGCTGGTGAACAGTAAGTTGCCCTGATCTGTAGCTAAGAGATACATGTGGGTATGCATCTTGGTATATCTGTAAGGGAGCTTTGAGCACAAACATAACCCTGTCTACTCAAAAGTTAGCATCATTGTGTTCACTGGGTCTTACTCTCAGGAAAGTGTCTTTAGGATTGCAGACTTTGTCCACATCTCTTTTGAGCTTGACTGCACCTATACATGGAGGCTCTGATTATCATTGCTATATAGGCCTGGGAGTTTGAGGGTTCTGCACAGTATCTTAGCTGTTCCTAGCAATACACGTTTCTGGATCGAGTGTTCTGATGTCCTTCCTGGGGTCTGTTGGAGCCATTCTTCCAGCTTGGGTGTCACAGCCCCTAGTGCTCCAATCACCATTGGGATCACATTCATCTTCACTTGCCACAGTCTTTCTAATTCCTCCTTCAAACCCTGATACTTTTCCACCTTTTCATGCTCTTTTTTCCTGATGTTGCTGACGTTTGGTATCGGTACATCTATCACCAGGGCTGTCTTCTGGGCCTGATCCACTACCACAATGTCCGGCTGGTTAGCCAGTACCTTCTTGTCTGTCTGGATATGGAAGTCCCACAGGACCTTAGCCCTGTCATTCTCCACAACCTTCAGAGGGGTCTCCCATCTGGTCTTGGGAGGGGTTAGTCCATAGGCTGAGCAGATGTTCCTATACATGATGCCGGCTACTTGGTTGTGCCATTCAATGTATGCTGTTCCTGCCTGCATCTTACACCCTGCCACGATGTGCTGGATTGTTTCTGAGGTTTCTCTGCACAGCCTGCACTTTGGGTCTTCTCTTGTGTGGTCAATCCCCACTTGCTTCTATGGATCTGGTCCTTAGTGCCTGTTCTTGTGCTGCCATGATGAGGGTTTCAGTGCTATCTTTGAAGCCAGCTCCTTCCAGCCACTAATAGGATTTCTCAATGTCAGCGACTTCGGTTATCTGGCGATGGTACATCCCATGCAGGGTCTTATCTTGCCAGGACCCTTCCTCAGTTTGAACTTCCTTCCATATTTGCTGTTGTTGCTGGAGACATTCATCAGCTCTGGGTGCCATCTCGGTGATGTATCCCTGGATCTTCTGAGTTTCATCCAGGATAGTAGTTTTGACGCTCATCAGACCCTGGCCGCCCTTTTTCCGACTAGTGTATAGTCTCTGGATGTTAGACTTGGGGTGGGAATCCCCATGCATTGTGAGGAGCTTTCGGTCTTCACATCGGCCACCTCCATTTCTTTCTGTGGCCAGCTTACTATTCCAGCAGGGTATCTGATGACTGGCAGCGCATATGTATTGATGGCATGTATCTTATTTTTCTCATTGAGCTGGCTTTTCAGGATCTGTCGTATTCTTTGATGGTACTTGGATATTGCTGTCTTCCTTGTCTCCTCTTCATGATTTCCGTGGGATTGTGGGATACCTAGGTGTGTGTGTGTGTGTGTGTATGTATATGTATGTATGTGTGTGTGTGTGTGTGTGTATATATATATATATATACACACACACACACACACACACACACACACACACACACATATATATATATATATATATATATATATATATATATATATATATATATACACACATATATATATATATGTTCTGACTAAGGGCTGTGGGTGGCGCAAGTTGCTAAGACACTGTGCCTATTAACTAGCAGGCCAGGGTTCAATTCCCGGGTTGGCCCCACAAGAGAGGGTGAGCTCCTGTCCTTAGCCCAGCTCTGCGACGCCAGCTGGATCCAACTGTATTGGCTCTGCCTTTCCATTGGACTAATTCAGTGGCATGGAGAGGGGGATTTGCTGCTTGGGTAACATCCTATCCTTCATAACAATCCAACCCAGGCTTTCGTGCTTCGCATGCAGTGTATGCAGCGCCAAGCATGATACCATAGTCTCTCAAGACTGAAGGAGGCCTGCTTTATGTTCTAACATATTCATTTATTTAAATTCTCTATTTCAACCGCACCACACATAGTATGGACATTCCCCCTGCCAAAAAGTATGGACACCCCTGCCTAAAAACAACAGAGAAGAAAAGTATTAACCCCTGTATTGTGCGCTATGCTCCCTTTAGCTGGATTGTGACCAGATCTAGTCTAAGAGGATCACTTTTGGTTTACTGTTGGACCAAAAAGTCAGATATAATGTTGATGAGGATGGAATTAAAGGCATAAAGTACTTTAATAACAAATAAAGACAAAGAAAACAAAGAAGATGGATCAAAGGTCTAATTCAGTTTGGCTGTAAAAAGGCTTTGGAGGAACAATTTTTTCTACTATTGTGTATTAATGTTCAATCTTATATCAGTTTTTTTCTGCTAGCATAATAAAAATATTAGCATAACAAAAACAGTATGATAAATATTAGCATACTAAAACTTAGCATAATAAAAATATTGGGAAAAAATGTAAGGCTGGGGGGAGGAAATATTAGCAAATTTAGATTGGGAATATGCAGGGAATATGTATGGAAGGATTGGAAATGGAGAGAAAACCACTTCTTCATAAAGACTGCTGAATATTCTGATTTTTCCAAATCCATGCAAATGCAGGTTTGAACGTAGGACCATGTGCATACAAAACCTATGTTCTCCCCTTAAGTGGGCCTCTCCAAGTCACTCTCCCCCCCTCCACCTACCGAGAGCCCTGATGTTATCTCAGTGACCAAAGGGCCTCCCTTGTCCACATTGCCTGCTTGTTTGCTTCAGATCAGCACTTATTTGCTTTCGAGGTGTAAACTGGCCATCCAGCAGGGTGTGAGTGTTTGTGTGTGTGGGTGTCTATCCTGAACTCACATTGCTGAAGGTTGCAGCAGCTCTGATGGGGCTGCTCAGACAGGGTGTGATCTTTGGGGAGAGATCAGGGAAACTTTTGAAGCATGACCTGACACAAAGGTGTTCCTTGGGTGCCTCACAGTCGGACTGGCCCATCTATGAGGTTGGCTGAGATGATTGCCTCAGGACACAAATTAATGGGTCACTCATCCACTCATTCATCTGGATTCACCATTAATATTCCACTTGCTCCCTGGATCCAAAATTGAGGAAGAGAAAGTGCAGTGGAGATTGGAGAACCTTGGACACTCTAGTCACAAACTTCTCACCTCCACATTTCTTTCTTCCTTTTCTGATGTTGGAGATGGGAGCAGGAAACATTGGCACACCATTGATTTATTTTGGGGGTGGAGTGCAGCATTTGGTGCATTGCCTCGTGCACTACAGGCTGGTCTTTGGTGGGATGGGCCTTCTTGGTGTCCTATTAATGGAAGAAAGGGTGCAATCCTAACTTAGGCTGGAACAACTAATCAGTCTTCCTGTTCCTGGGGTGATGTAGGGAGGCACACACATGTCTGTGCACTACTTTCCCCCAGGACTGGGGAAGAAGTGTCTTACAACACTTTTGTGACACCCCAGCACAGGACTTGTGCCAGGGCTTAGGCTGGCCTAACTGGAGGTTAGAATTGAAGCCAAACAGCACAATCCTAACCATGTCTACTCAAAAGTAAACCATATTGCATTCAATGGGTCTTATTCCTAGGAAAGTGTCTTTAGGATTGCAGCTAAAAATATCTTCTTTCTGCCTTCCAGATGGCCCAGAAAAGGTGGACATCCACATCTATAATGCATCACCACTGCCCAATGGCACACTGTATGCCAAGAAACACGATGCCGTCAACTTCACCTGTTCGAGCGACTCCTGGCCAGTACCCACGATTAAATGGGTTTTCACTCCATCAAGTTCCAAACCGGAGCTCTTCACAGAAGCAAACAACTCCCTGAACTACTTTGTCCTGTCACCCATGTTTCCCAGCTATCAAGGGAACTACACATGTTCAGCAACAAACCCACGCAGTCGCCAGCAAAAGACCGTGACTCAGGAGCTACTGATCTACTGTGCGTACATTCTGGGATGTTTGCAGAGGGTGTGCACACACAGACAGAGACACACACCCCACTTTGCTCTCCTCTGCACTTCCTCTTCTACCTGTTTCCCTTTTCCCGAATCAGAAAATTGCCATGGTGTTAGATAAAAGGGAATTATTTTTGCCTTGCTGCCTTAGGCATTGTGGGTTCTTGGGCTGGTCCAGTTCTGTTAGCAGGTTGACCATATTTTCCAGGACTAGCCCTACAGTCCAGAGTAACTTTGGGAAGATGTAAGAGGCACTTACTCTGGATTGCACTATGCATTTCCCATAGGATTCCCATAGGTAGCACAGTAACTGTAGTTACTCTGGATTGTAGCCATAACCTCTTTTTAGCCCTATGTCCTAGGGGAAAAAAATCTTCATTGTTCTCCTATTTCTTGGGAGCAGGCAGCAAGTTGGATTTCCTGTAATTCATAAATTCTATGTAATAGTTTTTAATAATTATTAATATAGTGTTTAACTATAACTAATTATAGTTAATAATTATTAATATACTGTTTATATTGCACACAAAAGCAATATACACAAGTGTTTTAGTTTTTATTTTGTCATGTCCTACATTTTTTCTTGGGTGTCCTACATTTGGGGAGTCCTTGTCCTCCTTTATGGTTAGTCACCCAGAATACCCAGATTTTGGATCCTTCAGTTCAGGAGTGTCCAAACATTCTGGCAGGAGGGCCACATTTTTGGTCTGAAACTGTGTCGGGGGCCAAAAAAATTACTTATTTTTACATTATGTAAAAAAATTTACATAATTTTACATAATGGAGTGTATTAGAGAAAGATCTGGAGGATTACCAATAGTGTTACCATAATTCTCTTCCACAAAATTGGGACAGGATCCTCTGTTACACTTGCCAGTATGTAAACACAATCCCCCAAAATTGGAACTGTCCCTGTTTTAGGGGACATATGGCCACCTTAATACAAGGCTTGCCCGCAGGCTAGGGCTGTGGGTGGCACAAGTGGTTAAGACACTGTGCCTGTTAACTAGCAGGCCAGAGTTCGAGACCCAGGTCCCCACAAGACAAGGTGAGCTCCTGCCCTTAGCCCAGCTCTGCAATGCAGAAGGAATGAATTGTATTGGTTCTGCCATTCCATTGGACTATTTCAGTGGTGTGGAGAGGGGGAATTTGGCCAGGAAACAGACTATCCTCCATATTAATCTACCCAGGCCTTTGTGCTTCGCATACCAAGCACGATACCATAGTCTTTCAAGACTGATGGATGCCAAGTTGTTTGCCCATAGGCTGGGTAGGGGGTCTTGCTGTGGGCTGCCTCTTGTCCCCAGGCTGGGGTTTGGTGCATGCTCAGTAGAAAAATGGAAGTCTTTTCCTGGTTTTATTGGAACAGCTAAAATGCATGTTCCGTGTCAACTGTTCCTATAACACAGCTATATCCAGCCATCCCTTGTTATATTAATGTTTAGAGTCATTTAGTTACCTCCTTTGCAGATGTCACCCATGGAAAGCAGGTTCTGGGGCCAAGCCCAAGTGGGTGATGGCTCAGATTAAGCCCTGACTTTCAATGCTGTTATCTATGTGCATCATTGATAAGAATCACCCAAAGAAGTGTGTGCAGTTAAGGTTATTAATGGCTAAAAACTGAATGCAATTAATGGAACCACTTGAAAAAAATCTGCTTTTCCATCATAGTTTGCACATTATGCTCCTGGTGGATTGTAGATTCAAATTCTTGCTGGCAATGGGGTTAGGATCCAGCACTCGTGGGCACTTGATCCCTACACCCACCTGCCCTCCCCTGAGAACACCTGTCACCTGCTTTGACAAGCCTCCTTCCCACATTCAGTTTTTCTGTTAACTTTATGATCTCTGACCTGCAGATCCTCCACCCTCATCACCCCACTGTTGGGCACAGACCTCCCTGGAAAGCTCTACCAGGGTGCAGCTGTTCTGCAGCTGGCCCAAAGGTTACCCGCACCCCACGCTCCAGTGGATGAGCCAGGAAAAGCTGAGCTGGGTTGTCAATACCACAGGCCCTGCAGACACCATTGTGGCAACTCTTGATGGCTCAGTGCAGCTTCATGGGAAGGAGTTTGTGTGCCGCGGAAGCCACATCGTAATGGAGAAGGCAAACCAAGCTTGTGCCGTGCAGTTGGGTGAGTCACAGAAAAGATTAAGTGGGCAGGGGATGATCCAGCCCATCGTAGTGTCACAGGCAGGATTGTTGGCCCTTCAGCCCCCTATCACAAATTATTCAGCCACCTTGGGACATCACAAGTATGGTGGGGTATAAATCTATATACAGTGATGCCTCACGTAACAAATTTAATTCGTTCTCGAGGCATGAAACATTCTTTACGTTAAGTGAAACATTCTTTACGTTACGTGAAACATTCTTTACGTGAAGCGGATTTTTCCATAGGAAATAATGGGAATTCAGATTATTGGTTCCACAACCCCAAAAATATTCATATAAAAATATTAACTGGATGTAAAAATGATGACAGAACACTGGGATTGAATTCAAAACATGCATTCAATGTGCATGAGCCTATGAGGTCTACTTAGGCTGCAGTCCTAAAGACACTTTCCTGGGAGTAAGACCCATTTAACACAATGGGGCTTACTTCTGGGTAGACATGATTAGGAGGCTGCAATCCAAGACACTTTCAGAGTGTCTCCCCACTTTCTCCTTCTCTCAGTCCTGAGCCTCTCCCTCCCCTGCTCCCTTCTGGCTAGCCCTGAGCTGCTTCCCTCTTCTCCACTGCTCTTCTCTCCCTCTGCCCAACGGACACCCGGTCACAGGAGGAACAACATGGGCAGGTGTGCTCGGCAGCCCTGACACTTTTTAAACAGGCTGCTGGCCATTGCGTTTGCCCTAACTGCCAACGAATGTGTTCTTTACATGAAGCACAGTTTGTTACGTGAAGCAGAATCCTAGAGAAATTTTTGTTTGTTACATGAAACATACTTAACGTGAGGCGTTCTTTACGTGAGGCACCACTGTATATAAAAGAGAAAAGTCACTGACTGACTCACTGACTGACTCACTCACTCATCAACGCCCTGCCAAAACCACCGGGCCTAGAAGCGTGAAATTTGGGGTGGATGTTCCTTCTGTGGCTGAGGGGTGCACTAAGAACTGGTTTTCAGAAATTCCAACCGGAAGCGGGTGAAAAGGGACACAACACATTTTTTCCCTATACTTTGCATTGAAGAATTGGTGACTGAGGGATGCTCTGCCCCAACCCCCAGACCTAGAAGCATGAAATTCAGGGAGGGTGTTCCTTCCGTCACATGAACACCCACCAAGAACCAATGTGGAGAAATTTAACCCTTAAGGGACTGAAAAGGGATGCAACATGTTTCTGTCCTATACTTAACATGGAAGGCTGACCAACCTCCAGCCAATTTGGTGCTCAGTGCCTGGTGCACTGGGGGGATGTTTTTCGGAGGAAAAGTTTGCACTGGGGAGGATACTGCACATGGAGGGTTGCATATGGGGAGATGTTGCACATGGGGGTTCATGCGAATGGGGGGGGGTTTTATGCGAATGGGAGGGTTGATGCACATGGGGGTTTGATGCATATGCGGGATGTTGCACATGGGGACTGATGTGCATGGGTGATGTTGTGCATGGGGGTTGATGCGCATGGGGGAAGTCGCGCATGGGAGGAAGTTGCACATAGGGGACTGATGCGCATGGGGGTTGATGCGCATGGGGGGGTTGATGCGCATGGAGGAGGTTGACATGTGGGGGATGTTGCACCGTGGGGGGATGGCATACGGGGGAATTTTACTCCTGCAATGTGGGTACATTTATCACTAGTAAGGTAAATAAATAAATAAAATTCTCTGCAACTGAGATCTCAGACTTCCTCTGTCAAGGGAGCAGTCTTTGCCAGCAAGGCAATGTGCCTATTTTTATCCTGTTAGCCCGGCCCTTCTGCAGTCCAGCACTTACTGCCCTGGATTTTAAAAGGAAGTGAAAAATTGAGAAGTTACACAGCTCTGAGCTAGGTCCTGCATGTGTAAGAGAGGGCTGTGGGGGTGGCACTGTACATGCATGTATAGAGAAGCCCATCAATAGAATTGGACTGAAACTGTTACTAAGGATAGTAGAATTTTCTCTCTTTCTTTCAGTCTAGCCTACTTCTCAGGGTTGTTGTGAGAAAAGATAGAGGGAGTCACCATACACTGCCCTGACCTCTATGGATGAAGGACAGTGTATAAAATTTGCAAATAGTATATAAATAAATGAAACACAGAACATTCAGAGTCTAAAATAGGTCACCTATTAGGGTGAACATTTTAATTATAACTGTTCAATATAAAATATATTAATATGATTTCATCTGAAACATTGTTGAACTATAGGCCCAGCCTTGTTATGCACAAATTTTTTATACATGGATTTAGCTCGACACCAATGGCCACTGCAAATCACAGTTTAAAAAACTGCTTTTATTCTGTTGTACAGAGACAGTCATGCAAGCAATTACTCCATTTTTCAGTCCCAGAATCAAATACCTGCAAATAATCAGGCACTACCTTATTCCATTTGGAGCAACAGAGGAGCAAGAAACCTGGAATTGGTTCTTTAAACCAATTTTTCCACTGTTTCCTTTATACACTGATTTTTTAATCCACGGAAGGTTCTGGATTGCAAACCTAATGGATAACAATGGACACTCATTGCCTTAGCACTCATTGTCAGGACACTGAAAAGCAGTGTTAAGTTTCATTAGTAGTGATGAATTAAGAAGGATCCTGCTGGATCAAGTCAAGTGTCCAGCAAAAATGTCCAGCATATTGTTTCATGCTGGGCCACAAGAACGAAGGAAAGTCATCATCCTCTTCTATCATTGCTCCTCTGCTCTTGGTGTTCAGAGGCAGGCTGACATTGTGACTGTTAGCTGCCATTGATAGATTGGTCCTCTGTGAATTTTCCATATGCCTTTCAATGTTTGTCTCTGATTTTCTCCTGATTTAGAGGAACCCTCAATTGTATCTGATGGTTTGAGAAGCTGCTTCGTAGGAGGGGCCGTGACGATGACCTGCCAGTTGACAGCTGGCAACCCGGTTGCCGAAATCACCTGGCTACGCAACATCTCTCAACCAGAGACTGAAATCCGTTCTGGGGGGAGGATACTAATCAGTCAACAGGGCACCATCTCCACCCTTACCATCCAGAACTGCTCCAGTGAGAGTGACAACGGCTACTACGTTTGCAAGGCCAAGAATCCCCTGGGGCTGAAGGAGATATACATTTATCTGACGGTGACTGGTAAGTTGTATGTCTTAAACTGCAATCCTAATCCCCAGTTAAGCCAGCATAAGCCCTGGCACAAGTCCTTTGCTGACCTGGGGTGTCACAAATGTGACACAGGGGTTAGACCACTGCACAGGCATAAATGTCCTGGCCACACCACCATGGGAAGATATGCCAGATGAGTTAGGCCAGCCTAAGTTGATTAGGACTGCATCTTTAAACTGTGGTCTGTGATGCTGGAAGTAGGGGTTTATGAAAATGTTTGTCTACTTGAAAATAGGGGAAGTAGGGGTTTATGAAAATGTCTACCTGAAATAGAGCCCACTAAAAATTAAAAAATATATACATTTTTATTTAAAAAGATAGATAGATAGACAGATAGACAGATAGATAGATAGATAGATTGATTGATTGATTGATTGATTGATTGGCCAAGTATGAACTCCATACCCGGAATTTGGCTTCGGCAACGGCTGCAGACATACAAACACCAACACACAAATATCAAACAATACATACAGGGCATACATCAGATAGAACACTACTTCAGTATTTCCAAAAGTCCCTCAGCATAGTTGATGGTTCAGCAATTTAATGGCACAAGGAAAAAAACTGTCCTTGTGCCTAGTTGACTTAGTATACAGAGTCCTATACAGAGTCCAGAGGGAAGAAGCTCAAACAAAATGTGACCAGGGTGAAGAGGGTCTGCAGCAATACTCATGGCTCTCTTCTTGACCCGAGCGATATATAGATCCTCCATAGAGGGCAGACTAACTCCAATTATTTTCTCTGCTATACCTATAGTTCTTTGTAGTTTTTTCTTGTCCAGTTTGGATGCTGTGCCAAACCAGACAGTGATGGAACTGCAGAGAACAGATTCAATAATTCCCCTATAAAATAGGGTCATCAGCTCTTGAGGCAGATCGAATTTCCTCAGTTGACGCAAGAAGAACATCCTCTGATGAGCCTTTTTAATGATGCTGCTGATGTTAGTTGACCATTTCAGGTCTTGGGAGACTACAGAGCCCAAGAACTTGAAGGACTCCACCACTGAAACCACATTACCACAGATGGAAAGTGGAAGTAGCATAGGGGGTGCTTCCTAAAGTCTACCATCATTTCCACTATTCCATCCAAGATGGCGCCGCAAACGGCAGCCTTGGCTTGTTCTCTGTAACATACTCTATTTTTATGGTTTTTTTTTAAATATACATTTTTTCCTAGCCCTGTTTCTATTTCCAGGGTTTAACTGGAACTGGGACTCATTGCCAAGATCCACTATTCTTGTAACATAATAAAAGGTACCTTTCACCACTTCCTGATTGCCATGGGGTTTTAAGAGATGGGGCTGTCACTCAGTGACAGACCAATAATTTTTATCAGATGGCGCTTGCTAGCATCTTCTGATATGGCTGGGAAGACCCCTGCCTCAAACCCTGCGGTGACGATGTGATGGACCAAGAATTGCATAAGAAGACCGTTCTCCCTTTTCAGCCAGCCAACAATCTTCATGTTCAACCAACCATGTTCAACATGCTATGGTTTTCAGGACAAACAATAAGGGCACAATCCTAACTATGCCTACTCAGAAATAAGTCCCATTGTATTCAATGGGTCTTACTCATAGGAAAGTGTATTTAGGATTTCAGTCTAAGAGTTGATACAGCAATTTTTTTCCATCTCATGATACACTGACAAGACACACCAAACTGCTGATGGTACTTATATACTCCAAATTACTCTTGGCCAAATTCTCACAACACACCTGTGGGTATTTGCAGCACCCCAGTGGCTGAAAATCACTGGGCTGACACCATTCTCTGTCATCAAGGCAGTTAAACCACTCACAAACTCTATAAATGACCATGTTTAAGGATCTCCATATGTCATGGAACACTGGGACTGTTACGATTTTCAGGGATTGCATTCACATACTGGCAAATGGGTCCTGTCCCATTTTTGTGGAAGATAATTATGGCAACCCTAATCGCATTATTCTCTTCTAGAACCTGTGAACATTGCTGGTGTTGTGGGAGGGATTGTCGTTCTCTTGCTGTTGGTGATCCTCATCTTTTCGGGACTTCTCTTATATTTTGGTCCCCATTTGTGTCTTAAAGGTAAGAGCAGCTTCCTGCAGATTTAAAAATGATAGGTAGCTTTTACAGACGATAGAACTGGCAGGAGCCCAGACCTTTGCAGTGCAAGGTCTGCTCATCTGCTGTTCCCTCCCAGTTCCACCGTCTGCCCACTGGGAGAAATTCCTGGCCAAAGTACATGTTACATCAACCAAGGTCAACCACAATCATGTTATGTAGCAAGACGAAGGGGTAGGAAGTTCTGTATAGTCCCCAATTCCTCCCCCACCCCTTTATTCCTGTGTTGTTGATGCTTTCATAGTATGTGTTGTTGATGCTTTCATAAATCCTAGAAATGAACCCATTTATTCATTAATAAATGAATTATTAATTCATTATTAATTAATTAATTATTAATTATTATTCATTATTATTCATTATTATATTATATTATATTATTATATTATTATATTATTATTTATTCATTATTATTTAATGAATTAATGAATAATGAATTAATGTATAATGAATTAATTATTAATTAATGAATTAATTATTAATTAATGAATTAATTATTAATTAATGAATTAATAAATTATTAATTCAGGCTGTGGGTGGCGCAGGCAGTTAAGACGCTGTGCCTGTTAACCAGCAGGCCAGGGTTCGAGACCTGGTTTGGCCCCAGAAGACAGGGTGAGCTCCTGTCCTTAGCCCAGCTCTGCGACGCCAGCTGGATCCAACTGTATGGGCTCTGCCTTTCCATTGGATTAATTCAGTGGCATGGAGAGGGAAGATTTGCTGCTTGGGTAACAGCCTCTCCTCCATAACAATCCAACCCAGGCTTTCGTGCTTCGCATGCAGCATATGCAGCGCCGAGCACGATACCATAGTCTTCCAAGACTGACGGAGGCCTGCTGCTATTCATTAATCTATTTTGCATGTCTAATGTATTTATTTGAATTTTATATTAATTTGTTTCCGACCTTTGGCACTGTGCCAGATATTGGCCAAAGGTTTGGAGTTGGATGAATAGAATTGCATTAGATGAATAGAATTGCATTAATTCCAGTACCAACATCTCCAGTAACAATACTGGAATTTTCTCAAGTCAGCCCACACCAGGCTTTTGGAATTCAGAATTTGAGTAACCACCAAGAAAAGTCTATGAAATTCAGTGAAATGTGGGCTAATGTCAGGTTCCCAATGATATCTAAGGAAATATGCAGTTGGATGCTGATTAAAATTTGTTCTCTTATATCTTTCTTTCAGCCAATATACTCAGGTAAGCATCTTTTTTCCATTTAAACTGAAATTAGCCAGTTGATTAAGGCATCTGTTCTGAAGTAGAGCAGTGTGGTGGCTGGGAAGCATTGATAGCATCTAAATAAGAGGAAGTCAGTGGTCAAGCCAAGGGGGTGGAATGGTCTGAGAGCCTGGAACCCTTTGTTATGGGTTTATGCAGGGTTTATACCCTTTATGCAGTGACCTTTAGTGGTCACTGCATAAAGCAGGGGTCCTCAAACTTTTTAAACAGGGGGCCAGTTCACTGTCCCTCAGACACTGTCGGGGGCCGGAGAGTGAGAGGACTTATGTAGGACTAAATGTAGGACATCCTACATTTTGAAAATGTAGGACATGTTAAAATGAAGCAAAAATGCTTGTTTTGCTTTCCTGTACTTAATTTCAACACTTTTGAAACAGAAAAACTTTTAACATGCCTGATTCTCACCCAGACATGCAAGACGCCCTCAAAGCAGTTTCCAGCAACATGTTACTTCTACATATTTAACTTAACATATTTTTCATGTCAGACTTAAGACATATAATTGAAAGACACCCTCAAAGAAATTTGCAGCAACACAAGGAATGTCAGTGACATGCACTGACACACACCATTCTTTCTCTCTCTCTCTCTCTCTCACACACACACAAACACACACACCCATGTACTCTTACACACACACACACAAGCACAAGCGCACCTCAGTTTTGAGCTTGCTGTTCAGGAATTTTGCCCAAGCCTATGCATGTCTACTCAGGAGTAAGGCCCATTAGAGTCAGTGGGGCTTACTCCCAGGAAAGTAAGCCCAGCCCCCTGCATGTCTACTCAGAAGTAAGGCCCATTAGTGTCCATGAGGCTTACTCCCAGGAAAGTGTTGATGGGAAGGTGGTCTTAATAGCCCAGCTCTCTGCTTGTCTACTCAGAAGTAAGCCCCTGGCAGCTGAGGGGCCATGAGAGAGTGGCAGGAGGCACGCATGCCAGCATCAAGCCCCTGGTAACTGGGGCGGCCACGCAAGGGTGGTGAGAGGCACGCGTGCGCCAGCCTGAAGCCCTGGGACAGTCACGAGAGAGCAGCAGGAGGTGTGCGTGCCAGCCTCAACCCAGGCCCCCGGCAGCTGGGGCGGCCGCGCGCTCCAGCCTGAAGCCCCTGCTCCAGCTGCGTGCGCAACATTAAAAAAAAAAATTTTAAGGGCCAGCTTGAAGCTGCCCAAATTGGCAGCTTGGAGGGGCCCTCTCCCTTTGCACAGGGAGAGAGCCTGGAGGGGCTCTCTCCCTTTGCACAGGGCTGCCACGACTGGCGGATCTTCGCCGCGGCAGCCTTGAACTGCCCCCAAGTGCCCAAAAAGCGCCTCCCAAACCCCCCAAAAGACCGGCAGGCCGGATTGAGGCCTCTGGCGGGCCTGATCTGGCCCGCGGGCCGTTGTTTGAGGATCCCTGGCATAAAGCCACATTGCAACAAGCAGAGCCATAGGATCTTGCTCTGACATGATGGTGCATGGTTTGTCTCTTGCTACCCTCTGGTAGTTGCCTAAGAGATCCACTACCTGTGTGTACTGGTTCTTCCATAACCACTCTGCATAGTAAGGTTTAGGTGGGAAAGCCCATAAGTGGCAAAGGAGGGAGTTGGGAAAAGTTGCTTGAACGTCTTCCCAACTACAGGAATCAAGATGCAGGTGACATCCTTGTGCTGGTGGATTCAGAGGAAGGGGAGGTGCTGATGGAAGGCATTGGGGACCACTCTTTGCAACAAGGGATGGCACTGGCCAACGGAGGTTCTACTTGGCGTGAGAAAGGTAAGCTATGGAGTTTTAAGAGCCTGGGTAATGCATTTGGAAGGCTTAACCTACCTGGTTGGACGGTCTTACTGAATGTACCTTTATCAGAGCTTGGAGTGGCTTCTTGGTAGTGTCCTGTAGGTTGGTGGAATCAATGAGTCCTACGGAGTCCTTCTGAAGACAAGGAGTTTATACTGAAACACCAAGTCCACAGAGTCTGCAGGTATCCTTTTGACACGCCAGATCACCCAATTCTTCCTTAACCAGTTACCTGAGAGGAGAGAAAAATTTATTCAATTTATTCAAGAACAGCAAATTGTATATCTTCTACAACTTAAAATGATGCAACTTAAAATATTCTTTTTAGAAACCAAACCAACTAACCCCCTTTCTTAGGTTAGGGACACTGGTTCTCTATGTGGGATGATGCTCTCATAGCTACAGTCTTGATCTATATTGTTTTCTTTTAGGATCCCGGGCAGAGATCTCTGATGAAATTGTGCTGGAGGAAACCAAACGGGACTCAAGATCCTCAACGTAGAAGAAATCAAGATACTTCCACACAAGGAACAAATACATCTGAGCTTTGTGTCTGTGCCCACATAGACTATGGGGTGGGGAGCTCTGTCTTCAACCAGGCAATGCTAGATTATCTGCAGCCCCCTATATCTTGCCTTTTCCACTTGGTCCTATATCTCCCATGTGCTGTTGCTTCTCTTCCTGATTAACTGTGAAATTGACATTGGAGGCATAAAATACCAGGGATGTGTGATGCCATATGGGGGGCAGCACTGTGGTGGCCACCTTTTGGGAAGAACAAGCGTCTGTGGAAAAGAAGTAAAGATAATAGAAATGAAGGACAGTTGTCCATCTAAAAACTTTATCCAGCTTGGATCTTCCTTTGTACTGAGGGGTTTTCATAGGAGAGATTCATGGCTGTATGAACTCTCCACTCCAAGTGCCATAGGCAATTGAATATGTCCACATGGTGATATACAAACCATTTTCTTTGTGTTACTTGAACCAACTGGTTTACTTCAAAAATCTGTCTTCCTTTTAAGCCCTTCCCCACTGCTTCTCAATCATAATGTGTGACTTTATGTTAAGATAACATTTGAGAAGTCCTTGAATATACACTATTTACTCACTATATATAGGGTTGCCATAATTGTCTTCCACAAAACCGGGACAGGATCCCCTGTCAAACTTGCCAGTATGTGAATGCAGTCCCCCAAAACCAGGACAGTCCTGGTTTTCCAGGACATGTGGCAATGCTAACTATATATTAGGCTTGTTTATTCTTTTGGCTGCGTGAGAAACATGTGCCTATGGCCTAGTGGTCCCACAGCTGTGGTGCAGACATCCCACTAATGTCTATGTGGGAGGAATCACCTCCAGTGGAAAAAATAGCATAGCTCCTTTTCATGCCAAGATGTCATTGACCCCTCAGTAGCCCTGGAACAGTGACCACAGCCTCCTGTGCTTGGACCCACAACTAAAAGGTCCATGTTTAGTCTGGCCACCAGCACCTGGAGCACCTAAGATACGGGACGATGGTTGGTTGCAGGAAGACTCAGAAGTGGGGAATGTGCCATCTGAGATAGAACAGAGGGGCTGTTTTGAACATCAGAAGAGCCTCCACTGGATCAAGCCAAAGACCCATCTGGTCCAGATCCTGTATCACACAGCAGCCCACCAGATGCCTAGGGAGTTGTGAGTCCGCCGTTGTAGAACTCTCTTCATTTCCATATTGTAGACAGTCCTTGAAAACCTTTCCCCCAAATGCATTTTCCCATTGGTTTTACTCTCATTGGCTGCTAATGCAGTAATTAGGGCAGGAATGAGGTAGACAAAGGATCAGGTCCCATCATGGGATGAGTGGAAAATGGCAGATTGCCAAAAGAGAAACTGCCTACATCACCCAAGCTGAGAACCTACAGGAGTTGAACTGAGCAGTGCAGACACAACACTCTGCAAAGGGCTGCAGCTCTCCAGGATATTGTCTTCCACAACACGCACTGATGTGCCTGAGAGTCATGCAATAGCAGAGATCAGCTCCCATTCATTTAAGTGGGGCCCAGACAGAAAACCATGGTGACTTGTGCCCCACGTATCATCCCAATCACTCACGTGTGCCTTTTATAAGTCAGGATGGTTGGTAACATGGCAAGCTAATTACCTGCAAAGGTACCCTTGTTTTAGCAAGCACCTGGTTGTGCGCATGATTCCAAAGAGCTACAGGGAAGCCATTTTTTCTTTCTATAAAAGTGTTTGTGGATGTGATCTTTTGCTTAAAAAATAAAAGTTGTATTTTGGACAAATATTTTTGGTGTTGCCGTATTTGTGTGCTTTTTAACTTTTTAATATCCAAGTTTGGGTGCAATCCTAACCAATTTAGGCCCTCTCGAGCACTTTTGCAACACTTCCCAGGCCAGCACAGGACTTGTGCCAGCCCAACTGGGGGTTAGGATTGCAGCCTGGTGTCTGTTTTCACCTTATTGTTATCTCTTGTTATTACCTAAATACAGTTACAGAAGGAGCATCATGGCAGAACAGGCAGCACTGAGTATAAGAACTCTCTAATGGTGTCAATGGTGTCTCAATGGAACCCTCTAATGGTGTCAAACATAAGGCCCACAGACAGTTGATAGTGGTGCACGCCACACAGCAGTTGCACAACTAACAGTTGTGCATGCCACACAGCTAACGGTTGTGTGCACCACACCGCCGTTGAACACCCAACTGTTGTGTGCACCACACAGAAGTTGTACAGCTAACGGTGTGTTTGCCACACAGCAGTTACACAGCCAATGGCTGTGTGTGCCACACACGTCATTTAAGTGGGGCCCGTACCTGAATTACTGAGCAGTTGTGCAGCCAACGAATGCGCATCCCATACAGCAGTTACACAATTAACAGTTGTGTGCCATACAGCAGTTGAACACCAAATGGTTGTGCGCGGCACACAGAAATTGTGCAGCCAATGGTTGTGTGCACCAAACAGCAGTTGCGCAGCCAATGGTTGTGTATGCCACACAGCAGTTACACAGCCAATGGCTGTGTGTGCCACACACGTCCTTTAAGTGGGGCCCATATAGGAATCATTCAGCAGTTGTGCAGCCAAAGGTTGTGCATGCCATCTGTTGCCTCACAAAAAGGACAGCCATGGTGTCCACCAGAACCTCATGACAGGCAGGCGCCATTTTGAATGTGGCTGGGGAAGCAAATGCTCAGTCTCCTCAGTCACAATTTGGGGGTGCTAATGCTCCTCTCATGGTCCTTCAGTTTCCCCTTCTCTTTGTAAAATGCTTCATTAATATCCTAAGAGGGATTCTGAAGAGGCAGATCCATTTTCCAGTCGCCTTTTTACCTCAGCTTTGTCAAAAGAATGATGGCTCCTGCCTCCCTTTTTCCCTCAGTACCTCATAGATGCAGAGCAGGCAGTTGAAACAAAACTAATTTTCTTTCTTTATACATACATTACATACGTACATACATATCACTACTCCTCCAAGAATTGGGTTTAAATAAAAAATAAACTTTATTTATTCATAAAATTAATTTATTCACATTTATTTATCCATTCAAATTTGTACATTCATTCATTTGATTTAAACTAAGGAGCTCAGGTGTGAACATGGTTCCTCTTTTACCTTTATCCTTACAACAGTGCTGTGAGGTGGGTGAGGCTCACAGAAAGTAATAATAGGCATATGAAAGGAACAATAATAATAGCCAGAAGATAAATGCAGTTAATATCCATTTGCCTGCCCCACTTTTTTACCTCACACTTGACTAAAGTATGATGGCTCTTGCCTTCCCTTTTCTCCTCAGTACCTCACAGAGGCAGAGCAGGAACTTGAAACCAAACTTTCTTTCTTTCTTTCTTTCTTTCTTTCTTTCTTTCTTTCTTTCTTTCTTTCTTTCTTTCTTTCTTTCTTTCTTTCTTTGTTTGTTTGTTTGTTTGTTTGTTTGTTTGTTTGTTTGTTTGTATGGACATACATAACCACCATTCCTCCATGGAGCTCAAGGTGGCGTTCTTATGGTCTGTCCACAATGGTGGGATTCAAATAAATTAACAACAGGTTCTATGTCCTAATAACCTAAATGGACAACAGGTTCTATGGGCGCAATCCAGAGTAACTACGGGGAGTCCTTGCTCCGGTGTAAGAACAATTTGCTCTGGATTGCAATATGAATTTCCCATAGCTTTCCACAAGGTGATGCAGTAATTACGGGTACCCGTAATGTCTCTTACGTGCTCCCGTAGTTACTCAGGATTGTAGGGTATGTCCCATTGGTAACTGGTTCTCAGAACCAGATGCTCATTAGCAAAGGTCATTAGAACCTGTGAGAACCCCCTAAAGCCCACCACTATTAATTTGTCGTCACAAAAACCCTGTGAAGTCGGTGAGGCTGATAGACAGTAATAGTGATATAAAAACCTAATAATAATGGCCAGAAAATAAATGCTGTGATTATCAATAAATATGAAATCAATGCTTTCATCGTATGTTTTTATTTGAGTATTGTAAGCCGCCTTGGGCATCTGTTTTTACAGAGAAAAGGTGGGATATAAATCTTTTAAATAAACTAAATAAATTATTTTCTTGCCCCATTTTTGCAGAGCAGAGATTAAAAACCTATCTATCTATCTATCTATCTATCTATCTATCTATCTATCTATCTATCTATCTATCTATCTATCTATCTATCTATCTATCTATCTATCTATCTATCTATCAAGTTAGTCTGGAAAAGCCAGGTTTAAAATTGTTGCATGGCCAGGAGTCTTGCTATCCACATGACCATGGGCCAGTTTTTTTGTTTTTTGGGCTAAACTGTATGCATAAAATGGGACAAAGAACATGAATTTGGCCATTCTGAACTTCTTGCAGGAAAAAAACCCTGTACAAATAACTCAGTTTGTTTTTTGGTTTGACAGTGACTGAAAGTGGACTGAACCTCAACTGCCAAATCCTCTCCAAGAACCATATGAAGGATTCAAACATCCACAAGTGATGCTTTCCTCTGATGGGTGAACAGTGATGGCGGCGGAAGGTGTTGATGTGAGTAGAGCTTCATCTTTCCAAAGAGTTTGCGAAAGACAAGAGAAAGTCTATGAAGCGTAGAGAGATTGATACGCACCTCTGCATCCACAACAGCCATTGAAGAAAATGGAGGAGGAGACCGGTAGTAGATAGAATGGTTCGAGCAACAGAGCAGACCCAGAAAGTGCTGGGTCAAATTCCTGTTAAGCCCTGAACCACACCACCACCTAACATTTCATAAAGCACTTGACAGGATGAAATGGAAGGAGATAACCATGTACGGTATATTGCTTTTAGCTTTTAGGAGGAAGGAAGGGATAGCGGGTAAGCACCTCATTGCTAAGCATGCTTATGAAGATGAGAAAGAAAAGTAGATCCCATGATGAAGGGTAAGGTAGATTTTAGCTTTAGAAATCTTCTTGCAGAAATTTTCCCCACAAGTAGGACGTAATAAGCAGGCCTCCGTCAGTCTTGGAAGACTATGGTATCGTGCTCTGCGCTGCATACGCTGCATGCGAAGCTCGAAAGCCTGGGTTGGATTGTTATGGAGGATATGTTGTTACCCAAGCAGCAAATCCCCCCTCTCCACGCCACTGAATTAGTCCAATGGAAAGGCAGAGCCCATACGATTGGATCCAGCTGGCGTTGCAGAGCTGGGCTAAGGACAGGAGCTCACCCTGTCTTGTGGGGCCAACCCGGGTCTTGAACCCTGGCCTGCTGGTTAACAGGCACAGCGTCTTAACCGCTTGCGCCACCCACAGCCCAAATGGGACGTAATGGGAAGGTAATATGTGACTTAGCATAGCCAGACTATAAAATGTCTAGCAGACTTATTTAAGAGAAAAAGAAAGCAAAACCAAACAGGTTTACAGGGCAAATCTAGGATAGACTACTTTCTTATGGAATACCTTCCAATGGAATTCTATGGAACAACAGTCTTAAGGCCACACATTCTCTCTCTCTCTCTTCTCTTCTCTCTCTCTCTCTCTCTCTCTCTCTCTCTCTCTCTCCAGCAGACACCAGATATACCAGAGGATGATGATCAGAAGCTGTCAGAGGTAAGTATTCTCTTGTAGATCTATATGCTTGCTTTTGGCATAGTGGCCATAGTATCACTTATACATTCCCCATGCAAAATTGCAAAATTGAATGCATCACAAAATGTTTTGAGTTCCTAAACCCTTTTGCAGGAAGCAAAAAGTGAGAAAGTTCTTTGTTTCAGATATTGAAAGGGGTTGGAAGAAAAAAAAAAATATTTATTTTATTTTATTTTATTTTAGTAATTTTTATCCCGCCTTTCTTCCCCCACAGGGGGGAACTCAAGGCGGCCAAACAATTAAAAAACAATAAAACACCATTAAAATTACATATGATAATAAATAGAGATAAAAACACATTAAAATGTAATTAAAATACCATTAGATTAAGCTAAAAACGTAGACTAAAAACGATAAAACAGAAAGATAAAAAAGATAAAAGCCCCCCAACCTCTGCCCCCATTTAAAAAGCTTTTTTAAAATAAAAGGTTTTAAGGCTCCGCCTGAAGCTCTGTAGTGAGGGAGCTTTCCTCAGTTCTAAGGGGAGGGAGTTCCAAAGCCGGGGTGCCACCACCGAGAAGGCCCTATCTCTGGCCGCCACACCTCTCACGTCTCTTAGTGGCGGCACAGTCAGAAGGGCCCCCTCAGATGACCTTAGGTGACGGGTCGGATTGTACGGAAGAAGGCGGTCCCTCAGATACCCTGGACCCAAACCGTTTAGGGCTTTAAAGGTCAGGACCAGCACTTTGAATTCAGCCCGGAAACGAATGGGCAGCCAGTGTAGTCGCTGAAGCAGTGGCCCGACAGAGTCGAACCGACGAGCCCCAGCGACCACACGGGCCGCCGCATTCTGTACTAGTTGCAGTTTCCGAACCGTCTTCAGAGGCAGCCCCACGTAGAGCGCGTTGCAATAATCTAGTCTCGATGTCACTAGGGCATGGATCACCGTGGCCAGATCCAAGCGACTCAGATATGGTTGCAGCTGGCGGATCAGCCGAAGCTGAGCAAAGGCTCCCCTGGCCACAGCCGCCACCTGGGACTCCAGGAGCAGCTGCGAATCCAGGAGAACCCCCAAGCTGCGAACCTGCTCCTTCAGAGGGAGTGCAACCCCATCCAGAACAGGATGATATTCCAATACCCGAGTCGAGGACTTCCGGACCAGGAGAACCTCTGTCTTATCAGGATTTAATCTCAGCTTGTTCACCCTCATCCAGTCCCCCACTGCCTCCAGACAACGATTCAGGACTTCAACTGCCTCCTTGGACTCAGGAGGAAAGGAGAGATAGAGCTGGGTGTCATCAGCGTACTGGTGACACCTCACTCCAAACTTCCGGATGACCTCTCCCAGCGGCTTCATGTAGATGTTAAATAGCATGGGGGATAGAATGGAACCTTGTGGCACCCCGCACCGAAGAGGCCAGGGTGCCGAACAAGCATCCCCCAGCACCACCTTCTGGGACCGGTCAGCCAGGAAGGAGTGGAACCACTGCAAAACAGTGCCTCCAATCCCCAACCCGGCTAATCGACCCAGAAGGACACCATGGTCGATGGTGTCGAAGGCCGCTGAGAAAAAATGGAAGAAAAAATCCATGTCTTTTCCCATTTTCAAACTCTCTCCTTTTGGTTCCTTGCTCTTTTTTCTCATTCACAGTTTGATCAGTTTGAAGAGGAGGAAGAGGAAGAGGTTGAGGAAGAGGAGGAAGCAGTAATCGAGAGGTATAACATGATTAATTTCTTCCCATTTTCCTCTGTGCAAAGCTTGAAACTGCATTTCTAAGGCAGTTCTTTCTAAACATTTCTTGTGTTTTGGTTTCTTTTGCCCTAAACTTGGCTTCCCACTCAGAAGGATACCCTACAGACCACCTTATAAATCACAATGAGAAACACAGATAACTTTTCTCATGAGGGAATTAGTATACATTAGGGATGCAATTCTGACGTAGGCAGGCACAACTCAGTCTTCCCATTCCTGTGGTGAAGCAAGGAGGCAAGTACTTGTCTAACCCACCCACAGGAGTGGCACGGAAGTGCCTTAGGGCACTTTCATGACATCCTCAGGCCAGCATGGGACTTGTGCTAGGACTTATGCTGGCTTAACTGGAGGTTAGGACTACAGCCTATATATCTTTTTATAATGTTGATTCATCTCACGCTTTCTCTTAGAGATCTAGTGCAGCCCCCTGAGAACCGTGAGGCTGTTTACATCCTCCCAGAAGGATTTAGTGACCAGTGGCTGCAAATCCACCTTGGCACAATTATCACCGGGATAACCCAAGAGCCTCATCTTAAAATCAAAGCTCTGGAAAAGTTGTCCCGGGTGCTTGCTGAAGTGAAAAACGAGGTGAGTTAATTGGTGGAGATGCTACAAAATGCAGTAATGGGATTGAGATTTCCTCTTCCAGCACCAATATGCAAGGCACCAATTATGCAGTACAAAAACTCAATGTTTAGCATTTTGATAGTACTTTAACTGTGCAACTCTATTTGTGTCTACTCAGAAGTAAGTTCCATTGTGTTCAATGGAGTTTACTCCCAGGAAAGTGCTTTTAGGATGGCATCCTAAGTTAGGATTGCATCCTAATCCAGAGTCAACCAGGTGCAGAGCCATATTGCTCAGATCTCTAAACACCTCTTTAGATGACACAGATCTGAGTAGCCTCATTCAGGCTGCTACTGCTTTAGAGGGTAAGGAGAATTTGGGTGCAAGCCTACCAATTTCGGCCAGCACAACTCACCTGTCTACCTGTTCCTTTGGGGATGTGGGGAGGCTGGTGCATGTCTGAACACTGGCCTAACCTCCCCAGCAATGGCGGAGTTGCCATAATTCTCTTCCACAAAACTGAGACAGGACTCCTTGTCAAACCTGCCAGTATGTGAACACAATCCACCCAGAACTGGGACTGTCCTAGTTTTCAGGAACATATGGCAATCCTAGTGACACCCCCAAGGCTAGCACAGGACTTGTGTTAGCCTAACTGGGGATTAGGATTGCAGTCTGAATTTCCTTTCCTACCAGCCTGCTTGTTCCAGTGCAAATTAGGATTGGGAAGTGAGTTACTCACAATGCCTGTAACATATTCATCTGCCTACATTGCAAGTCTATCCACCCTGCATTATCTGAAGATAAAGCTGAATTTCTGTTTCTGTAAGTGAGGAGCTTTTTATGCCAGGAATAACTCCTCTCTATTTCTTCTCAGCCATCTGTACAGCTGCCCACTAAGATGCTCGGCCGCTTGGTGGCAGTGACCTGCCTATGTGCATTGCATGAGGAATGCAGCAGGAAGGCAGCAGAGACCCTTTGTCAACTCCTCCCCATCCTGCGGCGTAGGGAAGGTGAGTCTGTTGCCTCAGTTTCTTTCTAAGCTGAATGTTACCTGGGATTCCCACAAACTTCAGGGAAGGGTCCAGCAAGGACAAAGCCCTACTAGCATATGTGTTGTATATTTCTAAACTGCATGGGGTATCTAGCTATACAAGTAAGCAGGACATTGTGGAAACCATAGTCCAACCAAGTTATCAGTTTTTAAACTGGCCATTTAAAATGGGTACCATCCTAACCTAGACCGGCACAAGTCATCAGACTTCCCAATCCTGTGGTGATGAAGGGAGACAAGCGCATGTCTGTGCACTGGCCTAACCCTCCCACAGGAATGGTGCATAAGTGTCTTATGAACTTTTGTGACATTCCCAGGCCAACATGGAACTTGTGTTGGGACTTAGGCTGGCCTAAGTGGAGATTCAGATTGCAGCCAATGGCTGTTCAATTAGGTGGACAATATCAATGAGAGTTTGGTCTGAAGCATATTTCTGTGAGCAAAAATGGGACATTCCCTGGTTCGAAACTTATCTAAATCTCTTCTACCACACTGTCAAATCCAGGTTATGTCCTGAGTCCTCCCCTTATGTACCATAGGTTCTGTGTGTAGGACTCATGTAGACTGTACTGATACTTTGAGAATCAAATGTGGGAAACACAAATTCCTCCACCCAGCAGAAGGTCAAAACAAGTAAACACCATGGCAGGACTCTGATCCATATCAAGGCACAGGCTGGTTAAGAACTGTCATGAAAGGACATCTGACCTACAACAGATGAGCTTATCACTATTTGTTTATATTGCAGAAATGCTCAATGACACTCAATGGGGCAGGATAGTTGTGAAGAGAGCTCTGGCAGTGATGGCCAATGGAGAAAGCCCTGAGTTGTTTCAGAAAAACTGCTACAACCAGGCCAGGGTAAAGACTTATGCCAGGTCTTAGGCTGGCCTAACTGGAGCATAGGATTGCAGCCTTTATTGTACTGGGAAAGCAGAAAACAAATGTTGCCTTTGTTGTTTTAGGTCTTTGGGGCATTCCTGCCCCCAGAGCAAATCCTTGAAGCCATCCAGTTCCTAGGAGCAGAACTCACAGACACTTTCAACAGCCTGGATGCCTACCACCTTCTCAGGGAGCTAATAATTCAATACCTTGGCAAGACTGTGCAGGTAAGGATCTCATGCCTGTGGCTTCTAAAAGCCAGATGCTCAACAGGAATGGTGCCATTTCATCAGGTATTATACAACATCCATTTCATTACAGCTCTGTCAAGTAGGTTGTCACACCTAGGGTTGCCATATGTCCCAGAAAACTGGGACAGTCCCAGTTTTCAGGGATTGTGTTCACATAATGGTGAGTGTGACAGGGAGTCCTGTCCCAGTTTTGTGGAAGAGAATTATGGCAACCCTAGTCACACAGTAACTCCACTTCTTATTTAACAGATTGAGGATGTTCTGAACAGAATTTGCCTTCAGCTCCACAAAACTCAACAAGGGAAGTATGTCATGTTACTCCTCTTGCCAGTGCTAGCCTTGCATAATCTTGAAGAGGTGGTAGTGTTCTTTCTGAAACGTCCCTTCAGGTATGGTGCTCTAGAGCTTATACTGGGTTATACTTGAGAGCTTATACTGGGTTATACTCGAGAGCTTATACTAGGTTGTGGATCCCTAAAACCTGCTCTGAGAACATCTTTCTAGTAGATTTATCACTCACACCTCTCGTTCGGGAGTGTACAAACCCCAGCCCGGGGGCCAGTTGTGGATCACAGCAAGTCTCAATGCGGCCTGCGGCAAAACCCTGCCATCCTGCCATCTAGGGCAGGCCTTAGAATACACTCTAATACTTTCTAATACAGTATTTAAATTTATTTAAATTTGAAATGTAAATAATTTTTCCAGGCCCTGAAACTGTGTCAGAAAAATGTTGTGGCCTTTCTACCAGAAAGAGACATTGATTCATTGCCTGCCTTGTTACAATGGTAAACTATTGCTTTTGCTTACCAAATTGGGTAACCATGAAGGTTTCTGGAACCAAACTACATGGATGGTAACATTCAGCCTGTAATTGATGTTTTAATTTATGTCATGATGGCCTATGTCAGTGATGGTAACCCTTTTACAGCCCTATTGCCCAAAATGCAGCTCAAAACCATGAGAGTGCTGATGCCCAGCATGCATGGGCTCAGGGCACTCCTGGCTCACTGTGCATATGCAGAGTTCTAGGCATGTGCACTGAATGCCAGTGCATTCTGCTCCGAAGAGGAGCAACCTGCTCCTCTTTGGAGCAGAGCCAATTGACAGTGCCGGTGCCCAGCATGCCGGTGCCCACTGGGCATGCACGCTGGGCATAAGCATGTTCTGCTCTGAAGTGGAGCACCTTGCTCCTCTTTGGAGCAGAGCGTGCCAGTGTCCATTGCTACTGGGGAGAATGCTGTGGAATTCCAGCAGAGAGAACTCTGTGTTCCTGCTCTGTTCAGCACCACTGGCCTATGCTCTATGACTGAATAAAAGCAGGCCTCCGTCAGTCTTGAAGACTATGGTACCGTGCTCGGAGCTGCATACGCTGCATGCTAAGCACGAAAGCCTGGGTTGGATTCTTATGGAGGATATGCTGTTACCCAAGCAGCAAATCCCCCCTCTCCACGCCACTGAATTAGTCCAATGGAAAGGCAGAGCTGAAGGGTCTCAAATTAATTATGAACTCTGTTTGTGCATGAGAGGCAAAAAACACTTCTGGCCCCAGAGCTCCTATATGAAGAATTGAGTGTTTTTGTATATTGATCTATAATTGATTTAAGAGATCTGGCATACCATAATATTCTTTCTTAATTCAGTGACTGTCAGGAACACTGGAAAGTCCTTTTTGGCTCTGCCCAACACAACCGAATTTTTGATGTGCTGGTGAGGTGGATGCCACATGCCACCAGAGAGGCGGTAAGGGCAAAGAGGTTTCCTTCTTCCCTCCAATGTCACCACCCAGTGCTTTTTTCCTAGAAATAAAGGTGGGGTACCCACCATGAAGATGTTATAAATGTGGGGGTACTCATCATGAAGATGTTATTTGTAATAATAGGCATGTTTACTTGGGGGGCTACAGAGGAGCTAGTACTCATTACTGATGAGTACCCCCTCAAAAAGATCCATCACCACCAGAGATACATGTGTATCATGCAGTTCCACCAATAGGAAAAGTTGTGGCTCAAAACTCACACCAGAGACTTTCATTATCCAAGACACCCAAAAAGTTTTAATAATAATCTCATCCATGTCTCCTTTTATTCTAGGAATGTGCAACAAAGGTGCTCCAGAAGTTCCTGGGGACAGCTGGTACTGCCTCTATAAATGTCTTGAAGGAGCAATTTCCCCAACTGTTCCTAGCTCTCTTGGGGCAAATATATGCCTGCGGGGGTGAGCACAAGGAGCTGATGAGGTGAGTAGTGATTGGGGGGATTTGTCCTTTGAAGGGAAATGTCCCAGCTCATATGAGGTTACTCTCTTACTGTCCAGTCCACTGTGCCAGTCTACTGACCCAGTCTACTGCAGCAGCAGAGGTCTTTTTTAGCCTTGTTAATCTTTGAACAGGCAAACTGGTCTTCCACCTGGCGCATCATATATGAAGGGTGAGTGCTTCACCTGCATCTCAGTATATGTGATAATGCTATCTCTCCTTTCTGACAGGCTGTCTCAGGAAATACTGCAGCAACTGTTCAGGGCCATTGGTCTAAAACGGGGTGATGTGACATGCCAAGGTCTAAGGAGAAAAGAAACCTTCCAACAGGGAATGTCCACCTTAGTGAGGTGAGATGGTGACCTTTGTGTTTCCCAAAGAATAGGAGATGGAGCGTTCATTCGAGTCGGCCTGTGTTACAAAGGTCAAAGAATTCTTACTCATCCACGTAGGAACTTACTCATCCAGTTCTTACTCATCCACGTAGGAACAAACGATACTGCTCGGGAAACTTTCCAAAAGATAGTTGGGGATTATGAAGCTCTGGGGAGGAAGATTAAGGACCTGGGGGATACCCAGGTGGTATTCTCATCCATCCTTCCAGTAACTGGCAAAGGTCCTCAGAGAGATAGCAAGATTTTTCAGGTCAATAGCTGGCTTCGAAAATGGTGTCATCGGGAAGGATTTGGATTCTGGGATCACAGGATGAACTTCCTTGAGGAAGGACTCCTAGCAAAGGATGGACTACATCTTACGGGTTGGGGGAAGAGTGTCTTCAGACGGGAGATGGCCAACCTGATCAGGAGGGCTTTAAACTAAACAAGAAGGGGGTGGGTTACGTCCAAAGGGAACCTAGGAATAAGGAAAATGCTCTGGATGGAAATTGCCAGGGCACAGCTGTAACTCAAAAATCTTTAGAGGGTCCTGGCCTTACAAAAAAGGAGGGAAATGCATTGAGTTGCAACCTCCAGGGCTTAAGTTGCATTTACACAAATGCACAGAGCCTGGGAAATAAACAAGATGAGCTGGAACTTTTAGCAAGTGAAGGGAAATTTGATTTGATAGGAATAACTGAAACTTGGTGGGACTCCCATGACTGGAACACACAATTGAAAGGCTATCAGCTGTTCCGGAGGAACAGAAGTGGCAAAAGGGGAGGTGGAGTAGCATTATATGTCAAGAACATATATACTTGCTCTGAAATCCAGGAGAGTGGTCCGGATATCCCTGTGGAGTGTGTTTGGGTAAAAGTAAGGGGGGAAAATAAGAAACAAAACATTGTGGTGGGCGTCTACTATAGACCACCAGGCCAAGGAGAAGGAGTAGACGATGTCTTCTTGGAGCAACTGGCAGGCATTGCAAGGAAATATGAGGTAGTAGTAATGGGGGACTTTAACTATCCAGACATTTGCTGGGAGACAAACTCAGCCAAACATGGAAGCTCCAGTAGATTCCTGTTGGGCCTGGAAGATAACTTCATGGTCCAGAAAGTGGAGGAAACGACAAGGGGAGGGGCCATCCTTGACCTGATCTTAACAAATCGTGAAGAACTGGTTGATCAGGTCAACATAGTGGGAACTTTAGGGGAAAGCGATCATGAGCTGCTGGAATTTAGAATAATGTGGGAAATAAAAAGAGTGCAGAGTGAAACTTATATGTTGGATTTCAGGAAAGCTGATTTCAACAGGCTTAGAGGAGTCATAGGTGGGATCCCATGGGTTGATGATCTAATGGGGAAAGGGGCCCAAGATGGGTGGGAGCTCCTTAAGAGGCAGCTTCTACAAGCACAGTCAGAAACAATTCCAATAAAAAAGAAAGGGGGGGAAATGCTGAAAAAACCAGGTTGGCTCCACAGGCAACTTGGGGATCAGCTGAAGTTAAAGAAAGAGAAGTATAGGGAGTGGAAGACTGGAAAGATCACCAGGGAGGAGTACAGGCAGGTAGCCCGGTCCTGTAGGGAGGGGGTCAGGGATGCTAAAGCTCAGTATAAGCTGAGGCTGGCCAGGGGAGTCAAGGATAACAAAAAGAGCTTCTTTAGATATGCCCAAAGGAACAGGAGGAGAGACGAGGGGCTGGGGCTGCTCTTGGACAAGGATGGACAACAGGTGTCTGGAAACCAGCAGAAGGCGGAGCTGCTCAACTCCTACTTTGCATCCGTCTATTCACAGAAGGAGGGCTGTGCAAATGGGGGTGGGGGATCATTGACTGATTCGGGGATGTGTTTACATCCCCTAAGAGGTAATGAAAACATGGATGGTGCAGAACAGCAAATTAAGATTGACAGAGAACTGGTTCGAAACCACTTAACTGGCCTAAATGAATTCAAGTCATTTGGACCGGATGAGCTGCATCCTGGAGTTCTGAAGGAACTGGCAGATGTCCTTGCAGAGCCTCTGTCGATCATCTTTGAGAAATCCTTGAGGAGTGGAGAAGAGCCTGGACTGGAAGAGGGCAAATGTAGTCCCAAGTTTTAAGAAGGGGAAAAAAGAAGACCCGGGAAATTATAGACCAGTCAGTTTGACTTCAATCCCGGGCAAGATATTAGAGCAAATCATAAAACACACAATTTGTGCACATCTAGACAAGTACTCGGTGATCAAAACAACCCAGCATGGATTTACCAAGAATAAATCTTGCCTGACAAATCTGATCTTTTTTGATGGGGTTACGAGCTTCCTGGACATGGCAATGCTGTGGATGTCATTTATCTTGACTTCAGCAAAGCATTTGACAAAGTCCCACATGACATTTTAATTAGGAAGTTGGAAAAATATGGGCTAGACGGGGCAATTGTTAGGTGGATCTGCAACTGGCTCGATGGCCGCACTCAAAGGGTTTTAGTAAATGGTTCTGTGTCAACCTGGAGGTCAGTTTCTAGTGGGGTACTCCAAGGCTCTGTCTTGGGACCGGTTCTCTTTAACATTTTCATTAATGACTTGGAGGAAGGGATAAGGGGGAGCCTGATCAAATTTGCAGATGACACCAAACTGGGAGGAGTAGCAAACACATCAGAAGACAGGAGAAACCTCCAGGAGGATCTGGATAAACTGTAATCCTGGGCTGTAACAAACAGAATGAATTTCAACAGGGAGAAGTGCAAGGCTCTGCACTTGGGCAATAAAAACCAAAAATACAGGTATAAAATGGGGGATACTTGGCTTGGCAGCACAACATGTGAGCGGGATCTTGGAGTCGCCGTGGATCACAAGCTGAACATGAGTCAGCAGTGTGATGTGTCTGCAAAGAAGGCAAATGCCATTTTAGGTTGCATTAAGAGGACTGTAGCTTCCAAGTCACGAGAAGTTATAGTTCCTCTTTACTCTGCATTGGTCAGACCTCACCTTGAGTACTGTGTTCAGTTCTGGGCACCTCACTTTAAGAAAGATGCAGCCAAACTGGAGCAAGTCCAGAGGAGAGCGACAAGAATGATCAGTGGGATGGAAGGGAAGCCCTACGAGGAAAGGTTGGGGGAATTTGGGATGTTCAGCCTGGAGAAGAGGAGGCTGAGGGGAGACATGATTGCCCTCTTCAGATACCTGAAGGGCTGTCATATGGAGGAAGGGGCCAATTTGTTCATAGCTGCTTCTGAAAGCAGAACTAGAACCAATGGGTACAAACTGCAAGAAAGGAGATTTCGGCTGGAAATCCGGAAAAAATTCCTGACGGTGAGGGCGGTTCGGCAGTGGAAGAGATTGCCAAGGGAGGTGGTGGACTCTCCCTCACTGGGGATCTTCAAGCAGAGGCTCGATGAGCACCTGTTGGAGATGCTCTAGGGGGAATTCCTGCTGCAGGCAGGGGGTTGGACTAGATGACCTACTAGGTCCCTTCCAACTCTATGATTCTATGATTCTATGAATACAGTCCTGTCCACACACCCCTGGGAGTAAACCAGATTGACTATGATGGGACTTAATTCTGAGTAGATTTGCATAGGATTAGACTTGAAGGACTTGCACCAGCCAGAGTGTTTCAAAAAACTATGAAGCACCACTTAGAGGGGAGATCTGCTGGTGCATAGACATCTGTCAGCCTCCCCACACCAAAATGGGCCCTAGGGAAGAGTGAATTCATGTCAGCTGAGCTTGGTAGGCACAGGATCAGGGGGATACATATGTGGGGAGGCTGGGGAGGAGGTGGCACAGATCCAAGTGGTCCCATTGGGGATACAGTGGCTCTCTTCAGGAAAAGAGAAAAAGTCACAAACCACCCAAACCTTGTGCTAGATACAACATAGTCCTGCTGGCCTGCCTGTTCCAGCACAAGATAGGCTTGTTGTCCCTTTTCTTTCTATGACCTCTTCCTTTTATTTGGCAGGCTACTCATCAACCAAGGAGCCTGGATAATCCCTGTCTTGGCAGCTTACACTGTTTCTGTTTTAGACAGCACAAATCATACCATGGTCCCTGAATTGGCAATCAGCATCTACACGGATGTAAGGCTATTGATGTACTGATACATACATACCGTATTTACTCGAATCTAACACTCACCTCTTTCAGTTGAATTTAATCTGCAAAATCAGGGTGTGCATTTGGTTTGATGGTGCATTAGATTCAAGTAAATATGGTATTTTGATTATAAATATAGGCCGGTGTTTAGTTAAAAAAAATGTAACATAAACTCATTGTTGTTTAAAGTAGTGCATTTAAGTAATCACAACATAAACCCATTTTATTGTTACTATTATCATTATCATTATCCTTATTATTATTTATTATTATTATTATCATATAATTCATAGTTGTATGCAGTAAAATTCCTGCATACAGGAATTTTTCATCTGCTTTGCAGCTGCGTATTACAATCACCAGTAAACATTTTTTTAAATCTCAAGCCTTTTAAAATAGTGGTGTGCATTAGATTGGATAGCACCTTAGATTCAAGTAATGGTAGATCAAGAGCATTGCATAGAAGAGGGTTAAAGGCAGAGGCTTTCTGTCCTCCATTCTATATGCTCACCCTGGGTAAGGGAAGAAAAGGAGAACTTTTCATGTCTCTGACTCTTCACCCTGCAATGATTCTTTCCAGGTTTCCCTGAGCATAAGCAATGCTTCAGTTGATGCCAGCGGAGTAATTACACCTGTGAAAGTGCACTTTGTCAGTCAAACTGTAACCTCTGCTTTCAAAGTGCAGACCAGAGGGAAACAAAGTTGACACACAGCACATTGTCTCCTTGCCTGTCTAGTCACTGATGATCTTGTTCTTCTTTGCATCCTTCAGCTGTTCCTGAACCGCAGATGTGTCCTGGCAGATCTTAGGACAGCAGATTGTTTTTGCCTCTGGCTGAGACACCATAACGCCCAAGTGCGTCAGCTCAGCCTTCGGGGGCTTTCTCTTTTGCTACAATCAGAAATGGTAATTGTCAGGCAAGGCAAGGAAATGAAATCCAGTCCCTTTTCCTTAACTCTGTGGAGAGGATCACATGAAATGCTGGTACAGGAAGGTGCTACTTGCGTACAACTGTTTCTGCTCTGATCCACTGAGGGTACTTTGGTAGGGTTGTCATAATTCTCTTTCACAAAACCAGGACAGAATCCCTTGTCAAACTTGCCAATATGTGAACACAATCCCTGAAAACCAGGATCGTCCTGGTTTCCTGGGACATATGGCAACCCTAGGTTTTGGAATAGTTGGATCCTTTGTTTAGTCCTGCACCAGTGGCATCTGTTCTAAATTTTCTCACAGTGCAATTCTATCCACACTTTCCTGGGAGTAACCCCATTGACTCTAGGGCTTACTTCTGAGTAGACATGCCTAGGATTGGGCTGTATGTCTTGGTGGCTATTTGCTATCATGCAACAGGTGACCTTGAGAAAGGGGGAGTAGATGGTGGCACCACTAATCATTTAAAGTCCAGAGCCCAGTGATAGAGTGTAAGCCTTGTATATATGATGTCCCTGGTCAGTTCCCAACATCTCCACTTGCTTAGCTGACCTGGGAAAGAGGAAGGTCTTGGATAACCACTGCCTGGACTAGAAAGGTTGTGTTGTGTTGGAATAAGGCAGTTTCATTCTGTGTCTTTCCATTGTGGGGGAGTACTGTAGTATGCAATTATTAGAGCTGTAGAGCTTTTGCAAGTGGGGAAGCACCCCCATGTTTTCAAGGCACCCCTTTTTTTACGCAGGACCCTTGGACTATGCAGCTAGCTGTCTTAAGCTCGTTGAGTTCAGCTCCCCAGGCTGATGTGATCCCAGGCCTGATGAACCTCATGGAGATAATTCTTCCCACACTTAGCGATGGAGAACGGGAGCAAGCATACATAAGGATGTTAACTAACATTTATGTTAACCACATCGCCCATGTGAGTATATCCTATCAACCTGTGCACATATATAATATCCTATCTCATCAAATCACGTGTGACAAACCATCAAGACAGCTTGGTGTAAGCAACCTCAATCTCCAGATAAATCATTAAGGCTGCAATCCTAAACACACTTTCCTGTGAGTAGAGCCCACTGAATATGACTTACCTCTGAGTAGGCAGATTTAGCATTGCACTCTTAATCATTAAAACATATCTAGACTGGTGCAGTAAGAATGGAGAGATTTCTAGTTCAATTCCCAAAGATATCAGGTTCTCTTTAAAAGGTAAAGCAAGTAACTCACAGATTGCCCTGCTGGTTGTGACTGATTCTAGGGTCAGTCACAATTGTTCTTATGGTACTGTGGGAAGGCCAGTGTGCATCCATGCAGTGACCTCATGCCGACGCAAGAGTGGCACAGAAGTGCTTGGCAGCACTTTTTTGACACTTCCAGGCCATTGCAAAAGACTTGTGCTGGCCTTTCTGGCGTTAACATTATTCTGTCATTCAGTTATATGTTATATGTTGGTTGAGCTGTATGGGATATATAACATAACCTATAACAGCCACCTAATCATGCACTTACACTGCCTTATTTTTAGAGCCTGTTACCTTAATAAAAACAGCAAATGTCAGATTCTCAGCTTGAAGTCCAACAGTAGAATTGAGATGAAAGGGACGACTTCAGTCTCACCTCTCATTGACTTGATTCAGCTTTAAAACATTTTGGTCAGCTTAGCCCTGCCAAAATGGGCAGTAACCCTGACTGAGAATCCATTTTTGTTTCCTGCATCCAGGAGGATGCGACGGTTCGAGCAGCAGCCATTGACCACCTCTGCATGCTCAGGACACGAAGTGGCAAGCAGTGGGTCCCACAAATCCTTGGGGATGCACTTGCTGAATTTGTGAACATCCTGATTCATCTGGATGAGGAAGAGGTGGTGGCTGAGGTGAGAGACACGAAGTCTGCAACAGCCCTTTCCTTGACTCACTTTCCCTCCACTAATATCTTGTCATTCAATCATGTCCAATTCTTTGTGACTCCATTGGCTGCAGCACACCAGGCCCCCTATCCTCCACCAGCTTCCAAAATCCATCCAAATTCATGTTCATTGGTTACACTATACAACCACCTCATCCTCTGCCTTCCCCTCCTCCTTTTGCCTTCAATTTCTCCCAGCATCAAGCTCTTTTCTAAGGAGTCCTCCCGTCTCAGGATTTGGCCAAAATATTTGGACTTCAGCTTCAGCTTAAGTATCTGTCCTTCCAGTGAACAGTCAGGGTTGATCTCCTGGAGGATGGACTGATTCATTTCGCAGTTCAAGGACTCTCAAGAGTCCTCTCCAGCACCACAATTCAAAGGTGTTTATTCTTCAGAGGTCAACAACACATAGCATAAATATAGATACAAACATACAGGGCGTTCCTTTCATTATACATTCATTTTGAATCACCCTGTTTAAGCTCAATATGATTCCTTCTTTCCTTTCATTCAAGGGAAATATGTACAGGACTGTAAGTGAGCAGGAAGGATTGGAAGGAGGTCTCCAAATGACCTCTTCTGTTTTTATTTCAGGCAGCAAAATCTGCATTGACCAAACTGGCTCCAGAAGTGAACTGGAAGGTAGCCCCCGGGGACTACAGCCTCCACCAGGTTCTCTATCAAGCTTCTAAATATGTGGTAAGGGGTTTGCTTTGCTTCCCCTCTACCATCTCTACAGTGATGAAGGCAGCTTACTTGGATTCATCCTCAGAATATATGCATGAGGGTAGATCAGAGGCAGGGTGACATTCCCAAGGTGACCGAGTGAATTCTTTGGCAGCTTTTCTTCAAACAGGACACAGGACCACATGCTCACTGGCTCTTAGGGACAGAATCTGGGTGGGTTTAGAGGGTTCTGATCCACGCACAATCTGCCTGATGCTAATTCTCTTTTTTTTCCCAACAATAGATCAAAAAGTACAAAAAAGAATTTGTAAGGGATGCTGCATTCATCTGCACGTTGCCACCATCCAGTACTCCGCCATCAGTATTAAGAGTAGCATCACTTTTTGTGGGTAAGGAGATCACATCCTACCTCCCTAGTGATGTACTTCAGCCTGCAACCCCAGGTTCTACCACAGCATGATCTCAATTCTTGAGCATTTCATCCTGGGACCCCCTTCTGAGAATCACCCTGTCCAGGACCCCCCAGAAGTGATGTCATAGCTGGAAGTGACATTAAAAGTGCCTCATACCAGATAACAACATGGCTTCACTCAGCTTTTCATGACCCCCCTCCCTGAAATGAAGTTGCAGCCTCCCAAAGGGGTCCCTACCCCCACTTTGAAGACCACTGATCTATAGTATGGCCAAATAAAGAATAGATGACACACTTGTTGCAGATGCTAGAACTCAGTGACAGGAATAAAAGGAGCAGTGGATGAATGAAAGGCAGGAAGTTCCTTCTCCTCTTCATGAATAACCATAACTTTGCCAGCAGAAACTCTTGGTGCCTTTGGGTCCAATTCTGGCCATTCCAGCTGTGCATCAACCATCTATCCAATGGAGTTGGACCTTCAGCAGGATACAGCCAGATAGGCAAGATGAATTTCTAGGGAGGGACAAGAGAAGTCTCCAGAAGCCAGAGCAGCTCAGCCCATTGCAAAAAGCAAACCTCTCCCAAGAAAAATTCAAAACAGACTTCACTATTCTTCCATCTTGGGACATGCCTCTCAGGCAAAGCACCGTCCCATAGGTGCTTTTGAAAGCCCATTAACCAGAATCCAGTTCACTTTTGGTGACCAAGCACTCAGCAGTATAAAAGCTTCATGTTCATATAAACATATATGTATATATCTTGCACCTTATATATACCTTCATGTTTCCCGGAATTGCTCCTTCAGCAGTATTCCACTCCTAGAGAAGTACTGCCTTCTCAGAGGCAGAAGTCTGGCTTGTTAGACACTCCTGGGTATTCCTCTCCTCCCTTCCCATCCATACCACCACTGGTTGAAATGGTTTTCCTGATTGTGACCCCATTTATTCTTCTGTTTCTAGCATACCTGGCTCACAAGAAGCCCAGCTTCATGTCCTGGGATGACATGAATTCCTTATGTTCATGTAAGTGATTGATGCAGTTTGATTTCTTGGGGCAAGGAGAAGGAAGCTGCTTCTCCCAAGATATGTTGTGATGCAGGTTGTCTTGAGTAATGTGGGTGGAAGGGGAAGACTGTGTCAGAGGAGGAAGTATTCCCAGAGAAAGGTCCTCAGGATACAGAGGCCAAGGCGACGAGGTGGGGATATTAATTATAGTATCTTTATTGACTTCCATGGCTTAGGAGGCTCAGTTCTTAGGTTTCAACAGCAAGTATAACTGGCACCAATGGGTACTTACTCACAACAGGTAAGTCTAACAGGTAAGTATTCTAGTCATCAAGCATCAGTTCCACACCATCTCCAACATCCTCCTCTCTTTCTCCTCCAGCTCCTCTCGCCTTGCTTTCCTGCCTCCTTCTGCCCTCTCCTGCTTTTTTCCTTCCCTTTTCTACTCTTTCCAAATGCCCATCCCCATACCCAGTTCCCACCAATCCGGACGTGGGGGAGGCGGAAGGTTCCACCACCAAGCTGGCCCTGTGAATAGTTCGGGCCTTCTAACACTCCCTTGCCTGGGAACCTCCCGATCCAACCAAGTCCACCTGGGGGGTTTGTACCTCCCCCTTCTGGGAGCAGCAGTTGTAGTCGGCCCTGGAGCCTGAATCTCTTCCTCGTCCTCTGGGCCCCAGTTTCCAGGCTGGATGGCCTCCCACTCTTCTCTCCTTCTCCTCTCTTCTGGTGGGGTCACCACCCTTGGTAGTCTACACCAACACAGCGGCTCCATTTCCTCCTCCCGGGACATCTCCAACCACATGAGTTCCTCGGCCAATTCCTCCTCAGTCTGGTGGGGTCTCCCACATGTGTTTGGGTGTAGGCAAAGTCAGCATTGGGTCACCATCATCTCCTCCATCCCTGTATTTAGAGCAGGTTGAACTTGTTACAAGCTGCTTAGACCAGCAGTATTCAGGCATTTCATTCTGGAACCCCCTTTCAAATTTAAAAATCTGTCCAGGACACTCTTTCAAACTTACTGGGATGCTTCTCTATGTCTGTTTGAAAGTAAGTCCCATTGTGTTCTATGAGGCTTACTCCTCATAGACTTACAGTGGACTCCACCCTCTCATGACCCTTCTAACATGAGGTCCCAACCCCCACTTTGAAGATCACTGGCTTAGACCATTCTTCCATCTAGTTCAGTGCTACCTGTGCCAGTGGTCTTCAAAAGGGGTGTCGGGTCCCCCTTGGGGGTCCCGACTGGAGGGTTGCGAGAAGGTGGGAATCTGGCACTGGGCTTTCCTGGGAGTGAGTCTCAATGATCACAATGGGACATACTCCCAAGTAGACATGGAAGAACATCCCAGTAAGTTTAACAGGGGGTCCCAGACAGATTTTTAAATCTTTTGGAGCGATCTGGATTCCCACAGCCAGGCTGCACATGCTCAGATTGCTCCTGTATGGAAAATTATTTTCCTTGGAACTGGGCTGGGTTCCTCCAAAAGTTGAGGACTCCTGTTCCAGTCCACACAGGGTGGAGAAATTTCATTTTGGCTTTTGGAACAAGGCAAGCTATACATTGAAAGAAATACTCTGCTGTAAACATTGGCCCAGCATGAATCTTGGACTGATGGATCTCTTCTCTCCTGCATACTCAGGGCTTCATGAGATGCTGAAGCATGAAGATGCAGAAGTCCGAACAGCAGCAAGATTGAGTGCAGAGGCCGTGAACCGGGCCTTTCTCGATCATGAAGTGAGAAGCTTCCAAGGCCTACGAAGGGCGCTCTGTGGGTGTTTCTTTAGACCAAAGTACCCCCATGGTTTCACGCCTTGAAAGGCTGGTGATATGGCCAAGAGGCCAGGACGGAGTTCTCTTAAATTGCCAGCTTCATGTCCTTGGACATTGTGACTTCCTTATGTGCATGTAAGTAATTGATGCAGTTTGATTTGTCTGGGGGCAAGGAAAAAGGATGTAGTTTCTCCTGAGAAGGGTGGCTGGTGCAGGGTTTCGGGCAGAGGTTTACCCCAGCTATTCCTGGGGATAGCCTGGGCTGATCTTGGAACCTCCTCTGTGCAAAGCAAGTGCTCTGCCCAGTGAACTACAGCCCCTTTCCTAAGCAGGCCAGTGTTCCTTTGTGTCGAGGTGGAGACACTCTACTTGTTCAGCCTGTACTTTGGGCTGACTGATCTGTTCTCTCCTGCTTACTGACTTTGTCAGATGGTGAAACATCAAGACCCAAAAGCTCTAAAACAGCAGCAGGATGGAGCATGGAGGCTGTGAACGAGGCTTTTAAGAACCATCAAGAGGGAAGTTGCTTCCAAAAACTGCAGTGGACACTCTTTGGCTGTTTCCATGGACAGAATGAGCCCCATAGCTTCACACCCCTGCTGGCCTAGCGAGTAGAGCCAAGAGGCACAAGGTGGAATTCTCTTAAATTGCTGTAGAGGTGGAGATATAGGGTGTTTAGGTCATGAGAAAACAATGGGAACTCCTCTTCCACAAGCTATGTAACAAAAGGAGCCAACTGTAAATCAGGCTTGTATCTTTTCTGCATGTATTTTAATTCCCCTTTCCCCCTCCAACCAGCAAGCAGAAAATATCACAGAAGATTGAACAACTTCACTTTATTAAGGGTATATACAATATAGTTATCCCCTTCCCCTCAAAGTCTCCCTTCACTTTTGGTGACATTAGATTAAGAGGTGGGCAAATGTCTTTTGGGCTACAAAGGCAAAGCTTATTCAAGGGTGACCGTACAGAATGGAGAACAGAACGCCTTTGTATAGAAGAGGGAATTGAGGCAGGTTCAGCACAACATGGAAGGGTTAAAAAAGCAGCACCTGCCTCAATTCCCCCTTCTATACAATGCTAAAAGGTAGAGGCATTCTGTTCTCCCTTCTATATGCTCGCCCTTAACACAAAAATGTCTCTATGCAAGACAGCCTTGTGCATGGGACAGCAGTGATGTGCTTCTTTTTTCCTGTTTGCAGTCCAATTCTGTCAGTGTCAACACTCCACATTGTTGCCCATCAAAGAGGAAGGAGCCAATGCCCAAGTCAAAGAAGTGATTTCTGTAGTGAGCTGCGGCCTTCCAAGACCCTCAGAGCCTATGTTCAAGCACAAAGTCATTTGTGCAGCTACCTTGACTGTAACAGATGTGGAGCCACGAAGGTGTCCAGCCCACCAGAAATGGGTCATAAGAGAAGCTGCAGCTTTCCACAACAGATACACACTGCAGGAAGGAAGCACTAGTTCTAAGCCTCATCGACAATCAGGTCCCGGGTGACTTGGAAGGCGGCAACGAGGGCCCCCAGCTGAATCTTCTCACTTGTCCCTGCAGCCAGACGATGCCTAGGGTAATGGAAAGGAGGATGGGTCTTCTCAAGTGAAAATTTCAGGCAGGCACATAAAATACAGCATGATCTTAACTAGCCCAGGTGTGGAAGAGAATTGACAAGGACCACCTGATAACAGCAGCTTATTGAGAATTCTGCAAGCTACTATCACAAGATGGACATCAAGTTTCTAGTCCTCACTTTCTCTAGACCTATAGTTTGATATTCATTCTCTCTTCCCCAATTGGGGGGCTATAACTGAACTTGTCTGTTCACCCATAATAGCAATGGTCTAGCAGGAAGCCGAAGCCAAAATTTACAGACCCCTGTACAACACGAAAAGGGCTTAGTCAGGAATTCTTTCTGCGTCTTCATTCTTCCAAATTTTACATACAATTTAGTTATCTGGCACTAGTTGAGAGAGAGCTTCAACTCACCATACCTGATTTACTCTGCACAGTTGGAGGGAGGGTGAGAAGATTCCTCCCCAGGAGTTGGTGAATTCTGAGTGTGGGAAGAACCCATAAAATGTGTGCCACGACCCACAGCAAAATCGTATAGCACTGAAGGGATTTTAAGCAGCACCATCCCTCCTTCCCCAAAAACACTCACTCAACATCTGCCATCTTCACCAGCAGCTGGATTCGTACAGATGGCGGGAAGTCAACTGTAGGTCAGATGAGAGAGAGAAGCAAGTGTTAAATCATGCCTCAGCCATGTTTTACAACAAAGAGCCTGGACTGTGTCACTTGCCATGACACATTTGTCTTCAATACTGGTTGGAAGGGATTGTTAAGGGCTGTAGGTATGCACACAGTATATTCAGGGTCACTTCTGCCTGTAGCAGTTTTTCTTGGGAAGGAACCTGATATTCCAATTATACTCCAAGAAATATTTAAGTAAATTCAAGATATATTTAAGTAAATCACAGTCTCCTGAAGTCAAAAGAACAGATTTTTCCAACCCCATCCCTAACTAAGCAAAGATGGTCCTGGTATTAAAACCATCTATAAATCCAGCCAAATGGTCCTTCATTTCCCTTGAAAATAGCCTTCTAAGTTTTAGTTGGCCACTTTCTTCTCAAATCCAGCTTCCCCCCCTCCAGAGAAGACCGGCATACTCTCCCCGACCTTCTGCAATTCAAGAAATATTCAGAGTCTGCAGTAGGAATGCAGAACAAAAATGAACCATCAGTAGTCAGGTTTTTCTCCATTCCACCCGTCAAAATACACCTCCGATTAAATGGCGAATCATGACCTGAGAAAGAACACAGGTTAGCCTTACCTCTGTGGACAAACAAGTGAATCTCCGTCAGGATGTCTTGCAGAGCCAAACCCTTCAAGGACTTCAGTTCCATGATATCTGAGCAGAATGTCAAGGTGAGATAGGTTGCATGGATCTCCTACTAATGCAGGCTGCATTGTTGAATCATTAAATTATTATGCCTCTTGGATATTACGATGAAAAATATTTACATGCCTTTCTTGAGTAGAAAACTGGAGAGCCCACTATCACCCTCCATCACTTTCAGCAGAAAAAGCATTTACTGAAAAGCTATGGAGGCAGGACTAGCAAAATTTTTCCATTTCTCACCATCTAAAATTTATATCTCGATAGGGTCTGTCGGAGGGTAGAAATTTTAGGACACAGGCACTTTAGACAGCAGGAATAGCCTTTATTCAAGGGCTCACTTGACCACCCAACAACCACCCAAATCTGGGGAACACTGATTGGGATGGTAGAAGGTAACAATACTAGGAACAGAGACAGGAAGAAGGGGAGGAGGTCTCAGATTTTCCCCTTGATTTATTTGCTCAAGAGCCAAAGGTGCTGTGGCTCTCCATGCAGCCAGATTAGGGCTGCAATCCTAATCTGCAGTTAGGCAGGCATAATCCCCAGCATTACTCCTGTGCCGACCTGGGGGTGTCACAAAAGTGCTGTAAGGCACTTCTGCACCACTCCTTGAGTGGTTAGGCCAGTGCACAGACATATGCCGACCTCACCACACCACTATGGGAAGATATGCCAGACTAAATTAGTTAGGATTGCACCCTACGTGGCACAAATATGGAAACCTATGCTAGGACCACACCAACCATTGCGTCAACCAGCTCAAGGCATCCTCACAAGGGGTTCAGGGAGCTAAACAAAGGATACTATGATACGCAGTGGTAAAGTCTTGGTTTAGCATCCAGTCAAGGATGTTGGCAATGTCAGACTTGAGTGGCTGCCCGGTACAGGTGTAGACCGTCTCCTCGGTCACCTTTCCAAAGGCCATGTTGGTGCTCTGACAGAAAAACACATAAGATTAGCTGAAGATGCAAATCACAACAAAAGAATCTGGCCCAGCAAGATGGGCACAAAGGAAGGTTTATTTTGCCCACCCAAGTACTTTCTGATCTGTTAAAAAATTCTTATTTAATGTTGTCGTATGGAGGAGCTAGAAATTTTCCTGCTTGATGATGTCACTTCCGGATATGACATCACTTTTAATTTAACAAGCAGGCCCTGACCTGACAGATTGTCAAGCTAAACACTGAGTCCCTATGATAGAAAGTTTGAGAACTACTACTTTATGTTTATAGCAGGTGTGGCCGGTTAGTGAGCCACAAGAGGCTCTTCAATGTATAACATATGTCTTGCAGAAATATGTCTTGGCCTTTCTGCATCACAAGTACAATTTGTATCACAATTTTATATCACAAAATAAAAAGGTAAATACTAGGTATAAACTAAGAATCCGCTGGATTAAAACACGTTTAATGTTCATGGTGAGTAAATACAGTATATTTAAGAGTTTAAATGCTTCTTAAATACTGTGGATCTCAAACATCTGAAGTTTATTATATGTGGCTTATTTATAACTTCCACGAACTTTCCAGAAATAATGCAAATAATTTTACACCAGGTATGAGATCTCTGGGAGCAATCTGCTTGTCTGAGGCCTCTCAGAATACCTAATGGAAAATGACACACTGAGTTGACGCTCCATTTAGTTTCAACCAGCAGTGCGCCATATATACTCCCATATCATGTGAAGTGACCAGAAATCAGAGGCCTTTCTGCAACACTTGTAGACAAGCTTCTACTTTGATGTTACCAACTGGTTTCCATTCTGTGCCCTCTTTTGAAGGGCAGGAGGCTCAGGCCATTGCACTGATCCTACTGGTGGCACACTGCTGCGCCAGCCATGTTTTTCCTATGGGGTCAGACCAGGTGAAACAGTGTTTGTGGCACTTCATCCACAGTTTTAAACAGCCAACCCCTGCTAGACATACTGTGAAATTTCAGCATACCACACCAGTGGATGAACAAGTGCAGATCCAGTCACCCTTCCAGGACATAAAAGTGAAGCTGCACACAAGATGACGTACCTGCAAGATGTTCAGAGCCCTGCGCATGTCTCCGTTAGACAGAGTCACCAATGCCTTCATCCCATCTTCACTTACGTCAACTCTGAAAGATAAAGGAAGTTGTAAACAAGCAACCAGGCTCTCGGTGCTGCTCAGCAGAAACCAACCAAGGTGGAAAACTTTTATCCAAGCAGCTACATTATGGTGTCCTTCTTCTGCTACGAAGAGGCAATCAGAAGCCACAAAAGTCCCATCTTCACGACATTTCCTACTCACTCCTCCTTCTCTATGACATGCTGCAGCCGGGGAACCATCAGCTCAGGTGTCAGGGGCCCAAAGCGAAACCTTGTGCACCTGGACTGCAGGGCTGGGATGATCTTGGAGAGGTAGTTGCAGATCAGGCAAAACCGGGTGTTCTCTGTGAACTTCTCAATCACTGGGAAAGCAAGAAACAGGCACAGTTTGGAGTCCACCTGGAACTGCAGTCCAGTGAAGGACTCTGTGGACACAGTTCACAGTATCAGACAATACTCCATCTAAGTAGCAGGCCAAGGTGGCTCCCTAATATCCACATCCAAAAGTAAACCTACACTGTTTCCCATGGCCCAGTGAGAGTCAACCTTTTCCCACCTCCCTCTGCACAGACAAGTCACTAAAATGTTTCGAGGCACAGCATGCTTTTGGTGGGGGCTCACATCCCCCAATGGATGGACTAATAAGGCCCTCAGTTCCTTTGGCACACCTGCAAACTGTTCACAGCACACCAAAGCACTGTGGCACATTGCTGAAAATCTCTCCCGTACCCTCAGGGGTATCCAAACCGTTAAATTCAGGTCGCCTGGACCTTTAGCATGTGTGTAAAGGAGGGAATTTCAGAAGGTGCAGCTTCTCATCTCACAGATTACAAGGTGCACCTTTTGAAATTCCTTCTTATACAAGCTTGTTAAAGGTCCAGGAATTTTTGGGCACCCCTGCAAATCTGGGGAAGAGCTGTCTTGATGAGCCCCTGCACCTTTCTATATTTCCAGCGCAAACTTACCACGCCGGAGAGCATTCTGGGCATCCTGTGTCATTGCGTCGGCTTCATCCAGAATCACTAGTTTGAAGCCTTTCCTAACAGGAGAGAGCAAGATAGGCTCGACATTCACCTGAGGTTTTAAGAAGGGGAAGCAAGAGAAGTGGAAGCTTGTCGTTGTCTCCATCCCACCCCACCATAACAGCCCCCTTCAATGGAACCACAGAGATGGACACCAAACAAAATCTACATCACAAATTGAATCAACTCCCCTGGTTGGTCACAGTCCTTGCCTCTAAGGGACCAAAATACCATTGAAGACCAAGACACCATCAATAATGCCATTAAGGGGATCCAGCCTCTGTAGCCAAGGGATATACATTTCTGCTACTGCCACAGATACCAAAAAACACAGGTGGCAGCCAATGGTTTCTGTACTTTTATGTATTCCACTAACTTTTTTATTGAAAAGATATCAGAGAGACCAGCTTTTGGCAATGTTCCTGCAGTATCGTTCACCACTTCCAGCACAACGGCAGGGAGGATGAGAACAACCATCTCAGATTCCCTAAACCAAAGAGCAATTAGACAACTTATGTCAAGCTAACAGTCATGAAACCATCGCATGTTTAGCCTTGCTCCTTTGCCCCTCACCTTTATCTACTTACGCAGCAAATTGCTGAGATACTGGATCCTTCATTCCCCAGCTATGCAAGCCAGATGGAACACTGTCTTGCTGACAGGCAGTAGCTAAATATTATCAATAAATAAATGAAGCTATTAGGAGCCTGCCCCTCCAGTTCCCCGTGAAAATAGTGAGCAAGATCTCTGTGTGGTGGTGTGGCAGGGACTTTCAGAATGCAGCACATCAAACATGTGGCCCTTGCTCATGTAAAGTGGGCTAATGCTGGCCTGGATTGCTATTGAGCTGAGCCAGAGCCAAAGAAATATAATGAGAGACATTTCATTTTCTCCATAAAGCCTCCTCAATACAGGCTTCCTACACATCCCCAGATGGATGGAGAATACTTCTAGGAAAGGCAGATCTGGCTAGCCCTGATCATGCATTATTCCCATCAAGTGGGATTGCTATCAGGTGGGATTCCTATCAGGTGGGATTGCTATCCTTGGCAACCTTTAAAAATTGCTCAGAGACACTAACTGGTGTACAGCATGCGAAGAGGGAAGGGTTCTTGCCAAGGCCCCTGCTGTGGAGACTGTGCTTCCATGTGGTTTCATCCGTACAGGTTACCAGTCTTTCCCCAGTTTCATTTCAAACAAGTCTTGATTACCCCTTTGACATCCCTTTTTAAATTTTTATTTAAGTGTAAAAAGAAAAACAAATGAAAAAATGTACATAATATTTTTCAACAAATAATTTTAAAATTCTAAAATTATATATGTATAAAAAAGAAAAACACAGCAGCTATGCATGACCAAATTTATCCACACAACATGCAGATTCTGCTATTGTACCTAAGAATGGCCTCCAAATGTTCTCAAATCTATCCATGCATAGCTGATGAATTTGACATCCCTAATAGTTTGGAACTGGAATTCACTTACTTAAAGATGGTTCTGGTGCTAGCAAAGCTCAGGATAGGTCCTCTAACAATGTCAATTCCTCGGTCATCTGAAGCGTTCAGCTGAAATAAAACAGAAAATACAGAAACGAGCAAATACAGTATTTCGAATATTGATGATGGTGATGATGATAGTCATGTTATTGCCAGGACACTGCCCTTTTAAAGTCTTGTTAATCTTTAGCTTAGGGCTGAACTTGACCATTAGTTGATTATCCTATGGATATCTACTAAGAAGTTCCATTATGTTCAATGGGTCTTACTCCCAGGAAGGGCTGTGGGTGGCGCAAGTGGTTAAGGCACTGTGCCGGTTAACCAGCAGGCCAGGGTTCGAGACCTGGGTCGCCCCCACAAGACAGGGTGAGCTCCTGTCCTTAGCCCAGCTCTGCGACGCCAGCTGGATCCAATTGCATTGGCTCTGCCTTTCCATTGGACTAATTCAGTGGCCTGGAGAGGGGGGATTTGCTGCTTGGGTAACAGCCTATCCTCCATAACAATCCAACCCAGGCTTTCGTGCTTCGCATGCAGCGTATGCAGCGCAGAGCACGATACCATAGTCTTTCAAGATGACGGAGGCCTACTACTACTTACTCCCAGGTAACCGTGGTTAGGATTGCAACCTATGGCTGCAGTCCTAAAGACACTTTCCTGGGAATAAGACCCATTGAACACAATTGGATTTACTTTTGAATAAACATGGATTGGATTATGCTGTCTTACTATTTAAGAGCTCTGCCTTGAGAGCAACAGCCTTACCTGGGAGCTGTCACAGGTTCTGAATCTGACTATGGCTGCAATCCTAAAGACACTTTCCTGGGAGTAAAGCCCACTGAACACAGTGGGGCTTCCTTTTGAGTAGACGTGGTTAGTCGTGGTTAGCTCTATGGCGTGATTGCAGCCATAGAGCACAATCCTAAACACACTTTCCTGGGACTGTGTGGTCAAGAGAAGAGGAAAAGGCTTGCATGGGGGACAGGAAAGCTAAGGATTTGGGATTTTATGCCATTATTGTGTCATATCCTAGGCATACATGGGCACAAACCTAGCCAACTTTCCAGTACAGTGGTACTTTATGAGTATAATTCGTTCTGGAAATATGCTTGTAATCCAAAATGCTTGCATATCAAAGTATAAGAAGTAATGGAAACTTTTATTCTGCACCCTAAAGGGTTGCAGAATGAATGGTATGAGGCAGCACGGCACACCCAGCCCAAGGATGTCAGTGCAAGGTCAGTGCAAGGTCACCCTCCCCCACCAGGAAGGAGACTTCAGGCAAGTCTGGCCCTGCCTTCTTAGAGGGTAGGGGAGCCCCACACTGTTTTGGAATGTTCCCCTTTTCCCAACTCCAGAGAATGACAATCTAGGATACCATAACTGTAGGGTCAACCTTCTCTTCATTTCCCAGTTGAATTTTCTCTGAGTCGTCAGAGGAAAAATCCTAGATAGCAGGGTGGGAAAAGAGGAATTGGAATTCCTCCAATTAGAAGGAGCAATGGCCTGATTCTATGAGCAAAACAGGGCTGTATCTGGGACCAACTTCATCCCACCGTCACACCTGGAGAAGGAAAAGGAATCTACCCAAAGATGCCTCCTCCAGTGAGAGGCACCTGGAGACAACAGAGGATGTTCTCAGGCACGTACCTCCAGAACCATGGAGGCAAACTCCTTGTCTTTGTAAAGCTGCTTTGCACAAGCCAGGAGGGTGGAGGTTTTGCCAGTCCCTGGAGGGCCATGGAGAAGGAGATGAGGCAGGCGGTCTTCGTCGATGAACTTCTGGACTGAAAGGAAACACTGATAGAACTTTGCTATTTTTATTTTATATTTTGGCCTATGACATTTATATGCTGCTTTTTGCCCAAGGAACATACGGTGGTTTGGTGCTTAAAAAGGCTTATGAAGTAAGCCTTATGAAAGGCTTATGAAAAGGCTTATGAAAAAGGTATAAAGTAAAACCTTAAATCAGGTGTTGGGGAACTTTTTTACCCCAAAATATATTTAGATACACTGACATTACTCCCTTGATTTGAAAGGAAAATCCAGACACTTTTGTTTAAAAATGTAGGACAAAATGTAGAATATCCTACATTTTGTCAAAAAAACGAGTAAGCTCTATTGACTTAATGGGCTTACTCCTGAGTAGACACCTGGGAATGGGTGCTTATCTTGGCTGGGGAGGCTCAGGCTGCAGTTGGGGGCAGCTGAATTTCAGCCGTCCGGGCAGGCACTGTGGGCATCCATCTTGAAAAGAATGACTGTGCACGCACACACAGCCTTTCCCTGCCTCCCTGCCTAAAGGTTCCCATGGAGAGGCTTCTCCGTGGCCGGAGTATCCTCTCCTGACCTCGCTGGCACACACCTCCAATTAGGAAAGGGAAAGTGCCAGTGAGGTCAGGAAAGGACACTCCACCCATAGAGAAGCCTCTCCGTGGAGAGGTCAGGAGAGGATACTCCGGTCACTGGGGCTCACTCCTGGGTAAAGGAGGGGCAATGGAAAGGAGCCTTAGAAAAGACTTATTTTTCTGTTACTTTATTTTGTTGTTTTCTGGAGTGGTTGGGGCTCTTTTCCTGTTCACTTGGGGAGACTCACTGTGGCAAAGAGATAAATGGAGAGTCTGGCTGCAATTCCAAAGATACTTTCCTGGGAGAAAGACTCACTGAACATAATGAGGCTTACTTTTGAGTAGACGTGGTTAGGGTTGTGCTGTAAGGCTCGGTACTTACTGGTACTCAGGATGTCCTGATGGGAAATCAGATCATCCAAGGTCTGAGGCCGGTATTTTTCTACCCTGAAAAAGACCAGATAAAGATACGGAAACTGAGGCTTGAAGAGCTTCTCTTGAATCTTCTTAGACACTGATTTCTAATACACAGATTTGTCTCATCACAAATGGCCACTGGAAAACAGTTTTAAAAACAGCTTTTCTTACTGTTGTGAAGAGGCAGTCATGCAAGCAATTATTCTATTCTTCAGCTGAGCCAGGCAGTTCTCATTGCTGACTGCCTCTCTACAACAGTAAGAAAAGCTGTTTTTAAACCAGAGGTGTTGAACTCATTTCACACATGTGAAGTTCACATTGATGGTAGCACTTGAGGGGGAGGGATGGAGTCTAATTTCATGCATCTCTACTCATAAAGTGATAGATAGATGTATTTCTTGGTTAAGCATGCCCAGAATACTCCTATATTACTACTACTATTACTACCACCACCACCACCACCACCAATAAATACACAGCGAACAATTTCGAACACTTGAGCTATCACTCTGCAGATGCTCAGAGGCACTTGAGCTATCACTCTGCACATCCTCAGAGGCACTTGAGCTGTCACTCTGCATATGCTCAGAGGCACTTTCTCGGGGGCACTCTGCACATGCTCTGAGGCACTTGAGCTGTCACTCTGCACATGCTCAGAGGCACTTTCTCAGGGGCACTCTGCACATGCTCAGAGGCACTTGAGCTGTCACTCTGCACATGCTCAGAGGCACTTGAGTTGTCACTCTGCATATGCTCAGAGGCACTTTCTCAGGGGCACTCTGCACATGCTCAGAGGCACTTGAGCTGTCACTCTGCATATGCTCAGAGGCCCTTGAGCTGTCACTCTGCACATCCTCAGAGGCACTTGAGCTGTCACTCTGCACATGCTCAGAGGCACTTTCTCAGGGGCACTCTGCACATGCTCAGAGGCACTTGAGCTGTCACTCTGCATATGCTCAGAGGCTCTTTCTCAGGGGCACTCTGCACATGCTCAGAGGCACTTGAGCTGTCACTCTGCACATGCTCAAAGGCACTGCTGTCCACTGCTTGCGTGCACACACACTCCCAGGGTGCAGGAGAATGGCACTCTGCATATGCCCAGAGGCCCTCCCTCCCGGCCTCCCTCCCGTCTCCTAGCAACGGCCCCCCCCTCACCAGGGCAGGTTCGAGGTCCTCCTGACCGTCGCCGCGCGCTCCATCCCAGTCTCCTTCTCGCGGCTCGCGCCAAACCGTCCTCTCGCGACACTTGGTGCGAGGCCACGCCCCTTTCCAGCACAGCCCCACTTGCCAAGGCCTCCGCGCGCCTCTCCGTGCACCAGGCGAGCCCCCGCCCATTCCAGGCCCCGCCTTCTCTTTAGGCCACGCCCCATCACCCTTCCAGGCCACGCCCACTCTGTGACCCTCTGAGCAGCCCCACCTGCACAGCCGTGTGTACATGTGTGAATATGTGTGTGTGTACATATGTACATGTGTGAGTGCTTGTATGTGTACATGTGCATATGTATATGTAAATACATGTGTGTAAATATGCATGGGTGCATGTGTGTATGTGTACATGTGTGTACATATTGTATGTAAATGTGTGTGTGTGTATGTGAATGAATGTGTGCATACGTACATGTGTATATATATTATATATGCAAATACATGTGTGTAAATATGCATGTGTGCACATGTGTATATATGCATACGTGTGTGTCTATATACTGTACATTAATACCTGTGTGTATATGTGTGTGAATGAATGTGTGCATATGTATATGTGTGTATATATATATGTGCATATGTACATGTGTGCATATGTATATATGTAAATACATGTGTGTGTAAATATGCAGGTGTACACAAGTGTGTATATATGAATACGTGTGTGTCTATATACTGTATGTAAATACCTGTGTGTATGTGTGGATATGTAAATACGTGTGTGTGTGAATATGTATGTTTGAATGTATATGAGTGCATGGGTTGTGTGCGTATTCATGTGTGTGAGCATGGAGTGGGTGTGTGAATGTGCATGGGATGAAAGGTGAATGAGGTGTGTGAATGAGTGCATGGCATTTGTGTGTAGGTGTGTGAATGAGTGCACGGGATGAGAGGCGTGTGCATGTGTGTCTGAGAGGGGCAGTGGGATGGGAGAGAGTCTGGGAGCTTGGGAGAAGTTGGGGGTAAGAGAGGACCTGTGGGGTTGGCGACAGTGGGGTGGGAGAGAGCATGAGGACTTGGGGACAGAGTGACCATGTGTCCTCTTTTTCCAGGACAGGTCCTCTCAAACCTCTCAAACCTTTCCAGGAAGGGTCCCCCAAACCTCGTTCCATGTGTGGAGGGCTGCCAGGCAGGACCCCTGTACTATTTGCCAGTATGTGAGCACAATCCCCCAGGTGCACTTCCTAAAACAAAAGTAAAACCAGCATCCCTACTCCCTAATCCTCAAAATGCTTATGGTCTAAAAATCTATGGAAACTGTGAGAACCCCCTGAAGCCCACCACTGGTTTGATCATACCATGTGAAGACATACCCTACAATCCAGAGTAACTATGGGAGCACGTAAGAGCCATTACATGCACCTGCAGTTACTGCACCACCTATTGAAAACCTATGGGAAATTCATATTGCAATCCAAAGTAAGTTGTTCTTACACCGGAGCAAGGACTCTGGATGGTGCCTTTAGTGACTTGCAGCTGGATATGAGAAGTGCTTCCATTGAAAATTGGACCATAGGTGGACCATGACGTGGCCTGTGGAAGGGGGTGTGAATGCAGTGCTGCACCTTGGAGCTCATATAGTGGTGGGCTTCACAGGGGGTTCTCACAGGTTCTATAGAACCCTTTGCTAATGAGCGCCTGGGGTTACTAATGGAACATAGAACCTGTTGTTAATTGAGGTTATTAGGACATAGAACCTGTTGTTAATGTATCTGAATCCCACCACTGGGTGAATGTCTTTGAGAACGTCTAGCATCCTGCTGTGCAAGCACTCTCTTGACCTGAGGCTCATGAGAAAGGGTGGAGAAGGTCCTGCTCACACCCACGCCCAGCATTGCATGAGGTCCACGATTCAGTGGTGGGTGGGCTCCTAACAGCGCACTGGGGTGCACGACTGTTATTGCATTCATAGGAGTAAGAAATAGGACACGCACATAAAGAATTCCACTTTGAACCTAATTAATATTTCACAAATGAACTGAAACATATAGAATATATGACAAAAACATATAGAATAAGATCTGAACGTGGTGATTCGGACCCTTTTCCAGAGTTTTCATTGTTTCCTGTTTAAATACATTTTAAAATGGATAAAACAATACATAAAAATCATAGAATAAGATCTGAACATGATGATTCCGACCCTTTTCTTTTCAATGGACCAGAAATTATGGGCTGTACGGGGCAAGTATAATTTTTTAACAATGATTGTGAATAAAGTGGGGATTCTTTCTTAGGTGGCGTGAGGTTGAACTAGTATGGGAAAGAGGGGCTGTTTCATTTCTTTGGAACAGCTCTAGAGCTTCCAAGCAGGGAGTGTGACATGGATAAGTGCCTTGAGTGTGGTTTCTGGAACCAGTGGTTTTTACGGGGTCCTGGAGCCCCAGGAAGTTGGGGGCATCCCACCCCGGGTGCCTCCTGGGATGCTCTCTCAGGTCCTCCAAGTTGAACCCCAAATCCATTTGACCCCCCCCCCTCAACCAACTTGGAAAATCTCTCACTGTGCAGGAGCTCTCCTGAAACACAACCTCTCACCAGGTTGAGGGTTTGGGGTTTGAACACTGATTCCAATCTACTGACTTTCCATTCTACTTGTTGTTACTTTCTGCTACATGCTTGCCAGATGTTACTTTCTGGTACCAATGTTATTCTTTATTTTCCACATGTTTACACATAGGGTGTCCGTTCTTTATTTCTGTGTCTTCCCCCCCACACCGGAGATTGAGGCCCTTGGGGTACAGCCTTGTGTGTGTCTGTTTGTGTGGTCTGCAACATTGCTGCTGCAGCTGTTGACTGCTGGTTGCTTTCGTTGGGGGACACCATCCTGCCATCTTGGGCTTGGGCATCGGCCGGCTGCTGCTGTTGCTGCAGGTTGTCACTTTTGGCCGGATCCTCAGACCCCTTCTGAGTTTCCACTGGAGACTGTGTTGTTGGACCCAAAGGTTCTGAGGTGACCGTGTTTACTGCTGCTGTTGGACTTACCGGTTCGTTGACTAAGAGCAAAATCCAGTGTAACTACGGGGAGTCCTTGCTCTGGTGTAAGAACAACTTAGAGCACAATCCTAACCATGTCTACTCAAAAGTGTGAGTTTTATGTTCTTATGTTTTAAGTATAAGTCCCATTATGTTCAATGGGACTTACTCCCAGGAAAGAGTCTTTAGGATTGCAGCCTTACTCTGGATTCCAATATGAATTTCCCTTAGGTTTTCACTAGGTGGTGCAGTAACTACGGGTGCACGTAAAGTCTCTTACATGCTCCTGTGGTTACTCTGGATTTGGGGGTGAGTTGTCTTTGGGAGGGGGGTGTGCCTGCTTTGAATCGACTGGAGCAGATACGGTCTCTGCTGGTTGAACTGGTGGCTGAACAGATCCCTCACAGCTAGAGAAACCAACTTTTTACAAAAGAATAATGATTAAATAATATATTTTTACCATGTATTAGTTGTTAAACCTTGTAAGCCATCTTGGGCATTTGTGTTGGCATGGGAAAGGTGGCACATAAATAAATAAATAAATAAATAAATAAATAAATAAATAAATAAATAAATAAAAGCAGCAAGTTGGAAGAGTAGGTCAACAACAGAGGTTGCTCATGAACCCTGATCTTTCAGGAGCTAACTGTGTATCAAGAAAAGCTCTTACAGTACTAGTTTCTTGAACATTAGATGATGTGTCCATGTCGGCCAAACTGGTGGGATTTTCATTCTGATGAGAGAACACAGTTTAGCCTGGCACTGTACAGAGTTCTTTGGGTTCGGGTTCCTTGCCCCTGGAGTCCCTTCAGAGGGTCTGGAGGCTGGCTCGGCTCTGCCTCTGGGTTTTCTCCTTCCTCTTCCATCCCCTCCATGGCTTGTTGGACTGGTGGCGATGGTGGTGTCAGAGGTGACAAAGTTGACATCTGGGCCCTCTAACCCTCTGGGTGGTTCTCCATCCTGTGAAAGAGATCTGATAGCTCACCCAGCTCAGGAGGGCGGCCTCTTTGGTTTGGATGCCTCAGGTGGGGTCGTATTGTTGGAAGTGGCTGCTACCCCCTTCCTCTTCCTCTTGTCTCTGCTGCTGGGCTTTGGTGTGTGTCCCTGTGCCTTTGGTGGTGGTGTTGGGTCTTGGCTCTGCTCTTGCGCCCTTGGGGCCTGTGGTCTCTCGCGGGTGTCTGGGTGCCCCAAGTTCTCCCTTCTACCAAGTCTCTAATTGCTTGGAGGGCCTTCTCTTGCCAATCTTGGGTTGGAGTATGTGGTCAAGAGGCTTTAATGACTTAAAACAGGGAGATTTGGTCTTACCTGTGTAAGCCCCCTTCTCAGTGGTATATCCATAGTGGGGTCAGGCCCACCCTCGCTGCTGGTGGGCTGCGAAATGCTAAATTTACCCCAAAAAGAAAGAAAATAATTATAATAAGGATAAGAAAACTGACCCACCATGGATGTACCACCAGAGAAGAGTTTTAACTTTGGATTTGCTCACAGCCTATGTTTATAGTTAGTTAAGTTTGCTTAGCTTGTGATCTGTGGGATGAGAAGCTGCACCTGCTGAAATTCCCTCCTCTAGACAATGGTTAAAGGTCCAGGAACCCTCAGTGGCAGCCTGATCCTGGAGGGGGTGGGGGCTAGGAGTCTCAAGGGGGCTGCCAGGTGACTGGGGGTCACCTGAGGGTTCTGGGATGCTGGACCTGCCCATTATAGTCAATGGGGCTTATTCCCAGGTAAGTATGGATAGGGTAGCATCCATAGAGATCTATACTATGCCTGTCTACTCAGAGAGAGTCCCATTATAGTCAGTGGGGCTTACTCCCAGGTAAGTATGGATAGGGTAGCATCCGTAGAGCTCTAACCTATGGCTGCCTACTCGGAAGGGAGTCCCATTATAGTCAATAGGGCTTACTCCCAGGTAAGTATGGATAGGGTAGCATCCGTAGAGCTCTATCCTATGGCTGCCTACTCAGAAGGGAGTCCCATTATAGTCAATGGGGCTTACTCCCAGGTAAGTATGGATAGGGTAGCATCCGTAGACCTCTATCCTATGGCTGCCTGCTCGGAAGGGAGTCCCATTATAGTCAATGGGGCCTACTCCCAGGTAAGTATGGATAGGGTAGCATCCGTAGACCTCTATCCTATGGCTGCTTACTGGGAAGGGAGTCCCATTATAGTCAATGGGGCCTACTCCCAGGTAAGTATGGATAGGGTAGCATCCGTAGACCTCTATCCTATGGCTGCCTGCTCGGAAGGGAGTCCCATTATAGTCAATGGGGCCTACTCCCAGGTAAGTATGGATAGGGTAGCATCCGTAGACCTCTATCCTATGGCTGCTTACTGGGGAGTCCCATTATAGTCAATGGGGCCTACTCCCAGGTAAGTATGGATAGGGTAGCATCCGTAGACCTCTATCCTATGGCTGCTTACTGGGGAGTCCCATTATAGTCAATGGGGCCTACTCCCAGGTAAGTATGGATAGGGTAGCATCCGTAGAGCTCTATCCTATGGCTGTCTACTCAGAAGGGGGTCCTGGGGGTCCTGGGATGCTGGACCTTCCCTTCCAGGGGCTGGAAGCAGCTGCAGGAGCATCCCTGGCAGGTTGGGGGGCGGAGGCTGCTGTGCCTGCCTGGTTCCGCCCCACACCTCCTCCCTCCCCTCCTGGCTCCAGAGCAACATGGCGATGCTGCTCTGCTGGAGGGGGCTGAGGCTGGGGCTGCTGCAAGCCCATCGGGGCGGAGGAGCCTGCGGAGCACGGTCAGCCACCATTGGAAGCCAGGCGGGGCTCTCCCTCCCTGGGCTCCCCCCCTCTCTGCCCGGGGAAGGATCGGGGCCTCTCACCAGCTCCCAGCCCTCCAAGGCCCCAATCCTGCCTACCCCCCCAACCTAGCCACAGTTTCCTAGGTGTAAGGAAAGTGTTTCCATTGACTATAAAGGGAGTTCCATCTGAGTAGACAGGTGTAGGATTGGGCTTTATGGATACTATCCTTGCTACACTTTCCTGGGAGTAAGCTCCATTGACTATAATGCGACTCCCTTCTGAGTAGATAGGCATAGGATGTGGATGTGGATAGCTCTGTGGATGCTACCCTATCCATACTTACTTGGTAGTAAGCTCCATTGACTATAATGGGACTCCCTTCTGAGTAGACAGGCATAAGATACAGCTCTATGGATGCTATCCTATCCATACTTACGTGGGAGTAAGCCCCATTGACTGTAATGGGACTTCCATTATAGTCAATAGAACTATAATCCTACCCATACTTACCTGGGAGTAAGTACCATTGACTATAATGGGGTGTCCTTCTGAGTAGACAGGCATAGGATAGTGCTCTATGGATGCTATCCTATCCATACTTACTTGGGAGTAAGCCCCATTGACTATAATGGGAGTTCTGGGAAGACATGCATAGGATGGGACTGTGAGGCTGCTACCTTAGCCACTCTTACCATTTAATATTGTCTTCAGAGCAGACTGGAATGGGAGTGGGCGCTAAAGGATTGGGCTCTATTGACTGTAATGGGACTTCCTTCTGAGTATGCAGGCATTTGGGCTTAGGTAAGATTTGGCCTCTAAGGCTGTAGTCCTAGCCACACTTACCTGGGAATAAGCTCCATTGATTATAATGGGACTTAGTTCTGAGCAGACAGGCATAGGATGGCATCTCCAAAGGGGCTCTTGCCTGCCAGGCGTGTCCTGCGTGCCCCTTGGAGCTCAGCATGCCCCTGCCAGGCGTGTCCTGCGTGCCCCTCTTGCTCCCCAAAATTTGAATCCTGAATCTATTAAAAATTAGATACAGTTGTAGCTGGTAACGTATCTCACAGTGCGGGTTGAGACCCAGTAGGTGGGTCACGAGCCTTTTCAGGCGGGTCCCTTTCATTTCAATGCATCTCTTATTTTTAATATATTATTCTTGCTGCTACCTTGGTATGTGGCGACAGTTGGGAAAATGTTACAGTTCTGTACTTTTTAACAGGCTACAATGTATATTTTAACATACATTGTACAATATACAATGTATATTTTAACATACATACAGTGTATACTTTTAACTGTAATAGTCAATGGGGTTCAGTCCTGGGTAAGTGTGGCTCAGATTTTTGGGGAATTTTTTTAAACCAGGTCAGTAACTTGGGAACGTTAGCAAGATTAAAAAAAAAAAACTTTTAATGTACTTAATTTGTTTTGATTTGTATTTATTTAATTTGTATTGAGAGTGTTTTTAGATTGTGAGTCCTTTTGAGGATAGGGACCCATCAGCCATTTTCTTTGAAAACCATATTGTGAACTTTTTAGTTGAAAAGCGGTATTTAAATACTGTAGTTATATATTATTTAAAAATGACTGCCTGATGATGTCACTTCTGGTTGTGACATCACTTGTAGGTTAATGACATCACTTCCTGTGGGTCCCATATACTGTCATTCTACAAAGGTGGGTTCCGGTACTGACAAATTTGAAAACCGCTGACTTATGATATGTAATATGGGGTTTGTGGCCCAGTTATAGTGGAAAACCAATATCCAGGAGAAATTTGACTTAAGGCTACAATCCTAAAGACACTTTTCTGGGAGTAAAACCCATTGAACACAATGGGCTTACTTTTTGGGTAGACATGGTTAGTTAGGATTGTGCTCCAGGACAGTTTGAGACACACATACCCTGTACAGCAGGTGTCAAAATTGAGATCAGGGCCATGACTTTCATATGGGGTGGGGGGATCCCCCTTGGAATCTGGCACTGGTCACCACCATCTTGGAATGGGGGATTCCCCGACTTTCCTGGGAGTAAGTCTCATTGAACACAACAAGACTTACTTCTGAATAGACAGGAGAGTCCTGTCTCCTGGGAGTAAGTCTCACTGAACACAACAAGACTTACTTCTGAGTAGACAGGAGAGTCCTGTCTCACACTGATGCCACTTCTGACCATGATATCACTTATGGGAAATTTTGGACAGATTGTCCATGTCAAAGTTATCTATCTACTGAATTTATATACCGCTTTTCAACCAAAAAGTTCACAAAGTGGTTTATAAGAAAATAAAATAATAATAGCTAATTAATAGGGAATGGGTCCCTGTCCCATAAGGGCTCACAATCTAAAAAGTTAGTTCCTTTGGACTCCACCCCCAGAAGCTGAAAAGTGTCTGCAAACCCTTGAGTAGCAATACAACAGATGTCCAAACAGCACGTAGAAGCCTGATCTTGGCCTCGCAAACCTTCGCAAAGGGTTGTTTACCATGTATTTTGCAGTTAATGAATGACCAGCGTTGGGGCAAAGGTTTGATTAGTTGAAATAGTGCCCCTTGTTTGGCTTTGAAGGAATCAATGAAATTGGTGGAAACCAGGTTCACAATGCCGGGTGCACTGGGGCATAAGGCTGGCTACACATAGAGTTGGAAGGGATCTCATAAGGTCATCTAGAACAACCCCTTGCTCGCAGCAGGAAATCCTCCTAGAGCATCTCTCATTGAACCTCTGTTTGAAAATCCCCAGTGAAGGAGAGTCCATCATCTCCCTTGGCAATCTTGTCCACTGCCGAACCGCCCTGACTTGATGCAGGGTCAGATCACGATCTTCTATTGCATGGGGTGGCCCCACCCTGAGAAGGGTCTGAACATGACCCATTTCTTGGCACAAGCCCAGCACCTTCAACTCCCTACAAAAGACAAATGGAGTTGCAAAGGAGAGTTCTGCGCTACAGTGACTCTGACCCGCCTCTCCGCCACACTTCCTATTCTGCTCTTCTTCCTTTTCAAACCCAGGGATTGGAAGAAAAAGATTGGTGAAAATAATCCACCTATCCCCCCCCCACCTCCACTGATCCTTTGTGTGTCCTGTTTCTGATACGTGTGTCTCCTTTCAGGGACTATTCCAGAGACAATGAAAATAGTTGGTTCCGCTCTCTGTTTGTTCACAAGGTGGATCCTCGGAAGGATGCCCATTCCAACCTGCTGTCTAAGAAAGAGACCAACCACTTATACAAGATCCAGTGTGAGCCTTTCCTTCCTTCCTTCCTTCCTTCCTTCCTTCCTTCCTTCCTTCCTTCCTTCCTTCCTTCCTTCCTTCCTTCCTTCCACCTACCTGCCTACCTACCTACCACCCTATGGTTGTCAAGAGCCTCTGTCTTGCTTTGCAGAGTTGTGGGACATCTGGAATGCCTCTTGTTCCGAAATCAGAACATTTACACATTGCAATATTTGCACATTGCGTTGCAAAATCAGAATATTTGCACATTGCAAATGTGTGTGTGTGTGTGTGTGTGTGTGTGTGTGTGTGTGGAATCAAAAGTTATTATGGGAACTGTCTGAGGGTCCTCCATACAGTTCCCTGTATCTTAGCATGACCCTTCAGTCGAAAAGCTTGCCCAGTCCTGCTCATAGAGGTGTAGCATGTTGGAATTGGGATTGGAGGGTCATCTAATCCAATCCTGTGCAGACAAGTAGCAACTGCTACAGCATCCTTTGGGAGTCTATGCACTTAGGAAAGTTTGGTAGGCTATGGCCCATATCCTAAAGTCAAATTAAGCCCTTTGCGATGGAGCAGTTAAGGTGACTTTCCATGAGATAACACTAGAGGGTGACGTAACTGCATGGACCCATAACTGCTCTGGATTTTGCCCTATGTGTGACAAGAGGGTTGGTCCAAGCAGGGCCACTGATTAGGGCTAGGCACCTATGGAGAGCTGGAAAAGGGTTTGTCATTAAGCAATTGATGGTAAGAAATGTGCAAATCTTGATCACATTTTCAATATATGGCAGAGCCCAACTCCCTGCCAAGGCATAACTACATAGCGCAGCCATTGGAAGCAGCTGAAGGTGGTGCTGGAAAAACCCAGTTACCATGTGGACTGGATGAAGAGGTTCTGGAGGCCATATCAGGTCCATGGGCTTTGTTAGACCCCTTTGCGTCTTGCTCAGGCGTCTCCAAACATTTTGGCCAAAGGGCCATATTAAATATCTGGCACAGTGTCAAGAACCAGAAAAAAATGTGAATAAAATTTTTTAACTTACATTACAGATGTAGCAATTGATGCATGAATATAGATTAGTAGATTAATAAATAAATAAATACATAAATAAATAAATGGGATCATATTTTCAGGACTGTTGCAAGTACCAACACATGACACAGAAAGAAAGCCCCCTCTTAAAGGGAATCTCATTCCCCCACAATCACAGCTCCGGTCATGTTCGGTCAACTAGATCAGAGACTCTTAGGGGACCAGACACTTGCAGTAGGCCATATCTGGCCCCCGGGCTGGGGTTTGAAGACCCCTTCTCTATACTATTTCTATCTTCTGTGAATGTGAATTCAAATTTCTGCTTTTCTGACATCTGACTCTCATTGCAGTCCATAATGTGAAACCCGAATGCCTGGAAGCCTATAACAGCCTGACGTAAGTCTCCTCCCTCCTCCACCCCAGATTACTAGTGGGCACTAAAGATGGGGCCTCCTCAGCAGTGGCACCGCAGCGCTCAAGTCCTCCAGGAAAGTCCATCAGGTTTAGTCAGCCATCAAAAATATATTTGTTACCAATTTTCTGAGACCTGCTGTTTTCCTTTCCTTTTCAAGAATTCAGTTTTGAATTGAATTTTTAATAATGATTAAGACCCGTATCCTAAAGTCAGATTAAGCCCTTTGCTCCGGAGCAGTTAAGGTGACTTTCCATAAGATAACACTAGAGGGTGATGTAACTATGTGGACCTGTAACTGCTCTAGATTTTGCCCTAATTTATTTTAATGCTGGTTGGATCTGCTATAGTTAACTATTACTGTTAAGTGTAGATTCTCAATATACTGTATCATATTAATGGCTGTAGCGTGGTGGAAAAGATTCTATACTTGGCATCCCCAAATAACACAGGCGGAGGAATCCCTTCCAGAATCCTGGAGAGCTGCTACTAGAGATAACCTCCTTTTCAACTAAATAGTTTATGTAATAGAAAAAAAAAATAGTTGCCTCTCCCCAGAGGATTTGCAGACCTGTCTCAAAGACCCTTCAATGGAGAGTCTTCTGTTTAGGAGAGGGAGAGCAATTGTCCTTATTTAATCCAGCTTGGCATCATTTCAGGGACTGCTTGGTGGTGACTCCCTTAACCCTCTTACTAATTTATTTTTTTATCACCGATCACTCCCCGGGTCCAATAGACCCTAAACTATAGTTTGGTATGTATAATGAATAAATGTTGCATCACATTTTAGTATGGGAACCCGTAGGAAATTAGTGTTGTATTTTTAATGGAAAAAATAATAATAATAATAATAATAATAATAATAATAATAATAATAATATTTTATTATTATTATTAATAATAATAATATTATTATTTAATAATAATAATTTAATAATAATAATAATTATTATTATTAAATTATTATTATTAAAATATTATTATTAAAATATTATTATTATTATTATTATTGTTATATTGAAAATCAAACAGTAATACACAGCAAACAACTTCATGCTGGTTTCATTCACATCACCCTTCCCAAGAATAATAATAATAATAATAATAATAATAATAATAATAATAATAATAATAATAATAATAATAATAATAATAATATTATTATTATTATTATTATTCTATAAGATCATGACTTTTTTACTGCAAATTAGACAGTTATAAATCCGAAAGCATGTTTTTTGTACTACCAATCACTTTCAGGGTCCAATGGACCCTGTTCTATAGTATGTAAATTCAAACAATGTAACTTCACAAAATTCATGCTTTTGGATTTATAACTGTCTGAGGGCACATTCCAGAGTAACTACAGAGAGTCCTTGCTCTGGTGTAAGAACAATTTACTCTGAATTGCAATATGAATTTCCCATAGATTTTCATTAGATGGTGCCGTAACTACAGGTGCATGTAACGTCTCTTACATGCTCTCATAGTTACTCTGGATTGTAGGGTAAGTAGCAGTAAAAAAGTCACAAATCAAATAATAATAATAATAATAAATTCCATTAAAAAACACAGCCCTAACTTCCTACAGTGTCCCATGGACCCAGAATGTAGTAAGTGGGTTAAGACTCCAGGGAGTCACCACCAACCAGCCCCTGCAGAAAACACCATGCTGGAGTGAATACGGACCGTTGCACTCCCCTTCCAAAATAAAGGAGACCATCCACTGAAATGGTGCTTCTTTCCTAGGTAGCAAGATAATAGATCAGGAAGCCCACCACCCCCTCTTGACCCCGTGTCTGCTTGCAGGGAACAGGTCCTTCCGAAGCTGCATTCAGATGCCGATTATCCCTGTGACCTTGTTGGCAACTGGAATACCTGGTACGGTGAACAGGACCAGGCAGGTAAGGGTGAGGACTGCTGTGGAAGACCAGCAAATGATCAAGAACTTTACTTAATAGGGAATTGAGATTCCAGGTTCTCTGTCTCAGGCTTCCCAGAATTTAAGCATTTTAAGGCGATGCAAGACTGAGGATAGGATCTTATTTGAGGGTCCACTTGCTGTAGATCCACACTGGTTTCTGTTTCTAAGAGCAAGTGAAAAATTGTGGTGCTTTACCTGCCAGCTGGATATTTTTGATCCATGCCTCCAGCCAGTATTTTGGCTCCAGTAGGTTGAACTGGGAAGGGGGGAATCTAATTGGAAATATAAACAGATCTCATAAGCCTGAAGTCCACCCTATTAGACGGCTGTACAGCCTGGTAGTTAAGCCATACAACCAGGAGCCAAGCAGAATCCCACACACTGCCTTCCTTGCCCTGGAGATTATTTCATGACGTGTTCCCTGCAATCCTACCAGTTCCATGAGGCCTAGAAACCTGCTCTGTTCTTGACTGTGTTGGGTCTGCAGGGCTCTGAAGCTTCCCTTTTCTCATCACAGTGCACCTCTGGCGATTTAGTGGCGGCTATCCGTCCCTTATGGACTGCATGAACAAACTGAGACAGAACCAGGTAAGTAGCATGGCTCTGCTTCTTCGCTATCATGCCCCAAGCCTGATAATTTATTTATCTTTACAAATGAAGATCCCACTTTTTGATCCCAGTAAAGTAATTTACAGGAGCAACACCACAGCAACTTGCTACAGGCAGGAGGGAGGACTAGATGACCTCATGGGTCCCTTGCAACTCTGGATCCTATAACTTGTCAGCTCTTTCCCTATATAGGAGTACCTGGAATTCCGGAATGAGAGGAGTAAAATGCTTCTTTCTCGGAGGAATCAGCTCCTCCTGGAATTCAGCTTTTGGAATGAACCTCTGCCTCGGTCTGGACCCAACATCTACGAGCTGAGGTCATACAAACTTAAGGTATAACACTATATAGGTGTAGACAAAATGTGAGTGCTATTTTCACACAATAGATGCAAATCTTTTCCAAGAGCCCAGGATGTTTGTGGCTCCTCGGCCCATAGGTCCCCTTTTTGACCCCAGACCCCTATTCAATATACTCCCCTATGGAGTAGGGGTGCCTAAGACCCTAAGAGGAGTGCCCTTGGGGTTTGGAATCAACAACTATAAACAGCATCACAACTCAGGCTCTTCTCTTTTTCTTTCAGCCTGGAACCATGATCGAATGGGGAAATAATTGGTAAGCTCCAGGACTTTTCCCATACTATAAAGTTCAGTATTTTTTATATCATTATTATTTATTCCCATAAAAAATTCATAATTTTATAAATAAATTTTACTATTAAAATTTAACCACCTTTTAATATTATTCCATTCTATAAATGAATTTTTATGTTTGTTTCCCCCTTCCTCCAAGTGGGATTGGGGTACAAAGTTCCTCCCCTCTTTTTGTCCTCACAACAACCCTGTGAGGTGGGTGAAGATGAGAAAGAGGTCACCCAGGAAGCTTCTTGGCCCAACAGGGATTAGAGCCTGGAATTTCCAGATCTCAGTCCAACTCCTGAATCACTGACATGGCAAAAGTGGGGATGAAATGGATCCCTGTTGGCAATGGACTGAAAGTCCACAAAGGATAGCAAGAGAGAAGCCTACAAAATTGCCGTTGGAAATGCTGGTTTGGGATGAATAGGGACAGTTAGTAAACAGTTAGCTTTACAGCATAATCCTAACCATATCTACTCAGAAGTAAGCCCCATTGTGTTCAATGAGTCTTGCTCCCAGGAAAGTATGCTTAGGATTGCTTAGTTAGTTTTGTTTGTTTTCCTCTGTAAGCCCCATGTTTGTATCCCTCTGTAAGCCCCATTGTGTTCAATGGGTCTTGCTCCCAGGAAAGTCTGTTTAGGATTGCTTAGGGCAAAATCCAGAGTAACTACGGGGAGTCCTAGCTCTGGTGTAAGAACAACTTACTCTGGATTGCAATATGAATTCCCCATGGGTTTTCGCTAGGTGGTGCAGTAACTACGGGTGCATGTAAAGTTTAATATATTGTCATAAAAATATAGTATAAGCCCATAGTTGTATAAAGTAGCACAATTAGGTAAAAATCATAACATGAACCCATTACCATATGATTGTCATATAACTCATTGTTTAATGGAGTAAAACTGAATTTTGTACCTTCTTTGCAGCTGGCTGCAAACATGTATTTTTTTAATTTCAAGCCGTTTAAAATCAGGGTGCGCAATAGATTTGATGGTGGATTCAACTCAAGCAGATGCACTTATATCCTTGCTTATATCTTTCTCCCTCTGGATTTTAACAGGGCTCGTGCCATTAAGTACCGCCAAGAAAACCAGGAAGCTGTGGGTGGCTTCTTCTCCCAGATCGGAGAGCTATATGTGGTCCACCATCTATGGGGTAGGTGATTGGTGTGGAATAGGCTGGGAGGAGAGGATGCAACCTGCCCCTTCTGCCCCTTCATTGCACTGAGAATTCTGTGCTCTGACTAACCCTACAATCCAGAGTAACTACGGAAAGACGTTATGAGGCACTTACTCTGGATTGCTCTATGAATTTCCCTTAGGTTTCCCATAGGCGGCACCGTAACTATATTGGCGTAAAAGGTCCCATAGTTACTTTGGATTGTAGCCTTAGAGCCCAATCCTATGCTTGTCTACTCAGAAGTAAGTCCCATTATAGTCAATGGGACTTACACATACGTGAGTATAGATCTCTCCTTGTCACACACTTTGTCATGCACTCAACCTTCTGAGTGGCTCTCCCTGCATCTTGCAGCAGTGAGTTCCACAAGTCTGCAATGTGGTCTCTGTTAAATAGTAAGCCCTTTTGTCAATCCCAATCAAACAATTGGTTCTCCTTCCAGCCTACAAAGACCTGCAATCCCGAGAGGAAACGAGGAACGCAGCCTGGAGGAAGCGAGGCTGGGATGAGAATGTTTACTATACAGGTGAGTTGGAGTTGGAGACTCCGTGTTTACAACCAGCCTCTACCTCATTGTACTTTGGCATGTTGTTGAAATTGTCAAATCATATCTTAAATTTTTGGATCTGGTGAGTCTGGAAAATGTAAGATCCTAGGAAATTTTCTGACCACCTCCTTTGGCTCCCAGGCCTAGATATGGTTAACCCCCTTGCACTCCTCTCTTCTAAGACCTGAGTGTAGGATTTGTGTGCCTCTGGGGGTGTTGTGTTGGGGGCAGAGGGGCAGCAAGAGGGTTGATCTTGCCTCCATGCCAAGCGGCTTCCAAAACCATCTCTTGTGTTTTGCAGTGCCTCTGGTCCGGAGTATGGAGTCCCGGATCATGATCCCCCTGAAGATCTCCCCGTTGCAATGAGGCATCCTCTCTCCAACGTGGGCAACTAACTGTGCAGAAAGAATGAGTCTCACCCCATTTTCCTGCTCCAGATTTTTCCATTCTGTTCTTCTCCACCACTTTCTTTTGCTGTTTTGGTTTGAGGGTCATATCATGATTGCTTCCCCCCGCCCCAAAAGGTTTCCAGACTGGATCTGGACTTTCCGTTCCTTGGGGCTGAAGTGGGGGTTGGCATTCTCACCTTACCCGATGACATGGTTATTTTTCTTGGAGATGTACACATCTACCATCCTCTGATGCAATTCTATTCATTTGGGACCCAATCCAGAGCTCCTTTGGAGGCTGGACAATCTTCAGAATATCCTGCAATTTTGTGTCTCCCATTTCTCTTTCCAATCAGTGTAGTCTCCTCTCTCCAAGGATCTTTGCCATTATATATACACCTATATAAGAAGGTGTGTCTTTGCCATATCAAGACACAAGAGAGTAATGTGGCCTTCTCAGCTCTAGCAGGGAATCTCCTGTGGCTGTGGGATCTCATTGGTTGTGATCCGTATGACCTCCTTTCCTGATGTTCCACAACTTGTCCCTCCTATGGTGGGCCAAGCAGAACCTGCCTTTTAATGAGGCCTCTAAGGCTACAATCCAGAGTAACTACGGGACCTTTTACACTGACGTCGTTACGGTACTACCTATGGGAAATGCATAGAGCAATCCAGACTAAGTGCCTCTTACGCCTTCCCGTAGTTACTCTGGATTGTAAGGTAAGTCAAGCATTCTCCGTCCACAAGTAACATCCAGTCCAACATTGGCGGCAGCAAAGATGGCAGGAGTTTTCCATACTTGCAAGCTTGGCGTTAAGGAGCAGATCTGAATTAGCTAGTCCTCTGTTCAAATTCCCAACTTGGTAAACTTTCCTTCACCAACTGTTTGGACTAGTTCCTGCATCCCAGAGCCAAGTGGTGGCTTTGTAGAGCTTAATGTATTTCTTTTTTTACCTTCTCCAGAAAATGCACATTTATAGAGCAGGGTTTGATGCTGATCTAAGTTAGTGCCTTTTTTATTTTTGTATTCTTTGCCGGTGGAAACCTCCAAAAGGTTTCATTGCAGTCACTCAGTTCTGAGAAGAGAGGTCAGAATTGGTATCCTTTTATTCTACCAGTCTGTCCATCCGTCCATCCATCCATCCATCCCCATTCACTAATGGGTCGAGACCCTGCTTGTTCAGGATAAGCTCTTCCTTTTGAGGAATGACCTTAACCACAAATGTAATTAAATGTATAACATACTGATGCTTGTGTGTGAGCGTGTTTGGCTTTAGAGGGTATTGGGACGGATTGTTTTCTGTTTAAAAGTACCGTACTTGAAGCGCCCAGTGCCAGCCTCTTAAAATCTGTGAGGCCCACAGCCTGAGTCCCTAATCTGTGCAAATCACCCACTGAAAATGTCATCCTCTGTTGATGGAACGTGCCCTAAAAGCCAGGTGGGCAAGAGTGTGGGTGCCATGCCACCTGCTAGTTTATTTATACAGTGTACATGCACTACTTTTTCTGTTTGCAAAACTCATTTTGCCTGGGAAATACAACCTGGAGAGGTACATTGCTGGTGGGTTTGGCAACCAGGATGAAGACGAGAGACTTGGAGAGAGCCTTTGGGGACTGGTTATGGCTACAATCCAGAGAAACTACGGGACCTTTCACACCAATGTAGTTACAGTGCTACCTATGGGAAATGCATAGAGCAATCCAGAGTAAATGCCTCTTAAGTCTTCCTGTAGTTACTCTGGATTGTATGATACGACTCTGTGCTTGACCACCAACAGCCGGGGCCGATTAGCCAAAATAATTTCAACCCCCAACTTATGGACATCAGATTTAAAGACAACCACATGGGCTGTGCTTGTGCAAAAGTGCCAGTCTGGCTTTGTGGTTTTGCACATGTGTGCTAACACTGTTCGGATTTCTGGACAAACATCCAGAACAGGATGTAACAGAAAAGAGAGTCGCTGAATACAGAGAATACCTTTAATGCAGATGTAACATTAGCAGTGCATTCCTAAGCATTTCTACTAAAAAATAAGTCCCACTGTGTTCAATACTACTTACTCCCAGGAAAGTGTGATTAGAATTACAGCCTTAGGCTGCAGTCCTAAAGACACTTTCCTGGGAGTAAGACCAGTGGTGGGATTCAAATAAATTAACATCAGGTTATTAGGTCCTAATAACCTAAATTAACAACAGGTTCTATGTCCCATTAGTAACCAGTTCTCAGAACCAGGTGCTCATTAGAAAAGGGTTCTATAGAACCTGTGAGAACCCCCTGAAGCCTACCACTTAGTAAGACCCATTAAATACAATGGGGCTTACTTTTGAGTAGACATGGTTAGGATTGTGGTCTTAAGGCTACAATCCAGAGTAACTACAGGAGCACGTAAAGAGACATTACGTGCACCTGTAATTACTGCACAACCTAGTGAAAACCTATGGGAAATTCATATTGCAATCCATAGTAACTTGTTCTTACTCCGAAGCAAGAACTCCCCATAGTTACTCTGGATTTCACCCTTACAGGACCTACCTATAATATAAATTGGAGTGTATCTGAATGTAAGTCAGGGACTACATATAACATTTAGAGTTATATTGGAATCGTGAGGTTGGAAGGGACCCATTTAGGACATCTAGTCATCTTGGGTGCCGGAGATGAGCAGACGTATCAACTCCCACATCGTCTTGTCGAGAAGGGAGTGTGTGTTTGGGGGGATCTTGAGTTCAATTCCCAAATTGAATTCAATTTCTTATTATTATCCTCATCATCACCGACTCTGGCCCACAACTCTCTCCTCAACTCTACTCCCGTCTTCTGAATTTTCCAGATTCAGGAAGGAACAGCAGTCCTGGAGACAATGTCTTGCACCCTATGGCCACTGCCTCTGTTGGCCTTATGAAAAGGCTGGTTTCATAGTATGAAGCTCAGCTCATGAAACACCTTCCTACAAGGAAATCCCATTAAATTGTGCTGCAGGCATAGTTTAAATCAGGAAGGAAGGTTCCCGGTTGGGGAACTTGAAAGCTGAGCCGATCCTCGGAAAAGAAACGCCTGTTTTCCATATGGCCTTGCTCTCATCGTAGGGCCCAGTGGAGTCCCTTGACCGACGGGGCTCATTCATAGAAAGGCAAACAGCAGCCTATCTTGGGCCAAGGAAAGGTCATGATATAAACACTTTGCAGTCAGCCCAGCAAAACCTTTCCTGCGATACTTTGCTGACAGAATGAGCCTCATCCTGCTTCTTCTTCTGGCATCAGGTGAGTTGCACTTACCCGGGCACAGCAGAGCTGAGAGGGATTGACCTCCGAGGCTGTCGAACGCCGTCCAGGGGATCCCAAAAGTCTTCTTGTGGGTGTTTTGTGTCTCCCCTTCTAGTGGGCTCAGCCACTAAAGGAAACCCCTGGAATTTATGGCAGTTCCACAACATGATCAAGTGCACTATCCCAAGCAGTGATCCACTGAAGGATTATGCAGACTACGGGTGCTACTGTGGCTTGGGGGGCAGCGGGACACCGGTGGATGATCTGGACAAGTAAGTGAATTTTGGGGGTGTGCTGATCCACCCGGTCTCAATCACATCCCCAATATTTGCATCCACTCAGGAGGACATAAGAAGAGCTTCACTTTTTTTGTTTGAACTTCCCTTTTAGGGACATGATGTTGGCATAGGGTAAGGGGGCAGAGCACTCAGATGTGAATGGAGCCTCACCCCCTTTGGAGCTATTCCATTCTTTCCCTCCTCCTGGAATGGGGGTGAGACTCCCTCCAATCTGACTGCTGCACCCCGTCCAGATATGCCATTAGGATAGGATATGAATCTGGGTGAACTTTTGATCCACTGTCTAGCAGCTCCTCACCACCAATGGACCTCATCCTGAAAGTCCCTCCTTGTCCATCAGGTGCTGTCAGATTCACGACGACTGCTATGGCGAGGCCAAGAAGCACCCCGAATGCAAATACCTCCTGGACAGTCCCTATACAAAGACCTATACCTACAGCTGCTCTGGCAGCGAGATCACTTGTAGCGGTAAATTTAACCCTAACCCTATACGTGTGTGTTGAAAGGTATCAGAGTGCTAGCCCAGGCTTTGCATGCAAAGTTGTGTCGGGTTCAGATCCTTCAAAGACTTTGGAAGAGATGCTGCTAGTCCAGAAAGCTGAAGGGCGACTCCGTAGGTGAGGCCTGATGAGGCAGACGTCAAGGGACCATCCCCACATCTCTGCGGCCACATCACTTGGCCAATCGGGACCCACTTGGGTGCCATCAACAACCCTTTCATTCTGGTCAGTCTCCTTATTGGGCTGTAGCTTGCTCCCCAGGTGCACTGGGGAGCAGTGGATCATGTTCAAAAATATGGAAGAATACTGATCCTGGTGAAGACCTTAGGCTAGAGTTGGTGCAGTGGCATCACCAGGGTTTGTATCATCCAGTGTGGGAATCCAGAGCATCACCCCTATAATGGACCTCTCCATCATGTGCACAGTGCGCAGGGCAAAGTCTAACCAGGGGTGCTGTGATGCACCATCACCTCACCCGACAGGTTTTGTGTTTTTTGGGGCTGTAAATTTTGATAGAATAGAGATATTTGAATGCAATTCCCATTGCTTTCTGGATTAAATTATGCATTGAATGGTATCTACAGTGACGGTATTATTGTATTGATTCAAATCTAATGCGCACCCCTATTTTAAATGGTTTGAGCTTTAAAAAGTGTTTACTGGTAATTGTAATCCGCAGCTGCAAGATTTACGCCCAAATCCAGAGTAACTATGGGAGCGTGTAAGAGACTTTACATGCACCTGTAGTTACTGCACCACCTAGTGAAAACCTATGGGAAGTTCATATTGGAATCCAAAGTAAGCTGTTCATACACCGGAGCAAGGACTCCCCATAGTTACTCTGGATTTGGCACATAATTCTAGTGCATTACAGCCAAATCCCAAGTAACTACGTGAGTACATAGGAGACATTACGTGCACCTGTAGTTACTGCACCACCTAGTGAAAACCTATGGGAAGTTCATAATGCAATCCAGAGTAAATTGTTCTTGCAGTGCAGCAAGGACTCCCTGTAGTTACTCTGGATTTCACCCTTAGTGAGTTATATGACAACAATAATTTGATGATGAGATTTTGGGCACAATCCAGAGTAACTACAAGGAGTCCTTGCTCCGGTGTAAGAACAATTTGCTCTGGATTGCAATATGAATTTCCCATAGGTTTTCACTAGGTGGTGCAGTAACTACGGGTACACGTAATGTCTCTTACGTGCTCCCGTAGTTACTCTGGATTGTAGGGTATGTTATGATTATTATCTAATAGCACTTCTTAATCCAACAAGGGGTTTGTGTTACTTTTTATTACAATAAACTGCTAAACTCAAAACTTATCTGTGCATATAATCAAAATACTATATTTACTTGAATCTTGTGCACCATCGAATCTAATGTGCACCCTGATTGTGCAGACAAATTTCAGCCAAAAAAGTGAGTGTAAATAGATTTGAGTAAATCTTTTCACCAAGTAGTGAAAAGTAGTGGTGTCACCCCCTGTTGCCAACCCAGTTCACCCTTTGCCCCTTTCTGCAGATGAGAACGATGACTGCGGGGCTTATGTGTGTGATTGTGACCGCAGCGCGGCCATCTGCTTCGCGGGCGCCCCGTACAACGAGGAGTACAAGCAACTGGATACTAGCAAACACTGCTAATCCCTGGTGCGGTCACATTACACAGATGGGGTTAACAAGCCCTCCAGGAAAGAAGGTTTAGGGGGAGCAATGGAAATTTGCATCGACAGCCAAAGGCTGCCTCTTGGGTAATAAAAGTGAGTGTCAAAAAATTGTGTGTGTGCATAGTTTTCTTACTCTTGTCTTGGCAGCAATGTCATAGGTTGAGTTCTGGGCAAATGACCCTACAATCCAGAGTAAGTACGGGAGCACATAAGAGGTATTACGTGTACCCGTAGTTACTGCAGCACCAAGTGTAAACCTATGGGAAATTCATAATGCAGTCCAGAGCAAATTGTTCTTACACCGGAGCAAGGACTCCCCGTAGTTACTCTGGATTGTGCCCTGAGTGGGCCAAACAGAGGGGGAGTGAAAGAGGGTGTCCTTGCTACCTTTACAATGAGAGTAGCACAGTAAGAGGGGCAATGTTGAAAATTGGCAACCCTCTTTGTTTCTTCGCCCAAACAGCTGCTTTGGCAGAAGATATTCAAGCAGGGTGACAGTATGTCCAGTTTTTCCAGAATATGTCCTCCTTTTTATCCTGATGTCCTGGAAAAACATCTTCAGCGTCCTCCTTTTTCTTGTGAGCAGGCAACATGCAGACTCCTTGTCATTAATAAACGAGATGTAATAAATACTGTGTAATAGTTTAAAATTTAATAATAAGTAAAATAAGGCTACAATCCAGAGTAACTACGGGACCTTTTACACCGACGTAGTTACAGTGCCACCTATGGGAAATCTATGGGAAATGCATAGAGCAAACCATAGTAAGTGCGTCTTCCCGTAGTTACTCTGTATTGTAGGGGGATTTCCTGCTGCAGGCAGCGGGTCGGACTAGATGACCTACTAGGTCCCTTCCAACTCTATGATTCTATGGTAAGGCTACAATCCAGAGTATCTTTTATACTGACATAGTTACAGTGCCACCTATAGGAAACCTATGGGAAATGCATAGATCAATTCAGAGTAAGTGCCTCTTATGTCATTCCGTAGTTACTCTGGATTGTAGGATAAGTTAAATTAATCTATTTACAGAGTAGTCCTAATCATTGCTACTCAAAAGTAAGCCTCATTGTGTTCCATGGGTCTTACCCTATAATCCAGAGTAACTACGGCAGCACATAAGAGACATTACATGTACCCTTAGTTACTGCATCACCTAGTGAAAACCTATGAGAAATTCATATTGCAATCCAGAGCAAATTGTTCTTACACTGGAGCAAGGACTCCCCGTAGTTACTCTGGATTGCGCCCTTACTCCCAGGAACATGTCTTTAGGATTGCAGCCTCAAACAATTAAGTAAATATATCTTATTTAGCTTTTATTTTTGTTATGTCCTATATTTGGGGGGCCCTGCCAACTTTTTGTGGTTATGACATATGGTCATCCGTATTCCAACTGCCCAAGGGCTTGGGAAGCTGATGTACTGGTTTAGATCTATGACATCACGGCTAGATCTATGACCTCACAATCGCCAAGTAACCGATTGGCTTGAGGCTCCTTGATGTCACAATTTCTGCCGGGGGGACCTGCACATCTGGGAGGGTAAAGCAAGATGGGCTGGTTTTCTGGGCAGCTCTTTCCCAGCCGCTTCGGTGCCAATACCATACCTTCATCTCTAGCTAGCAGGCCCAAAGGGGCCAGTGGGCTACTGTAGGACCATATGAAAACCTTTGGGAGTGAATCCCATTTAATCCAAGGTAGTAGTTCTAGTGGTCATATGCCTGGAGTAGGGGTTGGGGTGCAGGACATGAGGTGTGGGCTATAGAAGACAAGATGCCTGTTGCCGTTCCCTCACAATGGTATACAGACCCTACAATCCAGGGTAACTACGGGAAGATATAAGAGGCACTTACTCTGGATTGCTCTATGCATTTCCCATAGGTTTCCCATCGGTGGCACCGTAACTACGTCGGTGTAAAAGATCCCGTAGTTACACTAGATTGTAGCCTCATCCTAATATCCAGAGTAACCATGGGAAGACGTAAGAGGCACTTACTCTGGATGGCTCTATGCATTTCCCATAGATTTCCCATAGGTGGCACTGTAACTATGTCAGTATAAAAGGTCCTGTACAATCACTCTGGATTGTAGACTTACCTTCGGTATAAAAGGTTGGTAGTTACTCTGGATTGTAGCCAGAGACAGATAGGCTACTTTGAAAACCCAATTTACTCTGGATTGCAATATGAATTTCCCATAGCGGATTTCCTGTGGCGTCTTGGATTTTGCAGTTGCCTACATCAAAATACATAGGTTGCACATGCCCATCGTGGCTTGTAACCTCTGATGGACGGATCCTCCAGAAGTCTGTCCAATCCCTTTTAAAGGAATACGCTAGATGTTGCCACAACATCCTGTGGCAAGGAGTTCCACAGACTAGGCTTCAATTATTCCTAGAATGAGTCATCCTGTTTTCTTGACCCGCTGGAAGAAGCAATGTATTTTTGCAAGCTCTTGTCACAGAACAGCTGCAATAGATGTCCAACAAGATCCACTGGCTGCCGGGGGAGTGGGGCACCCCCTGCTGACACTTCTCCCCTTATTTATTTATTTATTTATTTATTATATTTAATTAATAGGGCAAAATCCATAGCAGTTACGGGTCCACAAAGTTACGTCACCGTCTAGTGTTATCTTATGGAACGTCATCTTAACTGCTCCGGAGCAAAGGGCTTAATTTCGCTTTAGGATATAAGCCGGGAGAGAACAATCCAGAGTAACTTACGGGAGCACGTAAGAGAATTTACGTGCATCCGTAGTTAACTGCGCCACCTAGTGAAAACCTATGGTGAAATCATATTGGATTCCACAGTAAGTTGTTCTTACACTGGAGCAAGGACTCCCTGTAGTTACTCTGGGTTTTGCCCTAAATTTATCTATCTATCTATCTATCTATCTATCTATCTATCTATCTATCTATCTATCTATCTATCTATCTATCTATCTATCTATCTATTTATTTATTTGTATCCCCTTTCCTTCCTAATAGAAGGATGAGGTTTGACGAGGCTCAACCCCACAGTGCCCACGGGGCCCTAAAGACAAATCCAATTTCAAGCCAATAATATCCAGAGAGGAATGACTCTTTGCTCCCCTCCACACCTCCGGCCAGGTACGAGATGGAGATCATGAGTGAATTTGACATCGAGTCGCCCCTCTACGTGTCTTTCTGTACGCGGGTCTCCCCGGAGGACTTTGAGAGGCAGTCCTTGACGTACACCCAGAAATGCTTGAAAGACCTGTACACCAAAATGGAGCAGAATCCCAAAATTTGCGAGAGTGTGGTACGCAAGAGGAAACAGATGAAGAAGAAGCGAGCCGGCTGGGTCTCCTTCCTGAAGGTGAGAATCAGGGCTGGTTGAGGTGGTAGGCACTGGTGGGCTCCAGCAGGTTGGCACCTACTCAATAGAACCGGTTGTTAATGTGAGACAGGATATAGGGCACAATCCAGAGTAACTACGGGAGCATGTAAGAGACATTACGTGCACCCATAGTTACTGCACCACCCAGTGAAAACCTATGGGAAATTCATATTGCAATCCAGAGTAACTTGTTCTTACTCCGGAGCAAGGACTCTCCATAGTTACTCTGGATTTCACCAATATAAAGTTTTAAAATATCCATTTAAAAGTGGCTGCCAGGTGGGCAGAGAACCGGTTGTTCATTTCTTGAATCCAATCCTGATGGAAAGCGCTATAATTCTGACAAGTCACAGAGTATAGAAGTTTGATAGTTTTTTTTTCAGAAGAAGGGTGAAATCCAGAGTAACTACGGGGAGTCATTGCTCCGGAGTAAGAACAAGTTACTCTGGATTGCAATATGAATTTCCCATAGGTTTTCACGAGGTGGTGCGGTAACTACGGGTGCACGTAATGTCTCTTATGTGCTCCCGTTGTTACTCTGGATTGTGCCCTTTGTCAAATTCTCACCAAAAGTTGTCCATCTTAGGACAGTACTACAATGTATGAAAAAGAGACTCCTATTGCAATCCAGAGCAAATTGTTCTTACACCGGAGCAAGGACTCCCCATAGTTACTTTGGATTGCGCCCTAAATTTGGTTGAAAAAGGTGCATGTTAGATTCAAGTAAATATGGTATATATACATCTCGTATTTGAAGTGGTACAATCCATACTGATGCTTAGGGCCCCCATCACTTCATTTGCTTCCTTGTTCTGGGCCAATGTACTGTATATACATATATACTATATATACACCTAGTTGTAGTTCTCAGCCTCAGCTTAGCCATCCCTTCCACTAACATCCCATTATTATTATTATTATTATTATTATTATTATTATTATTATTATTATTATTATTATTATTGATGTTGTTTTTTTTCCCAGGCCAAATTTTTTTCTCTCTTTGATTACAAAACCTCAATAGACATGAAAGAGATTGAAAGAGAGGTGGTTCAGCTGAAAAACGAGATGCAGAGGGTCAACTTCTATGCTTCTGGTAAGCTTGGGATTTTGGTCCTCCAACGACGGCTGATTCACTGCGCCACCAAACAGTGCGCCAACCCCTGGATTTGAAAATGAACCACACAAGCATCATTGTGTTGCATTTGGGCACAGTGACTTTGTTGTGTGCACATACACACCTGTGTGCACCCTGCACATACATGGGAAATATCTAAGTACACTGAAATATATCTAGTCCCGTAGTTTTCAACCACTATGCCATGGCGCACTGGTGTGCTGCATGTGTCCCATGAGACTTTGAGGAGGGTCACATTAGTGGGGTTGTTGGAGGATTTGAGCCCCCCTACCAGCCGCTTGCTATGCCTTGTCAGTGCTTAAGCAACTGATAATGTGCCTTGACCGTTTTAGTGCTGTGTCAGTGTACCAGTGGTTCTTGTGTTGGTCTTAGGATCCAATCCCATCCACCTTTCCTGCCCATAGCTGTGCCAGTGGGGCATGCGCTGCACCCTCTGGTTATGGGGAAGTCACACAGGCCTCCTTGATATAAGGCAATGTTTTTCCCATGACACAAGTATTTCTTCTCAGCTGCCAAGCAATCATACCTGTGGCCGTTGGCGAGAAAACCTAGGAGGAGCCGCCCCTTGGGAGGATTTAACTCTGCTATGAACAGGGCAGTCCCGGCCATGCCAAGGATCTTCGGCCCTTACCCACCACAGGTTTGTGCTGAGAATCCCATTCCCTTGCCCTGTAAGCAATTGGATACCAGTTGGCCTCCTTTGCCAAGTCTGTAAGGCCATCACATCAAGAGTCGGGGCACGTGGAGTGGCACCAACCCGTGGAGTGGCACCAACACTGGAACCTCCAAACGATTCAGGTGCTGGATAAAACTCCCTTCCGAGGTGGAAGGGGGCTGAGATCACATCCCTTTCACCCACCTCCCTATATTAACCAACATGTAGGTGGTTGGCAAAGCTGTGCAAGGATGATGGGCAAGGGAGGCCAGCCAGGTTTGTGCTAGTGATTAGGAATAGGCCATTGCACAGAGTGGCTCACAGGCATTAACTGTTTTTTCCCTGCTCCCCGCAGGTGGAAAGATCAACAGGTAGCAGCACAGCTTTGGGACATGGTGGCATGTCATCAGCCAGGCAAAACAGGTGGGGAATGGAGGGGTATCAATAGACTAGGAAAGGGAGGGGAAAGAGAGGGCATCAATAGACTAGGGAAATATTGACGCTGCGATCAGAAGCATCATGCCCACTGTGACCCCAGTTTATACCTGCCTGGCATATTTTTTCCCCAGTCCCACTTCCTTTTTGAAAGCAGCCCCCCCCCCCCCTATAAAGCACCAGAGCTTTCTGTCCTGGAATTGACTGGTAGGTGGACTTCTACCAGCTATCTCCTGTCCACCAGTGACCACGCTTGGCTCTTAGAATTGGGAATGGTGGGAGAGAGAAAATGTGGAAGATGGAAAAGTGGTGGGCTAGGATGTCAATCTTCTCCTCCGCACTTCCTCTTTTGCTAGATCCCTTTTCCTTTTCCAGTTGAGGGAACAGGGGATGACACATCACCAGTTAAGGGGGGGCACCGTCTCAGGAGGTGGGACGAGTCGGGGGGCACATACCAAGCAATGCTGGGTCACACAAATGCTGGGTCTCACAGGTTCTATATAGAACCCTTTGCTAATGAGTGCCTGGTTCTGAGAACCAGTTATTAATGGGATATTGAACCTGTTGTTAATTTAGGTTATTAGGACATAGAATCTGTTGTTACTTGTTTGAATCTCACCACTGGGCACACTTCACAACCTGTGAAGTTCTAAGTCTCGCCATTTGCTCTATGTCTTTCCATCCATCCATCCATCCATCCATCCATCCATCCATCCATCCATCCATCCATCCATCCATCAATCAATCACTCAATCAATCAATCAATCAATCAATCAATCAATATTTATATGCTATTTTTCAACAGACCAGTTGACCTGCATCCTGTCTGCCACTCCTCATTTGGGGGGATCAATGCCTTCAGCCATTTTAATACCACCACTTTTCCAAGGTACAGTTCCTTTTTCTGGGGCAGGCAAGCTGGTTTTGCATTTAACGGGGTTGGGATTGCAGATCTGATGATAACCTTCCCAATGACTTTCCATCCTTGTGAATGGTCAGAAGTCCTCTGAGTAGCTACGAGAAGTCCACCTCCAACGCTGCACTGGGTACAACACAGGTCAGCCAATCTGCCTGTTCCTGCTTAGATTAGCAGTGGTCTGTGTGGGTTTGTTTGTGTGGGTTACCCTACAATCCAGAGTAACTACGGGAGCACGTCAGTGACATTACTTGCACCTGTAGTTATTGCACCAACTAGTGAAAACCTATGGGAAATTCATATTGCAATCCAGAGTAAATTGTTCTTACACTGGAGCAAGGACTCCCCATAGTTACTCTGGAGTATACACACATATATGTATTTCCATCTTGTAGTTTTCCTTCCATCTTCAGACCGACATCGTCTTTGCAAAGTGCCGGCCCGTCAACCAGCTCCAGCACCAGCACCGGCTCTGCTCCGAGGCCTCCTATGATGGCCAATCCTAGAACAGAGGACAAGATGGAGAATGAAAATCCAGGCCCCAGTTCTCATCACAGGGGTCCTTAAATATCTCTTGGTCTGTGGGAGGGTGCTGAGTAAATAAAAGTACATGCATGACGCTTACCATGCCTGGTGTCGCTTGGGGGAGGGCAGGTTGCATGGGGGGGGGGGGGGAGGAAACACCGACTGGGTGACAACACTGTTTGCCCAAATTTTCAAATAATACCTTCATATTATATATCATTTAAAGGGTAATTTGCAGCATAATTCTAACCAGGTCTTACCATTGTGTTCAATGGGTCTGACTTCCAGGTAAGTGTCCTCAGGATTGCAGCCTTAATGCTTGATAATGCCACTCCTGGCAGTGACATCCTCAAGAGTATATGTAACAGCCCTATAGCTATAGTGCTGCATGCATACACACACACATATATATATACACATGCACACACACGCACACTTCCTCAAGAGTAAATGTAACAGCCCTATAGCTATAGTGCTGCATGCATACACACACACACATATATATACACATGCACACACATACACACACTTCCTCAAGAGTATATGTAACAGCCCTATAGCTATAGTGCATGCATACACACACACATGCACACACACGCACACTTCCTCAAGAGTAAATGTAACAGCCCTATAGCTATAGTGCTGCATGCATACACACACACACATATATATACACATGCACACACATACACACACTTCCTCAAGAGTATATGTAACAGCCCTATAGCTATAGTGCTGCATGCATACACACACACATATATATACATGCACACACACGCACACTTCCTCAAGAGTAAAAGTAACAACCCTATAGCTATAGTGCTGCATGCATACACACACACATATATACACATGCACACACACGCACACTTCCTCAAGAGTAAATGTAACAACCCTATAGCTATAGTGCTGCATGCATACACACACACACATATATATACACATGCACACACACGCACACTTCCTCAAGAGTAAGTAACAGCCCTATAGCTATAGTGCTGCATGCATACACACACACGCACACATGCACACACACACTTCCTCAAGACTATATGTAACAGCCCTATAGCTATAGTGCATGCATACACATATACACACAAACGTCCTCAAGTGTATATGTAACAGCCCTATAGCTATAGTGCATATATATACACACAAATTCACGCACACACATTTATATATACACACACATGCACACACACATATACACACGTACACTTCCCCAAGTGTATATGTAACAACCCTATAGCAATAGTGCATGCATATATACAAAGATAAATATATACACACACACATACATGCATGCACGCATATATACACATGCAAGCACGCACGCGCGCACACACACACACACACAAACACAGCACAGAGTGCTTTCCTCCCACAGTATATCCTAGTAACAACTGCAGCTACACTATAACAAGGTTCATCCTTGAAAGAAGATCCCTCCAAGTCTCCTGAAGGTCCAGAAGAACCTGGTGCAGACTAGAGCAGGTGGACCAGAGGTTGGAACCGCAAAGGAGGACAAAATGTAGGACCCAAGAAAATGTACGACACGACAGAACGAAAGCTGAAAACACTCATATGTTTTGCTTTCAGCTGTAAATTTAAATACGGGAATTACTTATTACTAAATCTGAAGGTGTTGAGTTTATGATACACTTTAGTGTTGTAAGAATTATGATGGTGCTGCTCTTGAGGAAGAGGAGGAGGAGGAAGATTTTCTCCCAGCACACAAGGCGGAAAAAGAGGACGTGGCTCACCCTGAGAGTGCAGGATCTCTGCGGCAGGGATTCACTCATCCATCCATCCAGCCATTCATTCCTTTATTCATGAATTAATCAATTCACTCATCCATCCATACATCCATTCATTAATTCATTTATTCCATTATTCATTCATTAATTCCTTCACTCATTTATCTACCCATCCATCCATCCATCCATCCATCCATTCTTCAATTAATTAATTTCTTCATTCATTCATTAATTCACTCATTCATCCATCCATTTATTCCTTTATTCATTCATTCTTTAATTAATTAATTCCTTTATTCATCCACCTTATTCATTCATCCACCTCTTCATTCATTCGTCCGTCCGTCCATCCACTCACTCATCCACCCCTTAATTCCTGTTCGGATTAATTCACTTGAGAGGCTCAAGTGTGCAGTTCTGGGTAGCGCCTGCAGGGGCAGCAGAGAGGACGCTGTGCTCTTCCAGGTGCAGTTCCGGGCAGCGCCTGCAGGGGCAGCAGAGAGGGCGCTCTGCTTTTCCAGGTGCAGTTCCGGGCAGCGCCTGCAGAGGCAGCAGAGAGGGCGCTGTGCTCTTCCAGGTGTAGTTCCGGGCAGCGCCTGCAGGGGCAGCAGAGAGGGCTCTGTGCTCTTCCAGGTGCAGTTCCGGGCAGCGCCTGCAGGGGCAGCAGAGAGGGCGCTGTGCTCTTCCAGGTGCAGTTCCGGGCAGCGCCTGCAGGGGCAGCAGAGAGGGCGCTGTGCTCTTCCAGGTGCAGTTCCGGGCAGCGCCTGCAGGGGCAGCAGAGAGGGCGCTCTGCTCTTCCTCGGCGCTTCCGGTGCGTCACTTCCGGCGAGGTGCTGAGGCGGCGCCTCACTAGACGGCGGCGGCAGGAGGTGAGTGTCTGGCGGGAGGGCTCCGGGGCTCTGGGAAGGGTCTGGCCTCCGCCTCTCCTGGAAGACTGGGTCGCTGGCCGGCCCTGGAGGGCCTCCCTAGAGGAAGGGAGGCAAGAGTGCCCCTGAGCACACACAGAGTGCTTCCCCCACCACAGCCTCAGGGCAGCAGGAGGGGAGGGCAGGGGCTGGGTTGGGGGGAGTTCTCTGTGTGAATGTATGTATACACACATGTATACATACATACATGTAGTTTTCATACGTACATGTAGTTTGCATACATACATACATGTAGTTTTCATGTAGTTACATACATGTAGTTATACATATATATATATACACACACACACACGCACACACATACAAGCTGTGCACATATATATACAGTGGTACCTCACGTAACAGAATTAATTCGTTCCGGAGGCAGTTCCTTTATGTGAAACTTTCTTTACATGAAGCGGATTTTCCCATAGGAAATAATGGAAACGCAGATGATTGGTTCCACAACCCCAAAAATATTTATATAAAAATATTAACTGTATGTAAAAATGATGACAAAACACTGGAATTGAATTCAAAACATGCTTTCAGTGGGCATGATCCTATGAAGTCTACTTAGGCTGCAATCCTAAAGACACTTTCCTGGGAGTAGGACCCATTTAACACAATGAGGTAGACTTCTGGGTAGACATGGGTAGGAGGCTGCAATCAGACACTTTCTTCTGTAATCCAAGACACTTTCCAAGTGTCTCCCCACTTTCTCCTTCTCTCCATCCTGAGCCTCTCTCTCCCCTGCTCCCTTCTGGCTGCCCTGAGCTGCTTCCCTCTTCTCCACTGCTCTTCTCTCCCTCCGGCCACAGGAGGAACAGCATGGAAGTGTTGCTTTCACTATGGGCAGGTGCACTGGGCAGCCCTGACGCTTTTTAAACAGGCTGCTGGCCAGCGCATCTGCCCCAACTGCCAACAAATGTTTTCTTTACATGAAGCACTTTCTTTACGTGAAGCAGAATCCTAGAGAAATTTTTTTTTTGTTACGTGAAACTTACTTTACGTGAGGCGTCACTGTGTGTGTGTGTATATATATATATATACACACACACACACACACACACACTCTATCCAAGCTGTAGATATATATATACAGTGTAAACTCATACACCTGGAGGGTGTATTAATGCATATTCTATATAGCGTATGCTCAAATAAACATGCACATGATGTGTTGTACACACACTGACTCACATGATGTTTGTGTGTATTACACATACTATATATAGCATATCCTCACATACAGTGGTGGGCTTCAAAGAAATTAAGAACCGGTTCTCTGTCCATCTGGCAGCCACTTTTAAATGGCTATTTTTAAACTTTATATGTCCTGTCTCTCATTAACAACCGGTTCTATAGAGTAGGTGCGAACCTGCTGGAGCCCACCACTGCTCACATACATGCAAATACAGTGTGCTTGTATGTTTGTGAATAGATGGCCTTCTTTATCACCTTCAGTTGTGTTTTGTTGTTGTGTTACATTTTGTGGCACTGTTTTGTATGACCGTTTATATTGTTCCTTCATGTTATATTTTGATTTTCTTTCTTCCGCAATGCAGAAGTTGCGTAGATGTTCCAGTGTTGCGTAGATGACTTTTGACTGACTGTAAGTGCAGCAGTTGCGGCACTACTAGATGGGGAGAGGCCCCGATTCCTTGACTCTAAGCGCACACCGTTGTTTCTGAAGCGCCTTTGCTGGAAGGCTGGAGCAGCGGCTGATTATCCCCCTCCTTCGTCCCAGCGCTGCAGGTTCCGGATTGAACCATGTCCTCCGACTCAAGCAAGAAACGGAAGCCCAAAGTCATCCGCACGGACGGAGCTCCCCCCGAGGGAAAGAGGGGCAGATCAGAGGCTGACCAGGTGGCTTTAGGAAGGACTGGGATGCTGGGAGAGGGTCTCTCTCTCTCTCTCTTAAATGTATCTTTGCATTTAAAAACAGCGAAAACGTAAAAGAAAAATCCCCCTGTATGCCATTTCCCCTACTGCGCATGCACATCAACCCCCTATTTATTTATTTATTTATTTATTCATTCATTCATTCATTCATTCATTCATTCATTCAATTTGTACCCCGCCTTTCCTCCCCCATAAGAGGGAGCCCAAGGCGGCTAACATTAAAGAATAAAACACCATTAAAATGCTAATAAATACAAATTTAAAACATAATTAAAATACCATTTAAAATACAATTAGAATAATAAAGATTAAGAACAATTAAAAACAAGCTAAAAGACATTCCTTAAAACAATAAAAACCACTAAAACACTGCCCCCACCCTCTGCCCTGTTTAAAACGCTTTTTTAAAATAAAAGGTTTTTAGGCTCCGCCTGAAGCTCTGTATTGAGGGAGCTTTCCTAAGCTCTATGGGGAGGGAGTTCCAAAGCCGGGGTGCCACCACCGAGAAGGCCCTATCTCTGGCCGCCACACCTCTCACATCTTTTAGTGGCGGCACAGTCAGTAGGGCCCCCTCAGATGACCTTAGGTGACGGGTTGGATTGTACGGAAGAAGGTACCCAGGACCCAAGCCGTTTAGGGCTTTAAAGGTCAGGACCAGCACTTTGAATTCAGCCCGGAAACGAATGGGCAGCCAGTGTAGTCGCTGAAGCAGTGGTCCGACAGAGTCGACATCAACCCCCTATGTGCATCCACCCCTATGCGCAACATCCCCCATGTTCATCCACCCTATGCGCATCAACGCCCCATGCGCAACATCTCCCATGTACAACATCCCTCATGTTCATCCACCCCATGCGCATCATCCCCTCCAGGTGCATCAACCCCCATGCGCAGCTTCCCCCATGTTCATCCACCCCAAGCATATCAACCCCAATGCGCAACATCCCCCATGCGCAACTTCCCCATGTTCATTCACCCCATGTGCATCATCCCCCATATGTACACCAACTGTACATGCTCATGAAACCCCCATGCGCAACATCCCCATGCGCAACATGCCCCATGTTCATCCAACCCATGCACATCATCCCTCTTATGCATATCAAGCCCACATGCTTATGAACCTTCCATGCTCAACATCCCCCATACTCAACATTCCCCATGCGCATCATCCCCTAATGCACATCAACCCCCCCCCCCCATGCACAATCAGGTCTCCAAATCTGTAACTGCAGGGCTTCTGGACCTTTAAAGGAGGGAGTTTCAGCAGATGCAGCTTCTCCCCTCTCAGACTACAAGCTGAAATTCCCTCCTCCAAACACTTCTTAAAGGTCCAGGAGCCCTGAGATTAAAGGTTTGGAGACCCCTGAACTTGTGTTTACTCAAATCTAATACACCATCAAATGTAATGCACGCCCTGATTTTAAAAGGCTTGAGATTTAAAAAAAACCCTAGTCAAAACCTATGGGAAATTCATAGAGCAATCCAAAGTAAATTTTTCTTACATCGACATAAGGGCTCCTGTAGTTACTCTGGATTGTGCAGTAAATTTGGCTGGAAAAGGTGAACTTTAGGCTACAATCCAGAGTAGCTACTACAGTCCTTGCATCAATGCAACAGGCATTTATGTTGATGCGGCTACGGCGCCACCTAGTGGAAACAAATGCGAAATTCATATTGCAATCCAGATTAAATTTTGCATGCGTTGATGCAAAGACTGCCGTAGCTACTCTGGATTGAGGGGTTACTCAATACTCCAATCCAATACTCTGGATTCAATGATCTTCAGCCGCCTCCAGGGAGGTCTCCTGGGATGCAGACCTGGCTGATAATCCTTCTCAAATGGTGCTTGAGAGGAGGCAGGAGCTCAGTGGAGAATCATTTCTTCTCTGTGTTCGCAGGATGCCAAATACTACAGCGAGGAGGCAGAGGTGGAGTTGCGGGACCCCAACAAAGACTACGAACTGTACAAACAGACCTGCCAGGACCTCCAGAGGCTTATGGCAGAGATCCAGGAGCTGAAAAGTAAAGGCAACAAAGATAGTGTAAGGCATCCAGATGTGACGAGAGCTGGGGGTGGTGGTGGTGCACAAGTCTGATGTGACACTCCCTCCCTCTCATAGCTGCACCCTATACCAAAAACTGAAATAAACTCCATACTTTATACAGGTCCAACCTTGTTTGACACAGATTTTTTTAACACATGGATTTGACTCAACACAAATAGCACTGCAAATCGCTTTTAAAATCAATCAAATCAATTTAAAAACTGTTTTTCTACTGTTGTAGAAAGGCTGTCATCATTCCAGTCAGCAGCTGAACCAGGAAAATGCAGCTGCGTTTCTAATTGCCTCTCTACAACAGTAAGAAAATTGTTTTATTGCATACACTTTTTATTTTTTCATACATTTTTCTTATTTAACACTTTTTTGAATAATGAGGGAGTCTCAGAATCAAACCCTGGTTCGTTTGATTCTGAGGCATTGAGGCACTGATTCTGAGATATTGAGGCACAACCTTATTCCATTAGGAGCAATGAAGGAACAAAAAACCTGCAAGTAGATCCTTAAATCTATTTTTCCACTGTTTTTTCCCCAGAACAGAACCGTAGTAGATAACGGGGGACACCTGTATATTTTCTCTATAGAGTGTCGTCATCAACTACCCCTTACTCTTGGTTTGATTCCCAAACCTGTAAACATTGAGACCCACGTTCAGATTGACAAGCTATTGAGATCCTGCAGAAGTGATATCATTAACTTGGAAGTGATATCATGGCTGGAAGTGACATCGGCTACAATCCAGAGTAACTGTGGGACCTTTTACACCAACGTAGTTACAGTACCACTTATGGGAAACCTATGGGAAATGCATAGAGCAATCCAGAGTAAGTGCCTCTTACGTCTTCCCATAGTTACTCTGGATTGTAGGGATCAATGTAGCTTCAAACCAAAGCCAGGATAACTAGAAAAGAGAATTGCTGGGAATCAGAGCAAAGCGATTCTCAACTTCCTGTTTTTTCCTCCCTGCTTCTCAGGCGGCCGAGATAGAGGAGCGTCGTATCCAGAGCTGCGTGCACTTCATGACGCTGAAGAAACTGAACCGCTTGGCGCACATTCGGTTAAAGAAGGGGAGGGACCAGACCCATGAGGTATGGTTGGGGCCAAAGAACGGGAGGAGCATGTGCTATGCATTTTTGGCCATCACATTTATAGATAATAAGGCTGCAACCCTATCCTCCACTTAGGATGGCCTAAGCCAAGGCATAAGTCCTGGGCTGACCTGGGATTGTCACAAAAGTGCCACATGACACTTCTGGGGGCTTAAGCCAGTACACAGGCATACACTGCCATCCCCACACATTCAGGGAAAGATGCTGGGTGAGTTAGGCTGTTCTAAAGTGGTTAGGATTGCGCCCTAAATAGCATAACAATATCAAAGATTAATGGGAAGGGCATGCATGTGTGCTTAGCACCATTGTGTGCTTAGTTGCTCTCCACCTAGGGTTACCATATGCCCCCCAAAAACAGGGACAGTCCCAATTTTTGGGGATTGTGTACACATACTGGCAAATGGAACAGATGGTCCTGTCCCAATTTTATGGAAGAGAACTATGGTGACCCTATCTCTACCTGAACATGTCCATTTTATGTTTTCTGGCAGGCCAAACAGAAAGTGGACGCCTATCACCTGCAGCTCCAGAATCTTCTGTACGAAGTCATGCACCTGCAGAAGGAGATCACAAAATGCCTAGAATTTAAGTAAGCTCCATGTGGGGGTTGGCTTGGTGATTCACAGGAAAAGCTCCCTATCGGCTCCTGATGCAAAGTTCGGTCTGATAGCTCAAGGGCACTGTCCTCGGTCTCTCCTTTCAGGTCCAAGCATGAGGAAATTGAGCTGGTGAGCGTGGAGGAGTTTTACAAAGAGGCTCCTCCAGAGATCAGCAAACCAGAGATCACACTTGGAGACCCCCACCAGCAGACGCTGTCTCGCCTGGATTGGGAGCTGGAGCAGCGCAAGCGGTGAGTAATGCAGAACCTGGCAGCTGGTGGCCTTGGGGGGCTGTTTTTCTCTCCCCCCAACCTCCCCCTTGTAGAGCAGTGGTCTTAAACCAAGTACAGGAATCCCCCACTTTCTGATGGTTCATTTTCTGATGGTTTCAGCACCTTTCAATTATACCCAGAACTCCTTCATTCAACACATTCATTCTCCATTGGTTTACAAGCTAAAATAAGCAGGTCTCCGTCAGCCTTGGAAGACTATGGTATCGTGCTCGGCGCTGCATACGCTGCACGCAAAGCACGAAAGCCTGGGTTAGATAGTTATGGAGGATAGGCTGTTGCCCAAGCAGCAAATCCCCCCTCTCCATGCCACTGAATTAGTCCAACGGAAAGGCAGAGCCAATACGATTGGATCCAGCTGCTTCGCAGAGCTGGGCTAAGGACAGGAGCTCACCCTGTCTTGTGTGGCCATCCCGGGTCTTGAACCCTGGCCTGCTGGTTAACAGGCACAACATCTTAACCACTTGCTAAAATAGTCTTTCTTAATATTGATTTGCATGTTACATAGTGATCAAACTATTTTTTTGCTTTTTTTTAGTAAATAACCATAAATGCACACATAATACATTGCTCACACATGCCTTTGTTTATTTTACTGTAATTTGTTATGGATTTTGCTGAGTATAAATCTGTGTTGTTTATGCTTTTATAAGTGATATTTATGTCTTTTTTGGTGGACATTTTGCATTTGCAAGCGGAAAAAGACTGGCCCTACAATCCAGAGTAACTATGGGAAGACATAAGAGGCACTTACTCTGGATTGCTCTATGCATTCCCCATTGGTTTCCCATAGGTGGCACTGTAACTACATAGGTGTAAAAGGTCCTGCAGTTACTCTCGATTGTAGCCTGGGTTTCTCTTTTCATTGGTTTTTGCTTTTGGATGTGCTCTGGTCTCCAATCTGTCCAATAAGAGTGTGTGTGCGCGTGGGGGGTGGGGGTGGGGGGTGCCTGTATTGAAAGTGGATCTCCTCACTTGGCTTTCCCACCCCCACATGATCTCTAATGCCAATTGCATTGCATATCAGTCACTGAACCTCCCCTGCTCAGGTTGGCAGAGAAGTACCAAGAATGCTTGGCCAACAAGGAAAAGATTCTGAAGGAGATAGAAGTGAAGAAGGAATACCTGAGCAACCTCCAACCTCGTCTCAACAGTATCATGCAGGTATGTTAGTGGGCCAGATCCTTCCCTCTGCTTGGGATTTCCAGCTCATCCATGTCCTAGATCAGGGATCTCCAAGCATTTTGTCGGGGGGGGGGGCACATCGTCTCTCTGACACTGTGTCGGGGGTCGGAAAAATGATTTACATGTCAAATTTACATTTACATATAAGATTGTATTAGAGACATTACAAGGTTTGTTGCCGGGCTGGATGGAGGAGTCTTGCCAAGGGCCACATTTGGGTTTGGAAACCCCTGTCCTAGATGCTAGAATTCTGGTCAGCCAGTGAGGCCGATGGATGGCACATCCTGTAGAGATAGGATGTGCCATAATTCTCTTCCATAAAACCAGGACAGGACCCCCTGCCAAACGTACCAATATATGAATGCAATCCCCCCAAACCGGGACATTCCCAGGTTTCCAGGGCATATGGCAGTCCTGTGTGGAGAGGATGTAATTCACACAAGGAAGAATGAATCTATATATATAAAAGAGAAAAGTCACTCACTGACTCACTGATTCACTGACTCACTCACTGACTGACTCATCACCGCCCTGCCAAAACTGCTGGGCCTAGAAGTGTGAAATTTGGGGTGGGTGTTCCTTCCGTGACGGAGGGGTGCACTAAGAACCGGTTTTCCGAAATTCCAACCGGAAGGGGGTGAAAAGGGGCGCAACGCGTTTTCCTCCCTATACTTTGCATTGAGAATTGCTGACTCAGCAACATTCCGCCCCAACTGCTGGGCCTGAAGCATGGAATTCTGGGAGTTCCTTCTGTCACCTGAACTCCCACCAAGAACCATCTGGAGAACTTTAACCCTTCAGGGGCTGAAAAGGGGGCAACGTGTTTCTGTCCTATACTTAACATGGGAGACTGAAGAACATCCAGCCAATTGGGTGCTCAGTGCCTGGTGCACTGGGGGGTGTTTTTCGGAGGAAGAGGTTGCACTGGTGAGGATGCTGTGCATGGGGGGAAGTTGCGCATGGAGGAAAGTTGCGCATGGAAGGATGATGCGCATGGGGGGAAGTTGTGCATGGGGGAAGTTGTGCATGGAGGAAGTTTTGCATGGGGGACTGATGCACATGGGGAAAGTTGCGCATGGGGGGAAGTTGCACAAGGGGGAAGTTGCCATGGGGGAAGTTGCGCATGGGGGGAAGTTGTGCATCGGCGGATGATGTGCATGGGGAAGTTGCGCATGGGAGAAGTTGCTCATGGGGAAAGTTGCACATGGGGGAATGATGCGCATGGGGAAAGATGCGCAGGGGGGAAGTTGCACATGGGGAAAGTTGTGCTTCGGCAGATGATGTGCATGGGGAAAAGTTGCGCAGGGGGGAAGTTGCACATGGGGGAAGTTGCGCATGGGAGGAACGTTGCGCATGGGGGGAAGTTGCACATGGGGGAAGTTGCACATCGGCGGATGATGCGCATGGGGGGAAGTTGCGCATGGGGGAAAGTTGTGCAGGGGGAAAGTTGCGCAGGGGGAAGTTGCACATGGGGAAAGTTATGCATGGGGGTTGATGCGCATGAGGGACGTTGCGCATGGGGGAAAGTTGCGCATGGGGAAAAGTTGCGCAGGGGGAAGTTGCATATGGGGAAAGTTGCGCATGGGAGGATGATGCGCATGGGAGGAAAGTTGTGCATGGGGGAAGTTGCGCATGGGGGAAAGTTGCACATCGGCGGATGATGTGCATGGGGAAAGTTGCGCATGAGGGGATGATGCGCATGGGGGAAGTTGCGCATGAGGGAAAGTTGTGCATGGGGAAAAGTTGTGCATGGGGGTTGATGTGCATGAGGGAAAGTTGCGCGTGGGGGAAAGTTGCGCGTGGGGGAAAGTTGCGCATGGGGAAAAGTTGTGCATGGGGGTTGATGTGCATGAGGGAAAGTTGCGCGTGGGGGAAAGTTGCACATGGGGAAAGTTGCGCATGGGGAAAAGTTGTGCATGGGGAAAAGTTGCGCATGGGGAAATGTTGCACATGGGGAAGTTGCACATGGGGTAAAGTTGCGCATCAGCGGATGATGCGCATGGGGGAAAGTTGTGCATCGGCGGATGATGCGCATGGGGGAAAGTTGTGTATGAGGGGATGTTGCACATGGGGGGATAATGCACATGGAGGGATGATGCGCATGGGGGGATGATGCGCATGGGGGGATGATGCACATGGGGGATGATGTGCATGGGGGAAGTGGCACATGGGGTGTTTCTGTGCCAAGAGGGGATGGCATAGGGGAAAATGTTAACACCTGCAACGTGGGTACGCTTTTCGCTAGTTGTTTAATAAATCAGCAGCATAGAAGTGGCTTCTTGGGGGAATTCTACTGGCACAGCCCTGATTGTGGCACCCATATTCTCTCTCTGGCTTCCTTCCTTCCAGGCTTCCCTCCCTGTCCAAGAATATCTCTCCATGCCTTTCGACCAGGTGCACAAGCAGTATGAGATTGCCAGGCACTTGCCACCACCTCTCTATGTCCTTTTTGTGCAAGCCAGTGCCTACGGCCAGGCCTGTGGTGAGTATCCGAAGTTGGTTGAGTCGGGGAAATGGGGTATGCCCTTCAGAAGCTGAGCCTGATCAGAAGATCTGAACTCTCCCATGTTTGGGGTGTTCCCCCACCCAGTTAGAAGAGTCTTGTCTTCCTCCTGGATTATCACAGGATTAGAGCATCGTGTGACTTTTATAAAAGACCTAAAACAACAGCGTAGCTTTTCTTGTGACGCTGCTTTGCTTTCTACCTAGAACTGTTAACAGTTTATATTTCTGTCCCGCATTACAATATGATACTGCTTCTTTTCTTCCATCTTCTACTTCTCTCTCTCTGTCTCTCTCCCTCTTTCCCTCCATCCGTTCTTCTGCTCCTCTCCATTAGCTCACATGAAACCTTCCTCTCTTAGACACGGTGAGTACCGTTTTATTTTTCCAGCCAAAGAGCTGCCTACAAATTTAACTTTTTGGACTTTGGCAACATCTCTCTTCCCTAGCGGAGGTTTACAGGTCCACTGCCTTGTGGACTCTGCCCTCACAGGACTTCCTGCCCTCACAGGAAGCCTTGCCTTTTTGGAAGTGGAGCTCCTGGAAGGTTCAATTGGAGCCACATCTGGGCCAACCCCTTGAACAAGAAGAGCTTTGATGGATCAGGCCCAAGGCACACCTTGTCCAACAACCATGTTCCCACAGTGACCCAGCAAATGCAACTTGCTAGTCATCGACAGAGCAAGGAGGTCATGAAATCTGGATCCAGAATCTTTCCAAATTCTAATTCTGCAAGGAGACACCCCCAGATACTCCCAAGTTAACACAAGCCAGAAACCCCTACCTAACTCTTTGCATGTCTTCTCTGTTTTGGTTATGCCGTTTAATTCTATCCTTTCCTTTGGGCTGGGGGAACAGAACTGGGACTCATAACTACTATGAGCAGGTACGTGACTGCTTGGTTTCCAGCTTCCAGCAGAGGCTGAATTTCCTTGCAAGAGATAACTGAACACAGACACTTCATTTGCTGTATATATCTGGCTGGATAGGCTGCTGGTCTGACTTGTTTGAATATGGCCCATATCCTAAAGTCAGATTAAGTCCTTTGCTCCGGGGCAGTTATTTTATTTTCCATAAAATAACACTAGAGGGTGACGTAACTGTGTGGACCCATAACTGCTCTGGATTTTGCCCTATGAGTGACTTGTTACGGTCTTGCTCCTTATTTTAAAGGTTAGAAAGTTGATAGGACTCTCTCTTCTTTCTGCTCCGGGATGTAGTTAATTCCTAGCACCTTTTCTTCTGCAGATAAGAAGCTGGCTGTGGCTATAGAAGGGAATGTGGAGGAAGCCAAGGCTCTCTGCAAGCCTCCAGAGGACTCTCAAGGTAAGCCAGCATCCATCTCTGGTCAGTGCAGGCTGTTCAGTGGACATATGTGACATTATGTGACACATGTGACACATGTGACAGTTGAACAGTTCATTAGCCACATGGCTCTTATGAATAAAGGGACATTTTGGATGGATGAGCTGTGACTTGATCATCATATTCTCCAGCATAGACCTCCTTATCTTCCATTTTTGCATCCACAGATGATGAGAGTGATTCTGATGCTGAGGAGGAGCAGACCACAGTAAGTATACTGACCTTCCTTTGCGCAGTGGAACTGGAGTGGGTGGGAGAAAGCCACATAATTTGAAAATATATGACTTCATTCAGATTAGATTCCTAGGCAAACTACGGTCTGTTGCACCTGAAATATGCAATGTGACTGGATTGATCTGTCCTCCCCTTTTCAACCCACATGCCAGTTTAATATAAGGTTTCCTGAATTGTCAAGCTATGGTTTGCTGGGACATCAGACCACGGACACAATGGTTTGAAGGTTCTCTTATAAACCAGGACTTGAAAAACTAAATCAAACTGTGGTTTGTGGGGGAAAGTCTCCGTTCAATATCACAACAAACCAGTTTGCTACCAGGGTGTATGTAGAGAGTTTGAAAATATTTAACAGGGCTTCTATAAGTGGAGCAGGAGCCACCCCCAGAGATCAACAAATACCCCCCCTTCTTCTGGGGAAGTAAGGGTGATGAGGTGGGCTTATGGCTTTCTGTCCTCCTTAATCCATAATGAACTTGAGCTAGATATACATAGAGAAGACAGGCAGGGGCAATGCTGGGGATCACATTCAATGGTGCTTGTGGATATAGAGAGGCCAGAGGAGGTGGCAGGCACTGAGATTGTGGCTTCCTTGTTGTAGAAACGGCGTCGCTCAACACTGGGGGTGCAGCTGGACGATAAGCGTAAGGAGATGCTGAAGAGACACCCGCTGTCTGTCACTGTGGACCTGAAATGTAAAGGTAAGAGAGTGACAGATTGAGTTTTAATGCTGGGGGTTGCAGGGACTTTATCCTTTGCAAATCATAACTCAAACTACTTGCTGTCCCAGCTCAAGAAATTGCAAACTCCTGACTTCAGCTCTGTCATTGCAGACAACAGCCTGCTGCTCCTGACCTTCTGTTACCTGATGAACCTCAATGTCATGACCGTGAAGGTGAAAGTGACGGCGGCCACAGATACAACCCTGCCTGTCAGTGCCGGGTGAGTTTTGGATGGTGGGCTCACTCAAGAGCCCAGAAGTTGGGGCAAGTGATGAAATACTAATAACAATCCCATGGCTTTTGATAGGATTGGCACAAATTCTAGTTTTTCCTGTAACGAGAACTACTTGTAGCGATGGGCTTCATCTATTTTAGCCTTAATCTGCCCTTCCTCTGACGAGGTAGTGATTGGCAAAATCAGAGGTGCACAAAATGCCTGTCCTCATCAACAGTGCCTGGGGCTGTTTGGCCAGCACGGTGACCCTTCCTTCTGCAGTACAGCCAACCCCTCGTGCCTCATCTGCCTCCATAGAGAGGTGGCTTCGGTGGAAGAGATAGCCAGATCTCTTAATTTAGACTGGAAGGAGCCAAGGAAGGAGGAGGGAGAGATTGCACAGGGCTGTTTGCTGAGGAAACAGATCAGCTTGAGCACCTGCTTCTGTGCACCTCTCTTGATGCACCACTGAGCTGACATTATGAATTTGGGGCTGATGGCATCTCATCTCCCAGTCACCTTTAATTTCCCTTTGGCAGACTCATCACTCCCTTGCCTGTGCAGGACGGAGCTCTTCTCCTCCCTGCATTTCTATATCTCCTGCTCTGTGAGTGACCCAGCCTCGAGGACTGGAGTGATCCTTAATGCCGGAGAAGCCTGTTGCGTTTCCTGGTGCAATCAACTCCCTCTTGGCAGATATATCTGGTGCATACAGTATGGGAGAGCTCTGGGAAATGGGATCTCTATAGTGCTCTTCAAAGAACTGAAGGGCTGTTGTGTGGAAGAAGGAACATGTTGTCCTCCATTGCCATTGTGATTCGAACAAGACTCAGTGGATAAGAGAAGAGTTTCTGGTTGGGAAATGCTTGATGGTTTGGGCTATTCAGCAGTGGAACGGATTGTTAAAGGGCTTGGACACCCCTGTTATGGGGAGGGGGTGTACACTAACCCTTGTGGGTGATGGGCCAAGCCTGTTAGGGAGCAGGCTTCTCAAGCCTGTTAGGGAGCAGTCCTAAATTAGGCCAGCACCACGCATTGGTCTTCCTGTTCCTGTGCCCCAGGAGTGGCACAGAAGAGCCTGACAGCACTTTGGTAACACTCCCAGGACAGCTTGGCACTTGTCCTGGGGCTTATGTCGGCCTAACTGGGGCTTAGGATTGCAGCCTTGGATGTGGAGTTGCCCCCACCAGGGTGGGAGGAGGTGGTGACAGTCTGAAGGGATGTGAACAAGTTCAATCACTGGATATAAGCAAGGACGTGACCGAGCCTAGGAGTTAAAGCTTTTTGGAAAATGTAGATTTTTGAGGAGGGGAGATGGAACTAGGTTCAGGGAGCGAAATGGGTGAAGTCAGAGAGTACCAGTCCTCAGGGCGGCTGAGGAGGAGAGGTCATGATGGGAAACGGGCCAAGAGGAGGGGGCAGGCAAAGAGGCCAAAGACCAGGGGGTGCTTTGTATTGGACACAAAAGTCTTGTGGGAAGGTGCTGAGGGGATGTGTTTGGATTTCACAGTGGGATTTTAGACTGAAGAAGGAAGCGTGGGGGAAGAAAGGGGCATCTTGCAAGGCAAGACATGGCCGGAACGCGAGCCTGAGTTGTCACTGAGCAGTGCGCAGGGAAAACTGAGCATGGGAAGCAGATACGAGGCAGGGATAGAAGATAAAGCCAAACATCAAGGCAGCCCTGGCATTGTTGGCAGATACAGAGAACAGCCAGGCTTGGGAGGAAAGATAAGCAGTTCTGTGCGGTAATTGAAGACTATAAGAAGCTGTGCTAGTTTATCAGATTTGTATTACTGCTTCAGCCCTCTGCCAGCTGCTTGAGGTCTGGGTCACATTCCCTATGGTCTCTTTGTTGTCAGAATTTGGATTGTAAGTGCCTTGGGGCAGAGGCCCATTGCTTTTTTCATGAAAGGGCTCTGCGTAGAGGTGACACTCTTTATCTCACCACAAACAGGATGGATTGTATTCACTCTGCCACAGACCAATATTTTCTCTCATTTAACTGTCATCTGGAAGGAACTGGGATTGGGGAAGGGCTTTTGGAGTGACTGCCATCAGAGAGCAGTGGTGAATGATACCATGGCTGCAGTCCTAAAGACACTTTCCTGGGAGTAAGACTTATTGAACACAGTGGGGCTTTCTTTTGAGTAGACATGGTTACGATTGTGCTCCATGTTTCACATCCCTTGTCCTGTTTCTTCCCCAGAGACCTGCTGTCTCCTGACACCCTCCTGAGTTGCTTGTATCCCAACGATCATGGGAAGAGGACTCCAAATCCCGCAAACCAGTTTCAATTTGACAAAGTTGGGTAAGCTAGCCGTGGAGAGGGCTTGACTGTAGGGCTTTTTTGTGGTTGGTCATTGACAAAGAGCTCCTTTTGTCTCTCTTTCCAGCATCTTGACCCTGAGCGACCACGTGGCAGAGCTAGGCCACCCTTATGTGTGGGTGCAGAAGTTGGGAGGGCTGCACTTCCCCAAGGATCAGCCCCAGGTATGTTCAAATAAATCAAATAAATTGGAAAGATGCACATCTGAATGTCATCTATCTGTCTTTCACTCCTGTGTGTAAAAGTTGAGTAGAAATTCAAATTGTAAGACTTAAACCTCTGGCTGTAGGGATGATGCAGACTCTAAGCAAAGTCCCAAGATGTTGCAGGCAAGAAGGTCCCCGCTGTATCTTTTGCTATTTTGTCTGCTCTTTTCTTGAGGCTCTTTTCCTGATTATTTTCCTTTGGAAAATAAGTGTGATAGACGAACACACAGTGTGATTGGAAATGTGATAGACGAACACAAGCCAGGACCTTTTCTGTAATGGCCACCAAGAATAATCTCCCCAGTGGCACTACTGGCCTTGTCACTGCATGGACTTGCTCTCCTATCTCTGGGATCTTCAATAGGGGTGGGTTAGGATCCTGAAACAAGTCGTCCAACTCCAGGTGGGACCCCGCTGTGCTACTGTGACATCATTTCTATTAAGGTTGAGGCTCATGCAGTTTCCACAGTAGCCAGGGGTCTGGCGTGTAACAGCTTCTCTGCACAACCTTGTTTGCAGCATCCTGTGGTGGCCGATAACTCACTGAGCGCCAGCCATATGGAGAGAACGATGAAATTGCTCCGGACACGCCTGGAATCCCGCCTTGCTCTGCATAAGCAGTTTGCTTCCCTGGGTATGTTCCCCCTACACCTTTGTCTCCCAGCGCTAACAAAATAAACTTGGTTCCTATAGCCTCATTCTCTGATACAGCCACAACTCCCTGCATCTTTACATGCAAACCCAAAGGAAATGCTCCAGCCCAGAGACCTTCCTCATCCCTTCCTGTTCCCTCCTGTGCCTCTAATTTCCCTTTGCTGGGGTTTCAGAGCATGGAATTCTGCCGGTCTCCAGCGAGTGCCAACACCTCTTTCCCACCAAGATTGTGTCACGTTTGGTGAAATGGACAGCATTCACTTATGAGGACTACCTGGTAAGGGAGATACTTTGGGATCAGGACCGTCCATTTCCCTGCATGCTGCCTTCAAGCAAACCCACTGTTGGCTCACATGCAGAGTGCCTGACGTCAGTTTGCTATTATTGCAGGAGCTGCCCTACACTAAGGACGTTGTGGAGGCTGGTTTGGCAGAAGACACTCACCTATATTACATGGCCCTGATAGAAAGAGGGACTGGTACGTATATGGTCCTTCTGCCTTGTTTTCCCATTGCGGTGAACAAACATTGTGAGTTGCTATACTGAGTCCAACCCTCGGTGTGTCTCGTTTGCATTGTCTCCTCTGACGGGCAGCAGCTTTCCAGTGTCTTGGGAGTAGGGGGGGCTTTCCCACACTATCTGAAAAAGGGGTCCGGGGTTGGTTCTGCATGCAAGCACTTGCTCTGACCCTGAGCAGTCCAAATGGTGGTTGGTGTTGACAGCAACAAAAGAGGCTGGTTTTAAAGATCTGGCTCCAAAAGAAGCTGGATAGCATATTTCTCTCTCCCTTCTTGGTATTGATTAACTGATTGATCGAGCAGTTGTATGGCAGATACATGATAAGTCAAATGTTAGTGTCCAGTCCACTCTGCCATTTGAGGGCAGAGTGGTCAGTGTTGAAAAAGCAGACACTGGGCTGCTGTACGCTCTTGATGGACACTTGGACACAATGTGATGAATATTTTGTCAAGGAGCACCGCTGAGGGGCAGGTACAAGACCCCACTTAAACAGTGAGTCCTGGCAGACACCATGCTGGGTACTTGGTAGATAAGCAGGGACAAGGAGACTTCTTCAGGTGTTTATTGTTTGCAAGGGGACGAAATTGTCTAAATGGGGAATCCTGCCATTGACAGCTTTTCCATGTTCACCTGTGTGACTCATCCCCTTTTGTACCCTAGCCAAGCTCCAGGCTGCCGTAGTGGTGAACCCAGGCTACTCCTCCCTGCCACCCATCTTCAGCCTGTGCTTGAACTGGAAAGGAGAGAAAACAAGCAGCAACGACGACAACATCCGGGTAAGACAAGGAAGATGAGCCCTGTGGGTGCTGGGGTTGGACCCTGGCTCTCCTACCCCCAATCCTACCCAGCTGAAGGGTTGAATAGAAAGCACTAATAAAAAGTTGGTCCTCTAAATCCATAGAGGATCCATTTTAGGATCACCCACAAATACCACGTAAGCAATTCTCTAATAGGGGTATGGTTCCTCCTTAATCTTTGCAGGCCATGGAGAGCGAGGTCAATGTCTACTACCGGGAGCTCTGTGGCCCCAGACTAGGCCACCAACTCCTAACCAACCAGCTTCAGCGCTTGTGTGTCGTCCTGGATGTCTACCTGGAGACTGAGACCCACGACAACAGCGTGGAGGGGCCCAAGGAGTTCCCACAAGAGAAGATGTGTCTCCGCTTGGTTAGGTAGGCTCCCCGCTGCTGTGATGTCTTGCTGTGTTTACAGCAGTCTTCCCAGGCAGGGGAGCTCTTGTAGGATTTCCAGAGAAGAGCTCAGGCTTTGGCTATCCTCCAGGGGGAGGAAAATCCTTCCTGCAATTTCTTCCCTTCTGCATGAGGCCTGAGGTCCATCTAGTCCGGCTTCCTTTACCTCACAGTGGGCCACCAGATAACTCAGGGAGCATGCAAGACAACAAGAAACCTGCCAGTGAATGGCAGACAGAGATTCCAACCAGGACATCCCAGTTCTCAGCTCTGTCTTGTTCCTGTGTTGCACAAGCTCTCATTTTACTTTCGCTGGCCTGGATTGGCGTCCCTCCTCCTTTTCCTCCATTTTTGGAACACGTTGCTGTTTTTCCCCTTTCCATCCCTGTTGTCCTCTCCCTCCTAAGAGCCTCATTTGGTGCCCCAGCCTAAGAGAGCTCCTTCTGTCTCCCACCTTCCTGTGTCCATTTGCACTGAAGGTCCCTCGTCTCTAGGAGGCCGTGGGTGGTTTATCTTGATCCTGTGCTTTGATCTCCTGCTTCAGTTGCCTTTTGCAGAAACTGCCGTCAATTTCACCTTGACTTGCTGAGTTGTTTTCCCTTCAATTGCGTGCACAGTGCCAATGTGGGGTTCCCTGTTCAGCGCCACTGTGATGGGTGCTGTGACGGATCCTCTGGGTGTCAGCTCTTGATCTCCTTTTCCCTTCAACACAGGAAGCCAGACAGTGCAGTGAAACTTACCTGGGAGTAAGCTCCATTGACTATAATGGGACTTCCATTATAGTCAGTGGAACTATAATCCTATCCACACTTACTTGGGAGTAAGCTCCATTGACTATAATGGGACTTCCATTATAGTCAATGGAACTATAATCCTATCCACACTTACCTGGGAGTAAGCCCCATTGAGTATAGTGGGAGTTCTGAGTAGACATGCATAGGATGGGACTCTGAGGCTGCTACCTTAGCCACACTTACCATTTAATATTTTCTTCAGAGTAGACAGGCATGGGATTGGGCTCTAAAGGATTGGGCTCTATTGACTATAATGGGACTTCCTTCTGAGTAGGCAGGCATTTGGGCTTAGGTGAGATTTGGCATCTAAGGCTGCAATCCTACCCCTACTTTCCTGGGAGTAAACTCCATTGACTATAATCAGTTGTTCCATTGACTATAATGGGACTTACTTCTGAGTATACAGGCATAAAATTGGGCTTACAAGGAGAAAAAAGTGAGCTTGGATTTCCTAGCCATGGGCAGTAGGTGTATGTGATGAAGGGCTGAGAGAGGAGATCATCGGAGAAAGAAGGGCAAGGCCAATGGGAGCCACAAATAAACCTCTTGCATACAGTAAAGCCTTGGATAGAGAGTAACTTGGCTTGAGTGTTTTGCAAGACAAGCAAGCATTTCTTAAAAATTTTGACTTGATATACAAGGGATGTTTCGATAAACACGTAAGAAATATAGTCCTGGCCAAGACACTGCTGGTTTCAGCACTCCGTCAGCACCTGCTCAGCCTCTCCTGAGAGACCAGCCTATGCCTGTCTACTCTAAAGTAAGAACTATTATAATCAGTGGGCTCACTTGTTTCTATTTCCTCTTTCAGGGGCCCCAGTCGGATGAAGCCGTTCAAGTACAACTATCCTCAGGGGTTCTTCAGCCACCGTTGAACCCACAGCTGAAATCAGCAGAGTTTTGCTGCCCCTACTTCTCAGTAGACCTTCACCTTCTTCTCCTTCACCTTCTCCAGGCCAGGCCAGAGATTCTGCTCCAACTGCTCTGCTCCAGCCATTCCATTTTTTGGAGGAGTCATGGAATTATTAAAAGTTGAAGAACAGAATCGGTTTTCTAATTCCCGTGTCTGTGTTGATTTGTGATCGATTTGTATACATCTCTGCACTAAAAAGCACAAGGCCATGGAAACACACCACACTTTCTCCCTCGTTTTAAGACCTTGTTTGACCTCCCTGCCCACCTGTAAAGTTTCAAACCCCTTGGAATACAGGATCTAAAGGATATAAATGTTGCAATCCTAGACACAATAAACTTCAGAGAACATAAATGGACTTAGGGCAAAATCCAGAGTAACTACGGGGAGTCCTTGCTCTGGTGTAAGAACAATTTGCTCTGGATTGCAATATGAATTTCCCATAGGTTTTTACTAGGTGGGTCAGTAACTACAGGTGCACGTAATGTCTCTTACGTGCTCCTGTAGTTACTCTGGATTTGGCTGTTAGGCTGCAATCCTAAGCTCCAGTTAGGCTGACCTAAGCCCCGACATAAATCCTTTGCTAACTCAGGGGTGTCAAAAAAGTGCTGTAAGACACTTCTGCACCTAATCCTAAAAGGCAGGCATTTGGGCTTAGGTAAGATTTGGCATCGAAGGCTGCAATCCTATCCCCACTTTCCTGGGAGTAAGCTCCATTGACTATAATGGGACTTACTTCTGAGTGCACAAACATGCGCTTTCCTCCCTACCTCACCACAACAGGAAGATCAATGAGTTGTGCAGACTTAGGCTGCCATCCTAAAGGCACTTTCTGAGGAGTAAGACCCATTGAACACAATGGGGCTTACTTTTGAGTAGACGTTTGTGCTCCTAGTTTAGGACTACACCCCTAATTCTGAATAAAGATCGATGGGATTGTATTTAAAGTATGGTCTTGAGTACGGTCAGCTGTTTTCTACCACTGGTGTACCATGAGCGATCCATGGACGTGCTGCCAGAATTTAGGGATGGGTCGTTCATAAGCCCATTGGAGGTGTGCGGAGCCTCCTTCAGTAGGGTGTGTCTTGTCAGTTTTCCAAAGATGCAACAGAAATTCTGTAGGATTTCCTACTATTAGTGGGGGAGCACTTGGTGAGTCTTTCCTGACTCTGATTCAGTGGAATGAAAACGAGAACAGCCTGGACTGGGGAGGACGAAGGAGGTGATGGGCAGAGACCTGGGGTGAGGAAAGTGCTCTTCTGTGGGGACTCAGACCTGGACCTGTGGAGAAACCCCATATGTAGGTATTAATATATGTTATGTGTGTGTGTACATACAAATTGTGCATGTGTGTATAAATTGTGTGTGGTTGTGCTCATACAAACTGTGATTGTACATACAAATTGTAAGTGCATGAATTGTGTGTGTACATGCAAAGTGTGTGTGTAGGACTTTGTGTGTATAAGTTACGTGTGTGTACATACAAATTGTGTGGTGGAGCCCATACAAATTGTGTGTTTGTATGTACAAATTGTGATTGCATGAATTGTGTGTACATGCAAGGTTTGTGTGTAGGACGTGTGTGTGTGTGTGTGTGTGTATGTATGTATGTATGTGTATATATATATATATATATATATATATATATATATATATATATATATATATATATATATATATATGCTGTGTGTGTACATACAAATTGTGTGTTTGTAAATATAAATTGTGATTGCATGAATTGTGTGTACATGCAAGGTTTGTGTGTAGGACGTGTGTGTGTATGTATGTATGTGTATATATATATATATATATATATATATATATATATATATATATATATATATATATGCTATGTGTGTGTACATACAAATTGTGTGTTTGTAAATATAAATTGTGAGTGCATGAATTGTGTGTACATGCAAGGTTTGTGTGTAGGACTTGTGTGTGTGTGTATGTATATATATATACTATGTGTGTGTACATACAAATTGTGAGTGCCTGAATGGTGTGTGTATGTGCAAAGTGTGTGTTCGTAGGAACGTTGTGTATATAACATATATATATGTATATGTGTATGTATATATAAATAAATAAATAATATATGTGTGTGTATATATATGTATGTATATATATACATACACAGACATTTTATATATATATATATATATATATATATATATATATATATATATATATATGAGACACACTCCTTGGTCTCTTTCCCTCCCACACAACACCATAACCACAACAACAGCACAATGCTCACATAGCAGTGCCACCTCCTTTCCGGTCCCCACCGGAAGTGCCTCCGCCGGAGCCCAGGACGCCCCTCCGGCCCAGTCCTGCTCACGCCTCCGCTCTCCGCCTTTGAAGCCTCCGCTCTGCGCCACGAGGGCCGGGAAAGCGGAGGGGAGACCAGTTCTGTCTGCGGAACCAAAAGGGAGGAGTCGGTGTTTCCCTCTGCAGGAAGGACTCCTTTTGGGAACGGACCGGCCTGGAAGGGAAGATGATGGGGCGGGGCTTGATGGCTCTGACGTCACTCACTTCTAGCCACGCCCAGACAGGCCAACCTTCCAAAGGGGCGGGGCTTGGAAGGAAGATTTTCTGTTCCAGGATTCAGAATACTTTAGATCTCCCAGTTTGGGTCTCTAAGTCTCCTCCATAGAGCTTCCCTATACTTCCCATGCACCCAGCCACAACCACCCCGGCTTCCCATGGAACAATCACTGACTGAAGGATGCCCAGCCCAAACCCCTAGACCTTGAAGCATGAAATTCAGGGAGGGTCTTTCTCCTCCCTATCCTTCCCATGGAATAATCTCTGACTGAAGGACGCCCAGCCCAAACCGCTAGACCTTGAAGCATGAAATTCAGGGAGGGTCTTTCTCCTCTCTACTCTTCCCATGGAAGGATACTGAAGGATACCCAGCCCAAGGATCAAGCTTGAAACATGAAATTCAGGGAGGGTCTTTCTCCTCCCTATTCTTCCCATGGAATAATCTCTGACTGAAGGACGCCCAGCCCAAACCCCTACACCTTGAAGCATGAAATTCAGGGAGGGTCTTTCTCCTCTCTACTCTTCCCATGGAAGGATACTGAAGGATACCCAGCCCAAGGATCAAGCTTGACACATGAAATTCAGGGAGGGTCTTTCTCCTCCCTATTCTTCCCATGGAATAATCTCTGACTGAAGGACGCCCAGCCCAAACCCCTAGACCTTGAAGCATGAAATTCAGGGAGGGTCTTTCTCCTCTCTACTCTTCCCATGGAAGGATACTGAAGGATACCCAGCCCAAGGATCAAGCTTGAAACATGAAATTCAGAGAGGGTTTTTGTCCACCCTATTCTTCCCATGAAATAATCTCTGACTGAAGGACGCCCAGCCCAAACCGCTAGACCTTGAAGCATGAAATTCAGAGAGGGTTTTTGTCCTCCCTATCCTTCCCATGGAATAATCTCTGACTGAAGGACGCCCAGCCCAAACCCCTAGACCTTGAAGCATGAAATTCAGGGAGGGTCTTTCTCCTCTCTACTCTTCCCATGGAAGGATACTGAAGGATACCCAGCCCAAGGATCAAGCTTGAAACATGAAATTCAGAGAGGGTTTTGTCCACCCTATTCTTCCCATGGAATAATCTCTGACTGAAGGACGCCCAGCCCAAACCGCTAGACCTTGAAGCATGAAATTCAGGGAGGGTCTTTCTCCTCTCTACTCTTCCCATGGAAGGATACTGAAGGATACCCAGCCCAAGGATCAAGCTTGAAACATGAAATTCAGGGAGGGTCTTTCTCCTCCCTTTCCTTCCCATGGAATAATCACTGACTGAAGGACGTCCAGCCCAAACCGCTAGACCTTGAAGCATGAAATTCAGGGAGGGTCTTTCTCCTCCCTATCCTTCCCATGGAATAATCACTGACTGAAGGACGTCCAGCCCAAACCGCTAGACCTTGAAGCATGAAATTCAGGAAGGGTCTTTCTCTCTACTCTTCCCATGGAAGGATACTGAAGGATACCCAGCCCAAGGATCAAGCTTGAAACATGAAATTCAGGGAGGGTTTTTGTCCTCCCTATTCTTCCCATGGAATAATCTCTGACTGAAGGACGCCCAGCCCAAACCCCTAGACCTTGAAGCATGAAATTCAGGGAGGGTCTTCCTCCTCCCTATCCTTCCCATGGAATAATCACTGACTGAAGGACGTCCAGCCCAAACCGCTAGACCTTGAAGCATGAAATTCAGGAAGGGTCTTTCTCCTCTCTACTCTTCCCATGGAAGGATACTGAAGGATACCCAGCCCAAGGATCAAGCTTGAAACATGAAATTCAGGGAGGGTTTTTGTCCTCCCTATTCTTCCCATGGAATAATCTCTGACTGAAGGACACCCAGCCCAAACCGCTAGACCTTGAAGCATGAAATTCAGGGAGGGTCTTTCTCCTCTCTACTCTTCCCATGGAATACACTCTGACTGAAGGGGGCCCAGCCCAAACTCCTGGACCTTGAACCATGAAACTCAGGGAGGATTTTTGGCCTCCCTGTTCTTCCCATGGAATAACCTCTGACTGAAGGACACCCAGCCCTAATCCCTAGATCAAGTTTGAAACATGAAATTCAGGGAGGGTCTTTCTCCTCCTTATTCTTCCCATGGAATAATCTCTGTCTGAAGGACACCCAGCCCAAACCCCTGGACCTTGAAGCATGAAATTCATGGAAGGTCTTTCTCCTCCTTATTCTTCCCATGGAATAATCTCTGACTGAAGGACGCTGAGCCCAAACCCCTAGACCTTGAAGCATGAAATTCAGGGAGGGTTTTTCTCCTCCCTATTTTCACAATGGAATTAATGTCTGTCTGAGGGACACCCAGCCCAAACACCTGGACTGAGAAGCGTGAAATTTGGGGTGGGTGTTTCTTTTGAGACATCACCCACCAAGAACTGATGCTGACAAATTTAACACTTAAGGGGCTGAAAAGGGGTGAAATGTGTTTTTGTCCTATACTTAACATGGAAGACCAACCAAAATGCCCATGGTCATCATTCCCTGATGCGCATTGGCCCCACATGTGCATCAACCCTCATGCACATCATACCCCCATGTGCAACATCCCCCATGTGCATCAGCTCTCCATATTTATGTGCATCTCCATGTGCATCAGTCCCCCATGCCCAACATCCTCCGTGCGCATCATGTCCCCATACGCATAAACCCTCCATGTGCATCAACCCCCCATGCGCATCAATATCTCATGCTCATCACCTCCCCAATACGCATCACATATAGGTTTCAAGTTCTGTCATCTATATATATATAAAAGAGAAAAGTCACTCACTGACTCACTCACTGACTGACTCATCACCGCCCTGCCAAAACTGCTGGGCCTAGATGCGTGAAATTTGGGGAGGGTGTTCCTTCCATGACTGAGGGGTGCACTAAGAACCGGTTTTCCGAAATTCCAACCGGAAGGGGGTGAAAAGGGGCGCAACGCGTTTTCCTCCCTATACTTTGCATTGAGAATTGCTGACTCAGCAACATTCCGCCCCAACTGCTGGGCCTGAAGCATGGAATTCTGGGAGGGATCCTTCTGTCACCTGAACACCCACCAAGAAATATCTGGAGACATTTAACCCTTCAGGGGCTGAAAAGGGGGCAACGTGTTTCTGTCCCATACTTAACATGGGAGACTGAATAACATCCAGCCAGTTTGGTGTTCAGTGCCTGGTGAACTGGGGGATGTTTTTCGGAGGAAGAGGTTGCACTGGAGAGGATGCTGTGCATGGGGGGAAGTTGCGCATGGAGGAAAGTTGCGCATGGGAGGATGATGCGCATGGGGGGAAGGTGTGCATGGGGGAAGTTTCGCATGGGAGACTGATGCACATGGGAAAAGTTGTGCATGGGAGGATGAGGAGCATGGGAGGAAAGTTGCGCATGGGGGAAGTTGCGCATCGGCAGATGATGCACATGGGAAAAGTTGCGCATGGGGGAAGTTGCGCATGGGGGAAAGTTGCGCATGGGGGAAATTTGCGCATGGGGGAAAGTTGCGCATGGGGTAAGTTGCACATGGGGGAAAGTTGCACATGGGGGAAGTTGCGCATCGGCGGATGATGCGCATGGGGAAAAGTTGTGCATGGGTGTTGATGTGCATGAGGGAGAGTTGTGCGTGGGGAAAAGTTGCGCATGGGGAAAAATTGCACATGGGGGAAGTTGCACACGGGGGGATGATGCGCATGGAGGGTTGATGTGCATGGGGGATGATGCACATGGGGGGATGATGCGCATGGGGGAAGTGGCACATGGGGTGTTTCTGTGCCATGAGGGGATGGCATAGGGGAAAATGCTACACCCGCAATGCAGGTACGCTTTTCGCTAGTATATATATAAAGCATGAAAACTCATTGACTCACTGACTCACTGACTGACTCATCAACACCCAGCCAAAACTGCTGGGCCTAGAAGTGTGAATTTTGGGGTGGGTGTTCCTTCTGTGATGGAGGGAGTCACTAAGAACCGGTTTTTGAAAATTCCCACTGGAAGGAGGTGAAATGGGGCGCAATACGTTTTCCTTCCTATACTTTGTATTGAAGAATCCCTGACCGAGGGATGTTCCGCCCCAATCCCAGGACCTAGAAGCATGAAATTTGGGGAGGATGTTCCTTCTGTCACATCAACACCCACCAGGAACCCATGTGCAGAAATTTAACCCACCTCTTCTGCAGGGTTTGTGACTGTCTAGTGAAGAAGAAAAAGAAGACAGTCAGGTGAGCCCATCAACGTGGCATCCTTTCCAGGCCCCCAAATCCTCTCCCTGGGGTTAGGCTACCAAGAGAATGTGTGATGCATCATATGCAGGTTAAATGTACTCAGGTGTTTGTTCCAAGAGGCAAGAACACTTTCCCTGTGGGCCAAATCTGGACCTGGAAGTCTAGATTCACCAGTTGCAGGTGTGGTGCAGGGGTAGCAAAGCAGCAACCAGTCTTGGTGATGGCACAGCCTTGCACAGGGGAGCTACTTCTGGGCATGGGGCCATCTGGGGCGATCATCAGTGGAAGTGGCTCCATAGTGTGAGGATCGGTGATCATACGGTGTGAAAACAGAAGGTCTTGTGCCATCACCAATACTTCAGCAGGCCAGAGTTTGGAGACCGCTGCCTTTGGAGGAGACCCCAACCAAACCTGGGAGGCCAAGAACAGAGAGTGGAAACCAGCAGGCAGGGCCAATGCAGGAGCCCCTTCAGTGGTGGGCTTCAGGGGGTTCTCGCAGCTTCAATAGAGCCATCTGATAATGAGCACCTGGTGCTGAGAATGGTTACTAATGGTACATAGAACCTGTTGTTAATTTATTTGAATCCCACCACTGGGGTATTTCCATAAGGAAAAACAACGGGGGCAAGGGGGGGGGAGTCACCCAATTCATGCACCCATCATCCAACCCATGAAATATTTCTTTCTATCTCTCTTTTTTTGTTTAATGCTGGGGTATCCAAACCCCCGCCTGGGAGCCAGATGTGACCCTTGGCAAGCCTCCTCCATCCAGCACTAAGGCAAGTCTGTGATCCTCCAGACTGCTCTCAGGCATCTTTCCATTGCCTCCCTTACATTGCCCCCCCTGCACATCAGTCCCCCATACACATTATTCCTCCATGTGTAACATCCCCATGCGCATCATGTACCCATGCGCATCAGCCCTCCATGTGCTTCAACCCCCATGTGCATCATTTCCCATGTGCAACATCCCCATGTGCATCAGTCCCCCATGCAGTACATCCCCATGCGCCCTGTTGAGTGAGTGAGCCCTGTTGATTATTTATTTATTTATTTATTTGATTGACTGATTGATTGATTGATTCATTGATTGATTGATTGATTGATATCCCACTTTTCTTCTCTAACCAGAGGGAACCCAAGACGGCTAAGAAGAATTGAACAACAATAAAATACCACTTAAAACAAGCTAACAATAAATACTATTAAAATGCAATTAAAATACAGTTAAAATAGTACAATTAGATTATACAAAAACGTTTAAAACAGCCTGTCCTAATTTACAATAAAACAACTATTAAATTGAATAAAATATAAATAAAATAACTACAATAAAATAATATTTTATAATAAAAACCACTAAAAAATACTAAAAACACAGCACCTCTCCCTCCAACCTGCATTATAATTAAAAAGTTTTTAGGCCCTGCTGAAACCACACAAGTCCTTAGGTCATAGGGAAGGGAGTCAAAGGAAAGGGTCAAAGGGAAGGGAGCAGTCCTTAGGTCAAAGGGAAGGGAGTTCCAGAGCTGGGGTGCAACCACCGAGAAGGCCCTGCGCCAAGCTGCCACACCTCTCACCTTTCTTAATGACGGTCAGCAGAGGCCCCCCCAGATGATCCTAGGTGATGGGTCGGATTGTATGGATGGGGACGGTCCCTCAGATACCTGGACCCGAGCCATAGAGGGCTTTAAAGGTCAAGACCAGCACTTTGAATTCCTCCCAGAAACGAATGGGCAGCCGGTGTAGCTGCTGAAGCAGTGGCCTGACTGAGTCGAACCAGTGAGCCCCAGCAACCACACGAGCAGCCACATTTTATAACAGGCTTACTTCAGAGTGGGTATGCATAGGCTGGTCCCTCAGGCGAGACTGAGCAGGGGGAACCAGCCATATCCTGGCCAGAATTATTTTTTCACATTGCAAGACGTCGTTTGTATTGCAAGTCAAAATTTATTAGAAACATTTGCTTGTCTTGTGAAACACTCTCAATCCAGGATTTTCCTGTGATGAGAATCCATTTGCAGAAATCTTAATGTGGCAGCAGGAATTTGCAAGACAAAAGGAGCACTTGCAATTTGCAAGCTACAAAAGCATCGGAAGCAACATTTATCAACTTGAAAAGATGGGGTTCCACTTTTAAAGTTTTCTCTCTTGGATGGATGAGTAACTTGGTCCAATACGTGGGGATGCCTGTATTGGAAAGATGATCTTTTTGTTTGGCTTTACAATAGGTAATAGTTACATACTCTGCTATAGTGGTATTTAAGCATTTCATCCCAGGACCCCTTTCTGAGAATGACAATCTGTCCACCACCCCCTGGAAGTGATGCCATGGCCCAAAGTGTCATAAAAGATGCCCAGTGCCAGATTCCAAGATGGCTGCACCCAGGTTTTCACAAACCCCTGATATGGTCGCAACCCCCCAAAAGGGTGTCCTCCTGACCCCCACTTTGAAGACCACTGCTGTACTAGATTAAATTTATTGCACAATATTTTAATATTAACTTTGATTATACAGGTGAGGCCTCTTGGTATCAATGAGCAATCCATTCTTGAACACCCCCATGAATTCTGTCCATCCACCCGTCTATCTAGGAAGGAAGGTAGGTAGGTAGGACAGACAAGTCAGTCAGCCAGTCAGCCAGCCAGCCAGCCTGTCTGTCTGTCTGTCTGTCTGTCTGTCTATCTATCTATCTATCTATCTATCTATCTATCTATCTATCTATCTATCTATCTATCTATCTATCTATCTATCTATCTCAAGGAAGGAAGGTAGGTAGGTAGTAGGAAGGACGGACAAATCAATCCATCCATCCATCAGTCCATCCGTCCGTCCGTCTGTCTGTCTGTCATCATGTGCTGCATTTGTGATTTTCATTTATGATTGTGCAGTGATTTCCAACCACTGTGCACACTGATGTGCCCCAGATCAGTGTGCCCCAAAACTTTGAGATTGAGAAGGGCAATTGGGGGTTTGGAGCCCCTTCCCAGGAGCATGTTATGCCTTCTCAATGGTCAAAAAACTCATGGTGTGTCTTGACACATTTAGTGCTCTCAGTGTGCTGTGAGATGGAAAAAAATGAAAATCCCTGAACCCTGTTAGTAGTGGCTAAGCCCACTTCCTCTGTTGACCACTAGAAGGTTCTGTCCCTCTTTAAGTGAGGGCACACTCAAGGGCCACTTAAATTCAGTGAGGTTTACTTTACTTGGGGCCCAATCCTAAGCAATTTAGGCTGGCCTAAATCACCTAACATATCTTCCCATGATGGTGTGGGGACATCTGTGCACTGGCCTTACCCCCCCCCAACCGCCCAGGAGCGGTGCCTGAGTGTCTTATGGCATTTTGTGACACCCCCCCCTCCCCAGGTCAGCAGAAGACTTATGCCGGAGCTTAAGCTGGCCTAAGTGGAGCTTAGGATTGCAATCTTACTCCTAAATCCAGGACAACATGTGTGGCATTGAGTAGTATTTGAGTGGTACAAGCAGTGGTACTTGAGTATTTCAGTCTGTCTGAGAATGACAGTTTGTCTGGGATCCCCCAAAAGTGATGACATGGCTGGAAGTGACATTAATGGTGCCCAGTGCCTGATTCTGAGATGGCTGCACCCAGCTTTTCATGACCCCCCTGAACTAAACTTGCAACCTCCCCTCGCAAGAAAGTCCTGCCCCCCACTTTGAATAACACTGTCCTACAGACAATATATTAAGGAGTCAATTGAAATATCCCCTTTAAGTTGCAGTATTGAAATAGGGCTTGAGCACTAATGAACTTCAAGTAGGGTAGTGATCTTCAAAGGGGGGTTGCAAAGGCCGAGGGACCACCATCTTGGTCCTGGAGACCCTAAAAAATCAACTTCACGATGGTGCACACCACCCCATCACATCAAATGTTGTTGGATTTGTCTTGAAGAGCTGCAGCCAACGTTTTCCTATTGAAAGTTATGGCCAAAAAAACTAAAAATGCAAAAATATGCATAGAAAATGCATGGGGAAAAATAAGAATCAGTAATACAGTAAGATTCAGTAATATATAATATAGTAATATAAGCAATAGAGACAATATATAATATATTGCTTATAGTAATATAAGCAATATACACAAGGGTTTGGAGCTTTTATTTTATGTTTTACTCTTTTCTTGGGTGGCCTAAATTTTAAGGGGGGGCGAGGTTCAAAGGAGCATGGGGTGTATGTTTGTGTGAGTGCATAGGGTGGGTATGTGTGTATGTGTATGCATATGTATATGCATGTGAGTGTATATGTGTATATGTGTGTGAGGTTGTGTGTGTATTCATGTGTGTGTGACTGCATGGGGTGTATGTGTATGCATGTGTATATGTGTGTGAATGCATGGGTTGTGT